>OZ010788.1:581319154-582739654 GCA_963932465.1 Maratus speciosus | reverse complement strand
CACATTAACAATATTGATGCGGGAAGGTAAATATTACGCATCTCATAACAATACATATCCCCCAATTTACAGGAGCTTTCGTGACCGAAGGTGACATCGGTGTCGGCACTGTCGTCGGTTCCGCGGTCTTCAATATCCTCGCAGTGACAGGAGCTGCAGGACTGGCTGTTGGAACAGCGGTAAATATACATAATTGTTTTTTCTAACATTTTATTTCTTTCTCTCTCTCTCTTTATACAGTCGGACCTCTATTTAACGAACCTCTATTTCGCGAACTTTTCCTCGGAACCAACATTTTGCGAATTTCTTCGTAAAATAACCTCCAAATAGCGAAGTGTATTCTCTATTTAACGAACTTTTTCTTCTGATATAATTTTTTCTTCTCCCTATTTCTCAAAAAATTTCCGGACACCTTCAAACTTATTCTTTCTTTTACACATTTCATAATGCTCAATAACCTTGAATTAGTTTTACCAGGTGCCTAACTCAACGAGAGCAGTAAAATCCCTGTCATTCTGTGCATTTCATCCAGGAAATGCAAACTTTCAATATCCCACAATCAATATCCCACAATCAATATTTCAATTTCACACTGAAAAGGGCTGTTCTGTAGTAAACAAGTTTCAGTAATTAAATTTAAGGACTCATGTAGTAATACAATGCTTAAAATTACTTGTTATAATAAATACGACTTACATTAAAATTCATTAATTTTAATGTAAATATTTTCTTAAAACTGAAAATACAATGTATTTCTGGACAATATATTTTTTTAATTCATGTTGTCCTTACAGATTTTTTTGTTGAGGGGTAAAATGAATAATAATAATAATAATAAAATATGATTTACAAAAAAAAAAAAAAAAGCGTGATTAGTTAAGTTTTTTAATAATGTTTAGCGTTTATGAATTAAAAATCTGTTTTGTGTAGTTTAAAGTATTTAAAAGGGTCATCTCTATTTAACGAATTTTCCACATAACGAACTTTTTTTCGGGATTTAGCGACTTCATTAAATAGAGGTCCGACTGTATATAAATATACAATTTTCAGCGATAACTAATATTAGTAACATATTTTAAAAATAATTCCATTTTAACAAATATCTAATTACCTAAATATATATCAATGATGTATCCATCAAACAGAAGTTGCTTCGTCCGAATATTAACATGCAATAACTTTTTAAAACTTGATATGTTATGATTGATTTGTTGAAAACATGAAAAATTTGTTTGTTTGGAAACTTAATTTATTATGCTTGATATTGCTCATAGTAATATCAAACATAACAAAGAAAAGGACAATTAAAATAAGTTTTTGTTTCTCATTACAAATCGGAAAGAAAATTGTATTGCATCACAAATTTTATACTTATACTAGCTGCATGCCAACTCTATGTGTTCTATTTGCATTGCATGATATCGTTCGACTTCTTTAGGGGTAAAAAATCTAATATTATTGTACATTTAGAAAATATTAATAACATTAATTGTAGGAAATGCTCAGAAATCATATTTATCATCAATTCAGAAATCATATTTATTATGTAGGCTAAATAGATATCACGAAACTTACATTATGCAGATTACGTGAAGAATTTACATTATGCAGATTAAAAAAAGTCGGTGAAAAATTACGTCATTTTGACTCAGTTGACCGCTACCTGAATATTAGGCCTGAACGCTGACTCAAAAATGGCGGCAGCCGTAGGCGGATTTTTTTCAGCGTTTGTACGGTCCCTTCAGTTTGAGTACCAATAAATTTTAAAAGTTCTTTTCGCTTTATTTTTCTGAGATTAAATAAGTCAAAGAAAACTTTTGGAAAATACTGGTGTCTAAATTCAGGGAACCATACAAACGCTTAAAACGACAGCTGCCATTTTTGTGTCAGCGCTTAGACCTATTATTCAGGTGGTGGTGCGCAATTATAGTATTTGTTTTTCTATTCTATGAATGGAAATGTACGTTTATGAAGACATTTTTCACTGGTGAAAGAATTCTGCCGTACTGAGCTTAGGGCCCCAGGTTTCTAATTTTAGAGCTGGTGGAATAAAATAACATCTTTTGACGAACTTATAAAAAAAATTTAACTTTTTAAATAAAAATAAATGCTTAAAAAATGTCATTTTTTACCCGATAAACCATTTTACAGTTAGAACTTTTGTGAAACATACTAACCATCATCTTTTAAAAATAATAATTAATTGAAAATAATATATCATTTTCCTTTCAATCTAATTCTTGTGAATAGAGGGTAATAATTGTCCAGCTAAACGCAAGCAACTCAAGCCTTCCTCCTTTGCTAAATGTAAAACTAAAAAAATCCACCACGGAATATGTCAATATGTCGACCGACAATTTTTGGTTCAGTAAAATAAACAGGAACTTCACTGCATAAAGCTTGAATATGCGAAACTATGTTTTTATCGCTTCAGTTTTCCTTGAAAAATTCAACTTAATTACGATATTGTTTTCATTATCTATTCAAATTAAAGATGACTTCTCTTTTCAATTTTAATGAAAAAATGACTCACATAATTTAGTTGCCACCTTTAGAAAAATGTCATTAAAAAGTATTAAAAAAATTAATATCCCGAAAACTAATTCAGATTTTAAAATTCTGAGAGTTATTAATGACATCCTCAGATACATCCGTGTTATTTAATCCCCAATGTTCCATTTTCTAGGAAAATACAAACACACAGTCAAATTTTAATATAATAGATTCTATTTTTTTCTTTGCATAGGTCTTCCACTCTGAAGCTTCTTTTAAATTAAACATTTTTTAAACAAATATTTATGCTCTATGTCATAGAAATTATTCTATAATGTTATTTGATATATATTTTTCAAATAAATTTCTTATTTATTAAGCTTTTCGAATTTCTTATACTGCCTTTTTCTCATTTTCTTTAATTTTTTTTTCTTCCGCGAAACTACTTTTTATCTCTTAAATTTTTTTTTTGGCAATTTTAGCTTAATTACGATATTGTTTTCACCATCTATTCAAATCAAATATAACTTCTGTTTTCACTTTCAATGAAAAAATGACGTATGGAGTAATTTAGTTGCCACCTTTAGAAAAATGCCAATAAAAAGTACAAATAATAATAATAATATTCCGGAAACTAATTCAAATTTTAATATTCTGAAAGTTATTAATGACATTCTCAGATACATCCAAACAACTGGTGTTATTTCACAAAGAGGTGTTATTTCACATTGTTCCATTTTCCGTGAGAAGTTGTGAAATACAAATAGACAGTCAAATTTTAATATAATAGATTCCATTTTTTTTTTCTTTATATAAATCTTTCACTCTGAAACTTTTTTTTAAATTGAAAAATTTTTAAACGAATATTTATGCTCTATATCATAGAAATTATTCTATAATGTCATTTGATGTTTACAGTTTTCAAATAAATTTCTGTTTTATTAAGTTTTTCGAATTTCTTATACTGCCTTTTTTTTTTTATTTTCTTTATTTCTTTCAATGTTTTCCTTTTCAACATTTTTTTTTTAAGTTTAGTTTTAATTTACATGAGGCCAATCCTTATGTGCATTGCATTGTATTTTTGTGATAACATCTGGAAGGATAGCTGCGGATTTATCAAGGATGTTTCGTTTTATTTAAAAAAAACATATATATATTTATGTTCCTTATAAATATAAAATAATATTTTAATAATTCTGTATAATAAACATTAAAAACAGAAAATTTATTACTGAAAAGTTGACTTAATTTCTAATCAGTTTATAATGTCATTAATTACATTTAAAGCGAACTTCTGATAATGAGGACTTCCAAGGGAGAAAAATAATTGAATTCCTCTTAAACGATGTAAACATTTGAATAGTGTAATAATCCCTTGCGCTGAATAAATTGAATTCAGTTTGTGACAAAATTTAAGTAGGTTATTAACTTAATGCTAAAATGAACAACTTTTTCTTTAATTTAAAAATTTCAGTTGAAAAGCGTGTTAATGACAATTCGTTAATACAAAAGAATAAATTACCGAGGACAAACAAAATATGCAAAGTAATTGCCGTAATACTTAAATAATTTAGCTTTATTTAAATTAATCTTTCACTTTTCTTTAAGATAGTTGAACAAATAATCTTTTTTTTCAGTTTTGCAACACACTCGAAAATTTGGTCTGTTATATCACATTTGTAATGGGTAATAACGGCGAACAGCCATTAGCAATTTTTCAAACGTCTCACATTTTCAGTGGTTTAAAAAAAAAGTTTTCTTTTTCTTCATTATTGACACTGACAATAAGTAGGGGTAAGCTGTATTCATATAAATAAAAGTTGGTTGAATAAAACAATATTTCATTTAAAAGTTTGAGATTTAATTTTTTTAAGAACAGTAGAACCTCTTTTATCCGAAACTCTTTAAACCGAAGCTCTGGGTTAACCGAAATATATTTTAAAGCTTTTTTACACTATCACATTCTTTGTGTGCAAAATCGATTTTGAAAGCTTTTTTTTTAACTATCATATTCCTTGTGTGCAAGCCGTCCTTTCCGTAGGTATGAGTATATATAAATATTTTCGAACCCTTTTTTAGAGTTACTTTGAATTTAACTCGAGTTCCTGTAAGCTGCGGAGTGCAACGAAGAAAACTAACAAATTAGCAATTCTGAAACTTGCAGCAGAAAGACTGATACCGGTGAACTAATAATATTTAAAAACTCCGTGATACAGCTTCAAAGCAAAGGCAATCGAAACTGCGACAAACAAAACATTTTTACAAACCCTTTTGATATACGTAAAAGGTACTTAATTTCAAAATTAAAATTCAGGAAATTTATTCTTGTTTCTATTTTGCTATTGTTTTATTTTTTTCAAGCACTTGTTACCATAAGAAATATTGCATATATTTCTCCTTAATCTTAAAATTGAAGCAATCTCGATTATCCGAAAATTTCGATTTTCTGAAAGAGGGTCGGTCCCAATTACTTCGGATAATCGAGGTTCTACTGTACAAAGCTAATTTAATGTATAAATGGTGAAATTGTAACTGATTCATATATGCGTAGCCCCAACCCTACGTACAATGTTAAATGTTCATATTTTAGTAACAAAGTTCATGAAAAATTTCATAGCTTTTAAAAATTAAAAAAAACCTTTGAAACTAAAACTTATTTGTTAATGTATATAATAAGTAGTTGATAAATTGTATTTTTGCCCATTCCTATAGGCAGTACATCTAGATTGGTATCCTATCACCAGAGATTGCACAATGTATATACTCACCATAAGCACTTTGGTCGTCATCATTCATGATAATTTGGTCACTTGGTGAGTAACACAGAAACCTGTTTCTATTAATGTTACTTTTTTTTTGTATAATGTTCTGTTTGTTCAACTTTTAATGCACTGTTACTTACATATTCTAAACTACATATTCAAAATTACAAGTTTTAAAAAACATTCTAAATGGTGATTTCTATTCAATTTTGGGAAGTTTCAAAACGATTTCAAAAGTAATGGTTCTAAATTGATGGTGACAGACCTTGCTCTAACATGGCTCTGTTTTATGTTTGTATCACTACAACCTTGGGGTTGCAGGAGAAAAAAAAAAACGTTCTAAATTGCGGTTTTGTGTTATGGAAGGGCCTAGAATCATGAAATTTGGAATGGTAATTACTTATAAGATATCAATCATCTCTAAGAACATTTCCTAAAAAAAAAATCGAAATTTAAAAAGGGTGAAAATGCGCGAAAAGCGTTGTAAAAAAACATTCTAAATTGCGATTTCTATGCAACCTCAGAAAGTACTGAACCGATTTCAAATATAATGGTGTAAAAATGATGGTGACAGCTCTTGCTCCAAGATAGGCTACATTTTATGTCTGTTTCCACTACTGCAGAGGAGATGCAGGAACTTCCTTTTTATTTATTCACAATTACTTATATTTAGTTGCATTTAAATATCCATTATAAGTTACACAAGTTTAAAATTTTAAAACCTTCCAACATAGTTGAAAATTGTTTATGAATTCGGTTTGCCTGTCTATTTGTCTACCGTCTGTCCGTGTACTAACTAGCGTAAATATATCTGGATTTCAATAAAATTAATATTATGTTATCGAGATTTATCAAGGCATGTTCGGTATTTAAAATGAAGTATGCAGCATTTATAGCTCATTTACAGGGATACATAAAATAATTCCGTTACGTTACGGTCAATCGGAAAAATCAATTGCATTGTATTTTATAGATGTTACACGTTGTTTTTATAGACGTTACACGATGATATGCGCTTCCTAACTGAACTTAATTTTACCATATTATGGAATATATATATAAATCTATAGGACATATACAGGGCTGCACAAAAAAAGATAATTTTTCGACTATTGATGGGAACTGCTAAATTGGGTTTTCCAATATGTTACGCCTTTTTCAGATTGTTGACTTAAGTCATCACCTTTCACCTTATTAAACGGTGACATTTTGTTATAGTATTCTGAATGTTTTGGAAAGTATTTCATAACATATGCCTGACGCATGATTTTCCGGCCTTGTTTTAAATTAAAATCCCTTATAAGACCGGGAGCCGCCAGCACAGACAATCACCTCATCGAGTTCACGGGTGAAATTCTAGGATTAGTTAAATCTTGATTCGCATATTAAAACGCAATCGGTCTGCCAAGTCCTATCTTGGTGGAAAACGCCTGAAAACCCTATTTTAGCGGCTAACTCGTAGGTTTACCATTATGTTTTCCTGCTCCCAGTCCTCCATGTTTTTATCCCTTTGGGTGCAGGAAAACAAAATGATAAACCAGGTCTGTGCTGCCGGCTCCCGCTCTATTATGGCACATTTCATGAAATTAAAAATCAGATTTGCAATAATATAAGTATTTTTTTGAAATAAAAATGTTGTTTTTTTGTTCGACTTGTAATTTTTTTTTCTCTTAAATTTGTTAATTGTAATCTGATCTTCAAAGTAACTAGACGAGCGAACCTGGGCTTTCACGGTTAAAAAACGCAGGTGGAAACAATTTTTAATTGAAAACTTTAGCAGATATTTTATATTTAATATATTTTTTAGATTGCTCACTAACAACACCAAAAAGCATTTTCTTTTCTCATGAAAAATGGAAATTATGTATTCAAATAAAGTTCCGAAATTTATTAAAAACGGTACTTTTGGTATTAGCCGCATGCCAAGGGTTAATAGCCGAAGATATCAACAAGGCTTTCTCTATTTGCAGCATATTTTTTAATTCGAATTATTTCATTGTTTAAGCGCGTAGTTCGATTACATATAGCTAGTGTTTTATTTTTTTTAACCATTTAGAAAAATGGTTAGTGTCCTCGTCAGAGTAAGAAACCAAAAGCATATCTGAAGCTTTTTATTGGTTGAATCCGCATTTTATTCGTTTTCTGATTGGTCTATACAGTAATCTGTATTTTCCCTTTACTTTCAACAGAGATGGATACTTTTGTTGCCACTATGACAAAAAAGTAATAAAAACTACAAAAAAATTAATAACTCAGAAACAAATTGAGATACAGCTTTCAAACAAATTGCATTTAAAAGTACATTTTTTTTCTCTACACGACGGTGTAAAAAGTAATAGTGTGGGATGTTTAGAAGTTTAAGAATGAAATTTCATTTAAAATGGGTCGTCAGATTTCTACGATGGAAAAGACTTTTCCGAACAGCCAATGAAATGCTTGAATAATACGTAAGTTTCAGATGGATAACAATACGTACGAGTCGTAGGCGATTTTTGTCGCTAGCAATTTTTACGTGTAATAACACTATTAATGTTTAATCCATGGCGTACGTAATGTATGATCAACTCCGTGCGATTTTTTATGTCTTAAATTTTAGTCTTCGAAAAAATCATTTTCCAAATGGTCGTTGTAATTTGTTAAATTGCTTTTTATTATAATTTTTTTTTTTTTTTTTTTTTTTTTTTTTTTTTTTTTTATTTCCCAAAGGGATATTAGCTGGAAATAAAAGCTATTTATATTGTTTTAAGAGCAAACGGGTTAATATTCCGTAACCGGGATGCACACGGTAGAGATAGATTTTTTTTTTTTCAAAGCATGCTTGAAAATTATTTTTAAACCATGAAAAAAAATCAGTAAGTTGAGGTACAGTTTTCAAACAAATTGCATTTGAAAGTGCATTTTTTTGGTCCATTCGACCGTTTAAAAATTGAACTAATGCGATGTTTAGAAGTTAAATAAATGGCAGTAAAAGCGAAAGTTCTTGGTGAGGTCGTTGTTAACGCCAATATGACATTAACGTTACTCACGGACTTTTTTTTTTTTTGCTTTATAATATGATAGATAGGCAATATACTTCTAAGGGAAACATAAAAAAAGGGAAAATAAAACGCTGTAAAATATTTATGTAAAAATTAGTTGTATACATATTGAATTATTGGTTTGAATATTTGTATAATTGCAGGATAGAAGCAACAATACTGATATCTATGTTTTTTGGATACTTACTTCTATTGTACTTCAACTGTCATGTGGAAGTAATTACAGTGAAAACGGTAAGATCTTTTAATGATTTTATTTATTTATCAATTTATTATGCTGTATAAATTACTCGTCAGTTTATGCAAAGATACTTAGTAATCATTGTTAAATATAGGCCCATTTATATTAAGTTAAGAGAGGGTACATGGGGAAAACGTTTATTTCAACTAATTAACCCCAGATAAAAGTCTTCAAAAAGTCCTCAATAGCTGATATTTATTTTATGAACTATTGATAGTTTTAAAAAGATTTTTATATGATGTTAATTATATAGAATGGACGTTGTTCACATGTATCACCTTTCTCTCTACATACAGTATTTAATTCGGACATTTTTCATCGAGAGGTGTGTGTGTATGTGTGTGTGTGTGTGGGGGGGGGGGGGGGCACTGTGCAGTTCCGGGGTGGGATTGCATTTCTAGATCATTAATAAGCATTACGTCATACAAGCATCAAATAAGCATTAATAAGGGAAAATTTTCGATACTCTGGGAGAGGGGAATGTCTTCCCACTTCCCTGAATTTAACACTGCTTCCGTAGAAATACACTACTTTGATAGTATATTCTAATGTTAAACTTATAAAAATAAACAAACCAAAATTTATCCAGTACACAAAACGCCAAAGCTTATTGTATATTAAGAGATTTTCTATAGATTTTTAGTATTTCAAAATCTCAATGCGGGATACACTATTTTATAATTTGTTATTATTTCAGTGTAGAAAAACTTACTGTAAGCTTATTATATTTATAACTAGCCGATCTTCACTCGTCTAGGCAGTCGATTCTGTGACACTTACACCTTCGTGCATCTTTGATTTATTCGAAATCTGATAAAAATCGAGAAACAAAGAATAAAGAAATTTGTTCCTTCAAAAACACTTTCCAAAAGCAGAAGAGAAAAAAAAAACGCGACAAAATGTATTTATTTCTTATCCGAGGTTCTAAAAATCGGTCAGTGTTAACAGCATGGCGAATGATAAACTCTGATTGGTTTACAAGTGCGATTGAAGTCACACGGGATGAAAATGATATTCAGAAATAGCTTAAAAAAGAATTATTACCAATTTCTGACATCAAATAAATAGACCGGGAACCGGCAGCACAGACAATCACCTCATCGAGTTCACGGATGAAATTCTAGGATTAGTTAAATCTCGATTCGCATATTAAAACGCAATCGGTCTGCCAAGTCCTGTCTTGGTGGAAAACACCTGAAAATCCGATTTTAGCGGCTGACTCTTAGGTTTACCATTGGGTTTTCCTGCACCAAAAGATACGAAAACATGGAGGACTGGGAACAGGAAAACACAATGGTAAACCTACGAGTCAGCCGCTAAAATCGTTTTCCACCAAGATATGACTTGGCAGACCGATCGCGTTTTAATATGCGAATCAAGATTTAACTAATCCTAGAATTTCATCCGTGAACTCGATGAGGTGATTGTCTGTGCTGCCGGCTCCCGGTCTGAAAGAAAAAACGCCATGATGTCTGTTCTGAAATCCGATTGATTAATATGCGTATAACGTGCACACGCAGTTGGTTGCTTTACATAAATGAGTAAAATTATTTCATTTATTATCCTTTTTTTTAAATTTAATCTCAAAGGAATGAATAATTTCTGTTTATGACGCTGATTATGAGATTAGTCAAATTTCAACTGAAGATATATCTCGAATATATAGGATATTTCGATAGTGATTATCTCGCAAGATGTTTTGTTTTCGTACAATGGGTCTAAACAAGCAGATTTTATGCATCTTTATTGAAAAAAATTAAGCTCTAAAATTAGCCTAAAAGACTCGGACTCTCAAACGATTTTACTACTTGGTCAGAACGTGCACGCAGTGTTGCCAGATGGCTACTTTTTTTTAAAAATTCGTATATCTTGACTTGTACCACTTTTTTGAAATAGTAAAATTTGTCTTATTTAATCACACTATAATTAAGGAGAAAACAAGGGAAGTTTTACTATTTCAAAAAAGTGGTGTAAATCAAGAAATCTGAATTTAAAAAAAGTAGCCCACTGGCAGCACCGCGTGCACGTATTGCACACTATCAGATGGTCCTGGAGTTTTATTATAATGGTTAATTGCAGGAGACACATTTCCCAATCGAATGCTTTCTTTCACATCTCTTTGTGATAATCTGGGGATGTAGTACAGCGTTTTTTTTTAAAGGGTCAGGTATCCTTTAAAGCGTCCAAAAATCTATTCCTTCTTAAATAGCTTATAATTAAATATGATTCTTTAGGAACATTTAAAAACTAACGCATACAAAAATTTGCATTAGAAGAGAAGTTATGTCTAAAAGACTTTGAGATTTTTCTATATGGTCAAAGAGTAATTTAATCTTTAAAGTCAATTTTCTCTAAACACCGATTTTGATCGTTGCGCGCACGATTTCTGAAAAATGGTATGTATTAAAGACATAAAAGCACAAAATGATCTATTACTATGCTTCTCAAATAAGAAGTTTAGAATTCAGGTTGGTTGGTTGGTTGGTCGTACGGGGGTTTACGGCGCAAAACCCCTTTGGAAACTTGCTGCGCCAATTAGGATTCAGGACTACTTATGTGTAAAAGAAAATCTCGATATTTCCGAGTTTCTTTACAAAAAATTTACTCGGGATCTACAAGTTTTATTTTTTTTCACTGTACATCATTTTGAAACATATTATACCTGTGCTCATTAAAAGAAAAAATCTTGGTTTGTTGTAGTCATTCAAATGGGGAAAATCATGCGCGCAATGCACGCAAGAATAATTCTTTCATAAAAATTGTACTAACTACATACAAAAATAAACTAATAAACTTTATATATTAATATTTGAATATTAATTAAGTATAATATAAATCTTAAACTATGTACAGTCAGAAGATAAAGTTGGGCAAGATACAGTTAAAAAATATATGAATAGGGGAAACTAGGGATACTTGACCCAATTGTTAGTTTTTGATTGTAATTTTTTTATTATTATTATTACTTATGGGTGTGTAAACGCAGCCTATATATGGGGCATTCTCACAATCTTTTGACTTTCGGGAATAAAAATCTGGTGAAATTAAACTTGCTGAAATAACATTTTAACTTATAGACGAATGCCTTAATGATTAAAAATAAAGAAAAAACGGTCAGCAGTGAAAATTTTTTTATTTAACTGAGGTTTAAGTTAAACTTGTGAGTTTAATTTTCCTTACCATTTTACCACTATAACTTTCAATTTTCTTCTAAATTTTTACTTATAATGAATTTTCATAGTACCCACAGGACATTCAGATAAGAAATAATAACAATGTAGTATTTTTAGTACAAAATTTTGGTATAGCATTGTCTTAAAGAGGTATTAAAGAAGGGACGGAAGGGAAAAAAAGGGGGATGGTATAGGGAGGAAGAAAGGGATGGTAAGGATGGGACGGTAAGGAAAATTATCACTATTTTTAGGCAAATCATGTTAAGACTAAGTGATCGTCACAATGTTTATCGATTTTTAGAAACAGTTATTTACATTAGATTAAATAAATAAATTAATTAATTAATTTACCTCGAAAAGTGCAGGAATAAACCTTGGGGACGGTAAGACTACCAATAAAGCCAAGATGCTTGAAGGTGATTTTTAAATGCTGATTTAAATTCTGCAGTAAATTTCCCGTCAAAGAATTTTAGACATTCTTCCTCTAGCACACTTCTGCATGAGAAAAAACTTGAAAAAAAAATCTGTGGCTGCATTTAAAGTGATTTTCTGTGTAAGTTTAGCAACAGGGATGGTAAGGAATCTAAAACCCAGGAACAGAGAAAAAAAAAATAATATCAACCGGAAAAATGTGTGCAGGCTAATTTTTTGCTACATATTTATATAAAACAATTATCCCAGTTTCGGAAACAAATTACATTGAATTACTTTTATTGAAACAATTTTATACAAACAGCTCCAAACTTACAAATCAGCATCAGGGACACGGGACGGTATAGGAGTTTCCTGAATATTTGTATCCCCAACATCGTCCAAAACTTATTTATCTTGTTAATATTATTATGCAATCATACAATAGGATGTTTCCCAGTATATGAAAAAACAGTAGAATATGTACTAAAATAAAAATTATTATTCAGGTACATAAAAGTCAAAAAATTGTGAGAATTCCCCATATACTTAATGAAGTATTACACAATATTTATTATTATTATTCCGAAGCATTAATTATAAAAGGTAGTAAAATATGAATATTCAAAACTTTCAATTTGGTTCAAGTATCCCAATGTATAGGGATATTTGACCCAAGTCATAGATTTGGGAGTATGATTTAAAATAATAAACAAAACACTTTTACATAAGAACAAAATTAACATTAGGGTTAATATTTATTTTATTTTTGTCAAACAAAATTAATACTTTAAATTTTTATTACATAGGCCTAGCATTAATATACCCTATTTTAATTTCTACTGTAGAAAGTTCAAAATATTAGCAGTCTGAAAGTTCATTCTGTGCCTAAACTAGTTCCAGAACAAGAAAATAACAATTTATTCAACTCCAAATGTAAATTCATATTTAATCGCAAAACTTGTAATTCTGTCATTTGTATAAAAAACTCAGGTGGATGAAGAATAGCTTCGATTTGGTCAGGATCAACTTATGATATATCATTTATTTCGAGCCATTTAAATCGCGTACCATCCATTCTTCTTGCAAACTGAATAGAAAAACCGTCAGAATTAATTTCAAGAACCTTTCCAACAAATCTTCTTGTATTCCGCTTCGCACAATATTTGACAAGAACCCAGTCATTTACTTATAATATTTATATGTTTATAATATTTAATAGTATAATATTTTTAATTCATAAATAAAACATGCTAAATGCATTTAAATAGTACTAATCATAATCGTGGGTCAGGTATCCCTAGGTGACTTGGGTCAAGTATCCCTAGTTGCATATTTACTACATAACCCTAAAATGCAACCATTTCCCAATAAGTAGATTAATATCATTATACATGTTATTGTAGCTAAAAACGTGTACAAAACAAATTACCAATTAAAAAAGTATTAACTTTGAGCAATATATATATATTATATTATATATATATATATATATATATAACATCAGAGTTTACAGCATAAAAAAATTACTTTTGGAACATGAAAATAATTTAAAAACTTACAGAATTATTCAGTTATTTTCACCATGTGATCAGCTAACTGAAAGAAAGGAAGTAATGTCACTTCGAACTTACAAAACTTTCCCAATGGACCTTATGCAAGTGACGTCAGACGCCAGAGCTGGCGGTATGTCGATCTGTTATTCTAGCCACTGCAGCTCCAGAAGGCCAGTATGCGCAAGCGCAAACACCGCTAGAAGACGACTTCAGCCTTGACCCAGGTTGAGTGCATACATTTTAACTGAGAATTTACAAACTTGGGGAATTTTCTCGCATACAGAACACTATTTTGAATTTATATTACAATATATTCAGTATATGCTGCTACAAGTAAGAATTTTTTTGCGGTTTTTTTAACAAACAAGCATTAATAACTCACACTCCATAGACTGCTATGCTAAATACTGCCAGCAGACGATTTTTAGCCTCGACCTCAGGTTGTGTGCATAAGGTCCTTCTGAGAAAAAGGCCTTGGGTCAAGTATCTCTATGTGGGTCAAGTATCCCAAGTTCCCCCTAAATTAATCAATCATGATAGTGGGAAATATTAGGAAAACAATATTTCTTATTTTGATTTTGTCGTACAAAAGTACATATAAAAAAATTGTGAATATGTGAGATTATTTTGCACTATAAAAATAAAAATACACTTCAAACATTTGTTTTTCTATAAGAAAAAATATCTTTTAAAGTAACACATGGCGACTTATACCCCGAAAGTTAGTGACTACAGCAAAAAATTTAGTCGGCACATGGCGACTGGTGACCGTGAATCTGCAACTATAGAGCAACCTCTGTAAAATCTGTCGAGCAAATGTTTAAATTGCCAATTCATATTTCAGGCTAAGAATGTTCATAAGTGGTGGAAGGAAAAGAAGGGGACCTCCATCAACACCTTATTACCACATACAGTCATCGACGAAAACACAGCGTTGTTGTTACCACATCGTGCTCCACCAGTCCGTTATCATAGCAACGACTCGGCTTGTCCATCTTCGGGAAGTACTTCACTGATGGCCTCCAGTGAACTGACCACAAGTGGCGAAAGTGACACTCTGGCCAAAGAAAGTGGACAGTACAAGGCACCCACTTTTGTACCAGAACTGATAAAAGAAAAATATATTATCATAAAAGATCTCGATGATGAGATCGACTCAGCTAAGAAGCGTAAGTATTCATTATGACTGTTTTTTTTTAACTTTAAATCCTTTATCTACTAACGGCACTTATAAGTACCATTAAAATAACTTGTTATAAAATTCATTTAATACATCGATTAGTAAAAATACAATTTAGAATGAGTTATAGATTCATTACTTTGTTCCAAAAGCATTATGGGTTACACAAAACAAAAATGTTTTTAAAAGGATGATTTCTTTTGCCTTTGCATCTTTTCAGCTTTCTTGGTGTTAAGGGAGGGGGGGAGGGGATTATTCAATCCGGAAATATTTCTATAATTTAATTGTAAGGACATTATATTTGTACATTTCCTAATTCTACAAGATACTATAAGAATATTTTAAACAAAAGATTTGAGTGGGGTTATAAATATTGCACAAAATCTCTATAAATTCAAATTTAACTAATCCTTCTAAAATTTATTAAATGATTGTGTAAATTTTCTAATATAGCTTAAACAATTCACGAAAAATGCTTTAGAAGATAAAATTTTCATGAATTCATAATTCGGTAGATAAAGGGTTAAAGTACCATTAAAATAGCTTGTTATAAAATTAATTTAATACATTAATTAGTAGTAATACAGTTCAGAATGAGTTATAGATACTTTACTTTATCTTGTTCCAAAAGCATTATTGGTTCCACAGAACGAAAATATTTTTAAAAGGATGATTTTTTCATTTGCATCTTTTCATCTTTATTGATGTTGAAAGATTCTGGGAGAAAAGTTTCAGTTAGGAAATATTTCTGTATTTCTATTGTAACAGCATTATACGAGTATTTGTACATTTCCTAATTCTATAAAATACTAAAAAATATATTTTAAATTAAAGATTTGAGAGGAATTACAAATATGGCACAAAATTCCTATAAATTCAAGTTTAATTAATTAGTTTTAATTGGCAAAATCCTTCTAAAATGTATTAAATGATTTTGTAAATCTTCTAACGTAGTTTAAAAAATACACGAAAAATGCTTTAGAAGATGAAATTTTCATGAATTCATAATTTGGGATATAAAGGGCTAAACTAGTTTTAAAACAGCATTTCAACCAGGTGGCGAAACATTTCTGGGCCAAAAAGTCAAAAAACGCAATCTAGTCAAGTATGAGCCTGCACCTGCGAAAGATTCTTATATTGCTATGTACAGTTTTTAATCGAATAAAACTTATGTAACTAAACTATGTTAGTCGATTTCAACATCGAATAAAAATAATTGTTCAATTTAAAAACCGTTCATTTCAGCATTTCTTGATATGCAGTTATGATGTATAGGTGGAAGTCCCATACATCTGCATTTTAAATTAGCCGGGTCGTACAGGATGAGTACATACGTTTTGTGCAAGAACCCTTTTTATTGGGTTCCAATCCCAATAAATTAACTGCAAACAGATTTTAAAGGTTAAGATGTAATTTTTATTGAACTTCTTAAACAAAATAAATTGATGAAGTGGTCCATTAGACAAGCATGTGTCTTTACAGACTCAGAGTATCAGGCTGAATGTGTCACTTACATATAAATCGCACGCCAACATCCAATGCAATACAAAGCCAGTATGAGAGTTAAAAACAAACGCCAAAATTATCCGTTGCATAGTAAAGCAATGGGAGAGAATTTAAATTATTGGCGAATAAAATGATAAAGACAAAATCGCGAAATTACCTCAAGCAACCCTACATAAGCATCTACAAAACGTTAGAATCTATTTATATTATAAATGACACATATCATTTATGTTAAAATTTATTGCCTGACTTTAATGCAATATATGGATAAAAAGCCTTGTTAATAAAAATGATCGCTTTCTTTTATAAACAAAGAAAGGAAAATACCCACATTAATCACGTAAATAAAATAGATTAGTATTCAATTTATATCGAATATGATAGGAAAAATAACTCATAAATCTTGCTGTATAATTAAAGTTGTTGAATTGCAGATTTAGATAGTGAAAAACAAAATGATAATGAATCAATCCGTTTAATGTTTATATTTTTATAACTTACATCCGAAAGAAAAGAGAAACATGAAAATGTATTTCGCCATGAGATTACTTTTTAACGAATCCAGATGTGACTCTTTAAATAAAAGGAAAGAAAGAGTAAACTTTAATTTAAAAATAGAATAAAAAAAACAATATATGATGCATCATCATAGCAGTATACCAAGAAATGCATACAACAATGATATTTCTCATGATATGCAATAGTTTTTGCAATATAAGTTGAGAAAGTAAAAATGACCCGGTTTATTCCAAAAACGGCAGCGGCATTGTTAGTAACTTTAGTAAAGTTTTGAGAACAGAGAGAAACTGTAACTTTTATAAGTTCAATTCACTTGCCTTGTTAGATTTTTTTTATGAATCCTAGAGTTAACATAGATCTTAAGAAAATATGTATTAAAATAATGTAACTAAAAAATAAAAAAAAATCGCATAAAAAATCGCATTAAAAAAAAAAAAAAACGTGATGAGATTGTTGCGGTTTTACTTAATTATATTTGCGTCTATATATAATTTATAGCCTTCAATCTTTCATACGAATTTTATACTATATAAACTATAAAAATGAAATCTTTAAAAATGAAAGTCTCTTAGTTATTCTTCTAAATATTTTCATTTTTTTAAGAACTTAAAACAGAGTAAGGAACAGCATGATACTTATAAAAATTTAAAAGAAGGTCTCTGAAAAATCGGGACATTCGGTGTCCAATGCAATCCAATCCGAAGCTAGATCTCTATTCGCAACAATAGTGGAGATATTTTCTACAGACTTACCCTGAATTGTGTGAAATGAGAGGATATCATAGTGGAAGGCGATGGAGGTAGTCACTACTTGCATCCAAACAGCACAACCAGACGCTCCATATTTCAAAATGTAGTTGACATTCCCATGGTTCCACTGACCAAAATACTGCACATTTTCAGCACTTCCGATAAAAATATCTTATTTCACATAAGGCAAGGAAAATCTGTTGAAAATTAAGTTAAAAAACCTTTATTATTGTTAAAGCTATGAACAAAAACCTGAGTTTAGATTAGAATCGTACACCCTGTATATTTTGACTGGATAAACTGATTTTCGATTCCGGTTTCCTATACAAAAATCGTTTACTGTAGTGTGCTCGACCACCTCTTAAAAGTTTGTAAACCAGGTGGTGATACACCCAGTATATGAGGCATTCTCACAATCTTTTGACTTTTGGGGGGGAAAATATGGCGAAATTAAACTTGCTAAAATAACATTTTAATCTGATAGACGAATGCCTTAATGATTCAAAATAAAGAAAAAATGGTCAGAAGCGAACATTTTTTTTTAATTTAACTGGCGTTTAAGTTAAACTTGCGAGTTTAATTTTCCTTACCATTTTACCACTTTAACTTTTTATTTTCTTCTAAATTTTTACTTATAATGAATTTGCATAGTGCACACAGGACATTCAAATAAGAAATAATAAAAATGTAATACTTTTAGTACAAAATTTTGGTATAACATTGTCTTAAAGGGATGTTAAAGAAGAAACGGTAATGTAAAAAAGGGGGATGGTATAGGGAAAAAGGGACGGTAAGGATGGAACGCTAAGGAAAATTACCACCTATTTTTAGGAAAATCATGATAAGACTAAGTGGTAGCCAAAATGTTCATTGATTTTTAGAAACAGTTATTTACATTGGATTAAATTAAAGAAAATTTTTTTATTTACCCCGAAAAGTGCAGGAATAAACCTTGGGGACGGTGAGACTACCAATAAAGCCACGATGCTTGAAATTGATATTTAAATGCTGATTTAAATTCTACAGTAAATTTCCTGCCAAAGAATTTTAGACATTATTTCTCTAGCATACTTCTCCATGAGAAAAAACTTGAAAAAAATTCTGTGGCTGTATCTGAAGGGATTTTCTTTATAATTTTAGAAGAGGGATGATAAAAAATCTAAAACCTAGGGACAGAGTTTAAAAAAAAAATAACAACCCTAAAAATGTGTGCAGGCTAATTTTTAGCTACATATTTATATAAAACAATAGTTCCAGTTTCGGAATACATCGAATTATTTTTATTAAAACAATTTTATCCAGACAGCTCCAAACTTAAAAATCAGCATCAGGGACACGGGACGGTATAGGAGTTTTCCAGGTGTTTGGACCCCCAACATCGTCCAAAACTTATTTATCTCGTTAATATTGTTGTGCAATCATGCAATGGGATGATCCCAAGTATATGAAATAAAAAAAAAAAAAACACAAAAAGTGTATTAAAATAAAAATTATTATTTAGGGACATGAAAGTCAAAAGATTGTGAGAATGCCCCATATAAGAACATGATGAAATATGGGTTAAAATAACTTTTAAGACTGTTTAGAAAAAAAATTGAGACCTTTAAATGGCCCTTTATTTGTTAATCTTAAAACAGGGCCCTTTACGAAGATTTTTTTCTATTAAAACAGGACCTTTCGCAAAATTTTACAGCTTAAAAGAGTACTCCGTCTTAAAAATTGACCTTTTACAAAACTTTTCCATCTTCAAACCGAATCCTTCATTAAATTAATCATTTTAAAATAAAATTTTACCTGGTACAAAACAATTGAAGTTGCCAAAGAATCTATTATTTAGCTATTAAATACATACTATATGTATTTATAAGACCATGTTAAAAAATTCTAAACAAGAAAAGGAATATAGCGATAATTTCTCATTCACAAAAGTATAATTCTATTTTTTATACATATTAAAAACTATTCAGAATTTTATAAAAACTAGAGTAAGAAAAGGCCGAAAAAAAAAATATGTCTGGACAGACCCTTGTCTTTTAAATATTTCTGATTATTTTACCCTAAAATTTTAAAAACTTCTATGTTATTTTTTTCACTTTCATTTGCAGACGATTTTGATGAGCCAGAAGAAGTGAACCTGTTCCAAATACCCGAAACCTGCGGAGAGAAGATAATTTTCTTTTTAATGTGGATACCTAATTTCTTGTTCTTCATTACTATCCCGAGGTGCGACTTACCGGGTCGAATTAAATTATTCCCCCTCACATTTTTCATGTCGATATGCTGGCTTGGCGCCTTGTCTTACATGTGCTTTTGGATGGTTGCAATCATAGGTAAGGTGAAAGAATATACATGCGATTTTGAATGAAAAGAATTAATTAATTTATAATTAATATTTTTTTACATATATATCAACTCTTCCTACCTATATCTTTTTTAGACCGGGAGGCGTCTGCACATCCCATCACCTCATCGAGTTAAGGGCTGAAATTCCAGGATTAGACAGAATTCAATTAGCATAATGAAATGCAATTGGTCTGCCAAATCATATCTTTGTGGAAATCACCTGCAAACTCGATTTTAGTGGTTGATCGGTAGGTTTATCAGTGTGTTTTCCTGCATTTAAAGGTATGAAAACATGGAGGATTGAGAGCAGGAAAACACAATGGTAAATCTACCCGTCAACCACTAAAATCGGGTTTGCAGGAGTTTTCCAGGATAGATAGGACTTGTCAGACCAGTTGCATTTTAATGTGCGAATCAAGTTTTACGGCTGTTCTCACCTGCTCTGCTCAACAAGTGCAAAACTTTTTGTCACATTTACAAATTCATTTTTTAACGGAAAGATATAAAATTGGAAGGCCTGACTATGGAAGCGAACTGTGTTTTCCATTTTTTGATCAATCAATTACCTATTGCGTTAGAAGCGATTTTGATCACGTGACAAAGACGTTTTTCTCCCTTCGTTGACTGGGTTTTCTGCTTTCTTCGGGAACTTCGGTTCAAAACGTCCACTTTGACATTGTTTTCTGAAAAATCTATTGCGTTTGCAAAAAAAAAAAAAAAAAAAAAAAAAAGAAAGAAAGAAAAAAAAAAAACAGATTACATAGTTTCTGAGCAACAACAGCTGCTAGTTTCATGCATTTCCGACCAAAAATAATTTTAAACTTATGTCATAAAGTTGCCCTTTTGGATTTGAGACTAATTAACTGATCCTGGAATTTCAGCCGTCCACTCGATGAGGTGATGGTTTGTGCCGTCGCCTCCCGTTCTATTTTCAAATGCTAAACATTTGTATCCCAACACGACTTCAAAAATTTTGTTACAAAAAATCGGATATAAAATCTATATGTATATATAGTCCAGGCAATAGGGGATTTTACCTGGCAAAATTAATGGAAGTTCTGGAAATTGGCTTATTTTATGTTTTTTCGGTCGCTGAATCCGAATTTGTAACTTCCCTCCAAAATTTCCCCCGGCAAACCTCCAAAAAATTGATTTTTTGAAAAAATTTGGTTTTTGAGAACAGCGCGCGGGGAATGTTCCGAGGCAGCCCCCTCTCTCCCCGTTTATCCTACGTCATAATGTCATATATCCTATTTGTTGCAAATTTTGTCTAGTTTCTGAATTTCTACATAGTTTTCCCCTAAAACAATAAAATTTAATTTAAAAACAACTATCTTTTTTTTTGGGGGGGGGATTGTGGGGGTAAGTTAAAAATTCGGATTCAGCGATCCAAAAAACTTAAAGTAAACTTTATAGAAAAAGTTCGGAGGGGAGATGGGAGGGCGAATGTGAACGTGTGAGTGGTTAAGTGGAATTGCGCAACTTAGTCCACGCAGCACCGCGGCGCATGTTCCGAGGCAGATCCCCCCCCCCCCTTCCCCTTCATCCTAAGTCATAATGTCATATATCTAATTTGTTTCAAATTTTGTCTTCTTTCTGAATTTCTAGATACTTTTTCCCTAAAACAATAAAAAATTTGATTTTTTTAATAAAAACCTTTTTTGGAGGCCTTTTACCAAAATTTGGGGGGGGGGGGGGGGCGTTGCCGGGGGAAATTTTGGTGGGAAGTTAAAGATTCGGATTCAGCGACCCAAAACACATATAGTAAGCCTTTTTCCAGAACTTTCATTAATTTTGCTAGGTAGAACCCCTATATGGTCTCTATTGCCTGAACTAATAAGGCAAAAAGAAGTCCGTGAGTAACGCTGACGTCATATTAATGGCGGCCAGGAACTGACCAAGCCATTTGGCATTTTTTGCGAATTTATTAATTTCTATAAACCATCGCATAATTCTTTTTTTTTTTTTTTTTTTTTTTTTTTTTACATCGTCGAATAGGAGGGAAATTACACTTTCAAATGCAATTTGCCTGAAAACTGCATCTCAATTTATTGATTTTTTTTTATGTTTTCTAAAATAACTAGTCGCCCTTGGCGACCAGTTTGGTCTCCCTTAAAATTTATGTTTGGGAAAGCATGATAAGCATTGTATCATGTTACTTTTATTCATAATTTAATTTACTTGGACTCCCTAAAATATGATTAATATTATATAAGCTAATATTAGTTTTTGTTGCATTAAAATATCTCAGTTTTTTTTTTATTTTCTGTAAACAAGTAAACCCTATTGTTTTACAATGGAAGTGTATGAGAATTTGGCGAAATATTAGAGATATCGCCAAGTTGGCGACAAACTTGGCGGTATTTGGTGACAGAACAGGGTCCCCTACGGTAACCCATCTATAGGTATGGAGATGCATTAAATGCTGTTCAATAACCAATGAGATTGATTCCATTCGGGCGTTGCCATTAAACAATTAACAAACAATCGCGATTTCTGTGCCAAGTAGGATAGCGTAATATATATATATATAGATTTCCAAGCAGAATTAAAAAAAAAAAATCTGTATCGTGTGCAGCCCGTTTACGAAAGATTAACCGGTTTGCGCTTAAAATAAATAGTTCAACACTTGTTCCCGTCTAATATTCTGTAACGAAAGTAAAATTTCACCAATAAATAAAACACAAATTTAACCGATATGTCGAAATATCCGCTTAAATACTAAAATAACCAGAATAAAAGAAGGTTGCAGCAAATAGTGATTTCTCTGTTATTAACTCCGGCCATGAGGCCAATACGAAAGTACCGCTTTTAATAAATTAAAAAACTTGATTGGTGTTTTATTAGGGGACAACTAAAACATATATTAAATGTAAAAAAATTATCAGAATTTTCAATTTAAAATTGTTTTCATCGCCTATGTTTTGTAACAAGGAAAAGACAGGATTGGATCTCCTGGTGTACTTAATACGTCTGTTACAATAGATTTTTATTTCACGCAAAATGCATTGCTTTACCATGTTTATAAAGCAACCCTGTCACTTTAGAAAATAACGTAAAACTTAAATATATACATAATTACCAAATATAGAAAAAAATACAAAAATCTTTAAATAATGACCTAAAGGAAAGAATCAAATAATTAAAAAACATATCTAAATTTCATCAACACTTGGGCAATGAATTCAGCTTGTCAATTTTTTTATCGCTATTATTAATTTATAAAACAGATAGACAAAGCGATAATACGTAACATACACATTTACATTCATATGATGAAATAAATATAGATAAATAATACGCATAATTTAAGACTATTATTCTATTTTTATATACAAATATCTTTCCAAACTTTAAAATAATTTTGAGAAATTTCTTACTTTTTAGGCTATACCCTTGGTATACCTGACACAGTATCTGGTTTGACAATTTTAGCAGCTGGTACCAGTGTTCCTGAACTAGTCTCTAGTGTCTTAGTCGTTAAAAGTGGTAAGTATGATGTTATATATATACAAGGCTTCAACAAACTTAGGGGGGGGGGGGGGTAATACTCATCAAGACGAACAAAAAATGCAATGGAACATGGGGTTGCAAATGACGTTTAAAGGGTGAAAATCGCAAAACTAATAGAAATATCGAAATCTCGTATGCTGCTATTCTGCAGACCTGACTAGTAGCACGAAGCTGGTTTTCCTTTCACTTTGTCCATATCTGGTCAAAAAGAGATTACAAAAACTTGGAAGAAAGCCAAACAAATCTGTGAGCAGGAATCCACATATGCAAATTTGGGCGTGTCCACCAGTCGTTCCTCCGTATATGTACTCTGAGTAATAATGTCCGCGGTCGACACTTTGAACAATTGTTGTAAAAGATTTGTTTTCTCTGGACATCAAGAGCTGTGTTGTACCTATTCTGTGTAATAAATAATTTTCTGAAGTGTTTCTTGCCTCAGTTTGTCCATTTCCAGATGCATTTTCTCGATTTTCATCCTTTAAACGTCATTTGCGACTGTATGTTCCATTGCATTTTTTGTTCGTCTTCATGAGTACTATCATCTTTCCAATTTTGTTGAAGCATTTCAGATACACCCTGTATATATATTTAAAAAAAAAATATTCTGTATTCTATGGCTTGCGGACATACAGTCTGAAATACAATGTAAAATTTTTGCATAAATATGTATGCAATATTCTTTTAGAAAATCTTAATTGTATAGTAAGAAAAATCGGAATTCTTTTTGCAGAAATTGAGTCAGACAAAGATAGCTTTCGTTCGGGTCTGGACATTTTGGCCCGTGCAGAATTCTAACGGGACCACCCCCAGAACAAGTCCTTTGCAATAAAATAAAGAATTACAAAAATTACAGCACCCGTTTAAAATTCATGTGTGGACACACACACATTGTAAAATCTTTGAATAACAGACACCTCGAGACGATAGAATTTGTCCGCTATTCGGAGGTACCCGTTATTTAGAGATAAAAGCATAAAATAAATTATTTCGAATTCGAAGCATAACGCGCAGACGCTTTGAAAGCATGTCTTTCTATTTTGAGATATATTCGCCGTAATACGGCCCCCTCCCCCCTCCTCTTCTATACAAAAATACCTTCAAGATTATTTAACATGAAAATACAACAGAGAACGTAACAAGCATTTTATTTTATTTTTAAGTGCAAATGCAAAAACGAGGGCATATGATATTGTCAGTCTACCCGAATTCCCACAAAACGTTTGCTTTCGTGCAAAAATACCTTCAAGATTATTTAACATGAAAATACAACAGAGAACATAACAAGCATTTTTTTTTTTTTTTTTTAACAGAAAATGCAAAAGCAAGGACATATGATATTGCCAGTCTACCCGAATTCTCACTGTACGAACTTCGGAACGTGGTAGCGGGAGCGGGTTAAGGCTTGTTTCGAAGGGGAAGTAAATCAGATGATGACTCAATTGATGAAGAATAAAAAATGAAATTTATTAATTTAAATGATAATAAAAATTCTCGTAATTTGAGTTGTTCTTGTTACTCCTACGCAACAATAATTGTTTGCGTACAAATTTGAGAAAGTCCTAGGTTGAAGGGGGCAGCCTTAAAACAGAGTTCAGTATTGTTCATTAGTAGACTGTCCAATCAGACCACTCGGTCTATTCGATCTTCGTTGATCTGCAGTGAAATGTCGTCCCGGCTGGGAGATCTAATCTCCCGTTGAAAATAAAATGCAGCGTACTCCCGGTATAACCGCAGTACCTTTTGTCTGTCAGGAGGCTAGATGTTTCAAAAGAACATGTGGACCGCAGACCCAGTCTGCTCGCTGCTCTCAGGGTGAGAGGCTTAATGAAAACCTGGAGAATCTATTTCTCCGTAAAAAGCTCGGCGAAACTCTCAAGTCCAACTTGCTATCTCACCTTCTGTCATCAACTGACTACTCATTAAGAACTTCCGCCTAAGTTCAAAAATTGTCTCTCTTGGGCGTCGGGGGTTCCACCAATCCCTGTCCTTTCTTTTTCTGAGTCGCTCGCGTGATTTCAGGTGGGCTACATCCTATTTTCCCACGCTTCCGGGACCATATGTTTCAAAGTGAAAGTCGGCTGGATCACAGGCATAACTTAGAGGCTTGCGAATTAAGAGTGCTTTCACAGCCTGTCCCGACACTGAAATTGATTACTGACCAGCGATAGCTCATCTGGTTTCCGAAGGACATCTCGCAAAGTGCTTCGGTCACAGCTGTCGAGTCTATAGGATAGATTATGATCTATCTAAACTTCAGATATATTCCGGCGATTAGTGGACTTAGAGTTGGAAAATTGACTTTTTCAATACATGCCATCTAGTGAATATTCAGGAGTTTGCACACCACAAAACGTTTGGTTTCGTAAATTGGTTCGTTCAACTAATTGCACCCTTCACCCTTTTCTATATTAAATAGAAATTTAAATTCTTATGCTTATCATTTTTGTACCTGGTGTATAAAGCGCGCTTGAAAATTTTTGATACATTTTCTTGTTTTAAAAGTGAGCATTATGCGAAGTGTATACGGTAGGTTTTGAAGATTGAAAATGTGTTCGCTATTCTGAATTGTTCGTTATGGAGGTTTTACTCTAATAGTATGAAAAAAAAATTATAAATGCAATCTTAGCACTATTTTTTTTTTTTAATTTCATTTACTACATCTATGCTAAACTTATAGCAATAATGCAAAAGTAGTGAAACATGAAAACAGAGCTCTAACCTAAACTATTTTTTTTCTTCTAGGTTTGGGAAACATGGCACTATGCAATTTAATAGGAAGCAACATCTTCGACATTCTTTTCTGTCTTGGAGTACCTTGGCTCGCCAAAACTCTCCTAAACAGCGACACCCACTCTCTAGTCATCAACAGCTCAGCTCTGACTTACACGACAATCATTCTCTTGACTGTTGTCATCCTGTTCTACTTGACTCTCCTAATATGCAACTGGAAACTAAACTGGCGCTATGGAATCGTTGCATTCATCCTTTACGCATCTTTCTTAGTGATAGCTTCTTTGTATGAAAGCAATGTGTTTGGGGACTTTAATCCTCCAACTTGTACCAGCTGACAAATGCTTGAAGAACCAATACATTTCAAGCATTTATAACTGTCTCGATTTTAATCACTGTGTATTTGTTTATGTCCAAAATAAAAGTTTTTAGCAAAATAAGTATATTAGTACTACATTTTAAGAACTAGAGATCACTTTATTTAAAAATTGAATTGGAAAGTTGCTGGTCCTAAGAACTAGCTAATAGGAAAATCTGCTGTCGTCAAAGGATAATGAGCAAATTGATTGCATTGATGTTATTTAATGAACTAGCAATCCCTTTATTAGTACCACATTTTTATCCTCCAACTTGTACTAGTTGACAAATGCTTGAAGAACCAAACATTTTAAGCACTTATCAGCAGAATAAAAAAAAAATGGCCATAATTTTTTTTTTTTTTTTTTTTTTTTTTTTTTTTGTAATTATGTCCATTTTTTTATTCCCATTCTGATCAGAACATCAGAGTTCTAACTTTTTACGGCTGCTCTGTCATCTTTACCTAACACTTCATTTATAATGGTTGTTTCATAATAATGGAATCCATCAGTCCATCAGAAGAAAATAACTCGGTTAAAGCGGAAATTCAGTTAAGCGAGACTCGGATAATCGGGACTCTACTGTATATTCCATTTTAAAAATGATCTTTAGAATATTTTTGTTGGTGTTCAGAGGGAGGTCATGACCCCCGTGGCCTTCGCCTTGGATCCGCCATTGCCCTAGAAGATTTCTGCGGTTTGGTTCTTTCTTTTGATGAGCATCATGAAGATTTTCGTGAAGCTCGGATAAATAGAGATGCTTCGGATAGCTCCAAACTTTCAACTTACAAGGGAACCACTTTAGGTGTTGCTCGCACCTAGTATTAAAACCTGGTGCATTTTAAAGCTCTATATTAGGAAGTTTGGGAATTGATAAAATTTTTTTGTTAAAATAATATTTTTTATTTTACAGCAGATTAACTTTCTGAAAATGCAATTTTCGAGACCACGTTTAAAAGTAAAAGTAAAAGTTTTTTAAAAAAAAATAGTTAAAAATATAAATTAGTCAATAATAACTATAAAATGTTGAAAAAAGTTTTAAAATTCCTTAAAGAACCTACGAATTTGATTTAAAAAAAAATACAATAGTATATTTACATATTTGGCGGGGAAAGATTGGCGTCTTTTTCGTCCCGTACAGTTTTCCGGCAACCCTAGCTCAGTATTTTCGATACCGTGTTGTAATGGTTTGGACGTAAACCAAGTATAAAGCTAGTGAAAATTTTTGAAGTGCCATATCTGGCGACTTAACTCTCTTTTGGTGTAAAATTAACAAATAAAAATCCAATAATAAAAAATTATAAATAAAAAAAAATATATAAAATATGATTTTAACAAAGAATTTTTATCAGTTCTCTAACTTTTATGCATAGGGCTACAAAATGCACCAGGTCTCGATTCTAGGTGCGAGCAACACCTAAAGTGGTTCCCTTGTTAGTTTGAAAATCATTCGCCTTTTCCCCTGTTAAATAAAATTACATCAATAACTTCTGGGGTTATTGGAAATGAAACTGTCACCTCCTTCAAAGCTTTGGAAATCGCAAGTAAAAAAATAATTCAGGAGTCTGGGAAATGCTTCTCAGATGTGAAACTAACTCGGAAAGGTAAATCACAATCACTCAACAGTATGCACAATTCAATCAAATTTCATGATATCACTATAACTATGGACCCTCTTGTTATATTCCAACGAATTTCCTTGAGCAAACGTAGCAATGATGATCTAGCAGATGATTACTTACAATATGAGTTGGCTCCTTATGCTCTCTCTCTTTTCAATGATTGCGGAATGCGCAAGACAAAAAAGTGCTTTGTATCAATATTTGAGCAATCGGCAGGGGCGCGCCGACTCAGTGTGCAAAGTGTGCACCGCACACAGGCGCCAGAATAGTAAAGGCGCCAAATATTTTAGTCGAAGCTGAAAAATTTCAAAAACTTTTATCCAATTTAAATTTATTAAAGCGGTATTTAAATCGAAAGTGCGTCATTTCTGAGTTCATTTTTACTTATGAAATGTATGAAATTTGCAGATGCTCGTCTGCGGCGTAGCTTTAGGGGTGTGTGTGTGTGTGGGGGGGGGGGGGGGGGGGTCTCAAACCGAAAGGCGCAACGGTGTCGAAAGGTCACGGTCGTAAGACGTCTCGTTGTCGAAAGGTCACGGTCGTAAGGCGCCACGGAAGGCTTAAGGCGCCCTCAAGCGCCTAAAATAAATTAAAAAAAGCTAGAAACATAAGAAATTCGGAAGGACGACCGCGAATCTCCCTTTTGACACCCCTGCTCTAGATAAGGCCTGTCTAGCTTTTCAGAAAGCAGGGACGCACTACAGTTGGTGGCAAACATGGAAGGCTCCATTATTCAAATAATTGAAAATCTATAACGCTTCTATCTTAATGTAGTATTGGTAGTGATACACGTACTGACGATATAAAAACGGGTAGATATTGTATTGCAGAATAGTAAAACAACATAAGCCTCCAGGTTATGCATGGTACCCATGTAAAAGTAAATTGCCGAAAAAAGCGCAAATCAATCATAGCAATCGGCTACATTATAACAAAAACAATAAATAAATAAAACAGGATGTAGATCAAAATGCAATGAATGTAAAAAAAGAAATGTAAAACTTCATTCGATTCCAAAAAAAATTAATAGTCACGCCTATCATTGTATGCAACGCATAAAAATGAGCCCATGAACATGTAAGAAAATTTCATGTCATTTACAGTCGGGAAACATGTTTTTGAGAACAACCTCAAAATGAATTATGTTTTATTGAAATTTTAATTGTATAGTTTATAGATTTGCTTCGAACAAAGAATAATCGGTAAAAAGTGAGTTTCACTCGCGTACAGAGAGTTCATACAATAAATTTATTAATTACTAACTGCAATCTTACAAAATATAGTTGTTAAACGAATAATAAGACTTTTCAAAAACTTGGAATTATTTTATTAAATATTTTTCAATAATTGCCTTCAATAATTGAATGCAATTAAAATGAAAAACGCTGACTATTTATCATTGTGATCCGTCTTACCTAAAACAAAGAACTTGTACAAAGTTTAATCTTGCCATTGTGCCAAGTGCGCTTTGAAAAGAGGTCGCAAAGTTGCATGGGCACTTTGGTCTGTGCCACGTTTTTTTTAGATAGGTTTTTATTAATATCTCGCCTAATTATCAACAATTCCTTTGGAAAATCATTATCGACAGTTCTCGGATGATATTGCGTCGATAGGTACATCGAACTCCTCTCAACTCCCCCGCTGAACGCCCCCAGATAAAGTTTATGTATAACGGAAAACTGTATGACCTAGGATAATTGCTATAGTTTTCCTGCAAGATTTAAATAAATTCCAACTACTACTAATTTTTCCGTAATTTTATTTTCAGTAGATTCGGAAATAGGAGGGGGGGGGGGGGCATAATTTTGCCATACATTTTCGACGAATTTCTGAAAATATAATAGTATCTAAAAGTAAAACAAATATATTTTTGAGTTCTGTGTTAAGAGCTTTTTCGAACGATACCCATCCCCCCTTTGATGATTTTTAAATGAACCTTAAATTTGTATTATTTTTATATCTTTAACTCGATTTTTTCTGAAATACGTACCCGCTCACTGTGTGAAAATGGAATAGAAGCTGCTAATTGTTCAGATTTGTTGTGTATTTTTTTTTCATGATTTTTGGAAAATTGTATGTGGTAATAATGAACAAATTAAAACTTTAAAATGACCTCTACTTACTGATGAAAAAATGAGTTAAGAGGAGAAGAGTGAGTGCTTAGTAAAGTACAGGCCAAAAGCTTTAAAACGATATGCCACCTGAAAAATTTCCTTTTATCTCCCCCCCCCCCCCCCCCCACGGGGAAATGCTTCCGAATAATCTGGGGCCAGACATAGACCTCACCAATCCAAGGCCCGTGAAGAATTTTACCTTCGGTCAAGCGTTCAAATAAGATGCCCAAATCTTGCTGCAGCTTAATTAGGAGCTCAGTTAGAAAATTGACCCCAGGGGGTGGGATTCTGAGTGAGAGGGGTAGAAAGGTTCATAATATGAAAGAGCGGTTCGAGGGTTTTCCGATGATACATCAGATGAGAGTTTAGCAGGCGTTCTGCGTACGCTAGGGGTGCATAACCTTTTTTAGAGAAAGGCCACTTATAAAAAATTCTGTGTTGTGGAGGGCCACATCAGTAACACGGGAAGAAATATTTTCTGGGAGGTGATCAGTGGCCTATAATCAGATAAAAAATATGGTTTCAGAGGGGAGGGGTGGTAGTTTTACCCCTCTAGGTTCCCCTACCCGGTCAACATATCCAATTCAGTTGGCAAGGATATATCAACAGTTTACGTTTGTATATATAACAGAGATATAGCAAGTATTATTTAGAAGGACTGATAGTATTCATTGACTTTATTCGGGAAAGTAAATTTAGTTTATTTAAAAGTGCTAAAAGACAAGTGGCTAGTGCCGAAAAAAATGTGAACTTCATAAACGAAGGGGACATGGGGGGCCAATAATCGAAATTTGCGTTTTTTCCGCCATCGATCAACGAAATTTTCAATTTTTTTTGCCCTTGATTGACAAAATTCGCAATTTTTCCGAAGCCAGTCGACAAAATTCTGGTTTTCCCGCGCGTGATCGACATAATTCGCGATTTTTCGGAGCTCAATCGACAAAATTCGTGATTTTTCCGTGCCCAGTCGACAAAATTTGCGATTTTTCTGCCCCTGATCGACAAAATTCGCGAAATTTTCCTCGTCCGATCAACGAAATTCCCGATTTTTTCCCGCGGATAATAGACGAATTTCGCGCTATTTTCTCCCAATAAACTAACGAAACTCGTGATTTGTACACAGCCGATCAACGAAATTTTCAATTTTCTGCGCATCATCGAGAAAATTCGCGATTGTTTCGTGCATGATCAATGAAATTTGCGATTTTTCCACCCCTGATCGACAAAATTCGAGAAATTTTCCTCGTCCGATCAACGAAATTCACGATTTTTTCCCGCGGATAATTGGCGAAATTCGCGCTATTTTCTCCCAATAAACTGACGAAACTCATGATTTGTACGCAGCCGATCAACGAAATTTTCAATTTTCCGCGCATCATCGAAAAAATTCGCGATTGTTTCGTGCATGATCAATGAAATTTGCGATTTTTCCACGCCTGATCGACAGAATTCGCAATTTTATGCGTGCCCAATCAACGAAAATCGTGATTATTTTCGTGCCCGACAAAAGAAATTCGTGATTTTTCGGAGCCCGATCGACAACACTCCCGATTTTTTCGTACCCGATCGACGAAATTGAGTTTTTTCCACGCCTGATAGATGAAATTTGCGATTTTTCCAAGCCCGATCAACGAAATTGGCGATTCTTAAGTGACTGAAAAATTTTGCATTTTTCCCGCGGCAAATTGACGAAATTCGGGATAAACAGACGAAACACGCAGTTGTTTCGCAGCCCAATAAAGAAATTTGAGATTTTCCTGCAGTCCATCAACGAAATTTGAGATTTTCCTGCAGTCCATCAATGAAATTTGAGATTTTCCCGCTCCTAATAGAAAAGATTTGCAATTTTTCCACACCCGATCGATGAAATTCAGGATTCTTAACTGACTGACGAAATTCGCGATTTTTTCTCGCAACAGACGAAACTCACGATTTTAACGCAGCCAATCAACAAAATTTACAATTTTTCCGCGCATCATCAACAAAATTGACGATTTTTTCGTACCCGATCAATGAAATTTCCGATTTTCCGCGTCTGATCGACAAAATTCGCGATTTTTCCGTGCCGGACCAACGAAATTCTCGATTCTTAACTGACTGAAATTTTTCAATTTTTCCCGCGGTAAATTGATGAAATTCACGATTTTTTTTCTTGCGACCTATGGACAAAACTTTTTTTTTTGTCCATAATGACAATTGACAATTTTTTACAGTTATAAATTGACGAAGTTCGCGGGCCACAGGTTGTGCATCCCTAGCGTACGCACAGCAAAATCTTGCAAAAATACAAATCCCGAATCCTGTAGTTCCACATTCCTACAACAGGAGGAACTCTATTCTTAACAAAACTGTTTCCGAACGAAATTCTGTTAAACAACCTACACATAGTCAGTATATATTAGTCATTAGCCATATATTAGTATATATTAGTCAAGGGGGTGGCGGACTTAAGCAAGAATTTAAGTTATTTGCTGAAATTGCTATTCGAAAATAGTGGTAAGTACACTTTTGAAATTTTTATATATTTGAAGTAATATTTATTCCAGAACTCCGACAAAAATCCTCATCTAAAACGGTAGAAAATGGTACGGTTTTAAATATTTGTTCCCCACCCCCCTACCCCCAAAAAAATTATCGCCTCTTCCCCCCCCCGAAATTTGATGCCCCCTACTTTTTAAAATCTTTATTTTGTGTTAGAAACTATATGAAAGTTCCAAATCGATCGGTTCGTCAGTTTTTTTTTTGTTTTTTTTTAAACAAATTCGCATTTTAACAAAGCATTTCTTTTCTTTTTTAGGTAGCTTTCTTTACAAAAAAGCTACCTATTGCAGCCGTTCGGAGGAAAGCGATTTCAAAAAATTTTGGTATATTTTCATCGATCATGACCCCCAGACCCCGAAACCACCCTCCGTTCAAAATTGATATATATATATATATATATATCTGACCTATGTCACACTGTAACTCCCGTAATTATGAACCGATTTCGATGTAATTCGGTGTGTACATAGTACATACCAATGTCTCGACCGAGTTCGTTGGCCAGCTTCATCCGCCGTTTTGTTTCAAAATGGCGGCCATTTAAAATTTTTAAAAAAATTTTAAACTTGAAATGTGGTACCAAAAAATTAAAAATGGAAAAATATTTTTTTTCTTATGTATTTGACCTTTATACAAAGATTCCGGAGCAGTTTTTGTTTCGTCTATATCTTAAAAAATGGCTGAGTTATAGCATTTTGAATTTCTAGCGTGGCTGACATTTTGAAACGTCCTGAATTTTGTCACGCGATAAAAGGCGTATTTATGAACCGATTTGGATGTAATTCGGTGTGTGCATAGTACATACCAATCTCTCGACCGAGTTCGTTGGCCAGCTTCATCCGCCATTTTGTTTCAAAATGACGGCCATTTAAATTTTTTTTTTTTAATGTAAAAATTGAAATGTGGTACCAAAAAATTGAAAATGGAAAAATATTTTTTTCTTATGTATTTGACCTTTATACAAAGATTTCGGAGCAGTTTTTGTTTCGTCTATATCTTAAAAAATGGCTGAGTTATAGCATTTTGAATTTCTAGCGTGGCTGACATTTTGAAACGTCCTGAATTTTGTCGCGCGATAAAAGGCGTATTTATGAACCGATTTGGATGTAACTTCGTTTGTACATAGTACATACCAATGTCTCGACCGGGTTGGTTGGCCAGCTTCACCCGCCATCTTGTTTAAAAATGGCGGCCATTTAAATTTTTAAGAAAAATTTAAATTTGAAATGTGGTACCAAAAATTGAAAATTGAAAAAATATTTTCTTCTTATGTGTTTGACCTTGATAAAAAGATTCGGGAGCACTTTTTGTTTCGTCTATATCTTAAGAAATGGCTGAGTTATAGCATTTTGAATTTCTAGCGTGGCTGACATTTTGAAACGTCCTGAATTTTGTCACGCGATAAAAGGCGTATTTATGAACCGATTTGGATGTAACTTCGTTTGTACATAGTACATACCAATGTCTCGACCGGGTTGGTTGGCCAGCTTCACCCGCCATCTTGTTTAAAAATGGCGGCCATTTAAATTTTTAAGAAAAATTTAAATTTGAAATGTGGTACCAAAAATTGAAAATTGAAAAAATATTTTCTTCTTATGTGTTTGACCTTGATAAAAAGATTCGGGAGCACTTTTTGTTTCGTCTATATCTTAAGAAATGGTTGAGTTATAGCATTTTGAATTTCTAGCGTGGCTGACATTTTGAAACGTCCTGATTTTTCTCACGTAATAACAGGCGTATTTATGAACCGACTTGGATGTACCTTGGTGTGTACATAGTACATACAAATATCTCGACCGAGTTCGTTGGCCAGCTTCATCCGCCATCTTGTTTCAAAATGGCGGCCATTTAAAAAAATTAAAAAATAAAAAAATTTAAATGAGATACCAAAAAATTGGAAAATGAAAAAGATTTTTTTTGTATGTGTTTGACCTTAATACAAAGATTCCGGAACAGTTTTTCTTTCGTCTATATCTAAAAAAAATGGCTGAGTAATAGCATTTTGAATTTCTCTTGTGGCTGACATTTTAAAACGACCTGATTTTTGTCACGCGATAACAGGCGTATTTATGAACCTATTTGGATGTAACTTGGTCTGTACATAGTACATACCAATGTCTCGACCGAGTTCGTTGGCCAGCTTCATTCGCCATCTTGTTTCAAAAGGGTTGCCATTTAAAAAAAATTAAATTTAAAATTCAAAATGAGGTATTAAAAAACTGGAAAATGAAAAAGATTTTTTTTATGTGTTTGGTCTTGATACAAAGATTCCGGAGCAGTTTTTGTTTCTGAAAATTTGTTCTTTTGTTGATATCTTAAAAAATGGTTGATTTATAGCTCTTTGAATTTCTAGCATGGCTAACATTTTGAAACGATCTTGTATTTGTCACGCGATAACACGCGTATTCGCCTATTTCGATGTAAGAAGGCATGTGGATAGTATACATCAACACCTCGACCAAGTTCGCTGGCCAGATTCATCAGCCATCTTGTTTCAAAATGGCGGCCATTAAATTAAAAAAAAATATATATATTTAAAGTGAGGTGCAAAAAAATTAGAAATTGAAAAAGGTTTCTTTCTTAAGTATTTGATCTTGATATAAGGATTCAGGAGCATTTTTTGTTTGTCTTTACCTTAAAAAATGGCTCAGATATAGCAGTTTCAATTTCTATTGTGGGTGACATTTTGAAAAATCTGATTTTTTGCATGCGACAGCACTCCTATATATTAACCGATTCCGATGTGAGTGAGCATGTGCACAGCAATTACTAAGGTCTCGACCAAGTTCACTGCTTAGCCTCATCCACCATGTTGTCTTAAAATGACAGGCACTTTAAGAAATTGCCGAATTTGGCAGCCAAATATAAGTTACTTTAAAGAAAAGCAGCTTGGATAAAGCTGACTAATTTCGCGAAATTCTCATTCATTATATTGATAAAAATTAGTATTGAATCTCCTATATTCGGTTTCCACTAAATTGAGCTCCGTGTGTTTGCATGATATAAGTTGGCTTTTTTTAAATAAGGATTATGAAAGCTACCTCTTCCTCCCGGCACTGGCCGGAAGGACTTTTAAAATCGAATTTTTTATAAAACAAAAACTTGCGGATCGATTTTTATAAAATTTAGAAATTATTAAACAGCGTTTAAAGATAGGGATAGATGCATATCTTTAAGATATCGAAATGGTGTATTTTAAAAAATTTGATGGAGCTGCAGAGAATCATACTATAAAAATCAATTGTGGTTTCGAAAGACTGGCTTTTAAATTTAGAGTTTAAAAAGAATCCAATTAATAAAATAATAATTAACTAGCTGACCCGCCCGGCGTTGCCCGGGCCTTAATAATATTCTTAAATGTATCTGAAATTTATATCGCAGGTGCGTACAGAGGGGAGTGGGGGTGGAGACAGTGCAAATTACCAGGGCCCGACTCTTGTTCAGTTCCAAAGTTGTGTAAATTTACAGGTTAAGCTTTTTCAGTTTTATATGTCTCATGCTCTTTTTATTCCAAATTAATTGATGAATTCAATTAAAATTTAATTATATTTTCAATAATTTAATTTTTTATTTAAAATCTTTGGATGAAAAAGCCATTACAAATACAACATAAACTGTAATAATTGAAAAAGAAATAATAAAATTGTAAGCAAATATTACTATATAGAATATTATAAAAAGTACCATCCAGCAAATTTATTTTTTAATAGAGTAAAGCCTGTTTCTAATGGAATCCTGCAATAAACAACAAAAAATAAAGTTCCAGCTTCCCTCTCTCCCCAAAAAATGTTGTTATGCTTTGTTCAATTTAAATAACCTGCATGAAACGAAATTTATCACTGGTCGTTTCCGTCTAAGCAGGTTTAATTGTATCTTACTTCTGGTGGGCCCGTAATAATATTCTTAAATGAACCTGAAATTCGTATCGCAGATTCGTCCAGAGGGGGGTAAACAAAATTACTTAACGTCATGACAACATTTTTAAATTTCTTGCTGCTGATTAATTCGCATTTCCAATATAGTGCTTTGCAGAAATTGCACGTTTTACTCAAAGTTCCACAGTTATGCCCCCCGGAACGTTTAAATCAATAATTTGGATTTCAGAAGCAACACGTGCACTCTGCGTGTTTAACTTTATTCCCGATTCAATCTATTTCGATTTTCTGTTCTTAATTCGGCTTCTTCTTCACTTTGAAGCATTCCCCGAGATCTTTTACAGGCATTTCAAATGATATTTTGAAGCTCTATAATTGCAGCGAAAGAGGGAAACATCATGGAACTCTTTCCTCTACGGCGAAATGTAAATAAACCCGATCGCCCTAAATCCTGCCAAAGGACTTTTCACAATAACCAATGAGATGCGTTTCTCGGGCGTTGCCATTAGACAATAACAAATAATCGCGATTTCTGTGCCACGTACGTTAGCGTAATATATATATATAGATGTTTAAGTTTGTAATTGAGCGACCGTGCAGAAATTTACATATCTGAAATCAGCGAAAAATTCTTCATCTGGATGAATAAAAATTAAATCTGTAAATTTATATTTTGAAAATTTTATTCGTTCGAAAATGTCCACTATTGAAAGACGTCGGTTGTCGGCAATGAACACACCTGGCGTCCATGGGAGAGATTTCGAACCTTTCTTTCGAAGGAAATAAAAAAACATTTTTTATAAATCGATTTTTCGTGGATTTTTTGACTTCCTGAAACCGTACCGGAATAATTTTCAGAATTTCTTAAAGGGGGGATTTTTTTGTGTCTGGCTGTGCAATTTTCGAGTTGTCCAGGCCCAGTAGAATTTAAGGTACAGTACTTTTTATAAAGTCCCAGTACATTTATCGCCCTAGCAGCTCTGTAATTCTATTAACCCCTCCCCCTCTCTTCGAGTTTTTGAAGAAGTCGTCTACGGTTTGAAAAAAATCTATGTTCTTGTTGAATTATGAATACTTTTCATTCTTTTAATTTGGGCTTTTAATTAGTTTCTTAACTAATTATTAGAGATTTAAAATTCTGAAACTTAGGTGCACAGTGCACCAGCAGGTGAGGCTTTCGACTATCCTCACAAAAAAGTTTGAACCTCGTATGTGCCGTATATTCTGCTAGCCATCGCACACCGTCGGGCACACACACAGACAGAGCGAAACTTTGTTCTATTAGTATAGATATTTTTAATTTAGAACTTAGATTCATTGTACGAAAATTGGGAATTCGAAAAATTAAAAAAATCTCACACAGAAGGAAGGGTTAACTGTGTGACAAGGTAAAGTTTTGCTTAGCTTCTTAACAATGTAAACGTGAAATGAATGTGCATTTTTCATAACAATTGTTATATAGCCAGCATAGGGGTTCTATATTTGCTAATATAAAATCAAATGTTCCGGGACTGGAACATTTTCGAATGCACCCCTAATTATGATCTACGTATGGTAATTGTTTAAGGCGCATCTTAATTGATGTTACATTACTTTAAAGGAGATAAAAGTACCATAAACACGCTCCGGTGTATTACAAACATCATAATTTGAGAAAATATTTTTCTACTTTTATGTGTATTTACCATATTACGATCACCCCTTTCTTTGTGTCATACTCCTAACATTGATTAATTCAACACAGCTATATTTCCAAATTAAACTTTATTTGAACTATTTTTTAGTATAAATATAAATAAAAATCACATCTTAAAAAATCCGGGAGTGATGGAGGTAAAAGAAGCTGATTTACTTAGGAGGTATGCCATTGTGGGAGCAAACAGCTGAAGCACCCACCTTTTAGGGATATCTGTTATTTTCATAACTGACAACATTCCTTATTTTTAATTCAAACAACAATATTTTTAACCAGAAATTTAATTTTATAAATGAAATAAAAAAAGAACCCTGTAGAAACTAGACACATTTCGTTAAATAAACTTTCTGGTTCCGAATTCGTTTATTTGATTTGGAGAAAACCCTCGGAAGGTTGGCTTGGCAGCTATGCATTTATACTCCTTGAAAAAAAATTATGGTTTGATTTTTTTTTCGGGGTTGGGGGGGGGGGGGAGTTAGGAATATGGGGCGCCAATTGAAGTTCTGCACACAGGCGCCGGATACTGCTGACGCGCCCCTGGCAATCGGATGAGATAATAGATCTCCAACAACAAACAAGTGTTGTGCATGGTGGCTTTCTGTTGCATAAGGTGGTGTGGAAGAAGGAGTCAACAATGCAGAATATTTCTAACACCTATAAAGTACGTTAACAAACATTATTATGTAAAGAGCTGCAAAATTGTTTTTTTATAACTGTAAACAGTATTAATACATGGAAATTACTCCAGAGAGAAACATTCGCCTTGCATACAATATTTCAAATGAAAACCTAATTTCAAAGTAATTGCTTAAGAGGCGCAAAAGCCAACATAGTGAAAAAGATTCCATGCCGGGACTCGAACCCGGGCCATCAGTATAGCACACTGACGTTCTACCGACTAAACCACATGGAACGATACCCAGCCTGGAAAATTTCTCACTATTATATGTTGGCAAGGCTACAAACGCAGCACAAGATAGAATATTTATCGTGAGCCACCGACATGAGGCAAACACGAAACTTAACTAAATCCAGCATCGATAGAAACTATATTAATACATGGAAATTATTCCAGAGAGAAACATTCGCCTTGCATACAATATTTTAAATGAAAACCAAATTTCAAAGTAATTGCTTAAGAGACGCAAAGGCCAACATAGTAATGTATATAATTTTATTTATCTGTATATAATCATCTGTATATAATCGTATATAATCATGGAATAATTTCCATGAATTAATATAGTTTCTATCGATGCTGGATTTAGTTAAGTTTCGTGTTTGCCCCATGTCGGTTGCTCACGATAAATATTCCATCTTGTGCTGCGTTTGTAGCCTTGCCAGCATATAATAGTGAGAAATTTTCCAGGCTGGGTATTGTTCTATGTGGTTTAGTCGGTAGAACGTCAGTGCGCTATACTGATTGTTTGTAGCCCGATTACGGAAGTTAATCGTGTAAATATTCTTTATATATATATATATATATATAACTTCAACAACATCTTAGGAGCTGAATATCGGGAATCACCGAAATGTGTGTTTAATCACACTTTTTAGTAGATAAGTTATGCTAGATATCACGCTCCTACCTAAAACTGCTGCTGAGACAGGGCGAAATAACCCAAAACTTCCGACACCCCATAAGAGTTGAATTTCGTAAGAATTTCTACCTTCAATAATTTCGTCTCTACGTTGATGAATCAGTTAGGACAAAGCCTCTTTCTTATAGATTAGGTGTAATACCAGTACCAAAATTGCCAGTGTCAACTGATGCACCCGAAGGGAAGGGGATGTAATAGCACCATTGTGCAGCCCACTGCAAAATAAAATTATCTCTATATTAATACTTGGAAATTTTTCCAAAGAGAAGCAATCGCCTTGTATACAATATTTCAAATGAAAATCAAATTTCAAATTAATTGCTTAAAAGGCGCAAAGGCCAACATAGTGAAAAAGATTCCATGCCGGGATTCGAACCCGGGCCATCAGTATAGCGCACTGGCATTCCACCGACTAAACCACATGAAACGATACCCAGCCTGGAAAATTTCTCACTATTACATGTTGGCAAGGCTACAAACGCAGCACAAGATGAAATATTTATCGTGAGCCGCCGACATAGGTCTAACACGAAACTTAAATAAATCTAGCACCGATTGAAACTATATTAATACTTTGAAATTTTTCCAGAGAGAAACATTCGCCTTGCCTACAATATCTCAAATGAAAATCAAATTTCAAATTAATTAAAAGGTGCAAAGGCCAACATAGTGAAAAAGATTCCATGCCGGGACTCGAACCCGGGCCATCAGTATAGCGCTTGACATTCTACCGACTAAACCACATGGAACATGGAGTCCCGTGGAGTCCCCATATGTTCCAGCTTCGACCGACGAGGTCCCTTAACAGCCTTGCGAGCGAAGACTTCCAGGGAGCCTATGAACAATGTAAAAAACGACGCTGGCAGCGGTATGTTGATGCCCAAGGGTCATATTTCGAAGAATCTTAGTTCGCTGTATAAAAATGTTTAATAAATTTTGTATTCTCAGACAAGTCTTGAAACTTGGTGAACGTACCATGTATTTCAGTTTTGCTTTATACCTTCAAAATGTAAAGGATTATGGTTAAAGTATAAAGAAAATACACATCACTTGAATAAAATAAAAAAAAGGACAGAAAATATTCCTCAAACTGTTTATTTGAAACACTAAACACAAAAAGTTTTTTTTTTATTTCTTTCATAATGGAACTTGAAAGTATGAAAAGATAACTTCTCCACATTTTATTATAATCAAATGAATATTGTTCTTTTGGAACCATAAATATTCATTAATCATACTAAAATGATATTCACAAACAGAATATTTTTTATTCTTTTAAACGGCAAAAATTAAGTATGAAATAAGTGTGCATAAGTATAATAATGCATAAGTATTCATTCAATTATAGTAAGATGTTATTTTTCTCATAGATGTTATTTTTCTCATTGTTACTATTCTTGTGACATACGAATAATATTTTCTTTTAAATAAAATTGATAATAATATAAATAAAAGTGCATATAAAAATATACTTATCAATTATTTTTTTGGACTTCCACTCCTTCCACGCTGTAGAAAAGCCCGGCGTTGCCTGGGTCCGTCAAAAATTTCTAAAAATCTCTAAAAGGCACATTGAAAATTCCTTAAAAAAATTCAATTATATAAATACAGTCGAACCCCGTTAATACGCGAGTTAAGGGACCGACCAAAATTCGCGTATTAAGCGGGTTCGCGTATTAAGCGAAGGTCGCGAATTTTAGTCCAGTGGTCCATCTAATAACAACCTATACGAGTAAAACACATCTTTTTGACAATTTTTAGCATTTTTAAAACATAAAATGACATTTTATTTGTTTTAATCATTATGTGCTTATTAAGCAGGAACGTTTGAAAGCTGGAAATTCAAATAAATGTTAGTGTCTTAGGTAAAAATCCAAGAAGTCATTTCAAATTTAGATTTTTTATGTATGACACACAAAAAGGAACAAAACGAACACAAAAATTTCAGCTAACCATGTTAACTAATACTAATGTTAACAAAATTAAAATCTTTGTTAGCTATACAGAACAAATAGGGAACAGTGTTGGTAATAATAAAAAAACAATATAAAAAACAAAAGTTAAAATTTAATAAAGTCAATAATGACATAAAAATTACATTTTGGCAAAATAGCTACAGGATCTGTCCAGGAAGTAATGAGACTGATTCCATAAAATTCGTTTATTTGAAGATAATTTTACAGACACTTAATATTCTTCAAAATAGCCTCCTTCTGCATAATACACCTTTGCCAATTACTCTGCCACCCATTTATGTCTGCCTGGAAGTCTTCTCCTGGGATGCTGTTCAGAAAATGCGTTAGGTTTTACTGAAAGTTCTCCAGATTGTCAAAATGATGATCTTTTAAGCTGGATTTTTACCGAGGGAACAGAAAAAAGTCCGGCGGTGACCGATCGGGTATGTATGATGGTTGGGGCAGCGTTGCTAGGTCCAGCGTTGCTGTGTTTTGCCAGGAATTGAGTCCTTTTTGAGTCCTTTTCCCCTTTGAGTCCTTAACCAGCTTGGCACAAATTTTCTGCATTTGAATTTCTACCGTGAAGATTTGACGCACAGTCGATTTTGTAAGTCCAAACGTCTCCGCAATCATTCGGACAGTCATCCGACGATCAGAGCTTAAAAGCGCTTTAATTTTAGTCACATTGTCTGAAGTTTGAGAACTTGATGGACTCCCAGCGTGTTGTTCGTCATCGACGTCCTCTCTTCCGTCTTTCAAGGCTTTATGCCACCTAAACACTTGAGCCTTGGGCAAAGACTTCTTCCCGTAGGCTTCTTGTAACATGGCAAGCTTCTCAGTACCAGATTTGTTTAGCGTTACACAAAACTTTATGGCGTATCGATGCTCGACACTCCGCTGAATTCTGAAAACCTAACGCCACTTGCAAACATGTGTCTCCGTGCGCTGCAAAGGCTCAATGCCAACTGACTTCCACTAGACTTTGTAGCTTACATTCCTGACCGCACGTACAGACCGCAAACTACGCCTCTTTGGCCTTGTGCTTGGCGCAAAAAGTCCAGTCTGATTACTTCCTGGACAGACCCTGTATCAATTGTGGCTTGTATGACATGCGGTCGAGTTGTTTTCAGCTCTATTCAGGTGATGGTAAAGCTTGCTCGTCGAGGGCCCTTCGTCCAGTGACGATGCATACAGTTTGAGAAAACTGAACGCATCCGTAACTTTGGAGAATGGGGATGGGGGCCGGACGCGCAGTTTCATCATCTTCTTCCTCCTCATCCGGTTTATCCGTCGCAGTTACATCGGCGATGATGCCATCCAGACTTTTGAGCTCGGAGATGACTAGATCTTTGTCGATATTAATGAAGCGTCTAAATCGACAAAATCTTCTCGTGCAGTTTCCTGCGTGCCTAGCCAGTCTTGTTTAGCATTAGGGTGCAAGGTTGGCTCTTTATAAATGATGTCCTCGCTACTTCTGAAACCCGCCTTGCAAAAACAATTTGCAATCGTCGTTGATGTGACATTCTCCCGTGTTGCGGTAAGCACGTGCATAGAGTCGAGGACTGTAATAGGACGACACTCATAGCAAGAAAGGTTACTGCCATGTTCCATTTGGTGAAGGTATCGTCGTACTAGGCGAGTCTTGTAATCTACTTTGGCGCTGTTAATTATTCCTTGGCCCATTTGCTGAGTGAAATTTGGAGGTAGAAATTCTACTTGAACATTCTTCAGGCCTTCATTATCTTTTGGATGTGCAGGACAGTTGTTCACAAGCAATAAGATATGGCTGGATTCTTTTCCCATACACTGTTAAAAATATCCGCTTAATGTTACATCAATATTTGGAGTAAAATAATGAGGATTACCAAAATATGGTACTTCTTAATTTTCAAAAACTCCATTTCATGGTGTAACCTTGGAAGTTACGCTGAATTGAACCACATTTTGGTAATAAGTTGAACCAAGTTTTCGAACTACTTATCAGCCAATCAGAACAGTTCGTCTTTGTCTATGACGCCTTTATAAGATAAGTTAAACGATTTCATTTCGTCCGCCATTTAAAGTTTAAACGAAAGGGATATTAAAAGGAATACTTATTATGGAATGCGAAGGTAAGTCTTATTTAATAATATAATGTTTCATTCCTGTACTTAGATATTGTATGAGTCTTAAATAGTTTTCATGTTTTATAGAAAAAGATTGATTTAGTTTCCCGAATTTCACAAGCAATTGTGTGTTATATTCTTTCTTTATGTAATGGTTTGAAATATAACTGTTTTAACAATTAAATAACAAACAGTTCTTAGTAAAAATTAATCACGACTTCATTCGTTTTGTCTTTTTAAATAAAGAAAATTTGTGTAAAAGTTTCATTCTTCCTAATCAATAGTGAGGTGTGAAGTATTTTAATTTGACGCAGCTCGAAAGCAAAAACAAAACGTGAAGTACTATCTTAGTTTTAAAATGCTGACACCGAGATATGTTGATTCATGGCTGCATTCATAGTAGTAGATATAAACATTAATTTGCAATGATTTGAAACTCTGTTTATACTGGAATTTTTGTGTTCTTTACCGTTTCCCGATTATAAAGAATAACAGTCAATGAATTAGTGTTTATAATTATTAATATTTTGGAGTGAAACATGATATTCAATGATTAAGATAATAAGAAAAGGTTTCAGATTGAAAAATAGATTTACATTGGAAATATTTCCTTATACATATTACAGTTTTTAGTTTAAACGTGATATTTAAGCTTTTAAATAAAATGTTGTTTATACCGATATAAAGTTTATGTATAAAACTGCTTTAGTATATTTTAAGTTTATATTTACATTTTATTTATATAATGTAGGATTTAATATTTATTAAAGAGATTAATAACTACTTTTTACATTCAAAATGCTTTTCAAACAATGAAGAACAGTACATATGCAATCATTTTTTTTCTTTTTAAATTTCCTTCTTTTTTTTCTTTTTCCTAGATCAATCTTTTCTTATAAAATTTAAAAAAATGTATTTAGCTTGTATTTATAAAATACAATGTGTACGGGAATAAAATATTAAAATTAAATATAGCTTATCATGTCGTTCCATAAATATTAATAAGAATTATTAAGGAATATGTTTAAAGGAAAATTATATACATATTCCGTAGAATTTAAAATAATAGAATCCATGTTGATGCTCACATTTAATAAAACAATTACCAATCTCCATACATATAAGAAAAATTACACATTCTTAATACTTAAATCATGCTTAGAACTTATTTAAAAAAAGAGGCGAGTAGATAAGCAATAGGTTTTTTATTTATTTTTTTTTTTTAAGATAGTTCCTTGTTTCAATGAAATTTAGGATTTATATTTACTCTTTCTCTGATTGATTTTTGTTTAAAGATTGCTTGCATCCGTCATACAAAATCAATTTTATAGGCTTATTTAGCAAATTATAATGCATTTCAGTTACCTCAATTTGATAAGTTTATATATGTATAGAGCTCCATAACATAATCGTATCCTTTCTTATGTATTTTAATATGTAAATTATAGTGTAAGATATTTAAAATAACAATGGTGTTATCGTATAATTAAACTATTTTAAAATTTGCTAAATAAACCTAGGTTTCTGATCTTGAAAATTATGCTAAAAAAATTAATTGGAGAGACCGTAAATGTTTCACCTTAAATTATATTAAAACAAAATATCTTTTTTAAAAAGCAACATATTTTACCAGTGAAAGAGGAGGGGTGGGGTTGGGGGACAAAAATAATTGCTTCATCAACATTTCACCAATTTATGGTTCAACATTTCGCCAATTTGCGGTTAAACGTTTCACCGATTTATGGTTCAAGGTTTTCACCAACGTATGGTTCAAGGTTTCACCAACTTATGGTTCATCCTTAGAACCAAATGTTGAAACAATGTTTCACCATCTTATGGTGGCAGCTACTGCAGCACCAAAAATTGGTGCAACGTTGTACCAAATTTTTAACAGTGTACGTCGGACAAAATTACGAACCCTTGTTGAAAAAGGTTGCTCGTCACCCACGCTCTGTGCTGACTTCCGTACGGGAAGAGAAGATTCCTGACATTTTTAAAGCATCGCGGGTTGCATGATTTTCCTGTGACCAGTAGCTTTAACTTGTCTGATCCATCAGAGTTGGCACCGAGCAAAAGACGATCATTAGTTTATCCCCATGACATGTTTCTCCTTTCATAGCCAGTGTTTTCTTGCGTGTCATTTTGTAAAAAAAGCCCAAATTCGTCCACGTTGTAAATGTCGTGGCTTTAGTTTTTTACAAGCTACGGAAGCACATTAGTTTCCAAACAATCGACGTCTTCATTGTTGACAGCAGCTGACTCACCGCACACTTGCTTGAATTTTATTCCGTGGCGAGCTTTAAATAGATCCATCCATTTGAGGCAGATTCAGATTCAGCCAGGTGGGGAGGCCTACCAATTGGTTTGAGCTCAACTAGCCCCACCCAGCAATGTTTATTTAAAAAATAATAATAATAATAATTACAGAGCAATTATAGCGTAATAAAGTAATGGTAGGTAATAAAAAGTAATTGAGATAATGAAATAAGTATAGGTAACAATAGTAAATTAGACGAGCTAAGTGCTTTACAGACGTATAACACATAATTTCTCTCAGGGGTGGCGCCAGAACTTGCCCGACGGGGGGGGGGCACAGTATCCCCGACAGGGGGCCGAATTCATAATATATATTAGAGGTCTCCACGAGCCCGGGCCTGTCCCGAACAGTGTTAAATTCAGGCACTTTTCTCAGGGGGGGGATTTCTGTAGCTCCGGGGGGGACATTATAGCGTTCCGGGGGGGTGCACTTATTGACCATTAAAAACACAAAATCTCAAATCTTCCGGGGGGATCTCATTGTTCTGGGGGGGAATGTCCACCCCCCGGGCCATCCCCTGAATTCAACACTGGTCCCTAAGCCCGAGATCGGTAAAAGTTTATTTCATTAAACTCGGGCCGGGCTTAATTTTAATTGAAAACTCAGTACGAGCTCGGGCTAAATTTTAGCTTTTGAAAAGTTGTTCCGGGCCTGAACTTCATTCTTCGCGGGTCACATCCGGGTCCTAAATTTTTTCTGTAGATTCGGGACGAACCGGGCTGTATTCACTGGACTTCAGAATTTTTTTCCGCACGGTAATGTCGTGGTAACTTTTCTCCTCTATTAGTGGAGTAAATGAACAATAAAACATTTCTTTTTTTCCGTTTTTTAAATAACAGATGGAATACGTTGGTTAATCACGAGAAACATAAAATTTTCGCGTTTTGGCATATCCTGAAACACGCAGATCTCTAACACTCACAGTGCGATTTAAATTAGAAATGAAATCCAGAGGGACAAAAGATTTTTATTCGAAATATGAATTTCGAAGCCTGTCAAAGAATATTGTAGATAAATAAAGTGAAAAAAGCTTTTAAAGTTATTTTTAAAGCACCTCACTAGTCACCTAATCTTTATAGGCGGACGAATCCGCAAGAGAAAGTTTCCACACTTTCGAGTATTACCCGAAAGGAAAAACTTTGCTTCGTACTCTTCTTCATCTTCCACCCAGCAACGTCCCAATAAGAGATCATTCAATATTACAGATTTTACTTGCACATATATGGCACATACACAGCAGTGTGTGAGCGATAAAGTATGGAACAGTTCTCCGGTTATGAATCGAACCACTGCGGACCACCCGCCCCTTAAGAAAATGCAAAGGTCTAGAAACAAAGAGTCCCACATCAGGTAAGGCGGTAACCAATTTTTTTCGAAACGCGGTTCGTGTTCAGGCCGGGTTGACCCTGTATTTTAATGTCGGGCGTAACTGAAAAAAAAATCAGTGGACAAATCTATATCGAAAACGCATGAAGTGATCAAAAATTAATTTATAAATATTTAAATTTTTTAGTGAAAGTATCATCATGAAAACTAGCAGTTAAACGTTACACCTAATTAGGGTCCGTCCCGGGTAACAAATAAAATTTGCAATCCTACAAATTTTATTTAAAACCAAGCTGCAAACCGAACCGAACCCAATCAAAAATATTCCGTCCACTCGCAACCCGATCGAACCCAAAATAATTCCAAACCCAACCTGAAACCCGGAATCAGAGAAAATTGATCAAAAATATAATGCAATTATAGAAAAATAGTCTGTAATCATATCTCCAATATTAATGTTACCTTTTATGTAGAAAAATAAACATGTAAGAAGTCATTCATATACTATATGGCCAAAGGTGACCGGTCACTTGCGATTTTTGACGTTTTGTTAAATATCTAGAAAAATACATGAGGAATTAACTTGAAATTGCAGGTGTGTAAACAGTATAATATAGGTCATATATTTCCGCGAAGATTTTTTCCCGAAACCACATAGGGGACCGTCAAAAAATTGAAAAAGAACGAAAATCTTTTGGATAACCCTGTAAAAACTAATGAAGCAAAAGCGTTTAAACTCAAGATTATTAATAAGTGGCTTATTCTAATATACTGTGTTCATTTTTATGAGGATAGCATGTATACTCGTAGAGAAATTAAGGTTTTTATAAAAACAGTCCCAAATTTTCCCAAGTTTTTTGCTTATAATTTGCAGAGTTCTTAATATAAAAAAAAGTTCTTTTCAGAAAATATGACAAAGAACATTGTACACAATACCCCGTAATCAGAATGAAAAAATAATAAAAATTGGGTGAAAAATGAGCAAGTTTACTAAAAATTGTTTCACTACGCATGCGCGAAAGCAATGAAAATATAATGTGCATAATGTGTTAGCTAAATGTATAGAGCAATTTTTGTAAAAGTCTCAAAAACATAGTTTGAAAAGTCTGATAATAATCGTTTATAGAATAAGCTCAAAATCCGTTGTTCCCAAAATGAAGCAAAATGATGAGGGATTGTATCCAAATACGGTATTACGTGCAATATTGTGTATGCTAAATTGGTACTAATCAATGGATATATGGATACAACCCCTTATGTTTTTGCTTTATTTTGGGCACAACGGATTTTGAGCTTATTCTATAAACGATTATTATCAGACTTTTCAAACTATGTTTTTGAGACTTTTACAAAAGTTGCTCTATACATTTAGCTAACCAAAAGATATTCGTTCTTTTTCAATTTTTTGACGGTCCCTTATGGGGTTTCGGGGGAAAATCTTCGCGGAAATATATGACCTATATACTATACTGTTTACACACCTGCAATTTCAGGTTAATTCTTCACGTATTTTTCTAGATATTTAACAAAACGTCAAAAATCGCAAGTGACCGGTCACCTTTGGCCATATAGTGTATTCAAATACGTGTAGTTTTTCATCTGAAATAGATTCCTGCGCGGGTTGTGTTATACCGGACCCAAATATTCAACATAAAGTCAATCCGAAACCTACCAAAAAATTTCCGTTGACACAAAATCCGACCTGAACCCGACAACAAATTTTCTATTGACCCTAAACCGAAACACTTCAACCCGAACCCGACTCAACACAAAAAAGATATATAACGTAATACAGTTATGAAAAAATAGTCTGCAATCATATCTCTAATATGAATTCTGTCTTTTATGTAGAAAATAAACATTTAAAGCGGGTTTTTTTAAGCGGATTTTTTTAAGAAGCTCCGTATTCCCTCTGTTTCTCAAATAAAGCATTAGCGTATACCCTAGCCATGAACGTTCATGATGTCAGCGTATACCCTCTGCCTATACCGTATACTCTCTGCGTTTTTTACGATTACAACACTGGCTAACTTGAACTTGGCTCGTAAGTAGTGTTGTCAGGTCTAGTATCGCAAAAAAGCGGGACAGGGAGAGTAAATAAGCGAGAGAGGCGCTTGAAAATCGGGACATCCTAAACACTACAATAAAACCTGTTAAAACGGAACCAGTGTAATGGAATAATGCTTTAAGTTGAAAATTTTCGCGATGTGGCTAAAACAGTGCTATGCAATTATAACGGAATAATGTACTTTCTAAGATTAAAACCTGTCTAAATTGGAAAGTTCTCCCGATTCTTTATCGTTCCATCTTAACAGGTTGCTGTATTAAATAGTTTCCTTTCTTCGTATTGAATGTATGTGAATTGTACTTTATCCATAGAGGAATGGTGTGAAACTAATTAGTCGAACGAGAGTTTTTTAAATAATTAACAGTAATTTTATGACAATAATGCTCACTTTATAAATACCGCGTTTTATTTATTTTTTTTTCGTTATTTTGCATTTCAGTCGTTTTCGAAAAACTACACTACGTATTTATTGTGTACACTCTCAAGAAAACATTTCGTCAAACATAAAAAGCACAGGCAACAAGTTTCAATTATTTGAAAAAAAATTGAGCTTCAGTTCGCGAACTTTTTGTGTTTTGGAGCAAATGAGACATATGTAAAAAATCAGTTTCTAACACAAAAAAGTAATATGCAGCACAGTTACGGAAACAACCCTGTGATTTGACGAAAATGCAACTTCAGATAATTTTTACTTTTTAATTAATAATTAGATTAATGATTTTTCTGTATTTTGGGGGGAAATTGGCAAATCAAAACAGCGATTTTCGTGTTTCAATATTAATAACAATAAAAGCAATTGAAGAAACACCTGCAACTCACGCATTTTTTTTTAGAGTGTATATTGATCGAAACCAGCCAGCGTGGTCCTCTAACTTCTGATAAGATACAGAATTTAAATCTGAGACTAAAACTGAAATGCAAAATTCTCAAGAAAAATGTAAGCTAAAGGAAAACTTTTAAATAGCTTAGAAGGTAACAGTTCATTATTTTTTATCAACTCAAGCATAAAACAAAATCTTGTTGATGTGTAAAAAAAAAAAAAAAAAAAAAAAAAAAATCTTTAAATTTATGCTTATTTTGATACAGCCAAATTTTAGAGGTCTACACGGGCCGGGCCTATTTTCATTCATGGTACCCGGGTCCAGTAACTACTCTTTCCGGGCCGGGCTCGGGCCCTACTTTTTTCTGAAGGATCGGGCCGGGCCTAACTTCTTTTTCCCGTACCGAGACGGGACAGGTTTCATTCTTCCTAGGTCTTCATAAGCCGATATTTTCAGTCCCGGTCTAGATCTAGCCCATATGAAAATCATTGTCTCAGCATAGCCTGGTCCGTGCAAAAATCAGTAAAATTTGGCCCTGCCCAAAAAATTTTGCAAAAAGTATATATATTTTTAAATCGACATTCTACAATTAAACATTAAAATTTATTCGTTTTAAAGAATAGTAGATTTCTAGGTAATAATATTAAAATACAAAAAAAACGTGTGAAAATGAACCAGCCTATCACGGAATCCTGTCTTACACGGAAAAATTCATTGATCCATGCAAAATTAATATACTAATACATGAGAAAAAATATAATACATTTACACCTGCTAAGAAGGAAACTTGTTTATAACGCATTTTTTTTTCTTTCCGAGACGATTCCGTCTTAGTAGATTTTACAGTATAGCATTTTTCAGATTTTAAGTCTTCAATACATAATTTTTTGATTAACGATATTAATAATAGCTGAAACATTTACATACAAATAGAGATTCATTTAAAAAATGTATATCGCAACCTTTTGCGCATCTTTAAAAATGAAGATTATAAACATGAAAAAAAAAAGCTAAAATAAGTATTTTTGGTCAGAACTCTTCCTTTTAACAAAATCAAAGCAAAAATACATGTTTTGTAGAAATTCTGTCGGGCTGGGTCGGACTCGGGCCAAGATTTTAACTGTTTGCCGGGCCAGGCTCGATGCGAACTTTTAGCTTATATATCGAGCCGAACTTTTAAAGTTATTAATTAAAATCTTTTAGTCTAATAATACAATCAAGTTTAAATTATCAAGTAAAGTCGGTATTCTGATTTACACGAATTTTTTAAATTACTAAATACGAACCTACGACCCTAAACACGAATTGTTAATTACAACCCTGTACGGTTCGAGTTATGCCCGACCCGAAATCGACATGAAATGATTAAATGAAAGCATGAAATGAAAAAAAAAAAAATCAATCCATAATTTAAAATAATTCAGGAAAATAGTCTGCAATCATATCTCTAAAATCAATTTTATATTTCGAAAAATGAATGCATATGAATATGTAAATGAATACTCATTCATATACAAGTATTTTTTTTTTTTTTTTTTTTTTATAATTTGAAACAATAATCTGGACTTTTCTTTGGAAAAATTTGGCGAACTCGAATTGACTCCCAAGAAAAAAAAAACTCGAATCTCAGATGACTCGAAAATGGAAACACTAATCAACACGATCCGCAGCAAAATTTTAGAGCCAGTGGTCAACACGTTCGGGTAGAATCAGGCTATCTGACCCGAAGCAAGATTTTAGTTGTTGCTATATATACATCTTCCCGCAGTTTACAATGAAGTTATCTATGTATATAATTACTTTCTCATTTACACCTTCTAGAGTCCTGCGCGGGTCGGGTACCCGCACATTTCATTTTAAGTCAACCCGCAACCCGACCCGAACCCGCAAAAATAATTTTCGGTAACCCCAACCCGGCCCGAACCTGCAAAAATAATTTCCGGCAACCCGAAACCCGACCCCAGCCCGAGGTATTTCAACCCGCACCCGACCCGAACCCGCAATATTTTAATCCGCAACCCGACCCGAACCTGCAATGTAAGGAAAGCTTATCATGTTTTAATACCATTATGAAAAATAATCTACAATTGTATCGTTAATAGAGGTTTGCATCAGCCCGGTCAACTGGCCGCGCCGGTGCGGCAAAATTTCAAACGGGCCAGGCCGAAGAATGAGGACAGTTTTTCAAATGGCCAGGCTGATACACAAAATAAACGGGCCGGCATAAAAATTGAACGGCCCTTCCAGGCCGGGCCGATAACTACAATTAAGCGGGTCCACAGCTCCAATATAAATATTTAGACGAAGCCGATAAAATTATAAACGGTCCGGGACGGTCTTGGGCCAAAAAACCGGGACGATAAAAAAAAAAGTCTAGAACCGGGTGCGGGTAACCCGACCCGATGCAGGACTCTAAACGATATAAAACTAAAAATCTAATCTTTAAATATACCTTAAAATTAGTTGCGGTTTCAAAAGTTCCACATAATGATACACCTTGTTTTACACAACCGACCATCTAATTTCCTTTACTTTATCAGCAGTTATTATTTTGAAAATTTTGCCGTCTATATATAGTGCATCGTGTATCATCACATTCATTTATTCATTTGATACATTAGGCAGGAAGGACCATTTAGCGTTTTGCTGCGCATTGTATTTTTAAAATACGATAAAAATATAATGCAGTTGCAGTTTGTTATTTCGAAGACTGGTGAAAGGATGCCTAAAGACAAAACAGACAGGCACACATTTTGCTTTTGTGAAACTTTGATCTGCGGTTTATAAAGGCTTTTAACGTGAAAAAATATTTTCCAGATTCTTTTTAAAAAATCGGGTCAACCCGAACCCGAAACAATAAAACCAAACCCGACCCGAACCCGACCCGCAACAAAAAAACTTAAAGTCAACACGATCCGACCCGAACATTAACGGAAAAATATAGCGCCGACCCCGGGTCGGGTCGGATTCGGTTAAGAGCGGGTAACAAGACCCGATGCTGGACTTTGACACCTTCCATTTCTCTTCTATATATTAAATAGAGATTAATATCCATATATTATTATAAATTGAGATTCTACTGTATATTGAAATTAATGAACAAAGGAGAAATTTTTAGTTTGATACTAAATTAGCTTAAATAATTATACAAAACTCTCTTTTCATTTACTCATTCATTTATTATTAAAAAAAAAAAAAAAAAAAAAAACCTTACCCTACGCTTTTTAATTTTTTAATAAAAAGATCAAAGTGAGCAGATGAATTTCCACGTCCTGTCTCTTCTTGAAATGGTATTTCTTTTAGGCGTCTAAGTTTGCGGTCAATCAAATAAACATTGAACAGGAGTGCGCATGAGTTATAGACAAAATGTATAAGTTTTTCGGTAATATCCGGCCGTTGTGACGACAGCCTTTAACCGACATGTGGTTAAATTCTTAAATTTTCTGGTCGCAGACTAAGGAAAAAAAATTTAATTTAGATTAAACTCTTTAAAAATCAGCGGCAGACTTATCTGTGGGTCAGGTTTTCTACAAACTAACCTAAGATCTTCTTTAAAAAACTAAACTGCACCCGACTTGACAAGACTCGGGTCGTGTGCAGGAAAAATCGGGTTACTCGACCCGATGCAGAACTCTGCACTCAAGTCAAAAAAATTTCCCCGACGACGATTAAATTTGACCCCGACGGGGGGGGGGGGGGGGCAGGTATGCCCGACGGGGGGGCATATGCCCCCCCGGTCCCCCCTCTGGCGCCGCCCTTGATTTCTCTTTAACAATAACACTATTTTTCTATAACTGTTTTAAAGTAAAAGTTTGTCAGATTAGTTCCATAGCTCATCATCATTATCATATAATAGTTCCTGTGGAGGCATTTGGAAATGTCCTTGATTGGTTTCAATCAGTGTTAAGTAGTTTATAATTTTTTACTGAAATCCAGCAATCCCATTTTTGCAGCCACTTCAGAAGCTTTATCTTGGATTAGCAGGCGGCTTATTGGGATATCCGTAGAGCGCGCTTTAACAACCCACTCGTGGTTGGTTGTCTTCTTCATGTCCTCAAACTTGGCAGCGTTTATTTTCTTTTTCTTTGTTCCCCCAACAACAGCTTGGTTAACGATGGCATCCTTCTAACTGTTATCAGTGTCGGAGTCGTTTCTTGTGGCCACGCGGTGTCTTTGATTTTTAATGACTTTAAAAGGAAAAGGACTGATGTCCTGCAAAAGAGGAACCTTTCCTTCAAGTAGGGTTGAGCTCCTTATCTCCTGACCCATTGTTGATTCCCCTCATTCTTTTGTGAATAAACCGCAGAATGGTCCTGAACAAAAGATTTCCATGAAAACTGGAGAAGGATGGCAAAATACACGTATGTGTGCAGCCTTAGGCTGCGAACGTACCATTCTTCTATAACTGTTATCAGTGTCGGCGTCGATTGTTGTGGCCACGCGGTCTTTTTGTTCTTTAATGACTTTAGCAGAAAAGGGACTGATGTCCTGCAAAAGAGGAACTGTCCTTCAAGTAGAGTCGAGCTCCTTAACTCCTGACCCATTGTTGATTTCCTCATTCTTTTGTGAATAAACCGCAGAACCATTCAGAATAAAAGATTTTCCACGAAAACTGGAGAATGAAGGCAAAACTCACGTCTATACGCAACCTAAAAGTTGACTCCGATAAGACTTATCTTATCGGACTTCTTAGCTGATGTAAATCTGGTCTGCAGAGACGTTCTGAAAAGATTGTATGGAAATACGAACATCTAGGCACTTTTACCGAAGAAAAAATGATAATCTCCGGTAAGACGAAATGTGACGTGTTATCGCGAATTTTTTATTATAGGATTTAAATTTGTATTTTCGAAAACCGATTACACCTTCGAAGAGAAGAATGTCTCAGCTTTATACAGGCAAAACATCCTATAGCAAAACATATGCATGAATAACGCCTTGAAATTTTGTGTACTTCTTTTACAAATGTTTATTGAGAGAATAGACTACACTCATCATAATATGTTAATTAGTTTTATATTTACACTGGTATAAATGACAAAGTTGCAACGAATTTTACAAATTTTTCTTTACATCAGTATTTCAACTGCCCCATAAATAGAGATATAGATGCTATTATAATGCGAAAGCCTATGTCCTAGAGAAAGTTATTCTCTTTATTATGCAATTTATAAAATGTTAATACATTAGTTTGAGTTATCAAGTTTTGCGGAAATGTCAATCTTTCACTAATTTTGACTATTTTTCACTTTAAAAAATTATTTCTGTGTAATTTGTAAAATACTATTTACATACTTTTCAAAGTTTTAACTTAAATGTCATCATAAAAAATGGTATAAAGAGAAAATTTCAATAATTTCAAAAAATCACCTTTGAAGGTGTGTGGATACTGGATATCATAAGTAAAAATGCGACTATACTTACACTACTCTGCCTTTAACCCTTTAGTGCGCAGCTTTGCATATGTGCAAATAACAGAATTTTGAATTTAATAGATTTTTTTATTCGTATATACCTAATTCAGACCAGGAAATTAAAATAGCAATATTTGCTTTAATTAATAACAGACATTCCGTATTTAAATAGAGCGAAATTAACCATTGAAACTTTGTGGTGTAAAGTCAGATTCTCTGAACTACGTAATTTCTGGAACGTATTCTATTATGGAAATTAAAGGGTTAAAGGTTAAGTTTTATAAAATAAATAATTATATAAAATAAGATATTTGGAGACATACTTATTAAACTATTTACTAATTTGCATTATTTTAGCGTAAAACAGCCACACGATAGTAGTTTTTACTTGTATTGCAGATGCACAACAGAAGAAATGATTGACGTATTATATGGAAAATATAGGGGAGACTAGGGACGGTTGACCATACGGGAGGCTTGACCCACCCTTCAATTTTCATATTTAAAAGAATTTCAGAGTTTTATCAATAGGTGTCAACGTCAACCAAAGCTACTGGAATTCTCAAACAACAGTCTTCGTTTCATAGAGATAATCGAAATAGGCGTGGAAAAAATCAATTGTGAGGTGTTTTCAACCTAAAAGTTGTGTTTTTTAGAAATATTTTGTAAGTTTTTTTTCAAATAAATTATATCATAGAAATTTAAGTAAGTAAGGTTTAAAGTAATGCAGAAATATCCAGCTTTCATTCCAGGTATAAAGACTGTACAGTAAGTTAGGCTTAACATAACAATGTGGTATTCTTTAGAAAAGATCTATGTAGGGAGGCTTGACCCAGTCAATGTGAGGGAGGGTTGACCAGAGGCTCAAGGCTCCCTTAATTAAGTGGTTTTGGAAATATTTTTATTATACACTGTGCATAATAAAAAGTTAATAGTATATACATAAAAGAATGTAAATTTATTCTGTAAAGCTTCAGTAAAATAGTGTGGTGGAAAAGAGAATGTTTAAAACTGACTATAGAAAAATGTGAAAAATTGCTAGAAAATGGTAAAGTTGAACTTTTTTCCATTTAAATATTGCTTATAATAGGTAAATAGAAACAGTGGGAAAGACTAGAAAGGACTAAAAAGGATGAAAGCAGCAGTCTTAACCCTTTGAGGGGCCGTGGTATGTTTTTAAAACCACCTAATTTTAATTCAGGAACATCACAATGACACCAGAATTTTGCTAAAATCTTTTCACTTAATATGTATGTGAAATATAGGCTTTTTCTTATTTCCAAATAAATTTGTTCATAAATTCCGGTGCGTCATTTATTTCAACATTTTAGTACTGAAAGTACTTTGCCTCTTAAAGGTTTAAATCATGTTAATGATAAGTTAAGTGCTCATGCGGTTGCAAAAGAACATAGCATCGATCGAAAAACTTTAGGAAGGTATGTAGGAAAATTTCACCAGGGTGAATACAGTGACATGAAGCCAAACTATGTAACAACTAGAGTTGTCAGATCGAGTGTCACAAAAAATAGAACAAGGAGATTAAAAAAAGCGGGATAGTGGCTCCTAAATCCGGACATAATAACACGAAACACTATGAAAATGAACCTGTCTCTAACAGAATACTGCCTTAAATGTTAAAATTTCATTTTCCCTGCTGTACAATTATGCCTGCTCAGACAAAATCCTGTTTAAAACAAAAATTTTCTCCTCTGACTTGCGATTGCGTCTGAACAGGTTTGTTTAAGCCTCATATTTAAAAATTAAAAATTTTATAATAATTAAAGCATGTAGAAAAAAGTTATTTTGCTTTTTTTTTTAAACTGATTTTATTTCTCTTCACAAACAGTGCAATATAAAACAAAGTGGGTCAAGTCTCCCATATAGTGGGTCAACCCTCGCATATGTGGGGAGCCTTGACCCATTATTTTTTCATAATTAAAATCAATCATATTTCAAATTTCTTATATGTTACACTTATGTAGCAATTTTATTTTGATAACTGATTGTATAACGAATAAAATGATAGATAAAACTTTATTCTACGTTCAATATTTAAAAAATAAAAAATCATTTTGTAAAAAGTGGGTCAACCCTCCCTAGTCTCCCCTATCTCTGATTTTTTTCATTATTTTTCCTGTGTTATAAACCTTTCAGAGTATCATATATATTTTTTTCAAAACAAAATAAAAAATCGCGCATTTAAGGGCTAAGTAAAAATGCGACTATACTTACACTACTCTGCCTTTAAACTTCTCAGTTATAGGATGCAGATGGTAGTGATAATCCCTTTAAGCTAACAAGGAAAAAAAATAACATATTTTTAAATTATATATTTTCTGATCCATTTACAAAAGTAAGCAATAATAAATAACATAGCCGCATGGCGTCGCATTTAGTGTTGCCCGGGCTTAATTTCTAACAAAAAAAGTACCGGTGCTCTAATACTAGGTTGAGCAAAAAGTTCAGGGAAATTTGTGAAAGTTGCGTTGTTATGCGCAAATTAACGACAAAAGCAACAAGGACTATTCTTCACAGTAGAGACCATCATAGTCCACGACTTACTGCCATCATTCTGCCAGATTCCGGTTTGCTGGAAGTACCATGGCGGCTTCTTGGAATCCAAAAACTCTTGACATGCTTCTTCAACTTCATTAAAAGATACAAATTGACGGCCCTTATCGGATGGAGCCACGTCTGGAATATAGACGGGTATGGGAGAATTTCGACGCTGTCCAACTGTGCAAACTTGTCCTTGGTTGTCTGGGCCACGTGCCGTTTGGCATTGTCCTGCTGATACAAAACGCGCTTTCGGCGGACCAATCTTGCATACTTCTGCACCAATTTGTCGTACACGCGATCCATCTGCTGGCAATAGAGCTCGGTATTGATGGCACGACCATCATATGCGATAAAAATTCTGGTAACTGTTAGATTAAAAATTTCCCAGAACTTTTTGCTCATCCTTATAAATATTCTGCAGTAACAACCGTAGTGTATCCACCCGTCCAGAAACTTGGCCGAAAAAACAAAAATTTAAATTTGCTCAACAATTGTAAATAGCTGACTAACGTGTGCATCGATGTATGTCTATTTCAGAAGCATGGGTCATATTCGGCGGATTCTAGCCTCAGTTGAAGAGGAGGTTTCTTTTGCGAGAAAACGTATTTTATTGCTACCTCTCAACTTTGTTATTATGTTTAAATGTGTTATTATGTTTAAATTTACATTTTTATGGCTTCATGAATTTTTCAATTCAATAGCTTTATTTTTAATATAATAAAATAAATTAAAATTAAAAATGTGTTCTTTTTAAGTATTTTTAGCTCTAATTTAGATATATTGATTTAAATAGATAGCTTTTTAAAGGTGTGCCGGGGCTTGTCGGATCCTGTTTGAAGTATAGTCGTTTAGCTTATAGTTTTAAATGCCAATTAAAAAAAATATATATCTTCCTCATGTAGTTGCCATTTTTAACCCTTTGGACTCCGGCGTCTCTTACGCAAATTTTATTCGGTCAGCAACACTTTTTTAAAAGAAGTTTCGTTCAAGTACACAATTTCAAAAATGCTCTGATTAAGTAAGGCAAATTTTATTTTCCTTTATTACTGGTGGCAAAAACAAATTTTGAAAAGTGTTAAATATAGTTTTGGTGATCTCTTAATAACAGTCAAAAACCAGAGTAAGAACAAAAGATCTTCTTAAAACACCATCAAAAACTATTAAATGCGCTAGGCCTTTCGAAAGATCTGAGTCTTTCTTCGTCAGGCGCAAAGAAGACGTGCTTCTACTATGAAAGTAGCAGCAAGAGAGTGAAGATGAGACATAAGGGAAAGGAAACAAGCTGAAGAAACAGCCAATAGGAAATTAGAAATCAACAGCCAATAGGAAATTAGAAATCAACAGCCAATAGGAAAGTAGAAGACAACAGCCAATCACAAAAGGAGTATAATCAAAACAAAAGAACACAGAGTAGAAGGGGTGTAAAAAAGCAAAATGAAAACATATATTTAAATATGGAAACACATGAAAATAAAAATAAATAAAACAGACTAATATTAATTTAATTAATACAAAAGTAAATTATATGGTAGTACTGAAAAGGTTTTTCAAGCTGCAGAGAGCATTGTGGAATCAGATTTATCTTTAACAATAACATCACTATTAAGATAAATAGCTGAATTTTCAAGAAAGCTCAATTCAGAGATACTATTGGCATTAAAGATAATTTTAGCATTTTGAAAATTAAAACTATGGCCGGAATTCCAAGAGTGCTTGGCAATAGAAGATTTAGATATTTCTTGATTAATTACATAGCGAAAGTGTTCTTTTAAGCGAATTTCGAGATTTCTTTTAGTTTGACCTATATAAGATAAATCACAACCATTACAAGGAACATTATAAATTCCCCATTTACGAAGATCAGGAACGGAGATTTAGTGGAGGGTAATTTGAATTTATTGACAGGTTTAAAGATAATGTTAAAATTGAAACGTCGTAAAACTTTAGCTAACTTGAAACATAAAGGAGGATAAAATGGGAGGACAACCAAATTATCAGGTTTGCCTTTGACAGATTTGGAAAGAGTAGATTTATTAGATGGTCTATTGAATTTCTTCACAGCATTATAGATAACAGAAGGATTGAAACCTATTTTGACAACAACAGTTTTTAAGTAATTAAGTTCATCCTTAAGGGATCCTTAAGGGAGTCAGAACAAATTTTGAGAACACGATTTACATACGTGTAAAAAACACCGATTTTTTGGTTGACAGGATGATTTGAGAGAGCAGGAGGTGGGTTAGAAACAGAAAAAGGTTTTCTATAGACACAAGTTTTGAAAGAAGAATCACATTTGGTAACTAAAACATCAAGGAAAGGAAGTTTATTACAATTTTCTAACTCAAAAGTAAACTGAATATCGATAGAATTGACAGAATGAATGTTAATACTTCCTGAAAAATGCATTATAACAGCGGCACCGGTTAGGTGATTTACACCAAAATCTAATCAGCAACAACTTATGTCAACTTCTAATTGAATTTGAAGTTCGATGAAAATCCATGCATTAGTTTTTGAGATAGAGCTATTGGGGAAATCGTGAAAAGTTCTGCATAGCAGTGGCACCTGCTGGGCAATTTACACCAAAAACTTAATAGGATCAATTTAAATCAGAGGCTAACTGAATCTAATTTTTGATGAAAATTCATGCATTAGTTCTTGAGATACGGCTATTGCGGAAATCGTGAAAAATGCAGCATAGTAGCGCCACCTGTTGGGTAATTTACACCAAAAACTAAACAACACTAATTTATATCAGGGACTAACTGAATCTGAAGTTTGATGCAAATTCGTGCATTAGTTCTTGAGATAGAGCTATTGCAATAATCATGAATAATGCAGCATAGAAGCGCCACCTATTGGGCGATTTACCCCAAAAAATCATCAACATCGAATTACATTAAGGACTAACTGAATCTGAAGTTTTCTGAAAAAAAAAAAAAAAAAAAAAAAAAACGTGCTTTAGTTCTTGAGATATAGCTATTGTGGAAATCATGAATAATGCAGCATAGCAGGCCACCTGCTGGGCGATTTACATATAAAAGTAATCAGCACCAATTTATATCACGGACTAACTCAATCTAAAGTTTTATTAAATTCCGCTCATTAGTTCTTGAAATAGAGCGCCCACAAAATTTGTGTTACACACAAACAGACTCACAGACAGACATTTTGTAAAAACATGTTTTTCGGGATCTCTGAACCCTAAAACGTGTAAATCCGTCGAAAACCGGGTTTCGAAACGATTTTTGCGAAATTTTTACGAACCCAATACTTTTTTCTTGTAAAGATAAGAAGAAAGTAAAAATTTTAATGGACTAAAGAAAAAATCTGTTGGTAAGATGTAATGGAAATTTACGCTATTTAATCTACCTCTTCTTAATTATTAATTGCTTTTTAGATGCAGTGATACTTTAACAAACGAATGCCTTGTTAACGATTCTTTTGTCTTACGAAGATTTTTCTGAATATTTAATACGTGATTTATCACATTGCTTACTAAGCGTAGAACCAACAGAGTGAAAAATGTCCAAGCCGGGAATCGAAACCGGAACCCTTGGAATGGCGCTCCAAGGGCTCTATCATTTAAGCTACGAGGACGATACCCAGCGTAGAATCTCTCACTCATATATGTTGGTAAGGCTGCAACTGCAGTACAAGATGGAACAGCCGTCATGAGCACACAATCTTGCGGTGAAACAGGAGGCACATATAAACCCAGCATCGGTGAACACATAATTTTAATTAATTACTTTCTTCTATCTTTACAAGAACAAAGTATTGGATTCATGAAAATTTTCGAATTCCGGTTTTCGACGGATTTACACGTTTTAAGGGTCAGAGAACTCGAAAAACATGTTTTTACAAAATGTCTGTCTGTGTGTGACACAAATTTTGTGGGCGCTCTATCTCAAGAACTAATGAACGGAATTTAATAAAAATTTAAAATCAGTTAGTCCCTGATATAAATTGGTGCTGATTAGTTTTTTGTGTAAATCGCCCGGAACTAATGCACGGATTTTCACCAGTCTTGAGATTCAGTTAGTCCTTGATAGGAATTGACGTTTCATACATTTTGGTGTAAATCGCTCAACAGATGGCGCTGCTATGCTGCATTTTTTGTGATTTCCGCAATAGCCCTAGCTCAAGAACTAATACTTGGATTTTCCACAAACTTTAGATTCATGTATACCTTGATATGAATTACTGCTGTTTATGTTTTGGTGCAAATCGCTCAACAGGTGGCGCTGCTATGCTGCGTTTTTCAGAACTTCCGCTATAGCTCTATCTTAATAACTAATGCGCGAATTTTCATCAAACTTCATATTGGTATACCTTGATATCAATTAGTGCTGTTTATGTTTTGGTGAAAATCGCTCAATATGTGGCGCTGCTATGCTACATTTTTCAGAATTTCCGCTATAGCTCTATCTCAAGAACTAATGCTCGAATTTTCATCAAACTTTAAATTCAGATATACTTTGATATGAATTGGTACTAAATTGATTTAATTTCTTGTATTATTTAAATGATTTAATTGACTTGATTTATATATAGTAAAGTGGGGACAGATGCCGCAGTTTTTCTTTTCTTCTTGTAAAATATACAATAAAGCAAAAAACAACAAACTAAGTACCAGAAATCATTGATCAAACCCTTTAGAATCTAATTTCTATGTTAAACAAGTTAAAACCCTCTTAATAAAATAGGCATGATTATTTTCCCACAGGTTCTTTTTTAACATAATTTTTTATGTGCTGGATAAGATGCCGCATGGGGTGTGGGACAGATGCCGCATGGAGAAAAATGCTAGGCTGTTTATTTTTTTTCAAGCAAATCACATTTTTATTTTCTCAAACTACTTAAAATGAAAATTAATAGCAGTAAACTTACAAAAATTATATATATCACTAAACTGTGAACAGTGTAAAGTGCAAAAGTGTAATCTCTATAAACAGAACTTAAGACAAAAAGTGAAAATGAAAAGAAAATCATTTGAATTTACATGAATGGATAGCATATATACGGGAAACAATAGACAGCATAACTCCAAAAAAGATATAACTCACTGGTTTACATCCAGGCGAACATTGTAGTTTGCTCTTAATGTAAGTATTAGTTCTTCTTCTCATTCTTTGATTTTGTATTTCCATTCGCCCCCAATCACACCACACTACCCGTTGCAAAAGTAAAGTAAGCGTTTTTCATGCAGCTAGCAATTGAATTTGATGCACTAAATTCTGTACGCTTTAGACTTTGCTGCTTGATAAGACTCCAGCCGCTCAACATATGCAGAAACATCAAATTCCAATCCAGTTCTGCCATCAGAATCCACAAGAGGAACAATTTACCCATTGTCGGAAGATGACTTAGATTTTAGTTTTTTCCTCAAGTAAGGCGTTTTCAAGTTGATCTTTCCCTTCCTTTTTTTACAAATTTTACTTTCGCCAAGTTGTCGTTATTTGACGCTTTCTAGTTTCTTTTGTTTTTCATTTCCTTCTTCTTTTTTATTGTTTATAAACTCTGTGCTTGTAATATTTGCATCCTTTTACTTTCTCTTACTTAGCTGAATAGGTCTTTTGACCATTGAGGTAGGAGATATTTTGTTTAACAGTTTAGATGGTGAGAATTGTAAACGGCCTACGTTTTCCTTATTCATACATGGTGAACCAACATTGTTACTAAGAATATTTTGATAAGTAGCAGAATGCGCTAATATACATTCATTTAAATGTAAGTTCTACTGTTCGCAGTGATGAATTTATTGAACCGAAAAACAAAAATATATTTTGCGGCATCTGTCCCATAGTGGCGGGTAAGATGCCGCGCCGCCATTTTGTATCATGTGAGCGACGTGAGAGAAAGGCAAGCACATGTCTGTATTCCACGAGGATCTAGTCTATCGTTGCAATCGATTTTGGGATGAAATCTCTGTTTATTTTTCTTAAAATATGTAATAAAACTTCATTAGAATAATTTTAGCAACTTAGTACACAGGTTCGAGCAATAAAAACTGGCATAAATATGTAAATACTGACAATTAAGCGGTGGAAACGCATATAACACATCACACAGCACAGAGGAACACTACGAACTTCTAAAATTGGCCTAGGGAACGCTAGTGTCGCCTACACAATCTCAGCCGCATCTGTCCCCACTTTACTATAGAAGAAAGTTTTGTGATGGCCACAACATACTAGTTTTTCAATTAATTTTCAGCAGTGAAATTACGCTTGAAATTATTGATTATTTAACACCTGACATTGCTAACTAAGCATAGAACCAACAGAGTGAACGGCTTGGACATTTTTCTCTCTGTTGGTTCTAAGCTTTGTTAGCAATGTGATAAATCGCGTATTAAATATTCAATAATTTCAAGCGTAATTTCACTGCTGAAAATTCATTGAAAAATTAATTAAAAGAAGACTTTTCTTCTTTTCTCAGTCAGCTAATTAAAATGGATTTCGAGAAGATGTGTTTGCTAAAAAACATAACCTCGTATCATTTTGATTGGATGAGAAGTCATTTTTTGTTAACGAATTACTTTCGTTAAACAAAATACCGCTGTACAGACTGTAGAAAAAAAGGACCTCACCGCCACCATACTATTTTATCGTCAAATAGACGTAGAGAAAAATGACAAGAACCGATTGGGAATTATGTCGTCTTTAAATGCATGTTAACGCGTTGAATGCCCACGGTGACTGACAATGAAGCTGGAAAATGTACAACGTTTTAAGTAATTTTTAAGGAAGTATTATCCTGTAATAAATAAAAGGGAAGTAAATTTTAAATAAATTTTCAGTAATTACTTAAAACAATACATATATATTTAGTTTTATATCACATTTTAGACTGTCAGTCATCGGTGAATCATGCGTTCTAAACGGAAAGTTCAGTGTCAGTCACCGCCGACTGACGTGGCGCTTAACGTGCTAAAAGAAACTTAGAGCCCAAGCAACAAAGGTATCCAAATATGATATATAAAAATTTTGTGATCGAAAATTTCATTTAAATTTCATTTTTCAATTAAATTGTGCATTGAAAATAACAAAGTTTGGCACAACTTCTATATGAAAAAGACCCCTAAACGTTTTCTTTTAACATACATTTAAAGAAGACACAATTCCCAATTGATTGGTTATTTTCGTTTCTACCTGAATCTATCTGGTGATGAAATAGATGGAAGAGCTCCCCCCCCCCCTCCTCCTTTTTTTGACACATTGTACTTTGGCTAGTAATACTTACATACAGGTTATAGTTATAAGTAATACAAATCTTAAATTAGAAATAATAAACACCACTCAATATTTTTTTATGGTTTAGCCGGATAACAACTTTAATTTGGTTCGCCTAAATACAACACATGTGAAGTTTTATACATACTTTGATGACAATTTTGTTATGGATATGGAAGAGAATTTTGAAATAAACATGTTTCTGTAAAAAATAATTTGGATTAAAGCAGCATCCGGCAGGAGATGTCCAGTTAACGTCTATTGTTCATAGATGCTATGACTTGCTTGAATACTATTGAATTTCTACTTGTTTTCCACGTATACTTTACTCTGGAATTCGGTGATATTGTAATAAAAGGGTGAAGATGACTAGCTAGTTTTTTTTTTTTTTTTTTTTTTAAACATCTTGTTATCATTTAGTTGAACGATAGCGGGCAAACATCTTGGAGAAACTGTTCTTTTTGTCTCTCGCCCAGTCCACAATTTTAAGCATGCGTTTCGTTTCAGGAACTTGCTTCAGCGGCGAATCCATTTTTCTTAGATATATTCCAGACTCACCTTGACTGTTTACGTCTTTGTACAGAGTATGCGCAGAAAGAATTAGTTCTCCTGCCATTCTTTTATCTGTTTTACTTTCTTCTGGCTTTTCATGCTCAAGATCTTTAAAAACAGTGTTTTTGACAAAACTATCATGAACAGTTTTCTCATTTCTGTCACTTCTATCATCATTTGTCACTTTTCCGGTTGAAACGGTCATTCTTTTTGCAAAATCAATTTCAATTTCTTTTTCATCAGAAGCTCTTTCAATTTCCTCAACAAGATTAACTTTCATTTTCTTGTCATTGTTGTCATTAGCCGACAATTTGCCTTCGGAGTCTGCTTTCGTTTCTTTCACAGAATTTTCATAACACTCTTCAATACAGACACTTGAATTTTTTCCACAGATTTTCAACTCACATATCAATCTTTTAATATTTTCATAATCAATTTTCTTATTCCACGGGATGTTCTCTTCCAATTCGTAAAACACTTCACCACCAAAAAGTCTGTGATTCAAGGCTTCTTTAACTCTAATGCGCTTCGTCGTATCTAAGTGAAGGCACGCCTTGATTAGATTCATTGCATCGTCTGCTTTTAATGAACAGTTTTGCGAACGGGGAAAACAAGTTCTCATTTTTGTAGCAAAACTTTTCTTCTGCAGAATGTCGAAAAGAAGAGGATACATTTTTTTAAGCCAGAAGTTTTCGTGCCGGCGTATCTTTTGGCAGAAATTCTGACGAGTGAAAACTCGGATGCACAACATTCCAACAGTCCACGAATCATATTTTAAACCATCTACGGATTCCCCAGTTCCATCCAGAGCATATGTCTCTGGAGGCCTATAAGGTAACGGTGACGTGTATGCAGAAGATGTTTTTTCAATAGGCGACAAAGAACCAAAATCAGTCACCAGAGCTCGATCATCATATGAAATTAACACATTATTAGTCTTTACGTCCATATGGGCCAACTTCTTTTCATGCAAGAAGGCTACACCCATTGCAACATCTCTTATCCACGACACGGCTCTGTCGAAAGCTCTAGAATCAAAAATGAAAGCAACATCTCCGAGTTTTTCATCTAAAGATGATGGATATTTCTTTGTAATGAAGATAAAAATGCGGTCTTCAGCTATATAATGAAATCCAAGTAGTTGCAAGATATTTCCGTGGCAAAGGCCAGGCCAAGCATGTAATTCCCCATGTGTTATATGTTCCTCTTTAACAATTTTAATGGCACAGTTGGTTTTAGTGTTTGGGTGAATCATTTCAACTACTTTTCCAAACTGTCCATTACCCAGATCTTTCACATAATCATAACCCAATTCTGTGAGACTCTTCAAAGTAGAAGTTAAAATCATATTTTTACTCGCAAGTTCCTCATTAACTTTTTCTTGTTTCTGTATCTTAACTAACTCCATTTTGAATAAAAATAACTTATTCAACATCAATTTTTTTTTTTTTTTTTTTTTTTTTTTTACTTTAAAACATTAATTCTCGCATATAAAGCGTATGAAACGCACACAAGTGGACTATTATAGTAAGAATGATTGTTTCTAAACTTTGTTTTACATTTTGTGGATTGTGACCATTGTTAAGAAAAGCATTGTTGAAGTGAGAATAGTTTCCATTTTTTTCTTGGAAAAATTTTGTTGCAATTTTGTTAACTTTGACCATTGTTAGGAAAAGCATTGTTGAAATGGAATTGCTTTTCATTTCCGATTCTAGCCCCACCAGTGGCTGAGAGGTTCTGCTCTCGAAGCTGGTAGATGGGAGGTGCTGGGTTCGAACCCAATCGCGCCCGTCTGCCTAATCGTTCGGAGTTTTCGTGGTTTTTTTCGAGCCATGGATTTCCATGCGTAAATACGGGTTAGGTTCCCTTAGAAAGACCCCCACGAAGGGCACTCCCCCCTGGGCCTATATCCCTCGTGCAGATAATTGGTCGTCAAAAATCAACCAACCATTTCCGATTCTTGTAAATATTATTCGAATTTACAATGATAATTTATTTTTTCTCGTAAAGTGTTATTTTTAGGGTTTCGTTCATCTGACGAAACCCTATTCGTCTCACTCCTTTGTCTGTCTGTCTGTCTGTCCGTCACAGAGCCCGTTCTCAGAAACTATACATGTTAGAGATTTGAAATTTTGGGTACTTATAGCTGAACACCTCACATCAAACAACAAATCATAAAATTTTGAAAAAGTTGGTAATTAACTGAATTACGGGCTAATTAACTTCTAAAATTAACCAATCTACCTTTTTAACGCAGATTCAAATGAACTTTCTCCAAATCATCCGTGTTTCTCCTAAGGGTTGCCAGTAAAATCAGCCGATGCATGGTTACCACGGAGGAAATTAAGCCGAAAAATGAGGTGGGCATTTTAAATCGAAATCGCATATCAGAACATATTGGTCCGAGAAATTTGTAAATGGAATAGACAGACGCAGAAAAAAATCTACTTTCATTTGGTATAAAGTTCTCATTTCTGTGATGTGTATAAGTTAAAATATGCACTAAAAATCGATCGATAAAAATTTATTTTCTTTAATTGGAAAGACAAGGAAAAAAGATTTCAATTCAAAAGATTTCAAAGCAGGTAGACATGACGACGCTGCGGTTTTTCTTAATAGCATATTTTAATACGGAATTTTAACTTTTTAAATATTAAATTTTTTGATTAAATCTTATGGCATCCCGATGTCAAATTTCTCGCTGATTTTATTGATACCTATTTCTAAGTCCTATCTTAATTACAAGCTGAAATATTAATTATTATTTAATTAATCGGTTTAACTCGCAGAAGAATAAATGTCGGTAACTCCCACATGTGTATTTTAAACAATTCTTTCTAAGTGAGCCCCTAATTATGTTGGAGACATGAAATTTCGGGTACTTATAGCTGGACACCTCACATCAAACAACAAGTGATAAAATTTTGGAAAAAGTCGTACATTTAACCCTTTGGGGTCCCGCATGTGTATTTTAAACAATTCTTTCTAAGGTGAGCTCCTAATTAGTTTGGAGGCGTGAAATTCTGCATACTTATAGCTGAACACCACACATCATACGACAAATGATAAAATTTTGAAAAAGTCGTACATTTAACCATTTGGGCTCCTGCATGCGTATTTTAAACAATTATTTCTAAGTGAGCCTCTAATTAAGTTGGAAGCGTGAAATTTTGCATTCTTATAGCTGAACACCTCACATCAAACGACAAATCATAAAATTTTGAAAATGTCGTACGTTTAACCCTTTGGGCTCCCACATGTGTATTTTAAACAATTCTTTCTAAGTGAGCCCCTATTTAGGTTGGAGGCGTGAAATTTTGCATACTTATAGCTCAACATCCCAGATTACACGTCAAATAATAAATTTTGAAAAAGTTTTATGTTTAACCCTTTCAACTCCAGCTCGTGTATTTTAGGCAATTCTTTCTAACTGAGCCCCTAATTAAATTGGAGATTTTAAATTTTGCATACTTATAGCAGAACACCTGAGGCCAAGCGACAAATCATAAAATCTTGAAAATGTCTTACGTTTAACCCTTTGAGCTACCACATATGTATTTGAAGCAATTCTTTCTAAGAGAGCCCCTAATTAAGTTGGAGACATGAAATTTTGCATACGTATAGCTGAATACCTCAGACCACACGACAAATCATAAAATCTTCAAAAAGTCTTATATTATTTACCTCTCCGGGCTCTAGCTTGTGTATTTTAAGTAATTTTTCTAACATCCGCCCTTTTAACCAGGGGAGAAATTTTCCAACTTTTGCCGACACCCCTTTGACCCTTCTTTCATATTGTGCACCATAGCCTTACATATTTTAGTTCCATTTTTTACCGCCAGGTGCGCCTACTGATCTCAGGTGCTATGGGCCCAATCCCCTCGACTAATATATCTGCGGATAGTATGTAAAACGGGATTTCGTTCGGATAGATGTTTGTTTAGAATCGAGTGCGCCCCCTGGTTGCGAAATGTGGAAGTAATAGATTTTTCAAAAAGATAAAGTGTTTTGAAAGGAATATTAAACGAAACCCTCTGTGCGATCTGTGATCACACTTACCCACTTGTTTCTTTCAGTATTCATTGCACGTGAATTATTTAAGACCCTTAAATTCTTCTATATTTCTCCTATTTAAGTCTTTTAAATTATATCTCAGAAGTTAAGAGGTATAATTTCAGCTAAGGGATCGTCTACTAACTACAGCACGCAAATTTCGTGTTTCTTTTCTATCCCTCCCTCCCCCATTTTTTGCTGTGGTGTCATATTTTTTACAACTGTAAATTTTAGCTAACTGTGATTAAAACACCGTTGAAATTATTATTATTATTATTATTATTTTAATCTTTTACAAATGTGTAATGAATTAAAATCTACATTAAAAGTGTTCTCGCGTTTTCATTAGCTGAATAAATTAAAAGGGGTTACATACGTTCTCGACGACGAAAAAATTCACATATTTTGGAATATATATTATTTTTTTTTAGGATGGGGGTAAATAAATTGAAAAACTAATAATTCCACGTTGCTTTTTATTGCTTCAAGTATTTAAAAATATTTTTTTATTACATTTGTCATGTATCGTCGGTACCATGTCAAATTATCCAATATTTATACAGTGTTTCCAGTGGGCTGCTTTTTTTTTTTTTTTTTTTTTTAATTTAGATTTCTTGATTGGCGCCACTTTTCTGAAATGGTAAAATTCCCCTTGTTTTCGCCTTAATAATTATGTCATTAAATAAGGTTAAATAAGGCGAATCTTACTACAGTGAAACCTCCCTGTGCGACCACCTCCCTGAATGACCATTTTTTCATGGAACGAAATTTATTCCCGTAGGTTCAATACTAATTTTACCTCCATTCAGAGACCATCCCAGTTGAACTCCCTCCACGAGCGACCCATTTCTTTGAATAAAATTAAACAAATTTCGTTTTTTCCTGATCGCTTGAAGGAGGTTTTATTAGAAAAATAATTCCGGAGAGGGCATTATTCATCCAACTTATAAACTAAGTTTAGATTTTATTATTATTATTATTATTCCGGTAACTTTTAAGTGTTTAAATCCTTTCGTGCCTTTTTTAGGCAATGAATTTAACTCTGATGTCAAATTAAGAATGACGGTCAATAAACTCCCTTGCCCTATTCTGTCAGGAAACTCTCAAAGAAATAGATAAATTAATGAAATCATCATTATTTGTTCCCGTCCAAAACAAGAAAAATCCATTTATTTACTGAACTTCGAAAGGACTTGGAAATAAAAGTTATAAAAGATAAAACCATAAAATCAAAGCACACGTCAATGTATTCATTTTTTAAACTCTGCAGTAATTAACAAACGTAATTAATTTATATATTTTTTCTTAATGTGAAAAATAAATTTTAGTAAGGTTAATTGTTACCTTTTTTTCAACAATTAAAATCTAGGTTTAAACATAACCTCCATTAAGAGACCACCTCTCGGAGCGACCCATTTTTATATGAATGGAACGTGGTCGCTTTAGGAAGGTTTTACTGTATTTCAAAAAAGTAATGCTAATCAAGAAATCTGAATTTTAAAAAAGTAACCCACTGGCAACATTGTTTTTATACTGGATAGTTTGACATGGTACCGACGATATGACGTCGGAAACTTGCAGCCGCGTTGACCCCTACCGAAATATCCGGGCTCGATGAGCAACATCCTAACAGCCTGTAAAAAGAAAAAAAATATTAAAATCCGAGCTTTTTCTTGTAAAATAAGGTTGTAGCTAATGAATCTGATAGCGGCTTTAAGCCGCTATCAGATTCACCAACTTTTCGAGCAATTTTTGAGCCAACTCTTGATTTCCTCCAACTTTTCGCGAAATGTTGTCTCGACACCCAGTGTGATAGCAAACAGCAATATCCCCAACTTTTTATCCGCATCTCAAAAAAGTCTGTCCTAGCCACAACTTTTCCTCCCACCTTTCAACATTTCAGCGAATCAGAGATAAACGATTGATACGAAAATGCGATAAATATTGACGGCTGGTACTAGTAGTACTGGTTTTCCTCCAACTTTAGCAAAGACAATTGTAACCTTTTTCTCCCTTTCAACTGGAAAAAGTTGGGGTTAAAAATGGCTGTAAAGTTGGTTGCTCGAAAAGTCGGTGAATCTGATAGCGGCTTTCAGGGTCATCCGCTCAAATTTTGAAAAATAATAAAATTGCGCTATTCTGAAAAAAAAAAAAAAAAAAAAAAAATATTTTTTCGTCTAATATTTTGACTTTATTGGGAAAATGTAAAAATTTAAGATTAAAAAAAAAAAAAAAAAAAAAAAAAAAGACTGGATGGTTTTTAGAAAATTTATTTGTGTAGATGAGCGTAAAATTTACCCAAAATTGTTCAAGTTATCATGCTGTCCATGTTGAAAAATGTAGTTTCCAGAAAATCGCGTTTAAAGTTTTAGAAGAAAAAAATATACTGATAAAATAAGAGAGTAAAATGTCTCAATACATTCTCAGAAATATAACGAATAGCAACGAAAACATGTATTTATGAGTTTCTACTACAACGCTACAGCTGGCTTTATATTGTTTGGCGAGATCGGATCGGTTTAATCGATTGTGCGCGTGCTCACATTTTTGCTCATATCTTTCTTAAAAATTGAGATTCACTTTAAATCTTTTTGCCCATAATTCTACACACTATAAGGATTTAATTTCCGACAAAACAAAATCGATTTTTTGAAAGTTGAGAACGTATGTAATTTCTTAATCATATTGTGTCGATGGACTTTTAATCAGAACAGTTTTTGACATTATTTATCCCTTATATGCTAAATATTTATATGTGATTATACAGCGTGTTAATCAGTCCTTTCTCGTCAATCTTTGTGGATCCCCACCCCTCCCTCTTGAAGTTTGATGAAATTCTGGGGATTCTAGGACTGTTCTCAAATCGAAATGGGTAACTTTGTGATATAAGTTTTAATTTATTTTTGTTCGAAAATGATGAAACTAGCTGATGTTGTCGTTCAGAAACTATGCAATTGAGCTTTTTTTTTCCCATTTTTTTTGCAAACGCAATAGATCTTTCAGAAAATAGTGTGAAAGTGGGTGTTTCGAACCGAATTTCCGCGCAAAGGAAGAAAGAGCACCCAAGAGCGGGCGAAAAACGTGTTTGTCACGTGATCAAAATGGCTTATAACTCAATAGGTAATTGATGGATCCAAAAATGGAAAACACAGTTCAATTCCAAATTGCTTCCATGGCCAGGCTTTCCAATTTTATAACTTTCCGTTAAAAAATGAATTTGTAAATGTGTCAAAACGTTTTGCACTTGTTGAGCAGAGCAGTTGAGAACAGCCTTAATCAACACTTAAAAAAAAAAAAAAAGAAAAAAAAAACCCTGCCGGATCGGCCTACAGGCGGATGTAGATTTCGAAGTTAAGTATTAAATTCACCAACAAAACTTAAATCAAGATTAGAGATAAACCCAGTTTCTTCACTAAGAATGAGCTCTAGGGAGCTAAACTTTTTGTGAAAATTCTAATATACACGAATACACACACGCATGTATAAGGAATAGGTTTAAAAATGGCTACAGCAAATTCAAAGAACCTCAAAGTGTTAAAATATGTTAATATTTCCATAGTCGGTTTTTTTTATCATGTTTTAATACGTTTCTTCAAACTCACATGACGTTACATATTCACCTGCTGAGGTCCATTATATTTTCAATATGACGCAATATATATATATATATTCCTCAAACTATTTATTTTATTTTGAGTTTTCATGCGGAAATCTTGCTTTAGAAAACTTATGACGAAATTTTCAATTTGTTTTCAATTCGTCAAACTATTTATTTAATTTATTTTTTCACGTGAAAATCTTACAATAGAAAAGTATAATTGTTGTGGCGAGAATTTTATTGCTTTTTTTTAATTGTTGGCAACTACTATGACGAAAAATGTTTATTTTTTCTTGTCATTGTTGTGTAAGAGCTGGTTTTATCAGAGTCATGTTAAGACGGTATTCAAAATTTTGAACCCTCCCCATTTCCACCCCCTTGGACCGATATTGCCCATTTTCAATCCCCGCCGAGATATTAGCCATCTCAATGTTGTTGGCGAGTTTGAAGACGATCCGTACATAATTGCGACTTTTATCGTGCGGACAAAATTTAGTACATACATATATATATATAAACTTTTTAGGTGGGGGTGGTTTTGGGTTCCTGGGGTCATATAATGAAAAGTTATGAAGGAAATTTTCAAAAGTTGCACCATGGCAACGACTGCAACAGGTAGTATAACTTACGAAATCTACCTAAAAAATCACTTCTAAGCGATTATTTATAGCCAAACCCCTCCTACACACATACCTATATAACTTTCTAATGGTCAAATGCTTCTGCACTTTCAGTTTGACATCTATATAAATTCATTTCTAAATTTTCTATAAGAATTTAGAACAATATGCAACACATGCTACAGTAAACCAACATACATCAGAAATCGTAATATGTATTGGGTCATCCGAAAAGTTCTGCGGTTTTTTTATGGTAAATTTCAATAAATAAGTACAGAAACACAAGAAACTTTTATTGAATCACATAAGTACTATTTTGTCCCATGACTTTTTGCAATCGTTCTGGCAGCTGAAAAATTCCATTAAAAAAAAAAGTCATCAGGTTTATTCATAAAGTTATCAATGTGCTGTTTGACAGTCTCCAAAGAAGTGAACTCCTCACCTTTCAGAGAATATTGAAGCGACTTGAAAAGGGGAAAATCTGAGAGGCCTAGGTAGGTCTGGTGAATATAAAGGGTGACACAAAAAATTCCCAGCCATACTCAATAAGGCGTTGCCTGACATTCATCGCAAAGCGGAGTCGAGCATTGTCATGTTGGAACGCAACACCTCGACGATTGGTCAGTTTTGTTCGCTTTTTTAAAAAACTGCATTTGGGAACAGTATATTTACGAATTTATTGTCTGATTTAGTGGCAACAATTCTTAATAAATAACTCTTTTGTAGTCCTACCATATACAAAGCAATACTTTTTTGGAATGCAGATCTCCCCTCTATAGACCCCTTTCATGGGCGTCACGTTGCTATTAGCAACGACTGATACTATTGCATCTGGAGCACACACGTGGAGCACAGAACTGCCTGTTTGCGGTTAAAAGCACGTGTTATCTTTCTGTTTAATTTAGACCTTTCTTATTTTTATTATTATAGTGCAAATAAGCCTAATAAGTCAAATGGAGAGCACCACATTTGCCTTATGTTTGGGCGCCATATGAAGCGATGCCAGACATGTGCAACCCGTCTATAACACTTAGGGAGGCTCATTTGACTTACCACATATTTTTTAGGTAGGTTTCTTAAGAAATACTACCTATTGCAGTCGTTACCATGGTGCGACTTTTGAAAAATTCCTTCATAACTTTTCATTATAGGACCCCAGGACCCCAAAACCACCCCCACCTAAAAAGTTTATATATATATATATATATGTATGTACTAAATTTTGTCCGCACGATAAAAGCCGCAATTATGCACGGATCGTCTTCAAACTCGCCAACAACTTTGAGATGGCTAATATCTCGGCGGGGATTGAAAATGGGCAAAATCGGCCCAAGGGAATGGAAATGGGAAGGGTTCAAAATTTTGAACACCGCCTTAATATGATTCTGATAAAACCAGCTCTTACACAACAATGACAGGAAAAAATAAATATTTTTCGTTATAGCAGTTGCCAACAATTAAAAAAAAGCAATAAAATTCTCACACAACAATTGCTTTTCTATTGCAAGGTTTCACGTGAAAAATTAAATTAAATAAATAGTTTGAATAATAGAAACAAATTGAATATTACGTCATAAGTTTTCTAGAGCAAGATTTCCGCATGAAAATTCAAAAGGACATAAATAGTTTGACGAATTAAAAAAATATATATTGCATCAAATTGGAAATAAAACGGACCTCACCAGGTGAATAGAATATGTAACGTCATGTGAGTTTGAAGAAACGTATTAAAACATGATGAAAACCCGACAATGTAAATATTAACTTATTTTAACACTCTGAGGTTCTCTGAATTTGTTTTAGCTATTTTTTAAACCTATTCCATATACATACGTGTATGTATTCGTGTATATTAGAATTTTCACAAAATGTTTAGTTCTCTAGAGCCCATTCTTAGTGAAGATCTTGATTTACGTTTTGTTGGTGAATTTAGTACTTAACTTCGAAATCTATCTCCGCCTGTAGGCCCGAGCCGTCAGGGATTTTTTATAACGTTATTGTATAGTATTCAATTCTCATCTCCAGTAATGAATCGTTTTAATAAAGGAACTTCTTCATTTCGTTTCAGTAAAGAATCACATGCTGAAATTCAAGCAAGCTTATTTTGCGGTGTTAAAGTAGGGAGTACCCACACACCATAGCGGCTAGGTTTACTCATATTAAATCTGTTAGTACCAGGCGCGGATCCACGGGGGGGGGGGGGGGGGGGATCGCCTCTCCAAAAATATAAATCCACCGATTGTCGCGAATTTTGACAAATGGTCGCCGAAAAAAATCAATTTCGTCAATCGTTCTCAGGTCAAAGGAACGCAAAAGGAACGCGAATTTCGTCAAAGGATCGCGCAAAAGACGCCAATATCGTCAAAGGATCGCGAAAAACCGCGAATTTCGTCAACAGCTCTTGAAAAAATGCGAATTTCGTCAAAGAATCTCGAAAAAAAATATGCGAATTTTACCAAAGAATCGCTGAAAAAACCCGAATTTCGTCAAAGGGCCGCGAAAAAAACGTACAATTAGCACCAGGAGGAGATTCTCCTAGGCGCGCATCTACGGGGGGGGGGGGGGGGGGGGTGCGCGATCGGGGCAAAGAAGGGAAGGACAAATTTACCAAGTTGGTTTTTAAGAAATAAACACACCATACGCATTTTGCTTTTAACTGACTAGGCTTAGGACATCTTTTTTTTTTTTCATTTATGAAATACCCTTGAAATTTACCAATGTGAGTGGCAATAACAGTACATTTTTGAATTTTGCTTGAATTTTTCAAAGGGCCTTTCTTTTTCTTGTTTCTTTCTTTCTTTTAAAAATTGGTATGAATCCCATTCTTTTCTCAAACAATAAAGCACTCCTCAAAAATATCGTTATACAGATATTAGAATTGCAGCTTCTTTGAAAGAACGAAAAAGTTTCAACACTTTAAAGAGACCCGCATAACATTATCAATTTCTGTTTTAGAGATTCAATAACAGGTACACAAAGTGGCATCGTCCCCACCTCAACACATTAGTGTCAAAAATTATGGGGCCATATGCCTTTTGACAGAACATAATCTTATTTTGTTCACTAATTACCGAAACGTCAGTGAGGTTTACCATTGACACCCGAAAAGTGTTTGGTTTTCGTTTGCTTGTCTGTCTGTTCCGCGAAAACCGCTGTTAAAAGCGTTGGATTTATATCTGGGGGAGGGGGGGGGGGCGCCCCGATCGATCCCCCGTGGATGCGCGCCTAGGGGAATCTCCTCCTGGTGCTAATTGTGCGTTTTTTCCGCGGCCCTTTGACGAAATTCGCGTATTTTTTTCGCGATTCTTTTACGAAATTCGCATTTTTCCGAGATCTGTTGACGAAATTTGCAGTTTTTGTGCGATTCTTTCGCGAAATTAGCGTTTTTTCGGCGAAATTCGCGTTTTTCTACGATACTTTGATGAAATTCGCATTTTTTCTGCGACCCTTTGCCGATATTCGCGTTTTCTATGCGATCCTTTGACGAAATTCGCGTTTTTTATACGATCCTTTGACGAAATTCGCGTTTTTTGCGCAATCCTTTGACGAAATTCGCGTTTTTGCGCGATCTTTTCACGAAATTCGCGTTTTTGCGCGATCCTTTCACGAAATTCGCGTTTTTTCGACCTGCGAACGATTGACGAAATTGATTTTTTTCGGCGACCATTCGTCGAAATTCGCGATAATCGGTGGATTTATATTTTTTGAACCAAGAGGGGGGGGGGGGGGCGATCCCCCGCCCTTCCTTGGATCCTCGACAGTGAAGAGGTATACACACCACTTAGATGATACATTTTGACTTTCAAGGATGTTAAGGGCCCTCCAGATTTCTGAAGGGGATCATTTTTCAGAGATTATCCTCTTTTAGAAATCGGTTTTAAAAAAAATGGATGTGATGGTTATGTTTTTCAGCTTTCGGTAATTGGTTCTTATGTATTTTTTAGTGCTGAATCCAAAAATGACCTTCATTTTTACCCGACTGAAAAGAAGGGTTATGTGTTTCACGCGTATCTGTGTATGTGGATTTCTTTATACCCTCAAAACATCCCAACGGTTGGATGGATTTTAATGAATGAGGTCTCTATCAATTCGTCTTAACGGCCCGATGGTTATAGGCTAGGTTTTGTTTTTATAAATTGAAAATGGTGGCCGTAAAATACAAAATAGCGGTAGAGACGAAAAAAAAATTACGCACCCTATTGAGTGGCATATTATTGAATAGGTCTTTCAAAATGAAGACGATGTTTCATTGAATATTTTACAGTCAGAAGCTCCGTTAAAATATTATACAACCTGGAAGTTGTGTAGGTAGGATGTCTAGCTTTACTGCAACTCTAACCCTCATAGACATCTATAGACCTCAACAAAACAGTGTTTATAGATAGGAACTAACAATTAAACACAACTTAAAAGTCATCAATACAAATAAATAAAAAATATATAGGTAAGTATTATAAACAAGTAATATAATAAAAATTTAAGTCAATTCCTACTTAGGTCAATAAGAGATTTTTTTTTCTCCCATTCTTCTTCCTCGAGTGGCGCTTAAAATGCCTTGATCAAGAAGAGGGCTCTCTCGATTATTGAAAATTAATTAATAATTTAATTAATGAATTAATATTTGAAAAAACTGGATTGACATAAAGTGCCATCCACTACAAGTTTAAAAAAATTTATTTGAGCTTGATTGGATGAATAATAAGCATTTTATTAACGATTGAAAATTTGAACAAGATATATATAGCGAGAGTGTGAGCTAATAGTAGGAATTGAAAAAAATAGTTTCACATTGATGAGAAATAATTAATTAGTTCGCTTTTTATGCAGTCGGGTTTTTTGATTTTTTAAATTTAATTGTTTATTTACCATGCCATCACGTCAGGATTTTCCACAAATCGCAAATTTTTAAAAAGTCTTGCATCAAAATCAATTATCAAAAGTTAAAAAAGACAATCATTGCAGGCTTGTGTTATTAACGCTGTGCACTATAACTAAAAGAACAAAAAATAAGATAAATAATTACCACAGTACAAGAGTAAACCGAAAAAGAAAACTACAGAACAGGAATTCTGCTTTTTCAGAATTTAGTGTCGCCCCCGGCATTTCCATTACTTCATTTTTTTCTGAAGGACTGATGGCTTCTATTATTATGAAACAGCCATTGTAAATGAAGTGTTAGGTGAAGATGAAAGAACAGCCGTAAAAAGTTAGAACTCTGATTTTCTGATCAGAATGGGAGGGAAAAAAATGGCCATAATTTTTTTTTACGGCTGCTCTTTCATTTTCACCTAACACTTCATTTATAATGGCTGTTTCATAATAATAGAAGCCACCAGTCCATCAGAAGAAAATAACTCGGTTAAGCGGGACTCTACTGCAGTACAAAATATATTTCAACTTTAAGACTTAAAGCACACGTTTTATTTTATGTAAAATGACATCATTCGCATCCGCTTAAGAATTCCACATTTACGGTCTACTCTTAAACATCTACAGTAAAGCATGCAAAGCACTTCACTATCGCGAAATAATGCACAAATGCAGCAAAAAGATTCCGTCATTCAAGAAAATCGAAAAAAAAAAACCCGGCTATCTAATGATTCATAGATACTTACAATTAAATATAGCATGTAATAGCTCCATTGCTTTAACAGAAATCATTCGTTTATATTTTTTTTCAAAATAGCACATATTTTAATTACATTTTCTTTCGGTTGTTACGAGAAAATGGCAACAAAAATATATAATTACTATTTTAAAACTATTTTTCCTTTACTTTCCACAGAAATGAAGTACTTCCGTTGCCAAAATTAAGCAAATGGCTCCAAAAACTACAAAAAAATTAATATTTCAAAAATAAATGGAGATACAGTTTTCAAACAAAATACTCAAAAATTGGGAAAAAAAGTATTTTTTTCCCAATACGACGGTATAAAAATTGAAAATGTGCGATGCTTAGAAGTTTAAAAAATTGCTAAAGAGTATTTAATCGTAATGCTTTGTTTTACGGCTAGCCTCTGTAAGTTAACTTTTTTTTCTTTTTTTTTTGGACACAAAATAAGCTGGGAGAAAAAAATAGCATACCGTACCGGAGGCTAAAAAAAGACATTTAATAAATAAATTCTGTTATAACGTTTTTAATTTTACGACCTAATAAGTAACAATAAACGATATTTTGAGAAGAGGGCGGGATTATAAAATAAGAGTGTTGGATAACCGAGTGTTTCGGTTAATCGGATGTCGGATAATCGAGAGTCTGTAATATTTTCAAATCGCATTAATTTCATATTCATTTAATAATTAACTGCAAGGAAGGATTTGAGCAACCGAAATTATGACTACGTTGATTATATGTCACTCGGTATCGACCCCCCCAAAACGATTCTCTGGATCCACCCCTGGTTAGTACATTATTTATCAGAATTCTTTACACAGTTTTAATATGTAATAACTTAATTTCCCAGAACTTCTTTCAGTGTTAACAAATGTACAGGCACTGAGTGCAAAATGTTAGTCGATACTAGTGTATTCTTTTTGCGGAAAAGAGAAAAAAATTGTTTTTGGTCATTGTTTCAGAGATTATGGAAATTTTTATCTTTCTACTCCATTAACTTTTCAAATGGAACATTAACGATTTGAAATGCTACTTAACAATACACAAAACTTTTAAAACTAAAGAAAAGTTTGAAAAAGTTATTAGTTTTGAGAACAAAAATTTTACAGCTTTTTTTAGAGCTGCAGATAGAGGCTGGGTGGTCCCAGTGATTCGAATGCAGAACACTAAGTATGGTACTAGATTAAAAAAAAAAAAAGAAAAAAAATATTGAATAGGGTCAGGAGAGGAAACTATGACCGGTGGGTAATTATAATAGCCACCATATTGGAGAAAACTGTGTACGGTAAAATTTTGTTTCAAGCTTAGATATTAACCTCACAATGTATATTTCATCTTAGATATTCTTTATCACTAGTGTGAAGCCTTTTTGAGATCCGAATAGCAATTTTAAACTAAGTCTATCAAAATTTTGATAAACGGATTTGCCACTTTGGAGTTCAAAGTGGTCTCAATTACACAAACAAATGATATAGGCAAGTATAAAGAGAAAATATAGTGGTCATAATTTCCCCACTAGTGGTCTTAATTACCCCAAACTTTTCTGATTGTGAGTTTTTGATGGAGTAATTATAATCATCCTTTTAACTTAAAAAACAGCTATGGCAATTAAAACTTTTATAATGTGTTCTTAAAGGGTCAAAGTTACTTCCTTATGTACTAAAACCACCACTTTTCCAAATGGAAAAAAGTGAAAAAAAGAATAACAATGTTGAAAATATACAAAGTGGTCATAATTACCCCTCCTGACCCTAATTACTTTTTAAAAAGAAAAGTAATACACATTGCTTACAATTTAAATGTTATTTCGTTAAAAAAATGTGCAAGATGTGTAAGTGGTCAAACACTTTGTTCAAACATATGCCAATATTGGACTATCACGGCATCCCTGACACTTTGTGAGCTTAGCAACTTTATTGTTACATTACTGCTAGTGATATATTAGTAGGCAGAAATTTTTGTTTCACTGCTTTTTCTTTAGACAGTATAATAATGTTAACACACATCACAATTTAAAGGATTAAAATTCTACCTTTTTTAATTCATTTACCTTCATATATATTTTTGCTCAAAAGAAAAAATGTACTTGAAAATTTTAATTAAAAAAGTGCTTGAATCTATTTTTTTTCAAAAAATAGCACCAGAAGTGGGCTCTGTAAGAAAGCCAGGTTCCAGTAATTTGTACCGAACCTACCCCTCTCTCTGCAAGCCTGGCTATGTTAACGTCAGGCAAAACACACAAGTGATCTTTAAATAGTATAATTCTATCCAGGGGTGTATACACCATATACCTTATGAATTTTTTTTAAGAAGCTCCGTATACCTTCTGCTTCTGAAAAATAACTATAGCATATACTCTAACCGTGAACGTTCATGACTTTAGCATATATCCTCTGATTTTTTTATGACTACAACATTGATTCTATCGTTATGGTGTTGTTCATATTTTGCGTTATGAAGAAAGCAATAAATCCTTCCCCATAAAAATTAGTTATTTCTGTTTCCAGTATTATCCACCACATTGAAACAAATGATCATTATTTAAAAATAGAAAGCCGTTGGATTTATGTTACTTGTAAACCCCTTTGGTACTAATCCAACCACATCTTCAATTACTTTAAAACAATGTCAAAACAGAACTGATAAGAGAAGTAAGCTATTGCTCTTAAGTGGGCCAAAACTTGGTCTTATCAGGATTACTTTAATTGTTTAATAATTTTGAAAAATTATGATCAAATGAGTGAATTTAAGATACAAAAGTGAATTTAAGATAAAGAGTTTAAAATCCTTTTATTTACCTTTCATATGATTAACAAATCACAATGTTTCCTTGTATTTGAATCACATAATTAGAGAGATAAAATATTCACAATCACCCAACATTGCTGCTGGGGTGTAAAGATTTCACCCTATACGTAATACAAGAGATCAGATTTAATCATTGAAACCACCATAACAGATAAGAAAAATCTTTGGTAAAAACAAATCACAATACCAAAGCAAATACAGTAGAGTGTCAATAATCCAGATGAATGGAAAACTAAGTTTCATCTGGATTGCTACATAGTATGTAATTTTTAATGTCTTATCAAATTGACTCACAACAGACAAAATGCAACTAAAATAGAATTGAATTATAACCAGTGCTATAGTGGGAGATATCCCAGGAGCAGGGGTCTGTCCAGGTTTTTTTTCCCAGCGTCCTATTTTTGAGAATTTAATTATTATTTTTGTGAAAAAAGTAATTTCACAAAACATTAGTTAAACCATTTATTCCTAGTCTCCCAAAATTGGAGACGTTTCAATTTTGCAGAAATAAACTTATATTTTTTTAGACAGAATGTTGAGATTAGTATAAATAATGCAATGATTATTATATGTATAGATTAAAAGTTTTTTGCTAGCAAAAGTGCTATTCATGTATATAAAGTATAATTTACTATCACTCAAAAATATGTCCAAAACTAAAATCAGTTCATAGACTGAAATCTTGCACAGTGTAGATTCACATTTTTTTTTTTTTTTTTTTTTGTGTGAAAGGACTGTTTTTAAAAATTTATTTTTGTGAAGAGTCCATTCTACTATCATCGAATTTTGTGAAGAGTCCATTAACGGACTCAGTTCTCCCCCCTGTACAGACCCCTGCCCAAGACATTCGATCATGATGATCTGGGGTAAAATAAAAATTTGAAGCCCACCCAACCCCCTCTTCATATTACAGTACAGAACCATTTATCCAGAATGGTTAAGGTCAGATATATTCCGGATAACTGGTTTTTCTGTATAACTGGTTGGACATTAAAACAACATCCATCTGATCAGATTTGTAGATTATATCTGGCTTTCTGATTCCTAATTAATTAATAGATTACACATATTAAAAATCTGATCCAAACAAATTAAAAAATTATTCAGAGTTTGAAAAGAAGGCAATTTATGGGAAAAGCTTGCAAAAAAAAAAAAAAAAAAAAAAAAAAAAAAAAAAAAAAAAAAAATTCCCCTGTTTCCTCTGCATAAAAAACAAAATATCCAATATATAACTAAGTATGCTTCCATTTCAAATGTTAGTTTTGGCCATGCATGTTGTAATGTTAGCAATACACATGTCAAAGTGGCACTTTATGGCACATTTTTCTGAAATAAGTAAATTGGAAATATCTTCTGGATAACTGGTTTCCGGATAAATGGTTCTATTCTGTATAAAGAAAATTAATGTTGAGCTACATATTTTGGGCACTAACACAGAAAACCTCCGCATTGCAGCTTTCTAATAAAGTCTTTTATAAGTCTTAAATTGTTCAGAGACATGAAAGGCCAGCCAGAATTTATCAAGTTGCCATAACAACTCTTCAGTTACATTTAAAATGAAGTTTGTCTTAAAATCTTGAATTATCGTTGCAGCATGATGAATTCTGATTCACCATTTATTTTACTATGGTAATTCATGACAGTTCAAGACTTTATTGCAAAAGAAAACTCCGCTGTAAGTGCATCTTTAGAAAATTCAAGATTTTATGACAGTAAATCATAAAAGCACAGATACACTGGGAGATTACCATTGTTATTTTTGTATAGCCCACCTTATTTAAACACATATTTTATATGTATTTAAAGATCTTCTAAACCTAGGTGTTAGCAAAAGTAGTAGAAACTAATGGTGATTATATAGAGATTATCACATACCTTCTAAAATAAAACATATATATTTTTTTATGATTACAGCACTGATTATAATAGCAATTATTTGGAAAAATAAGACAAAAAGGAAAAAAAATGCAGGAAGAACTTACAAAATAAAATTATTGTGTAATCTTATACAAAAACACTTAATACAAATGAAAAGGAAAAAAAAAAAAGAACCCTATTTTAAAGCTCCATATCTGATACCATGCAATATTTTATTTAAAGAGAACAAATAAAATAAGCATTTAACTAAAACATATACTAACTTGATATCCCTTTCACAATTTACAAAAAGATCTTTTGTTTCAGATTAGTTAGTAGAAATTACAATATTCTGGATTATTTATATCTGGATTATTGATATCACACTGTAAAACAATTTAAGGACACAGATGACATTTTGACAATGGGAGCAAAACAAATTTAGCATGATGTTTGCAGCCGCATAATATATTTATAAATAAATATGCAAGATATTTTTTTTAATTTTGCTTAAAATAGATATATTTTTGTTTATATGCAACACATTTATAGAAAAAAAAAATTGCTATATACATAATTTTATTCAGTGCGACTGTTTAATTTTTACTTATCTTTGTCTAAATACCCATGCCTATAGATCAGTTAGGTAGACTATTCTAAAAAAGAAAAAAATATTGCAGATATCTTCTTCAAATTATGCCTGAGTGTAAAAATATATATATATATTTATTAATAAAATAAATGTATTTTTCATCCTTCTTGTAAAGAAACAAATTAAAAAAAAAACACCCCAGAAAATCACAGAAAAACAATTGACATATTGCAATATATCTTTGGTAATATTGCGGTCACATTCATAATTTTAAATCAGTAATACCTTTTTTTTTTTTTTTTTTTTTTTTTACAAAAGCAGGTCTTTTTTTACAAAAATAAGACACATTCAATGTATTTGTTACAATATATGCCTCTTTTGTTATCATTCAAGGAATTTATGCATCCTGAAGGACACATAACAATTTTTTTATGCATCCTTTCTCCAAGTTTGTGCTTAAATGATGCACTGTAACATATCCCCAGCATCACGGTTTAGATAATTTTAAAGAAACATTAATTATTATGAAAGCATATGAATTTTCAACTTTTTAGTTTTAATACAATTTATAGAAAAAAAAAACACATTTAAATATTATTTTAGTATATTAGTTCTAAAAAGTGCATTGTGAGAAAATGGAAAAAAATATTTACACACACATAAGTATGTATTGTTTGTTTACAAATTTACAGGCTCTGTTTAGAGACTTATGTATTTTGAAACTACATAAATTACTTATTTATAGAATCATCTGAGTGTTTTATTTATTAAAACCCAAACCTAAAAATTTTAAGCATTTCATGTCATCTGTGCCCTTAACTAAGACAAAACAGATTCCCTAACAAGATTCTTTTAAAAAGAAATATAAATTTCACTTTTTTACACAATAAAAGAGACATCTTTCACAAAATGCTTTTTAAAAGCAAATCTTAAAGAAAACTTATTTTACAAAAACATAAATAAGCAAACAAAATTTTTCAATATACATAAAAAGTCAGACATACCCATAGAAATAATTTCTTTTTCACAAAAAAGTAATTGCATATGCTGTTACTTACAAATAATGTACCAAAAAAATTCCAGGAATGGCCACGATTTTTTTTACACCTTAATGTTCTTACACTCCACCATTAAAACTTATGAAATAATTAATATAAAAATATGTAAAAAGCACGTTATGTATGAGGAAAATGTAAGAGCATACATTCACAGGTAAAACCTAGTGGTTCCCGCATCATGATACCATCAAAGCTATTCCACCTTAAAATTATATTAATTTACAATACTAAACTAACAACCACCAAAGCATTGTTTCTTAATTTTATTTTATAGAACCATTCATACAATAATGACCATATCGCTCACCCACAAGAAAAGTGACACATCTTGACAAAAGTAAATTTCACAGGAGGGGCAAAAGAAAATTTGAATGATTTTACTGTAACATGAAATTACAGTACTTAGCTCTGCACGCAGGAATAAAAACCTGCATAAAAGGGTAAAACACTTAAGAAAGAAGACATAGGCTGAGGTTGGGATGGTTGGGTAATTTTCCCTCCCCACATAATCCACCCCTCTTCTGTGGTCATAAATGGACATATAGCGTAATACAGTGATTTTCCATATAACTACACTTATTAAACTTCTTGTGTAGCAAGAAGCACCTATGACAGACCTATTAGCGGAATAAAATGCAAAATGAATTTTTGTGAGATGTGTCACTTTTCTTGAGGGTGAGCGATCTGTTCTATGAGTAGTTAAAATAAAGTTATAGAAAAAATTCACTTTTTGACCCATCAAGGAGCCAATATACATGCCTCTTTTAATTTTAACATAAAATAATAATAATGACTAATTGCCACTATCCTTTGAACAGTTTAATATTCATTAGGAAAAAGTTTTAACTAAATTTTTATGATAAAATCCAAACAGGTTATCTAACTTATATTTTGTAGAAGTTATGAATTTTAATAGGTGAAAATTTTTTTATTATTAAATAATAATCATCATCTATGAAACCATTAATTATACACAGTGATAATAACAAAATAAGACTTGCTTTTCACAAGCAGCTGCATTCAATCATATGAGAGAGAGGCTGACACAAACAATAACAATAAGTTTAAGGATACAATCTGAAATAGAAAAGTTTTTTAAAGGGTAAAACTTACCAGGCAAAATTTCATATTTTTAGTCTAAAAGAAAGTCTAGGATTATATATATGGGTCAATCAACTATTTTTTGCACCAGAGACAAACTAAGTATACACACACATAGAGAGAGCCAATGTTTGGATTTTTAATAATGTGTGTGAAGAATTGTATAAATATACATGGTGTCCACATGGAACCTCTCTAATTTCAAATGCTAAATTGTACAGAAACTTAGGGTTGGGTTGATTTTTGATGGCCAATTATCTACACGAGGGATATAGGCCCGGGGGGGAGTGCCCTCCGTGGGGGTCTTTCTAAGGGAACCTAATCCGTATTAACGCATGGAAGATCCACGGCTCGAAGAAAACCACGAAAACTCCGAACGATTAGGCCGACGGGCGCGATTAGGATCGAACCCAGCACCTCCAGTCTACCAGCTTCGAGAGCAGAACCTCTCGGCCACTGGTGGGGTGTACAGAAACTTAGAGATTTGCAGTTTGTGGTATCATGAATAGCAACATAAGTTTATTTTGCTGCAATTTTTTTTTTTTTTTTTTTGAAAACAGTTCATTTTAATAAAATTGCAGAAGTTATCGATTCAGTCACACCTCACATGCTGCGCAACACATGGATTGAGATTGAATATCGACTGGACATTCTGAAAGCTACGACAGAGTCCATGTCAAAGCGCATACATAGACAAAAACTTTTTTTTTCCGGCAAATAAACATTTGCAGCAAAATGAACTTGTTGTCATGACATATCACTTATGCATACAACAAAAATTAACTGTTTTAATAAGAAAAATTTTTTGCAGCAAAATAAACTTGTTAACAATTTCATTCATCGAATTTGACAGGTTTCATCTCGTATAGTTTAAATGGTGAACCATTCTTAATGTGACAATTGCTCGTTTTAACAGAGTCCTCATTTTAGCTGTGCTCATATTAAACAAGTTCGACTGTACTTGAAAATATATAAATAATTCACAAAATTTTGTTATATGCTGTTTAGATTAATAGATGAAGTTTCAGATATGCTAACCAGCAGTGGATTTTATTTTGTTGTTTTTTTTTTCTAAGACCATTTTTTGCTTCATTAATGCATATATTTGTTGCCACACCCAGAAATTTTGGTTTTGTCTCCTATGTAACCATAAAAATAATAGTGATATCAATGATTATTTCACACTGATAAAGCATAGATTAATGGCTTAGCTATTTTTGACATAAAAGAACTACAATCAACAGATTTAATAAATTTTTTGAGGGGAACAGGAATGAATGGTGCAAAGAATAGTTTATTGACCTATATCAGTGGCGAAGCATCTGGTCATCTGTTGATTCAGCAATGACAATAGAAAAAAAGAAAAGTAAAGACAGAACATTTTAAATCTATGCGAGTATTTTTTTTTTAGTTTTTTTCATAACACAACGAGATAACAGTGTAATTATTTTTTCTAATTTCTCTTTTCTTGCAATTAAAATATATTTAGTGCAGCCCTCTATGAGATGAGGCAGATAAACAGAATTTGCATGTATTTCAGAATCTGTTTCTGGAAGAACTCGCAGTTTCTAAGTATCCCACAAACAATCAAGTAATGCAAATATACTGGGCTACACATAGCTAATTTGATAGAGTCCATTTTTTGAAAGAAAAAAAAATGCATTTGTATTTAAAATGCTTTTCTCTTTTCAATGTTATTTTAATGGTAAACTATTTTATTAAACAGAAAGGACTGTACTTAATTATTAAAGAACTCTATTAAATGGAAATTAATACTATAGTAATTGAAATTTGTCACAAAAGCACAAAGAGTGGGATACATATTAACTTTAATGGAATAAAATGGTCTTACATTTATGTTTTTATTTCATAATTAATTACAAAAGACATCTTTCAATAAACAGAACACACATAATTGGTTATGAGTAAGGCAAGATTGTAGAGAATTTTTTTTAAGCAGAAGGAGAAGGGGGGGGGGGGGGACAACCTTAGAGATTTTAAGATACAATGCCTTTTTTAAAAAAATGCAAGTATATAAATGCATTCCTTCTAACTTATTTTTCAAGAGGTGTGAGTTTTCTCAAGTGTCTTCCCCTCCCTTCAAAGAAATGCCAGAACTTTGTAAACTAGCAATGACCATCATGAAAACTCATGCCTTGCCACTGACTACTGTTGTTAAGTGTCCCGCATAATTTAGGGCTCTAAATGCTCTGGACACCACTAATTTCTTACAGTTTATTTCACCATCTTTAATCGCAGATAATTCTGTCATTAGATAAGGCGAAGAAAATTACTTTAAAATACTGGTGTTGAGAGAATTTTGAGCACAGATTTATGCGGGACACTTGGCAATACTACCACTGACCATATATATGCTTTAAAAAGGAATTTTAGTTTACACCAATCTTACAATAATAATTCTTCTTTTTAAATTTTTATCTTAAGTTACAGAAAAAAAAAAAAAAATGCTTGAAACTATTAATATAATGGTAAAACAAGTTAAAGTTTCATCTGTTTAACATCACTCAATACAGGAAAATAATAAATTTTTGGCAAAGATAAATTTACGAAACAAAATTTTAAATAAATTCGCAAAGAGGCAACATCCTTAAAATTTTACAACTGTGACTAACTTGATGAAACATTAACATGTCCTTGCTTTTATAATATACATATATACATATATAAAATGTCACATGAAAATCACATCATGAGGTATTTAACTACATGGAAATGTATTTTAATATTGCTTTTTGTACAATGTTTTATATGTTTACAGGGATGAGAACACTTTCTTTAAAGAAGCCCAAAAGTGGAGATCGACCGAAAATTCAGTTTCATTTTCAGCTCAAAATCAGAATTTCGCTGAAAATTTATTTTCGACAAAACTGTTGTTGAAAATTTGGCCGGACCGAAAATATCTGTATTCCACAAATCTTGTTTCTTCTTTCGGAAATTTTCAACTTTGAGTTGAATCGGCTGAAATGAGACATTATTTATTGCTATGTACTTCACTGTTTATAAATTATCAGTTATGACTGACTCAAGACATGAGTGCAAATTATAAAGCAAGTAATGCAAATAGGACTAAACTTTGAAGACTCTTTTCACGTGCTCATTAAAAGCTACAGACTTAACAATAATAGAAAATTTTTAGTCTGAAACCGCAGAAGTGTTTTAAATTCTCGTTAGGAAAGTTCAAGCATAACAGATGGTCACTTACAAAAATTATTATAAAAGATAAATCGAGGTATGTATACCTAAAACATTTTTTAGTGAGATGAAATTCGTATAATTAGAAAATCATTCTGTGCCGTTGATGAATTAATTACATTTTATTTTTTATGAAAATAAAAAGTTTTAGTCAGAGGTACAGAGAGCCAACTTGGAACACACGTATAATTAATTATGTATATTTAATAAACACAGTATATAATATATTGTATATATACACAATATATAATTAATAAACACAATATAATTAATAATTATGTATATTTATGTAGGTATTATTAACTTAAAAAAATTTTTGGACATTTTTGTTTCCGCCCGAAAATAGTAACTTCCGAAATTTGGTTTTGGTTCATGTTTCAGTCTTAAAAACCTGTTTTGGTCAATCCTTACTGAAAAGTATAATGTCAATAAACCGACTAACTCATAAAACATAAGCAAATAACATAAATTATTAAAAGTACACATATATTAAGACAGACTTAAAACAATTAATACAATAAACCCAATGGGAGTGAAAAAATAGCCGGGGCTAGAATTCGAACCCAGGTCCACAGAGTACCGTGCTGTTGCTTTACCACTAAGCTACCCTGACTGATATCCTAGCCTGGTAATTTCTCACTAATAAACCAACAGCATGGACCCAGGTTAAGTCCTGGCCCCGGCTAATTTTTCATTCTAGTTTGATTTATGTGCTTTAAAATAATATAAACCTTAATGTTTTTTATATTCTCACTATCACAATCATTGTGAATTTTGATATATAAAACAGAATTAGTAATTTAACTATAGCTTCCTAAAATTAAGTTAAATTTGCAAATGCACAAAATAATATGCATTAAAGTTAAACTAGCTAAAAAGAATATTTAAAATATTAGAGTTTTTAGACATTAATAAAAAAGGTTTGGTATTTAATGAAATTTTGAAGAAATCAAATATAAATCAGAAATATATCTGACGGTCAGTATACATGGATGCAGGAAGTCCATCTAAGCCAAGACTGAAAACTTTTCTAAGTATTAGGAAAAACAAAATGAAAATAGACTAGAGGATTTTTATGTCTTGCATTATGGCTAAAAATTTATTTCTTGCAATAAAAGAAAGTGCTTGATAGTAAAATTGCATAATTTAACTATATAAAGTAGAATTTACTATCAATCAAAGATATGTCCAAGACTGAAATCAGTTCTAAGACTGAAGTTCTTGCACCCATGTCAGTATAGCTAAGTTGAAAATTAAAACTATATGCCATCACATACTGCTGCTTTTGCTTTAATCACATATCTTTGCTTGAAAATATTGCATAATTTCAATTTTTACTCTATCTGTGTGCTTTTTAAATGGATGTAAAATTAGTTAATTAACAAATTTTTATGTAAACTTCCATAAAAATTGTAATTTAGAATGTTTATTGCTCATTTCCTCCTTTTAAACTTAGAATTTTTTTAGAAACCATTCTTAGTGAGCATTTGTATCTTAAAAGTAACTGCTATGGCAAATTTCTAGTTTTTAGTCCCTTAAGCATCACAAAAATTGTAAATATGGGATTTTTTTTTCCTTCCCAAATAAAGTTTGTTTGGAGCCTGTAACATAATTTACCAGTTTTTGATGATTTAAAAAATGGCATTTTAAGCACAAAATTTGTTAATCTATCAACACTTGGTATTAAACATTCTTACAGTGTAAAGCAACAGTTTCATAAATATAGGGTTGCAATAAAATATGCAAAAGAAAGAAAATGGTTGGGAATTAAAGTTCTAGCTTGGCAAGGACACCTTTTTTTCAGATTAATTTATGAATGATTTTCCATCAAAGAAGACAATATATTTTAGTTAGAAGTTTTGAGAACTTTTCACCGATTTTGAACAAAAATTATTAATTCAAATTAAAAAAATATATTAATTTACAATTAATACCTCTTTACAATTAATGTAATAGGCACTTTATTTTTCAATAAAGAAAAAACAAGCAATATCAATATTATCTTAATGCTAAAGATATTTCTTCTGGGACTGCAATATAGCAGTATGTTTCAATAACAGTATGATAAAATAGTTCTAATTCACACATAATGCAACACTCGCACACTCAAGACAAATTTCCAAGGGTTGCATTACTATGTATGAAAAACTTAAAGTAATACTTAAAAAAAAATAAAATAAAATAAATAAAAGCCAGAGATAATTTTTTTTTTCACTATGTTCTGTCTCCCTAAATATGAAAAAGATTGAATTTCATCACAGGCCAAAAAGTTTTCATCCTTGAAAACAACTTATACATTGTGTCAGAAACAAAATCCAAGATTTGCTTTAAATTATTATTAATAATAATAAATTAGTTACAAAATAAATAACTGACTGAAATAATATAAACAAAAATTTGTTAGTGGACTCTCATCCCTGCATATTTAATAAATACAACTGATGGCATTTTAATGTTAAGCTTTCATTTCAAAGCTGGTGAAGATTACTTGGCAGGTAAAGTAGTGCAGTTGATTCTGTAGCTTGAAACAGAGGTGTAATTGGTTGCAAAACCTCTGTAGTTGTTGTCACTGGCACTTCTGGAAGTGGAAGAGAGGCAATGTCAACTGGAACAGGCATCGTAGGATTGATTGGATGAATGGCAGCAGCATCAGGTATTGTTACAATGGGTAAAGAAATAGGTTCTGTGTAACATGTGTTCAAATTTGTCAAAGCAGTTTCGATCTCTTTGCTTACAGCATCATTGTCCACTTCAGCTGTGCATGCTGGGAGGCTATTTTTTATCATGTGTGTCTTTTGGTGTCGCTTCAAAGCGAACAATGTATTAAATCTTTTGGGACAAGAATCACAAGAATAAGCACGGGGGTTTCTGTGAATGCTCAAAACATGCTTTCTGTGAACGGAGCGCGTTTTGAATGATGCACCACAAATCTCACATAGAACTGAACGAATGTCCGAATGTACAGCTTGATGCTCTAACAAATGAGAATGAGATCGGAATGTTTTTTCACAGATATTACACTTGAAGTTTGAATTTTCAGAGGGTACTATTTCAGAATGAGTTTGGTAATGTTGCAATAAGGCATCACCTCTTTTGAAAGCTTTACCACACAGATGGCACAGGAAAGGCCGTTTATCACCATGCACGTTGTTTACATGCCTCACATAATGTTCTTTACGATGTGTTTTATAACAACACTGTTCACATTGGTGAAGAAAATTTCGCTTGGAACAATGGAGTCTTTGATGCCTGTCATAATAATGCTGCTTAGTTGTTGTATAGCTACAATGAGGGCAGCTTAAAACCTAGAAAGAAAATACAATATTTAGAATTGTAATTTGTTCTAACAAGGACTTTTGGCATTTGTTTACCATCGACCACATTTCCATAATCTATCGCCAAATAGTGAGATTTATTACCAATAATGAATAAGCATAGAGCTTCAGATTGTACTGTCGTGGAAAGAAAAAGTAAACACCCCCTACTAACTCCTCAACAAATTATCGTAGAATAAAGTTACTGGTACCGAACGATTGGAAATAAAGTCTACTTTTAAATGATGTATTTAAAATTTGCTTAGGGGGCCATCTACATATTAAAACGAACCCAAACTTCATTTTTTTCAATGGCAATACCCAATTCTGACAGCATAAATGAACTCTACACCCTTCAATTAGCCCCAAAACAAATTTTTATGGAATTCGTACCATAAATTTCCAAGAAATTATTTTAAAACGAGCGTATTTTAAGGGCTGTATCCAAATTGAAATTCGATTGTTAAACGAGAGAGCCCCCTTCTTGATGAAGGCACCTTAAACTCCACTCAAGCAGTCAATGAAGCCTGCTAGAGCAGAAGAAATTTCAAAATATCTAGTCACTTCTATCATAGACGGCCCCTTAAACCATCATTTTGCTGATTTTTGCACATAATTTTAAAACTACTTGGAAGGAAAATGTGAAATTTTGGATTTCCATAAAGCAGGACTTAATCTAAATCCAACCAAACAATTGTCTGTTGCAATTTATAATTTTTTCGAATATTAATTTCATAATTCATATCATAAAATTATAAAATTTGCAAATTCAGCATGTTTATGTTTGGGTATATTAGTATTATTGCTACACAAAATATTAGCACATTAGGAGCATAATTTCAGGAGATATAAATAAAATATGAAAATGTAATTTAACATTAGAAGCCCTAAATTTTGAATGTTTATAATTCAAAAACTTATCATTCAAATGACTTGAAATTTGGTGTCTAGGCATAGTTTGAACCTAAGTTTTGAAATATTTCATTAAAATTGGGTAATTGTCATTGAAAAAAATGAATTTTGGATTTGTTTTAATATGTAGATGGCCCCTAAGCAAACATTATGTACATCATTTAAAAGTAAACTTTATTTCCAATCATTCAGTACCAGTAACTTTCTTCTACGATAATTTGTTGAGAAGTTAGTAGGGGCTGTTTACTTTTTTTTTCCCCACGACTGTACATTTTCTATGTAATTTGTATGTTTTACAAGCTTGCTGTACATTGTATATTTAAAACTTTTCCATACGACAATCACTTTTTTTTTTGCTTTAAAATTTTTACTTTTGATATATTTTATGCACATCAAATGGGAGAAAGAATTGTTTCTGATCATCTTGGAGGATTCAGTGACATATCAGGATTGTATTCATAAAACATAATAGAACAAATGTGACTACAAAATTAGTTAAATGATTTTGATAGAATAATGTGACACAAATACAATTGAAGAGTAATAATAAATTAATGAATTGTTTTTAAGGAAAATTTTTTAAAGAACTGGCACATTCAACTTAGTTCAGTAGGATATGAAGGTAGAAAGATAATACCGGCAAATTAATGACCATAAAATCTTTCTTTTTTCTGAGAAAATAATCTGGCAAAAAGGGTGACTTAAAAAATAAACACTTCTTGAAATCCAACCCACCTGAGACCAAAAAATTCTGTGGCAACAGAGTCAGAGCCTATAATATCGAAAGTACACAGTAAAAAAATGTTAACATTTTAAAATTGCTTCAACATTAATTTCCTCATTTAAAAATGTCTTCTTACATAGAAACACTGAGCTCTATATATATATAAGGAGATCTGTCTTTCTATTTCCTGCCATGATTTCCAGCTGTCAGAGCGGAAGGATACAGTGACGACAATTTTAGTTCGTATTCATGGTACAAAATGCTGTTTATCGCACGATTAGATAATCATTTATTAAATTGATAACTATAGCTTAATTGTAGAAGCATAAATTAGGATAAAAGTAAATGAGAACACTAATATCTAGCACTGACAACACAAACTATTTTTTACCTTTGCCTTGCATGCTTCATTTGCCTTGCAAGCTTCTGACCGTTGACTGACAACTCCTGTAATATATGGAGCTCAGTGCATAGAAATAACCATTAATCCTAAATACTCTCCCATGACTACATTTTAAGATTTTTTATTTCCCTGAAAATGTTTAAAACAGCAAATTTGCTATCTATACTCAGCCACTGGCAAAAAACTACAATTCTTATTCTTTAAAAATATCATTGTACAACTACAACAGAAAGACACAAGTTCTGTTTTCCAATAATTTTAAGAAAAGACTTCAAACAGAAAGTTAAAACAGGCGAGTGATAATACATGGCTTCTTTATGTTACTAACATGGAATGTGCCAAAGCTTTACTTCAGAATCAGAGAGAATAATTCTCTTTATATCTAATCAATAACAATTCAATTCCTGATTTTTAGAGGATTGTAACTAAGGAACTTAGACTAGATTTATGTTTCGCAAACGGAATCTGGCAAGTTTTTTTTTCTTCCTTTTTTCAATTTGTTAATGAATAAAATTTTTACTTTGAGCCTGAGCCCGAAGATTAATATAAAAATCAGGCCCATCACATCTCTATTTTGTAATTAAGAAAATTTCTTTCAACCTCCCAGAGAAAAATTTAGCTGTTGTATTATGTAGAATTCATTGTATCGAGTACTTGAGTTTTTTTTTTTTTCATTCCTTTCATAACCCTTTGTTGTCATAGCAGTTTAAAAATATGTTAGAATAAATTTGTTGTTTTTGTAACGCGTTATAATAAGTTATTTTACTTCTCATCAGAGTGTGATACTTGACTCTGCAGTCTATCCTTACTCAGAATTAAATTATAGCAACTCTACAAAAAATCATTACAAATAGATAACTGTTATAGAGTTAGTTATATTTTTTTAAAAATAACGGTACTTTTCGGTTAGCCGAGTGCCAGTGTTATATATACACATACATATAAGTACAGAGTTTCCCCTAGGTTTAAAAAAGGACAGGGTGCTGCCGTTGAGAAAGGACACTTTTTTAATTCTAAAGGTCGTGTTTTGGATTCTTAAGGGCATGTTTTGTATTCTTAAGGGCATGTATTGGATTCTTTAGGGCACTTCTTTGATTTTTAAATTCATTTTTTTGATTTTTAAAAACTTTCAAGACAACATTGAGTCAGTTTTTACTATGCAAACAAATTTTTTAATGCAAAAAGGAAAAAGGGCACTTTTTTTTTACTGGGGGAAAGAAAGGTGCTAATATTTTGGATGAGGGGCAAGAAGGGTGCCACTTTGTAAACCAAAGGGCAGGTGGGGTGCAGCACCCTCCTGAAACTGCCTGGGGGAAACTCAGTAAGTATATATACGTATATATGCATTTATACTATACAGTAGAACCCCGCTAATTCGAACTAATTGGGACCGGTGCCTGTTTGGATTACAAAAAATTTCGATTAAAATTTCGATAAAAATAGAAAAGAAAAAGATAAGTGCTAAAAAAATGCAATTTATAAGTACTCAGTAGTACAATAAACATCCTCTAATATGGCATTCTAAGGTCCGGCATGAGGACAATCCGGCACGACTTTCGGAAAAAAATAGTATTCCTTCATAATGTAGGGAAAACAAATATTTTTTTCCAACTGGATTAAATTATATTCAAAACTGGAGTAGCACAATTGACGTTTATTCCAACAGAGCGAAAAACGTTCAGACCAGGAATCGAACCTGGATACTTGGTGTGCCATGCTAATGCCTTACCTGTTAGGCTATCCGGACGATACCTGGCTGATATACATGGCCAACAAATAAGAGTGAATTATGTCAGCCAGGTATCGTCCGAATAGCCTAACAGGTAAGACATTAGCACGGCACGCCAAGTATTTAGGTTCGATTCCTGGTCTGAACATTTTTCGCTCTGTTGGAATAAACGTCAACTGTGCTACTCCAGCCTTGAATAGTATTCCTTGTTTAATCACTCCTGATGTTTATAATAATCCAATGGAACTTCCAAATGAGGAATTATGTAACAACCCATTAATTACAAAGGTTCAAAATCACAAATCTATAAATAGCTCAGCCACCAGGTCGACGAAGAAAAGAACTTTATAGTGACTGGCAAACAAACTGATATTCGAGAATTTTTGAAGATTGCTTCTACGAGTAGGCCTACAGTGCACGTTTTCATTTTATATTCGTGTACTTATCGCTCACCCACAAGAAAAGTGGCACATCTCGACAAAAGTAAATTTCACAGGAGAGGCAAAAGAAAATTTGCACGATTTTACTGTAACATGAAATTAAAGAACTTAACTCTGCATACTAGAATAAAAACGTGCATAAAAGCCCAAAACCATAAGAATGAAAACGTAGGATGTGGTTTGGTGGGTTAGATAATTTTACCTCCTCATACAGTCCACCCTTCTTCTTTGGTCGCAAACGGACGTATTGCATAATGAAGGGATTTTGGGTCTAGCTACACTTATTAAATTGTTTGTGTAGCAAGACGCAACTATGACAGACCTATTAGTGGAATAAAACACAAAATGAATTTTGCGAGATGTGTCACTTTTCTTGCGGGTGAGCGATATGTTGTACTTTTACTTTACTAAGTATTTTTTTTATTCTATTCAAGCTGTTTAAAGAATAAAAAACATACTTTACTGCCATTTTTTGTTTAATTTTAACTTCTACACATTTTTCCCAACATTCATCCTTTAATCTGGAAAATTTCTTAATCTTTTCAGTTAATCTGTTCAAGTATAATTTTCGAAAATAAAATCAGTTTGGATTAACCAGAATTTCGGATTGGCGGGGTTGTATGTATATATACAATATATATATATATATATATATATATATATATAACACTGACGCCCGGCTAACCGAAAAGTACCAAAATAACTTATGAACATAGAATGCATATATACAATATACATGCTAAAAATGTTTACAAAACATATACAAAATCTTAAAATCATAAAAAGCTGATTAGTTTTGTACCTTCTAATGCTTACCAAGAATTTTGTGCGAGATAGTGCTTATGCTTAAAAAAGATAGAATAAAATAGTACTAAAGGAAGATTATTGTTCAAGCATAATGCCAATAGATACTGCCTGCTATTCTTGCAATAATTATTTATCATGTACAAAGTTCAGTTTTATGCAAAAAATATTTTATTTATCATTTACAGACCTTGAGAATATCACCGTTGGAATGTATGGAACTAATTGGTTTGTTCCTTTTTTTTAAAACCACCTAAAAAACAATTTAAAAAAAAAACCATACTTTTTATATGCACTATAATATGTACTGTTAGGATGTGTAATTTATTTTGGGTAATTATTTTTAAAAAAATAAATTTTTACAAAAAGAAGAGAAGAAAAAAAAAAAAGAATCGCATATAAGTTTTAAGAAAATCATAACACATACAACTGCATAGTATGTTATCTATATTATCAATAAATTAATTTGAATATTAAAGACATGAATTATCACTTTGCTAACTAAGCGTAAACCAATAGAGTCAAAAATGTCCAAGCCAGGAATCGAACCCAGACCCCTGGAATAACGCTCCAGTGCTCTACCATTTAAGCTACGAGGACGATGCCCGGCCTGGCATCTCTCACTCACATAAGTCGGTAAGTCTGCCACTGCAGCTATTCGAATGAAAAGTTTTCATGAGCACACAATCTTGCGACGTAACTTACTTACACAATGGTGCTACAATCCATGTAGGATTTTGACCTCCCTCAATATACTTCTCCAGACCTTCCGATCTCTGGCCTTTACTTTATAATTTGGTTTTCTGCAAGATCTTTCTCTACCTCTTTTATCCAACTCTTCCTGGGTCTACCAATACTTCTTTTCCCAATTAAATTACCACTATAAATCTTCTTTGTGCTTCGCTCATCCCTCATTCTGATTAGATGGCCTAACCATTGCATTCTTCTTATTTTTATAGTATTTATTATATCTTTTTCATTATATAACTGCTCTAACTCCATATTATTCCTTATACGTCATGTATTGTCTTCTTTAATAGGTCCAAAAATTTGTCTTAAGATCTTCCTTTTCCAAGTGATAAGTAGCTTTTCATCTTTTTGTGTAGTGGTCCAGGTCTCACTACCATAAATTACTATTGGTTTTATAACAGTTTTATAAATTTTAAGTTTGGATGTTCGAGATATTAGAGATGATTTTAGAATGTTTCGAAGAGAAAAATAGCATCTATTTCCTGCTGCAAGTCTGGTTTTAATCTCTGCTTCTACCATATTATCACAGGTGATCGTAGATCCTAAATATTTAAATTCTGTTACTTCATTAAATTGTAATTCATTATTTATTGTTAAAGCTGCTGTTGCCTGTGATTTCATTCGGTCCATTTTCATGTATTTTGTTTTTTCTTTATTAAACACGAGGCCTAATTTTCTTCCTTCAGTGTCTAATTTATTGTATGTTTCAATCAAGACTTTCTTATTCCTAGCAATTATATCAACAGCATCTGCAAATGCAAGAATTTGGAGGGAACGATTCACAATAGTAGGGGAGAAGGGGGCTAGTGTGGACAATTTTTATAAATTTCGCAAAAAAGTGTACTAAATACAATTTTTCACACTTCAAGTATTTTTTTTTTTACAAGAATTTACTATTTTATCTTTGATTTGGTTGATATATTAAATTATTTGACAGTACAGTTATTTATTAATATATTTAAAAAAAAAAAGTTATTTTTGTCCACACTAGCCCCATGTGGTGGGGCTAGTGTGGACAAACTAGAATACTGATTTAGACAATGTAATACAACTCTTATAAGTGTTTGCAAAACCAGTATAAAATAAATTTGAACCTAAACAACATAGTAAATATATTAATTGTAATAAAATATAACTTAATGTTATACATAATATTTTTTTGTTATTACTGAGGACTGCAGTTGGGTATGTTATGAATCTATTTCAAAGACAAAATTAAATACATTACAAAAGTACAAAACACTGGTCAAAATAAAAAGGTATGGATGTATTTACCTATCTTAAAATTTGAAGTTTGTTTACAAGGTTAAAGTATTTGTTAAAGCAACTAAATGCTTTTTATTAGTGTTTACACAGCCAGGAAACTCCATAATAAGCATGATGGCTTCTTGAATAATGTCTGGCTGTGAGTTTTCCAATGATGTTTATTTGTGAAACATCCTTTTCAATATAAATAAAGTGGTTTTTCTTAGAACTAATACTCTTGAGGCACTGTTTCACACTCAATAACAGAAACAGACTTTGAATAACTGCTACATATGTATAAAATCTGCTGCGGTTGGACTTCTTGCAAATTAAAGAAACTTGAGCCAATGCAAAATCTCCTGGCTTGATTGCTTTTTTTCACTCATTTCTATTTCTTCAATTTCTAATTCATCAACTTCCATGTTAAAAGGCTGTTTCCACTGTCTTCTCGTGTGCTTACCTAATCTTTTGTAGTACCTGGGCATTCACAGTCGATAATATAGCTCCAAAAAAAGTAATCATCTCAAAAGGCTAATCAATTTAATGGGATAATTCCAGGTTTTTGCAAATCTTGATATAATATTACTTAGTGTAAATAATTTAGATATGCTTTTGCTGCTAAGGAAGAAATATCAGACTTATACTGTTTTGCCGGCATAATTTAACATCCAGTCATTAAATGCAACTTTACACATTCCTTTGAATGCACCATAAATTGCAACATCTAGGGGTTGAAGTTTATGGGAAGAATGTGATGGGAAAGACAGTAACACAATGTAATTTTCCTTCACATATGTGTAATTTCTACAAGAGAAATGCATGAATTATGATTATTGAGAAGCAAAAAAACAGGGTGGTCAATATCAGATTATGTGTGTTCTTGTATATGGTGTAAAACAGCTGGAACTCTTTCACCATCCATCCGCTTTTTGAAGGCAAATCTAGACTTTCAGTTGGAGCACCAACAAGAAAATAATCCTTGTAATTTACTCTAGGATACATCCTACCTATGCTATTATAATGGACTAGCATTAGTAATTTAAATAAAAAATGTTTATCAAACTAAATTCTGCTATGTGTGTATTCTACACTTAAATTCAGTTATTACTTCACAAATGAATCTAATTTAGTATACAAATAGCATAAAATGTGATATATTTATATACCTAAATAATGTTTTTACAACTGAAAGCTGAATGGGGCTAGTGTAGACATGTCCACAGTAGCCCCACCACCATGTGTCCACACTAGCCCCATAGTGCCATTTATTTTTTTAGGACTAACACTGGTAAATGTAAACTATGCAGAGCAAAAGTGAATATAAAAATATATACTGATTAGATTCATTTATAATATAATATCCCCTTTCATTTGAAATAATGAATATAAATAGTCTAAATTAGTAATTAAAAAACAAACCATGAATTTACTTTTTCACCATAAAAACCTTTTTTTATTAATTGCAAATGAACTATGAAATGTATTCTCATGTAATTACACATGGAAGTGTATATCAGTGTTGTCAATCTGCAAAAATTTACAGAGCAACTTTAACTAAAAAATAACAGAATTATTCAAGTTGTCCACACTAGCCCCCTTCTCCCCTACCACCTCTGTTGTTGTAAATGCTTCTAATTATTTTCTCCAGGCATAAATTAAAAAGAATTGTCGAGAGAACATCACCTTGCTTTAGACCTGAATTCAATGCAAATTCTCTTGAAAGTCTTCCCTGTACCTTAACTTTAGCTTTTGTATTTTCCAGTGTTAATTTTATAAGCTTAACTATTTTATCGGGTATTTTAAATTCCTTTAATATTTCAAATAACTTATTTCTGCTTATACTGTCATAGGCCTGTTTAAAATCAACAAACAATTGGTGCAAATTAATATTTTGTTCATAGAATTTTTCAAGGATGTTCCTGATACTAAAGATTTGATCCACTGTTGATCTTCCTTTCCTAAAACCACACTGATAATCACCTATTACCACTTCAGCATACGGTTCTAATCACTTTGCAATTATCTTTGCCAACATTTCATATGTAACATTTAATAAGGCAATGCCTCTATAATTCTGGCAATTTAAGATATTTCCCTTTTTATGAATTGGGATAATAATAGCAATAGCACCATTCCATTCATTTGGTATATATTCATTCTGCCAAATCTCTACTATTAGATCATGTAACATTTGTACCAACTTCTCTCCACCATATTTCAAAAGCTCAGCACTTATCAAATCTTCACCAGGTGCTCTTCCATTTCTTAATTTTGCAATAGCATGCCTTACTTCTTCTACAGTTGGTGGTTCACAGTTTTCTTCATTCATGTCATAATCATTATGATTAGATTGTATTTCTCTTTCGTCATTTGACTGTCTGTTTAACAATTCTTCAAAATATTCTGTTTATCTATCTGTCACATTTGCGTGCCCTCCAATAAGTTTATCATTTCTGTCTTTACAAAAAAGGGTGCGTGGTTGATAGCCCTTTTTGATTCCTTTAAACTTTGAATACATTTGGCTTATATCACCTAATACTGATAGGTCTTCAATTTCTTGAATTTTACTCTGCTGCAAAGCTCGATTTTTCATACGTAACAACTTTTGAGTATTTCTTCTAATTGTTTTAAAGTGATTTTCACTCTGTCTTGTTCTATGTTTCAGCATTTTTTCTCTTGCTTTATTCTTTTTTCTTAATCAGTTGCTAACACTCATCATCCAACCATTCATTAATTTCCCTCCTTTCTTCCTTTCCAACTACTTCCTCAGCAGTTTTTAATATGATATTTTTGCATTTAGCCCATTTACTATTGATTATATCTTCCTTATTAAATTCAGCATATTCACTAGCAATTCTTTCTGTTAATTTACTTTGATAAACCTTTCTTCTCTGCATGCTTAGTAAATCTTTTGTTTTAAATTTTACTTGTTTAGTTCCTTTTGCATCTCGAAATCTTGTAACTCTTCTTGTGGTGTAACATGAGACGCAAATGAACCCAGCATCGGTGAATATACAATTTTAACTTATTCCAGGGGTCCGGGTTCAATTCCTGGCTTGGACATTTTTCACTCTATTGGTTTACGCTTAGTTAGCAAAGTGATAATTCATGTCTTTAATATTCAATATTTTCAAGCGTAATTTCACGGCTGAAAAGTAGTTGAAGAATTATTTAAAATTAATTTGAGCAAAATATGAAAAATTTGAAACATGAGAAAGTTCAATGAAAAATTTGCAAATGAATAAGTATCATAAAACAAATCACAGATTAAAAGTAACTTACAACAGATGAATTCTTATCATTTTGGAATCCCCGATGTTTCAATCTAACATGCCTCAAGAGAAATTTCACATCATCTGTTTTGTAATGACATTCTGTGCAACAATGAACTGTTGAGCTATGAGTCATTTCATGACGCCTTAAATGGCTCAAACGGACAGAGGTAAATGAACACTTACTGCACTTATACAATGTGTTGATCTAGAAAGAAAAAAGAAAACAGTGAAAGTAACATTAAAAGAAAATTATTAGTATAAAGTGCAAATAAAAAGTACTTACAGGGGTTGATATAGGGTTTTTTTAGCCCCCGCTATGCTATTTCTTTCTCCCAGCTTATTTTGTCTCTAATAAATAATGTTACCTTGTATAAGCCAGCCGTAAAACAAAAGCCGATGTTTCACCGTGCGATTAAATACACTGCAGCATTTTTAAAAACTTCTAAGCATCGCACATTTTCAATGTTTATATCATCGTATTGGGAAAAAAAAGTACTTTTTAATGCAATTTGTTTGAAAACTGCATATAAATTTATTTTTGAAATATAAATTTTTTTGTAGTGTTTAGTGACATTTGTTTGATTTTGGAAACTCAAGTACTCCATTTCTGTAGAAAGTAAAGAAAAAATAGTTGAAAAATAGCAATTATATCTTTTTGTTGCCATTTTCTCATTAAAAAAAAAAAAAAATTATTAAAATACATGCTATTTTGAGAAAATATAAATGAATGATTTATGATAAAACATGGAGCAATTATAAACAATATTTAATTTTAAGTATCTATATTAATGCAAATGACGTCATTTTACATAAAATAAAAGCATGTGCTTTAAGTCTTAAAATTGAAATATGTTTTGCACTACAGTAAAGTCCCGATTATCTGAGTCCCGCTTAACCGAGTTATTTCCTTCTAATGGAAAAAAAAAATATGGCAATTTTTTTCCCCATTCTGACCAGAAAATCAGAGTTCTAACTTTTTACGGCTGCTCTTTCATCTTCACCTAATGCTTCATTTATAATGGCTGTTTCATAATAATAGAAACCACCAGTCCACCAGAAGAAAATGAAGTAACGGAAATGTTGGGGGCGACACTAAATTCTGAAAAACCAGAATTCCTGTTCTCTAGTTTTTTTTTTTTTTTTTTTTTTTCTTGGACTCATTTTGTGAAAAGTAAGTTATTTTTGTGAAATTTATTATTTTTTATTGTGAAAAATAACATTTTGTCACGAAAGATGAAATACAGTTTCTCAAATTCTAACCAAATGTTTATTAATAATAACTTCTTTAAATACTTCTGCTAAAGTTTTCCTTTTTGGTGAGCGTATTTTGTTTAAATATTAAACATTTTTATAAAATAATCAGTGTAAAGTATGTTTTTATGGAATGGATTGGATTTTTGTGAAGAGGATTGCTTTATTGAAAGGAGTTTTGTGAAGGGGCCTGTTTTAATTAAATGGATTTTTATGAAAGGGCCCCAAATTTTGCCTGGATCAACCCCTGACATATAAATTTCTCAATGTCACATTTAAAATATAATAGGTTGTTCGCTAGATTACAGACTCGTTCAAATCAATTTTAGAACCTATCTATACATTTAGATGAACACAGTGTGCGATACAGTGCATACAGGTACATCAAGTCAGGGGTTGTCTCCTGATTTTGAATAAAGTACACTTAATTTCAGTAAGATTTTAAAAACTTGATTAAGCTTTAACATGCAATACTTCTGGTTATGTTAAAATTTTAAAAACAAATATAATATTTATCTGCGATGCAGTGAATCTTGTTTAGGAGAGAGTGGGGAGGAATGGGACACTTTTTACAAAAATAAGAAAATCAACTTTGTTTGACACAAAAACAAAAATTTCGATATACAGAATACAAAATGACACACTTTCTAATGTCCTTGAACAATATGGAAACATAATTTGCAGACACGATTTTATAAATAAAGAAATTGTAAATTTCAAAATGTGTCCCATACCTCCCCACTAACAGGGAGGTAAGGGACAGCTATAAAACAATGTGTGATAAGGCACAAATAGTCTAGTGTTCGCTATATATACAGTCTAACAAAGATTGTAGGTTGATTAATGTCTGTGCTACAATATCAAATTCCAGTACCTTCATCACTGGAAGGAAAATTCAGGATTGTCAGTGAGAGATGACATTAAAAATCATCAGTTCAATTTATTTATATTTTGAAGTAATTGAATATATTTATAATATTATAATTAATATACTGCCCTTTAAAAATGTTTGCATATTAACAATTTACGCTCGTCCTATTAAAAAGTAAGAATTAGACTTGTCCCATTCCCCCCCTTTGCTGGCATGTCCCATTCCCCTCTCTACCTTCTTTCATGTTAAACTTCTTGTATAAACAAATATGCTGCTTTTAGGCATAGTTTAAATTACGGATAATATACAGTATAATGTTCAATAAATAGGGAAATTATTTAAGTATTGTGCGGCAGCGCAATACTTATTTATTTCCAGTGTCACTTCTCAATGTTAATTTAACATAGAAAAGCCTATGGAGCTCATAACTTTTTCATTTTTTTCTTCCCACCTTTTTGTCCCTGACGCCACTCTTTTCTTTACTAATTCTAATAATGTTATAAATTTAAAGTGTGAAAATGTTTGCCTGACGTGAGGGTCAAAACGGATGATAAAATGCCTTTGCATATGGGTGAATTATAACCCAGAGAGTAACATGGGCTATTTTTATTTACATTTTTCAAATATTTTTCTTAATAATTCCAAATTTCATTTTTTTTTTTTTAAATTGAGAATCAACGGACATTTTCCCAATAAAATTTAACACTTATTTTTCATTGTTGCCAATAATTCAAAAGCCGTACTAATAATTTGTCTATTTTTAGTTGAATGATTTTCACGTAAAAAATTACTGAAATAGTTTTTTTAAGAATTAAAAAGAAGTTGAATATGGTGTCATAGTAGAAATAAAAATGACATTTTCAAACAGATTTTTTACGTTCAGATTGGAAGTTTTTGCCCAAAGTACAGCAATTTGCATTACTGCACTGGTGAAAGATTTTGAAATATACATAAGTAAATTGTATCACAAATTGTGATACGATACCGCATGAATCAAAGCCTGATAATGGTAACCTCCATTATTTTTGAAATGTGTTCGTCTGAATGCAGTAGTTATTAAAAAACATGACATATTAAACAAAAACTTAATTTGAAGAACAAATTAAAAAAACAAAATTTATTTCCTACATTGTTTAAACACGAGAAGGGACAGATATTAAGATATTTCATTCAATTCGTTCTACATTTAATGTTAAATTTTTGTAACAAATAAGTTAACCCAATTGAACATTAAAAAATAAAAATAAAATTCATACAACATGATACTTTAAACACCCTAAAATCTTAGATTCCGTTCAAATGAAATCGAAATAAATCTTAGACTTTTTAAAAGTTTTGTATTTTGCATGTATCTTATCATTTTATGAACAATCATCATAAAGATAATACAAAAACCTGCAATACAAATATTTACAACTGAAAAATGTCTAAGATTTATTTCAATTTCATTTGAACGGAATTTAAGTTTTTAGTGTGTTTAAAGTATCATGTTGTGTGAATTTTATTTTCATTTTTTAATGTTCAATTGGTTTAACTTATTTGTTACAAAAATTTAACATTAAATGTAGAACAAATTGAATGAAATATCTTAATATCTGTCCCTATTCGGGTTTAAACAATGTAGGAAATTTTGTTTTTTTAATTTGTTCTTCAAATTAAGTTTTTGTTTAATTATATCTACACATAAACAAGTCATTAATATACAGAACACATAAAAAGTATATTAATCAAATTTACTTTTGGTTCTTGGAATAATCTTTTTCTTTATACAATCGCAAGCTTACACAGATCAGCTACTTTTTTTCAACTGAAGTTTGGGGTACCATTGCTTCATCTAATGTGTGATTGATGAAATGTTTAGAATGATACATAAAGAGAAAAACCTGCTGTATCATTCCTCCCACTGTCCCATTCCGCCCTAAAATAAAATAAGCCCCACAAACTAGGCAATGGTTTGATTAATATTAAATATATTGTATCCTGATTAATAATTTCTGAAACAATTTCCCCCACCATTGAAGTAACATATTTTAGTGGTTACACATTGAAACAATGGACTAAAAAAAAAAAAATAAATAAAAAAAATAAAAATTAAAATTTTCGAAAAAATTTATGAAATTGCAAAATTTTAGTAAACATTTCTGAATAATTTTCTTTTCTTCTGGATTTCAGAACTCCGGACAATAGGTCCTACACTGTACAATGTGTTCTTAAGTGAAAATGCAAGGGTAGATGCTGTATTCTATGTTTATTCTGTAAGTATTTTCGATATACATGTCAGAACTATATGTTTTGTAAATGGTTGTACTGTGTCTATTATCTATTTGTGAACCTTAATTAAATATACTTGTGAAACCAGTGATGAAAATAAGGAAATAAAAGGTTGGCATCAAATGACGACTACTGTAAATATCTTAGATGAGGTGTCAAATTAAAATTTTTAGTTGCAATTTCTAAAATTCATTTTTAACATTACTGTAATATTATATTGGCATTGCTACTTTTCAGAAAAGCACAAAGACTTGTTTTTATTTAAAATTATTGAAGTTCTAAATCTCCAAGATTATAATAATTGAAGAAACTGTAAAACTGATATAAAGCATTTTTAATTACAATATGGAACCATTTATCCGGAAACCAGTTAACCGGAAAACCAGTTATCCGGAATGATATTTCTGATACACTGATTTCAGAATCTTTGCAGAAAAAGGTATCACACACTGCCAGTTTGACATAGGCTTTGATCAAACAATTGTATAACTTGATGACATCTAGTATTTGAAATGAAAACATATTTATTGTAAAAAGTGGGGAAGGATTGTACTTTGTGCCAATATATTAAGAAAAAGAAACAACGTATAAGGGCACAAATAAAATGTGTTTAAAAGCATACAGCTGTTTCAAAACCTCTAAGGTTTCCTCATCAGTGCTTAAAATAAAAGCTAAATTAAAACTAAAACATTGTGTAAAAAGGGGGGGGGGGAGGTGGACAGAGAGTCAGATAAGCGTACCTTTCAGCTCTACTGCCAATGGTGAAATGCGACATACGGCTGACGAACAGCTATGGAGTTGATCTCACACACATATTCAAGGAGACCAATCAAAATCATCCAATTGCTCTGGAAGAGTCCAAACTTAGAAGGAGAAAAAGGGGGGGGAGGGAGTGGAAAGAATTATAGAAAATTAAACCATATCTTTGAAAAATTGGGCGTACTGGATAAATCGTTAACTAAACTGTTTGAATTTTTCCATATGTGATAAGCTTCCCAGAAGTCCAGATCATAGATTGAAGTACATTTCTGTATTATGGAGGCTTCGGAAAATTTAAAATTATGGTTGTTGGACCAGCAGTGGTTGGCAATAACGGAACGTTTAATATCACAATTTTTAATGCAAGTTTTATGCTCCCCCAAACGGATCTTAAAGGCACGCTTCGTTTGATTAATGTACATTTTGTTGCATTCGCAAGATATCCTGTAAATACCCCAATTTGAAAAACTATCAATAGTTTTCTGCCTTTAACAGTTATGTTTACAGGGCTTTAAATATTTGTTCTTCTGACAGTTTACTAAAACAGAATTAGACTACATTAAATCCATTGCCATTGATCGAGGTTTTACAGCTGAAATTGTGGATTCCATTCATAACAAACTAAGTAAACGTACAAAACCCAGGGCTAATACTGTTGGTAATGAAAATTTAATTATACTCCCATATTTTCTGAAAATAAGCCATCAAATTTCTAAAATCTTGTCAAAATTTGACTTTAAAGTAGTTTATACTCCTTTTAATAAAATTCAATTCACAAATCTGAAACATCCTATTGATAGTTTTTCAAATTGGAGTATTTACAGGATATCTTGCGAATGCAACAAAATGTACATTGGTTAAACGAAGCGTGCCTTTAAGATCCGTTTGGGGGAGCATAAAACTTGCGTTAAAAATTGTGATATTAAACGTTCCGCTATTGCCAACCACTGCTGGTCCAACAACCATAATTTTAAATTTTTCGAACCCTCCATAATACAGAAATGCACTTCAATCTATGATCTGGACTTCTGCGAAGCTTATCACATATGGAAAAATTCAAACAGTTTAGTTAACGATTTATCCAGTATGCCCAATTTTTCAAAGATATGGTTTAATTTTCTATAATTCTCTCCACTCCCTCCCCCCCCTTTTCTCCTTCTAAGTTTGGACTCTTCCAGAGCAATTGGTTGATTTTGATTGGTCTCCCTGAATATGCACATGAGATCAACTCCGTAGCTGTTTGTCAGCCGTATGTCGCATTTCACCGTTGGCAGTAGAGCTGAAAGGTACGCTTTTCTGACTCTCTGTCCACATCCCTCTCCCTTTTTACGCAATGTTTTAGTTTTAATTTAGCTTTTATTTTAAGCACTGATGAGGAAACCTTAGAGGTTTTGAAACAGCTGTATGCTTTTAAACACATTTTATTTGTGCCCTTATACATTGTTTCTTTTTCTTAATATTTATTGTATTTTAAATGTTTTAATTTTCATGCAGAGGAAACAGAAGAATTTTTGTTCCTAAGGGATTCTCATAATTTTCCTTTTTAAAACTCTGGTTAACTTTTGATCTTTCTTGCATTGATATCCAAGTAATCTAATAATTTAATATCAGAAATAATGCCACAACCACATATATTCCACAAAACTTATCAAATGGATGCTGCGTTCATACACAACCAGTTAACCCGAAAAATCAGTTATCCAGAATACATCTGACCCCAAGCTTTCCGGATAAATGGTTCTGTACTGTATTACTATATTTAGAAATTAATAAAAAATGCACTTAATGATGTAAAACAAAATTAAAACTTGAAAGAAAAAAAAAGAAAAATTCAATGTTGATAACAATAATTACAATTGATTTTGCTGTTAAAACAACAAATCTTGTAACATGAATATTTTTTTTTTCTAATTGCTAAATAAATATTAAAAAAATGTAGGTGCCAAATTTGACGACTAAGAAAAATGTTGTAGTTGTCAAATGCAATATTTCAGTTGCATTTGACGACAAACAAGCGCTAATTTCGAACACTGTGTGAAACACAATTTTTTAAAAATCTATTACACTGTTACACATCCAGTACAGAATCCAGCAACACATATTTTACTTTTAAATATACTTTAAACTTTTACTACAAGCACTTGTATAAAATATCATTATATAAAAACATATGAGTTTTTATCCATATTGTGTAAAAATACATTTTATCTTTTGATTTTATGTATTTTCCTTTTGGAAACAAAAAGTTCAAGGTATTATTTCAAATATGGCAAAATGACAGTGGGATACAATTTCGATTAAGAATTGAAAATATATTTCATGGTATTGGAATATAACTTATAGAGTGCAATGAATTATTTTACTTACCAGTTTAACATTTTTAAAAATTTCATTGACGTAGCACAATTTTAACTTCCAGTGAATGTTTATAAAAATATGTAATACATTTTTAACTTTTTTGTATTGCAGCTTCAAATGTAACAATTTTTGCTAGGAGATAATGCTTTGCTACTGATGACACATGAATGCATTATAACTTGCACAGGGTTAGTAACCCAAGGACATAGGAACAAATAAAGGGAAAAAAAAAAACTTTATTCCTCAATTTTTAAATCAGTTAGATCCATGCTGATAATTCTTAAGTGGGCATGTCAATTTTCCATACTGCCTAGATATGTGTTTATGCATATATATATATATATATATAAAATAATAATAATAACAGTAATCAAGAAATATGTAGTTTATATACAAATAAAAGTTAGTTAATTAAAATATAGGATGAGAAAACAAAACTTTTTAATGACAACTTTTCAATATACCAAAAAAATAAAAATTTAATAAATTTATTCTAAAACCTTTTTTGCTTACTTTCTCATGGATAGCCATATGTTTCATAAAATGGCTGCTTCGCTTAGTCTTAAATGAACACAGTTCACAAAAGTGCTTATAAGGAGAATTTGCTTCATAATTTTTCTCTTTTGGCGAGACACTGTCTGCTGGAACTTTGCTTTTTGCTTCTTGTTCAGTAGAATCGAAATCTGAATCTTCAGTAACAAGTTTCATTTGCTGCAAATTTTCACTCAGTTTATCAGGGTCATTTTCCAAAACGCCCAAAGGCCTCGAAGGTTTATTGCGAAGAACTGATTTTTTCTTTAAGGACCTCAACTGTAAAGCTAGTCTAGCTGCTCTTGTCCTGTGGCTAACTCTTGGTCTTTCTTTCAAAAGCAACCGAATCTTCTTTGACAGCGGTTTTAATCGCATAGTTTTTACACTGCTTTCAGTATTGGTGCTGACATAGCCATTTGATGAAGCATTGGTATCACGTTCTTTATCATCAGATAAACAAGATGTTTTGTCAGTACCTTCTTTATCATACGAGGTGTTACCTTCATCAGCAATGCTGCTGTTTTCTTCAGATAATGTTGTGCTATCCCTGTCACATGATTCTTTGGCTAATTTTTTTATGTGCAAACTATTTAAAAGTTCCTCTAATTTATTTTTAGCAATAAGTATTCCATCAAGTGTTCCAGATAGATGATAGAGGGTTTCGTTCTCTGACGTAACCTTTTCTATATTAGCTATATTCGCAGTCAATACACACTGTCTTACAGTATCTATCACACATCCTTCAATAGCACTGGTGACACTGGTAGAAAGAGTTGCTCTGACTTCAGAGTATACCTATATAAAACATTTTAAACTTAATAATAGTAACACAAGCAAAATAAAGCATGTCAGGAAATCAACAAGAGAAGAAAAGTACAGGATCAAACAAAAGTACTTGAAAGTTGAGTCCATATAAATTCAGGCAGGAAGGGGGGGGGGGGGGGGTGTTACCTTCATAGTCTCAGAAGTTTTTGAATTGAACATATGTTAAAATTCAGGAAAAAGGAAGATACCTGTATATTTTTGTTTTGTCCAAAAAAATTCCTGGCCCGAGATACAGGCTGCCAAAGATGGCATCCCGGTCACCATTTCTCATTTGCGATTTTTGACAAAAATTTCAAAGTGCCTTATCTCTGGTGCGATGCAAGATATTTTGATGTGGTTTACAGTAGAAGATTTTTATAATGCAAACCTAAAAACGCAAGGTTGTGCACTATATAGAATTTTGCGTTACATGGATCACATCATTAAATTCACCTTGTAAACATGGCCAAATATGTCTGAACATATATCAAAATACATTAGAATATCTTTATACTGCATTCCTTGTTACCAAAAGTTATCCAAATTATAAATTTTTGCATAATATAGGCCAGACATTCTTAAATTTACTTTATAAACATGATCCAAATATAACTCACACAGCCGTCCCTTATATTAGCCCTTTTCAAAAATTTTTATTGTAATAATAGCATTTTTTTCAGTAAAAAGGTCTTAAATTAGAAGATAAAGTTGAACTAATGTATCAAATTTAGTCTTCTAGAGAGTAACAATATTTTACAATGTGAAAGTGCAGGTGCTTTTTAACTGCAAAAATCATTGTTTACATCTGAGAAGTTGTGCGTTATATGGAGAATTGCGTTATATAGAATTGTGTTATAAAGATCTTTTACTGTATTTTATTTTAAAGGTAATGTTTTTCTGTTTAAAACGATATACTCCATTTTGAAATGAATATTCAACTTTTTATGCTGTAGCCTTCTGAATTTTTTTTTTTTTTTTTTTAATGCCAATCCCAAAAATTTTTATTTTTTCACTGTTTATCAATACCATTGAGTACTACATTCCCTGTAAATGAGAACTTCCACTTTTAAGAAGCTTTATAAACATTTCAAAAATTCAGAGAATTTTACAGGAACTGTTCCTGTAAGATTCTCTGATTTTTTAAGGGTAGACCTACTACAAATATTTCGCTGAGAATTGATCTGTGATTCTGCCACAAGACAGTGATATCACTGGAGTAATGACCAAATTTCAATATTCACAGGAGTCGCATATTTTCAAAACAGGACCACAAGTGTTACAGTTATAAGTGATGAAAGAGGAAATGACTCAGTACATGTACTGCTGGCAATACACAAAATTCAACAACAGCCAGAAAATATTATCATTATTTCTGATGGTGCCCTTAGTCACTTCAAAAATTGTTACCAACTATTTGAAACTAATAAGTCGCTTGTGCCAATGAAGCGGGTATACAGTACTACTGGACATGGGAAGGGGCCTTGTGAAGGTGCAGGAGGCCTGCTGAAACACCATGCTACAAAACAATCTTTCTAGACCAAGTACAGAGTAAATTCAGAATGCCGAGGATTTTACGAGAGTGGTGAAGTCATACACATCAACAGCCCTCATCCTGTTACCCAAAGAGGAAATTGAAGAATTCTGCCAGTAGAAAATAGAAGAATGGTCCAACAAAACTATCCTTATGAAAGGAATTCAGAAGACACATGTGTGGACTTAGAGCGATGGATGAACCTATATTGCACAAACTTTAAACAGCAAGAAAGAAGAAATTTCATTTGATCAAAAATTTCAGATATTTCAAAGTCTCTGAAATGACAGAATATTCAGATTAACAGTTTACAAATAAGAATGTTTGCGGCCTGTATATATGACTGTGACTGATGGATTGCGGAGGTCATAGATATTAGCTGCAAGTTAAATGAAATTGTCTTGAACTTTATGCTCCTACACAGACCAGCTTCTGGATATAGATTTCCAGCTGCAAGATAGCAACACCACTACCAGTGCTCACTTCCAATTTACAATGTTTTAAATATTATGGATACCCCAGTTTCTATTGGTGTAACAGGAAGGCATCACTCAATATCAAAGGAAGATACTGATGCAGTTCAATAAAGTTTTAATTCACTAAATTTCTAATTTCAGTTCTAAGCAGAATACACGGGAAGTGGTATGTTTTGGAACTTTGACATACATTTTGCAAGCTTTAACCCCTTTGCGACAAGCGTCTTATACGGAATTTTTAATCTTTCATCACCAGTTTTTCAAAACAGAAATTTTTGCCTAGTTAAATTGAGAAAATGCCTTGATTAAATAAGACAAAATTCACAATAAAAACTAAATAGTGCGAATAATCAAGGATTCTGAGCACCTTATGGGTCACATATAAATGTTGCTTGTCCGAAGGGGTTAATATGTTTTTGATTGGAATGTTTTTGTATGTTTGTGTTTTTTTTTAAGCTGTCTGTTTCTTATTAAGAATTAAAAGGCCATGTCAAAGAATACTAGATTTTGATTTCATGAGACCAGTATGTAACTATATCATAACAGGGAATTGGTAAAATATATGGCAAAATATTACATTGTTTCTAAACAGGGTTCGCAAAAACCCGGGTTTTTCTGAAAAAACCCAACCCACATGGGTTTTTTCATGAAAAACCCAATTTTCCCCGGGGAAAATCGGGTTTTTTCAAAAGTATAATACATGCGTAATTACATTATTGTATACTATATTTTCTATATATTATATACACTATACATAAAAAAATACATTGTTCCTCTTATATACAATATAATTGTAATGCTATTTTACAAGTTATAAATTGTATAAATTATATGAATTTAAATTAATTAAATGCCAGTGTTTCTCACAAATTAATTTTAAATATAATAGAAGATATAAAATTGTTAATTTTCTTTAAATCAAATAATGAATAGAATATTAAAATTTAAAATATATAAGTAGGAAGAAAAAAAGGGGTAAACTAGTCGGACGTGCCAATCAGTGGCGTGGTGTCCGGTCATCGCTGGATGCGGCGATGACCAAGCAATATTTTAAAACTCTTAATAAGCTTTTAAAACTCTACGATCCAGTTTTAGCAGAACATTTGGAGTTCATGTATAAGTGAAGGTAAGATTTAAAGTTTCTTTTTTGAACATTCAACCATTGAATTTTAGAGTTAATAATTTTTCACCACAAACTTAAATAATTGCGATGACCACCGAAAATTTTCACGCCACGCCACTGGTGCCAATCCCAAACGTTTCTTCTATCTCATACATGTTAATAATTCAAAATTCGCTATCACAGTGCCAAAATTAAATGGCAATTTATGCCCATCATGAGGATTGTAAAATATAGATTTGTTGAATTGGATGCATTTAACAAGGAGATATAAGTATCACCTGTTGTTCAATTTACAACAAAATCTGATCAGTAACAATTTACGTCAACATCTAACTGAATCTGAAGTTTGATGAAAATCCATGCATTATTCGCTCTTGAGATAAAGCTATTGCAAAAAGTGAGATAAATGCAGCACAACTGCGCCGCTTGGGCGATATACACCAAAAACTAATCAGCACCAGTTTATATCAAGGTTTAACTGAATCTAAATTTTTATTCAAATCCGTACATTAGTTCTTGAGATTAGAGTTATTGCTGAAATCGTGAAAAATGCAGCACTACCTGTTGGGCGATATGCACCAAAATTCAATAAGCAACAACTTAACTTGTAACTGAATCTGAAGTTTTATGAAAATCCATGCATTAGTTCTTGAGATAAAGCTATTGCAAAAATTGAGATAAATGCAGCATAGCAGCACCACCTGTTGGGCAGTATACACCAAAAACTAATCAGCATCAGTTTACATCAAGGTCTAACTCAGTTTTGTGTTAGTAAAAGTTTTGTGAAATTCCGTGCATTAGTTCTTGAGATAGAGCACCCACAAAATTTTTTTCACATACAGACAGTCATTTTCTAAAAACTATCAAATTGTCTTCAGGACCTTTTTAAAACATATAAATCAGTCATGAACTGGAAGTCGAAATTTTTCACGAATCCAATACTTTCTTCTTGTAAAGATAGAAGAAAGTAAAAATACATATTTTTTATTTCCATGAATATAGTTGATTTGAATTTTTTATATAAAGACATACCTATAATTATGTACTATGTGTGTTGCCTACTAGGTTCTATGTTAGTAAAGTAGTTCAATGTGCTGAAATACATTTTTATTTGTATGTAATGGCTTTTATATATTAATATTTTTTCAAAATTAACTGAAATGACTTAAATTCATTAAATTTATATGTTGTTTAAATTTTTAAATTATATCTGAAAATTGAAAAAACCCACTTTATGGGTTTTTCAGTGGGCTTTTTCAAGTGGGCCCATTCTGAAAAAACCCACCGGGTTTTTTCAAACTGGGCCCAGCTTTGCGAACCCTGTTTCTAAACAGGGTTGGCAAGTTTTTGACGCATGACGGTTTTTACCGTCACGTCAAAAATGTCAAAAACCTATTTTTTAGTAGTAGTTTGTCTTTACATTTTTTTTATTCTATCTTTAGTATTAAGTTGTTTCACATGAAATAATCAATATCAAAAAGGCTCTAAAGAATATTTATCCATCCGAGAAAAACAAAAAAGAATTGCATTAGAATAATACGTGTACATCTCTTTTAGAAAAGCTCTACAATAATCTTAAGCTATTTGGCATATTCTACAAAAATTATATTTTTTGAAGAAATACTATAAACCATAAGTATAAGATTAAAAAATATGTATAATTTCGGCAGAATGTAGTACACTGTTTAAAACGAAATACTTTTCTCAGAAATTTCCTCAGAAGTAAGTTTTCTTTAAGTGTTAAATTCAAATTGTCATTGATTATTTTTATTTCTAAATAGCAATAAATGAAATAAAATATATTTTAATAGTTGAAAATTACCTACATCTTTTTGGAGAAAGGAATAAGACTTGTTCTTCAAAGTTAAATCTTGTAGAGATTAAAATTTGCAAATCAATATTAAACTTTAAACCATGTGAAAACTCAATTTTTAACTATATATTTGTTAAGTAGTTTATTTTAGTCTAATTATTTCCTTAAACTAAATAAATATTATTTTTAAGCAGAAATGTAGATCCCTAAAGATCCATTAATTAAAAAGTTAACTGCATTAAAAAATAAATAAAACATTTTAAGAATCTTTCTAAATTTAATAATGTTAAAGGTAAAAGATTTTTACTCATACAGTCATATGTATGTAATAAAAATATGCAATGTGTTATTTCTTTCGATTCACTTTAAATAATGCCTAAATAATTAAGTAAAATGTATACAGGACATAAATAGTTTGTCTTTATGGTAGCTTTAATAAATTTCAATTTAATCCCCTCCAGAGAAACTATAGTATATATATATATAAATTCTATTTTGTTTTTTCTTTATTGTTTTGTTGTGTTAAATTTTAAGTCTAAAAGCTTTCATCTGAAATCAGGTCCTACAGGTTTGTATAAAAATTTTATTATTTAAAATTAAAATTCTGCTTATTGAGGTGAAAATGACCATAATTTCATTTATGAAATACATAAGATATGCATTTTAAAATATTATATCTAAGAATATTCAAATTTATTCAATGACCACAGTCCATGCTTGACATCTATTGTCATACAATATAACAATATTTTTGCATCTCTAAAATAATTTTAATGTATTTTATTAAAAATGTATATTGAATGTTATTTAATAATTATAATAACCTTTTATTATCATTTAATATTAATGTTCATTGCAGTTAGTAGAATCTATATCAGTGGAGATTATGACAAATATTATTCTTTCCTTTTACTCTAGTATTCTTAATTTTTTCCCATTTAGGAAATGCTCTTCTTTTAAATAAATTTAACAAAGTAATTGTGAATAATAATAACAAGAACTACAAGGAAAAATCAATCTAGAAATGTATGCTACACTTACGCTATAAATTGGAGGAAAATCGAAAATGATAGGTTTTTGACGGATTAAACCGATAAAAACACTGTTTTTACCACTGTCATGTCAAAAACCTAACCCTGTTTCTAAAACATGCCAAACTCGAAAGTGGAAGTTCTCCTTTACAGGGAATGCAGTACTCAATGGTACTGACCAACTATAAAAAAATCAAAAATTTTGGAATTGGTATTTTTAGGGGAAAAAAAAAAAAAAAAAATCAGAAGACTACAGCATAAAAAGTTGAATACGCATTTCAAAATGGAGTATATCAATTTAAACAGAAAAATATTATCTTTAAAATAAAAAAAAACTGCAACAAAATATCTTGCACTGTTCCAGAGATGGAGCACTTTAAAATTTTATCGAAAATCGCAAGTGAGAAATGGTGCCCAGGATGCCATCTTTGGCAGCCTGTATCTCAAGCCAAGAATTTTTTAGGGCAAAGCAAAAATACACAAGTATCTTACTTTTTCCTGAATTTTAACATATGTTCAATTCAAAAACTTCTGAGACTATGAAGGTAAGATTTTTTTCTTTGCCTGCATGAATTGACATGGACTATACCTGTAGCATTTTAAAATTCAATAAAAAACACCCCAAAGAATTGGAGTATGAGACTGCAGCTTGGATGAAAAAAAACCTCAGGATTTAAAATCTTATTTAAGTAAACAAAAAAATTAGCTCCAAATATTTCGTATAGTTGGTGCTACATATGCTAAGTTACCCCAATCAAAAACTCAAGCAAGCATTTGATCACAGATGGAGATGGTACATTTTAATTACCACATCGAAATTTCTTTTATGATGTCTTTTCTTCTTTCTTTAAAATATTTAGCGTTATGACCCAAAATAGTGGTTTCTAGGAAAAAGTTTAAATAAGTAGATATAATTTAAAGCAGAATTTGTACGAAACACACAAAAATAAATCACAGTAAAAATGGGTATTTTTATTGAAACTACTTAAAACATTTTAAAAATTGATTAAAAAATGACATTATCAATGGGAAATATAGCCATTACATCGGCAAAAAACTAAAATGCTTATTTTTAAAGAGTACAGTGCAGCACCCATTATCTGAAAACGTTAGGACCGAGAACTTTCCAAATCACCCCCCCCCCCTTCCCCTCCTCCCATTTGAAATCACCATGGTCTCCTTGGGCACGGTAAAGGGCCCTTTTGTGCCCTAAATTGGTAATAAACTGTCCCTTTTTAATGCCATCTTTGTCTTGGGGGCACATTTTCCATTTAGTTATTCCCTCGATTGTAATTTCTAGTTAAGACTTTGGGTGTCTAGGGTGCGGTCCAGAGCTCCTTGAACTTTTTGTGTGCCATGCATTTTTCCACCCCTAATTGTGTCACCCTCTCGATGCATAACTTTAAAGTTGAATCTTAGAATCCTCTCCACAGGCCAACACCCTCATATTTTTGTTGGGGTCCTGGGGCCTTTTTAAAGCATCCCCCTCTTTTTTGTGCATTTCTTTAAAATTTTATTCTAATGGTTAATTCATACCCTATTCTTAATTTCGACTAATTGAAGATCTAAAGTGCTAAATACTAGCACCTTTTAAAATGTTTTCATCTTAGGGCTCTGCTCTCAACTATCAGTTGGCCCCTTTTGGGCTCCCTAGTATAGCTACCTTAAAAATGGTCCGATTCACTAGCTTTTTTTTTCCTAACAAGTTCTTAGGTTCTTAAGCCTAACTGACTACCTGAACTCTACTACCTGAACACCAAAAAATTTCTCAGATATCAGCTACCACCATTTTTGATTATTAATTGCATTCCTGGGGCCCTTGGTGCAGCTCCTTTAAAAATGATCAGATTTTCTTGCAATTTTCTTTAATATAGCTCTAGGGTCCTCCCGCTACTTTATAAACAACTAAATCTTTATACACTAGGTAGGGGAAGGTAGTACACAGTGAGACGAAAATTATTATTACTTAACAAATGGCGACGATTTTTATTCTTTTGAATTTTTTTTTGCTACATCTTTTAGCTACACAAATTCGCTACACATTAATGTATAAATGGTTTTAAAAAAGTTATTTATCAAAGCACAGAAGCAGCATAACGGAGTATCGAAAATTGTCTCACTGTGTACCACAAGTAGTACACAGTGAGACAATGTATATATTTTCATAAATCATACATTTTTACACTCTATCAATAATATTTTCTGCAGTTTATGATTTCTAATTAATATTTCTAGATTTTCAAAATATTAAAAATATGAGCCTTGGGTGGACAATGGCAGACCTTGGGCTACCTTCCTGCAGATTTTCAGCCTCTTACGTTTAGTAAATTTCCCTAGCCATCGCACGCCCACACACACACAGAGAAAGAGAGAGAAAAACCTTCTTTTATTAATAAATAACATTTTTAACATCAGAACCACATAGTAGGTACACAATAAGACACGTCTCACTGTGTACCACAACTGTGTGTCTCACTGTATACTTTCGTTATGTTGTATTAAAATGGATGGCACATCTGTTATATCAATTTCATCGCTTTAAAAAGTTTATGTCGTTTTGTCGAAATAGTCTATTATCAGATATAGCTAGGTTTGGTTAAGTAAATATATGTCATATTCAAGGAAATAAACTCTAAAATAGACGTTTATGTAACTTTAACCACTATAAAATAAGGAATTATTTACTATTTTGTTCGATGAGTAACTAAAGTGCCGAAACTACATCCACGTGTTGCATAACATGAGGTCATTATGTGTGTGTGCCAGCTTGAAGAAAAAGTTACAACTATATGTCAAAGTGGCTGCTGTCTCACTGTGTACTCCCCTACCCTACCACCTTTTGGAACATTAATCTGCTTTTTCGGCATAAACTTGCATATACTCACTACAGCCAGAAATTAAAAATTGTGTTACTCTTAAAAGTAAGTGGTTAACTTTGGAGGGAGGGATTTCATCTGTAAATTAACTATTGCATTAATGTTAAAGGTAATTTGTTAAATTTACAGAGGGAGGCAGTGGACACCTACCACTTAGGGGCACATTCTTTTCTCAGGTTATATGGGCCCGATTTCAAGGGAATTAGCACATTCAAATTAGATTACGATTCAGCTACTTTCTGTATTATGAAAATTTATCTTAAACTTCAGTTACCAAAATTTTTGAACATTAACGGTGCATTCTTTTATCAAGTTGTATGGGTCCTATTTCAACTGCAATTTGTTCATTCAACTTAACTTACGATTCTTTTAAAGATTTTAGTTCCACCTTCCACTTCCAGAGAGCGCATTCTTATTTCGGGTTCTATGGGTCAGATTACTACAGGGTTTGGCTCATTCAAATTTGTTTTGAAGTATTTCCGGTGCATGCAGACCACTCCCGTATATGCGGCCGTAGGCAGCGATGACTCAAGTCACAGGTTTGTTGGGAACACAATCAGGGTTGGCAAGTTTCTGCCAGAGTGGTTAAAACCGGCATGGCAGAAACTACTTTCTGCCAGTAAGTGGCAAAAACTGGCAGAAACTCAGAAATAATATTAATAAGAACTTTAATGTGCAATGATTCTTAATTCATACATGTATTTGATGTGTAAACAATTAAGTTAAAAATTAAAATTAAAGATTATGAATGTTATTCAAAGTTGTAAAAAAGTTTCAAAATTATCATATAAATATACTTTGTTTATATAATAGGTACTAATTTTTTTTCACTTGAAAAACAGAAATTTTCAATGGTAGTCTGATGCTGTACAAGTTTAACTATTTTATATTATTGTTTAGAGTTGAATTTTTATTTAAAAGTAAAAAAAGAAATTTACAAAAAAATCTGTGATATTTTAACAAATCTATTTTTCAGAGTATTTTTAAATAAATAATGCAATGCAATAACTTAAAGATTATGATTCTTGTGAAAATATATAAGTAAATAATTGAAGCACAATAAATAACAGAAAAAAAATTTAATGAAATATCTTGCACAATTATTTTACAATATTGAAAGAACAAAATTGCCACTCAAATATACTATTATTACTTTTTCCACAGAACATTCCATAGCATAGGACAAAATTTTGCTAATCTTTCTAAACACACTGTTTCTTTGTTTTGAATGAAAGAAAAGTTTGAAAATATACTTTCAAGACTATCATTACTTGCTGGCAATGTCATTATTGAGGATGCAAATTTGAAAAATCCTCATTTTCACCAGTATTCATTTTTAAAGATGACCACCACATAGAAGGTAAGGGCAAGACATTTTCTAGGGCTTCCTTGGAGAAATAAATTTCTGAGGCAGGAGTCGATTTTGCTTCAAAGGATATTATATGTGGCACAAAATTGGGATTAATATCAGAAAGCAATTTCCTTGCCTTTTCTTTATGCTCATATGTCAATTTTGATCCCATATACTTACAATGAAGTAAATAAGTTAGCATATGGTAGTCGGTTATTACTGTATCAAATCTGCTTTGAACCTTTGTAGTTGTTTGTTTTGTAAGTGCAAAATGTGGTTGGAACATTTTCAACTAACAGTCTTAATAAAAAAGCTAAAATCTTTAACAACGATTTTATGCACAAATAACATACAGACACGACAAAAATATCCCATATAATCGTTTTTTGTCGTGTCTGTACGTTATTTGTGCGTAAAATCATTGTTAAAGATTTTAGCTTTTTTACTAAAATTCGCACAAAGTTTGATCTATGCTTATAACAGTCTTAAATTGAAAAAAAAAAAAGTCAGATTTGCTCCCTTGAATACTGTATTTAAATGAAATGTTTTTTAAATTCATGGAATTACAAGATCCGCATATAACTATAACATTTCTATGAGAGATAATTTATAGTATTATTAAATTAATACGTTAAATTACAGAAAATTATTTTGAGCAAGTATTGAATATTTTTCTTTTCTTTTCATTGTTTAATTTAAAATAAGTATTGGATATAGTTTTGTATTTGATTTTTAAACTGAAATTTTAAAATACTCTAATAATTGTTTACATATAAAATTATATAACCATACTATAACAAAAATTTTATCTGTTACATTACTCATTTTTTCTAATACAAATCTATTTATTTTTTAATTAAAACTACCCACAATATTTCATTTGTTATTTATACGGAATAAAATGTACTTAAGGAATTTAATACTAGTAAAAAAGTCTCATATTATGTCATGAAATGTGTTTATGCCAGTTGTTGCCAGTTTCTGCGGGTTATAACCAGTTTCTGCCACTGGCAAGGCAGAAACCCTTTTTTGCTGGCAAATAGCCAGCCCTGATACACAATAGGCACTGCCGAAGGCATTGCGCCCCAGAAACTAAGTTCATTTAAAACTAAGTTAATTTTTAAGAATTAAATACCACATATAACACAATTTGTCATTGCCACTATATTAGATTTATCTTCATTCCTGACAATAAAAATATATTTAACAATTTCTCAAATAACTATGTTATCACTTTTTCAATTTAATAGCAAATACCCCAAACTTGTTGACATTTTTGGAATCTTATTATGTTATATACACATTAACAGCAGATAATATTATTTTAATTGTATTATTTTGTGACAAGTAAAATTTTATTCTATGACAGCGACACTGTTTAAAGCATTATACTCATAAAATTAACGCTTTTGTGACGAAAGATCTTTACAGAATTTTTAATCTTTTACCACCGGCTTTTCAAAACAGAAAATTTTATGTAATTTGAATCGCAGAAATGCTCTTGATTAAATAAGGTAACGTTCACAATAAAAAATAACTTGTGGTAATAATCAAGGATTCTGAGCCCCTTATGCATCACATATAAATGACATTCGTTCCCAAGAGGTTAAACCAATATCTTGGATGTAAACAATTTTTGTTAGAATTATTTTTTTTTTCGTTATTATTTTTAAGCACTATTTTGCTATAATTTATTATTTGAATACATTAGATTAGATGACCAACCATGAGTGCATTGTAATATATACCCAAATCTAAAAACATTAACTGAAAGAATATTTTATCATTTTCAATCAAAATATCTTTTCTAAAAATCCCTTTTTTTTTTTATAGTAGTATCTTTAATGTGTAATGAAGTTGGTTTTCTAACATTAAAAAAAAAAGAAAAGAAGTAACAGCTAATTTCATACATACAATTATTTAACCTAAAGAAATTGGCAGAATTTTTTTACAAAATTTTCTGTACACATGATAAAAGAAAAATGGGTACTTTTCCGTTACACCAACATCATGCCAAAATGTATGCAGATGTGCCATTTGTTTCAACACTGATGGTGTAAAAGATTTTTATTGCAAACCATTCCAAATACTGTAACTCGCTATTTAATGAACATGAATTCTCTTTTTTTATTATTACTTAATTGTATATGCAAAATATTTCAATTTGCTATTTTTTGAATGGGAAATTTTTTTTAGTAAGTTTTAATTTTTTGCTGACACCGAAAAGGATTTTACCATCAGTTACCTGATGATTATGAAGTTATAGGGTCACCCGGGGTAATTCCTGGTCGGCAAGTTTCTGGGGTAATTTCTGGCCACAGTCCTTTTTATGTTTTAAAAACGCTTCACCAAAATGAAAAAAAAAATCATAGAGGTTCTCTGAACTATCCTCATTGGAATTTATTACTTAATTATGAGTTTATTGTTTATTTATTTTGAAAAAAAAAAATCTTTTTGAAATGGCTTGTTAAATTTCTGTAAAATAACATTGGCCTTAGTTATGATACATTTTTACAAAGATCTTTGTCACAACTCAAATTTTAAATACTTTTCTTTTCTTTCTTTTTGGTTCAATTACCAACTACTTCAGCTATTAAAAAATAGTCTTGAAATTCTTTATACTATTTTAAATAATTTACAGAAGTTGGTCAAATATTGCCTCATGTATCTGGGGTAAATCTTGGCCACTGGGATAATTCCTGGTCAATGTTTTTATCATCATTTAATTCCTTTTTATTGTCATATTTAGTGATTTTAACTGTCACAAACCCTTTGAGAATTAACTGCAACTACACTGTTCACCACATTTTATTTAATTGTAGTTCTTAATAAAGTAGAGTCCCCCCATGGTAATTCCTAGTCACTGAGTTTCTGAGAATTCTTGATCATTTTCGTTTTTGTTATAAAAATAACAATTTATGAAACTGTAAAAAATCTCTAAGATACTTTGAATCCTTTGCTTTGAAATATATGCCTTAATTATTCATTTAGTTGAAATTAAATATTTAAAAAAAATTAAATTAAAAACTGCTACTCAGATTTCTGCAAAACATCGATCTTGATTTTTACACATTTTACAACAGATCGTTGTCATTCTTGAAGTTAATTATTTTATTTCAACTAATGACATATCGCAGTCTTTAAAAAAGATTATAAAACGTTCCTCTACTATATTAAACACTTTTAAAAGAAGAAAACAATAAGTGCTCAGAAAATAAGACACACTCTATGACCGAACAATTTAAGCAGAAATACTATCTCATTGCAAAATGCCAAAATGGTGCATAAAAATATACTTAATGCAATAGAGGTACCTAATTATTATGCTGTGTATTATATTAAAGGTCTGTATTGAAAATTTCTTGAAAAGGGAGCCGAAAACTTCAGTTGGCCTAATTAAAATAAAATTGATAACAAACATTCAGTTATATTTTTAATGGACCAATAAATTTGCAAGTTATTAATAAATCTATTCACAGTGGATACTAATGAAGTAATAAATACTGCTTATAAATGTTGTAAAAATACATAAAAATTCTTTGGCTAATTAATGTTTTGTAAAATGTACAAGAGTCTTTTGCACATCAAACAACTTTGTATTTATGCCCAAAACAAAGTTTATGCTTTATTATTCCACAATTATGAGATGAACAAAACTTTTAGATGCTGATTCTACTTATTTTATTACTCAGTCATAAAAAAATTAACTGTACTACTTTATTTACACGAAAAAGGATGCTGACCGATAATTACCCCAGAAGTGACCAAGAATTACCCCATTTCCGGGATAATTCTTGGTCATTTAAAAATTTTAATTTTAAGTGCATATATATTTAAATAAGCATTTTATAATATAGCCATTAGAGGGGGCTTATTCGACAAAAAAATTGGGAACAACACCTTTAATAGTTTTTATAATAATTACATGTTGATGCTTTTTGACCAGGAATTACCCCGGGTGACCCTAATAATTTTTTTTCAGGGCTGTGGGATTGTAACTGTTGTAAATTTCCTAAAAATGGATGAAAAAAGTCTGGGCCAGGATTTGAGTCAGGGATGTCTTGGCTGAAGACGCCAATGCTCTACCAACTGAGACATCCCAGACTACTTGACTCAACTAACCTAAAATTATCACAGCAACAGGTCTGATTTCTGAATCAGCTCAACAGAATAAACTGTAGGTTGTTTTTGGAACTGCAGTAAATGCTGCATGTGTGATTATATTAGATTAATTTTTAACACAATTATTAAATTGGTAAATAAATCATAACTGTTGTAAATTTCCAAATGGGTGAAAAAAGTACGGGCCAGTGAACTTTTATAGTTTAGTTGGGTGAATTAATCCTCCAGATTCATCCGGGATGGCTCAGTTGGTAGAGCATTGGAGGCTTCAGCCAAAATGTCACTGGTTCGAATCCTGGACCATACTTTTTTCACCCATTTGGAAATTTAGAACAGTCATGATTTATATACCAATTGAATAATTGCGTTAAAAATTAATCTACTATGGAATTATATGAGTACATAAAATTTTTCAGCGAGATGCCCGACTACGATCATTTCACAATAAATCACAAATATAATTTTGCTGATCCTAACATTGGATGCCATACCCAATTTATTGAGGTTATGGGACATTGCAAAATGGTGTAATAAAAGGCAGTGCAGAGCTGTTTGTCATGATTTATATCTCATAAAGTTCATGAAGTGAATTTAATAATAGTACATGCTACTCACAATAAAATGGTAGGAGTATAATGATATTTTTATACTCTATACTATATTATATTTTGATAATAATAATTTTTATATGAAAATTTGCAGGAAAGTTAATGTGACATATCTAAGAGATTAGATTGTCACATGATATGTATACCAGTTTTCGGACTCAAAGTGGAAATTTTATCTATTAAAAAAAGAAATTTTAAAAAGAAATCTTGACAAATGCTATAAAAAAACAAAAAAGTAGTCTAAATTTCTTAAATTTGTGTGTTACACTCCTATAAAAATTCGTTTGGCAGGGAATTTAATACAATAAAAAGAGAATCGTATTCTTATTTTGATTCTAAAACCTTGCCATGTTCTGTGTCAGTAATATAGCGAAGCCATGGGATATCCCTTGTCTATTCTCTCTTTTTCTTTGAAGCCTTTTTCCAGAGTTACTGGAGAACAGAAGCTGCATCCTTCTGCTATATTTGGAAAACGATATTTTAAAAGAACAAGAATAGTGACTTTTATAGATTTCTGCCAGTGTTTGGGTATAAATAGCAAATTTGCTATTTTTAACAAATTTTCAGGAACATGAAAATCACGCAATGTCATCATAGGAGTGATTTTAGGATTAACTTTTATTACTATGTAATAAGAAATTTTTAAATGAGAAAATCAATCTTGAAAACATTTTAAAATATTATAAAAAAATTTCTATTGTATACTTTTGGTATCAATTGTGTTCATCATGGCTGTTATTTTTCCAGAACTACATACAGATATATAGAAAACATACATAGAGATATATAGGGTAGATAAATACAGATTACTCAGAAGAACAGTAAAAGCAACTGAGGATTAATTTACTTACTTCAAACATTTTCTCTCAAGTGAAACCAAACATTCACATTTTCAAAAAATAACTGAAAATAAGAGAAAATTAGATAAACTGAAAATAAGAGAAAATTAGATAATTTAACGAACTTTTAAGTTTAGAAAAAAATGCATTAAAATTATTAAAATTCACAAGCATTACTTACAAAGCTAAACTTATAAGTATCAAATGTTTTAAACAGAAGAAAAACAGAATATCAGCATAAAAAGATTTATTTTCATGAAATGTCCCAGATAAAAGTTGATACATGAAATTTTAAGTTATGAGGATCTAACACATATGCTCACTACAATTTCTTTCTACAATTCATGTTTGTATACTCTTTAACTAAGAATTTATTTTAGGTATAAAGTAAATTCAGTTCACAATGCCACAACTTTTAAATTTAATCTTTAAACATTTTTTTCCAACAATGTGCTTAAGGCTGTTCTCAAACCCAAAGGGGTTACCTTCTGACAAATTTTTTAGTTAATTTTCGTTCGAAAACATATGAAATTTGGCGGGTGTTATTCAGAAGCTATGTAATCGAAAGAAGTTTTCTATTTTTGGGTAAAATGCAAAAGATCTTTCAGAAAATACTCTCAAAATGAGCATTTTGAACCGAATTTCCTAATGTGACACAGGAAGAAAACCAGTCGTCATGTGATTGAAATCACTTGTAACTCGATAAGTAATTTATCAAAAAGTGGAAAACTCATTTTGATTCCAAATTGCTTCAATAGTCAGCCCTGACAATTTTATGCCTTTGTCTTTAAAAATGAATCTGAAAATGTGTCAGAAAGTTTTGTGCTGTTGAGCAGGGGATAATAATAATGATCTTGACAATATTCATTAATAAGAAATATACAAGAGAAGTACTATACTTTTAATCCAAAATCAAAAGCATTGAATGAACATAGTCATTGACAATGGATTCGTATGCAAAATTTTAACAAAATTGGCTTGTTATATATCAGGGGTCTGTTCAGACTTTTCTCCCAGGGTCCTGTTTTTGTGAAATTGAGAACAGCTTTTTACATTTGTGAAAAATCTAGTCATAATTTTGTGAATTTGAAATGATCGTTATATTCAGGTTCTTGTTTATAGATATTTTAAGAAGATATATGTATGTAAAATACAGTAGAAGATCTATATAATGCAAACCTAAAAACGCGAAGTTGTGCGTTATATAGAATTTTGCATTATATGGATCATATCATTAAATTCACCTTGTAAATTTGGCCAAATATGTCTGAAACATATCAAAATACATTAGAATATCTTTATACTGCATTCCTTGTTACCAAGAGTTATCCAAATTATAAATTTTTGCATAGTATAGGTCAGACTTTGTTAAATTTACTTTATAAACATGATCCAAATATAACTGACACAACCATCCCTTATATTATACATTTTCAAAAATTATTATTCTAATAATAGCATTTTTTTCAGTAAAAAGGTCTTAAATTAGGAGATAAAGTTGAACTAATGCATCAAATTTAGTCCTCTAAAGAATAGCAATTTTTTATGATGTGAAAATGCAGGTGCTTTTTAACTGCTGAATTCATTGTTTACATCTGAGAAGTTGTGCGTTATATGGAGAATTGCGTTATAAAGATCTTCTACTGTAATTGCATTTTTTCAGTAAAAAGGTCTTAAATTAGAAGATAAAGTTGAACTAATGTATCAAATTTAGTCCTCTAGAGAGTAACAATATTTTACAATGTGAAAGTGCAGGTGCTTTATAACTGCAAAAATCATTGTTTACATCTGAGAAGTTGTGCGTTATATGGAGAATTGCGTTATATAGAATTGCGTTATAAAGATCTTCTACTGTATATACATTTTCTTTATATGTGTAAAAGCGGCAGGTCAGATTTTTAGTTTTAAATGATTACATTTGTGGAAGGTTCAGTTTGCAGCATGTGCTGCATTCAGCAGGGATTCATGTTGGAGGTTCATTTAGAACACATTATGTCCCCTGGCAGTGGAAGGTCAAAATACCAGATTTTTCGGATATTATCACTATGAAAAAAAAAAGATTATGGGTAATTCGGAACAGATGTCATAAATTTCCAGGGCCACCAACTTGGAATTCTTCTTGGCGTGAAAACCCTTTTTCCACCAAGTAGTAAATGTCGCCAAACACCATTTTATACGCATGTTAGGCTTAACGAAAATAAAACGTAAATAAACAAAACTCGCTAAAGTGGCAAGCAGTAACCGTTGTATGAGTGCTACGCGCTCATTAACCGAAAAAAACATCACTGTATTCAGCAGTTCTCGCTGTGTGTGTGTAGCCATCTCAAAATGTAAAAAACTCGAAAGGCAAACAAATATACATAAAATTATCAACATACCTTAACAGACACTCGCTAAAATGGCAATCAGTAATCATTGTATGAGCACTACGCGCTCATTAACCGAAAACAAACATCACTGAATTCAGCATTTCTCGCTGTGTAGCATTCTTAAAATTAAGCAGTTCTCGCTGTGTAGCCATTTCAAAATGTAAAAAACTCGAAAGGCAAAAAAATATACATAAAATTATCAACATACCTTAACAGACATCTGCTTTCTTCAAAGCTCAAGCACGAAATACTGTCATAGCATCACCGTCATTTTCAAAAATAGGCTTATGAATACGCATTGACACTCTGTAAACAAACCTCCTTTTTTCGTCAAAATTTCCTCATATTTCTTAATTACTTCAGCAAGAGCATTTAAACAGACTACAGAAACCATAGTCAGTCAAATAAATCCAATAAATTTAACATAAAAACAAAAAGACAGAACAATACAACACGAAATCAAACCACATCCACAGCTGAAAATGACCTTCTCAGGGGTTGCCAGAATACGACGCGCCAAACACACATGTCACACGAGGTTCCACATATCGATAAACATTGCCAACCTAAAATCGCCAAGAAATCTCAAGACATCTAAGATAGCGGCCATCTGGGAATATAACGCGTCTAAGCCGGTAATTCAAGGATTTTTGCAGTTAAATGCATAAGATCATACAAATTTAAGGTTCATTTAAGAACATTATCATGAATCCGGGCAATGCTGAGCAGGTCAACCAGTTTAATAAGTAAATTAATTTAAAGAAAAATTAAATTATATACAAAATAAATTTTACCGATAATAGCTGCATCACATGACACTCATTCACCGAACATTTTAGTCAACAAAAGTTGCTTGACCTTGATGAAGGACAGAATTTTGCTGGCTAATCTTGCTTGCCAAATTTTTCCACAGGGGTATGGAGTCGGTGGGAAAAATGGACGACTCTGACTAAAGGAATTTTAACAGCTCCAACTATTTCACTCATAAAATGGGCCGACTCTGACAACGCAGACCTACTTGTCAAATGGACGACTCCGACTCCGGAAATTTTAACAGATCAGATTCTGACTCTTTAGCTCAAAAATGGGCCCGATTCTGATTCCGCAGCCCTGTTTTTCTGGCATCGCACGGGAAAAGTTCGATATTCACTCAGCAGTGGATCAACTGAGCCAATAGGAACAAAACTAAAGACAGGATTTATATGAATGATAGCAGAAAGATATGCAAACGTATCAGGTAACCCTTCCAGATTAACACATAATAAACGTTAATGCTATAACCCTACAAAACGTTTGAAGAACCTGTTTACTGAACATACAACAAGCAGGATGAAGGGCAATTCCATGCTACAGAGGACAACATGTTAAAAAAATAAATGTCATATATTAATACCATTTTGTTCTCATATACTTACAAATTGTATGTATTTTCTTATTTATTGTGTTAAAATTTATTGCCAACAGTATTTATTTTTTTGCTAAAATAATTGTGGCATCATTGTTTACCTACATTACGAACAGTTTTTCAAGGAGAATCAAAGTCTCAACTTCTGCATCAAAATCAATTAGGTAAGTACTTTTTACAATTTATTATTATTAATTAACATGTTATAAGAATAAATAACTAATAAATAAGCTTAAATTTATTTTATTTTGTTTCTATGTACCACTTATAAATAAAGCCTAAATTCTGTGTAACATCAGTCACAAAAATGTACAATTGTTTCTATTACTCAAAATATTTCAAGCTATAAAGTGTAATAAGATGTATTCTCCTTCTTTGTAAAGTTATTAAGAATCTTGATAATTTAAATGAGACATAACATAAGTATATAATAGTTTTAAATATATTTAAAATATGCAACATCAGTCACAAAATGTAACATCAGTCACACTTATTTTCTGTTCTTTTTCAGATCTTATTTTAAAGAAGGGCCAAATCACAGTAAGTTGTTTTGTTGCGGAGGGGACATTTAATCATTTATTTCAACTAAATACATCAAAATAATTTTTTTTTCTCCAAGTTTGAATTTTTTTATGAGTGCATAAGACATGTTGAAAACATTCCAACATAAAAAATGAAACAAATATTAAAAGTGAAAGAGAACAAAATTTTTTTCTGATTGTTGCGGAGGGGACAGGAAAATATTACAGTTTTAAAATCTTCAGTTTGCATCATTATTTTTCCTATGTATAATAAAGTATAGCACTAAAAGTAGTTTTTATACTAAATTATACTATTTAGCATTATAGTCATAAAATATTACACCTGAATTATAAAAAATTCACTGTCAATTATTTTTTTAAAAATTAGCACCATGTTGCGGAGGGGACATTTTGGAATTTAGTTAAAATTAGGAACCTATTCATTATTGGGTATTTTTTAGCAATTGTATACACGTCTTAGAAAAAAATTAAGCTTTTAAGGTCAGTTCATGATAGTCATTAATATATATATATATATATATATATATATATATATATATAATCAATTAATTTTCAGCAATCAATGCTATAATTACTAAAACAATCTATTATTCTGTATGAACCGTACAATGCTTCAGCAACTGAGCATGTTACAGGGAGTTTCTTTGTACTGCCTTCAAAGTTGATCCATTCATGATAACTAACTATCGTCAAAGTCAGATTAAAATGTGTTTCAATAACTTCAACACCGCAGTCCGTACACTGACGATCAACACAGAGTTCTGTATGTTTACCTTCTTCACATAAAGTTAATTGCATAACTCTTTCACTTCTTTAACTTGCAGCACACTACACTTGTTTTGGAAACCATGAAGATTTAAGTTAATCTTTTCATGGTAAATACAATAGCATACTTCTTGGTGCTTTTGTGAAGCAAACAATACATGCTTAGGTCTTAACATTCAGAATTTAGTAATTCCAATACTTTGCTTAGCATAAGAAGTACAATACAAAGAATATGCTTCATTTAAAGACATTTCTAAAACTCTTTTTTGCTTTCTTTCTTTAAGTTTACCTTTATGTATAAGGATGGAATCTTTGATGCCAGGTAACATTCAACTAATGTCATCACGTTAAAAAAAAAAGCTGTAATATTCTCAACAGTTTTTTTCAGGAATGGCATCAGCTCGTCGCTTTCTTTCTTGAAATAAATTGCACCTTATAACAGAACATTGTGAAATTAGATCTATTTTCCTGTGTGGAGTTAAATTTTGAACAATTTTTGCAAGTACTGATACCTTCTTAGGAGATTCCTTTGTTAAACTCTTATTTGCCTTGGAAAGTGCTTTTCCTAAAGCTGAAGAATTCTTATAACCTGGGGGAATGATTGATTTTCTGGAGTAATATTGTTACTTTTTTTGTTTGCCCTCAAGTTTACTTTTCTTTCTTTCTCTTTATTATTTTTTTTCTTCTGCTATGTCCTTACTGCTTTTTCCATTTTAGCAGCCTTTACTTTCCATTTCTATCTTTCTTTCTTCTCTGTTTCATGCAAAGTTGAATCTAACTTTATCTTCTCCCCGTATTCTCTTGATCTTTGTGTGGCTGTTTTTGCCATATTTTCTAGAAACTTTGATAAAATAAAATATATTTTTTAAATTTTCCTACCAATTAAGACAGATATTTTAGAATTACACTCAATTAGGTACTAGACTGACAATGCCAACAAACTGAGAAGCACATGGTCAAAATACCGTGTTGCACAACCTAGTATATATGTGTTAGCAAATGTAAAGAAAAGGAAAATATACGCTTCAGTAGTACCATCTAGTAGCAACATTATAAAATAGAAGCTGTAGGAGAATTTTGTTGATGTTTCAGTGTAAACAATGAATATAAATGGAATAAAAATAAAAAAAATTGTCCCCTCCATCACAAAAATGTCCCCTCCAAAACATTTTTCTTTTGCTTTATATATATATTTAAATTGTTGAATTTGATACAAATATGGAATTTATTTATTGCATTCTGCTAATACTTGATAAGTTTAAAGTCAAATGTTTTTCAAAATGTACTGACACTGAAAAAAATAAAAAATAATATTTAAAAATGTTTTGGAGGGGACAACCAAAATTTTCTATTTGTCTAAATTTATTAAATTTATATTTTTTAATCAATTAAAGGCTTAAAATGTTTCAATGTGACACAAAAATGTGGGTTTAAAGCATTATTTAAAAAAAAGAAATGTATTTAAAATACTTATCCTTTAAATGGCATTTTTTAGTTTGTCCCCTCCGCAACACATTTTTCTTCTAAATCCAATTTTAACTATAAATTACTTTTATTGAAAAATGTTATAATTACTTTTGTTTACATTTTTCAGAAACTTCAATATCTGCAGATTTTAAAAATATAAAGTTTTATCAGTTTCAAAATAAAAAAAATTAAGATGGCTTGGGACCAAATACTGTGGTTTGGCCCAGAAATAACATCTAAAATGGCCCTGATTGCAGCAGAAAGACAGAAAATTAAAAGTAGAAGGAAAGTATGAAGAATATATAAAAAAAAAAGAAGTGAAGAAGCTACAAAAAAAGTAGAAAAAAAGAAGATAGCTTGTCAAAATTGCCAAAACCAGTACAATGAAGAGTAAAAAAGGAAATGAAAGAAAATGTTAGGAAAAGAGTTGAAAAGTGCAGAAAATTGAAACAAAAAGTATCACACAATTCTGAGAATTTAATTTTTTTTTTTTTTTTTTTAATTCTAGAGCTTTAGGAAAAGCCACAACTTATGCGAAACACAGCTTGCTGTCTACACCTAAGCGAAGAAAAGCTGTCATAAAATGACAGTTCAAACTTCAAACAGAAATAAGGGAAGATAACATCAGCAGTTGTCCACCGATACTCAATCCAGAAGCTTGCCTTTAGAAATAAAAGATCTTGTTACAGAGTTTTATGAGAGAGATGATGTCAGCAGACAAGCTCCAGGTCGCAAAGCAGCTGCTGCAACAGTTTCAAATGTAAAAGTGTATGAAATGTTGCCATCAAAACTACAACACCGATATAAAGTCACGAAATTAGAAAAAATCTTTTCAATGCAGCTTCAATCGAAGGGATGAAACTCTGTCATTTCTTTGAAGTAATCCATGGAAAAACTGAAGGACTGATTTTCTGATGCATCAATTGAGACTGATCACTTCAAGCCAGACAAATCAGTCAGTTTCATAGCATCAGTTATAGATTACCGTAAAATACCGTTAATCCACCCCCCCCAAACACGACGAAAAATCGTAAAAAAATCGGAGGGGGTGCTTACACGGTATTAAAATTGTAGTAATGATATCTATGGGTGGTGGGGTGGATGTGGTAACGGCCTATCGTCGCAAAATATGCATTATTTAAATAAAGTAATAAAAGAAAGAAATTTTGAAAAAAAAAATTATACACAAAATAGAAAAACAGTATAACTTCGCTATTAACGGCGATTTCAAATTATAGAAAATTCTGGATTTCAAAGGCTTTGAAACTGGAATGCATTTAGATAAATAATAACGCTAATATCTGTCATAAGATAAATAACAACACTTATGATTGTCATTAATATGGTAACAGAAAAATAAAAGGAACTTAATAATTTAAAATAATTTAAAAACACTTAAGAAATTGCGATTGAAAATGTCCTAAAATTCTTTCTATAACTAGTAACATTTTATGCGGTGTTGCCATCTATTGTAAATTAGGTAGAATAAATAACCATATTTATTTTAAATCATCATTTCTTATCTATAACGGCCAAATAAATAATACAAATCACAAAAATAACAATAATAACATGAAAAATATTGCAAATGAAACTTTTTTTTTTTTTTTTTTTAAAGAAGAAATGTGTTATAATGGAAAATTTAAATCAGACTGACATAGAATTAATTGAAAAAAAAATAACTCTATCACTACATTAACTCATTTTAAATAGTGATTATATAAAGTAAATATTATGTATATCACCTTCAAATATTAAATTAAATGACCAATTTAAGGCTTAATAATAATAATAATAAAATAAATAATACCAATAAATCCGATTTCGATTTATTTTGGCGCCATCTACCATAACTTAGAAGAAAGAAAACAAACAAGATATAAAATTAATTCCAACAGTTACCCCCCGAAAAAAGGCTGTAAATTGTTATTATCACTATTATTTTATATATTTAGTAATAATAATTTACAAGGCTAATAGTATTATGAAAAATATTAATTATTTGTATAAATATGAAGTTACGTAGCTATACAGAATGGAAGTACCGATAAGTAGTGATAAAGTTCGATGACGTGAATCGATTCTTAATCGAATCATAAAACGATTAACTAAACTGTGTTTACGGCTTCCTCTGAGGTTTTCGATGATATGAAAACAAAAGGTAAGTGAAAACGGCAAAAGTATGTATGTTACTATTTAAGTTTGCGATATATTAAAGAATTACGTCTTTCTGATCAGTCGGAAAAAAAAAATCACTCGCGAGATAAAATTTTTGGTATTGATCTTGACGTGCACACCGAAATTTTTTTGCGGGGAGGGCGCTTTCTCGGGATTTCTTGAATTTTCCAAATTGTTTACAAAGTGGGAGGGGGGCGCTTAATCGGGAAGGGCGGATTAACGGGATTTTACGGTAGGTTAAAGTAGATTATGACAGGGAGCTTTTTCCTGGTGAAGTAAAATTGGCAGATTCCCAAAACAGCCGAGACACCCCATTTGGCGACTTTTCTGACAAGCGCCAAGTACCCCACATGCGCCAATCTAAAATGCGGCAACCTGAAAACTAATGTGATTGGTCCACCTTCCTGAATGCTTCCAGACTTTTTTTTACTACGTCATCACCCTGGAATCATGGGAAATAGAACATTTATAAATAACGACGTATTAGAAAATACAGGAAAGCTGATTTTTATGAGATTCAAAATAAAACAAACGATTTCAACATAAGTTTATTGAAAATGTGACATTTTTAAAGTACCTTTTCAAATCAGAGTAACGATATAATGATTAAAATTTTCATTTCTCAACAACTTTTAGAAAAAATCATGGGGTCATTTACTATTGAAAGTACGTGCCTATATTATAGTAAACATTGAGCAATTCATTTCTAATTTAAAGAAGTATGAACGCTTCGCATTCATAAAAAAATAATATTTATCACTGAATACAGCAACCTAGTTCTGCAGCAATCTGAAAAACGCAGGAAACTCGTTAAAGCGGCAATCAGCGTACATGTATGAACGCTTCGCGTTCATTAACCAAAAAAAAAAACATCACTGTCACCAGCAGTTCTCGGTGTGCAGCAATCTCAAAATTCAGCAGTTCTCGCTACCAGCAATCTCAAAATTCAGCACTTCACGTTGCGTAGCAATATCAAAATTCAGCACTTCAGGTTGCGTAGCAATATCAAAATTCAGCTTTCACGTTGCGTAGCAATATCAGAATTCAGCACTTCACGTTGCGTAGCAATATCAAAATTTACAAAACTCGTAAGGTCAGCATACATGAGAAATATACAATAAACGGCTAATATAAAACACTATACTAAAAAATACATAAAATTATTAACATACCTTAACAAACATCTCCTTTCTTGAAAACCAACTCTATAAAATGTTGAATTGCCAGAATTTCGTAAATTTCTAGTCGTCGATAAACTTCATTTAACTTTCCAGCAAAAAAAATGAACAAATACTCACAATTTCAAACTAAATTACACAGGTACTTTAACTTTCAAATTTTACAACTAAAAACAGCAAAATATATTAACAATAACATACTCTAGCCTTACCGTCATTTAATTTTACAATTGCAAAACGTCTGTGTTCTACACCTCGTCACGCAACGTTGTTGTACACAAATTACAAAACATGCGGAGTTGAGTTGTCAAAGGTAGGCGTAGCCATCCAATACACAAGAAATCAACCAATCCCATTCAACCAATCCAAATTCAAGATAACACAACTGAAGGCGTGGAAAGAATTTACGAAACGAACTGGTAGCAACAAAGATCCATTTATCGCCTCGCCAAATTGAACGATGCCAAGTGTCTCGGCTGTTTTGCGATTCAGCCGTAAAATCTATTGGTAATAAAGAATATCTTGTCAGCGTTATGATCCAAGCAGGAAATTATTGGAAGTTGCCTTTGAAAGTTGATGAAGTCTTATTCACAGGAGCGAGTAATACAGAAATTTAATGCACAGATGTTCTGAACGGTCGAGGACATTTTAAATTCAATAGCATGCCTTAAATTTGAATAATTTGCTTCATATTACCGATTTTGTATATAAGATGTAATAAAAATCGTAGTTTTTAAAGTAATTTGGATGTGTAACATCAGTCACAGGTCATTTTTTTTCATTTGCCAATATTTATATGTTTTTCCATGTGTATTTTTTATATTTCCTATTAATTAGAAGTATTTTATAACTAAGTAAAAAAAAACTATCCCATTATTATCAATAGAGGAAGGAGAATTTCAAAATAAAAAAAGGATGTTTTACTTCATGTCCTTTTTATGTAACATCAGTCACATTTTATTTTTTTTTTGTCCAAGTCGCAAAATATTTTGTTTATACCCATATTCTTGTTTGCATAATAATATTAGGCTACTACAGTATTCCCCATCATTAGGGCTGGGCGATTTGAGAATTTTAATATCGTAATATATCGCTAGTCAAAAATCGATATTTTCGATACATCGATATATTTTAATTCATATGTCACTGAATTGTAGGGTTGTAAATGTAACTGTTCTCTGTATAAAGTCCTACAAACACACACACACACATATATATATATTTCTGTGTATGTGTGTGTGTTGAATATAATAGAAAAAACAAAAATTCAATATCTTAATTTAACATATTAAAAGGATACATAAATTTAAATTTTTACATATTGCTTTAAAAAATGCAAATCTTTTCCCTGCAGATTTGATCTAAAATGCCTATTATTGAAAACCTTGGAAAATTAAACATTATAAATTATTCAAATGAAACAAGAGTCCACGAGCGATCGTACCGGAAATGTCCAATACTCAAACGAGTCTTTCAATTTATATTCTCGATCACCTCCGATGAACAAAGCGGTACATCAGAACAGTAGACTGTTCGCCCATATTCCGATATGTGCACGACACCTGCACAAAACTGAAAATATCACGCAAGTGTCGACATTGGCGCGGTATTTGCAAAAGTAACGAACTTTCACGCCAATAGTTCGGTAGATCCGAAATTCTGTAATTTCCAAAACTCCGGAAGTAGGAGGAAATACCGTTTGAAACGATATATCGGAAGGATTAAAATCTCAATATCGTTATAACGGTCTTAAAGAAATATCGATATATAACGGTATTACAGTATATCGCCCAGCCTTACCCATCATTTTCAGAAAATTGAAAAAATATTTAACCGTAGAAAAAAAAAAAAAAAAAAAGATTAGAAATTATCTTAAAATGTAACGTCAGTCACCATGGAATTGCCCTGAACACGATTCGTAAAATGTTAGGAGAAATGTTTGTTGTTTATCGTTCTCCATCTGATACGGCCATTACTCACTTTTTTAAACATTGGCACAACACAATTATAGTTTAAGTTTTGGTTTATAGTCAATAATTTTTTGGATCACTTGTGGCTATTTCCATGTGAACTTGTCATGTCTGTCACACAGCTGAAAATCTCTATGCTTGTTGGCCGCCATTATTTAAAAAAAGTTTGCTTCACCTTATTTAATTGATGAGATATCTCCGATGAAATAAGTCACATTTTTCATTCTAAAATACTGGTAGCCAAAAATCATAGTTTGTGACAGACATGACAAGTTCGCATGGAAATAACCTTGCACTTTTTAAAGAATCAAAAGCGCTACATGAATCATGATTACTTGTTCTTGTTATTCTGGACATAATTCCAGAGAAAAATCGCATGTGGCATGCAAAAGTAGGTATGAATATACTAGTAAAAATTTTACTGACGGAAATATTCATGATATTGCAAAAGAAACAAAAATGATGTTGAGATAAAGTCAGGTAACATTACAGTTTCATCAGACTTGAGCAAAGTATATGCTCAACACAGAACTTTAAAAAAAACCCAGAAGTATAAGGTGTATACTTCCATACATCCCTGATTATAACTTGATCCTGCAAATCATAATTTGTCATATATGACTATAAAATCATTCATACATAAAAACTTGGCTATATTGGTTGCTTGGCGTTCATTGTTGGGGTCTGCTGGGAAGAAGTACAATTAAATTTTCCAAAAGTCATAAAATGGTACCAAATGATAGGGGCTCATTCCATGTCAAGTCAACACAATTTTCAACAAAAATTTACCTTACCCTCACAGATTTTGATGAAATTCGGTGCATAGTTACTTTCCATATAGATATAGAAAAATTCCAAATTTTATCAAAAAATATCGACCCGTTTTGAAAATATGCCACCATGAATGTTCAAAAAATCAGTCAAAAAACCTTGACAGACCAGTTTTCAAAATGATGTAGAAACTTTCCTAATTAAGCTAGAGAGCTAAAATTGATGCCATTTTACAGCAGTTTTCAAGACCTTTTCAATGATATGTAACACAATTAGTGTTTAGAAAAATTTATTTTAATAAAATTTAAATTTGAATTTAAAATTTGAATTTTTCAAAATGCGCCGCTTCAAAAATTTTCAAAATTTTTTAAATAATACTTTATTTAGTACTAAAATGATTGTATGAGTTTGAAAGTGGGATCTTTATGGGTTCATGTTAAAATATTGCATTGAATACAGCATTCCTGATTAAAAAATACATAATTTACTTAATATAACATCTTTTAAAGCCTAAAAAAACATTAAAAAGAATAATTTATTTAAGATTTGAGATTAATCATATTTGCTTTGTATAATATCAAATATATAATTATAAGTGCATGTATTTATTGCTTGAAATTCTTAGTGTATTTCATTTATTTTTAAATTTTCATTTTGTACTTACCTTATTATTAAAATGATTGTAAAGATCACAAATATATTTTATTTATGGATTTTAAAAATATAAAATTAATTACTGCATCTTGAAAGTTTTACTACAAAATCTTTCCAATCAGAATTCAACAGAGCTGTACATGCTTTGCAAACCAAAACAGGTTTCTACAGAACAGTGCATGTCAAGATAAGTTTTGTTAGTCACAGACTACCTGTCTCCCTAATTTTCTAACTCGGTCTGTAAGCTGATAAGCTCTCAGTCAGTCAGATGTGTTTGATTTCTACTGAGATTTAGACAAACTAATGAACATACTGAATTTTCTAATTTTTGTAGTATAGTAACTTAAAAATTAAATATTTATTTTTTAAACTTAAAATATTTTGTATATACTTAAAATTAATATATATATATATATATATATTTAACATTGAAAATTGCTTATTCAATTAAAATATAATATAAATATTATGTAAAAAGATTAATCTTATATGAAATTTTAAGTATGGCTGATCAAAGGCATTTTACTGAAAAGTGTTTCAACCCATTTAAGAAAAATAATCACAGAGTAAGAGACAAAAGCAAATTAAGGGATGTTACAGACTGGATGATAGATCATTACAAAGATATGCCAAAAACAGCAAAAGTCTGCCATTCTTGTAGAAAACAGCTGTATCTTTGGAAAAAGAATAAATTAGACCAAAAATCTGAAGAAAATGAAAATTCTGAAAGTTTAAATGTAGATCCAAATTTTACTCCAAAGTCTGAAATAGTTAAAACGCTTAATGTCTCATTACATGAATTAGGAGAGTCTCCTATTGATAAAAGAAAGGCAGAAAGCAAAGGTTATGCATCAAATAAAATCAAAAAGATAAATTCTGCAATAAGACGTGAACTTTTTGTAAATGCTGAAAGATCTTCAGATAGTGAGACTGAGACACCAGAAGAAGCAGTTTTAAACAGTCTTAAAATTCAGTTTTCTAACTGTACCTCTAAAGTTAAAAAAATTATGATACTGACCTGCTTGCCTGAAACATGGAGTATACAGGAAATTATGCGAGAGTTCAATGTTCCTAATTATATGGTCAGGAAATCAAAAAAACTCTTGCTAGACAAAGGCATTCTAGCAAGTCCTAATCAGAAGCCTGGAAAAAGTCTTCCTGCAGAAATTGCTGAAAACAAAGGCTTTTTATGAAAGTGATGAAATAAGTAGAATATTGCCAGGGATTAAAGATTGTGTATCTGTACGAACAGAAAATGGAGAGAAAGTAAAACTATCTAAACGGTTAGTTCTGTGTAATTTAATGGAAGCGTACAGATCATATAAAGAAAAATTTCCAAATATGAAGGTAGGTTTTTCTAAATTTGCTGAACTCAGGCTTAAGCATTGCATACTAGCTAGTCAAAGTGGAACTCATACAGTTTGTGTATGCACTACCCATCAAAATGTGAAATTGATGATTGAAAATACTAAACTTGATGCTGGTACTGATGGTAAATTAAAAACATATAAACATTGCCTTGCTAAAATATTATGTAATCCTGCTTCAGTAGCTTGTTACTTGGGAGAATGTTCATCTTGTCCTGGAAGTGGAGAAATTAAAGACATGTTAGAAAATGTATTTGATGACAACATGATTGAAAAAGTAACTTTTCGACAATGGGTTTCTGTTGATCGGTGTAATTTAGAAACTCTAGAGAAATCTGCAACAGAATTCATTGATCTGTTTTGTGAAAAGCTTTTTGTTCTTGCTCGGCATGATTTTATTGCAAAGCAGCAAGCTTCATTTATTAATGAAGTCAAGAACAATTTGATAGATTTAGAATATGTTGTAATGCGTGATTTTTCTGAGAACTACACATTTATTTTACAGGATGAGGTCAAAAGCTATCATTGGATCAGTGAACAAGCCACTGTCCACCCTTTTGTAATTTATTACAATAGTGAAGGAAAGATTAAACATCAGAGTTTAGTTGTAATATCTGGATGCTTAGAACACAACACAGTAGCAGTGTATTGCTTCCAAAGAAAAATGATTGATTTTTTGAAAACAAAGTTTGAAAGGATCTTTTATTATTCCGACGGTTCACATCTGCACAATATAAAAACAAGAAGAATTTCACCAACTTGTGTTTCCACAAAAATGATTTTAATTTTGAAGCTGAGTGGCACATTTCGGCCACTGCACATGATAAAGGACCGTGCAATGGTGTTGGTGGCACAGTAAAGAGGTTGGCAGCTAGGGCAAGTTTACAGCGCCCATCTGAAAACCAAATTAGGACACCAATACAGTTGTACCATTGGGTTGTGAAAAATAGTCCGTCTGTAAATTTTTTACATGTTACTCAAGACGAATACATCAATACAGAAAATTTTTTAGTAAATCGTCTTAGTAAATCCATTACTATTAAAGGTACACAGAAATTACATTTATCCCAGTAGCCTCAAGCACATCAAAAATTAAAGTTAAGGCATTTTCTCATGCATCTGAATCAGTAATTGAGAAAGTATCCTTATCGGAAGACAGACTTCAACTTTCAGAAGTAAGAGGTTATGTATGAACATAATTGGTGGCTTGCATATGTGCTGGCAAAAAATGAAACTGATGATGAAGTAAAGGTGTCTTTTCTACATCCAGCAGGACCTTCACCTTCTTTTCTTTCCCAAGTAGGCCAGATATATTGTGGGTTTCTATTATTCAAATCTTATCTTTAGTAAACCCTATAACTCCAACAGGGAGAGTATACAGATTGTCAGACAATGAAGTTTTACAAATAAATAAAATGTACAAGAGCTTCAAGCAATAAATATATGATCTGATAATTATATGCTATTTATACAAAACCAATGTTATTACTTTCACATCTTAAATAAATTAGTTTTTTAACCAGCAATAAATTATGAGTTATTCAAATATTCTAACCAGAGAACACATCATTACACAATTTTTAAATATATATATATATATGTGATTAATCTCAAATCTTAAATAAATTATTCTTTTTAATGTTTTCTAGGCTTTAAAAGATGTTGTATTAAGGAAATTATGTGTTTTTTTAATCAGGAATGCTCTATTCAATGCAGTATTTTAACATGAACCCATAAAGATCCCACTTTCAAACTCATACAATCTTTTCAGTACTAAATAAAGTATTATTCAAAATTTTTTGAAAATTTTTGAAGCGGCGCATTTTGAAAAATTCAAATTTTAAATTTAAATTTAAATTTTATTAAAATAAATTTTTCTAAGCCCTAACTGTGTTATATATCATTGAAAAGGTCTTGAAAATTGCTGTAAAATGGCATCAATTTTATCTCTCTAGCTTAATTAGGAAAGTTTCTACATCATTTTGAAAATTGGTCTGTCACGGTTTTTTGACTGATTTTTTGAATATTCACGGGGGTATATTTTCAAAACGGGTTGATATTTTTTGATAAAATTTGGTATTTTTCTATATCTGTATGAAAAGTAACTATGTGCCAAATTTCATTCAAATTTGAAATAGTGAAGTAAAATCAGTGTGTTGATTTGACATGGAATGACCCTAGGTTGACCAATTAACATTGAGGCCTCCTTCAATGATTGTCCTGTATGTTGATCTAACTTAAACAATTTAGGAAAAGCTGGCAAAAAGAAGCATCCTCCATAAAAATACAAAAAGTAAGAAATTACAGAGTCAAACAAAAAAAAAAGGATCAATTAGGCAGCACATAAGTTTGATAAACAAAGAGAAACATTGTAGTGAGTTTTTAACGATGTAACCACATTAAATCAAACATTGAGCATTCATTTCAATTACAATAGCAAAAATAAGTTTCTTTTCAATGAAATAAAAATTGGTAAATTTATATAATAATTCAAGTGAAGAATCTAAATCAGAGCCGATGAAGATTTTATTATTTGCAATATTTTCTTATGGTATATAACGTAACATTCCTCTGTATACAATTCTAATAATAATAAGTTCCAAAAGATTCTAATAAGTTCAAAATAGCCTTAAAATTAATCGAACATAATTAGTAATCTACAGTCAATTTACACAAACGATTTTACTCTAAGCTGTTGTTAAGCTCTTTATTAATACACATATTTAAATATTTCTTCCGTTACTTTTAAGGATTTCAAACAAAATTATGAAAAGAATATAATAATATTACTGCCAATTTAGCTTTTAACTCAAACAAAAGACTTTCTGTAAGGCAACCTTAGATTTTCGATAGGCTTACAAAGATTAACTATATAAATACAGAATATCATATTGCGATAAAACATAACTTATATGAAAATATATTTAACTTTATAAGTAGAAATAAAAACTACCAATACAAACCAGATTAAGTTAAATTTCTACAATCAACTATAATGCGTTCACACTCATGGACATGTAAAACAAACACATAGCAGCTGCAAACATGAAGAAAAATATACAACATTCATGTTTAAAGGTTTCTGTTAAATGAAACTGCCTGGGAAAAGACGCTAGCAAAAAAATGAAAACTGAAAGTAATGATAGATTTATTTAAAATAACATTTTAAATATCTAAACTTGATTAAAAATATTCTAATTGGTGTTTTCTGTTTTTTGGCAACGTAATAGGTACTTATTATTATATATATTTAAATAATTATATTTAAATTTAATAAAATGATTTAAAATTTTAAAGAATCTTGAATACTTAATCAAATAACTAAAAGAATAATTATTCCAAAACTTAAAATGAAAATATATTTGCTATATTATTATAAACATTGGATTGTTTTTCCTCTCAATAATCCCACATTCCTGAAGGAAGAAGACAACAACAACAAGTGTGACAAGCTGTGAAAAACGCTAATGGAATGGATTATTATAAAAATTTCAATTTTTTCGGTGCGCGTGGAAAATGTGGTATTTTATTAAAAATTAACATGTATTTTTTTTATTTTCAAGGAATTCAACGGCTCTCATTAAACATATCATTATAAATTACCTGTGATTACTTTGCTCAAAGAATCATTAAAGATATTCTCATATAGAAAATAAAGAATTGCTGTCAACAGTTTTAAATCGCTTAAATTAGTATGTTTATTATGAAATAAAATCATGTAGTAATTCGTCAAAATAATTTATACATTTTTTGTGATGTAGATGTGCTTCAAGAGCTCTGATTTTTCTATTTACCTGTGATAATTACGCTGAAATATGATTTTTGTGCAAGCATTAAAGGGGAAACTTTTGAGTTGTGCCTTTAAGGTTTCGTTCAAATCGATGATCCGTCCATATATTTCATCTCCTATGTTTTTCCTGATTTATTTGCTCAGCATAAATGAAAATCATCACTGTACTGTACAATGAGGTGAACACTAATTTAATTCGAAATAGTGTTGAATGAATGTATGTGACACAGCTTTAACTTTATTTCAAATTCAATGACACAATGAAAGTAACGGTATATTTTGGAAATGTGCGTGTTATTGTGCCTTGTGGTAAAGGAGATATTTTAGTTCGCGAGTTAATGGACTTGGCAATAACCAGGTATAAGAAAGCTACTGGGAAGGTAAGATTCACATAATTATTTTCTGTTTATATGGAGACAAACATTTATACTTGTATTTTATGGATTGTTGGATTTATCTAGTTTTATGCATGTATGATAGCATAATAAATGAACTTATTGAATTCATTTGTGTCCCAACACGGGTGTTGAAAAAAAGCTTTCCAATCGAATGTAGTATAAAGTGTAAACAAGACTTGATAACCATCAATAAATGGTAATACTCAGGGGTGGGGCATTTCTAGAAAATCTTACCAGCCAAAGATTTATTTCACCAACCAGTAAAATGCAATGTACAGTTGAAAATTTTTATGACAAAATTTACACAACACAAAAATAGTAGGTTACTATAATTATAATGTGTTTTCATATTTTTTTTTTTTCCTGTAAAATTAAGAAATATAAACAAGAGATGAAAGTTTAATATAAAATAGAACTTAGTAGTACTATGTTTACATCCCAGTAATTAGGAAAGTTGAAAACTATAGCTAACTACTAAAAAAAAATTTTTTTTTTGCATATCTCTATAGTTTGCAGTTTTCAAAGACTACCTAAAAATTCACTCGCCCTGTCAGAAAATTCAGTCGTCAGTGGCAAGTAAAATGATGCATTTCCCTGCCCCTGGTAATCAGACTTGTATAAAAACAAAAACTTTCCACGCACATAAATATTACGTCAAAAATTTTCCGCAAATTAATTTAATATTTAATAAAATTACGTGTTATATTTTTTTGACGATATGAACTAAAAATCACTGTTTAAAATAATTGCTATTTAAATTAAAGAATAATTAATATTAAAGAATAATTATTTTAATTTAAAAATAATAAAGCAAAAATCAATGATAAGAAGCTGAATTCTTTTCAATTATTTTGTCAATGCATTTAGAAATCCTAAATGTCGTGATCTCTCCGCACAAAATGCCAGTCACTCTTATAACACTACGAAATTATTCGATTTAAGGGTGTTCTCAAATCCAAATGGGCAACTTTCTGACATAAGTTTTAATTTATTTTTGTTTGAAAATGCATGAAACTAGCTGGTGTTGTTGTTCAGAAACTATATAATCAAGCTTTTTTTTTTTTTTTCATTTTGTTTGCAAACGCAATGGATCTTTCATAAAATAGTGTCAAAGTGGGCTTTTTGAACCGAATTTCTGCACGAAGGAAGAAAGAGCACTCAAGAGCGGGTGAAAAACGTGTTTGTCATGTGATCAAGATCGCTTATAACTCAACAGGTGATAGATTGATCAAAAAATGGAAAAAACAGTTCATTTCCAAATGCTTTCCAAATTTATACCTTTCCGTTAACAAAATGAATTTGTAAATGTGTCAAAACGTTTGGAACAGATGTGTTATTATCCCTCCATCCGCCATCTTGGATTTTTTTGGGGCGTGAATTAAAAACTGTTTTTTAATTAATAGTTATAGTTATTGTATTCAGTTTTTTTAATATTATATTAATCTATCAACAATATTTAACCATTGGCGACATTTACTACTTGGCGGAAAAGGACTTTTCACGCAAGAAAAAAATCTAAGATGGTGGATGGAGGGATAATAACACATCTAAGCCAACCGTTTTGCGCTTGTTGAGCAGATCAGTTAAGAACAGCCGTTGCCAGGCTAAATTGTCACTGCAGCCGCCGACGGAAAACCGATTGGCGACAAGTTTTAGTCTGCGAAAAGTAGAAATAAAAGGGTCTGTGATGTCACAACAACGTTTTGAGTCTTTAAACTTTGAATTGTGGACAAACAATATATAAATCGCATATAAAATTGGGGAATATTTAAAATTTTTGGTATTAAAAAAGTTACAAAAACTTAACATACGTTTTTCTTTTCGTAATTTTTTTCCGCAATGTCCCGAATTTTTCAGAAAATTTTCCGCGCACGGCGTTCGCGTGTGCGTCTATATTATACAACTCTGCTGGTAATACTTGTACTATAGAGATGGAAATTCATTGTAGAATATATTTTTTATCAGTGTTAGTGTAGTAATTACTGCAGAAATATTATAAAGAAGAAAATTAAGTATACTATAAAATTTAAAATAAAAACCAATTTCTTAAAAAGTTGGGAAAATATTCTTGAACTGAAATGTAGTTGCATCATGATTCATATGTCTCAGGGGCGTTCTAGAAATTGGAGAGAAGACCAGTGTTGTAGTCGTAAAAAAAAACAGAGGGTAATACGTTCTAAGCAGAGGGTATACCCTAGAGTACTATAGCTTTCTTGAGGAACAGAGGGTATGGTGTTTCTTAAAAAAAATCCAGGGGGTATACAGCATATAATCCCTGTATACCCTCCACTACACCCTTGGAGAAGACTATCATAAAATCTCAGAAAATTGGGGAGGGAGGGGGGGGGGGGGTCTGTTCAAGCAGAAGTCATAATTTGCGTCAAAATCTGGGAAATCTGTTAAAGTTGCTCTGAAAAATATTCGATAAGTTTTAAAATAAACATTGTTCAGAAAGGAAAATTAGTAAATAATTTTTATTTTATATTTGATGTACATATAACTTTACTTTTCAGTTATTGTTTATATTTTATTTTTTGAAGGGGGGAATAATTTTGGGAAGCCATTGACTGTTGATATGGAGAAATTATTGAACAAATAAAATAACTTTTCTTATAATGAGTATAAACTTTGTAAGAAATAAAATTGAGTTCAACAGTCAGTGGCATTGTATAAATTTTTTAAAGTGCAGTTAGGAGACAAAAATTCTACTTTTACATTAGATAAATTTGCTGTAAGTAAATGTGTGGCACAATCATCTATGAGTTGACATGACAATGGCGGTGCTTAAGGAGTGCCAACGTGACGTGCAACGCCGCCGCGCGTAACCTCCAACTAAATATGAAAATGAACTAAGGATGAATTTCGAAACAATGCATGACCTAAAAGTATAATTTGGAAGCTCTGGTGGAGTCCCGAGGGTCATTCCAGAGTTTGAAGCACGAGGTTAAATATAACCTCCAGAAAAAGGGATGCATAAGGCATCCAAGAATTTTTGGTTGTCCTATACTTCGATGTCATTTCACCGACTGGCATAGGCAAAAACGGAGAATGTAAAGGTAGTAGGGTACCAACGAGCACAGGAAAGCTATAGCATAAGGTAGCCAAGCTTATCTAACTTAAAAAAAAAACAAAGGGGGCCACATAGCTCACTAATTTAGATGCCAACCTAGTGCGCATTACAGGTCGCGGGTCTCCCGGCTTTCACACAAACCGTTTAGCCTTTAAAAAGGCTTTGTGGTACTAGACATCGACAGAACACTGCTATTGCAAATTGCATTTTGGCATTGACAGTGATCGAAAATGAGGACAAGTTAAGATTAAAATTAAGAGCTAAAAATAACAAGTAACTTCAAATTTAACTATAGATCTGGGATATGAATTTTCGTGACCGGGATGCCTAAGCACCGCCGGTCGAATGAACCAAAATGGGGAGATCTATGAGTTAAATAATTTTTCTTTTCATTTTGCTCATTTGATTATTCAAACTCTGAAAGATATTTTAAAAAGAGATCCTTCGTCATACACGACAACTTACTTTCATAATCCCATGGGAAGATTTTTCACATTTTTAAAGCAGTGTGGTTTTTCAAATTTCCCAATGACTAAGGGTTTTAGCTTTTCTGTGCCCCATCTATTTACAGCAAAACAAAACCGAAAGTCGACACTTGAGATTTTTTTCCCGCCTTTACAATTTTTATCTTTCATTGCCATAGTCGGATTCGATAAAAGCTAATAAAAAAAAGCAGCTACATCTGCATTTAAAATATTTTCTAGTGAACATTTCTCTAATACAGTAGATTCCCTCAAATCTGCACATCTTGGGACCAGAAGTTGTGTGGCATTTAAAATTTTGCGGATTTCTTGTCATTGCTTTGTTTACATTTTTTAAACTGTAATTTGAATGTAATAATGCAATCGAAATTATAATGAATGCTTGCATTAAAGTAATTAAGTAAAGTAATAAACTAAAATGATAAAAAGTAAGATAATTTTAAAATTGATTGAATTATTAAAAGTAAAGGGCAAGTAAATAATTAATAATGTTAATTAAATATGCATAATAAAGATGAGATATACATTTTTCTTGAATTATTCAATGAAACTTTCCTCATAAACTTAACATATTAATTCACATAAAAATCATAAAGTAAGGAAGTTTTATTTCAGATCTAGCCCGTCTTAACACCCAAAAAAGCTTGATTAATACAAATATATAATATAGTTGGTAAAAAGGTTGTGATTACCAGTGATATCAGCAATATCGTGAATTTCTTCACAAATAAATTTACTTTCTTCATGAAAAAGCATGAGTTCAGTAATATTAACGAGAATTACATATTAAAATATATACAAAATTATATAAAACTAAAAAATTCTGTAATTTTGCCCATACATCTGAACTGAAAGTTTCATTGTTTACATCTGTGATGATGTGCGGATTTTAGGTGTTTGCGGATTCGGGGGAGTCTACTGTGTATCACATTCCTGGGATTAGGACCAGAAGTTGTGCAGATTATAAATTTGGTACAGATGTCATATTGGCACGATTTTTTTCTGTCGCCAATATCATATAGGCAACGGGTACTTAACTTGCGCCCAAGGGCTTGATGTGGTAACCCGGATTATGTTGTTTATGCTGTTGATGTTTTCGCCAAATTGGCAACCGAAAAAAATCGCACCAATATGGGGCGAATATGACATCTGTTCCATAAATTTTTGCATAATATACATAATTTTACACATTTTTTAATTTGCTTTATACACGGTCCAAATATTCATGGGCCAAATTTATTCATTATATTACTCCTTTTCAAGAATTTTCATTATAATAATAATTTTTTCATTAAAAATCTCTAAATTAGAGGTAAAGATGAAATAATGTATTAAATTTAGTCTTAGAGAGTAGCATTTTTTTTTTTTTACATTGTGGAATGCAGAGGTACTTTTTAACTGCAAAATTCGTTGTTTATATCTGAGAAATTGTGCGTTATATCGAGAATTCCATTGTATAGAATTGCATTATATTATAAAGATCTTCTACTATATAAATATAAGGGGATCATATAGAGCAAAATAATCTAAAGGTATTTGCAGTTTCTGTATTAAAGAAAGGTGTTTGTTGCCTGTGTGTGTTGGCGATGGCTTGAAAAATATCACATAGACATAAATATCTGTGAATTTTGGTTCTGGTCTGGATAAATGAAGAAAGATCCAAATGTACCTAAGACTATGATTTTGGATCTTTTGTTTTATATTGAAAAGAAAAATTCATGGATTTCTCCTATTTTCCAAATTGGTTCACTGGCAAATATGATCTCCTCTTAAAAACTGTCCAAATTCAATTTTTTTAGCCCATTATAATAAAATTTGTCCTTTTTTTCAAAAAAAGTGTATTTGGAATTTGTACAGCAATTTTTGAATTTACCGTGATTTGTTTTTTTTTCACTGAAAATGAGGGCTTTGTTCTTTATCAACCGATTTCGAACCAGTACCCCAGCCATCAAATCTCATATTTGATAATCCTGTATGGAGTATGGAGCAGACTTTTAGTAGTCGGTGAAATAACTTAATTATTAATCTAAGTCTTCGCAAAGTTAAAATTTCAAAATGACTTGACCAAGATCCCAGTTTCGTTAAACTTCACAATTTAATCACATTAACAACACAAATACACAGCACAGCATAAATTAAGTCTTATTATTGGATCATTAATGTCATCAGTCTAGGGCAGGGTCGGCGAACCTATGGCACGCGTGCCACTTTCGGCACGCCAAAGAATAATTTTGGCACGGCGCAGCGTTGATTATGTCTCTAAATGAGGATACAGCGATTTTACACAAGATACACGAATTTAGATGATCTGATTAGATTCTAAATTCGATTAATTCCAAATTGAAGAATTTTAATCTTATTCAATGTGGTTTCGAAAATTTATCAAACAAAGAAAATATTTGAAAACTATTAAAAAAGAAAGATTACTACCGAAGGCAAATTATGAGAACTTTGAAATAAATTTCAGAACTATTTAAATAAACTGCCTTTTTTCAATTTTAATAATTTTTTCTACTATTTATATCTGTCATTTTAGCAAATTTAGAATCTAAAAAATCAAATAGCGTGGTTGCCATATAAATTCATTTACTTTGAATTCTGTTGAAATTAACTGAACATGAATATATTATTTTTCATCCAAGATACAAAAATTAATCACATTGTTTTTAATTAATTTCTAAAATATAATTGCTTCTATAATTATTGCAGTGTAATATTTACATGTATGTTACTCATTTTAGAAAATATCCTAATAACTAATTTTCAAGTAGTTTTGATTTCATTATATTTCAGTCCGTTAAATTTGATTTTTAGTTGGCACGTCAAGGACAAGTAAATTATTTTTTGAAAAAAAAAAAAAAAAAAAATTGGCACGCGACTATTAAAAGGTTCGCCAACCTTGGTCTAGGGGGTCATCCAGCTGAAGTTTTTCCCTCGGAATGGGATGATGGCAGTCTGAAATCCCCAATAGAAATTATTCTCTTCCCCAAAATCATTGAGTTGCATCAGTCTGTTTTAGAAAAATGAAATAATTTAAATTTTTAAACTTTAAGATAGTAATGATTAGAGAAATTTCGACGAACAAATGAAGTTACGAGAAAGGGGTTTGGTTTCTATGGTAACTCTCTTTTGCTAAACAGCCTGTTGTTATGGTGATAGTGTTCTTTCGTAAGTGAGAGATAATTGTTTGTCATGTGGCTTTAAGGCATTCAGAACTTTTAGGTTAGTTTCCTTTTTTGCGAAGATATTTTTATTTTTAAAGTTTATATATTATCGATTTTGCATAGTCAGCAAAAAAAAGAAAATTATTTCTTTCCTGGTTATAATTACAATTAGGCAACTTTTTATCATTAAAGATTTATGACGTTGACATCATTACTTCAGTTATTTTCTATAAATTGTTTAGAGTTTCTTAAATTTTATTTTTACCCTACATTATGCTGCATCTTATTAATGTAATGGTCTAGAAATATAGGACAAAATTAGCACTCGCCAGTCAGCGAGTAATACTGAAAATTTGAAGATTGGCTTTATTGCCACCACTGACCAAACTTAATAGTCTAGTCACCACTCGTGAATCATAAAGAATGAATGAATGGAAAATGTACAAAAAGGGGGTTGGGCTAATTTATTTAGAAACGTGTTGCCCAGATCGGTGATTCTCACGGCCATAAGAGCAGAAAAAAAGATCATGGACCAGAAGAAATACTATTGACATTGCTGAAGAATTTAAAACACAGTTGTGAGACATCTTCCAACATTTCCACGGTCCAGCAAACTCTATCCTTGTGCACACAGCACAAACTTTGGACACCTCTTTTTTCTCCTCCTCCCACTGTGGACTTAAGGGGGCTGGTCATTCAGTTTTGGAATTCTCCTCCGTAATGTTAAGTCTATGGACTTTTGATGCATTCATATACAGTCGAATCCCGATTTAACAAATCGTTCGGGACTAGTAACTTTGTTCGTTAAATCGGAATAATCAAAGGAATATTTTTATACTACAGAAGAAGTTAAAAAATGGCAATAAATAAGAACAATGCTCACTTACCTTAATAATGATGTTAAACATTTGTTGCTTTAAGAAAGTACTCTGTATAAAAATTGATTCTTTTTTTTATGTATACTATAAATCAAAAGCATTGTAATTCAGAAAAATCTCATTTATTCAAATTTTATCGATAAATTATAAAACATCTTTTATAAATGTTTCTTTGTTTTGTTTCGATTTTGTATTCCAAACTTCTTTATCGATTTTTTTCTGAAGCTGTGAAAACAGTGTTACCAACATCATGAGCCATCAACTACCGTCTAGTATCCAAACTGCTAACAGCTTTTTTTTAACGTTACATACTTCATTTCTATTTCATCTTCGTCGTCCGATCCACTACTACTTCTATTAATAACCTCGGTTTAACGTGCATTTTCACATGTAGATATTTCTGCATCATTATTTAGAAAATTAACAATCAGGGACATTGAAAATTTATAATAAATATTAGAAAATTTCTTCAATTTTTCATTTTTTTTACATCAAAAATTATTCGTTAAATCGGGATAATAAATTCGTTAAATCGAAGTATTTTTGTTCCATTTTCGCCAGGACTATAAAAAAAATTCGCTAAATTGAGAAATTCGTTAAATCGTCGCTCGACTGTATTTAAAGTATCTTCTCGGGAAATTTATATTTTTAACATCTTTTTTTCTGTGTATGCTTCTTAAAGGATGTCTCTTTTTTTCTTAGTTGTCAAAATGTTTCTAAAATCTATGCGTAACTTAATATTTTATGTGTTAAAAGCAGACCAACTGGGAGTAAAATTTTAACATTTCATATAAAATTAAGCATAGATTTAAAAAATATTTTAAGAACTAAGAAAAAGTAGTCGCTAGTCTTATAAATAAAGTTTTGTTGGATATTGAAAAGTTTGCTCTAAAAAATATACATTTTTACTTTTTCGTTATCCTCTTGACTACTTTAAATAAAAAACAGTCATCAAACTGTAGGATTTAATGGTAAAAGAATGTGATCAAGATGTCACATTCACTTGATATCTATCAGATTGGTTACATGTGTTTGTTGCATCAAGTGATTTTTAATTCGACATTTATGTGCATTTTTTTAATAATGTGTTACTGAGTTATTAGTTTTTCTGTTAAATAAAATAACAATTACATCATTAAACATTGACATTATGATATTTAAAAAAAAAAAAAATTGAGAAAATGTTGAGAAATATCTAGGATTATTTTTAAGGTTTCATTCATCTAACGAAACTAGGGCAGGGCTTGAAATTCAATTTTTCATAGGAGGGGAGTCTCCCTACCAACATTTATAAATGAAGGGGAGTTGAGCTATTTGAGAGGGAGAAAAAAAATATGAAACTCACTGTTATTTTACATGCTTTTTAAAGATTTGCATTAATTGTCATGTCTGTATTAATACAGGCATGACAGAATACCATTGAAGCAATTTAAATCAACAACTCAGAATAATGATGCAAAATGTTTTTTTTATTTTAAAAAGTAAGAAAGCGGGGGTGATTCTGAGTAAAAAAAAAATTTCTGAAACCGACAGCAAATTTTCTGAAAGGTTACAACAAAGGGAATGAAGGCAGGGGGTATCACTCCCAGCACTAGCTATGTGTTTTTTCATGCCCCTTTGACGAAGCTTTTTGCTATCTTTTGACGAAATTTGCCGTTATTTTGTGATCTTTTGACGAAATTTGCCGTTATTTTGTGATCTTTTGACGAAATTTGCTGTTATTTCACGATCTTTTGACGAAATTTGTCGTTATTTCGAGATCTTTTGACAAAATTTGCTGTTTCCCGCGATCTTTTGACGAAATTTGCCACTTTTCCACGATCCTTTGATGAAATTCGTGGGGTCTTTTTTTTCGTGATCCCTGGACAAAATTCGCCATTCTATGAAGAAATGCACATTTTTTTCGCAATCCTTTGACAAAATTCGTGTTTTTTCGCGATTCCTTGATGAGATTCGCGATTCTTTGATGAAATTCGCGGTTTTTTCTCAGCGGCCATTTGACTAAACACTAAATTCGGGTTTATTCCGCGATTCTTTGACGAAATTAGCTTTTTTCCGCGATCCTTTGACAAAATTAGTTTTTTCTGCGATACTTTGATGAAATTCTCTTTTTTCGCGATCCTTTGCAGAAACTCTCATTTTTTCAGCGTTCCTCTGACGAAATTTATGATTTTTTTGCTATCCTTTGATGTAATTTGCGTTTTTTGCAATCCTTTGATGAATTTCAAGTTTTTTTTTTTCCGCAATCTGATGAAATTAACATTTTTCTGCGATCCTATGACAAAATTTGTGTTTTATTCGCAATCCTTTGGGACGAAATTGGCGATTTTTTCCTCGAACGATTGACAAAATTGATTTTTTTTCGCCAATCATTTGTCGAAATTCACGATATTTTTCTGTTGAACTGATGACCGATTTTTCACAATTTTCAGAACCTAATGCCTTACATTTTCGGAAAATTCGTAACAGAATCACCCCTGAATTCGCCAATCGGTCACGGACACTTGTCAACTGATCTCGAGAAAAAAATAATGAAATTTGTCTATCGGTGGCATCGAAAATTCTTGAGTTTCAACAATCTTTCATGGTAAAAAAAAAAAAAAAAAAAAAAAAAAAAGCAAAATGTGTCAATTAGTTGCGCGAAAATGTCAGGAAATTTGCAAGGCGTTTGCGGGAGTTAATCGTAATTTCAAAATGCAAAATTTTCAGGAAAATGGTGAGATTTTTTGGACGGGAGTCTCTCGCCCACAATATTATTTTGGGCGCGAATCCCGCCATCCCGCCCTGAAATTCAAGCCCTGTAGGGTGCCAACAATTTTAATCAGTTGATTTAAATCAACGATTAAAATAATTATTTTAATCAACCGATTTTTTAAAAAAAATCATTGATTTAAATAAAAAATTTTCTAAATGTTTAAAATGTCAAAAAAAATATTAAAATCTAACTTAAACATAATTTGAAAGTTTCTACAGGTATTTTGACTTATGAATAAACAAAAGAGCTTTAAATAATTGTTTCTAAGCTTAATTCAATGAGTATTGTAAAAAGTTAAAAACAGTTGAGTTTATAAAAAGCATTTTTTAAGTTTTTATCCAGATTAAAACAGTTTAATTTAAAAATGATATTTAAATCTAATATAATTTGCAATGTCATAAATTCCTTTAGGTAATCAATTTATGCATTATTTTAAATAAAATTACACATAGCAAGTGTAATACATTTCTACAAGTAAAAGAATAAATAGTAATTAATAGCAATCTCAAGTTAAAGAAGAATGAAAGATTGACATCTTTTCAAAGCTGAATTGTAAATGAATGCATAAGAGAAAAAAAAATAATTGGTATAAAAATGCTAAGCTCAGCAAGAACTTCTTCGGTATAGGTTGAATAAATGTTTTTAACTTTGTAACTCACATAATACTAAATAAAAAACAATGATTAGGGATGTGAAAAGGCAGCAAAATTTTTCGTAAAAAGAAAAAAAAAAATTGAACCATTGAAAGCTAATAATCCACACTGAGAGGTAATAATGCTGTTATTTAAATATTTTGAGGATTTCAGATATAAGTGGCTAACTTTATCCTATATGAATGGGTTTAACTCATTTTCATAATTCTTTTAGTTATCATGCACATACATGTGTGTAAGTTTAGATTTTGGTGGTTTACAGTAATTTTCCTAAATACAAATGCAAAACGAGCTGAAAATAATATCTGTTAGTTTTGTTATTTGTGTTACTAACTAATGAATTACTTATTTGCAGTTTTTATTAATCCTGTAATTACTTATGCTATTTCTTCTAGGACTTTTTTAAATGGTGCCACACCATGTCCCTTTTGAAATTGGCAAAATGCACAATGCTTTAAAGAAAATAGTTGAAATTCACCTGTAGTTGTAGTCAGAGATTTTTTTGTAAAAAACTTCCTCATTCAACAGTATTTCTAAATTCATGTGGCCAAAATCTCGCAAAAACATAGAACTTTATTTCTTTAAAGAATAAAAGATATTATTAAAATATGTTATTTAATTGTATTTTTCAATTTGTTATTCATAAAATTATTAAAAATTAAGGACACTTTATTCATCATACTAAAAATTCTTTTTTTTTTTTTTTCCTTATATCATTACTAAACACATTACTAATATATTTCCTCATGAAATAGTACCCTTTTTTGGAACTAGCATCCTGTCCCTTTTCCTTTCTAAAATGAATACTATATTATTATCATTTTAATAATTAAGTCTTAAAAATGTATAATATCAGAGATTCCCCTAGACAGTTTAAAGGAGAGTGCTGCACGATGCCTGCCCTTACGTTTACAAAACAGCACCCCTCTTGCCCCTGATGAAAAACATTAGCACCCTTATTGCCTCCAGCTGAAAAAGTGCCTTTACTCCTTTGTTTATTAAAAAATTTTACTTGCATAGTGAAAATTGACTCATTGCTGTCTTTAAAATAGCATCCTGTCTATTAAATATTAAAAGTAGTTTTAAAAATCAAAAGAATGCCTTTAAAAAAATTTTTAAAGTGCCCTTAAGAATCCAAAACATGCCCTTCGGAATCCAAAAGTGCCCTTTTCCTAGAAAAAGCACCCTGCCCTTTTTTAAACCGGGGGGAAACTCTGATAATATGTTCCTAATTAGAGAGTTAATTGTTTAGTAATTATTAATTTGAAGTAGTGTTAACTATTTAATATAAAATGCAGGGTTTGCCCAAGTGGGCCCGCCCGGAAAAACCCGGGCGGGTTTTTTCGGGCGGGCCCACTTGAAAAAACCCATTGTGGGTTTTTTCAAATTTTCTCATGTTTTCCCAACTAACATTATTTAATCTGCGGGTTTTTTCGGGCATGCGTACTTGAAAAAACCCATTGTGGGTTTTTTCAAATTTTCTCATGTTTTCACAACTGTAACATTATTTAATATAAGGCATGAGAATGGGTGAAAACTGGAAAATTGGATTAGCAGTCAGTGGCTGTTAGACAGGGTTTGCCCAAGTGACCACTTGAAAAAAAAAAACATTGTGGGTTTTTTCAAACTTTCTCATGTTTTCACAACTGTAACATTATTTAATCTGAGGGTTTTTTCGAGCAGGACCACTTGAAAAAAAAAACATTGTGGGTTTTTTCAAATTTTCTCATGTTTTCACAACTGTAACATTATTTAATCTAAGGAATGAGAATGGGTGAAAACTGGAAAATTGGGTTAATAGTCAGTGGCTGTTAGACAGGGTTTGCCCAAGTGGGCCCAGGTTTTTCCGGGCATTGAAAAAACCCATTGTGCGTTTTTTCAAATTTTCTTGTGCTTTCACAACTGTATCATTATTTAATCTAAGGTTTGAGAATGCAAAGATAAAGGCCAATTTAAATATATTTCAAAAGAACCAGATTTAAAGGAATTTCTAAGCAGAGATAAAATGACCAAAAAAGAAAAAAGAAGGAAGATTTTCATGCCTGTAATCTAAAATGTATTCAAATGCTTTAAATCTTAATGCATGCAAAAAGATTGCACTTGAACCCCATCCTGATTGTTTGCATTGTTATAGCTTTTAAGATTAATCATCCCATTTATTATCCTGCTTCAATGTTCAATGGAAGTGTTATATAGGAGTTTTCCACACAAAAATGGTTCAGATTATGGCAAAAAAGAGTGAAACAGATAAGTTTTCTCCTGGATTTTGTGAATTTTTCTTTTCTTTACATTCAGTACCAGCTACCTCTGCTTTAATCGAACAATACTTTTCCACATATGGTCTGGTTTGGAGCAAGTTATGTAATCATTTTGGAGTTGATAAAGCAGCAAAGCTAGTAATAAGTGTATCGCCATTTGCGATATAAATTTACAAATGTTACTGACTTCTATGACAATCTAATTTAACATTTAATACTGTTGCAATATATATGTAGCAAATTTTGCTAAAATTTTCAAATATATTATTGCGAATCTCATTTCTTTCAAAAGAAAAAAAAAAGTCTTCAACTGATTTCTGATTTGAAGTGAATGAAAGAAACTATATAAATTTAACATGTTTAACTTAAGGTAAGAATTATATAAAGAAATACATTTGTGGTTCACTTAATATATGCTTAGTTCAGCAAACTAGTCCCATGAGATGAGATACAGATGTACCTTTTTAAATTAATTTGATTTTTTTTTCTTTTTATATACTTTTTGTTAATTCTTACTTAATTAATGCAAATTATGCCCAAGTTTCACTGATAAATGGAGAATTCAGGTATTATGTATATGAAAATTAGAAGCTTAAAGTGCTCTCCAAAAAAACTCAATAAAGCCCGAAAAAACCCGGGTTTTATCAGAAAAACCCGAAAAAACCCGGGTTTTAGACTAATGGGCCCAGTGGGCTGGGTTTTTTCGAAAAAACCCGGGGTTTTTCTAACCCTGATAAAATGCAGTTAATAATTTTAATAAATGTTAAATATCACTAGTTTTTATAAAGTTTTACATAATTATTACAATATTAATGTATATAATATTGTTGTATGATACTACCTAATGAAACTACTAATTTGCAGTTTTTATAATTTCTGTAATTACTAACTAATAATTATAATTTTATTAATTAAAGTGTAAAAACATAGATTATGTTAGCAATTAGTAGTTTAATTGTTTTGGAAACCTAAAACTCTTGGTAGCTATTCCGTATTTGAACGCTGGGAAAAAAATCATAAATCTGATTTAAATAAAAAAAATCAGATTTTTTTTTTATTTTTTTATACCCTAAACGAAACCCTATTCGTCTCACTCCTGTCTGTCACAGACTTAGTTCTCGGAAACTGTATAGGCTAGGTACTTGGAATTTTGCATACTTATATTTGAATACCTCCAATCACACAACATATCATAAAACTTTAAAAAAGTCTTTTAATATTTTAATTAAATAAGTTAGTGACATCCGTCCATTTCTACGATTTAGATTAACCTTAATTTCTTTTTCGCACGGGATAGTTGGCTCGATAGCCACCGGCAGGCTTGATTTTTGAAATTTCAGAAAATAATTTTATATATATTTTTAAATAAAGTTTCCTCTTTAACCCTCCAAGCGTCTTGAGGGCTTTCCTGTACTTTCATAAAAATGCTTATAAAAATAATCTTAATTAAAATTTTCTTTTCCTGTAGTACCTGTAGTAAATACTTCATGCCCCTTTCTTTGATATATATCTTGAAATACAATTCTGTTTAAAGCATTTTTGTCTACAACCAGGGTTATCGCTGGCCTTTGAGCAACATTAGTGATTTGGCGAATATGAAATAAAAAAAAAACAGTTAGCCTAGTGTTGCCAGTAGGCTACTTTTTTAAAATTCATATTTCTTGATTGGCACCACTTTTCTGAAATGGTAAAATTCCCCTTGTTTTCGCCTTAATTAATGTCATTAAATAAGGCGAATTTTACTATTTTAAAAAAGTGGTGCCAATTAAGAAATCTGAATTTAAAAAAGTAGCCCACTGGCAACACTGCTGCAGTAGTCAAATGAAAAGAAATGCCATCAAAATAGATTCGGTGTGAAACACTAAAAAATCTGTCTTTAACCCCTTTTTACATCCCTTTCTTTCAAAATGTTCTACAATAACTTAATTTTTTGTAATTGCTTATAAAATAGAAATTCAACTACCACTACAGATACAGAAATTGTTAAAAACAAGTTAATGTCTTCTAAATGTGTAGTAAATGTTTCAGACATTGTTTTAGCAGTCTAAATAAAAATTAAAAACTGCTATCTTTCATTTACCGTTGTAAAAATATGCACTAAAATATGCTATGAGATTTTGACTCTTAACTGACAGAGAAAATTTGACCAGCCAATGATATTTTGCATACAAATAAATAATACAGTAAGTGGCTAATTTCAACACCTCATTCCAGTAAAACTTTTCTTTATTTGTCGTTTGATCTGAGTAATTTTCTTTTTGTTTTTAGCGGCGTGTCACCGGCGCATAGATGGGAATGAACTAACAATAGAGAAATACCTATCGCATAATCCTTTTTGTATTTTTGGCTGTTGCTAAACTGAATTGGTGTTGAATCAGTATCTTTGTAAATGGAGCCATATAAAGTAAATGGCATTGCGCGATTGAACATGCGAAGCGACATCAGACGTTTAGCATCGCGGATAAGAATCTCGCCTGTATTTGCACTCACACACAAAAAGAGCAGAAATTGAGCACTCTCAATTTGGCGAGTCTGATTAATTTTTTACTTGCCAAATGGAGCATTTGGCGCAATGGTGAGTGGCAGCGAGAACCTTGTCTATAACTGGTTAAAGTTGTTTTGGGGAAATGGGAAAAATACAGGCAAACTGCTCAGAGGGTTAAATATCATTAATTCTCGTTAATGACTAATGCTGTCATCTCACTTTTGATTTTTTCCCTTGGACTACATTTCATCGACCATCTCACTTTTGATTTTTTCCCTTGGACTACATTTCATCGACTAATGGATTTAATTAAAAGAACTTTTGTATTATTTTGCCATTTTGAGGTTTTTTTTTTTTTTTAAAGCTAAAATTAAATCATGTAATTAAATATGCTTTTCAGATATACAAACATATGCTGTTACAATTGTCTGAAAAGCAGTTCTTGAATATTTTTAATTAGTTTAAAAAATAGCTTCCTCTTCTAAAAAAAAAAAAAAAAAGCTTCCTCTTCTCTTCTTAAAAAAAAAAAAAAGCTTCCTCTTCTAATCGTTTTAATATTACTATTTACCGGTGCTGCCATTTATGTTCTCATAGATAAAGTATAACTTTTTAATAATTATAAATTAATGATTTGGATTTATTAATTAAAGAATAAAGTGTTTTGAAAGGAATATTAAACTAAATCCTTTGTATGATCTTCGATCATACTTACCCACTTATTTTCTGTTTTCATTTATATATTGTAAATTTTATTATTTGAAAGTTACTGATAATTTATGTGTAGATGATCAGGGCTTTTTCCAATTTCTTGTATTATTTTTTTCTTTTTAAGATCCTAATACAAGGTCACTGCATCCAGTGATTTTTTTTTTTTTTTCCCTTTACTCCATGCTTACATTAATGGATTTCATTTATTTTTGGGAGATTCCAATACGTTGTAGTTGCTGCATCCAGTATTCTTTTCCCTCATCTCTGTGAAGCACACATACATGCAGTACTATAGTGATTGCAGCGTTGATGAATTTCTTATATTTTTGGAGATTTTCTTCCAATACAGCAAAGTCAATGCATCCAGTGATTTTTTCTTTTTTTTTTTTAATGTGTGCGAAACTCTCATACAGCAATATAGTAATTACAGCCATTAACGTATTTCAAATTTTCATTTTTTCGACTTTGCAATGTTTGTTAAATTTTTTGTAATTTTGATGAAATGTGCATTAAAACATAATCTAAAAAAATCATCTGTTTTTTATTGATTTAATTTAATAATTCTGCATTTAAATTCTTTCTTATAAGTAAGTTTATTCTTAAAATTAATTAATTTTTTCTTTTGTCTAAAATCACTCAAACGAGTCAAATTTTACAACCGGTACTATCAGGGTTGCAAAAAAGCCAGCTAAAATTTTAAAAAGCGAGGCCGGTAGATTTTATTGGTTTTAACCGGCCTTTTTTGGCCATAATTGACTTGTATAAAGCGAAGCATTGTAATTATAAACTACACATTTTAAAGTGTTTTTAATTAGCTTTAATGTCATTTAATTGATCTAGAGTTTAATAAGTAACCCAATTTCTGAATAATGAAGACATTAATATTGGAATAAAACTTAGATGGTTTAGCTACAGGGTTGCAAAAAAGCCGGCTAAAATTAAAAAAAGCCACGCCGGTGGCTTTTATTGGTTTTAACCGGCTTTTTTTGGCCAAAATTGGCCTTTTTTGGCCAAAATTGGCTTTTAACAGTGAAGCATTTTAATTATAAATGACACATTTTTATGTGTTTTTTAATTAGTTTTAAAGACATTTAATTGAGGTAAAAATCAATATAACCCAATTTTTCAATGATGAAGACTTTAATATTGGAATAAGAAAAGGTCATACCAATTGCTTTGTCTGGTTTACACTGACCTCAACAATCTTTTTTTTTTTTAAACCACACATATGCATTTAATAAAAACATTTTTCTCTATTAAAACAGTATTATGAATAACATATGCATTAATTTCTGCATGAATATGCACTATTTTAAATAGCAAGTAGCTTTTCAAAATTCTAATTCAACAAGTTTTATTTGGAGAATTTTTTTTTTTTTTATTTTCTCTTTATTTTATTCACTTACATGTACTAAAATTTCCTCAAATGTTATATCCTTCCTAATTTCTCTTTCAAAATTGTTCATTCTATGATTTTAATCTGTCTGTATGGACATATCTGGAATAAGTTACATAACAGCTTAATAGCAGAAAAACTTTTTACATATCATTTTTATAAGTATTTTTTATATATCGGTTGCTTATTACTTATTATCGTTTGCTTATTATTGCTCAAGTATTATATAAGATAATTTCAGTTATTAAATACATAATAATTATACATATAAGCTATTTAGTTTTAATCAATTTAAAAAGCAAATATCAGTATATGTAAGAATGTTTCTATTTTAATATGCAGGGTTGCAAAAAAGCCGGCTAAAATTTAAAAAAGCCAGGCCAGTGGCTTTTTTTGGCTAAAATTGGCCTTTTTTGGCCATAATTGGCTTTTATACAATGAAGCATTGTAATTATAAACTACACATTTTAAAGTGTTTTTAATTAGTTTTAGTGACATTTAATTGATTTAGAGTTTAATAAGTAACCCAATTTCTCAATAATGAGGACATTAATACTGGAATAAAACTTAGATGGTTTTGCTAGTGATTAGTAGTCAGAATTGCTAATATGTCAGCTAAATTTTAAAAGGGACGTACCAATTGCCAATATTTTCATTTTTACTGCTTTATAAAATTAGAGGATAATGGTTACTTAGTTACATGTTTTATTACTTAATTTTAAGGGCTATTAATATACAAGTCTTATTTTATTTCTAGTAAACATTTAAAATGATACATAGTCATATTAATAAAAACACCATTTCTCACTATTAAAAATTTTATGAATAGCATATGCATGAATATGCTTAGCAACAAGCTTTTCAAAATTTTGTTTAGAGAATTTTTTGTTTTTCTTGTTTAAATGCTCTATTTTTTATACACTTATGTACCACTCTCCTCAAATATTACATCCTTTCTCTTTCAACATTTATAACTTAATCTCTCCATATGGACAGATAAGAATGTTTCCATTTTGATGTGCTACATTTTGTCATTAATTAAATGTAATCTTTAAAATGTTTAGTATATGTGGAGTTATGTAATATAGAATTTCAAAACACCAGTTTGGAGCCTAACTTATATTCTTTTCAGCGTTTATATATATATATATATATTTTCAGACATAATGCCTTCTAGAAGTTATAAAGACTTATTTATTTGACAAAATTTAATAGAAATCTATATTTTTTTCTATTAGAAAATATTTATAACTGTATTAAAAATTAATTGATCCAAATTTTAAATGAATTAACTGTAAACCAACTTTAAAAAATAAAAGCCGGCTTTTTTTAAGTGGTTAAAACCAAAAAAAGCCGGCCGGCTTTTTTTGGCCTGGCTAAAAGCTGTCAACCCTGTTTTGCTAGCGATTTGTAGTCAGAATTGCAAATATGTCAGCTAAATTTTAAAAGGTCCATACCAACTGCTTTATTTGGTTTACACTGACCTTTAACTCCACTCCCCCCTCCCCCAATTTTTTTCATTTTTACTGCTTTATAAAATTGAAGAGGACAATGGTTACTTAGTTCCATGTTTTATTACTTAATTTTAAGAGCCAGGGCTGCTTGAAATTCAATTTTTCCTAGGAGGGGAGTCTCCCTACTAACATTTATAAATGGAGGGGAGTTGAGCTATTTGGGAGGGAGAAAAAAATATCTTTAAAACCCACTGTTTTACGAGCTATTTAAAGAATTACATTAATACAGACATGACAAAATACCATTGAAGCAATTTAAATCAACAACTCAGAATAATTACATAAAATGTTTTTTATTTAAAAAAGGAAGAAGGTCAATCTTTTATACAGTCTATTTTTCAACTTTCAACCAAAAGTTAAGAGTCTTTAATAATCGCGTTTTTTAATGAAATTCCAAATTTAGATTTTAATTAGATTTTGGGCCCTGAATCCTCTTTCACAAGGTAAAACTTGTGACAGACAGCACAAGCACAACATTTATAACTTTGAAAATTATTGGAAACATATGGTTATGTTCTCTTTAAAAAATTTTGGAAAACTTTGAAAATGTGCCTTCATTTTTAACTACTTGCATGAAAAATGCATATTCAGTGATGGCATCATAAATATCCATTTCTGAGAGAAATTGTTTTATTATATCCTTAATGGAATTATAGTCAAAACTCGACTCCCTGGTATTTTCTTTGAACAAGCTTCTGTGTATTCAAATTTTAAACAAAGCCCAAAGTTTTAAATGGAAATTGTTGATTCATTTCTTCTATTACACGAGAAATATAGCTTAACTTTAAATTGTCAAATCCTGATTTCAGTGAATTGCAAGGATCAATTAGTTTGGTGTTTCTAAATATGTTTTATCGGAGCTCAGGATTTTTATTTCATGTGCACCACGAGATCTTTGCAGTCCTTCTAATCTTACTTTTGCTTAGTACTGAATCTAGACCAATTTGGCAGAGCGCAGCACACGGTAACACTTACTGTTCTGTTTTGGCGCACCATTTCGGATATTTTCCTTTTTCTGTCATGGGAAAAAATATCGTGAAATATGCCAATCAGGCGTAGGGGAAAAAAACGTAAATTTTCTCAATCGGTCGAGGGAAGAATATCGTGAAATTCGTCGATTGATTTCAGGATAAAATTGCAAAATCCGTCGATCTGCCACGGAATAAAACTGTAAATTTCATCAGTCTGTCGCAAAAAGTAACCATGAAATTCTCGTCTGATTCTGAGTAAAATAAAATCTGAAATTCACAGCAAATTTTCTAAACGGTTACAGCAGGGAATGGAAAGGGATTGGGAAATCCCCTCCCGGGACTATTTTTTTTTTTTTTTTTGTTGTTGCAAGTCAAGTAAACTTTTTTTTTTTGGTTCGGTTTGATTTCTGCCTGAGTGTAGATTCTTGCAAGTTGGGTTCCGGTTAAACCCACTTTTTCAAAAGTTAGTTCAGTATATTATTTCAGATTAAAAACTATACCTATAATAATAAACATAAATATTTGTGTGCTGTTTTATGTAGAGATTTTCGCGTTTTTTTTCCTGCGATCTTTTGACGAAATTCGCGTTTTTTACGCGATACTTTGAGGATATTCGCATTTTTTACGCGATCCTTTGACGAAATTCGCGTTTTTTTACGCGCTCTTTTGACGAAATTCGCGTTTTTTCGCGATCTTTTGACGAAATTCGCGTTTTTTCGCGATCTTTTGACGAAATTCGCGTTTTTTCGCGATCTTTTGACGAAATTCGCGCTTTTTTCGCGATCTTTTGATGAAATTCGCGTTTTTTCGCGATACTTTGACGAAATTCGCGATTTTATTTACACGATCCTTTGACGAAATTCGCGTTTTTTCCGCGATCCTTCGACGAAATTCGCGATCCTTTGATAAAATTCGCGTTTTTTCGGACGATCCTTTGACTGAATTCGCGTTTTTGGGGGGCGATCTTTTGACGAAATTCGCATTTTTGCGCGATCCTTTGACGAAATTAGCATTTTCTGTGATCCTTTGATGAAATTCGCGTTTTTTCGTGATCCTTCGATGAAATTCGTGTTTTTTCGCGATCATTTGACGAAATTAGCGTTTTTTCCACGATCCTTTGACGAAATTAGCGTTTTTTCCACGATCGTTTGCCGAAACTCTCGTTTTTTTCCGTAATCCTTTACCGAAATCTGCGTTTTTTTTTGCGATCCTTTGATGAATTTCGCGTTTTTTCCCGCGATCTTTTGCCAAAATTGGCGTTTTATTCGCGATCATTTACGAAATTCGCGTTTTTCGTGATCCTTTGTGACGAAATTGGCGATTTTATTAACGAAATTTATATTTTCGGCGATCATTCGTCGAAATTCGCGATATTTTTCTGTTATATTTTTTTAAATTTCTGAATTGATGACTGATTTTTCGTAATTTTTGGATCTGAATACGTTAAATTTTCGGAAAATTCGCAACAGAATCACCTCTGAAATCGCCAATCGCTCATGGAAAATAACGCGAAACTTGTCAATCTATCTCGGGAGGGGGGGGGGGGGAAGTGAAATTTGTCTATCGGCCGTGGGTAAAAATTGTGAATTTCAACGATCTTTCGCGGTAAAAAACTCGCAAAATGTGTCAATTGGTCGCGCGAAAATATCACAAAATTCGCAATGCGTTCGTGGGAGTTGATCATATTCAAAATGAAAAATTTTCCAGAAAAGGGTGACATTTTCTGGACGGGAGCTTCCCGCCCACTTTATTCTTTTGGGCGGGATTTGAAAATTTTGGGCGCGAATCCCGTCATCCCGCCCTGAAATTCAAACCCTGAGAGCTATTAATATACAAGTCTTATCTTATTTCTAGTAAACATTCAAAATTATACATAGTTATGTAATATAAACACAATTTCTTACTGTTAAAAATATTATAAATAGCATTTGCATGAAAATGCTTAGCAACAAGATTTTCAAAATTTTATTTAGAGATTTTTTTTTTTTTTTTTTTTTTTTTTTTTTTTATCTGTTTAAAATGCTCTATTTTTTATACACTTATGTACCAAACTCTCCTCAAAAATTATATCCTTTCTAATTTCTCTTTTAACATATGAATAACTTCCAGGGTTGCAAAAAAGCCGGCTAAAATTAAAAAAAGCCAGGCCGGTGGCTTTTATTGGTTTTAACCGGCTTTTTTTGGCCATAATTGGCCTTTATACAATAAAGCATTGTAATTATAAACTACACATAAAGTGTTTTTAATTAGTTTTAATGACATTTAATTGATTTACAGTTTACTAAGTAACCCAATTTCTCAATAATGAGGACATTAATACTGGAATAAAACTTAGATGATTTTGCCAGTGATTTGTATTCAGAATTGCAAATATGTCAGCTAAATTTTAAAAGGGCCATACCAACTGCCAATTTTTTCATTTTTACTGCTTTATAAAATTAAAGAGGACAATGGTTAGGACTTAGTTATATGTTTTATTACTTAATTTTAAGAGCTATTAATATATGTCTTATTTTATTTCTAGCAAACATTTAAAATTATACATAGTCATATTAATAAAAAACCACAATTTCTCACTATTAAAAACATTATGAATAGCATATGCATGAATATGCGTAGCAACAAGCTTTTCAAAATTTTATTTTGAGAAATTTTTTTTTTCTTGTTTAAATGCTCTATTTTTTATACACTTATGTACCACTCTCCTCAAATAAAACATCTTTTCTAATTCCTCGTTTCCATTTTGATGCGTTACATTTTGTCATTAAGGCTGTTAAATCCAAAAGGGCAACTTTCTGACATAAGTTTTAATTTATTTTTGTCCAGAAATGCATGAAACTAGCAGATGTTGTTGTTCAGAAACTATGTAATTGCACTGTTTTTCTGGGTTTTTTTGCAAACGCTATAGATTTTTCAGAAAATAGTGTCAAAGTGAGCGTTTTTAACCGAATTTCTGCACAAAAGAAGAAACCACTCAGAAAAGGGTGAAAAAACATGTTTGTCACATGATCAAAATCTCTTTATAACTCAATAGACAATTGATGGATCAAAAAATGGAAACAGTTCGATTCCAAATCGCTTCCATGGTCAGGCTTTCGAATTTTACATCTTTCCGTTAAAAAATGAATTTGTAAATGTGTCAAAACATTTTGCGCTTGTTGAGCAGAGCAGTTAAGAACAGTTTTAATTAAATATAATCTTTAAAATGTGTAGTATATGTGGAGCTATATAATATAGAATTTCAAAACACCAGTTCGGAGCCTAACTTATATCCTTTTCAATGTTTATATACATTTTTTTTTTCAGACATAATGCGTTCACAGTTGTCTTCTAGAAGTTATAAAGACTTATTTATTTGATAAAATTTAATAGAAATCTATTATTTTTTTTAGTAGAAAATATTTATAAGTGTATTAAAAATTAATTGATCCAAATTTAAAACAAATTTACTGTAAACCAACTTTAAAAAATAAAAACTGGCTTTTTTCAATAAAAGTCGGCTTTTTTTAAGTGGTTAAAACCAAAAGCTGGCTAAAAGCCAGCAACCCTGATAACTTCATCTCTCCATATGGACACATAAGAATGTTTCCATTTTGATGTGATTACATTTTGACATTTTTCAATAAATATAATCTTTAAAATGTGTAGTATATGTGGAGCTATGTAATATAGAATTTCAAAACACCCGTTTGGAGTCTAACTTATATCCTTTTCAATATTTATAACTTTTTTTTTCAGATATAATGCCTTCAAAGCTGCCTTCTAACATTTATAAAGTCTTATTTATTTGACAAAATTTAATAGAAGTTTATAATTTTTTTAGTAGAAAGTATTTATAAGTGTATTAAAAATTAATTGATCTAAATTTAAAACGAATTTTTACGAACGATAATTTAAAACGAAACCAACTTTTAAAAATAAAAACCTGCTTTTTTTAAGTGGCTGAAACCAAAAAAAGCCGGCCGGTTTTTTTTGGCCTGAGACTAAAAGCCAGCAACCCTGGGTACTATGTGGTTACTCTCTTATATAGAGGCAATAATTTTAGTTGTGTACCGAGTAGTACTTTGGCCGAGTACCGAATACCGAGTAGTTGTGTAATAAGGAAAAAAAACGCTGATGTGCACATAATGTGAGCTTAGGGGTACATATATACAGGGTTGGGTTTAAGCCGTCAAAAACCAGTTTTTGACGTGACATAGGTTTAAACCGCGTTTTAAGCGGTTTTAACCGTCAAAAACACCAATATTTAAATATGGTCAGGACAACAACAACAAAAAAATGCTGTTATAGCAAGATACAACATTGCTTTTATTTAATGATTGTGCACTTTAGTTTTAGCATTTATTTTACTGTAATCAAATATTAAATTATAATTTATTTCTTTGTTTATGACTAAATTGCCAAATTTTTTATATGTATTTTTATTGTGGCTTTTCAGCATACTTGGTTGCATTTCTTATTTAAAAAACAATATATATATATAGAGAGAGAGAGAGAGAGACAAACGTTTTGTAATAATAAGCCATTATAACAAACGAAATCAATCATGATAGTTTAATATAATATTGAAAAAACTGGAATATAACTATTAATTAAAAAACAATTTTTAAAGAAATTCCTTAATGGTGTCCATTACTGGCACATCTGCCCTATATACAGTCTTTAACAGAAATATTTTCTCTGCAGCATTTTCTTTTACAAACGCAGAAAAATAAAAATAACATTTATTTTACAAATGAGAAAAGAATGAAATGTTAGGATAAAATGATAAAATATGATATTTTAATCCTTTTATCCCAATATTAATTTTTGTTAGTGACTGACAATCACCTCTTACTGATGAAATTATCTTATTTGTGGAATTTCTCCTAAAATTAGGGACAAATGAATAATTCGGCATACCAGTAAGAAAAAGAAAAATGCTTAACTTAGTTTGAAACCTGTTCCAAAAATGAAAGTATCCTAATAACAAAAATAACTGCAAGCAAAATCGAAAATTTAAAAATCGGTCTTTGTAGAGATCGACATTAGTTATCCAATGCAAAAAACATTTAAAAATATTGAAATATTAAACAAAATTTCTATCATAAAATTGACGTTATTGAGTGGGGTTTTCATTTCTACTTTGAAAAAAATCATTTAAAAGTATGAAATTTCGAACAAGATATTAAAAAAAAAAAAAATTTCTCCTGTAGGATTAATATTAGCAGGCGGGTGTTTTAACTTGAACTTTGGTGAAGGTAGCTCCTTAAACAACCCCATCCATAAGAACATAATAGGGGGAAAGCAAGAAAAATTGGTTTTGTTGCAATAGCAATACTGTTTTGTACTGGAAGGGAATCTTTGAATTTGCTCTATCTTAAGGAAAGTAAATACCCTCATTAGATACCAATTGTGATAGATTACTCTGTGCTTCTAGCCATGAAAAAATCTAAACAATTTATTTATCTCTGCAAAATTTAGATTAAACCTATCTAGTTTTAATGATTACAAATAATTAAGGATTTATTAACTGTTCATCTTAAAATCATACATTAATGATAAACTAAATCATTAAATAACAGTTAGGTAATTTTTATTCACAAATAATAATAAAAAAAAATCATACAACAATCAATTTGCAGTTTACCATATCCTATGCAAATAGGTTTCAAGAATGTATTTCTGCAGTTTATACCCCACAGTTTTAATGTATTTATGCAGTTTTACTTAGAATTTATTGTTTAAAGCCCATCTAACTCTGCTAAATAATTCTTTTGGTTTAATTAATTAATTTTTATTAAAACTAGGTTTTTGACACTTTTGGACATTTTTGACAGAAAGGTTTTTGACATGACGTTTTTAACCATGGTTAAAATCGGTTTAAACCGTCGCATGTCAAAAACTTGCCAACCCTGCATATATATATACCTGTGTGTACATATATATAATATACATGTATAGTATATATAAATTCACTAATTAAATTTGAAATTTATATGTGCACCTTTAAAAGACAATTTTTGACAATTCAAAACAGTAGCGAAAAAGGGAGAATTGACACATAACAAGTATAATTATTAACCAATATAAAATTAAAACATTCTTCAACCCTCCAATTTATTCCGATACCTGAAATCTGTCTGTCTATCAAAAAAAAAAAAAAAATTATTGGTTACTATAACAATTCATTGAATAATGCAAAACATTTCATATATATTTTGTAACTGTACCTTATTTTCTTTTGATTAAAAATAAAAAAGAGAAAAATACGAAGTGAGGTACAAAAAGCAATACAGGCTTTTTTAACAGAAGACTTATGTAAAACTGACACTCCATTTGCATGGTGGGGGTGAAAAAAAACTTTTCCGATTATATGCAATCTTGCAAAAAAAAATTCTTAGTGCACCTTCAACCACTGTTTATCTGAACGTATATTTTCAGAGGCAGGCCAAATTTATAGTAGTAAAAGAAATGCCCTATCTGTTGATAATGTAGAATGTTTGGTGTTTTTGCACCATAATTTGAAATATAATAAATTTAATTATTAAATTTTTTTTATTACATTTATTGTATTTTCAGTTTCTTTATCCAAAATAAGTCTTTTCTGTTTTCCTATATATTTAAAAAGAACTTATTTTTATTTGTATAAATGTGAAACTAAATTTTAATCTGGAATTATTTTATGAGAGCTTTTGTTCTTAACTTTTTCTATATTTTGTAGACATATTGTTAAATAGGGGAGAGGGGGGCACCTTTGAACAATTTTTTAAAAAATCCACATATTTCTTACTTGAATTATATTTATTGAATTTTAAATATTTCGTGAGAGAGAGAATGTAATTCTGCATCATATGAAATAAAAAATTACAGTTTTTAAGATAAATATGTTGTGAGGCTTTAAAAAGCTGAAAATTTTCTGTTCAAACCTGCCCTATGTAGGGGTACCTTTGAACAAGCTAGGGGCACCTTTGAACAAATAAACAAAATATGAAAATATTGATAGTTTTTATTAAAAACTGCATATCTTTCCAAAATATAAAATAATAAGAATAAAATTACCACAATTACATTTAACTGAAATTACTAATTTTTTATTATTTAACCAAATTTGTATACATCAAAGCACATTGTTGAGACACAATGGAGGACCCCTCCAATTATGTTTAATTGTGGCAATTTTTTATACTATATCCTTAAAATCCACCAAATTGATATCTGATACCTCTAGAAAATATATCATATGTTCTTTTTTGCGAAGAAACCTGACATTAAGCAATTTAATCTGACCAACGTAATGAAGAGTTCTTTTTGCATGAAATTGAACTAAAAGGAAATCATCTTCATTCAAATTGTTATAGAAAATGAATAAAACCCTGTTTTATGAAATCCAGAAATAATGTTTACCATTGAAAATGAAACAGTATAGGGTTTGTTAGACAAATCTGCTAAATCATGAATTATTGTTGTGTGTCCTGAATTTGCTTGTAATTGAAGCCCTACATCAGTACAACTTTCATATTAAGTACACTTAATCTCTTAATTTTCATATTTAAAAAAAAAAAAAAAAAAAAAAAAAAAAAAAAAAAAAAAATTCAGCAATAATAATATTTAGATGCATCTATAACTCTTTACTTCATAGTTTTAATTGTTCAATGCAGGTTTGCAAAAAAGCCGGCTAAAATTAAAAAAAGCCAGGCCGCTGGCTTTTATTGGTTTTAACTGACTTTTTTGGCCAAAATTGGCCTTTTTTGGCCACAATTGGATTTTATACAATGAAGCATTGTAATTGTAAACTACACATTTTAAAGTGTTTTTAATTAGTTTTAATGATATTTAATTGATTTAGAATTTAATAAGTAACCCAATTTGTCAATAATGAGAACATTAATACGGGAATAAAACTTAGATGGTTTTTGCTAATGATTTGTAGTCAGAATTGCAAATATGTCAGCTAAATTTTAAAAGGGCCATACCAACTGCCAATTTTTTTTTCATTTTTACTGCTTTATAAAATTAAAGAGGATAATGGTTACTTAGTTACATGTTTTATTACTTAATTAATTTTAAGAGTTATTAATATACAAGTCTTATTTTATTTCTAAAATTATACATAGTCATACTAACAAAAACATCATTTCTCTTTATCTCTATTAAAAACATTATGAATAGCATATGCATGAACATGCTTAGCAACAAGCTTTTCAAAATTTTATTGAGAGAATTTTTTTTTTCTTGTTTTAATGTTCTATTTTTTTACATTTATGTACCACTCTCCTCAAATATTATATCCTTTCTAATTTCTCTTACATTTATAACTTAATCTCTCCATGTGGATACATAAGAATGTTTCCATTTTGATGTGTTACATTTTGTCATTAATTAAATATAATCTTAAAAAAGTGTAGTATACGTGGAGCTATGTAATACAGAATTTCAAAACACCAGTTTCGAGTCTAACTTATATTCTTTTCAATGTTTATAATTTTTATTTTTTTTTTTTGCAGACATAATGTCTTCACAGTTGCCTTCTAGAAGTTATAAAGGCTTATTTATTTGACAAAATTTAATAAAAATCTATAATTTTTTTAGTAGAAAATATTTGTAAGTGTATTAAAAATTAATTGATCCAAATTTAAAACGAATTAACTGTAAACCAACTTTAAAAAATAAAAACTGGCTTTTTTCAATAAAAGCCAGCTTTTTTAAAGTGGTTAAAACCAAAAAAAGCCGGCAACCCTGGTTCAATGGTGCCCCAACTTTTCCCGTCAATGGTGCCCCATCACATAGCGTTAGCATTACAACTATTTACTCAATTAGGTTTGAGAATTTGAATAAAACAAACCTCCTAAGTTAAAGCTAACATCTTTATTTAGGTATTAAATAGTAAATTATAATTTTAGGGATACAAGATTATCAACAAAAAGCTTACAACTTTATTTTGTTAAGTTTAGATTCAAGAAAGCAAAATATACATATCTTGCTTAGACAGTAGTGTGCATGCAAAATAGTAAAGCTTTGTATTCTTGTTACATTGATGCAGTAGTACTGTGCTGCCGTATATATTTAAAAAATATAATTTATTTAAAGAAAAATATTTACAGTGTTCAAAGGTACCCCCTCTCCCCTACTGAGTAAATAGTTTTATGAATTATTGCATATATTATATATACATTGATATTCGAATAACTTTTTACAGATCAGTTTTAAATTCATATGCTTAAAAAATGAAATTCTTACAACTACTCGGTATTGGCCGAGTACTCGGCCAAAATTTCACCGAGTACCGAGTATTTACTGAGTACTCGGTACGGCTCTAAATAATTTCTTCAGTGACATTTTTATCTCTAAATTCATTATTTTTCCTATCTATAACAGGGTTGCCGGCTTTTAGCCAGGCCAAAAAAACCCGGCCGGCTTTTTTTGGTTTTAACCACTTAAAAAAAGCCGGCTTTTATTTTTTAAAGTTGGTTTACAGTTAATTTGTTTTAAATTTGGATCAATTAATTTTCAATACACTTATAAATATTTTCTACTAAAAAAATATAGATTTCTATTAAATTTTGTCAAATAAATAAGTCTATAACTTCTAGAAGGCAAATGTGAAGGCATTATGTCTGAAAAAAAAATATATATATATATATATATATATATATTATTTTCAATGTTTATATATATATATATATATAAACATTGAAAATAATATAAGTTAGGCTCCAAACGGGTATTTTGAAATTCTATATTACATAGCTCCACTCCACATATACTACACATTTTAAAGATTATATTTAATTAATGACAAAATGTAGCACATCAAAATGGAAACATTCTTGTGTGTCCATATGGAGAGATTAAGTTATAAATGTTAAAAGAGAAATTAGAAAGGATATAATATTTGAGGAAAGTGGTACATAAGTGTAAAAAAAATAGAACATTTAAACAAGAAAAAAAATTCTCTACGTACAGTTTTGAAAAGCTTGTTGCTAAGCATGTTCATGCATATGCTATTCATAATGTTTTTAATAGAGAGAAAGAGAAATGATGTTTTTGTTAGTATGACTATGGTGCAATCCATGTCAATTCAGGCAGCCAAAGAAAAAATCTTACCTTCATAGTCTCAGAAGTTTTTGAATTGAACATATGTTAAAATTCACGAAAAAATAAGATAACTGTATATTTTTGTTTTGCCCAAAAAAATTCCTGGCCCGAGATACAGGCCGCCAAAGATGGCATCCCGGACACCATTTCCCATTCGCAATTTTCGATAAAAATTTTAAAGTGCTCTATCTCTTGAACGATGCAAGATTTTTTTGTTGCGGTTTTTTTTTATTTTAAAGATAATATTCTTCTGTTTAAAATGATATACCCAATTTTGAAATATGTATTAAACTTTTCTTGTGGCAGCCTTTTGAAAAAACAAATTTTTTTTTCAAAAAAATTTTCTTTTTCAAAAATGCCAATCTCAAAAATTTTGATTTTTTTTGCTGTTAATTAATACCATTGAGTACTACCTTCCCTGTAAAGGAGAACTTCCACTTTTGATTTTGGCAAGTTATACAAGGCGTGGTTAAAAAGTTCGGTCAATGGAAGCATAAAACAAATAAAATAAAACATGGAAAAAAATATCTTAACTATGTACTAAAATGAAATGTATTAAAATATACATTCTGTAAAATATGTGGTGCAATGAATAATAATTATTCATTTACAGATCCTCAAAAAGAATTCCATTAGATAATGGTATAAGGGGAATATTGTTTGTGGCGTATTTTAATTATGCTAAACTCTTTCACATATAATAAAATTATATATGTTGCTGTGGTTTACAAGTTACTTCCTGTGTAATAGAAAGTGCATAGTATTTACAGGGGCACACAAAATATTTCAAATACTTTACTGTATACAAAATGGGTGTACATCAATTGCGCTTACGGTAGGAGGAGATCATAAATTGCGCTTACAGCTTCGGCCCCTTCTGTATGAACTGCGCTCGAAGGGGTGAGGTAAGCAATCCATCATTGTATTGAGGGTTGCCTTAAAGAGCTTTTTTTCTCCAAAAGTCTTTTGGATGCAAATCCAGCCGCGGAAAATCTTGGCGACAATAATTCATCTAGCATTGCATTACATCTTATAATATATTCAATGTAATAAATACAAATAAAATATTAAAATGAACTAAATTCCTCCAGTAGAGGATACTTATTAATATTTACTACGAAAGAAGGGGGGACCCGATTTAAATGGGCCCGGTGCAAATTGCCGCCCCAAGTTTTGTTAGCTCTTTCATAAGTATTCCAAGGAATATCTAATGTTAATTAAAAAACACACGATTGTTAAAAAAAAAAAAAAATTATTTTGACTTGTAACATTTGGGTAAAAAGCGTTTTTCCATTTTTAATGACAAAAGTGCTGAAGGAAGACCCATAAAATTCAAGTTACAGTCCACTCCCTCTAATCCGCAACTCTATAATCCGCAAACGCCTATAATCCGCACTATATTTCAGATGTAAACAAAGAAATAAAATCTTTTTTTAAGCAAGATAACTCACATTTTGACTGTAATAAATATTGACTAATCTGATGAATTTATTAAGAAGTTTAATTAATTTTAAATGCACTAAAATTTTTTTATACATTTTTGCATTAGTTAGAAAGAAATATTCTGTGTATCTTATTAATAACTATTAGACTGCTATATTCTGAACGCATTTGTTGGCTATATAAAAGGTAAAATTACTTTCAAAGAAGGGTCAGCTCTTTTGGATAAATGTCTTAATCTTTTAGAAAAATAAACTTTTCTTATTTATCAAGAAATCCTGACTCTTGTAAAAGGCTTCAAGATTTAACTGCAGAGCATAAATTAAAAGCTATAAAGCAAACTATTATTACTGCGATGCTTGAGATCTAAAAATAAGCAGAAATGTTTCTATTAATTGTGCATTATTATATTATTTAAATGTATTTCTAATATTGGGTACAGTTTATATATATATAAGCAGTTTCTTTTATTTCTGTGTTATTTATTTACAATGTGGTTGCTATATTTGTTGATAAATTCCAAATATTACAATGTAAACAAAGAAATGACCTATAATCCGCAAAATTCTATAATTCACAAAACCCTTGGTCCCAACCTGTGCGGATTAGAGGGAGTGTACTGTATCATAACTCGGTAAGATTTATTTGTACAAAAATGAAACTTTTATTGTGAAGTAGTAGTACATGAAGAAAGTTTCACTAAGTATATAGTACTTGAATCCCGTAAAAAACGTAATTTCTGTAACTTTTAAAAATAACACATTTTTTATATAAACGGATTTAATAGGAGGAAGAATAGCTTTAAAACATGTTTGCTATTGAAACTATACTTCTAAAGCTAATGGTTTAGGAAATTGGTCATTGGGTAACAATTAGAGCTGACACTCTTGTATACTATTTGCCACGATTTTTAATATTTTATAATCAAAAGTTCATTGATTTTTACAAATGTTTTTCTCAAGTACTATCAAATCTGTCAGTAGCATGTTTAAATTAACAAGATTATTACTATAAATTGTAGTATTACTATTATTAGTAGCAATTATTTTTTAATTGAAGCAGAATAGAGAAGTGTCTAATTTAGGATTATTTAAACAATCATTAATGTGTTAAATTTTTCTATCACAACATAATTTTCATCCATTCATGTATTTATATTCTCTTTCAGATACCAAATAACGAATCCATTAGTTCTACTTAAAAATTTGGCTTTTAAAAGTCAGCAAAAATTTAATTAAAAAATATTTTGAGGATCAAAATCATAAAGTCAACTCTAATCTATTATTTAAAGTGTATTTTTCTTTTATAAGAAGACATCTATTATTAAAAAGGATAATTTATCTTTATAGATAAATAAAGCCTTAAAACTATATTTGGACAAGATGTATTGATTTAACACGAAATGAGAAAATCATAATCTTATGTTGATGAAAGTATTTTTTTTTTCTTTTAAGATTTAAGGGTGTTGTAAGAATTTCCCTCAAAATTTTTTAACTTACAAACTCATTTTTAAACGCAAAAGCATGTCACTTGCAGACATGACTATTGGATTAATTTAGAATCTAATAATCTTTTCATTTTTTGATAACTGAATTACATGTTGAATTATAAGCGATTGTTGTTTGATAAAAATTTTATCGAACTGTCACGTCTGGAAATTCAGTTTAGAACGCATTGTGGAAATTCAGTTCAAATGCTAAATGCTTTTTAGCAGCATTTTGTAAAAGGTTGCCTTTAATGAAAATTTTAAAAATCGTTCGATTTCATAGTTTCTAAATCAGCATTTGCCACTCTCATGCAAGTATAAACAAATATGAATTCTGCAAAGTAATCAGTTTGGATTTGAAAACAGTTTTAAGGCTGCTCTCAAATTCAAAGAAGCTACTTCCCGACACATTTCTGAATTCATTTTTGCTCGAAAACACATTAAATTAGAAGGTGCTCTTATTCAGAAACTATGTAATCGAATGACTTTTCCCTTTTATGGTAAAAGCAGATGATTTTACAGAAAATACTCTAAAATTTGGCGTTTTGATCCAAATTCACGACGCAGCAGTGCGAGAAAGAAGAAAAACTTGTCGTCACGTAACAAGAATGGCTTATAACTCTATAAGTAATTTATTTATCTGAAAATGGAAAACGCTATTCAATTAAAAATCGCTCCAATAGGCCTGTTAATTTTATTCCTTGAAGTATAAAAATGAATCAGACAATGTGGCATAAAATTTTATGTTGCGGTAAAACTTAAGAAATTAAGTTTCTTTACCCACTTTTGGATGCACGTTTTTCAAATGATACCGCAACTATCAGTTTTTAATTCATTACAATTCAATGCTCTTCTTCTTATTATTAATTTATAAGCATGTGCACAAGGAGAATCGTGCGTGATTATAAGAATTATATATTCAGTAAAAATTAACTTTTATCAAGAAATATATATTTAAGTTTCAGCTATGAAACATCGTGCAGCCAATTATTTGGAATTTTAAATTTTACTTTAGAATTTGAAAAAAAAAAGTTTTGAGAGAAAAGAATAGATCAATTTTTAAATACCATAGTTCCAAACAAGTTAATAATAATAATAGTGAAAACAATAATATTAATAGTAATAAAAGAAGTACTAATTAGCGTTTATAGGAATATTTCAGCACCAAAAATATCCTTGTATTTAGAATGTTGTTCTTTTTCCCTCGGAATCTTTCTTTCAAAATAATACCGAGCATAATTTTAACTTGAAAAATATTTCTAGCATATTAATGGAAATTCAAAATATCTGTATATAAATGTTAATATTTCATATATTTGAAGTTCTTGAAGAATCTTAGAAGGAAACATCCAAAGGCACAGTCAACGACAAATTAGTTTAAACCTGACGAAAATATTTGTTTCCATACTTAATTATCCTATGTCAAATATTTTAAAATATATATTTCTAAACGAAAAATAACAACACTTGGGGAAAAAATTGCATTATTAGGTAACAAGTTTTATTTCTTCATAAAATTTTAACTTTTAAAGTAGTTTAAAAAATTCTCCAATGTTTAATTTTTTTGTGTAAATATATATTTATATACGGATTTTTTATCATCATACTCTTATTTATTTCTTTTTTTTTTTCAATTTGCGCATTTTATATTAACGGATATACATTTTTATATTGTCGATTTTTCTGTGATTTAATAGCTATTATTAACAAAAAAAATTATTATATACATATATAAAATATATGTGTATAAAATTTTTGTGAGTTTAAGAAAAAACGTTATTGATATCCCAAATTATCGATAAAGCGCCCAATTTAGCGAATTAACGCCAACAGAAAAGAGTCTTTGTAACAAAAAAAAAGCTGTCACTTTATGCCCCTAAGTATAAGAGGCGGGGGGTGACAATAATATACGTTCCCCATGACGCCGAGCGCAGTTCATACATCGGGAGGCAAAGAAGGGTTGGCATAGGTGCAGTTAGCCGGTCTCCTACAAAATACTGTATATTAACGAGGATTGCTGGAAGTGCATTGTTAGTTGTGATATGAGTTGTTAAGTTTAACTAAATTTTTCCATATTAATTGCGTTGTGTGTATAAATATGCTGTAGATTAGGGGTGCACAACCTTTTTAAGAGAAGGGCCACTTTCAAAAATGTCTGGGCTGTCGAGGGCCACATCAGTCACACGAAGAGAATTCTATTTCGGGAAGGTGGGGGGAGGTTACCGCTCTAGGTTCCCCTGCCCAGCCAACATATCCAATTCAGTGGGCAAGGATATATCAATAGTTTCCGTTTGTATTTATAAAAAGGATTAATTTGAAAGAGTGATGATATTCCTAGACTTTATTCGGTGTGGTGGGGGGGGGGGGTAAATTTTGTTTTATTAAAAGTGCTAAAAAACAAATATAGGCATGAAAATGGCTGGTGCCGAAAAAAAAATGCGAACTTTATGAACGAAGGGGGCAGGAAGAACCGATCAACAAGATTTGAGATTTTTACGCACCTGATCAACGAAATTTGTGATTTTTCCGTCACGATCAACGAAATTTGAGATTTTTTTCCGCCCCTGATTGGCAAAATGTGCGATTTTTTTCGTGCCCGACCAAAGAAATTCGTGATGTTTCGGATCCTGATCGACAAAAACTTGCGCCTTTTTCGTGCAAGAACGATGAAATTTCCGATTTTTCCACCCCTGACCGATGAGATTCGCGATTTTTCCGCGAACGATCAACGAAATTAGGGATTTTTAACTGACTCCGACGAAATTTGCGATTTTTTTAAACGGTAAATTGACGAGATTTGCGATTTGTTCTCGCGATAATCTGACGAAAGTCGCGATATTCCCGCAGCCAATCAACGAAATTTTCAATTTTTCCGCGCATCATCGAGAAAAGCCGCGATTTTTTTGTGCCTGACAACGAAATTTGCAACTTTGAGCCTGATTGGGAAAACTCTCGATTTTTCCGTGTCCGTTCGACGAAGCTTGCGATTTTTCCGAGCCCGATCAACGAAATTCGCGATTCTTGACTGACGAAATTTGCAATTTTGCTGCGGCAAATTGACGTCATTCCCGATAAACGGACGAAACACGCGATTTTTCCGCACCTAATTGACAAAATTCGCGATTTTTTCCACACCCGATAGACGAAATTCACGATTCTTAACTGACTGACGAAATTTGCAATTATTTCCCGCAGCAAAGTGACGAAATTAGCGATTTTTTTCGCGCGACTTTCGAAACTCACGATTTTTCCGCAGTCGATCAAGAAAATTCGCCATTTTTTCGCGCATCATCAACAAAATTGACGCTTTTTTCGTGCCCGATCAACGAAATTCGCGATTTTTTCGAGCCCGTTCGCCAAAACTCGCGATTTTTCCTATCCCGACTTTTCCGTGTCCTATCGGCGAAATTTGCAATTTTTTTCCACGCTTCAGCTACAAAATTCGCAATTTTTCGGTGACCGATAAATAAATTTCCGATTTTTCTACGCCTGACCGACAAAATTTGCGATTTTTCCGTGTCCGATTAATGAAATTCGCAATTTTTCAGAGCCTTATCAACAAAATTCGCTATTCTTCCGCACCCGGTCAATGAAATTCGCGATTTTTCCGCGCCCGATCTACGAAATTCCCAAATCTTAACTCACTGACGAAATTGGCAATTTTTTCCCGCAGCAAATTGACAAAACTCACGATTTTTCCGCAGTCGATCAAGAAAATTTGCAATTTTTCCTCGCATCATCAACAAAATTTATGATTTTTTTCGTCCCCGATCAACGAAATTTGCGATTTTCACGCGCCTGATCGAGAAAATTCGTGAAATTTCCGTACCCGACAAACGAAATTCGTGATTTTTTCCGTGATCGACCAATGAAATTCGCGATTTTTCCGTGCCCGAAACACAAAACTCGCGATTTATCCGCGCCCGATCAGCGAAATTTGCGGTTTTTTCCGTACTTCATCGACCAAATTCGCGATTTTATCGTGCCCGGTCAAGGAAATTTGCGATTTTTCCGAGCATCATCGACAAAATTCGCTATTTTCCGCACCTAATCAACGAAATTCGCGATTTTTCCACGCCCGATCAACAAAATTCGCGATTCTTATTTGACCAACAAAATTTTCAAATGTTCCCGCGGCAAAATGACGAAATTCACGATTTTTTTTTGCAACTTTTGGACAAAAATTGTAATTTTTTTACAGTTATAAATTGACGAAGTTCGCGGGCCACACGTTACCCCATCGCGAGCCACAGGTTGTGCATCCCTACTGTAGATCATATACAGGGGTGCACAAAAGAAATCATAAGAGTACTGAGTATGAACAAAAGTGATTTAAAGGTGATTTTTAAATGAGTTATGCATTTTTATACTGAACTTCATTTAGTATACTAAGATATGTTTGTAGAATATAGATAAAATGATATACAGGCCTGCGCAAAGAATTAGATATATGGCCGACTATGGATGATAAACTCTGGAAGTGTGATTTCACTAGTTTTAAGTGTGTTTTAGTCTTAATTAAATATTAGCTAAATAGTGGCCTGTATATAAAGATAAAGAGAGTAATGTAAAATACAGGGTTGTATGAAAGTATGCTTCCGTCTATTGATATGAATTTTTAAAAGTCAAATTCCAACCTATTTATGTGTTTTTAGCACTTTCCAACATAGTTGAAAGTCTTTATGGATTCGGTTTGTCTGCCCGTCTGTCTCAACTCTAACTTGCATTAATATGGTTGTATTGCTGTGTAATTGATATATGTTATTGAGATTGTTTTACTATGCAATGTTCTGTAGTGAAAATAAAATATGTATCATTTCAAATGTTATGAAAATCGAATAGAAACTTACAAAGATATTAATAAAAGTTTTTTCCATTCTATTTAAAAGTCCTATGATACATAATTGATTCAGTGATATACCATGATAGGTAATGATTCTAGGTTGCCATCGTCCATGGTGATTAAGTCCTTTTTAAGATGGATTCATATTACTTCCGTATTACTGAATTTAATGCATAGAAGTAACACTTATTACACCAAGATCTGAATATTTATAAAACTAGTTATAGTACGAACGCAGCTCATTTGCCACATTTGATATTGCAATTTCCAACTTGTTTAGGATATATCGTAGGCTTACCCTTACAAAATGATACAAATAAGGAAAAATTCAGTGACTTTTACTGGAACTGTATATATACAGTTCCTGTAAAATTCTCTGAATTTTTTAAATGTTTTTAAAACATATTAAACTCAAAAGTGGAAGTTCTCCTTTACAGTGAAGGTAGTTCCCAATGGTATTGATCAACAGCAAAAAAAACAAAATTTTTGAGATTGGCATTTTTGAAAAAAAAAATTTTTTTTGAAATTTTTTTTTATTTTTCAAAAGGCTGCCACAAGAAAAGTTGAATACATATTTCAAAATTGGGTATATCATTTTAAACAGAAGAATATTATCTTTAAAATAAAATTAAAAAAAAACGCAACAAAAAATCGTGCACCATTCAAGAGATAGAGCACTTTAATTTTTATCGAAAATTGCGAATGGGAAATGGTGCCCTGCCCGGGATGCCATCTTTGGTGGCCTGTATGTCGGGCTAGAAATTTTTTTGGACAAAACAAAAATATACAGGTATCTTACTTTTTCTTAAATTTTAACATATGTTCAATTCAAAAACTTCTGAGACTATGAAGGTAACCCCCCCTGCCTGAGTTGATATGGATTCAACCCTATGTATAATTTTAAATGTGTACTAGAAATAAAATAAGACTTGTATATTAATAACTCTTAAAATTAATTAATAAAACATGTAACTAAGTAACCATTATCCTCTTTAATTTTATAAAGCAGTAAAAATGAAAGAAAAAATTGGCAGTTGGTATGGCCCTTTTAAAATTTAGCTGACATATTTGCAATTCTGACTACAAATCATTAGCAAAACCATCTAAGTTTTATTCCAGTATTAATGTCCTCATTATTGACAAATTGGGTTACTTATTAAACTCTAAATCAATTAAATATCATTAAAACTAATTAAAAACACTTTAAAATGTGTAGTTTACAATTACAATGCTTCATTGTATGAAATCCAATTGTGGCCAAAAAAGGCCAATTTTGGCCAAAAAAAGCCGGTTAAAACCAATAAAAGCCACCGGCCTGGCTTTTTTTAATTTTAGCCAGCTTTTTTGCAACCCTGATCTACTATTTAAAAATTTAGAATGGCCATTTATTTATTGGGCATTAGTTATTTTTTTATAGAAAGTTGTTGATGGGATAATGGAGAACATTATAAAAAAATGTGCTATTTAATTAAAATCAGCTGTATTTTTTACGTTGCTCGTTTATTTTTGTTTCTACCTCTTTTATAAGATTTTTTTTTTCTAAACTGATTATATATTCATTTATTCCAGTTTCAATTATTTTTTTATACAATTTATACTTTATTGAGTTATTAAAATATTGGGTGATTGCAAAAGTTCATGCCCTATTTCATAAATGGAAGACAAGACACTTGCAATTTTGACTGTGCTGATGTTTCTTTTGTAATCGTATTATTAACTGACAGCCCGGTAGCAGAAAGTGCGCGACGTGCGTCGCAGATTTATTTTGGACCTTGCAGATAAATTTGCCATCTTGGGGGGGGGGGGTGGGGGAGTATTTCCTTACCAAAAAAAAAAGAACGTAAATTCTGGCAAAATGGCGAATTCGACAGATGGTCGCCGAAAAATATCAAATTTGACAATCGTTCGCATAAAAAAAATCGGTAATTTATAGCCAAAGGGTCGCTGTAAAAACGCGAATTTCTTCAAAAGATCCCGGAAAAAAATATGAATTTCGTCCCAAGAGTTGTGGAAAAAATGCAAATTTCTGCCACAGGATCGTGGAAAAAATGCAAAATTCTGTCACAGGATCGCGGAAAAAACACGAATTTCGTCAAAGCTTCGCAGAAAGAATGCGAATTTAGTCAAAGGATTGTGGGGAAAACTCAAATTTATGTGAAATGATCGCAAAAAAACGCAAATTTATGTCAAACGACAGCAAAAAAACGCAAATTTATGTCAAAGGATTTCGGAAAAAACGCGGAATTTCATCAAAAGATCCCGAAAAACGTAAATTTCTGCCAAAAGATCGCTCTACAAACTTGATCTTTATCCAAAAATCCCGGAAAAAACGTAAATTTCGTTCCAGGAGCGTGGGGGAAAAACGCAAATTTCTGTCACAAAATCGCGGAAAAAACTTTAATTTCGTCAAAAGGATCGAGGAAAAAACACGAATTTAGTCAAACAATCGCGAAAAAAATGCAAATTTAGTCAAACGATCATGAAAAAACACAAATTTCTGTCAAAGGATCGCAAAAAACGCAGATTTCTGTCAAAAGATCGCGAAAAAAAGGAAATTTATTTCAAAAGATTGTGGAATTTCATCAAAAGATCGCGAAAGACGCAAATTTCTGTCAAAGGATCGCTTGAAAAAACGCAAATTTCGTCAAAAGATCCCGGGATAAACGTGAATTTCGTAACAGGGGCGCGGAAAAAAACACATTTCTGTCACAGGATCGCGGAAAAAACACAAATTTCTGTCACAGGATCGCAGAAAAAACACAAATTTCTGTCACAGGATCGCGGAAAAAACACAAATTTCTGTCACAGGATCGCGGAAAAAACACAAATTTCTGCCACAGGATCGCGGAAAAAACACAAATTTCTGTCATAGGATCGCGGAAAAAACACAAATTTCTGTCACAGAATCGCGGAAAAAACACGAATTTCGTCAAAGGATCGAGGAAAAAAACTCAATTTTAGTCAAACGATCGCGAAAAACGCAAATTTCTGCCAAATAATCGCTGTAAAAACGCGAATTTCGTCAAAAGATACCTGAAAAAACATGAATTTCATCCCATGGGCGCCGAAAAAACTCAAATTTCTGTCACAGGATCGCGGAAAAAACACTAATTTCGTCTAAGGATGTAGGAAAAGACACGAATTTAGTCAAACGTCAGCGGAAAAAAAACGTAAATTTAGTCAAACGATCGCGAAAAAAAACGCAAAAGTTTCTCTAAAAGGCTTGCAGAAAAAATCTGAATTTCGTCATACGATAATTGCGAAAAACGCAATTTTCTGCCAAAGGATCTCTGTAAAAATAAAATTTGTTCTCGTGCTATCGCTTCCGGAAATTCGATTCAAAACGCTAACTTTGACAGTATTTTCTCAAAAATATATTGCCTTTTTCAAAAAATCGATAACGCCATTCGATTACATCGTTTCTGAATAAGAACACCTAACAATCTTATGCGTTTCCGAAAACAAATGAATTTTGAAATGTGTCAGAAAGTAGCTTCTTTGGGTTTGAGAAAAGCCTTATCAGAGAAACTTTAGTACAAATCTACTTTTTACCTGACTGAAAAGAAGGGTTTTCACGCGTATCTGTGTATGTGGATTTCTTTATACCCTCGAAACATCCCAACGGCTGGATGGATTTTAATGAATGAGGTCGCTATCAATTCGTCTTAACGGCCCGATGGTTATAGGGTAGGTTTTGTTTTTATAAATTCAAAATGGTGGCCGTAAAATACAAAATGCCGGTAGAGACGAAAAAAAAATTTACGAACCCTATTGAGTGACATATCATTGGACAGGTCTTTCAAAATGAAGACTGTTTCATTGACTATTTTACAGTCAGAAGCTCCATTAAAATATTATACAACCTGGAAAATGTGTATGTAGGATCTCTAGCTTTACTGCAATTCTAACCATCATAGTCATCTATTCTATAGACCTCATCAAAACAGTGTTTATAGATAGGAACTAACAATTAAACACAACTTAAAAGTCAGCAATACAAGTAAATACAGTCGAACCTCAATATCCCGACACTCTAGTGACCAGAAAAAAGTGGCGTCATAAGCGGGGTGTCGCGGTAACCGGAGTTGAAGAAAAATGTTTATAAAAAGTTGTATTTTTAATTAATTTAAGACAATTTTAAGTTCATAACTGTTCTTGCAGTTTCAAGCAATAAAAAATTATTATACAAAAATAAAATTAAAATCTATAAAAATCAGATTTATGGTGACTTGGTTTTTTATTGTTACATGAAATATTGATGAATTAAGGTTTGCTTATCGCTACTTGTGCTTCCTAAAATTCTTTTTTCAATATCATACAATGAATTGTAATCCATATTCGTTGTTTCAGAAATGGATGTTAGATAATTTGTGATCGTTTCAAATCAATGCAATTCAATGCTTCGGTTTTAGTCGGATGAAAAACTCCATGTAACCACAAGAAAGCACCGCCTGACCAGAACAAAAAGACTGCGAGTAGACTGATTCGTCTATCTGGAGCTTAAGTGGGTCATTCATAGTGTGTGGTTTTATTTATTCAGATAAAGGATTGTAGTAAAATTTCCCATTTATCTCAATTGGTATTTTAGACACTTTTGCGAAAAGTTTGGCTAAGACATTTCTTACCGCTTAATTTCCGTACTTATAAGATGGATTATGAAAAATGGACAATTTTTCTAAACCGTCGGGATATCCGGAGTTGAAAATTATTCGACGGCGTAAAATCCGGAGTATATTTTCATTAAAATCATATACAGAAAATCGGGACTTTGAAAAACTGACGTGACATGCGGAGTGACGTGAAAACCAGGTGTCGGGATAACGAGTTTCTACTGTACTAAAAAGAGGTAAGTAATATAAACAAGTAATATAAAAAATATATTTTAAGTCAATTGCTACTTAGGTCAATAAGACAAATTTTTTCTCCCATTCTTCTTCCTCTTGAGTGGCGCTTAAAATGCTTTGATCGAGAAGAGGGCTCTCTCGGTCTTAAAATACCTTGATCAAGAAGAAAGCTCTCTCGATTATTGAAAATTAATTAATTTAATTTAATTTAATTAATGAATTAATATTTTAAAGAAAACTGGATTAACATAAGTGTCATCCACTACAAGTTTTAAAAAATTTATTTGAGCTTGATTGGATGAATAATAAGTATTTTATTAACGATTGAAAATTTGAACAAGATATATATAGCGAGAGTGTGAGCTAATAGTAGGAATTGAAAAAAAAAAAATAGTTTCACATTGATGAGAAATAATTACTTAGTTCGCTTTTTACGCAGTCGGGTTTTTTGATTTTTACTTTCTTCTATCTTTACAAGAAGAAAGTATTGGATTCGTGAAAATTTTCGACTCCCGGTTTTCGACGGATTTACACGTTTTAGAATGCCCAGAACACGATTTGATGGTTTTTAGAAAATGTCTGTCTGTGAGTCTGTCTGTCACTCTGTCTGTGAGTCTGTATGTGACAAAAATTTTGTGGGCGCTCTATCTCAAGAACTAATACACAGAATTTCACAAAACTTATTATTTAGTTATACCTTGATATAAACTAGACCTGATTAGTTTTTGGTGAAAATCGCCCAACAGGTGGCGCTGCTATGCGGCATTTTTCACGATTTCTGCAATAGCTATATCTCAAGAACTACTGCACGGATTTTTATAAAACTTCAGATTCAGTTAGTCCAGGATATAGTTTGAGGCTGATTACTTTTTTGTGAAAATCGCCCAACAGGTGGCGCTGCTATGCTGCATTATTCATGATTATCGCAATAGCTCTAACTCAAGAAAAAATGCACGAATTTTCATCAAACTTCAGATTTCGTTAGTCCTTGATATAAATTAGTGCTGTTTAATTTTTGGTGTAAATCGCCCAACAGGTGGCGCTGCTGTGCTGCATTTTCACGATTTTCGCAAGAGCTGTATCTCAAGAACTATTGCACGGATTTTCATCAAACTTCAGATTTAGTTAGTCCTTGACATGAATTGACGTGTAAATTAGTGCTGTTTAATTTTTGGTGTAAATCGCTCAACAGGTGGCGCTGCTATGCTGTATTTTTTGCGATTTCCGCAATAGCTTTATCTCAAGAACTAACGCTTAGATTTTCAACAAACTTCAGATTCAGGTATACCTTGATATCATTTAGTGCTGTTTATTTTTAGTGTAAATCGCTCAACAGGTGGCGCTGCTATGCTACATTTTTCAGAATTCCCGCTGTAGCTCTATCTCAAGAACTAATGCACGAATTTTCATCAAACTTCAAATTCAGATATACTTTGATATGAATTGGTGCTAAATTCGTGTAATTTCTTGTACTATTTAAATGATTTAATTGATGTGATTTATATAGAAGAAAGTTTTGTGATGGCCACAACATACTAGTTTAAATTTGTTTATTATTATACAGATTCAAAATTTATGATATTTTTAACCCTCTTTTTTTTTACTTTCTACTATCTTTACAAGAAGAAAGTATTGGATTCGTGAAAATTTTCGACTTCCGGTTTTCGACGGTTTTACACGTTTTAGAATGCCCAGAACACGATTTGATGGTTTTTAGAAAATGTCTGTCTGTCACTCTGTCTGTGAGTCTGTATGTGACAAAAATTTTGTGGGCGCTCTATCTCAAGAACTAATGCACAGAATTTCACAAAACTTACTATTTAGTTAGACCTTGATATGAACTGGACCTGATTAGTTTTTGGTGAAAATCGCCCAACAGGTGGCGCTGCTATGCGGCATTTTTCACGATTTCTACAATAGCTATATCTCAAGAACTACTGCACGGATTTTCATAAAACTTCAGATTCAGTTAGACCAGGATATAGTTTGGTGCTGATTACTTTTTTGTGAAAATCGGCCAACAGGTGGCGCTGCTATGCTGCATTATTCATGATTATCGCAATAGCTCTAACTCAAGAAAAAATGCACGGATTTTCATCAAACTTCAGATTTCGTTAGTCCTTGATATAAATTAGTGCTGTTTAATTTTTGGTGTAAATCGCCCTACAGGTGGCGCTGCTGTGCTGCATTTTCACGATTTTCGCAAGAGCTGTATCTCAAGAACTATTGCACGGATTTTCATCAAACTTCAAATTTAGTTAGTCCTTGAGATGAATTGACGTGTAAATTAGTGCTGTTTAATTTTTGGTGTAAATCGCTCAACAGGTGGCGCTGCTATGCTGTATTTTTTGCGATTTCCGCAATAGCTTTATCTCAAGAACTAACGCTTAGATTTTCAACAAACTTCAGATTCAGGTATACCTTGATATCATTTAGTGCTGTTTATTTTTAGTGTAAATCGCTCAACAGGTGGCGCTGCTATGCTACATTTTTCAGAATTCCCGCTGTAGCTCTATCTCAAGAACTAATGCACGAATTTTCATCAAACTTCAAATTTAGATATACTTTGATATGAATTGATGCTAAATTCATGTAATTTCTTGTACTATTTAAATGATTTAATTGACGTGATTTATATAGAAGAAAGTTTTGTGATGGCCACAACATACTAGTTTCTTTTATTCTAAACTACATGAATTTTTTGACGAATCCTTATCAGAATGTTGAAACGTCTATGAATCTAAGTAATCATTAATGTTACTATTTATTGTGTATTTTCTGTCTAGCGAACACATCGTAATTTTAAAATATGCTGTAAAACCATCCCATAAATATGTATGCAGCATTCTTTAAAGGAATCTAAATTGTATGTTTAAAAAAAATCTGAATTTTTTGTAGAAATAGAGTCGGGCCGGATGGGGTCTGATTTAATTGATTTTTGCACGGGCCAGGCCTTTTTTTCACTGATTTTTGTACGGGCCGGACTCGAGCCGAACTTTTAATTTCTACGCCGGGTCGGGTCAAGATAGCTTTCGTTCGGGCCGGCCTTGAAATTCCGGGCCGTGCAGACCTCTACTTTGCGTTTGCAGTCCTTCTAATCTTATTTTTGTTTAGTACTGATTAGTCAGTCGCGAGAAAAAAGTGAATTTCATCAATCTGTCGCAAGAAGAAACCATGAAATTCGTTACTCGGTCTCGAAAAAAATAACAAAATTTGTCAATCTATCGTTGAAAAAAAATCTCGAAATTCGTCTATCGGTCTCGGTAAAATATCGCGAAATCCGCCAATCGGTCGTGGAAAAATAGTATGAAATTCGTCTGTAGGTCGTGGGTAAATTTTCGCTCGGATGCATGGAAAAAACTTAATTTCGTCAATTTTTTTTCAGCGATCCGTTGACTAAATTTGCGCTTTTTTTGCAATCATTTGATGATTTTTTTCAACGGCTCATTGACGAAATTTGCGTTTTTTCGCGATCCTTTGACGAAATTCGCGTTTTTTCCTCGATTCTTTGACGAAATTCGCGGTTTTTTTCGCGATCCTATGTCGAAATTTGCGTTTTTTCCGCGATCGTTTAGCGAAATTTGTAATTTTTTTCGCGATTCTTTGATGAAATTCGCGTTTTTTCCGCGATCCCTTGATGAAATTCGCGTTTTTTTCGCGCTCCTTTGACGAAATATGCGTTTTACAATACTTTGACGAAATTCGCAGTTTTTTCGAGATCCTATGTCGAAATATGTTTTTTTTTTCTGCGATCTTTTGACGAAACGCGAGTTTTTTCCGCGATCCTTTGACGAAATTTGTAATTTTTTTCGATTCTTTGATTAAATTCGCGTTGTATCCGCGGTCTAATGAAATTCGCGTTTTTTCCCGCGATCCCTTGGTGAAATTAGCGTTGTTGCGCGATCCTTTGACGATATTTGCGCTTTATTCGCGATCTTTTGACGAAATTGTCGTTTTTTCCGCGCTGCTTTGCGATGAAATTTATTTTTTCGGCGACCATTTGTCGAAATTCGCGATCTTTTTCCATTATATTTCTTTATGTCCAAATTCCTGGACTGATGACAGATTTTTCATCATATTCGGAACCGAATGCTTTAAATTTTCGGAAAATTCGTAACAGAATCACCCCTTAATTTGCCAATCGGTCGCGGAAAATAACGTGAAACTTGTCAATCGATCTCGGGAAAATATCGTGAAATTTGTTTATCGGTCGCGGGAAAAAAATCGTGACTTTCAACGATCTTTCGCGGTAAAAAATTCGCAAAATGTGTCAATCGGTCACGCGAAAATATCACGAAATTTGCAAGACGTTCGCGGGAGTTTATCGTTGTTTCAAAATACAAAATTTTCCGGAAATTTAAATTTTTTTTTTGAACGGGAGCCTATGTTTACAATATAAATATGATTTTAGATCGCATTTTTTACGGATACCTTCGATAAATATTTATAAAATATAAAAATTTAAAGAGGGGGGGTGTATTGTGGGGGGCGCGATAGTAGGCCTCCCGGGGAGCAATTCTCTAACTTTTGCTGACCCCCCCCCCCCTAATGTGATGTATCATTGGAAAGCTCTGTGACCACTGTTTCATATTATGCACCCCCCGTCCATAAATGTTGTGAAAAATATCGTAAATTTTAGTTTCACTTGTAATTTCTCTTTTTTAGGGTTTCGTTCATCTCACGAAACCCTTATAGTCTCGCTTATCTGTCTGTCCGTCACAGGCTCAAACTCATAAACTATTTAAGTTACATATTTGAATATATATATATATATATATATATATATATATATACATAGAACTAGCTGAATACTGCCTGTTATACCAAAAATCGTAAAATTTTGAAAAAGTCCTATAATGTTTTAATTAAATGAATTCGTTCTTTTTCGATTCAAAACATAATCTTAAATTCACCAAATATCGCAGAAGACCGTTAGCACAACCGTAAGGGATACGTCCGTCTCCCACGCAGTAGATTGTGGGTTCGAATCTGTCAGGCACTTTAAAATTTTTATTACTTTACTTTAAAATTATTATTACACTTCATTTTCAGATAGATTTAATTAAAAGAATTTTTTTTGCGCAGCGGTAATTTTTAAAATCTTTTTTTTATTTCAGAGAAAATCAGAAATTTTAATTTAAAAGAAGTGCGAAGAATTAAAGTTTTCTGTAAGCGTTATTGAATTAAAAGGTATTTTTTTCTTTCGAATTTTTATGCATGTTAACATTCTTTTTTTGCGCGATCTAGTGAGTTTTTGAAAAGTGAAATAATTAATATGGATTTTTTCTGAATTATTTCAGAGTTTTAAATATGTTTTAAACAATTTTTTGCTTTTAAAAATATTACTTTTTATTTATACCTCCGCTAATTTATTTAAATAATTTTACTTGAATATTTTTAATTTGATTACAGTATATTTTTTAAATTATTTTAAAATGAAATGTAATGGTGCTGCCATTTATGTAAGAATTTAATTATTATAAATTAATAATATTGATTTATTAATTTAAGGACAGAGGCGTCGCGATGGGGGGGAGCCTTCCCCTCCAATATATGTGAACTTGGGAAATTTGAGCTTCGAGTTGGGAAATTCCAGATTTTTTAAACACTTTTCTTTTTTTTAAGTAATAATAAAAAAATAAGAATTTTTTATTGTTTTGCTGACTACTTTTCTAAGTTCTGTAACAGTAAACTAATTAAATTATTAAAAGAAATACAAAAAGCAGCCAGACTGAATTTGTCATTGCGTTTCTCCGTGCTACGAAAATATCATACATCTACCAGGCCTGGATTTCTCTACTGTTGTCCATCAACAGTGCCTCTAATACATTTCCTCCAAAACTTTGTTCCTTTCTCAAAATATCGTGAGGCTATTTTAATATGAAGTACGATTATGACTCGTACACAATAGAAGACAAAATCTTTAATAAATGAGCCAATAGTTATAATTTTTATGTTTTCAGTTTCAGTATTTTTCCTTGGAAGGAATTTTTTTTTTTTTTTTTTCATATAAGTATCGTTATCATTAAACGCACATTGCGCATATAGTAATTTCAGTTGGAAAATAGAGCAATTAGTTTCAATTTGGGCAATTTTTGTATAAGTTGGGAAATTTTTGAATCCCCCCCCCCCCCCCCCGAAAAAATATCTGTAGCTACGACCCTGTTTAAGGATAAAGTGTTTTAAAAGTCATATTAAACGAAACCCTCTGTGCGATCTGCGATCACACGTACCCACTTGTTTGTTATTTTCTGTGTGAGTGGCATCCCTGATGAATTTATTAAAGGAATTTTGTTAAAAATAAAATTATATCTCTCATATAAATGTAAATTTTGAAATTTCATGTGTTTTTAGTTTCATTGCATTTATTACTTGTTTCAATTGCTCCTTTTGTTATTGTGTGAATGCGTATCGCATTTCATCAATCACTTTGATATTTTTCAAGATAGAGTACCTTTGCTGTGATTCATAAACTGTAAATTTCTTAAATTTGTGTGTGAGGCAATATTTACATTTTGGGAAACTGATAAGTGCAGTTATGTTTAGAATTCGCACTACATCACATAAATTTATCAGTTGCAGCGAATACACTGGATTATCGCTTATGACAATCGTTTAGATTACTGAAATAAATAATGGGAAAGATTTCGCCCAATTTATGTGTTGCTTTACTATATGCCATATAACCGCACCGTATCAACAATAGTAATAATACGAGATTTAAGGGTCAGTTTTAAACCTTCAAAAAATCGATTTAACATTAATCTCTTCCTTTTAACATTAAGAGCGGTATTAACAATCAAGAGTGACTTTAAAATATCTAAAGTGTCCTTAAGAATCTGAAAAAGCTCTTTGTAAAATCTAAAACTTGATCTTTTAAGAATCTAAAAATGTGTTCTTTGGTATCTAAAAACTAAAAAGGGCCCTTTCCCCGCCATGTACGCCCAATCAGTACCATGCTCTTTTTTAAACCTCGGGAAAACTGTGGTGTGTGTGCAACTCTCAAAAACAAAGTTTTCAGAAAAACGCATGTAAAGTTAGAAATCAATTGGAATCCGTGTCAAAGTGTTTTAAAGTGCACATTAAAAAAATTAAATAATAAAAAAGCACACATTATAAATCTGAAATTGATTTGGTTCTAATTTGAATACTTCTACGCGGTTTGTTTTGTTCGGTTCCGAATTATGAATTTAAAAAAAAAGTTCGATTTTTTAAAGGTTTAAATTTACTGGTCTGTTGTGAGAGGGGGGGGGGGGGCTAGATGAGGAAAGAAACTCCTTCCTTATAGGTAAATTTATTTACGCATCACAGTGTTCAGCTTACCTTTTTAAACTTTCAATTGCCTCCATACTTAATATATTATCTGCATATTTGCATTACATGCTTGCCTCATTAGTGCTTACAAATATTCATCTTGACACAACAGTGCATCAGAATTATGCACTTAAAATAGAAACTTGCATTTCAGAATTACTTATAGTATTTGCATAAATTATTCAAAATTAATTCTGCCACCCCACCCCCCACCCCCGCCAAATAAAGTAGCATTTAAACGAAATTTTTATTGATAAGTTTATTGCGAATAAAATAGTCTTCTAAATTGTCTTATGCGCGCGTTATTTAAAAAAATTCCTCGTTTTTCCGTTTCACGCGCTTTTCCTAATTTTTTTTTTATCTTTTTACAATCTCATGCCTGCTTTAAAGGCCGGATTCCGTATAGATAGATTTCATTTTCAAAGATTTTACGGTAGTTGCAGTATTAAAATTGAGGCGTTTAAAGTCACAGTGATATGAATTATGAGGCTAATTTAATCACATGAAGACATTCGCAAGGTAATATTAAACGTATAGAAGCATTCTTGACAAATATATCGCTTGCATTTTATTACTTTTAAATAAAGATGAAAATAAGCACTCGCCAGTCGCCACTCAGCGATTAAATATGAAAAAAACTGGCGATTAAAAATATGGAAAGTACCAGCCAATTGCAGGATTTTCAAAAAGGGAATTCGTCAAAAAATCGCGGGGAAAAATGCGAATTTTGTCAAAAGATCGCGAAAAAACGCACATTTCGTCAAAGGATTACGAAAAAATGTAAATTTCGTCGAAGGATCGCGAAAAACCCAATATTGTCAATAGATCGCGAGTAAAGGCGAATTTCGTCAAAGAATCGCGAAGAAAAACGAGAATTTTGTCAAAATATCCCGAAAAATACCGCACATTTCGTCGAAGAATTTCGGAAAAATCCGAATTTCGTCAAAGGATCGCTAAGAAACCCAAATTTCGTCAAAGGATCACGGAAAAAACGCGAATATCGTCAAGGGATCGCGGAAAAATGTAAATATCGTCAATAGATTGCGAAAAACGCGAATTTCGTCAATGAATCGCGAAAACACCGAGGATTTCGTCAATGAATTGCGAAAAAATAAGAATTTTGTCAAAATCACGAAAAAAAACGCGAATTTTGTCAAAAGATCGCGAAAAAACTGCACATTTCGACAAAAGCTCGCTAAAATACCCTAATTTCGTCAAAGAATCGCTGAAAAACTCATATCGTCAATGGATCGCTGAAACACCCAAATATCGCCAATGGATCGCGGAAAAAACGCGAATTTCGTCAATAGGTCGCAGATAAAACGCGAAATTTGTCAAAGAATCGCGAAGAAAACCAATAATTTCGTCAAAGAGTGGCGAACAAGAACGCGAATTTCGTCAAGAAATCGCGAAAAAAATGCGAATTTTCTCAAAAAATCGCGGAAAAAACGCACATTTCGTCAAAAGATCGCGGAAGAAACGCAAACTTCACCGATAGATCGCGGAAAAACGCGAATTTCGTTAAAGGATCGCGGAAAAAACGCTTAATTAGTACCAGGAGGGACCCCCCCCCCTTTTTTTTTACATTTCAGAAAATTTGCTGTAAATTTATTTTTATTATTTTTTTTTTTAATCACACCTGCTCGTCAGTGGATAAACATACCTATTTTTTTTTTTTTTTTTTTTTTGTCATATCGCAATCCTAAACAAATAATTAAAAAAAAGGTTCTTCAAGTGACCAGGAAAAAACGGAATTTGTTTCATTTTCTTCAAAGAAATGAGTCGCTCGTGGAAGGAGTTCAACTGGGATGGTCTCTGAATTGAGATAATATTAGTATTTAGCCTAAGAGAATAAATTTCGTTCCACGAAAAAATGATCGTTTAGGGAGGTGGTCGCGCAGGGAGGTTTCACTGTATATATATTGATAACGGAAAAACAGTAACGCAACGGAAAGCAAAAAACAAATAATTCAATTCAGAGAATTTATAAAGTATATTTAGAAAATCATTGTATCACGCTGAAACATATTAACAGACTGTAGGAAAAAATAGAAATAGTTTAATCGGCAACTATTGGGTTTTAATATGAAACGTGTGAGTTGGACTAGAGGTCTGCACGGGCCGACATTTCCAGGCCCGGGCCCGGCCCGACTCATAGAGAAGAAAATTCGGCCCGGCCTGGCCCGATACAAAAATTAAAAGTTCGGCCCGGGCCCGGCCCGATAAAAAAAAATTAAAAGTTCGGCCCGATCCCGGCCCGGAAAAAAGTTAAAATCCCGGCACAGCCCGAGTGAATTTCTACAAAACATCGATTTTCACGTCAAATTGGTTAAAAATTTGTCTCGTACGATGAGTTCTGGCGAAAAATATTTATCTTAACTTTTTTTTCATGTTTATAATCTTGATTTTTATAGAAGTGCCGCAGGCTGCGATATTTATTTTTTTAATGAATCTCTATTTCTTATATGTAAATGTTTCGGTTATCATTAATATTGTTAATCCATATTCCATGTATAGAAGTGAAAAAATCTGAAAAATGCTATACAGTAAAATCTTCTAAGATGGTATTGCATAGAAAAGAAAAAAAAAATGCGTTATAGACAAGTCCCCTTCTTAGCAAGTGTAAATGTATTATAGTCTTTTCTTATTAGTATATTAATTTTGCATGAATCAACACGCTTTTCAGTTTAAAACAGGGTTCCGTCGTAGGTAGGTTCCTTATCACACATTTTACTATATTTTAATATGTGTAGAAATCTACTATTCTTTAAAAATAATAAATTTTTATGTTTAAGTGTAGAATAATGGCGATTCAAAAATGTACGCATTGTTTGCAAAAATTTTTGGACCAGGCCTAATTTAACTCACTTTTAAATGGTCAAGGCCACGCTAAGACAGTGATTTTCATACGGGTTGGCTCAAAACTAGGACAGAAAATTTTCTGCCGTGAAGACTAGGAATGAAACAAGGCCCGGCTCTGTACAGAAAAATTGTTAGGCCCGGCCCGAGCCTTCAGAAAAAGTATGGCCCGGGCCTCTAAGTTGGATACATGCCAACTTTTTCTTAGATTCGAGATTTATTGACCTGCATGTGATTTTATTAGGAATTAATCTACAGTCGGACCTGCTATTTAACGAAGTCGCTAAATCCCGAAAAAAAGTTCGTTATATGGAAAATTCGTTAAATAGAGAGTTGCCTTTTAAAATACTTTAAACTACATAAAACACATTTTAAGTCCATAAACACTAAATATAATTTTTAAAAAAAGTAATTAGTCAAACCTTTTTTATAAATTATATCTTATTTGTTTTACTAATTTTGTCCATCAAAAAGAAATGTGCAAGGGAAATAAGAATGAAACAAAACATTGTCTGGAAATACATTGTATTTTCAGTTTAAACAATAATTTTACATTAAACTCACGATTTTTTATTATGGTTGATAAGTTGTTTGGAGGAATATCAAATTTTAAAGCAGTATTCTTTTTCTTCTTTATCCACCTCATCAATAATAATTTTTTCTTTCTTTGGTGCTCAAGCACTTTCGCTTTGACATTTTCGAGCTACAAGAACCGAAATTACCAACACGATTGATCATGATCAACAATCTAGAAAACTGGAAACTATAGTTTAAGGACACGGGGCAGCTCCAGGGTTAAAAGGGGATATTGAAAGTTTGCTCTTCTTGGATGGAAAACAAAGAATCACAACGATTTTACTGCTCTCGGTGAGTTAAGTGCCTGGTAAGACCTGTTCATAGGCATTGATCATCATAAAATGTGTTAAAAATAAGAGTAAGTTTGAAATGTCCAGTAATATTTTAAGAAATAGGGAGAAAAATAACTTGGATCCCAAGGAAAAGTTCGTTAAATAGAGAATACACTTCGCTATTTGGAGGTTATTTTACGAAGAAATTTGCAAAATGTTCTTGGTTCCAAGTAAAAGTTCGCGAAATAGAGGTTCGTTAAATAGAGGTCCGACTGTATTTTCATAAAATATGAAAAATTCAATTCTGAAAATTTTGTTCATAAACACTTACGGGGGAGGGGGGGGGGGGGGGGAATTCGATTTTCAAAAGTCATTGCTTAAATATAGAAATTAGCTTGGATATCTAATTTTAAATACACTGGTTATCAAAAATTAAGGAAAAGTCACAAAATGCTAATTTTGAATTACGCGACTACTCAAAAGCAAATAATATAATTCGAGTAATTACTATCTCTACAACACAGCTAGCCCATATAACATCTGATTCATGTCACAGTTGGTCACAAATGTCACAGTCACTACGGTGAAGCAAAAAAATAAGAAATTCCATACATTTCATTATGAATCTCAAAGGATCACTAAATGTGACTCCACTGAGAAGTCAATGTGACTGCTGCTTTGTGACGAGTCACCAGGTGACTTTACAATGTAGTTAAACTGTGACTCTCATGTGACTGTCATTTTTAGACTCAATTTCATAGTCATCATGAACGTTGCATTATGATAAGTCACCAAATAATATCATATTATAGTCACATGGAGACTTTTCCCAAACGAACCCAATGGTGACTTCACAGTAGTCTCTCTGTCACCTGAACGTCATCATGTGACATTATTTGGTAACTTATCACAATGCAGCGTTCACGATGACTTTGAAATTGAGTCTACAAATGACAGTCACATGAGAGTCACAATGTAACTACATAGTAAAGTCACATGGTGACTCGTCACAAAGTAGCAGTCACAGTGACGTCTCAGTGGAGTCACATATAGTGACCATTTGAGACTAATTATGAGATGTATGGAACTTCCTATTTTTTTGCTTCACCGTAGTGACTGTGACCATGTGTGACCTGAATGAGATGTTATATGGACTAGCTGTGTTGTAGAGATAGTAATTACTCGAATTATATTATTTCCTTTTGAGTGTTCGCGTATTTGAAAATTCGCATTTTGTGACTTTTCCTTAATTTTTGATAACCAGTGTAAAAGTGAAGAAAACTAAATCACATTAAACGAAATAAACATTTTTTAAATTTTTATCTAGAACTTAAAAAATGATTACAAGTAACAAGTGTTATATTAAGGGGAAATTCTACTTGTTTGGGTCAAAACTTTCGATTTTTTTTATTTTGCATTTTTAAAAAATTTATTTAGAACTCAAAAAATGATTGCTAGTAACAAGTGTTGTTGTATTAAGGGGATGTTCTATTCCTTTAAATCAAAATTTTCGATTTTTTTTTTTTTTTTTTTTTTTTTTTTTTTTTTTTTTTTTTTTTTTTTAGAACTTAAAAAATTATTACAAGTAACAAGTGTTGGTGTATTAAGAGGAGATTCTACTTCTTTGGGTCAGAATTTTTGATTTGGCATTTTTTGCATATCTCATATGTGTAGATTGTTGCCCTAAAGAGGGTTTCGTGATATTTGATTTCCTTACAGTATTTTTTGCTCACTGAATGTAACGCCGGTCGTTGAACGTAATGCTCTTTGTAAAATTTTAAACATGCTGTTCTCGAAACACTGTTTTTCTAACTGGGCGACCTTTTTATCTTGAGAACTATTGAACCGATTTTCTTCATTTTTTATTTTAAAGAAAGGAAATCGTTTTTTGCTGCGGCTTATACCACCAAAAAGTATCATTTTCATTTTAAAGCTCGCAAAAGGGGGAGAAAACAGCGGAAAAAAGTGACTTTTTTGTTTGTTCGAATGACCGCCATTTTGGCAAAAATAAACTTTTTAATCTAAATGTTGTAAAAGGTCCACATAATTGAATGTCCTTTCATAATAGGGTGACCCAATTTGTTAGATGCTGTGACCAGAGAAAAACGGTTGCCCGATTGGCAGCCCATGGCGCGCATCTACAGTCACACACGACATATTATTATTTTTTTAAAACACAATTTTTTTTATATATAATTAAAATGTTAATAAATATATCCAAAACGCCCAAATGTGATATGTCTTTTCTTTTTAACCGAAAATAAATTGTAAAAATTGCATAAATTTTATGCCAAAGAAATAGAAACTCTCTTATGAAGCTAAGACAGGTGTCTCTGGGTCAGATCAAGCTTGTGAAATAATCTTTCTGCTGCTTCACTTTGCTCAGTACTTCAGGTGCACTATGAAATCTACGAATTTCAAATTAATATTTTCAAATTTCCATTATTGCCCGTCACATGTTGTAATGTATTAGTTGCATTTTAAGAAAAGTAAGAATTTAGGAAATGTGTTTCTATTTGAAATGCTATTAAATAAGGCAAAAAAGTTCCATCTAATATAATTTCATAATTATTAAAATATTAATACACGGAAAAAACTGTTTTGTTGAAATTACTAAATTTTGGTTCATATAGCTCCATCCAAATATTTTTGTTGGAATGATTAAATTTTGGTTAGATTAACAAAATTATTTTGTTAATTCAACAAATCGTTTGGTTAGTCCACCCAAAATTTAGTCATTCTAACCAAAATATTTGGATGGAGCTATATGAACCAAAATTTTGTAATTCCAACAAAACAGTTTTTTCTGTGTAGTTATTAAATATATACAATGTAATGCGACATTAACAGTGGCTAAAATTATTTTAAGTTTTCACAGATTTTGACCCTTTTTGACCCTTCATAGATTTTGACCCTGTTTTTGGTTTTAACTGCCTTTTTAGGCAGTTAAAACCAGGTTTTTTTCACCGTCCGCGTTAAAATAAGTTTTGACTGGGCAAAATTGTAATCCTGCTTATACATAGCTTTCTGGGTCTTATATGTAGAACATTTTTCACCGTACTCTGTCAAGTAAAGAAATAAAAATTAAATTTATATACAACCAAAACTCATCCAGTTTTGTTTTAGGTAGATTTCGTATGAAATACTACCTATTGGGATCGTTCCTATGTTGGAATTTCTGAAAAATTTTTGCAAATCTACACCGATCATGACCCCTAGAACCCAAAACCACCCTCAGTAAAAAACTTTATCTATCTATCATATATATATATCTAACAAAAACATAACTGTGAAAAAAGGTAGCCAAGTTCTGTAAAGACAATGGCAAGAAAAGAAGTGATATCTAAGTGGGTGCCAAGTTCAAATAAAATTCACTCAAACTTACCTACTGAAGTATTATAGCATTTTTCAAATTGTTTAGAAATAAACAATATTGATAGCATATTAATAATAAATCTAGAACTTGGCACGTTTTTACCTACGAGTCATTTATTTTTATTAACGACGTTATTATATCAATCAAAACTTGTTATTTCATGTTTCGAAGCCTTAATTTGAGTGAGCTCCTCCCCCTTGAAGGATCCACTTAATTTTAACTGCAAAATGCCTCATTGACACCAGAATTCAGGACTAAAAAGTTTAATTTTATTAAATACGGGAAAAGAAGCTTTTACCCATTTTTGAAATAAATTTGTTTTTAAATTATGGTGGGATTCAATCATTTCAGCATTTTACGAATAAAAGATCTTTGCCCCGGAAAGGGTTAAAGGGGTGCAGTCTCTAGAGTGGTGACCAATACCAACCGTAAGTGTATCTGTCTCTTTGTCAGGCCTTTTAGTCTGTTTGTATTGAGGTTTCCGGAGGCTGGGTGCTACAGTGGTAACCAATGACGGACGGGAGTGTATCTGTTTATTGGTTTATCAAATCCTTAACATGAGTTATTTGTTAATAATAATAACTATATTAAATTTTTTTAAATGACATTGTTATTAATATTAACATCATCATTTTATTAAGACATGAAATTGATAGGCATAACATTTATCAAAAACTTGCCAAGTTCTAGATTTATTATTAATATGCTATCAATATTGTTTATTTCTAAACAATTTGAAAAATGCTATAATACTTCAGTAGGTAAGTTTGAGTGAATTTTATTTGAACTTGGCACCCACTTAGATATCACTTCTTTTCTTGCCATTGTCTTTACAGAACTTGGCTACCTTTTTTCACAGTTATGTTTTTGTTAGATATCATTACTTTTTGTAAAGTTACACTATATTTAGGCACTTTACTTAAAGCTTTTTAATGTGTTTACATGTGATTATTTTATTCACCAAGCAACTTTCAAATTTAATTTGAATTTCCTACAATAAAGTATTTGGCTGTCAATTTGGGGCAGAAATCTATATTTTAATACTGTTTGTATTGAATGCATGTTTTGAAACGAAATGTATTGATTCGAAATTTTTGTTGTTTCTGAAAACAACAATAATCATATTGATAATTAAATAAAATTATAGATTAATAGAAAATTAAAAATAAAAAAATAGGTTAAATTTAAAAAGCAATAACTTTATTAAAAATATTTAGAATTTTTCTTCCTTTTTTCTTTTATGAAGTCGCTAATTTGTAGTTACAGTAAATAATCTTATCAGATAAATCTTCTCTCCTCTGAAATTTTCACTTCGTCACCTTTTCTGCGCCAACATGTAATGTAATTAAACAAATAAAACAATGGTACAATACTTTAGTAGAAAATTTTGAGTGAATTTTATTTCAACTAGGCACCCACTTACATATCACTTCTCTTTTGGCAGTTTTTTTTTATGGAACTTGGCTCCATTTTTCCCAATTATTTTTTTGTTAGATATCATTATTTTTTGCCAAGTAAGTAGGTATATGTTTCCTTTTTGAAATAAATAGGCTTAATATTAAATCACCATTATTTAATATTAATTAATCTGACAGCTTTTTTCTGCGTTTACGCAGTGGCTGTTTTTCACTGTCATTTTCTATATTTTCTTGCACGTTTGAAACGTTATAGCGCATTGCCCATTCACTATCTGAGTTTCTTTTCACACGTTTCTTATTTATTAATAATCTTGTCAAATCAGGGCGGTATAATGTTCGCAGGCGGTTATATTCTACGATGGAGCTTTCCTGGGCCTTTATTTGGCTAGGATCTAGATTTATAAGGTGAACACCCTCTAAGGTCTTGACTCGGGAGAGTGCTACATAGGCCTGTCCTTTGCTGAATATTGAAGACCCAATGTCGAGCAGTGCGTTGTCAAGACTAAGGCCTTGTGATTTATGGATGGTAATAGCATAGGCTAGACAAATGGGGAATTGTTTCCGGTGCACAAACGCATTACTCAATATCTGAAACTTAGTCTGAACGCGCTCTAACTCATAAGTTAAATTATGGTTAAATATAATTTTAATTTTTCTGGCTTTATTGTTGCAGTCGACGTCCCAAAGTATTTTTTCTATTGTCCCTATCGATCCGTTTACGAGTCCTTTGCTGACGTCTATATTCCTGCGTAGCATTACACGTGCCCCTATTTTGACGGTTATAACATTTTCTAATCCGGCAGATAATGAAGAATCATCCTCGTTTTTTTTTAACACTCCCCTGGCTCGTTTGTTCAAGTATCTTGGGCAATCTATTTCATCTATTGCATTCAATTTGATATCTGGTTGTTTTATACTTGTCAGCATAGCATCATTGAACTGGTTACACATATTTTTAGTTGCAAACAAACATATGGTATTGTTTGGCATTTCTGAAAAATGGCTTACGATTTCCATCAGTCTTTCCTTTGGGTTATCGGATTTTAATTTAAGTAGCCGATCAGATAAGACATTCACATCTTGATTTGTGACTACACCCAATCTAATACGCTTCAACATTTCGCCGAACAGTTGATCGTTTTTCTGTCTCATGTTAATAATCAATTCATCATATGAAAATAAGCTTTTCCATAAATTCGGTGCGCTAAGCGATCCTAAACACTTTTGGACATCTGACGATTTGATGTTTTCGAACGGCGAAAGTTGTCTCACTGGAGGCAGCTGGAGTAGATCACCGAATAACAAGATGTTAATTCTGCCGAACCAGCCATCTTCTATATCACCCGTGTCGAAAATTTCCGCTAAACGGAGATGAATGTACATCAATGTGACATTTGATATCATAGATACCTCATCAATAATTAAAAGAATTACCTCGTTTAAATCACTTCTTAAAACTTTGAGGACTTGATCTGACAGAGAAGTGTACTTTTGACAATTTCCATGCTCCACTGGCAGCTGTAGAAGCCTGTGTATTGTCAAACCATTAACGTTAAAAGCAGAAATACCCGTTGGTGCAGCTACAGCAACCAATTTATTTAAATGTTTTCTAACCCAATTTTTAACAGTATTTATTAAATAGCTTTTCCCGGTGCCCCCTGTTCCACTCACAAATAATCTCAAAATTTCCTTCTTGTGTTTCAATGTGTTACAAATTTGATCAAAAATACGTTTTTGGTCTACGTTGAGGTTTTTGATATTTTTTTGAAGTTCATCTTCCGACACCAACTCTTCTGCATTCCGAAAATCTTCCATTGCATTTTGGGCTTCAAGAGGTACAAAATCTAATGGATTTTCTATGCCGTCATCTTCATTATTATCTCTATCTCGGTTACTTTCAATCTCTGCTACTTTTTTTTCAATCATTTCGAAAGCTTTCTCTATGTTATTAAGAAATTCTGTTTGTATTTCTCCGTAATTTAATCCATCTTTCATTTCATTTTTTAATAGGTTAAAGGCTTCTATGTATGTACTTTGACCAGATTTAAGTACAGAAAGATCCCTCCATGGATAAAACATCAATAAGAGAGAGAAATAGTATTTTTCTGGATACTTATTTACATCATAATTGTAATGATTTATTAAATATGGGCGCTGCCGTTTTTTTAAAAATTTATTTGATGATATTTTATGTATCTGCGCAGCTGTTGCCAGAGGCGGTGGGGATGTAGTTATATCATACCATCGAGCAAAGTCATATAAATTTACTTTTTCTAAGTCGTGAGGTCGTTGAGGATAATAATTATCAACCCAAGATTCGAAAAATATATCGGTAGAATCGGATTCTAGCTGGTTAATGTCTTTTTTATTTTTTACTCGACGGTTACGGTGCATATTTACATCGAGCCATCTTATTGTGGTCTGTGGATCGGTGCCGTAAAGAGATATGCCCAAGAGTGTATCACTTGCTTCAAGCGCGCCGCATTCTCTGTTGTTAAGAGCTCGGAGACCTACATTATACAGCCTACTAACTAAAGATTTTGACGAATTAATGTTGTCAAAAGGATCGATTGTGTGACTTTTTTCGCCTTTAGTGGTATATTTTGTGATATAATAATTTAATACAGCCGTCTTTTCACCTACATATTGCACATCCATATTGCCGTTCCAAGCAAGAAGTATAGCTGGGTTATAATCGTTGATGTAGCGAGATTCTTCTTTTCGGGGTATATTGTACAGCCTGTTATTAGATGTTAACGTTTTCTTTGCTGCTATTGATTCGGTCACATTTCTGATTGTTAGGGACTCAGTTACTTGGCGAGGAAAACCAAATCTGCAAACAGTTATGAAACCTGATTTGGTTTTTTTCTTCCGTAAGCAGTATGAGTTGTGTTTATGAGTTTGGTATTTGATTACACGTTCGTACAATGTTGGTGAAATATTTTTATCGGGGACAGCACACGTAACATATTTACTGATAAAGTTTGCGACCTCATCGACTGTTGATTCTTGTAGTATTGGCGCATTTTTTACCCACAACATAAGATGAAAGTGCTGCAAACCCCTCGCTTGATATTCACGGCGCCAGAAATAGTGTATTATCTCACCCAAAGGGGCTGCAGGTGATGTAAGAAACTCGATCATTGATTTAAACTTTATATCTATAAATCGTGATGCTGCAACAGGATCCATACCGACTAACTCGCTTACAGATTTGTTTTTTACATCCGGTCCATTTATTTCTTTGATGTACTCCGCAAGGTCAGTCCACGTCCACTCTGAGGGACTGATTGTCAGGAACCACGTGGCTGGCCCGTAATAACGAGTCATACATATAACGTCGCTTCTGGGTTTTTTCCAGAATTGTTCGGTATTCCGTAATCGACCAAATATTGCCATTAAATCTCCTTCAAGCTCATCCTTCTCCAATTTCTCTAAATATGTTTGAGCTGTTAATTTTTTATTTTGATTTGTTACATTTAATTTATAGTATATGCCTGCGTTCAGCTGTCTTAGATTTGCGTCATTTAACAAGTAAAATAAATATTGCTGATTGCGTCTGAATCTAGAATCTTTTGATGTTAAACGGGACTTTATGTACTCGGCACTGGTAATATTTTTTTCTCGTTTATAAAACTGACCAAATTTGCCTTCATTATATATGTCAGGGAAACATAAAGTATCTATCTCCTTATTGCGGTTATCTATTGGTGCTGCGATAATTTTGATCATTTGATACAAAGCTGTAGCTGTACTGTTTTGTTTCTTTTCATGCAATGGATAGATGGTATAGTCTTCATAAATACTTTCTTTTTCATCTGTTACTTGAGTAAGCATAGCGTGTTGACTTTCTAATTCTTCAATATCTTCAGTGGTTTCAATATTGTGGCAAAGATTCTGGTCTAGGTAGTCAAGCAAATTGGCAGGATTTTGCGGCAGATTAATATTTGAGTAGTGAATGTTGTTTAGTTTTAGGTGCTTTAAAGCATCGTATATGTTGTTAATGTTTACTATGTCTTGCCACATGATTTTGTTTTTAGTAGGAGTACTTCTGACAAGTATGAAAAGTTCTTGATTTGCGTTTAATGGGTCTTCGGGATTAGGTAATTTTTTGAGAGTAGTTTCTACAGGTAATGGCAAATGGAATGTCCTTCCTTTAATTTTCTTTATCATTTGCCTATTGGGTATGTTTTTATTTCCCACAGGAATTAAGTTAGTTATAACCTGAAAAGCCTTAGCCCGTTGAATTAACATTTTTTCATAGTTGTTGAGATTACTAATTTGCTTAGGTATATCGCTGTAATAAAGATTGTTAAGAATAGAATTAGAAGGTACTTCATTAGCTCTTATTTTCTTTAAACACAAATGACAAACAAAAGAACTAGACTCAATGCGATGAGACTCATTGAAAAGCTGCAATCTCTGCCATACGTCAGTTTGAATAGGATTTCTTAATTTATTAATAGCAGACATATCACGTAAACATAGAAGTCTGTGACAGGATATACAGTGGCGTATCGGCACATCGGCACATCTTTTCTTCATGTTATTGTAAGCACTTTTATATTTTTCTATAATCAAATCTTCATTCAATAATATTTCGTTTGCATTTACTTCACAGTCGGCATTACTGATATTAAAAGGGACACCTAATTCGATTAACCTGTTTACGTTTACGCTGTTTAGGTCACAATCTATTGTATCTATATTTTTGCAATGAAATGCTAACTGGTAGAGTTCTCTAACAATTGTTCTTATTTTAGGAAAATGAGGTTTTATATTATTGAGTATTTTAATTTGATTAAAATATTCATGGTCTTGGTTCAATATAAAAGTAAATAGATCTATGACTGATTTAGAAATAACATACTGGAAAGCATCCAGCAGTTTTTGCAGAACTGTTTCATCTAATAAACATACTTTTGGATCACATGTCCAAGATACATTTTGTTTATTTTCCTGCAAATGAAATATATATGCTTTACCTTCGTCATTTATTGCAATAGTTTCTTCTAAGCTTAATACTTTATATGAACTTTCATAGTAATAAGGTTCTTGAGTACTCAGATGTTTAGATTCTCCTGCAAGTATTGTAAATTTATCTTTTAGGTTTGTTTCGGATGATAGACTGCACATTTTTTCAACACTTATATTTATTTTCTTATGGAGGCGCTCAAAGAGATTAAAGTAATTATCCGACATATTTTTACGCCGCTGAAGAACCCACTTAACAATTTTTTCTGCTTCCAACCGGTTTTTTATTTTATCAGTCAATTGATTAATTACGTTCTCTCCGTCTGTGTATGATAACTTTTTCTTTAATTGATAAATGTTAGTAGCCTTTTGATTCACCTCAGGATTTTTCTCTGTATAACGTTTTACGGCTTTTTGATGCACCTCAGGATTTTTCTCTGTATAACGTTTTACGGCTTTTTGATGCACCTCAGGATTTTTCTCTGTATAACGTTTTACGGCTTTTTGATGCACCTCAGGATTTTTGTCCTTATAACAGTTTACGGCTTTCTGATGCACCTCAGGTTTTTTGTCTGTATAACGTTTTACGGCTTTCTGATGCACTTCTGGATTTTTATGCATGTAACGCTTAACAGATTTTTGATTAACCTCTGGACGATTTTGTCGGTAACGCTGACTAGCTTCACGCACTTGTTCAGCACGGGATTTATCTGATGTTTTGGGCCGACCTAGTTTACGCTTTGCTGGACGCCCTTTTCGCAATACGTTTACATTTCCAGAATGCTCTCTGGTCTCATCCTGCACATCAGGAATATTTAAGTTAACCGCCAATGGTTCACAAACATCGTAATGTCCTGCCGATAGATCTCCAGAGAAGAGGAAACGTTTTGTAGGACGGCAATCTTCACCAAACAAACCACACAGACTGCCATTCTGATACACTTCGATTCTTATGGAATACAAATCCGCTGCCGCTTTTACTTCAGAAACAGCTCCATAAGTTTTCGAATTAAGCATACTCTCACGATATACTTCTACAGAATCGTAGGGTTTACCGTGTTGGTTGCAAGTCCATATACTCAAATCTTGCCAGTTACGACAAACATAGTCAACGATTTCCGCTCGTAAGCTACTTGTTTGTTGCAAATCAACAGAGTTACATAGTGAAAAGGCAATTGAATGGAATAGACAACTTCCATCGGGAGGCATTGGAATAACTTTATGTGAAATAACTGCGTCACCTACCTTCAATCCTATTGTACGACTCATGTTGTCAGTATTTAATATCTAAGCAAGTACAGTGAGTAGGAATCTTAGTAGATACGCAAAAATGTAAGACAAGGAAGAAGAAAGAAGCGAAATCCTTTAGAAGGTACATACCCATTAATAATGTTTATTTATGCAATAGTTGACTCCTTTAAGTAACAGACCTAATTTATTGAATACGAGCTATATTAATTTCAAATTCAAAAAAGTATAAATTAAAACATTAAAACAAGTAAAAATTCGTGTATTTCCACTGTTGAAATTCTTCGACTCAAAAGAAATAAAGCTATTCTACATTTACACGGTCTATGACACGCCGTCATTCAGCTTTCCACGTATTCTTTTATATTATGCACGTTATTTTTTATTTTACTTGGATGTTTATTTTATTTTTATTTTCATAATCATTGAGTAGCTCGAGCTATATTTTTGGTAAATGAAAGGATGCTGCATCGTTACCTATTGATTTTTTGTGTGTTACAATCTCTATGGTTTCTCTTATAATGGATGGATAGTATAGACTGGAGGGGAAAATTATTTTACTTTTATTGCAGTTTACTTGGATGGTTTCTTCTTGATAAAATCTTGCTAGAGCTGTGGTATTTCTATTATATTTAATATCAGCTATATGCTCATTTTGGCACAGATGTTATATACGCCCCATATTGGCGCGATTTTTTTCTGACGCCAATGTCATATACGCAACGGGTACTTAACTATCGCCAAAGTGTCGTTGTTTTGTTTGATATGGTAACCCGGATGTTGTTGTTTATGCTGTTAACGTTTTCGCCAAATTGATTCCGGAAAAAAAATCGCGCCAATATGCAGTAGATATATGACATCTGTGCCCTCCTTTTTTCTATACATAAATTTCCTGCAAGTCATGTCAATATAGTAAATTTTTTAATCCGTCTGATCTTATAAATGGTATTTCATACATCTCTGAGTAATTCTCAAAATTAATTGGGTCCATTTTAGCGCAAATGATATTCTTCAATTTCGGAGGTGGTTTGGCTACTAAGCAGATATTGAATGGTATTTCATACAGCGCTGAGTAATTCTCAAAATTAATTAGGTCCATTTTAGCCATTTTTGTAAAGTTACAATATATTTAGACACTTACACAAGTTAGAGCCCGGAGGAGTAAATAATATAAGACTTTTTCAAAAATTTATGATTTGTCGTGTGGTCTGGGGTTTTCAGCTATACGTATGCAAAAAATCATGTCTCCAACTTAATTATAGCTCAAAGGGTTAAGCGTAAGACTTTTTCAAGATTTTATGATTTGTCGCCTGGCCTCAGGTGTTCTGCTATAAGTATGCAAAATTTCAAATCTGCAATTTAATAAGGGGCTCAGTTAGAAAGAATTGCTTAAAATACGCATGTGGGAGCCCAAAGGGTTAAATGTACGACTTTTTCAAAATTTTATAGATTCTGATTTGATGTGAAGTGTTCAGCTATAAGTATGTACAATTTCACGCCTCCAAACTAATTAGGGGCTCCCTTAGTAAGGATTGTTTAAAATACAAATGTGAGACCCCAAAGGGTTAAATTTACAACTTTTTCAAAATTTTATGATTTGTCATTAGATGTGAAGTGTTCAGCTATAAGTATGCAAAATTTCACTCCTCCAACCTAATTAGGGGCTCACTTAGAAAGAATTATTTAAAATACGCATGTGGGAGCCCAAAGGGTTAAATGTACGACTTTTTCAAAATTTTATAGATTGTCGTATGATGTATGGTGTTCAGCTATAAGTATGCAAAATTTCACGCCTCCAACATGTATAGTTTCTGAGAACGGGCCCTGTGACGTACAGAATATCTCAATTTGTTGATTTTCTGTAAGCAAGTAAACCCAGATAAACCCCCAGTAAGTAGATAGGTTTACAATGGAAGTCTATGGGAATTTGGCGAAATATTAGAGGTATCGCCAAGGTGGCGTCACTTTTGGCGACTGATTTTGGTCGCCAAATTTGGCGATATATCGCCATGTTGGCGAGAAACTTGGCGGTATTTGGCGACAGAACAGCGTCCCCTCCTACGGCAAATTAAAATTTCGTCTAATAGACGCAATGGTAAAGTAAAAATGGGCACCCCTAGGTGGGTAATTCATCGATTTTCACAATTTTTTTATTTTTTTCCTTAGTTTTATAGTGTAAACGAACTTCGCACCAAATTTGAAGTCTGTAGCTGCAGTAGATATACGAAATCTTTTTGATGAGTGAGTCAGTCAGTCAGTCAGTCAGTGGTAAAATTATCGATTATCAGACATTTTCAAATGTCATTATCTCGGAAACTAATTATGTGTTATTTATAAAATTTTGGATTTTAGGTAATTAGGGTGGCCATACTACCCATTTCGTATAACAAGTACGTAGGTCTCATAGATTTTCAGTTGTAGAGCATTGAAATTTGATGAAAACAGCTCGAAATGGTTCGTGTAAATAACACACGGCTATGTCAGGCGAACTTGGCTGACACACTGCCGTGTGTCTAGATCACTTTCTTCTGGACACAATAACTTTCGTAATTCTGCACCAATCTCTTCCAAACTGATACATAAAATCAAGGGGCATAAAATCTCAGTCAAGTTCGTTAATGGGCAAAATCGGACCAAGGGGATGGAAATAGGGAGGTGTTTTGTGAAAACAGAAAACCCCCCATAACTTCTTAATTTTTGTACATATCAAATCAGTTTAAAGTTTTTATTACTTCTAAAAATAGAGCCAAAATTTTATGTATCACAGATTTTTGATAAAGTTAAAAATGGGCTCAAGGGGCGCAAAAAATAGGGTTTTTGGGAGAAAAAAAATTCATAACTTCAATTCTCAAAATATCAAATCCAATTAATTTTATTATAAATCTAACATTATCTACAACTTTTATATTCACAAGTTTTTGATAGGACCAGTTCGTACCGCAAAAAAAAATTAAAAACGAAAACAAAAAGGGGGTTTGAAGGAAAAAAAAATCCGTAACTCCGTCAATTCAAAAGATATAAAATCCCCATGAATTTATCATATATCTTCTTAATATTGTCTACATCTATATAGACAAGTTTTGGATAGGACCAATTCTTACAGCAAAAACAAATTAAAAATACATAGCGGTTGAAGAAAAAAATCATCTTAGTAAGGGTGTATTCAAATCCAAACTGCTTATTTTCTGACTCATTTTACAATTCATTTTTGTTCTCAAAGGCTTCCAATTGGTACGTTTTCTTACTCAGAAACTATATAATGTACCGTAATGGTCGATTTTTTGATAGAGGCAGAATATATTTTTAAAAATGCTGTTAAAAAGGGCATTTTGAACCGAATTTACCGAAGCGGATGTGTTGGAAAAATCATTGTATTAAGGATGCACTCGAATCCAAACTGCTTATTTTCTTACTCATTTTTAAATTCATTTTTGCTCTCAAACGCATTTAATTGGTAGATTCGCTTATTCAGAAACTATATAATGTACCGTAATGATCGATTTTTTGATAGAGGCAGAATATATTTCAAAAAATGATGTCAAAGTGGGCATTTTGAACGGAATTTCCCGAAGCGATTGTGTTAGAAACGAAAAATATTGTCCTTCTGAGAAAATAATTGTTTATATATCAAGTTTTGAAATTAATTGAACAAAAAATAAAAGCACAGGTCGCTTATAAATCTCTTCAAAAATCACGTCAGCAAGTTTCATATTTTTTTTAAATTAAAAATGAATCTGGAATTATGCCAGAAAATTTCGAGTTGTTGAGCATAGAAAAGTATTTTTTTGAATACCCCCCTAACATGATTCTGATAAAACCAGCTATTATATAAAAATTAAACAAAAACTCGTCAAAAGTGGCCAGATAAAATTGTTAAAGTGGATTTATCTCTAATCATGATTTAGTTTTTGTTTGTGAAATTAGTATATTTGACTTCGAAATCTACCTCTGCCTGTAGGCCGGGCCGGCAGGGATTTTTGTTTTTTGTCGTCGTATATGAATGAATTTTTTTATTGCTTTTCTAAACAAAACTTATAGGATTCAGACACCGTATAAAAATTTAAAAAGTGTAATTTTTGGGAAATAAATAGCAGAGCTATTTTGCAACAAAATCTTAATTCCTGCCTCATTTTGAACACTTTTGCAATTTATTTTACCCACTTATCTCCAACAGGTAAGAAAAAAAAAATTATAATAACTTTCAATTTTTTTTGGGGGGGGGGACACTGTGTATGCTACCGGGGACATTAGAGATTTAATGAAGCTTTACATATAGGGGGAAAAAAAAAAACAATTTTTCGAGTCTTCTCCTAATTTCTGAAAAAGGTGATAATTTTTGCATACGGAGGAAAAAGGTGTGTGTTGGCGTTCTAATGGGGCTAAACCTATGGGCTTGGAGTGCATCCGTATTTTCCAAATTTCTCCTAGTGAAATTAAATTTTTTACTATCTGTTTTCAGTATGCTCTTCTTGAAGATTTTTTTTTTTTTTTGGCCAAAATGTTTTTGAAATGTATATTTAATTTTATTATTTTAAGTGTTATTCTAAGTGAAGCAGGCGAGTTGTAAGATTTTAACACTTTAAATAAAACTAACCATGTTCTTTAAAAAATATTTTCTCCAATAAAAAAGAAAAAAAACTTTCTTGAAGAGCCTGCAGAAAACAGAAGAAAAAAAAATGTTATTTTTTCTGAAGAGAATTTACGGATGCATTCCAAGCTCATAGATTTAGCATTACACAGGGGAATTTCCAACTTAACTAAAGAGAAGAGGAGCTTTAAGAAAAGCGTTTGTTTTGTGCTAAACTTTTGCTGGATATATCCAAATTCATATCATCACTACGTAGTTCTTTTAAGTGTATTTTTATATTAAATCAATCTCTCTCTCTCTCTCTCTTTTTTTTTTTTTTTTAATTTGCTGTCAAGACCGGACTGTAGTAGTTATACAGTCGAGCACATTATAAGCTATTTCGACCGTACTTACAAGAGAAAACTTGTTAAATACTTTTATTTTCATTATTTACTAATGAGACGCTATTTTTTGTTCATATTTGTCTTCGTCCTTGAGAAAAATGATTCATTGTTTTTAAGTAGGTAGTCCTCCTTTATTCCTATCCGTTTTGTTTGCATGTGTGTGCGTTTGTGATATTCACACAATAGGAAACTAATTGCGTAGTATGTTAGGTGCATTGTCCACAAATGGAATGTGTAGGTTGTTAAGATACACGCAGGTTTCAAATACGACATAACAACGGGCCCTCACTAATGATGTTAAAAGGATTAATTTGAAGCTTAATGATTTTATCATTTTTATAATGCAATAAATGTTTGGGGGGGGGGAAGTAAAATTTTAAAATGCACATTTAAGTACTTTTTACATAGCACGATTGTTTGATTACATTTTCTGAAATCAAGCAGAATTGGAATAAATTGATTACGCATAGTTGTGTTGTGCTCCTAATTTTAATTGTGTCAATAGCTAAGGTTCTTGTTCCCCTTAATCGGGACTCCTAACCTTTGATTTTTATTTTCTCCTACTTATGCCTTTTCTGTTGTTCCTTTACATATCATAAAATAAAATTGTTAAACAAAATAATTTTCATGACAAAAAATATATCGTGGTTATATTTTCAACCCCCCCCCCCCCCCAAAAAAAAAAAAAAAAAAAATTAAAAGTTTTGGGGGGGTGAAACGTCATGCTAAAATTGAGCGTGAAAAACACTAATTCATTCACATTTACCTTAGAGAATTTTTTGTATTCGTTCTATTGCAAAATCCATCTGTAATTTTATTGAATATACCTTTTTTTTCGTATTTCGTTTTAAAAAGGCGGATGCAGAAGAGCAGAAGTTACACTTCGAAAAAAGACGAAAATTACGAGAGAGTTTTGGAATGTTTTTAAAGGGTTAATATTCATATTTTTTTAAACCGAACTGGTCTTTTTTCAAGCTGAATGTATGCGGATTAAGTGAGCGTGTTTTCGTATTTTGATCCGAAGCGCGGATGCGGATTTTTAAACTTTGCGGAAATAGCGAAAACACCGAACCGGTTATTAGGAAAAAAAATTTTTGAAAGGATTAATATTTATATTTTTTGCTACTGAAAGTGCGATCGTTAATTTGGTCTAATTGTTTTTTCCGTATTGTATTTTGTTCGGCGGATGGAAATTTCAAAAACGGCTGGGGGGGGGGGGGGGGGAGGCACAAATCGAAGTTTCGAAAATAATTTTTTTGTTGAAAATACTAATATTAATATTTTTCGAAACTTATTGCGCCGCCGGAAAGCTTAAAGTTCCCACAAAGTACCGTTTCGGAACTGCGGATTTTCTCTGCTAAGCGATCTTCCTGAACGGGTACCGCGCGCCATTTTAAGAAACGTTTTATGATGTGTGCTCATTCTGGTTTTAATTAATATGTCCACTAATTATCAAAAAAAGGACAAATTTGGGCCTCAGATGCATTAGCATTCTTGGATGATAGTGCCTTGACTATCATCGTCCAAATTTTCAGACCTCTACGCGCGGTAGATTTTCCTAGCCATCGCACATAGACGAACATCTATCTTTTATTAATACAAGGGGATACAGGGTTTCCCGGATTACAGAACATGGAGGAAAACAATTTACTTAATTGATAACTGTATTAGATTATTTTACATTTAATGTATTGTTTTATAATACGCACTAACAATACCCTAGAGATCTGCACGAGCCGAAATTTTCCAGGCCCGGCCCCAGTGCAAAAACCAATTAAATCAGGCCCGATCCGGCCCAACTCAATTTCTAAAAAAATTTCACATTTCTCTTAACATACAATTAAGATATCTTTAAAGAATACTGCATAAATATTTAGTGATGATTTTACAGTATATATTTTAAAATTACGATGTGTTTGTTCGCAAGACAGAAAATACCCAACGGCATAACATTAATAATTACTTAGATTCTTTGACATTTCAACATTCAAATAAGAATTCATTAAAAAATTAATCTAGTTTAGAATAAAAGAAAAAAAAAAGGAGGGTTAAAAACATCATAACTTTTGAATATGTATAATAAAAAGTAGATTTGTGAAAAAGTTTCTGTGTCCTTTATTAAGGCTATTCTCAAATACAAAGGAGGTACTTTCTGGCACATTTCTATTTCTGAATTCATTTATTTTCAAAAACGCATAAGATTGACATGTTTTCTTATTCAGAAACTATGTAATCGAATGATGTTATCGATCTTTTGATAAATGCAATTTATCTTTGAGAAAATACTGTTAAAGTTAGCGTTTTTAATTGAATTTCCGGAAGCGCTAGCACGGGAAAGAAGAAAAACCTGCAGTCACGTGACAAGAATTTCTTGTATCTCGGTAAGTTATTCATCAAAAATGGAAAACGCTATTCGATTCCAAATCCCTTCAATAGTCAGGCCTGTCAATTTTATGCCTTTACAGTTAAAAATTAGCCAGAAAATTTGTCAAAGTTTCGCTTTGTTGAGCCGTGATTTTGAGAATCACCTTAAGGTATATTTCCAAAGATTACGTCAACAAAGGCTCATTATCGCTATTAATATATTTACAAAACATGTTGCCTGCCCTGCACATCTTGAGAACAATTAAGTCCAGTTCCGGCCCGGCTCCACTATGTAGGAGGAAAAGAAAAAAGCAAGCCTGATTTCGGCCCGGCACGAGTCTGCTGAAAAAAATTAAGTCCGGGCTTAGACACCATGTAACTGTCCGATGCCGATCTCTACGCTGGACATGTTACATTTCTGTATTGATGTTGTCAAACTAGTATCGGCCCGCTAAATTTTTTTAATGGGACCGACCCGACAAGCCTGTTTTTGCCGGCCCGTTGAAAAAATTGTCCTAATTCTACCGGCCCGGCCCTTTTGAAACTTCACCCTCACTTTGACGGGTACGGGCCTCGGGCCAGTCCCGGGCCCGTGCAGACTTCTACAATATCCCCACTACACGCGCTAACATTTTTTCCCTTTCTCCCGCCAGTAAAACATTTGTCCCTAGCGCTCATGTTTTCCTGGGTATGCGGCCTACTTTTTTGTAACAAGGTCTAATTTTATTACATTTCCGAAAACAGCCGGAAAAGAAAAAGAAAAAGAAATGTATACAATTTCACACTTGGATTAGTGTGAAGCCATCGCCCAGTACATCGCGTGCGTTGTTAACCGAGTTTTTTCCAGTTTTGCGATTGTTTTCGTTTTGGTTATGTTCGGCGAAGTAAAAAATCCGCCGTGCTTACTGCATCCTCTCTTTATCCTTTTTTTTTTCTTTTATAAATATGGGCGCCGTCATTTTCAGATGTATATAGCTAATTTTTTGGCGGAGGTAAGGGGGAATAATATATTCTTAGGTAACTCAAAATAAATTACTAAGAAAAAAAATGCACTAAAGATTTTTTTTTCCCCACGAAAGATTTTTTTTAGTTCTCCTTTAAATTCGTATATTTAAAAATTACCTTCAAAAGGGGAAAATTTCGGTGCCTCCCAGCATTTAAAAAAAAAAAAAAAACTTCTTTTCATGTTAAGTGCCAGAAAATACTGAAATTTCATAAAATTCAAAGTATCGTAGCGTGGTAAACTTTATTTACGAAAGGATTTTTACTAGGAATTCTTCTGTAAGCATGGAGAAATATTTTCTAAATATAACGTATAGGACTCAGGGACCATATAAAAAATTTACATTTCGTATTTTAGTACATATACAGCGCATATGTCTCATCTAAAAGCTATACTTAATTTGTATACTTTTTGTAATTGGAAGTATGTTTTTATCGTCAGCGGTTTAACTCCTTGAAGGGCCGTTGTTCATTTTTAGACCAGTTAATTGTAATCCCTAAATGTCACATTGGCACCAGAATTTTGGAATGAAACTTTTCCATTTTATTAAGTACGTGCAGAAAAGCTTTTACTTATTTTCAGATAAATTTATTTGTAAAATATGGTATTCAATTACTTCAACATTTTACGATTAGAAGTACTTTGCCCTTGAAAGGGTTCATAGGTAATCGCTATAAGCACTATTTTGAATAGCTGGATATTAGAAGGTATTTCTGATTAGTCCTGCTCAGGTCTTGCTGAACAATCAATCCATTTTAAATCGCCCGAATCCAACCGCCCCCCATGTTCTGCTATATACGTACACAAACAAGTAGAGATTAAATTTAAAAAATTAAAAAACCCGATTGCGTAAAAAGCGAACTAATTAATTATTTCTTATCAATGTGAAACTTTTTTTTTTATATTACTTACCTATTTTTTTTATATTACTTACCTATTTTTTTTTATTTACTTATATTGATGACTTTTAAGTTGTGTTTAATTGTTAGTTCCTAACTGTAAACATTGTTTAGATGAGGCCTATAGATGTCTATGAATGTTTCAGCTGCAGTAAAGTTAGAGATCCTACCGACACAACTTCCAGGTTGTGTAATATTTAAACGGAGCTTCTAACTGTAAAATAGTCAACGAAACATCGTCTTCATTTTGAAAGACCTATCCAATGATATGCCACTCAATAGGGTGCGTAAAAAAATTTTTCGTCTCTACCGCCATTTTGAATTTAAACAAAACCTAGCCTATAACCATCGGACGGTTAAGACATCGATAGATACCTCATTCATTAAAATCCATCCAGCTGTTGGGATGTTTCGAGGGTATAAAGAAATCCACATACCCAGATACGCGTGAAACGCACAACCCTTCTTAGCAGTCGGGTAAAAATTGGATACAATAATAATAATAATAATAATAATAATAAAAATATGCAAAAATGGTTTTGTATAGTTTTGGCATAAAAATCCAAGTTTGATCGGGATTGTGATAGAATATTAGACTCGGGATTTGAGATGAGAGGGAGAAACAAAAGATAATTTAGGCTTCGGTTTTCTATTTAAATATTCATTAGAAGCAAAGAAAATACAGGAACTGAACTCCGACACAAAGTAAGCACTGGGTTTATCCATCATGAGAATTTTAATACATATTACAATAAATTTGTGCATCCATTTTTGAAATGCTGATTTGTTAATCTGCAATTACGAGTCATTTCATTACAAGCATGGGTGCAAGTTTTCCGGCCACAGGCCGGAATTCCGGCTTTTGAAAATTTCCGAGGACGGAAGCGGGACGGAAAAATCTCAGAGGACGAAAAAAAAAATCCATTTTTAGATTTCTCAAGATTCGAGCAAAATGTTTAAAAATCGGTCTTAAAATAACTTCACTTTTTGACCATCCCGTTTTAAAATTTTGGCTAGAATTTGAAAATCCCACAGCTTATATTTTTTCAGACAATCTTCCTTTTCCGCGGAGACAACGCGATTTCTGTCTAAGGATCGCGGAAAAAACGCTTTCTGTCAAAGGATCGCGAAAAAGATGCGATCTCCGTCAAATGATCGCGAAAATGACACGATCTCCGTCAAAAAAAATCGCGAAAAAGACACAATCTCTGTCCAAGGATCATGAAAAAGACACGATCTTCGTCCAAGGATCGCGAAAAAGACGCGATTTTCGTCAAAGGATCGCGAAAAAGATTACAGGATAAAAAAAAAACTATTTTGGCCGAAGGATTGCGGAAAAATCGTGATTTTCGTCGAATGATCGCGGAAAAGACGTATTTCTGTCAAAGGATCGCGAAAAAGATGCAATTTCCTTTAAATTATTGCGGAAAAACGCGATTTTTGTCAAAGGATCATGGAAAAAACGCATCTTCTGTCAAAGGATCGCGCAGAATATGCGATTTCCGTCAAAATATTGCGGATAAAACGCTTTCTGTCAAAGGATCGCGAAAAAGACTAGATTTTCGTTACAGGATCCAAAAAAACTATTTTCACCGAAGAATTGCGAAAAAACGTGATTTTCGTCAAATGATCGCAGAAAAAACGCTATTTCTGTCAAAGGATCGCTGAAAAGACGCGATTTCCGTCAAAGATCACGGAAAAGACGCGGTTTCTGTCAGAGGATCGCGAAATAACGCAATCTCCGCCAAAGAATCGCGAAATAGACGCGGTTTTCGTTAAAGGATCGCAAAAAAACACGATTTTCTTCAAAGGATTGCGGGAATAACGCAAATTTCATCCAAAAATCCGAAAATCCACAAAATTTGTCAAAATATCGCAAAAACCCCCAAAATTACGTCAAAAGATCTCAAAAATATCCACAAATTACGTCAAAAGATCGCGAAAAAACCTCTAATTACGTCAAAAAATCGCGAAATAACAGCAAACTTCGTCAAAAGATCGCAATAAACCGCAAACTTCGTCAAAAGATCGCGAAAAACCCCGCAACTTTCGTTAAAATATCGCGAAAAAACCCGCAACTTTTGTCAAAAGATCTAAAAAAACGCAAATTTCGTCAAAAGATCTAAAAAAACGCAAATTTCGTCAAAAGATCGCGAAAAAAACGCAAATTTCGTCAAAAGATTACGAAAAACGCAAACTTCGTCAAAAGATTGCGAAAAAACGCGAACTTCGTCAAAAGATCCCAGAAATAATGCATAGTTAGTGCCAGTAGTGGATTCCCCCCTCCCCCCTCTGCTGTAACTTTTCAGAAAATTTGCTGTGAATTTTAGAAAAAAATTTTTTGACTCAGAATCACCCCCTGCAATTTGCGCTTATTTTTTTTAATTCGTTTCAACATAATTGAATTTTACTGCATATAATATTAACTCGTTGGGTTTTGTCCAGATGGTGCGTCGGCATGTGCGTATGTGCTCCTTCAGAGGGGGAGGGGAGGATTCAAAATATTTTCAGGCTTGGTCAAATTTCAAACTTGCACCCATGATTACAAGTCAACTTTTAATGAAAATTAGTTCTGTGCCATTTTATTTTTTATTTTTAAGTAACTGTCTGTCGGTTCAAAAAATTGGATGCACACTTTCTTTAATAAAATCCTTAATCCTTACGGGGGTCTGTCCAGACTTTTCGCACAGGGTCCTATTTGTGTGAAATTGTGAAAAGACTTTTATATCTGTGAAAAGTCTAATCTTAATTTTGTGAATTTGAAATGATCATTCTATCAAGTTCTTGTTTATACTTTTTAAAGAACATATATGTATATAAAATACATATGTATTGTTTCTTTATATATGTAAATGTGACAGGTCAGATTTTACTTTTAAATGATTAAATTTGTGAAAGGTTCAATTTAGAGTTAGAAAAGTTTTGTGAAAGGTCTATTTTCCAAACAATTTTGTGAAGGGTCCTGTTTTAAGAAGAAAAGTTTTGTGAAGAATCCTGTTTTGAGAGGAAAAGTTTTGTGAAGGGTCCTGTTTTGAGATGAAAAGTTTTGTGAAGGGTCCTTTAAAGGACCCAGTTTATTTCTAAACAGATCCCTGCCTTTAAGAAATGATGCTAATAAAATGAAAAAAAATATATATTTTGAAAATTGGAGCGCATGGATTATTATTATTATTTTAATCATGTAGCCTTCATTTTGCGAAAAAAAGACAAAAATGTAATTTTTTTCCCTTAAAAAAATTGTTGTTTAAAATTAGAAAAGAAGTGCGATTTTAAAATTGTCTTCCTCTTTTTAATTTTACTGCTAGAGTTGTATTTTTTCCCCCTATAAAACCATTTAATAATATGTGAAAAAAGCTTTATCACATACCAAAAAAAAGTTCAAAGGATACCGAATCCCCCCTTAATAATGAAAAAATATTTTTATAGGTCCATCCTCGTGTACAGAGAAGCAAATTGGATATTTTGCAATACGTAATTATTTTTACATTCATTTGTAAGTTTGACACTTCGTGAACTGACTTATCCAGTCGTAAATATGCATACCTTAGATGTCCTTGTAAAGGACTACATCAATCTTCGAAAACTTGTAGCTCAGTTGAACGGGAATTTGGCGTTCATTTCTCGCCTGTTGGCTGTGTTTCACCCGACAACCCTTCTCTATTGCATCGGCATGACCGCGATTTACGTATCTCATTTTTTGACATGAATCGACTGACGACAGGTGATGGAACTTATGGGATTAACAGGTGAATCTGACATGAAGCCTCCATCATGTCCGAGACCCTGGGACGATTACTGGGTTATGCCAGGAAATATAGTTTTCGGAAAGCCGAGCAGAAATACCGACAACCGGTAGGTGGTTTCGAATTCTCTTGCGATAAGTACGTGTCTGCTCTCTAATTGGGATTCGAGGGCGTTTCATTTTCTAATATGCTCGAAATATGTTACTTGTAATTGCAGAAATAGTTACAAAAAATCGTAATAATCCCAGTAAAAAAAGCATGCATCACCAAAATAATCTTTGCACGCTAATTTTTGTCAGAAATTATTTTATAAGGTTTCGCAATAGCTAAAAGGAAAAAAGAATCATTTTATCGCCTACCTTCTTTTACTGACTGGATTACCGTAGTTTCTCTCTCTCACAGGAGATTTTTTTTTTCGTCAAAATAATTAAAAATTCTCATTTAAAAAATTATTTTAAATTTTTTGTTGAAATATACATCTTTTAGACCATGTTAAGTCCCGAGGTCGTTGCCCTAATCTATTTATTTAATCTATATTATTTAGTAGTAATTTCAACAAAAGACCGCCAAATAATTTACGGTCCCCCTCCCCCTCCCCCCCAAAAAAAGAAAAGAAAGAAAAAAGCAGGATTAAAAAAAAATAATTGTCACTTTTTATTTTTTAAGTATAATATTTTATTATTAATGAAATATTTTATAAAATATCTAAGTATTTACACTTTCTTAACATAGCTAGAAATATTGTTGATCGCACTTATTATATGGTTTGCTAAGTGCGCATTCAATATTTGTTTAAAAACATTCGTGGATCTAAATTACAAGTTATGTAACCCACCTGTTGGGAGAACCTCATTAAAAGACTTAAAAGGTCAGCTGTTTTAGGGCCGCATTTTGCTTAATAAGCCGGGCGTAACCGACATCTTCACCACGATGTATGATGCCGAAATTCAAGGTTCTGTAATGAAAATAAAAATAGAGAATGTGAAATAGTCTAGCTTCCTTATAATATATCTCTTGTTTTAAGAATCTTGAAAACGGCCGTACATTTAAAAAAAAAAAAAAAAAAAAAATCGTCAACAATTTTTATTTGTAAATTTCTATTTCATTTGTCATTATTATTATTATTATTATTATTATTAAAGCTAAAAAAAACTTTAAAATATTGTATTAATATAAAATGAATCTTGTTTACATATGCATGTAGAATTTTTTATTGAATTATCTTTAATATTCTTGTAAAATAGTAAAATAAAAGTTTCATAATATGTTAATTAAAATTTTAAGCATCTTAAAATTTTAAATACCCCCACCCCTTTTTACACCCATCCAGCAAAATCTAATGTATATATATATATATATTTTTTTTAATTAACATATTTTTAAATTATTATTTTTACCCTAATATTAAATTGTTTAATGGCTGTGAAGCCTTTTAGGTTTTCCAAGTAATTATTAAATCTCTTATTAGAATGTTTTAAGTGGCATAATACATATATATATATATATATAATATATATATGCATTAATGTAAGTTATGATTACAGAAATAATAAAAACAACAAATAATTTGTTAGTTTAATAATTCAAATATGAAGTCAAAAGCAAAATATCTCCAGCTTTTTTGACATCAGTAAAATGTAAAATCACTTTAATCACATAAATGTAAACTGCTATATGTATATTAGAAGAAAATTTATTTTATTTTATTGTTAAAAGTTAAATAAGAAAATAAAGATGCCTCTAATAATTAGCTCTTTTAGCTACAGAATTGTGTTTATAAATAGAGTAAATAATTTTATGATTCATAAATGTTATTATAACATATTTATTGAATTTCATCTAAAAGGCTTTTTATATCTGGAACTTTTTAATATTTTAATTTATGCAGTAGGATCATTCCAGGCCAAATCAACCAGTGATTCAACCTGACCATTTCAGATTTCAATGAAACTGTCAGGGATCATTCTCCCTGATGATACAAATGAGAATATATTTTTATAATTTTTTTTCTTATTCAATTTTCATGCAATTAATTATTTAAATTTTGAAAAATCATTTATTGGCTTTCATAAATGTTTTCAATTTTGAATGACCTCGCATTTTAAAGAGAATTTTATAAAGTTTAATTTGAAATGCAAGTTGACTATACTTGATTAAAAAAAATAATTAAAAAAAATTTCTTCTGTAAAATTATATTTTTTTAGATTTTTTTTTTTTTTTTTTTTTTTAATGTATGTGTTTTGTAATATTATAAGCTTAAAATTCTGAAAATTTTAGAATGAGATCTCAATGGGGTAAAAGGCTAAAGATTACCATACAAATAATATAATATTCTAATCTAGCTTATTTTGTTATTTATTTATTATTTGTATGGTAATCTTTAGCTTTTATTTCATAATTCCTGATCCCATTTAGACCCCATTCTAAAAAATTCTGAAATTTAAGCTTATAATAATTGCAGAAAACATACTTAAAAAAAAAAAAAATTTAAAAACATTATCTAAAAATTTTTTTAATATTATTTCTTTTAATCAAGCATAGTCAACTTGCATATTAAATTAAACTTTATAACATTTTCTTTAAAATGAGGGGTCATACAACTTGCTGTGCCTGATAGAACTTAAGAAACTCAAAATTGAAAACATTTATGCAAGCTGAAAAATGGTGATTTTTCAAAATTTAAATAATTAATTGTATGAAAATTTATTGAGATTAATATATATATATATATATTTAAATATATTCTCATTTATATCACCAGGGAGACAGTTTCATTGAAATCTGAAATGGTCAGGTTGAATATTGAAATTTTTTTATTGATTTGGCATGAAATGACCCAGTAACTGGAATATATATAGTCTCAATCATACTAATATAATTATGCTAATATATTAATCTTTTGATTTGAATTCTTTTTCGCATTGTTAAAATGAGAATATATGATTTAAATCAATAGTTATAATATAATCCAGCTGAATAAATTTATTGACATCCTGCCACCTAAAATAGAAAATGTTTTAATAGGTATGGAACTTTTAATATTTTAACAAAGTTTAAAAGATAGTTTCTCTCCTTACTTTTTTGTTAAAATCCATGATTTCAGACAAGAATTTAAATGTTACTGAAATGGCTTTAAACTGTTCATATTTATAAAGTTGGCTTTATATCAGACTAGAAATTAAAGTGCATTATTTTCTACGGGCATATTGTTTTTATATTTTCCATTACAAATTTGATAATATTGAAAATTAGGACTTCTCATCTGTAAAATCCAGAATTGTAATTTTGACTGGTCAAAACTAAATTTAACCAGGAATGGGGTCTAAAACAGGTTAAAATTGGTTTTGCCCTTTCAAAAGTAGTAGTAGAAACTTAGTAGAGTAGTAGAAAAGAGTTGAAACTCTATTAAATAATTTTAGATTGCATAAATTGCTCAAGCTATATATATATATTTATTTGAACATTAATACTATAAGGTTAGTTGGGGCAACTGGGCCATGATTTTACAATGTGACTCTGGAGCTTCTGACAATTCAGCTCCAAAAAGCTAATGTTCATTTGAATAAAGTCTGAACTTCTATAAATGTGTTCAGTTAGGTTCCCTCTATCAGACAGAAATGCTGTAAATTACATTTTAATATTTAAAAATATAAAAATATCAGGGTTGCAAAAAAGCCGGCTAAAATTAAAAAAAGCCAGGCCGGTGGCTTTTATTGGTTTTAACCGGCTTTTTTTGGCCAAAATTGGCCTTTTTTGGCCATAATTGGCTTTTATACAATAAAGCATTGTAATTATAAACTACACATTTTAAAGTGTTTTTAATTAGTTTTAATGACATTTAATTGATTTACAGTTTAATAAGTAACCCAATTACTCAATAATGAGGACATAATACTGGAATAAAACTTAGATGATTTTGCTAGTGATTTGTATTCAGAATTGCAAATATGTCTGCTAAATTTTAAAAGGGCCATACCAACTGCCAATTTTTTTATTTTTACTGCTTTATAAAATTAAAGAGGACAATGGTTACTTAGTTATGTTTTATTACTTAATTTTAAGAGCTATTAACATACAAGTCTTATTTTATTTCTAGAAAAATTTAAAATTATACATAGTCATATTAATAAACACCACCATTTCTCACTATTAAAAACATTATGAATAGCATATGCATGAATATGCGTAGCAACAAGCTTTTCAAAATTTTATTTTGAGAATTTTTTTTTTTTTTTTTTTTTTTTTTGGTTTAAATGCTCTATTTTTTATACACTTATGTACCATTCTCCTCAAATAAAACATCTTTTCTAATTTCTCGTTTCCATTTTGATATGTTATATTTTGTCATTAAGGCTGTTAAATCCAAAATGGCAACTTTCTGACCTAAGTTTTAATTTATTTTTGTTCAGAAATGCATGAAACTAGCAGATGATGTTCAGAAACTATGTAATTGCACTGTTTTTTCTGGGTTTTTTTTTTTTTTTTTTTTTTTTTTTTTTGCAAACGCAATAGATTTTTCAGAAAATAGTGTCAAAGTGAGCGTTTTGAACTGAATTTCCACACGAAAGAAGAAACCACTCAGAAAAGGGTGAAAAAACATGTTTGTCACGTGATCAAAATCTCTTTATAGCTCAATAGGTAATTGATGGATCAAAAAATGGAAAACACAGTTCGATTCCAAATTGCTTTCATGTTTCATGGTCAGGCTTTCGAATTTTACATCTTTCCGTTAAAAAATGAATTTGTAAATGTGTCAAAACATTTTGCGCTTGTTGAGCAGAGCAGTTAAGAACAGTTTTAATTAAATATAATCTTTAAAATGTGTAGTATATGTGGAGCTATATAATATAGAATTTCAAAACACCAATTTGGAGCCTAACATATATCCTTTTCAATGTTTATATATATATATATATTTTTTTTTTTTTTTTTTTCAGAGATAATGCGTTCACAGTTGTCTTCTAGAAGTTATAAAGACTTATTTATTTGATAAAATTTAATAGAAGTCTATTATTTTTTTTGGTAGAAAATATTTATAAATGTATTAAAAATTAATTGATCCAAATTTAAAACAAATTTACTATAAACCAACTTTAAAAAATAAAAACTTACTTCTTCCAATAAAAGCCGGCTTTTTTTAATAAAAGCCGGCTTTTTTTAAGTGGTTAAAACCAAAAAAAGCCGGCCGGCTTTTTTTGGCCTGGCTAAAAGCCAGCAACCCTGAAAAATATGCATATTTCATCTTTCTTTCCTCAAGGGTCCAGTTGCCCCATAAACATGGGGTAAGTGGACCAGGAGGGTCAGTGTTTCACACAGGTTTATTTTTTTTTCATATGGGATATTAGGCCGTGTTTGAAAAAGTGTAAACAACTTAAAAAATTTTAAACCAGGCAGATCATCAGCTAAAGAGCATTGTAAGGGAAAACTTTGCTGTCAGTGTGTCTAAAAAAAGCACTAAAAGTGAAAATATTAGATTTATTTATACCAAAAATATAAAAATTAAGTAAGTACTTATGTACTTTAGTACAGGTAATAAGTATAAAAGTCACATGGGCATTTTAAGGAAAAAAATAGCAAGGTAAATCTATGAACAAACAGCTAAGTAAGTACTTTATCTGTATTCAGGGATCGCATTATATAGGGAAAATTTTATTGTTCCTACCAGAACCCTTAATGAGTTACCTTCATGATAATTTTATTTAACATATTCTAAAGAAAGGTGCGATGAAGATATTATTTTCAAAATAGTGCTAGGAACAATAAAAGTTTTCCTATAGAATGTGACCCCTGTGTATCATACAATTTCAAGGTTTGGCTATCTCGCTTTCAGGAGCAAGGTACTTGCATTCGTAAAATGTTGAAATAATTTAATGACACCAGTATTTACAAGGGAATCTATTTGTAAACAAGTAAAAGTATTAAAATAAATAATCATTGTTTAACGTCTGATATACGATTTAAACTTAAAAAATATATTACAATTCATCAGACATACAAGAAAAAATTACATAAATGCATTTAATACAATTAAAAAGCAAACTTTTCGAGCTAAAATTGTACAGCATTCTTTAGATACCGACCGTATCCCAGATTTCGCAAAGATGAAAGGTATCGGATCCGGTTGCAATAATATTAAAAGTAAAGTTTTTCTGGAAAGTGTGTTCACTCGTAAGCAAACGTCGCCGATAAATGAATCATGTGCACTTCCTCCTGAATACTCAGCGTTGTTTTGAAATTTTTATACTTTATTTAATTTTAACTGTAAACATGAAATATAGTTTTCTGTCATTTGAATGTTATTTATTGCACTGATGAGGGGCTAAAATTTAGCTCGAAACATTTGCTTTTTAATTGTATTAAATGTTATTATAAATGTAAATTAAATGTATTTATGTAATTTTTACTTGTATGTCTGATGAATTGTAATATATTTTTTCAGTAAAAGTATATTTTCACGTACTTAATAAAGGTGAAATTTTCATTATAAAATTCAGGTGTCTGTGTGGCAATTAGGGATTAAAATTATATGATGACATAACGGCATCACCGCCTGTCAAGGGGTCAAGAAATTTGGTTTGATACCACCCAATATGCTTTTTAAAAATTTTATTACGTAATTTCAATAAGGTATTCTATAATTTTCGTTATTGTGAGCAAAAAAGAATGGAGAAATTTATTTCCCGTAGTAAGAGAAACTCAAAAAAATTATTTAACTATTGGGGTAACTGGATCCAGCATGGTCCAGTTACGTGTCCCAGTTACCCCATTCTTGAAAAATTTATGGGGTAACTGGAACACTGGGCTCACATTTGAAACATGAAGTAAATATCTAATAATATTAATGTAGTTATATGCCTAATCTTTAAAAAAAAAAAGATTGTTTAATAAAAGTACTTACAGTATTTTAATAAAAAGCCGAGGATGTTCAACCATGTTGACGTTGTTTTTAAAAAAAGAAACGTAAATTTTTGACAACCTATCACAGCAAAGTGAAAGTTATGATTGGGTTGACACACATTGTTTTAGGAAGTAGCGATTAAGGTGCATTGTTCGCAAAAGCTAAAACTTAAAAAACATCAACAGTTTTTTTATAAAATAGCCTATGGCCCAGTTACCTCGTGGGTTCAGTTACCCCAACTAACCTTATATATTTTAATAATGATTAAATATAAATAGAATTTTGTCTTATGTAATAACATTTCATACAAAAACATACATTTTATTTTTTGTCCCCCCCCCCCCCCTTCAAAGTGAAACTAATATACTCTATTTGTTGGGCAGTAATGGAAAATTGGAAAATGATTTTGAATTTGTAAATTTCATAATGCACCTGATGAATAATTGTGCTAACTCATTTTGACCAGGGCAGTTAAAACTGGTTTTAACCATGGTTAAAACCAATAAATCTCTGGTAAAATCCCCCACCCCACCCTTAAAAAATTCTATAATTTAAAATATTTTTTTTAATATTAATTATTAAAATATGATTAAGGTTATATTATTAATATATTTACTTACATTAAGATAATTATAATTACTGTTGTAAGTAAATATATTAATATTAATAAATTTGTAGTTTTCGATTATTTCAACCCTGACCCCCCGTGGCAGAATGTGCACGATGCTGCGACGGGCATCGCAGACTTTTCAGGGCACCTGCAGACTAAAAAAAAAATTATCTCGAATTTCGACAAATGATCGCCGGAAAAAAAATCTTCGTTAATAGTTTGCAGAAAAAAAAAAATGCCAATTTCACAAAAGGATCGCGGAAAAAATGCAAATATTGTAAAAGAATCGGGAAAAAACGCAAATTTTGTTAAAGGATCGCAAAAAAACTCAAATTTCGTCAAAACATCGCTAAAAAAACGTGCATTTTGTCAAAGGATCGCACGCAAATTTTGCGAAGAATCGCAAATTTAGTTAAAGAATCGCGGATAGAACTTGAATTTATTTAAAGAATTCCGGAAAAAACGCGGATTTCTTTAAAAGGATCGCGGGAAAAGGTGAATTTCTTCAAAGGATCGTGAAAAAACACGATTTTCGTAGAGGGACAGCAACAAAAACGTCATAAAAGGATCGGGGGAGAAACGCAAATTTCGTCAAACGATAGCAAACAAACGTGCATTTCGTCAAAGGATCGCAGTGGGAAAACAGGAAATTTGTTAAAGGATAGCAGAAAAAACGCAAAATTCGTAAATGATCATGGTAAAAAGGCGAATTTCTAAAAAGGATCGCGGGAAAAATAAATAAATTAGGTTATATTATAATTAAAATGTAGATATATTTTTATAATGTTAATCAGTAAGAATCCTATTTATTTTAACGCTTATAATGTTCTTGTTCATAATAAGAAAATTGAAACATGCTACTCCCGCAGACAATTTTCATTTCACTAAATTGCTGTCGCAGACACAACCATAATTTTCTGCCACTGGGCCCTGACCATTCAAAGGATCTTTATTGCAAAGCGCATGCCAAATATTGTGACTCTATTTATTGAATCTGAATAATTTTTTTCATTATTATTTAATCTTAACCACACAAAACATCTTAATTTACAATATTTCAAATCATTTTTTAGTAATCTATAACTTAATTTTTTTTTTTTTTTCCCACATTGAGGTTGGCTGGTAATGAGGAAGCTGCAAGAAAATTATTTTAGAGCTATGGAATTATACTTAAAGCTTTTTTGCAAGATTCTGCCTACAAACATTTCACAGTAATTACAAATGTTATTTTGTTCACCCTATCGCTGGATGTGATATTCAATCTATTAAGATATTATGGGGCATTGCAAATCGGCATAAGAAAAGTAAGATGTAGTTCTGTACGTTATTTTTTACAATCCTATCTCATACAATGCTTGTGACAACTGCTTTACTCGAAAAGGAAATGTTTACTGCAATGCTAAGAGCCCTGTCAATTTTCAAATATTAGATTTTTTAAATGATCACATTCGCACCAACCAGCAATTTAATTTTTTTCAAATCTTTCAATTGCTTGGTGGCAATGGTGTTCTGTTGGTATAACAGAAAGGCACCCCAATTTTGATTGGCTCTCGCTCAATTGTAAATTTTACTACATAAATGTTTTGTTATGGATTAAAATAAAATTGGTTATTTCTTGTATTATTATTATAATAAAGTTTCTTTTTTTCCCCACTTTGCAAATTATTAATTTTGACGCTGTTGAGACCCTTTTTCAATTTAGTTTGGTTGTTTATAGTTTAAAGTAGGTTTAAGAGTACATGGTTAGAAATTGTTGCATTTTATATGTTTATAAAGCATGATATTATCTTATTATACATTATATTTATTATTATTATACATTGTATATTACTTTTATTTTCAGTCACAATCATCTGTTGTCATTATTCATAATCTGAAAAGCTCAAGAGATGATGGCATTTTATATCCAGATGATCAACTAAATGATGTAGCAGATGATAGAGAACAGGTATTTTCAATTCTATTGAGTTAGTAATAATTAAAACAGCAATGATAATTTTAATGTTAGGTTATCATATCTGTCAAAAATAACTAATAATGTATTTTCAATGTTATGATATATTTTAGCTTATTTTCATTTATTATGTATTTCATTTGTTTATTTATTGGGGTATTTTTATTTTTTCTAAATTGAAGATGAAAAATTAAATAGTGAGTTTATTATTATTATTTTCTCTTAAATCAGTATAGTAACTATTTAACTTTTTAAATCCATTTTAGTAATTTTAAAATTGGATATTTTGAAAATATTTTTTTCCTAAAACATACCCCCCCCCTCCCCCCATCTTTTTAATATCAAATATTTATTTATTATTTTGATTAAATAAAAAAATTAATATTTCATTTTTAGTGACGTTATTTTTTAAATTCACACTATATCATTTTAATTATTTTCAAATCAAAGTTTGATTGATTATTTTTTGTTTATTCATGAGTTACATAACTAAACTGTATTATTCAGTTGTTATTATAAAGGTCTCATTGTAGAGTTAAAAGTTTACTTTCTTTTAGATCATTCTGCATATTAATGAAAGTAGTTAGTCATTTGTAAACATTTTAGTGTATGAAATCTGTGCTTATTTTAAGTTTTAAAAGCAGAATAAAAAAAATATATGCTTTCATGTTATATTTCATCCTTTTTAAGCATTGGTTATTAATAAAGGAAAGTACTTGGACAAACTTATGTAGAAAGGTTTGTAATTTTGACTGGTCAAAATTAATTATAACCAGGACAGTGGTCAAAACTGGTTTTAACCATCTAAAACTGGTCAAAATTGGTTTTAATTACTAAAAATTGGACAACTCTATTAAATAACTTTAGCTTACGGGTCATTCCATGTCACTTCATCCAGACCATGTCACCCACAGTCACAGATTTCTATGAAATTTTAAACACAAAAACAATGTTTAAGGATATGTTGTTACACCAAATTTCAGTTTAAAATAATAAGTTTTTCATAAGTTACAAGCATTTAAAAATACCCCTCAGTCAATTTTTTGCTGAAAATGATCTTCCGTCAAACATGTAATGTTGGATAGAAACGCTTATTTTTCTAAATATTATTAATAAAATTAGATATATATATATTTAGAGATTCTTTATAATGTATTTTATCTAAAGAGTTAAGAAAAATATGAAAATATGCAATTCATTTTTTTTTTTACATGTGCCACCCATTTGATTTGGCTGATTTTTTTAAATACATAATTTAAAAGGAAACCATTTAATAATAATAAAAGAAAAAAATAGAAAGATGTTTCTGAAATTCTTGAAAATTTTTTTTTTTTTGTTAATTTTAGAGAATACATCTAAAGTATTGTTAAAGTTCAAAATTCTTAAAAAATACATGTAATAATAGTAAACAAATATTATAATTAAACTATAATTTTGTTTCTAAAAACTTTTTTTAATGTTATTTAAATAAATTAAAGTATAAAATTCAAATTATTTCTGTTATAGAAAATTAATTCCCTCTATGTATTCAAATAAAACTTCTATTATACTAACTGAAAAACAACCAGTGAGATTAAGTATAAACTGATTTATAATGCTATATTCATTCAAACAATCTAAGCTTTGCATCTTCTTTTAAAAATGTGGAAAGTATAAATTTATAGTTTTAAAATTTATTTCACCTATAGTCTTCAAAATGAAATAAAAATAAAGTATATAAACATAAATAATAACTGGTATATTGGGATTATTCAGAGCATAGATTATGATGAAAAAGATGCAAATATAAAGTTTATGCATCCCAATGGACCTTCCACTTCATTTTACTGGTCAAATAATGATTATTGCAATGTGCCCTTCAACCATATATTATGTAGCATTGACTACTGCAACAGGACGGACATATATGCTTTTTCAAAAGAATCTACTGAAACAATCAATCATTTTGGAGCATTTATAACAATCAATATTTAGTGAAATATGTTGAAATTTCTATTTATATTTCCATTTAAATTTATCATAAACTACCTTTTACCATTCAATTATGAAAAGGTGCAAATCTGGCACAGAAATAAATTATGTTTGAAATTGCTTAAAACTTGAAAAGCTTCTGTCTCATATATGTAAGTAAATTTTGTATATATTATGTCAGTAACAAAGAAAAAAAAAATAATTTTTATGATTTTTATTACAGGATATATAACCTAGAATTTTATGTAACGTATTGTTAAATTATACACTAAATTTATCAAAATAAATCTTTATTCATTTGCTTTTTTAATAATTTCATTATTTTTTCCTTGAATTGCTACTAATTCTACTTGATTTATTTGTAACAATTTTATTTCTGTTTATGAAGATAAAAGACTTGATGCTAGTTTTAATAGTCAATCCTCTTATAATATTGTATAGTAATAACCATTCTGACAAAAACTGTCAAGGTGCCCCCCCCCCCCCCAAAAAAAAAATAAAATAAATAAATACAGACTCCCTCAAATCCGCACAGCTTGGAACCGAGGTTGTGCGGATTTTAGAATTTTGTGGATTTCTGGTCATTGATTTGTTTACATTTTTGAAACATTAATTTGATTGGTAGTTAAGCAAGAATAAATTGTAATGAAAGCTTACAATAAAGTAAATCATGAAAATAAGTAAAATATTAAAATAAGTAAAATATTAAAATAATTTATTAGTTTAAAAGTAAGCAATTATTAAAATAATTATGTAAAATAAAAATTTAGAAAAATATTAAATTATTACCGATGAAATCAATTCGATTCCAAAAGTCCTATGCTGCCATCTAGTGGTAAAGCGATTATAAGATCGATACATCATTATTCATTCTTAGCACTATGTGGCTGGTTTTACATACGGAGAACGGCAAGGCTTAACGATGTTTACAAAGTAAACATCCCAGAAATAAATTAAATAAAGAGTATTTAAAGTTAAATAGACTGCCGAGAAAAAGGTAAGTAAGTTACATATTTAAATAAATAAAGATGAATAAAATGAAACTATTAATGTAACTGTAGTTAAATATAATATGTATAAAGTAAACAAAAGACCGGTATTTCAAACTAGTGATAACTCAAGAAATAGGGAAAGAAACAAGGAGAACAGCGTTAATGCTATTATCAGTATATATAGCTTATTGTGCTCTCGGTAACTTTTTCATTGTTATTTAGAGTCTTGAATGCTTTTCTTATACTGCTTTGTATGTTTAGAAATAAATTTGTCTATAATAAAAAAAAAAAAATTCCACAAACAATAATTTTAAAATAGCATTCCAGTTCGTGGATTTTTCCATTTCGAACCCTGGAATTTTTTATATAGATATGCTAATTTATATCAAAATCAAAATTAATGTATATTTAATATTAAATAAGCTGTAATAGCCAAAAGAGAAAGATTAACAAAAAATTTAGTAAAAAAAAGCATTGCAGTAGTCGCTGATTTCGGCGCCATCTTGAATTTTGTTCCTGCAACTTAACTGTAAATTTCATTGTTTACATCTGAAAAAATATGCGGATTTTAGGGTCACAGATTTAAGGGAGTCTACTGTATTTAAATCTAGGATTAGTTAGAAAAATATGGCGCAGTTATGTTTATTTTGACAGGATATCGAAGAATTTGTCTAAATATGTATCTCAGGTATCTTTGGAATGTAAAGGGGAGGGAGGTCCACTATGTTATCAATAATGGAAATTATGAGTTGACTGAATTTTAATAAAGTTTATCAGTCTCCAGATCATCTTTATGCTTGATTATTTCTTTATATGTTTGTCTCTTCAAAGTATATGTATATTAAAAAAATCTCAAAATTCTTTAATTTTTTTTATTTTACTGAGAAAAGGTTGACTAATGAACTCCTAAAAAATATCTAACAAAATAAAATGGGTAACACATGTAAAAATATTTTTTTGAAATTCTTACATGAAATGTCAATTTTATATGGATATTCGAAAAATCTCAAAGTAATTTTTTTTCTCAAGTTTTTCAAAAAACACCTCTTTAGTATTTTTATTGAGAAGAGATTGACTAATAAAGAGCTCATAAAAAAATATTTAGCAAAATAAAATAGGTAGCACATCTAAAAATTCATACATGAAATGTAAATTTTATATGGATATTCAAAAGTTCAAAGATTAAAATTAATATATATTTGTTGTAAAAAGAAAATAAAAATTGGTATTACTTTATGAAATAATATTTGGCAGAATGTTCTGCCTAAAATTTTAACCATTTTAATTATTTGGTAAAAATTTTTGAAGTTTTTTGTGGAACCATACAGAAAATCAACTCTTTAAAAATGTCCATAGAAAAAGAAAAGTGTCACATGTTCAGATGTTTATCATTTGAAATATTTTAATTGGATTCAATTAAAATTTCACTTGGTAGCATATGTTTTCACGTACCAAGTTTCGTCAAAATCTGAGATGGTGGGTGACATTTCGTAAAATTGCTGGATAATTTGACATGGAATGACCCTTGTATAAATTGTCAAACTATAGGTATATTTAAGTGAATATTAATGCCATATTATATCTATATATGTAGAATTTTTCTGTATCTTTTCTGTATGCAATAATATTTCATAGCACAAACATACATTTCATAAATCTTATTTTTCTTAAAGCGTAATTAGGGTGTCAACGATTTTAATCAGTTGATTTAAATCAGCGATTAAAATCATGATTTTAATCAACCGATTTTTTAAAAAAAATCACCGATTTAAATCAAAAATTTTCTAAATGTTTAAAATGTCAAAAAATATATTAAAATCTAACATAAACATAATTTGAAAGTTTCTACAGGTATTTTGACTTATGAATAAACAAAAAAAGAGCTTTAAATAATTGTTTCTAAGCTTAATTCATGAGTATTATAAAAAATAAAAAAAAGTTGAGTTTATAAAAAGCATTGTTTTTAAGTTTTTATCCAAATTAAAACAGTTTAATTTAAAAATGATATTTAAATCTAATATAATTTGCAATGTCATAAATTCCTTTATGTAATCAATTTATGCATTATTTTATATAAATTACACATAGCAAGTGTAATACATTTCTACAAGTAAAAGAATAAATAGTAATTAGTAGCAATCTCAAGTTAAAGAAGAATGGAAGAATGACATCTTTTCAAAGCTAAATTGTAAATGAATGCATAAGAGAAAAAGAAATAATTGGTATAAAAATGCTAAGCTAACCAAGAACTTCTTTGGTATAGGTCAGGGTTGGCGAACCTTTTTATAGTCGCGTGCCAATTTTTTTCAAAAAATATTTTACATGACCTTGACGTGCCAACTAGAAAACAAATTAGTGGATTGAAAAATAATGAATTAAAACTACTTGAAAATTACTTATTAAGATTTTTACTAATATGGGTAACATACGTGTAAGTATTACACTGAAATAATTATAGAAACACTTATTTTAGAAATTAATTTAAAAAAAAAATTATGTGAATGTGTTGCATTTTGGATGAAAAATAATTAATATCAGTTTAATGCTCAGTTAATTTTAAGAGAATGCAAACTAAAATGGGTTGATCTGGTAACTGCTCCATATTTGATTTTTTATATTATTCATTTGAGAAAATAATGACTCACAGGTATAAATAGTAGGAAAAATTATTAAAATGAAAAAAAGGCAGTTTATATTTAAATAGTTCTCAAATCAGGGATGAGATTTCCGACTTTTTACATACCAGTATAATCTTAGAGAAAATGTTATTTCATTTAATCAGAACATATTTGCAATATAACAAAACAACATTTTCTCTAAGATTATACTGGTATCCAAAAAGTCGGAACTCTCATTCCTGTCAAATTAATTTTCAAGTTGCCACAATTTATCATCGATATTTTTATTAATACATATAATAATCTTTCCTTTTTGGTAGTTTTCAAATTTTTCTTTGTTTGATAAATTTTCGAACTGTATCGAATAAGATGAAAATTCTTAAATTTCCAATTAATCGAATTTAGAATTAAATCAGGTCGTCTAAATTTGTGTATTTTGTGTAAAATCACTATATCCTGATTTACAGACATAATCAATGCCGTGCCAAAATTATTCTTTCGCGTGCCAAAAGTGGCACGTGTGCCATAGGTTCGCCGACCCTGGTATAGGTTGAATAAATGTTTTTAACTTTGTAACTCACATAATACTGAATAAAAAATAATGATTAGGGATTGAAAAGGCAGCAAAATTTTTCTTAAAAAGAAAAAAAAAATGAACCATTGAAAGCTAATAATCCACACTGAAAGGTTATAATGCTGGTACTTAAATATTTTGAGGATTTCAGATATAAGTGGCTAACTTTATCCCATATGAATGGGTTTAACTCATTTTCATAATTCTTTTGGTTATCATACACATACATGTGTGTAAGTTTAGATTTTGGTGATTTACAGTAATTTTCCTAAATACAAATGCAAAACGAGCTGCAAATAATATTTGTTAGTTTTGTTATTTGTGTTACTAACTAATGAATTACTTATTTGCAGTTTATATTAATCCTGTAATTACTTATACTTTTCTTCTAGGACTTTTTTAAATGGTGCCGCACCATGCCCCTTTTGAAATTAGCAAAATGCACCGTGCCTTAAAAAAAATAGTTGAAATTCACCTGTAGTTGTAGCCAGAGATTTCTTGTAAAAAACTTCCCCTTTCAACAGTATTTCTAAATTCATGTGGCCAAGATCTCACAAAAACATAGAACTTTATTTCTTTAGAAAATACAGGATATTATTAAAATACAGTAGAAGATCTTTATAACGCAAACCTAAAAACACAAGGTTGTGCGTTATATAGAATTTTGCGTTATATGGATCACATCATTAAATTCACCATGTAAACATGGCCAAATGTGTCTGAAACATATGAAAATACATTAGAATATCTTTATACTGCATTTCTTGTTACCAAGAGTTATCCAAATTATAAATTTTTGCATAATATAGGTCAGACATTGTTAAATTTACTCTGTAAACATGATCCAAATATAACTGACACAACCATCCCTTATCTTAGACATTTTCAAAAATGTTTATTGTAATAATGGCATTTTTTTCAGTAAAAAGGTCTTAAATTAGAAGATAAAGTTGAACTAATGTATCAAATTTAGTCCTCTAAAGAGTAGCAATATTTTACAATGTGAAAATGCAGGTGCTTTTTAACTGCAAAAATCATTGTTTACATCTGAGAAGTTGTGTGTTATATGGAGAATTGCGTTATATGGAGAATTGCGTTATAAAGATCTTCTACTGTATGTTATTTAATTGTATTTTTCAATTTGTTATTCATAAAATTATTAAAAATTAAGGACACTTTATTCATCATACTAAAAATTATTCTTTTTTTTTTTTTTTCCTTATATCATTACTAATATATTGCCTCATGAAATAGTGCCCTTTTTCGGAACTAGCATCCTGTCCCTTTTCCTTTCTAAAATGAATACTACATATTATCATTTTAATAATTAAGTCTTAAAAATGTATAATATGTTCCTATAAGAGAGTTAATTGTTTAATAATTATTAATTTGAAGTAGTGTTAACTACACTGCTCAAAACAATTAAAGGATATTGCAGTTTTAGGTGGATTTTGTATCTGGTAAACTATTTAGCTGATTGATACATGGTCGACAGACATAGTAGGTTATATGAGAATAAATTACACATGTTTGGCAGAAAAAAATGCATTTTATTGCGCATTTGTGTACTAAAGGAAAAAAACACAATTTGTGCATATGAGAAAAAAAGAATAAGAAAGGGTGTTTTCTTCAAAGAAAATCATTTTCAGTAGGGGGTATGGTTCCCACGGGCGACCAGCAACGTTGAACACCTTTGAGGCATGGACTCAATGAGGCTATTAATGACGAGTTGGGGTATTCTGCCCCACTCTTCCAGAAGAGCTCTTTCCAGTTCTTGGAGAGTTTGTGGGGGTTGTTGGCGGCCAGAAACTCGTCTTCCTAGAGCGTCTCAAACGTGCTCGATTGGATTCATGTCTGGAGAACACGCTGGCCATTCCATTCGAACGATTCCTTCCTCGAAAAGGAAATCCTCCACCAGGTTTGCACGATGTGGCCTGCAGTTATCGTCCATTAAAATGAAGTTATCTCCGATTGCTGCAGCGTAAGGGACTACAATAGGTCTGAGGATCTCATCCCTATATCGGCGACCAGTCATGTCTCGAATGATGTAGAGGTCAGTGCGCCCGTCAATGGAGATGCCACCATACACCAACACTCCTCCACCGCCAAATCTGACACTTTCGTGCACGAACGCAGGATTATTCCTACTGCCACGGTCCCTCCAGATGAAAATGCGCCTATTATCCGGATGCACAGAAAAACGGGACTCGTCAGAAAACAGAATATTGCTCCATTCATTTCTCCTCCAGTTGACATGCTCGGTTGCCCACTCCCTGCAGTCGCGACGATGCCTTGATGTTAATCTAACACATACCATCGGTCGGCGAGCATACAAACCTACAGCATGGAGCCGGTTTCGGACAGTCTGAGTTGAAATCATGGTGCCTGTGGCCGAGCGAAGGTGTTGTTGGAGAAGAGTAGCGTTCATGGTTCGGTGTCTCCGAGCTGTTAACGCTAAATACCGATCTTCATTGGGCGTTGTTGCCCATCTACGACCTTGCCCTGGTGTTCAGCCTGCACATCCATTCTCCAAAAAACGGTTCCAGATCCTGGAAATGACACTTTGTGACACTCCAATGGCTTGCGCTACTTCGGCTTGAGTTTGGCCCCCTTCTAACCTACCAACAATTCTCAAAGCTTCTGAATCTGTCAAATGACTTCGCTGAGACATCGTACTCATCGAAACAAAGCAATCACTGAATGCCGATCATCCTTGTCTTCATTCTCTTTTATCCAGTTGAAAGTCAAACTTCATTCGCTGCCGCTGAAGCGACGTTTTTTCCGTCGAACTCAAAATTTACATACAGTTTGAAAACCAGAAAAATTTGCATTTGTGATTCTCTTCTTCTATTTTCGGCAAAAAAAATTTCGTTTATATCTTTATTTTATATAAAACTTCAAATATCCTTTAATTGTTTTGAGCAGTGTATTTAATATAAAATGCAGTTAATAATTTTAGTAAATGTTAAATATCACTAGTATTTATAAAGTTTTACATAATTATTACAATATTAATGAATATAACATTATTGTATGATACTACCTCATGAAACTACTAATTTGCTGTTTTTATAATTTCTGTAATTACTAACTAATAATTATAATTTTATTAGTTAAAGTGTAAAAACATAGATTATGTTAGCAATTAGTGGTTTAATTGTTTTGGAAACCTAAAACTCTTGGTAGCTATTCCGTATTTGAACGCTGGGGAAAAAAATCATAAAAATCCAATTTAAATAAAAAAAATCTGATTTAAATCAAAAAAATCCGATTTTTTTTTTTTTTTTTTTTTTTTTTTTTTAAATCATGATTTTTTTACACCCTAAGTGTAACTAACACATTACGATATTTGGAGGGCAGTAATGAAAATATTGATTTTGAATGTAAATTTTATAATGCACATGGTGAATAGTTGTACATAATTTTTCCCCATTAGAAAGAAAGCTTATTTTTCCAAGTTTGATCTCATCCAGAATAAATTATTTTATCTTAATATAACACTTGTAATCCTTTTTTGAGTTCTAAATAAAAAAAATTTGTGCTATCAAAAAATAAAGTACTACAAATATTTTTGGGAAAAGTTAATTTTCCCAATAGATGGCAATACTTTACCGCAAAAAATTCATCAGTTTTGCATCATTTGTTGGATTTTTGTAATTTTGCAGTTATAAACAAATTTACTGCTTTACACTAATTTAGCAGTTAAAACAAAAACAAAAAAAAAAAGGATATGAATACCGCAGAAAAAAATAACTTTTTAAAAAACATAGGCTTACCTTTTATTTATTAATTTAACTAACTTCAGTTATCATAGCTGCCAACCTTTTTTCAAATCAAAGAAAATTAGAAAAATTGTTTAATAAAATGTATCTTGTTTGTAGATAGTACTTATGATTTCCTTTTTTAAATAAAATTTTTGGTTCAAAACATGTTTTAGACCTGAAAAATCTCAGAAGGTTGCCAGCTATAAGTTACTTTTATCGTTTTTTTCTCCCATTTAGAAATTCAGAATTTAAAAATAATTTAAGTTTGGGATACAATTTGTAATTTAATTAAATTTTAATTTGAGAACGTATTGAAGACATTGTCGTTTCTAAAGAAATTATTCTGTAATTTTTAATAATTTAACTTAACTGTTACTTAATTTCATGTTTCATAATACAATATCTTAAACTCAGTTATAATCAGCAAATAAAGCAGGCAGTTCATCCTCATTGTAAACACATTGGAGTGTATAAAATTTTTATGAAAAATATAAGAGTTGTTATATTTCGTATTTTATGTCATTGCAGGTTTCATAAGCTTCTGTGGGAACATTGATTCATAGGGCATTTATTGTTGAAATAATGATTGAATGCTATAACAGACATTACAATAATAATAAACCTCGCAAATATATTTTTTAAATGCATTCCATTTTTTGTATTTTCATTTAAATATTATGCAAATCTCCATATTTTCAATTATTTTAAAAAACAGAAAACTGGATTTCGTGAAAAAATGTCATGTTTTATGGCTTGATCATGAATGATAGACTAAGATATTTTTTTTTTCTTTCTTTCTTTTCAAAAATTTAATAGATTGATATTTAAAATTTTATTCACTTATTTTGTTTTCAGGAATTGAATGTAGGTATATTCTTTATTGATGTTTTATCTTCTTTACAGATAATTGCTGAGTTTGAAGAAGGTTATTCTCCATTACCTCAGCTAAATTGTGGAGATGTCACAAGTACTAGTTCAGTTTGTACAGGCAGTCCTGATTTGTTCAGTGTTGAAGTTGGATCACACTGCAGCATTCCATACAATCCAAGCGATGTAGAAATTACAGAAGATCCACTTCCTCTGGGTAAAAATATGACCACCTTGTGATGATTTTACTTGAGCTATATGTATCTTGTGTATAGTGCATACTTGCCGGGTCTCCTGATTTATAAAAGGAGACTCCCTTATTTTGACATTCTCCTTTTGTTCTTAAATTCAAATTATATTTCTCTTGTTTTCTTGAATATTTAAACAACAACAACAAAAAAAAAAACTAGATGATACAACCTGGCCTGACCAGGTTACAGAATATAAGTGGAAAAAAAAAAATTCATTGAAAACTCCTGATAGATTATTTACATTTAACGTCTCATTTTAGGTGGCCCACTAACATTTCCTAAAAGCATTTTCAGATAAAAAATATCAATTATGTATTCAACTAAAGTTTAGAAATTTATTAAAATTGGTACTTTAGTATTAGGTATATGGCAGGGGCAGGAGTTCATAACCGAAGGAATTGCCAAAGATTTAACTACAGCATCCTTTTTTATTATGATCATTTCAGTGTTTGAGCATGTTGTTAGATTATATGACTGTTAAACTTGTTTTATTTATATTATTTATTGATAAAGTTTTAATTTTATTATAGAATATTAACCGGAAATAAATGCTGAACTATTTATATATTGTTTTAAGTGGAAACTGATTAATCTTTCATAATTGGGATAGATTTTTAAAAAAAAAATCTTTTTACTGTTCGATGGTATAAAAATTGCAACATAACGTTTGTCATAACTGCTCGATATGGTGGACTGTAGACTTTTAATTTTCATTTTAATTGAATTTATTCACACTTAAAACTGCACAAGACACTTACACAAACATAAATTTCACAAATTTGAATAGATTGCAAATCATAATTAATATCCATCGCATAGTTTGGATGGAGTGTTTTGACATACGTATTGATGCTCTTTGACGATCAACAGCTTAATTAATTTTTTTACAGACTGCTCGCTAGGGGGAACTCTTTATACTTCTGGAACGGAACATGCCGCCCGGGGATGAAACATGAAATATTTCAGCATTTAATAAACATAATACAATAGATAACTAATAAACACTACAAATGATACTAAAATACAAAATACTTAATATACAAAACATTTAAGATAATTACTTTAAAATAATATAAAGGAAATACAATGATGCATAAAAATTACTTAAGAGCCCAGAATGGATAACAGGCACACCTTTTGAAATGCCTCTTAAAAACATACCACATGCAGTTTTGACTTTGACTGCACAAACCCTATTGTCCCTGCCTGGAATTATTTCAATAATTCAGGCAAGAGCCACTTACATGGTGGGAGATTTTCTTCTTTTAATAACACTAGAGATCCTAGCTTTGTTTTCTTTTGTAAATTGCCATTTACTGTGCTGCTGCAAGTGATTTAGGTAGTCAATAGACCAATGTTTCCAAATGCATTGAACATATTTGGTAATTAATTGCCAATGGGTTAATCTATTGTCAGAAATAGTTATAACATTAGGCTCTGGAATACTATTAATGGGTCTGCCAATTAAAAAATGCCCTGGCGTAAGCACTTCAAACTCATTTATGTCATCAGAAAGCGGAAATAAAGGTCGTGAATTTAGGATCCCCTCAAATTGGACTACTAAAGTTTCAAAATCCTCTAAAGTGATTTTATTATTACCTACGGCCCTAAGCAAATGATGTTTGAAGGACTTAACGCCAGCTTCCCATAGACCACCAAAATTAGGAGATCGCAGAGGGATAAATTTCCAAGTTATGAATTCTTCGGCAAAGAAATTTGATAATTCCTCGTTGGGAGTGGTCAATAATTTCTTAAAGTTATTTAATTCTGTTGACGCACCTTTAAAACTAGTGGCATTGTCAGAAGTTAGCGTATTTACTTTGCCTCTCCTGGCGCAAAATCTTTTAAGCGCAGCGTTCAAGGATGTAGTGGAGGGTATACGGTGGTACATGCCTTATACCTTCTGGGTTTTTTTTTAAGGAACACCGTATACCCACTGTTTCTCAAAAAAGTTATAGTATATACACTATTGGGTATACCCTCTGCTTAGAGCGTATGCCCCCTGTTTTTTTTACGACTACGCCACTGGCAGCGATGAATGCAGCAGCAGATAACTCGCTTGTTATCTCTAGATGAATAGCCTGGGTAGCCATGCATATAAATATGGCCACATAACTTTTGGAATAAGTGCCCTTTCTCTGATTTTTGTACTTAATGAGGAAGGGACCACAAAAATCGACACCTGAATTGAGAAACGTGTGGTTAGGTGTTACGCGTTGCGATGGGAGGTCTCCCATTAACTGATCTAGTGTTTTGGGGTTATGCCGGAAACATGTGACATAAGTGTGCACTGTTTTTCGGGCAATGCTTTTAGCCTTTATAGGCCAATATTTCATCCGTACTTGATGAACTAATCCCTGAGCACCTATGTGAAAGTACTTTTTATGAAAGTACTCAAAAATTAATTTAGTGAGCTTATGATCACTGGGCAGAATTAATTGGTGCTTAGCATCAAAAGGTAAGTCAGAATTTATTAATCTGCCCCCTACACGAAGTAATCTACAGTTGTCAATGAAGGGATCTAATCCTTTTAACTTACTGGAACAAGGAACAGTTTGTCCCTTTCTGAGTGCTGCTAATTCGGGAGCGAACTTACCTTCCTGGGCCTTTTTTACTAAAAATTGGGTACTATTTTGTAACTCAATTCCAGTAAGCAGCTTCCGTTTTATATTTCTATGACGGCTGTTATTGATGAACCTAAAAACAAAACTACATATTCGTATTAGTTTTAGGAAATTATTGGAAGAATTATATAATACATGAAACAAATCATTAGTCTCTATGAAAAGTCAATAAATTAAAATCAGTTTTGAGTTCATGATCACAGTCAATGTCTTTGAGAGTAAGAAATTGTTTGGGAACTATAATTTCCTTTTGAAGAAATTCTGGACCAAACCACCACAAATCATTATTGATCAGATCCTTGGCTGTTGCACCTCTGGAGATGATATCTGCTGGATTGGATTTTGAGGATACATGGTTCCAGTGATAATTCTCAGAAATAGACTGGATTGTGGTGACTCTATTGGCAACGAAAGTTTTAAGTTTGTGGTGTGGTGTGTTAAGCCAAAATAGAACAATCGATGAGTCTGTCCATAGCCACACCTTTTCAAAGCATAGTTGTAGGATGGGAATTATTTTTTGAACCAGTTTTGCCAAAAGTAGAGCAGCACACGGGACAGTCGCGGGATAGTCATTGGCTTTAGGGGGGTCACACGGGACTTGCTGCACAAAAGATTAGACTTGAACTGTCCAATTGTGGAGAGAGATCTTATGTAGATGGCTGCTCCATAGGCCTTTCCAGAAGCATCTGAAAATCCGTGTAAATCTAGACCTGCAATGTTGTCAGACAAAACATATCGTGGAATTGTAAGATGATTTATTTCTGTCAATTTAATCAGAAAACTTTGCCATTCCCGAAGAGAACTGGCAGGCAGATGTTGATTCCAATTTATCTTTAATTCCCATAAATGTTGCATGAAAATTTTTGCTTTGGTTAGAATAGGGCCAATTAGGCCTAAGGGATCGTAAATTTTAGCAATTTGTGCCAAAACTTCTCTCTTAGTATAAACATCTTTGGGTTCAATACTTGAGATTTCCAAAGCATCCCTAAAGTTTTTACAGAAATTTGCTGTGAGTGTTCGTCAAATGTATATTCTGATATGGCTGCGTCTTGTAATAATTCAGGATGATTAGAGACCCACTTGTGTAGCTCCATCCCTCCCCTTTTTAAGATCAGAATTAGTTGAGATTGCAAGTCCTGTGCGTCTTGTAAGGAACCTGCACCAGATAAACAATCATCAACATACATGTCGTTATGAATCACTTCTGCAGCTTTTGGAAAATCTTTTCTTTCTTCATCAGCAGGAGCTTTCAACGTTCGTGTGGCAAGAAAGGGAGCACTAACAGTGCCATATGTAACCGTGTTGAGTTCATATATTTTTATCGGGGCATCCTTACTGTTCTTCCAAAGAATTTTTTGCAAATTTCTCTGTTGTGGGTCAATCAGTATCTGCCTGTACATTTTCTTAATGTCTGCACAGAATGCATATTTGTGGGTATGGAATCTAGTTATAATTGAAAATAAATCTTGCTGAACCGTTCCCCCATTTAATAAAATAGAATTAAGTGAATAACCACTAGATGTATTTGAACTTGCATTGAAGACAGGGGAGTGGATATTTTTTCCGGTTTATACACAGCATGATGTGGAATGTAATAAGACAGCTTATTTTCGTTTTCACTTTTAATTTGTGTCATATGCCCAAAAGTTTCGTATTCTTCCGTAAAAGCTGTATATAAGTTAGCCATTGTTTATTTGTATCTAATTTAGCCCATAAACTATTTAATCGCCTAGATGCAATTTCTCTAGACCTTCCTAACACTGATTCTGCATTTTCTTTCAATGGTAGCTGTACTGTAAATCTACCGGTGTGATCGCGTTTATAGGTGCTTCTAAAATGTTCCTCGCAAAATATTTCTTCATCCCCTTTGACAGTTTCTTTATTATCCCCAGGTAAAGGTTCTATTTAAAAAAAATTCAGTAAAGTATTGTCTAAGCTATTTTCAGTTAAGAGGCAACAATATGACTTATTTTCAACTTGTGGAAGTGAACCTGCGATTATATACCCAAATACTGTTTTCTATAACATACAATTAGCATTTGCTAAACGAATTTGCTCACTCTTTAAAAGGTCGAAAAATACCTCGCTACCAATCAATGCATCAATCTGACCAGGTATATGAAAATTATTGTCTGCTAATTCTATGTAGTTAGGGATGCATAAGTTTGAAATGTCTAATCCTTCAACCAGAATATTGTTTGTTATTTTTAGTAGAACTGCAAACTCTAATGTTTTAGAAAATGTTCCTTTTTCATTTGATATTTTTGCATTGATAATTTGCTTTATTTCCTGTGATGACTCGTTAATGCCAGAAACAATACCCTTGAATGGTTTTGATTTTAGATTTAATTTCTTGCATGCGCTCTTACTTAAAATGTTAATCGAGGACCCATTATCTAGAATTGTTCTTAATCTAATTTTATTTCCATACACATCTGTTACTAAAATTATAGCTATGTTTAATATTGTGCAATTTCTTTTATCTTCTAGTAACAAATTAGAACCAATTACTGGCGTTTCTTTATTCTCAGGTTCAGAATTGCTTATTTGTTTGTTTTTATTTGTTATTGCTGTTTCTGACATATCATTTACTTCATGTAGTAAACTATTATGTGCTGTGGAGCAATGCTTGCAAGTGAATTTAGAATTGCATTGACCTTGATGTAATCGTAAACAATTTGAACATAATTTATTTTTATTTACAATCATTTTCCTTTCTCGAATATTCATGTTTAAAAAAGCAGAACATTTGAAAAGGGGGTGAGGCAAATTGCATAACACACATGGCTTTACATTATTTTTATTATCGTTGATAAAAAATGATCTGGATTTATTTACTGCATAATTATTCTTAGTTTTTGGAAACCTTGATTGCGACTGTCTGGCGTCAGTCGAGATATTTATCGATTCTAATACTAGGCATCTTTTTTCCAAAAAAGAAATTAAATATTCAAAAGTCGGAACATTTGAGCTTTCCAGAGATAATTCAAACTGCTTTTGAGTTTCGTTATGCAATTTTTTCAGAATTATATTTATGAACACACTTTCTGATAAATTATTTTGTGTATATTCCATAATTTTGAGTGCACAAATGTTTTTGTTAATATAATCAATAAAATTACGCAATTCTTTAGGGGATTCATATTGCATTTTTTCATAATTTAAAATTGCAGAAATATGTGAATCTATTAACAATCTTTTATTTTCGTATCTGTGTATCGGAGCTTGAAACAATGAATTGAAATCATCATCAGGTGATTCTAAATGTTTAGTTTCGTTTTTTAAAGAAGCTTTTAAATGAAATAGCTTCTGACTGTTATCTAATTGATTATTGTTAACAATCAAGTTAGTGAATTGCGTTTTAAAATTAGCAAAATCACAGTGATCACCTCCGAATGAAGGCAATGGTATTTCTGGGAGGCGCTCTTTTGTTTTGTTTTCATTTGAATTATCATTAACACTGACAATATTACATTTATTTTCAAAAGATGCTAATAAAACTTTTAAGCTTACCTCCACTTGTTCGAGCCTCTCAATAGCAGTGTCAATAGCCTCCTCTATTTCTTGCACTTGTTAAGAAGATAATTCTTGGACGTCAAAATATTTCTCCCTTATTTCCTCCAATTTATTTTGAAGACCTTCTGTTTTTTTTTAATTTTACTTCTAATGTACTCACATTTGTTGTTTTTACATCAGTCGTATCTGTTAGAAACTGCTCTAATCTTGTGATAGCAGCCTTTACAGTGCCTTTTAATCAATTAAGCTTATCCATAGTAGCTCTCAGACTTTTTAGGACCACAATGGTCAATATGATGGACTGTAGACGTTTAATTTTCTTTTTAATTGAATTTATTCACATTTAAAACTGCACAAGACACTTACACAAACATAAATTTCCCAAATTTGAATAGATTGCAAATCATAATTAATATCCATCGCGTAGTTTGGATGGAGTGTTTTGACATACGTATTGATGCTTTGACGATCAACAGCTTAATTAATTTTTTTACAAACTGCTCGCTAGGGGGAGCTCGTTATACTTCCGGAACTGAACAATAACAATTTTCAGGAGATTTGTTTTCTATGCTAAATCAAGCATGAGAAAGTGGTCTAGCTAGTTTTCTGAATTGAAGAAAATTCGTTGACACGTTAGGAGAGACCCAGCATTAAAAATACTGCTGTTAGTTTTTCTAAATCAAACTGTTAGGACGATTTTCAAGACATAAACCTGATATACTAATTTGAATATGGGAAAACCATTTAATCAGTACTTAACTTTAAAAACATGGTCTTTGATATGTTCAAATTTTTCTGACCTTAATCTTCCAAAATAAAAATTCTTGCCAATACTAATAATTGCCGTTGTCTGTCATTCTTGTATGTTCATAAAATTGTTTGTAAAACTAATGTTAATATAAATTTTCTTTCCCTGTTAATATCTGAAATGCACTTCAACTCTTTATTTGTATCTTAAAATACAATTCTGTTAAAAATATTTGTGTTTGCAGCCAATTTAAGTTGTTTGGGGCAAACGAGAAACTCTGGGCAAACAGCTTAAAGGGTTAATAAACTGATGCGTAAGAGATAGTTTTAGAATATTATATTGCTTAAATATTAAACTTAGTTTACTATTAAACTATTAGTTACACAAGAAATATTCTAAAATTATGAAAAAGTGTACCATAATTTCTGCCCTATAATCTGCAGATTATCTGTTTAAAAACCTCAAATTTTAAGTGCGGATGGATTATCTGCTAAAAACTTTTTAAAGCAGAAGTTCACGTCAGATATCAAGTTTCTACTGGAAGTCATAAAATAAAAATATAAACAGCTATCATATGATTGTCTGCTGTCGACTGTTTGTGGAGTTGCTTGTGATTGGTTCACATATGACGTGTACGTGCTAGTGGGAGTAGCTTCCGATTTTGTTACACTTTTTTAGCCTTTTGGCAACATGTTTTGTGTATTGTTATCGTTGAAAGTTATAATAATGTCTAAGAGAAAACGTGTTATTTAACACTGCAGAATTTAAACTGAAAGTTATTGAAAACAGCAATTATTATAGAATTATCTGTATTCACAAGACATTTTACGTTTTAGATATTAAGATTCAATGAAAAAAAGTATTTGTATTTTTTAACTTGTAATTATTATTATTATTATTATTATTTTCAATTATTTTATATTTATTACAATTATCATTTAAATAGAGCAACTAAATAAATAAGGAGGCGGTTTATTAGTAGTACTTTGGAATGTTGAAAACAATAAGTAATCCTCATCTGGTGAAATTTTGTTATAAGGGCAAAAAATTGCAGCTGCGGATTATACACCATGGGTAATAGGCCGGAAATTACGGTATGTTAATTTCGCTATAAAATTTAAATTTTACTTTATTTTGTGCTATACCGATAGGTAAATGAGCTGAAATTAATTTCTTATTTACGAAGTCTCATCATCATGTCTCATCATATCTCATCATAACAACCAAGCTATCTCAATCATAAATTTTTAAATGTTTACCAACCATAATAATGCATAAAAAAATATTTCCGTTTTTATTTAAAAAAAAAAAAACAAAACTCCTAAAATATACTAATCTGGCAAAACAATTTCGATAAAATAATTTTTTGTATTTTTCTTAAATTTATTTTTGAAATCTAACTATTTTAAACCCCACTTTGGTGCTAGTATTTCGCATAGAGATCACAAATAGTACATAATTATCAATTAAATGTTAATTTCATGTTTAAATGAAATTTAATGAAAAATATTAATTGAAATTATGTAATTAAAAATAAGTTATAAGTATATAAATTTAATAAACATTATTCATATGCATTAAAATTTTTTTCCTTTTATTTGAATACATACAGTGTACTCCAAATAGAACTGAACCGGACATAGAAAGCTCTGTTACACATGAAAAACAAGAACTTTGCAAATTTGAACTTTTAGTGTGGTACAGGACATATTTATTCAGATCACCCTGGGTTTATGTGAGTAAAAAATACCCAATTCACCCAGAGATTCAATGTGTAGTTTTTTTTGGCTTTGTTGCTTAACTTTTTTTTTTTTTTTATGCCCTGTTTGGCCTTATTTGAACCATCTTGTGTTTGGTGGTTCATATGAAACTCAATCCCTTATTGACTCTCTACACCTCTGGCTTTCTGTGCAACCTTTTGTCCACAGTTCAGCAGATACAGACTCATTATTTTATTATATGTAGAGATTAGATTTGTATATATTTGCGCACTCTAATTTGTTTTTGTTACTTAAAATTTTATTCTAATTTGTTTTTGTTACTTAAAATTTTATATTAGGTGTGATGCCTCTGCAGGTGAGAAGGGGTAGTGAGCCAGCATTGAATTGTTTATTTCCAGTCTCCCCAACAACAGATCCTAACAAAAGATGGTCCACTGCAGTTGTCATCAATTCAGTTGATAATAACAGAGAGAGTTCACCTGAAGTTGTTGTAATTATCTATTTAATATTCTATAGTGCATTGGATCTTTTATAATGTACAGTCGTGGGGAAAAAAAGTAAACAACCCCTGCTAACTCTGCAACAAATTATTGTAGAAGAAATTTACAGGTACCAAACGATTGGAAATAAAGTCTACTTTTAAATGATGCATATAAAATTTGCTTAGGAGATCATCTACATATCAAAACGAACCCAAACTTTGTTTTTTCAATAGCAATACCCAAGTTTGACACCCTAAATAAATTCTACACCCTTCAATTAGCCTAAATCCAAATTTTCATGAAATTCATACGATTAGTTCTGGAAAAATTATTTTAAAATGAGCCTATTTTAGGGGTTGTATCCAAATTGAAGTTCGGTTGTAGATTGTTGAAATTCTATGGAATGACTATATCACTTCTATTAGTGTATTATTTTTTGCCAATATGACCATTTCACTCGCTTAATATCTTTTGACTATTGCCAGCTCAAATATTTCCATAAAATGGGTAAATTATATATATTTTTTTAATTATTCTGCTCTGCAAATCATAGACAGACCCTTAAACCATCATTTTTTCGTTTTTTGATGATACAGTAAATTCTGTCTAAGGCGGACTCTGTATAAGCCGGAAATCTGTCTACCGCGGAAATTATTTCAAGTCCCGGCGAATCCATAGAAAATTACATTAATTCATGCTGCATAAGGCGGAATCTGTCTGACGCGGAAACGGAAAGGATTTTAAGGTCCCACCGAAACCAAAATTTTGCATAAGGCGGAAAAAGGATAATTTAAAAATGAAGAGCGTTTTGTTTATTAAACTTTAAAACTGATAAGTCAAATAACTCAATGTCGAGCATGTTAGCTAAAATTCCGTAAGCTTTAAAAAAAGTTAATTCAAAAGAACAGAAACTTTAAATTTTAAGGAATTTATGCTTATGCCATTTTTTCATATGCAAAATTGCATCTAAAAGTTAATATTTCTAGTAAAATGAACATTTATGAAAATGATTACGTATTTTCGAAAGTACAATATATTATACTTTAAGATTGTACTCAAATTCAAAATTATAGCGTTCTTTCTCATTCTCGAAGTTTTTTTTTTTTTTTTTTGGTGTGCATAAACTTCCAATATGAATGTATTACAGCAGTACTAAGAAATTGAATAAAGTTTCTCATTTATCTTTAAAAAGACAAAGGATCTTTCAGAATTTCAGTTTTCAACCGATTTTCTAGTCAGGAGAATCAATAAAAGATCGTCATCTTCCAGGGATTTTTTTGGGGGGGGGTGGGGGGGGGAGCTTTTTTTGCATAAGCCGGAATATTGTCTACCACGGAAATTTTTCTCAGTCCCGACCGATTCCGTCTTAGACAGAGTTTACTGTAATTCGAAAACTACTTGAAAGAAAGATTTGAAATTCAGAATTTGCATAAAGCAGGACATAATAAATGTAAATCTATCCAAAAAAAATGTAGGTTGCAATTCATAATTTTTTTTAATATTAATTTCATAATTCATTACAAATTCAATGTATTTATGTTTGGGTTTTTTAGTATAACCCCACACAAAATTATAACATTCAGATTATAATTTCAGGAGATATTAATAAAAATATGAAAATAAAATTTAACATTAGAAGCTCTAAATTTTGAATGTTTGTAATTCGAAAACTTATCATTCAAATGACTAGAAATTTCGTTTCTAAGCATAGTTTGAACCGAAGATTTAAAATATATTGTCAAAATTGGCTGTTGCCATTAAAAAAAAAACGAAGTTTGGTCTGGTTTTGATTTGTAGATGGCCCCCCGTAAGCCAATTTTATATACATCATTTAAAAGTAGACTTTATTTCCAATTGATTGGTACCAGTAACTTTCTTCTATTATAATTAGTTGCAGAGTTAGTAGGGGGTGTTTATTTATTTATTTTTTTCCCACGACTGTACATCTTGAGATTAGAGGTTATCGCAAATGTTGTTCTTGGTAAACTTGCCTCAGCGTGAAACACATGTATTATATGGTTTCCAGAAAATTTGAAGAGATTCTCACATTGGATATTAAATTTGAAAACATAGCTGTATTTTAATATTGAATTTAGTATCATTAAGAACAAGTTTAAAACTTTTGCATTTCTCTATGAATAATGCAATACACAACTCTGAATTGTTATTTCTATCAATTTTAAATCGCCATTTTTCTTTCTCACCACTTTGACAGTTGATCACCATGCATAAACTGATTTTAAACTTTAAGGTCATAATATATATTTATATATGTGGCTTGTACCACAGCCATAAGATATTTACTTTTCACTCATTTTTTTCTTTGATGCCTGTTTTGAATTTCTTAATTTTATAATAGTAATACCTCATTTAGGTGTTACAAATATTTTTTAGATTAAATATGTTCATAGAATTCAATTTTAGATGCAGTCTTTTAAGTAGTTTCATATACAGTGTAACCTCTGAATAACGATTACTCGTGGGACCGGTGAAAAGTGACCGCTCTTCAGAGGTGCGTGTTATTCAGAGGTTTCATTTTTTAAAAAAAATCAAAATTACATAAATTTAAATTAGGGATGAACCGGATACTGATTTTGCCGGATATCATATACCAGATATCCGAAGCTCCTTTGCCTGCCGGATTTCGATATCTGGCACTAGAGATATGTTTTTAGTTATATGGTGAATGTTTATTTGTTTCTTTATATAATGCCATTTCAGAACAATAAATTACAAACACGTTTCACACATCATTAAAACATTTTAAATGTGTTGAAATATAATTTACAGAAACTATATCTCTTTGAATATCAGTGCTTAAAATTCAAATTTTCCTAGGAGGGGAGTTTCCCTCCTAACATTTTTAAATGCAGGCTAGTTAGGCTGTTTGAAAAGGAAAAGAAATATCTTTAAACCCCGCTCTTTTTTATGTGCCACTTAAAGAATCACATTTATACAGACATGACAAAATGCCATTGAAATAGTTTAAATCAACAACTCAAGATAATTATCCAAAATGTTTATTTTTATTAAAACAAAGGAACAGAATCAAGCTTTATATATTATATTTGTTAGGTAACTGTGTGTTTCACTGTATACTTTAGTTATACTGTGAGTGGCAACCACTGAGCTCTACAATAATACGGAGAGCCAACTCACCGATCCACTTTCTGCCGTGACCACATCACACTTTCAATGCACGCAAGTAATGAGTCCTGCACTTTTCTTAATATTAGAAGCATTTTTTCAAACTTTTTCGCATACTTTTTATCAATTTTGTTTTTTTCTACATCTTTTTGACATTTTTATGAGCAATACTTAATTTGTTTTTCGATTTTTTTTTTTGTTGTTGTTGTTGAGCTTACCTAAAATTTCATTTTTAACTAATAACAAACTAAAAAGTTGCGATTAATTTAAATAAAATCTATAGTTTGTTCAATAAAAAATATATATCAGTGAAAATTGTAGCAACTTCGTAAAATTTTTAAAAGAAAATCCAATTTGAAAATTTCTACCCCATACTACTCTATGGGAGGAAATCTTTGGCATTGTATTCATGGGCGGACTGCTGGATTCAATGTATCAGAATAGGGAGTTAGCCCTCTGTTCTATTGTCTAGCTCAGTGGTGGCAACAGTGGGTGAGGAGATGTAAACATGAGTGATGTCCAGATGCAGCTAGTCATGTCTTGTGATAGTGTGGTGTAGTTGTGGCATATTTTTAAATAAAGTTATCTTTTAATGTTGGTCATTCTGGTGATGTGTGGACACAAACATGGTATCAGAGGTGGGGTAAAGGATTTATTTTTGCTGAATAAATTATATTTTGGACTTAGTTGAACTTTGAAGAATTGCTAGGCCTAACCTCTCTTGAACTTAAGCCTAACATGTCTGAATCTGATTTGAAGATGGCTAATCTAATTCCACCACCACAGCCTGTTGATATGAGTGGAAATGTGTTAGAAAATTGGAATTTCTTTATAGCAAGTTGGACAAATTATCTATTGCTACTGGATTAAATGAAAAAGATGAAGCAGTAAAAGTTGCTACTTTGCTTTCTGTTATTGGGAAAGAAGTATTTCTTATATATCAGCATTTAGCTATACCTGAGGAAAATAGAAAAAAGATTCAATTATTAAAGCATTATCAGAACATTTTCAGCCATATATAAATGAAATTTATGAAAGATCTGTATTTAATGAAGCAGTTCAGGAGCAACATGAATCAATTGAACAATATGTGTGTAGATTGAGAAAATTGGTATCGACATGTAATTTTCAAAATATGTTGGAAGAATTGATTAGAGATAGACTTGCTTTGGGTATTCGTGATAGAAATACAAAAAAACAACTTATAAGTGACCATAAATTAACTTTACAAAAAGCAATAGATATTTGTAAAAGTAATGAAAGTGCAAACAGACATGTGGATAGTTTGACTAATAAAACTGAGGATTTTGAAGATGTTAATAGAGTTAAAAATAAATTAAAAAATGATAGAACAGGATATTACAGGAATGACAGTTATTTTAGATATGAGGCTAGGTGTAAATATTGTGCAGAAAAGCATGAATTTGGAAAGAATAAATGCCCAGCATTTAATAAAACTTGTAAAAACTGTGGAAAGAAAAATCATTTTGCTAAAGCTTGCAAAAATAAGAGTGTAAAAGAATTTCATGAACAGGATTCTAATGAATTACAGGATGAGTTGTGTAGTCAAATGGAAATGATTTTTAAGGTTAATGATTCTAAGAAGTTGGTGACATATTTAACATTGGAAGTGGACAGGGTAAAAAAGAAAATTAAGTGTCAGATGGATACTGGTGCAACAGTTAATGTAATGAGTTATAAGGGCCTTTGTAATTTATGCGAAGATTCAAACCCAAGTCTTAGAAAAAGTAAAACAAAATTAAGATGTTTTGGAGGGAAGATTTTAAAACCGATTGGACAAGTTACTGTTATATGTTGGAGGAATTCAAAGATGTTTCCTTTGGATTTTCAAATTGTTAAATATAGGGAAAATCCACTATTAAGTGCAGAGGCTTGCCAAATGATAAATTTATTAGAGATGAAGAAATTTTATTTATCTCAGCCTTAGAGTGTGTCATTCAGTCATGAACCATTACTTACTAAATATAAAGAAATTTTTTAAGGATTGGCTTGTTTGGAAGGTGAATATCAGTTACAGACTAAACCAGGCATTCTTCCATTGAAGCAGTCTCCTCGTAGAATTCCTATTCCACTAAGACGAGTTAAAATTGAAATTAGATGATATGGAAAGAAATAAAATTATTTGTAAAGTCACTCATCCAACTGATTGGATTAGCAATTTAGTTTTGGTAAAGACTACAAATAAATTGAGAATATGCTTGGATCCACTGAATTTGAATCAGGCATTAAAGAGATCAGAGTATCCTATTCCAACAATTGAAGAGATTATGCCCTTGTTAACTAATGCTAAAATATTTTCAGTGGTAGACACTAAGGTTGGGTTTGGGAATGTTAAATTAAGTTCAGACTGCACAGATTTAACTACTTTTTGGACACCCTTTGGAAGGTATAAATTTTTGCGTCTTCCATTTGGATTATGCACAGCATCAGAGGAATATCAGAGGAGACTGCATGAAATATTTGAAGGATTGAATGGAATTATCATAGCTGATGATATACTTATTGTGGGATGTGGTGCTACTGAGGAGGAAGCTAGGAAAGATCATGATCACAATTTAGAGAGTCTGTTTCAAAGAGCAAGAGAGGCTAATATTAAATTCAATAAAAATAAAATAAAACTTAGAAAAAAAGAAATTAAGTACTTGGCACATATTTTTACCCCTCAGGGTATAAGGCCAGATCCTGAAAAAGTAAAGGCCATTACTAATGTGCCAAGACCAAAAGATGTACATGAAATTAAGAGTTTTTTTAGGCTTTACAACATATTTGAGTAAATTTTTACCAAAATTGTCATCGATTAGTGAACCATTAAGAAAATTGATTAAAAAGAATGAAGTATGGGAATGGACAAAAGAGCAAGAAAATGCATTTGAAGCTATAAAAAATCTAGTAATTAGAGCTCCTGTTCTTGGTTATTATGACCCAAATAAAGAAATAACTATTCAATGTGATGCAATCAAAGCTGGATTGGGTGCAACATTAATGCAGGAAGGACAGCCAATTACATACGTTTCAAGGAGTTTAAATAAAACTGAACAGCAATATGCTCAGATAGAGAAAGAGTGTTTGACTATTGTGTTTTCTTGTGAAAGATTTCATCAGTTTATAAGTGGAAGAAGTGAAATAAATGTGGAAATGGACCATAAACCATTGGAGGCTATTTTTAAAAAAGAACTACTGAAAGCTCCAAGACGACTGCAGAGAATGCTTCTTCATTTACAAAAATATAATTTGAATGTGTTATTTAGGAAAGGTGAAAAGATGCATATTGCCGATATACTCTCTAGGGCTGCATTGTCAGAAACTTCACATGATGAGGTGAAGCAAGATATTTTTCAAGTAGATAATATTTATAAAGAGCTCTCAGAGATTAAAATACAAGAAATTTTAAATGTATCGGATATGACATATGAAAATTTAAAAGTACAATCTAATAAAGATCCAGTACTTCTGGAATATAAAAAGGTAGTGCTGGATGGGTGGCCATTGGAAAAGGAGGAGATATCGCCCTTAATCACAGAATATTGGACTTTTAGAGAAGATCTAACAATACAGGATGGAATTGTTTTTAAAAATGATCGAATTGTTATTCCAAGGTCTTTGAGACGAGATATGATTTCAAGGGTTCATCGGGGTCATCTAGGAATAAATGCATCTATTAGAATAGCAAAAGACACATTGTTTTGGCCAAGAATGTCAAGTGAGATAAAAAATGTTATTCAAAGTTGTGAAATTTGTAACTTGAACCAAAGTTATTTGCAAAAAGAACCCATGCAGACACACAGAATACCAGAATTGCCATGGGAGAGAGTATCATCTGATATTTTTGAAATAAATGGTACTTATTATTTAATTTTGGTGGATCATTACTCAGATTATTTTGAAGTTGATAGGTTACCAAATATCACATCTGAAAGTGTGATAAATAGATGCAAACAATATTTTAGTAGGCATGGTATTCCAAAAGTTTTGATTACTGATAATGGAAAAACATTCAGAAGTTCAGAGTTTGCACAGAGGTGGAGTTTTGAACAATCTACATCAACACCCTATCATAGTCAGGGTAATGGAAAGGCAGAATCAGCAGTTAAGATTGTAAAAAATATTATGAAGAAATCTATTAAAAATAAGGAAGATGTATGGTTGAATATTTTAAATTGGAGAAATACTCCAACAGTTAATATGAATTCAAGTCCAGTTCGAAGATTGATGTCTCGAAGAACAAGATCTAATTTGCCTATATCTCAGAAATTGTTAAAGCCAGAAATTCAGGATTTGATTCCAGATAAGATATCATTAAAAAGAAGGGAAGCTAAAAGCTATTATGATAGAAAGGTTGAACAGTTGCCCCCACTTGAAATTGGTCAGGAGGTATATATACGAAAACCACCTACATTGTCAAAGGAAACAGATAAGTGGAAAAGAGGCTCCGTCATTGATATTCATAACTCAAGATCTTATGATGTTAATATTGAGGGAGGAATTGTAAGAAGAAATAGGAGTTGGTTGAGAGAAGTGGCCACAGCATGCAATGACAAAGTGAGTGAGAGACGGGAAGATGGAATGGATCAGGCTGTTGAGGATAAGGAGGTGGAGAAGGTTGAGATGAATCCTAGACAGAATGACTACAATGACAGTTCCGGATCTGGGGCTATATTGCAAAAGAGTGAATTGCCTGTGACTGATCCTCGAATGACCAGATCAGGGAGAATTGTAAAAACTCCACAGTGATTTTTATTATAAGAACTGTTGGTGCTGGAACTTTAATATGTGAAATATATGTATGTGTATAAAAAAAAAAAAAAAGAGAAGTTGTTAGGTAACTGTGTGTTTAACTGTATATTTTAGTGACACTGTGACATTTCATCCACTGTGAGTGGCAACAGTGGATGAGGAGATGTAAACATGAGTGATGTCCAGATGCAGCTAGTCATGTCTTGTGATAGTGTGGTGTAGTTGTGGCATGTTTTTAAATAAAGTTATCTTTTAATGTTGGTCATTCTGGTGATGTGTGGACTCAAACAATATTACCAATGTTATGGGCAATTTCTTTTTAAAAAAATTTGGAAAACTTTGCAAAATCTGATGTGCATTTATTTTTAACTTACTTGCATGAATAATGCATATCGGTGATTGCATTGTCAATATCTTTTGATGATTGTATGTCACTTCTGAACAAAATTGTGTTATTATACTATCCTTAATGGAAATATGGTCAAAACTGTAATTCCTGGTATTTTCGTTAATTGAACTATGCTCTACACATTGGAATTTAAAATCCATATCCAAAGTTTGAAAAGGAAATAGTCAATTGATTTCTTCTATTACACAAGAAGTGGTTGATTTCAAAAAGTCATATCCTAACTTGTAACTTCTGTGAATTTTAAGTATCAACTGGGTTTTTTTTTAAGTTCACCAAAAGTTTTTTTCTTCATGTGCATCACAAGGTCTAATCTCATTTTGTTTAGTTCTGACTCTAGGCCAATTTGGTTGGGCTCAGTCTCCAGTGGCCGTTACTGCCCTTTTAGTTATTTCGTATTTCGGGCACAGGGGGGAAAGCATAGCAAAATACGTAAATCGGTTGTAGAAAAAATATCACTGATTTCACTAATCATGGCAAAAATAAATTTTAAAATTTTTCGACCGGTCGCGAGAAAAAACAAAACTGAAGTTCGTGAGAAATCGGCAGCAGGAAAATATCACAAAATTCTTTAATTGGTAACGGAAAAATATCGTGAAATTTGCCAGTCCGTCACGAGCAAATATTGTGAAATTCCTCAAAGTTGTTCGCTGAGTAAAAAACATGAAATTTTTCAATCGGACGCAGAAAAATATTATCAATATATAATATTATATAATAATTTCATCAGTATGTTGCACGAACAAACAGGGAAATTTGTTAATCTGTCGCAGAATAAAATTGATGAGTTTGTCAATCGGTTGCAAGAAAAATTTTATGAAATTTGCTGATCGGTCTCCAGAAAAAATCGCAAAATTTGTCAGTCGGTTGCGCGAAAAAATCGCAAACTTTTTCAGTCAGATGCGGAAAAACAATCATGAATTTTTTCTGTTGTATAAAAAATGTAATTTCAACATTAAAATATTATGTTTATTTGTACAATGAAATGTTATATATGAAATATTGGATTTGGATATTCATTGGATTGAGTATATGGATAATTGCTAATAATTAATTTGTACATTGAAATGCTGGTAATTTGTACAACCAATTTTAACCAATTAATATGCCTATAATTGTATAACATTTTCACAAAGAAATGTACACACTTTCTTTTTAACTTGAACATAAAATATTTAGTTAATTCCTTTTTTCTGTTTTAATTATTTAATACTGTTTTACTTTAAGCCACATTTAGTTTTATTTTAAGTTAAATTAGTTTGATATTTATAAGTACAAAGACAATAACTTTTAATTTTAAACATTTATAACAAAGTTACAAGAATAACTAGTAGTTGGATGTGCCAATCCCAAAACTTTCTTCTATCCCATATATCTTAATATTTCAAAAGGCAGTTATACAAATGCCAGTGCTTCAATATTATTAGTTCAGTATTATACAAATTTTTATTTTCATCTAAAATTTCTGCTCCAGTCAATTAATCGGAATAAGAAAAATTTAATCTCTATCATATTTATTAAAATCAATAATTTTTTCGTTATTCTGCTGTACATCAGCTGTTTGTGAATAGCGATCTTAGCAGGATGTGAAGTTCCCGTCTCTTCATGAGCCGCCAATATACTGTACAAAATAACTACGGAAAAGCGAAATTTTTTTTTACAAAAATCGCTACTACAGCATCCCTTTCTGGTGGAATATTTCTAAATTAAAAGAGAACCTGCTGGACATAGCCAAAAACATATACAAAAAATTTAGTTCAATTATATGGATAACTTCATACACTTTTCGATGGTGCAATAATAAAAGTGGCACAAAAATTGCAATTAAGACCTCCCCTCCCTTCAGAATGTTTCCATATTGAAGAAGAACCTGCTGGCCGCAGCCAAAAATATACACAAAAAAATTGGTTCAATTCTATGCATACAAATGCATGGCACAATAATCGCAATCACAGAAAATTTCGATTACAATACTTTCTTCTATTGACGATAGAATAAAGTAAAAATAGGCCTGTTTAATTGTTTAACTTAAAAGAAAAAAAGAAAATTAATAAAGTCATACTTTAATAAACAACTTCGAATTTTGTTTTATAATCTGAAAGTAAAGGTACAATTTTCTAAAAGATGTAAACATAAATTCTTAAATTTATTATAAATTCAAATATCAATATTAAGAAAGCTAGCAATTCTATAAACTTTTTTTTCCTTTTACTCATGAATGGGGAACTTACTACTACATTTTTGATATTTTACATTATAAATAATAAATAAAAGTTGTTTGGCATCTAATGATTTCTGTTATCCTTATATATTCACTTTGCTGCACTCTGCTGGATATCCGGCGGAAAAGTCGGATATCTGGTGATTGTGATTCGGATATCCAATGGGGTTTCAGATATTGAAAAATCAGCCAGATTTGCCAGATATCCGTTGCATCCCTAATTTAAATAGAAATACACACAGCCATTTTAATTCATCCTCATTGTTTTAATAAAATGAGAAAATCGGTGATTTAGAGTTGCTCTCTTTTTTTTTTTTTTTTTCTTTTGCTGCAAATGTCTTTCTCGAAAGAAAAAAAAAATATGACTTCATTTGCTATGCAACTCATCATCATTATGATTTAATGAGAAATTTTGGATTTCACGAAGATTCATCAAATCTTCGGTATATGTGTTAACACATTTTAATGTCAATTTCTCAAAATGTGGAATATAAAATTATATATAGTGTGTTTGGGGACACTGTATTGTTGTAAATTTATTCATACAGTATGGGACCCGTTATCCGGAAACCCCTTATCCGGAATGCTCAGAAAACCAGAATGCAAAATAACCAAAAAATAATTTGTGTCATTTTAAAAATGTAAAAACTAAATATGTATTTTACTTCAAGTATGGAATACAGCAGACAGATATATACACTCACCCATGGGTGATACAATTTGCAGTCATCTGCAGTATTTTTTTATGGTGTGAATGAGCATGAGGTTAAAGACTTTAAAATTGCCAAGGAAATTTTTACAGATCTGCTGGACTAAACTAAAGAATTTTCATGTTCAGAAGCTGAATTGTTGGATCAAGAGTCAGTGGAAGATTGTGTGATTGCTGATGATGATACTCCTGTAAATCATCAGATGATTAGCTGTGAGATTTGTGACATAATGACTAATGATATGTCTAATAGAAATAATGATGATGACCAGCAGAATGAGGTGGGAAAAAATTTCAAATAGGCTACAGATATTTTTCAACTGAACAACTGATTTGTGGAATGCAAGAAAGAAGCTACTTCCATGAACAGCAAATCATGTCAGTATACAGGATACAGGAGCAATTAGTGCAAGAGACACACTATAAGCAACCAATATTGATAAAAATATTCTAAAAATCAAAATTAAAGAATTCTGCTCTAAAGTATTATATGATGCAATTTTTTAAATTTTGAATTGTAATTTAGAATGTTTATTGTGTAAATAAGTTATTAAATAAACAAATTTGTAATTCTGTATTTACATATATTATTCATCTTTCATACATTTCATACTGTTATTTTGTACTGTTCTTTACACTTACGGTAGTGTTCTGAAGTACGGAAAAATCCCTTATCCAGAATATCACAGGTCCCACGTATTCTGGATAACAGATCCTATACTGTACTATCACAATTTTTGTTGGTGGTCAGTAATGTTTAATTAATGTGTATATATATATAATATAACCATTAAATAAACATTACCGACCACCAACAAAAGCTGTGAAATTATGAATAAAATGAAATTAACTAATTGACAACAATACAGTTCCCCCCAGCACACTTATAGTAGAAGAGCTGTTGAACATTTTTGAGTAGGTATTTGAGGCACCCTGAAAATTTGTGCAACACTTCTTTTGTAATGCCTGAATACAAAATCGAATGTCTGGCTGAAGGATCGTGGCCCAAAAACTGTGCCAGACACGTGTCAAGTGCCATTTGGCACTTGACACGTGTCTGGCACAGTTTTTGTGCCGACTAAAGTGTCTGTCATTTTCAAAATATTTTTTTCTAAGCATAAATATTATTCTGCCTCAATCTCAGTGTGCCTCAAATACCTTTTTTGAGTAGTCAAAAAATGGCACTTGACACGTGTCTGGCACAGTTTTTGGGCCACGATCCTTCAGCCAGACATTCGATTTTGTATTCAGCCATTACAAAAAAAGTGTTGCACAAATTTTCAGGGTGCCTCAAATACCTTCCCTAAAATGTTTAACAGCTCTTGGACTATTAACATAGATTCCAAAAAACATAGTAAAATATAGCAGAAATTGAATAATGGAAATTTGTAGAACTTAGACAGAATCGTCAGGTCCCAAATACCTAAAGTTCCACAAATAAAATGTGTGGTTTCATCTTCATATTAGCCATAAAATAGCTAAAGGATATGAATTTGGGACAACCCCACCCATAAAATAGGGAAATAAACTATTAAACAACGATTAAGTTCAAAATAAAACAAGATAAAAAAGGATAGAGGGGGGGAAAATTGCCAAATTGAAAGCATGATCTTTGATGTACTGCAATTAATATCTTCAGCAACCGTTGTTGGTTGTTGGCATGATGTATTTAAATAGATTAGAAATCCTGATAATTAAAGAAATTTTAAGCATGGATTTAAAAAATTTTTTTTTTTTTTTTTAAATCCTGTGACTTTGATAGCAAGTATTTGTTCTTTACTATAATGTAAAGTAACATTTGCAGTCGTATTACAGCACTGCTTGCTTTTCTTTTTTTTTCTTTGCACACACTCGCTGGAGAGAGAAGGGAATTCATTGATTGGGATAACAGTGGTATCCCACAATAAATATGTAACAAAGAATTTCTTTCTTTTGACAACTGACCAATAGATGTCTGTTACAAACCTATTTTTCAAGCACACTTTTAAAGCAAAGAACTTAAATTCAACTATTAAAAGCTCTTTGTTTGAAGTGACAATTGCACACTGATCTGTAGACAACTAAACTTGGAAAAGATGGCAGGTAGGAAAAAGGATCCCATATAACGCTATTTTATAGAAATTGCAACCATTTCAGGTAAAGGACTGAAAGCAAAATGTGGAAAAGGAATGATGGGATTAGTTTCAAGACTTGTTAAACATTTGTGAAGATATATATTAGTTACACTGAACAAAGGATTCATAAGTACTTTTCTGGATGCTTATTCTGGGTTTAATACCAAAAAAACTGTCAGTATAAGAAATTTGTATTATAAAAGAGTTTAAAAGAACTTAGATTTATGATATTTTTATTTGATCTTTAACATTCTTAAATTATATCCCATCAGATTTTCATATTTACGGCATTCAACACCGAGGATGTGTAGATGGTTTCCATGGAATGTCAAATGAATGACCAAGCAATGCCATGCGTGCATCCTTGGTAGCGAATTTGTTAAACATTTGTGAAGATATATATTAGTTACATTGAACAAAAGATTCATTAGTACTTTTCTGGATGCTTATTCTCTGTTTAGTCTCGCAGTGACACAACTTTCAAAAATTCATTTTGCGTTTTATTCCACTGATATGTCTGACATAGGTGTGTCTTGCTACAGGAAAAGTTTCATAAGTATAGTTATTCGAAAAATCGCTGTTTATTGTTGAAAACTGAGACCATAAGTCTCGTAAGAGGATGTCGCGAATTCTCCTGGATTGAAAATGTGAAGTGAACGGAATAGAGAATAATGTTGTTGTGAAGTAAGATGCCGACCAGAGTGTTCACTCATCGTATTGTGATTTAAATGAATAGTGATATACAGTCCAGCAAATAGTTGTGTTTAATGAGTAAAGTTTAATATTTTGTGGTCGTACAAGCTCGAAGAATCCCTATGGATAAGTAGTTTATTTCGTCAATATATCATGTTCATAAAAATCTTTGAACATTTGTGTCTATGTTTTGTGAACATTATTAAAAAGGAATTAAGTGTTGTTGATATCGGCCTTGGATACGATGAAAAAGGGGTAAGTTCTGACCTCTTTATTGCTTGATTATAATTAGTATTTGTTCTGATATATTATTTAAATATGGAATCTTTTAAAAGAAAAAAATTATTGAAATCCAACGTAACTAAGGCTACAAATGAGCTCACGAATAAAAGTGGTTTGGATAAATTTGAGTTGGAACTTTATGAGAAAAAATCGTCTGTGTTCGAAAAAGAATCTGCAGAGATATTTAGGAAAATTTTTCAACTTTGTGATGATAAAGATGATGATAAATATATTGCTGAACAACAATCTATTCAAGAGAATATAGATAAAATATATTTAACTGTAAAAAGAAAATTATGCGAGTTAGCTCCAGTAATATTAACAAAACGCGAAGGAAGTGCTAGCGAAACAATCCGCTAGCCTAAATTAAATCTTCCAACATTTAGTGGGCAATTACATGAGTGGTTATCATTTAGAAACATTTTTATTTCTAGTATTCATAATAACAGGGGTTGTACTTGTCCTGATATTCCTTAAATTCCTAAAAAATGGAAAAACATCCTGAAATGTCCTGAAATATGGTAACATGTCCTAAAATTCCTGAAATTTCGCGAGTTTTGTACTATAGCACAAACAGTCATGATGTTTACATGAATACCCCGATACAGTCGAGCCCCGATTTAACGAATTTCTCGATTTAGCGAATTTTTTTATGGTCCCGACGGAAATGGAACAAAAATACTTCAATTTAACGAATTTATATTCCCGATTTAACGAATAATTTTCAATGTGAAAAAAATGAAAAATTGAAGAAATTTTCTAATATTTATTATAAATTTTCAATGTCCCTGATTTTTAATTTTCTGAATATGTACCTTGTGATGCAGAAATATTTGTTTGTGAAAAATGCACGTTACACCGAGGTTATTAAATCAGTAGTAGTGTGGATCGGATGAAGAAGATGAAATAGAGATGAAGCATGTAACATTCAAAAAAGCAGTTAGCAGTTTTAATACTTTGAAACGGTAGTTGATAGCTCATGATGTTGAATGACACTGTTTTGACAGCTTCAGAAAAAATCGATGAAGAAGTTCGGAATACAAAATCAAAACAAAGCAAAGAAACATATATAAAAGATGTCTTATAATTTATCGATAAAATTGGAATAAATGAAATTTTCTCATAATTACAATGCTTTTGATTTATAATAGTAAATAAATAAACATATATATATATATATATATGTTTATTTATTATAAAAAAAAATATATATATATATATGACACATATATATATATATATATTATTCAAAAAAAATATATATATATATATATACACACACACATAGTGTTTTCTTAAAGCAACAAATGTTTAACATCCAGTGAGCATTGTTCTCCTTATTTATTGCCATTTTTTTTAACTTGTTCTGTTGTATAAAAATATTCCTTTAATTATCCCGATTTAAAGAATATTCTCAATTTAATGAACAAAGTTGATAGTCCCGAACAATTCATTAAATCGGGGTTCGACTGTATATTTATTTTTTTGTTTTTTCGCGGAATTGCACAAAATCGGTACTTTAGAATTAATAAGTGCTTTAGCGTCAGAAAATAGTGAAACGTTTTGTCATCTGATGATGAAAAATAAAAATTCACAAATTTTGTCAAGTGATCACACAAAAAAATAAATAAAAAATAAAATAAAAAAATAATTTCTCAGTCATACAGGAAGGAAAATTGCAAATTTTGTTAATCAGTCATTGAAAAAAATTGCGATAGTGTTCAACCCATTTCTAAAAAAATCGGGAATGTCGTCAATCATTCGCCGAAATTCCCGAATTTCGGCAAATGATCATGGAAAAAAATCGTAAATTTCGGCAAATGTTCACGGGGAGAAAAAAATCTCGTATTTGGCTAACGATCGCGGGAGAAAAAAAAAATAAAGCCTTGAGTTTCGGCAAACGATCGTGGGAAAAAAAGTAGTATGCTGGGTAAATGTGTCCTGAAATATTGGAAAAAGTATGTCCTGAAATATCACCTAGGACCGGTACTACCCTTGTAATAATTCAGCTTTATCAACTTCGCAAAAACTTTCTTATTTGAAATTATCACTACATGCTGATCCTTTAAGGGTCATTCAGTCGATACCAATTACTGATGCTAATTATGCGATAGCATGGAATCTTTTAGAAGATAGATTTTCGAATAAACGAGATCAAGTATTTGCACATTTGAAGCATTTTATGTCTTTTCCCTCCATTCAAATTGACAATCCGTCTTCTATTTTAAAATTAGTGGACAATGTAACTGAATGCATTAGGTCATTAGAAGTTCTCGAGCAAAAAATAGGGGTATTTTCAGACACCATATTTGCATACGTTATAATTCAGAAATTAGATTCTTCTTGTAAGCTTTGGTGGGAATGAGAATCCAAAAAGGATGAATTGCCGAAAATCTCAAAGTTGATTGATTTCCTTTCTAAAAAAACATGCTAGAACTTTGGAAGCTTCTAAAACAAACATTAACACTGTTAGTCAAAAAAAGCAAGCAAAAGAAAAAGTGACATCGTTTTACACTAGTGCGAAGAATTCAAAGTGCGTTTGCTGCAAAAATGATTCACATTCATTATTTAGATGCAATGTATTTCAGAAGATGTCTGTTAATGACCGCATTGAATTCGTAAAAAGAAACTATGTAATAATTAAAAGTCTTACGATACTCATCAGCGTACATGTAAATAAAAACTATATTAAAAATACATTACAAATTATTCCCAACGTTTCGTGCTCTTTCTAACGAGCCATCTTCAGGGGAGAGAGTCCTTGACCTCCTCGGAGCGAAGTTTCCAACTGCACTTTCACGGCATCCAAAGGACATCTGCACAGAATTAGAGGCCGTTATTCAAGATATTCCTACTAATGAACAGGACATTGTGAGATTAAAGGTATGTAATTTAAGCAAAAAGTATTTTAAGAAACAAAGTAACGCAAATAAAAAACAGCTTGGCATAATCTCTAGATTAAGAAGGAATAAGAATTTATGTTTTATGAAAACTGATAAATCTGGAAAACTGGCAGTAATGAATCAAGATACCTATATAAGTAAAATGGAAAAATGTATAGAACAGTTGTCCTGTCATGTCCTTAGTAAAGACCCCAACACTGGGATCTACAGAAAAACACAAGAACTTCTTAGAAATAGTAAGTGGCCCGATGAAATGAAAAATAAAATTAAAATTAACCATACAGGTGTTACGCCTAGGATTACAGGTACTCAGAAAATGGATATCTAAAATAATGCCCTGGTATAAAGTTTGTTATTTTTGGAACAATGAAAAAATCTATTGTTCTCTTATAATCAGCCTTATTCGAAACAGTGGCCCTAATTTTCCATTTGACACTTATTTGAGAATCATTCAAACATGAAATAGAAACATTAAATTTCTCCCTTCTAATTCCTAATAATTTTGCAAAGTTATCAGCAATATACGAGTAATTTGAGCCGACATCTATTAATGTATGTGCAAGTATGAATTCACCAGACACATTCTCAATATTAATTAAGGCAGTAGATAAAATAGTGGTTTTTCTCCTTTGACATGAATTATTTACAGAAGTGCCTGCGAAATCACTGTTCCTAATTTCAAAACACTTATCTTCGGGATTTAAGCTGTATTTTTCATCTTAGGTGGGAGCAGAGGAATTCGCAATCATATCTGACCCTCCTGACTGCTGACTGAACTTGACTGATGGAAAGATGAATGACGTTTAGAGCAATACGTACACGAATAATTAGATGTACAGTTTCTCGCAGAATCGTTTGAATTTGATAAACACTTGAAACATACTGTTTCAATAAGAAAAACTTGGACTTATGCTGGCAAAATTTAATAATTAAAAATCTTACGATACTCATCAGCGTACACGTAAATAAAAACTATATTAAAAATACATTACAAATTATTCCCAACGTTTCGTGCTCTTTCTAACGAGCCATCTTCAGGGGAGAGAGTCCTTGACCTCCTCGGAGCGAAGTTTCCAACTGCACTTTCACGGCATCACAACTAAAAACATTACGGTAACTGATCATTAACACAACCAAAATCAGTACTGCGTTGGATATGGCGCCATCTGTTGTTAGGCTAACACACTACAATAAGAAACTAGGAAAACTCGAAATAAGCACTACGAATGTATTTCTTTTAAAATATTCAACCAAACATTAGAAATGTGAAATGAAATATTGTCATTGCATACCTCGTTTTTTCTTAGACTTATTTCTATGGATTCACGTACAAGGGCTTTAAGTGGGTTGGAATATTTAGAGATAATTTTTACATCGTCAAAATAAACTGCTTTGACACTGCCTTTAAATGCTAATCTAGATAAAGCTGTAGATAGTCTATTGAATTTTAAATCACTTTTATGTTCTTTAATCCTTTCAAACAGGCATCGTTTTGTCATTCCAATATATGAAGTTAATAGACCAGTATTGAGTTGAATAGGGATTTCGTAAACTCCAGGATGGAATAAAATTGGTAGAGGATCTTGCTTTCTGGTAATAGCTGCAAACAGATTATTTGAGGGGGAGGCAACAAAAAGAATTCTGAATCTATTGAAAATTCTCTTTAATCTTTCAAACATTGCTGGAATATAAGAAATTTTTCTGTAAGTAGGACGAGTTAACTGGGCGCTTTGAGGATAACTATTGAACTTCTTAATTTATGTATAACCTGTGGGTTATATCCGTGATCTATTCCAATCTTGACAATATGGTTCAGTTCATCTTCCAAAAATTCATCCAAACAAACAATATGTGCCCTCTTAATAAAAGAATTAAATGCAGACATTTTATAACCCCATGGGGTTGAAGCAGTAACAGGAATAAAGCACTCTATTTTCATTGATTTTCTGAAAACTTTTCTTTTAAGCTTATTACCAGATTTTATAACTAAGACATCTAAAAATGGGAGGGTGTTATTGACTTCATTTTGTATGGTGAATTTAATATTGTCGTCGAGATGATTCAACTCCTCAAAAAATTCCACTAAAGCTGGTTTCCCCTCTTCACTAACTACAAAAACATCATCCACATACCTTAACCATAATTTGGGTTTATGTTTGAAAGTGTTGAAAATCAAATCTTCCAAGGGTCTAAGCTTAAATTCGGCGAAAATACTTGAAACAGGTGACCCCATCGGTGCACCCTTATCTTGCTTATAATAATTACCGTTAAAATAGAATACATTACTCTGGTTAATTAAATTTAAACCTGCTTCTAACGAGGTTTTAATTTCGTGACTCAGATTATTTAATTTATCTATAGACTGGTTAATAGTATTCATAACTTCGGAAATATTTATGGAGGGGAAAAGCGAGACAATATCAAAACTAGCTAAAATAGTATTATCGTTAATCTCAACATCTGCAATCCTGTTTATGAATTCATCAGTAGAAGAAATAGAATATTTTGAAGATGGGATAACCGTTTTTAGGAAACCAGAATAAGCTTTTTCAACATAATAAAGTGGGCCTTGGCATCTTGTGACAATCGGTCTGAATGGAAAATCTGGTTTATGATCTTTTATTCTAGCTGTAATCCTAGGTGTAACACCTGTATGGTTAATTTTAATTTTATTTTTCATTTCATCGGGCCACTTACTATTTCTAAGAAGTTCTTGTGTTTTTCTGTAGATCCCAGTGTTGGGGTCTTTACTAAGGACATGACAGGACAACTGTTCTATACATTTTTCCATTTTACTTATATAGGTATCTTGATTCATTACTGCCAGTTTTCCAGATTTATCAGTTTTCCTAAAACATAAATTCTTATCCCTTCTTAATCTAGAGATTATGCCAAGCTGTTTTTTATTCGTGTTACTTTGTTTCTTAAAGTACTTTTTGCTTAAATTACATACCTTTAATCTCACAATGTCCTGTTCATTAGTAGAAATATCTTGAATAACGGCCTCTAATTCTGTGCAGATGTCCTTTGGATTAATGGAACCTTGAAAGTTATATTTGCCACCTAGAGATATCACTTCCTCTTTTGAAAAAGTTCTATTTGAAATGTTTACGAACTGAACAGGTTTGACTTGAGGGGGGTGATCAATTTCTGAATGCTTTAACAAAAAGTTGAGTTTCCTCTTATGACATTCTGTAATTAAGTTCTTTTGTTTAAACCTGAGTCCTTCTATAGAATACAATAACTTACTAAAATTAGCTGATTCAGTGACACCGGCTAATTCAAAATAAAGCTTATAAGTCTGACTAGAACAACTATCCAATAAAGCAAACTTCTTACGGATGTAGAGGTTAAGACAAGTCCGTTCAAATTTCTTTTTGGTATCACCAAGTTGATTTATCACATTGTTGCTATTAAATCTTAAAAATTTCGGAACTACGTTTAAGCGTTTGCATGACTGCAGAAATGTTATATTTAACCATTCACGGTCTAAACGTAAATGGGAAACTTTATACTCCTTGAAGGTCGTATAATAGTCCATCATACCCAGTCTCGGTAAAGTTACAATAAGAAAAACTTGGACTTACGCTGTCAAAATTTAATAATTAAAAATCTTACAATACTCATCAGCGTACATGTAAATAAAAACTATATTAAAAATACATTACAAATAATTCCCAACGTTTCGTGCTCTTTCTAACGAGCCATCTTCAGGGGAGAGAGTCCTTGACCTCCTCAGAGCGAAGTTTCCAACTGCACTTTCACGGCATCCAAAGGACATCTGCACAGAATTAGAGGCCGTTATTCAAGATATTCCTACTAATGAACAGGACATTGTGAGATTAAAGGTATGTAATTTAAGCAAAAAGTATTTTAAGAAACAAAGTAACACGAATAAAAAACAGCTTGGCATAATCTCTAGATTAAGAAGGGATAAGAATTTATGTTTTATGAAAACTGATAAATCTGGAAAACTGGCAGTAATGAATCAAGATACCTATACATAGGTGCCAAGTTGCCACTAATCCTCCGTAATATGTGGGTTAATTTAACCCTGGTTTAATACATTTCGCACCAGAATTTTTTTTCAGAGATGAAATTAAACACGTTCCACGTAGAAAACTGGAATTAAATAAATACAGATTCATCAAATATTTTTTCTGGTTCGAAACGTTGTTAAACTGGGTCAAATTAATCTACGCATTACGGAAGATTAGTGCGAACTTGGCACCTCTGCCTATATAAGTAAAATGGAAAAATGTATAGAACAGTTGTCCTGTCATGTCCTTAGTAAAGACCCCAACACTGGGATCTACAGAAAAACACAAGAACTTCTTAGAAATAGTAAGTGGCCCAATGAAATGAAAAATAAAATTAAAATTAACCATACAGGTGTTACGCCTAGGATTACAGCTAGAATAAAAGATCATAAACCAGATTTTCCATTCAGACCGATTGTCACAAGATGCTAAGGCCCACTTTATTATGTTGAAAAAGCTTATGCTGGTTTCCTAAAAACGGTTATCCCATCTTCAAAATATTCTATTTCTTCTACTGATGAATTCATAAACAGGTTGCAGATGTTGAGATTAACGATAATACTATTTTAGCTAGTTTTGATATTGTCTCGCTTTTCCCCTCCATAAATATTTCCGAAGTTATGAATACCATTAACCAGTCTATAAATAAATTAAATAATCTGAGTCAAGAAATTAAAACCTCGTTAGAAGCAGGTTTAAATTTAATTAACCAGAGTAATGTATTCTATTTTAACGGTAATTTATTATAAGCAAGATAAGGGTGCACCGATGGGGTCACCTGTTTCAAGTATTTTCGCCGAATTTAAGCTTAGACACTTGGAAGATTTGATTTTCAACACTTTCAAATATAAACCCAAATTATGGTTAAGGTATGTGGATGATGTTTTTGTAGTTTGGGAAGAGGGGAAACCAGCTTTAGTGGAATTTTTTGAGGAGTTGAATCATCTCGACGACAATATTAAATTCATTATAGAAAATGAAGTCAATAACAGCCTCCCATTTTTAGATGTCTTAGTTATAAAATCTGGTAATAAGCTTAAAAGAAAAGTTTTCAGAAAATCAATGAAAATAGAGTGCATTATTCCTGTTACTGCTTCAACCCCATGGGGTTATAAAATGTCTGCATTTAATTCTTTTATTAAGAGGGCACATATTGTTTGTTCGGATGAATTTTTGGAAGATGAACTGAACCATATTGTCAAGATTGGAATAGATCACGGATATAACCCACAGGTTATACATAAATTAAGAAGTTCAATAGTTATCCTCAAAGCGCCCAGTTAACTCGTCCTGCTTACAGAAAAATTTCTTATATTCCAGCAATGTTTGAAAGATTAAAGAGAATTTTCAATAGATTCAGAATTCTTTTTGTTGCCTCCGCCTCAAATAATCTGTTTGCAGCTATTACCAGAAAGCAAGATCCTCTACCAATTTTATTCCATCCTGGAGTTTACGAAATCCTTATTCAACTCAATACTGGTCTATTAACTTCATATATTGGAATGACAAAACGATGCCTGTTTGAAAGGATTAAAGAACATAAAAGTGATTTAAAATTCAATAGACTATCTACAGCTTTATCTAGATTAGCATTTAAAGGCAGTGTCAAAGCAGTTTATTTTGACGATGTAAAAATTATCTCTAAATATTCCAACCCACTTAAAGCCCTTATACGTGAATCCATAGAAATAAGTCTAAGAAAAAACGAGGTATGCAATGACAATATTTCATTTCAAATTTCTAATGTTTGGTTGAATATTTTAAAAGAAATACATTTGTAGTGCTTATTTCGAGTTTTCCTAGTTTCTTATTGTAGTGTGTTAGCCTAACAACAGATGGCGCCATATCCAACGCAGTACTGATTTTGGTTGTGTTAATGATCAGTTACCGTAATGTTTTTAGTTGTGATGCCGTGGAAGTGCAGTTGGAAACTTCGCTCCGAGGAGGTCAAGGACTCTCTCCCCTGAAGATGGCTCGTTAGAAAGAGCACGAAACGTTGGGAATAATTTGTAATGTATTTTTAATATAGTTTTTATTTACGTGTACGCTGATGAGTATCGTAAGATTTTTAATTATTAAATTTTGCCAGCGTAAGTCCAAGTTTTTCTTATTGAAACAGTATGTTTCAAGTGTTTATCAAATTCAAACGATTCTGCGAGAAACTGTACATCTAATTATTCGTGTACGTATTGCTCTAAATGTCATTCATCTCTCCATCAGTCAAGTTCAGTCAGCAGTCAGGAGGGTCAGATATGATTGCGAATTCCTCTGCTCCCACCTAAGATGAAAAATACAGCTTAAATCCCGAAGATAAGTGTTTTGAAATTAGGAACAGTGATTTCGCAGGCACTTCTGTAAATAATTCATGTCAAAGGAGAAAAACCACTATTTTATCTACTGCCTTAATTAATATTGAGAATGTGTCTGGTGAATTCATACTTGCACATACATTAATAGATGTCGGCTCAAATTACTCGTATATTGCTGATAACTTTGCAAAATTATTAGGAATTAGAAGGGAGAAATTTAATGTTTCTATTTCATGTTTGAATGATTCTCAAATAAGTGTCAAATGGAAAATTAGGGCCACTGTTTCGAATAAGGCTGATTATAAGAGAACAATAGATTTTTTCATCGTTCCAAAAATAACAAACTTTATACCAGGGCATTATTTTAGATTTCCATTTTCTGAGCTGCCTAAAAATGTGAGATTGGCAGATCCAAAATTAAATGAATCTAATAACATAGATGTTTTGTTAGGGACTGACTGTTTCTATAAATTATTGCGAACTGATCAAATTCGCTTAAGATGTTCTAACGTCATTCTGCAGAATACCGTATTTGGGTACGTGGTGGGAGGTTGCATCTCTGATTCAAATACTGATAATAATGGTAATTATTGTGGATTAATTTGCAATGTAGAAGAAGAATTAAGCAAATTTTTCGATTTAGAATCGATTGGAATTAGGGATGATCCTTACTGTAATGATGAAGATACGGCATTGGAAATTTTTACAGAAACAGTTTCCTGTAAAGATAATCGTTACGAAGTAGACTTTCCATGGAAAAAGGATTGGATAAATTTGAACGACAACTATGAAGTCTCTGAGAAACGATTTAAATATTTAATTAATAAAATGTGAAACGATGATAATTTGTTTTCTCAGTATAAAGAGATTTTGAAAGAATATCTTGATTGTGGTATTGTTGAAAAAGTGTTAGATTCAACTAGACCAGACAGACCCATATTCTATTTGCCACATCGAGCAGTTTTTAGAAAAGATAGTGTCACCACGAAAACGCCCATTGTGTTTGATGCTAGTTCTCACGATGTAGGTCAACTTTCTTTAAATGATTGTCTGTGGCCTGGTATCAATTTAAATCCTAGTATTTTTCAGTTGCTCGTTAATTTTAGATTGAATAAGATAGGAATTTTAGTGAATGTGGAGAAAGCATTTCTCCAAATTTCATTATCAGAAAAGGACAGAGGCTGTCAGATTTCTCTTTGTGGAAGTTACCGAAGATCTGTCAAATAAAGTGTCTGATAATTTGAAAATTCAAGTGTATCGTTTTAAACATTTACTTGTTTGGTTAAATGCTAGCTTATTTCTCCTAGCTGCCACAATAAAAGAACATATACGAAAATTTAAGGATCAATATCCAGAAACTTTTGAAATCCTCGATACTTGTCTTTATGTCGATGATCTGGTGAGTGGTGCCGATAATATTGAAGAAGCTTTGAAGATTTCATATGAAGCTAAGATAATCATGAATCAAGCTAGTTTCAATTTGAGGAAATGGTTAACAAATGACAAATCGTTACTAGAACGGTGGAAGAAAGAAGAGTTCGAGATTTATCCATTTGATTGAAACCATAGAATTATAAATTCATTGAAAGTATTAAGAATATCGTGAGATATTGAACAAGATTCTATTTGCATAGACATTTCGAGTTTAATAGAATTTTTGAAGAATAAGAAAAACACTAAGCGGTTTGTTTTACAGACTTCTGGAAGAATTTATGACCCTACTGGTATTCTATCTCCATTACTATAAGACTTAAATGTCTTTTCCAAGATTTATGGATCCACAAGCTGTCTTGGGATACTGAGCTCCCCATTAACATCTGCGAAAAATGAACACAATGGTGTTCAGAACTCTCTAAATTAAATCAAATTAAAATATCTAGATTTGTTTTCCTGTCATCTGATACAAACAGTGTTGAGATTCACTGCTTTTCTGATGCAAGTCAAAAGGCTGATGGTGCTGTTTTTTATTTGAGAGTACAAGATTACGATCAAGTTTCTGTTAGTTTCATAGCATCTAAAACCAGAGTTGCCCCAGTAAAAAGAATAACTTCGCCGCGCCTAGAGTTGATTGGTGCTTTACTCTCAGCTCGCTTAGGATAAGAAATTAAAAAGGTAATTGATCGTAAAAATACTAAAATCTATCATTGGGTAGATTCAAAAATAGCTTTATTCTGGATTAAGAGATCCAGCAGAATATGGAAGTCCTTCATTGCCAATCGTGTGGATTAAATCCAAAGATTAACTCAACCAGAAACATGGTTTCATTGTGCAGGTAAAGACAACCCAGCAGATCTTCTTTCACGAGGAATAAGTGCGGACTTCCTTGTGAACAATTCCAAGTGGTTTACAGGCCCCGAATTTTTGATGGATCCAGAATTTTCCTCAAGTTATTTGCAATCATCTTTTTCTGAAAGTGACTTACTAACTGAAAGTGAAAGTCAAAACTATTTAAGTGAAATGAAATGTTTCGAAAGGAAAAATAACTGTGAAACGACTTTATTTCTAACCACCGAGAATTTATCCTTTTTTGATAACTTTTTTATCTTAGTAATGACTATTATAAACTTTTACATATTTTTTCCTTTGTTTGCAGATTTGTATACAATTGTAGAAATGCTGATAAAAGAAAGCGTAACTTTATTTTCGAAGAAGTCAAGGAAGCTGAAAATATTTTGATTAGAGTATCACAAAAATGTTTATGTAGTAAAAAGACTGTGACAGGTAATCTTAATATTTTAAATCCCTTTATAGATGATAAGGGAATCTTACGTGATGGTGGAAGGCCTAACAAAGCTTTTGCATCTTATGAGCAGAAACATCTGGCTATTTTGCCAAAAAATTCTAAATTAAGTAATATTTATTTTATTACTATGCATAAGCGTCTTTTTCATGTTAGTCCCCAAGGACTCTTGAATTCTGTTAGATTAAAATTTTGGCCTCTAGGGAGTAGAAATTTGGCAAGAAAAGCAGTGTATTCTTGTGTTATTTGTTTTAAACTAAAACCAATTCCATGCTCTCAGCTAATGGGTGAATTACTTTATGAAAGAATTAATGAGTCACCAGTATTTAATTGTACCACTTTAGATCTATGTGGTCGATTTTATGTAACCTATAAAAATCAGCGCAAGGGTTCATTGACCAAAATATTTATTTGTATTTGTATATGTTTTGTAACCCGAGTCATTCATCTTGAGCTTCTCTCAGATGCTCTGATTTCCACTCTTAAGCATTTTATGGCTAGACATGGAAAATGTTCTGAGATTTTTATGGATAATGCTAGGAATTTCGTGGGGGCAAATTCCAAACTGAAAAAGTTTTAGAAAATGATAAATTTTCCAGAGAAAATTTTAGAAAATTATTTAATTATGAAGAGTTTGAAACTATAGTTATTAAATTATTGTAAACTTTAAATTTTTAATTGTTATGTTGTTTATATTAGTTTGCTGTGTAATTTTTTCTGTAAAAGTGCTATGCAAGTTTATATTATTGTAAAAATTCTGAGATATTAAAATTTGTACATTTCAATCCGGGGGTGAATGTTTATTGTTGAAAACTGTGATAAGTCCCGTGCCGTAAGAGGGCGTCACAAATTCTCCTGGATTGAAAATGTGTAGTGAATGGAATAGAGAATAATGTTGTTGTGAAGTAAGATGGCAATCAGAGTGTTCGCTCGTCGTATTGTGATTTAAATAAATAGTGATACAGTCCAACAAATACTTGTGTTTAATGAGTAAAGTTTAACAATCGCTTTATTATGCTATATATCCATTTGTGACCACAGCAGGGGGGCAATTTGTGTGGTGAGGTAAAATCACTCATCTCTCCACACCTCATCTAAGTCTTCATTCTTAATGGTTTTATGCTTTTATGCACGTTTTTACTGCTACATGCACTGCCATACAGAACTAAGTGCTATAATTTCATGTTACAGTAAAAATGTGCGAATTTTCTTTTGCTTCTTCTGTGAAATTTACTTTTGTCTTTCACTTTTTTTTTGCGGGTAAGAGATATATTTAAAATAATATGTAATAGGGGGGGTTGTTTTGGTGAGTTGGTGCAGTAAAGCAACGGATAGTACTTTTAATGATGTTAACGCATCTTATTGAGAGCTCTTAAGATTGGTGATATATATAACCATTGCACAGAAGTATAAAAATTTATGTACATATAAAAAATTTCATATTACAGTAAAAATGTATGAATCTTCTTTTGCCTCTCCTGTGAAATTTAATTTTTTTCGAGATGTGTCGTTTTTCTTGCGAGTGAGCAATATATTTAAAATAATATGTAATAATGGGTGTTGTTTTGATGAGTTGGTGCAGTAAGGCAACAATTGGCATTTTAAATGATGTTAACACATCATATTGAGAGCTTTTATGATAGGTGATGTGATCATTACAGAAATATAAAAATTTATGTAAATTTTAAATACTATTTTCAAACTCCTGTCTTAATTGCTTTCATAAAACAATTGAAAATAGCATGCTAGAGCCTTCAAAGTTTAAAATAATGTTGTTAGGTTAATTTAAATTTTTAAAAAATGCTTTAAATTTTAAAAAATCGGATTTTATTAAAAATATATATTTTTTTTTAATCATGATTTTTTTTTCATACTCTACTTTCTCAGTGTTATTAAATCTTATACTGCTTTGATGCCTCACTATATATTTTTTTTTTTTTTTTTTCCTTTCAAAGGAGAATGGGAGAGAGGATCATTGTGCCTCACCAGAAGAAAACAACATTCAGATGAATGGGGAATCGAAAGGGCCATCATCAGTAGCTTTTTTGCGAGGATCTGGTCGTTTATCTATCTTAGGCAATAATGCTGAAACATATCGATGGGTAGAGGCAGCAGATAGGCAGCTAATAAAAGTAATTTTTCTTTAAGGAGTGTTTTATATGGATGCACTCTGTCAAATTCTGTCTTTAAGTACCATCTTTCTTTAAGGTGTGATTTTCCTGTTTCAAAATTCATTATGTACTCAAGGTACTTAAAAATACTTATACTTAAATAAAATAATCATAATTACAATATGATTAACACTTATTATCATCCTTTAACATTATTATCTTCCAAATTATGAACAAATAAAAATTTCACCTTCAAAAGCATTTTTTCTAAATTTTTGAAAAAGATTTGTTCAGTCTTTAAATAAATTTTAGAAAGATTTAGTTTGTTAAACTTAGAAAATCAAATCTGCATTTAGAGGAGTTTTGTGGAATATTTACAGCTCTACTCAAATCATGTTTTCAAACTATTGTTATTAACACTTTATAGGGTTAGAAAATATACAAATCAACATACATATAGAATATAAATATAGATATTAATATAAATATAATATTATGGATAATATATGTAATATATAATATTTATATAATATTCTAGATATTATAAATATTATATATTTCAATCTTATCGATCAATAGAAATTTTTTCAAAACTATAATTTTCCACTTCATGTCTTTAGTGCCAAAAAAGCTGTTTAGTAACAATCAGAAAGAAATTATACTTTTTAAAAATGTTTTGTTTTTGTACATTGAATAATGATTTTGGAACACTATAAAGTATATTATAAATCATCTTAAATTTATGTTACTGCCAATTGATCTATTAAATGAATTCTGTAGCAAGTTTTTTCTAATGATTAAGATACCACCAGGGAATAAAAGGTTAAATGTTATTAGTTTTTAGCCCAGTAGCAAAAACAGTGCAGCATGGTAGTGTGTGCTTCAGATTTTTTTTAATAGATCCAGCTTTAAAAAAATAAGAACTGGGATGGGAAAAATTGCTGAAGTTCAATTTTTGTCGTGAAAGTTATTGTATTTTCCTCTTTGTAAATGCAGTTTTTGCTTATTTTATGGGCTACTATAATTACTTATGATAGTAAGCTTAGTCCAGCCTTGGGTCACAGATAAATTTTGGTTTGCTGCAGATTAACACAGAACATTCTGCTACTGGGGTTTTGAATGAGTTTCTTTTTATATAAATTTGACTTGCATCTTTTCATTGTTAATTTACAATATTGATTAAGCTAAACTCTGGTATAGAAGTTTTTTTTTTTTTTTTTTTTTTTGTATTATTAATTTGTTTTTCCTTTTTATTTTCTTTCTATTATGCTGTTCAAATAAAGATTAAAGACAAGAAAGATGAGATACCAAAGTAGGCCCTAAAGGATTGTAATGTATATTTATTTGCAATGCTTTGTTTCATAGTCTGTCAGATAGAGAAAAAGCTGTGCAATTTAAAAAAAAAAAAGTTAATCTTGAGCTTCTCTGTTTGTATTGCAAACTGTAGACTCCAAAAACAAGTATTAACAAATATATTTGATTAGCTATGACACTATACAAGTAAAAGTCATAAAGAAATGTTAATTTGATGAGAGGGGTGTTTCACAGTCCTTTTTATATGTTTGAAAAAAAAAACTAATAATAAAATTTGAATAGTTTTTTATCTTTCTTTAAAGAGGAAATATTATTTAGAGGATTATTTAATTGTTATTTTAAAACTTTCTTAGAACATTTTAATATTTACGGAATATACCTTACTGTGTACCAATTATTTTCTGTTAATAGACATTAATGTTAAGAGTTGGTATTGAGGAAATTTTCAAGAAGATTCCATTTGTAAGCCCCCTCTCCACTTTTGCCAATATTTCATGTTGTCAATGGTTGGGGGGAGGGTTCTTATTTTCAGAATTTTACAGTACAAAAAAAAAAAAAAAAAAACTACTGGACTCTGGTAAAGTAACAGAACCATTTCATTAATATATTGTTATTTCCTATGTTTTTAAAATACTTTTGCAAATTACATTGCCTACAGCTCTATAATAGTATATAAAAAAATAACATTTCAACATTTCTCAAACACCTGTATTCTGTCTGCTGGTGCATTAATAGAATTTTTTAATTAACAAATCTTTGTAATTTTGCTTTCCCATGATCAGGCTTTGAAGGTTATTGAAATTGGCTACTTTAGTATATTTTAATTTTCAAATTACTGAGAAAACAGAAAGTTCAACTCCATGTTTTCCAAAGAAATATTTTCTCTTCTCAAAAATATTCTTAAATGACTATTACTTGAGATAGTTTAGTATTAGTTTGCAATAGTTTTCTGTAAATACAATACTTAAAAGTTTACATGCATTAATACTAATATGTATTGAAGTTTATGAGATTTCTGATAATATGAGAAAAAAATAGTTATTTTTTGCTGCTGATATGGATACCTGTAATGTTAATAGTATAAATTTTCTATGTGTGCTTATTTCAAGTAGAAGGCTGCTTGTAATAAATTAACAAAGTTTGATGCAGTAGATTTCAGTTATGTACTTCTCCCATTTTTTTTCTGATTTTATATGACTAAATTTTGTGTAGATTTAGTTATATAAAACAGTTAATGTAACTCTGTGAAATCTCCACAATGTAGAACTGAAGATTTTAGGAATTATAGGTCACTTTTCTGTTCATATCTTTTAGTCTTGCTACAAATTAGAGATCTGTATTTTATAATGCAAAAACATGTCTGTTAATAATGCTGATGTCATATTGACAATTCTAATGACCTAAATAGCAATTTTTTCTCTTTTGCGATTTAATTTCTGAACATCGCACAATTTAAATTTTTACACCAGCAAATAGACTTAAAAATGTACTTTCAAATGCAATTTTTTTTTTTTAACTGTATGTATCCTAATTTACTGATTTTTTTATCCAAGCAGAATTTTATTTTATTTTATTTTATTTTATTTTATTTTTTTTTTTTTTTTTTGTCTCTTGCAGCTCAATTATGGAAGATTAACCTGCTTGCGCTTAAAACAATATAAATAACTCAGCAGTTGTTTTAAGATAATATTCACTAACAAAATTGATACTTAATTTTTAAGAAATGTTACTTTTATGTTAGCAGAACACACATAATAAATCGCCAAATAGTGTTCCTGTCATAATCATTTGTATTGCATTCATTTTATTTAAGTATAAGACTTCTACTTATTTCATTGGTTATTTAGTTTTTTAAACCTTACCACTGCATAATTTAAGTTTTTGTGTATGACTCCTCTTTTATAATGAATAGTTATTTTTAGTTACGAGATAAAATGCACATGAAAACATCTGTAGATGTATTGAACAAATTTTTTTTTCAAATGTACACGTTGTCAAGATGACTTCAAATATAATTACAGTATACTTTCCAACCACCTGGTGTTTTCATTAATGCATAATTTAAAACTATATTTCCAATGCAATAAAATTTTTTGAAAAAATGGGTAATGTATGACCTCTAAAATGTTATTATTTTTTTTGTTTGAACTTAAAAATTAATTGATTTTTAATCAATACATTAAAATTGTATATATGTAACAAAATTAATGGTAGATTTAGAGAATTGCAGATACAGTGGCAGATTTCAAAGATGTATTGGTTAAAATTAATAAACGAATAACTTTCATTATGCATATATATACCCCTCTCTTCAAAAGAAAATCTTAACAAATCTCTCTGACCAGTGATCAGGGAACCGGAGCTGGAGCTGGAGCTCGGAGCCAAAGCGCTCCGGAGCTGTGTTTTTCCTGGAGCTGGAGCTCTAAATTTTCCCCAGCTCCAGGGCTCCTTTAGTTTTTAATATTCTTTTAAATCTTTTTTTTTTTTCAGTCTTTTAAATTTCTAGGCTTAAAATATTTTAATTACATCATTATTCAGTATTTTAATTATATCATTTTTTAGGTTTTTATTATTATTATTATTAGGGAAGGAAAACTTCTCAAAAAATCGCAACACTACTTTACTTCTACTTTCTACTTGAACTAAGTGACAACACTATTTGAAAACAAATATGGCCGCCTGTTGTTTACATGTGTAGTCGTACAATTTTGGCTGTTCGAAAAGTGTAGAAGAAATTTAAGATTTTTGTGTTTAAAATTCTACCAAACTTTCTATTTTAAAAGCAAAAGCTAAAAGATGTCATATTTTCTGAACAAGCATTTCAAGTTTGATGAGAAGAAAAATGCATTTTGTCAGATCTTTAATGAAGATAGAAAGTATTTGTGAGCAAAAAATTAAACGTGCAAATTAAAATCTGCAACTTAAAAGCGCGAAGTCGGAGCCGAGTTGGAGCCGGAGCTGGAGCCACACTATTTTCTCTAGGAGCAGAGCTGGAGCTGGAGCATCAAAAATTGTTCGGCTCCGGGTCACTGCCAGTGATTATTATTTTATCAAAAGAAAAAAAAAAAATTCATCTAACATATTTTTCTATGTATTTTCATTCATTTATATGCTTATTTTATATTGATGCATGCTAGTGCACAATTTTAGTATTTTGTTACTGTTGTATGTGCAAAGAAATATCACATTTTTATGATCATAAAAATTTCTTTTAAATATAGGATTTTAATGAAAATTTTACTCTGAAACCATTTACTTTTGAAAATTGTGATGCTGATGCTGGAAGTGATATATCTAGCTTAAGTGATGAAAGGTAAAGAATTACTCTTTTAAAATTTAATTTATTATATTTAATGCATGTATGAGTCATTTGTTTGTGATGCTTCTTTTGAAAATTCAGTGGTATTAATCTCTTCTGCTTATCCTAATTTTTCATTCAAAGAGACTTGTTATAATTTCTAGGGAAAGGACTGTAATATTAAAGAATGAAAGTGGCCCTTTAGGCATTCATGTTGTACCTGATTATGATAGCAAAGGAAGGTAATTTTTAAAAAGTTTTTCTTGTATTGATTTGAATACTAGATTTGTCTACTAAATGCTTACATATATAGTAGATCTTCGATTTTACATGCACTAAATTGAACTACTTTTTTTCTTATTCAGATATCTATCAGAATTTCTAATTAGTAATAGTTGCCATTTAGCCTTATTTTACCTATCATTAAATAAGATACAAGCTTTACTAATTGTAAATTCTGGTAGAATAAAATGTCCCAATTTAGAAACTCTGATACAATCTCATATCTCATGTGCAATTTTTTACATAAAAATTGCAATAAATGTGTCATTAGACTGTGAAAAGGCTTCTCCATTATTACAAATTTTACTAACTGATTTTTTTTTTTTTTTTTCATTAACGTATGTAAGACAGTTGCACCATAAAATAAAATAAATAAGATGTATAATTTAAAATACATATACTTGCTCAATGGTACACATGAACAAGAATTTTTATATGAACATGTACAAATAAAATTAACAATAAAAGCATAGTATAACAGCGTTCAAAATCCTTGGTGGTTCACTGGTCTGAGACCACCAAAAATTCAATTGGGACCAGTAACTTTTTTTCTCTCTCTCTGACTGGCAAACATAAATTTCCCCGGCCCTAAGAAAACTGCAACTGGACACAAATCGCACAATTTTATTTTATTTAAAAACATAAAATTAAATAAATAATCAAAAACATATTTGCACTAAACCTTAGTCAGTTGAAATTAGGACTGGGCGATGTAGAAATTTCTTAAATCGATTTATCATCCATCCAACATCGCGATTTAGTGCTAAATCGCGATTTAACACCGATTTTACATTTTAGAATATGGAAGCCTATTTTTTAATTTTTAGTAACAAAATACGATGATCTTTATGTGCCCCCCCCCCCCCCCTGCTCTCCTGTATTATTTAGTATACTTAGCTTTTAATTTGTCAAATAATTTTGAAAAGAGGTATATTTTACACATAAAAAAGCTTTGAATGTCCCAAAACACTAGTTTTTTTTTTCCATTTTAAAAATTAGTGACCTATTGTAATACATTTTATAAACTCATTCTATAAGAAGTAATATAAAAGAAAATGATTTTTTTTTTTTTTTTTTTGTCAGACTTGTTATGCATGCTACAACCTAAATTCCTTAAGGGGGGGGGGGGGCTTCCCCTAACCCACTCAAATAGCACTTCATTGCTAACAGCCTACATACACTTTTTTTTTTTATTTTACACACACAGATTTAAAAAGTTAATGAGGTAAAACAGAAGCATATTAAAAGACTTCAATGATGAATTTAACTATTCATTTACCATGATGAGAAAAGTAGTAAAAAAAAAGGGAGGGGGGGGGGAGATATGAGAAATAAGGTTCAATTTTATATCTTTTTAACTTTTAGATTAAAATAAGATTTGTTTAACATAAATGCTGACATTTATATAGCGGATGGAGAAGGATTGAAAGTGTGGCCCTTGGAGCACATTACTGAAATTGCTGACTTTTTTCGTGGTTGTTGCCATCCTTTAAGATTAGTAATAAAATATAATCTTAAAATATATCTCTTTTTAATGATAACAAAATGTCAAAAAAGCAAAAAATCGCAGATCTGCAGAAAAATCTAATGAATGCCTCCTCCAGCCCTCCCTCATTCTGCTGTAAAAATAAAGTTACTTGACTCATTACAGAACTTTATTAAAATATTTTTAATTAATTACAAAATAATAATAAATTAAAACTAAAATATTCCCATAATACCTAAACATATGAAAATTAATTTTTCATGAAAATAATGCATAAAAATATAAACTAAAAATGGATGAATTTGGATATAAATAGTGAATCAATTTCAGCAAGATACTCAATCCATGTGACTGGCATTGAAATCGGATGTCAAATCTGATGCATGACTATTTTAAAATATTTTAATTAATTACAGAATAATAAAAAATAAAGAATATATTAAAATATTACCCAAACATGTGAAAAATGAATGTTTCATTAAAAGAATGTATAAAAATAAAAACTGAAATTTGATGAATTTGGATTTTAAATATGAAACTATTTTTTTTTTTCCAACCATAAATACTCAATCAATTTCAGGAAAAAAATATTAGTAGTAAAAGAAAAATATTTCATGTGGATCACGGCCAAATAGTGATACACAAAACAATGCATGACTATACCTTTAAAATAATTTCATTAATTACAAAATAATAGAAAATAAAAAATAAATGTTAAAATAATACTAAAACATGTAAAAAATGAATTTTTCATCATAAGAATGCATAAAAGTATAAACTGCAAGTCGATGAGTTTGGATTTTAAATATAAAACTTTATTATTATTATTTTTAATCATATAAATGCTGAATGAATTTCAGGAAAACAATCTTTTGAAACAATGCAGGATTCTACTTTAAAACATTTTAATTAATTACAGATAAATTACAGATAATTACAAATAAAAAATACATATTGCAATATTACTCAAATATGTGAAAACTTAATTTATCACCAAAAGATTGCATTAGCATATAAATTGAAATTCGATGAATTTGGATTTTAAGATTTAAACATCTTTCAACTTTCCACTATATAAGTTCTTAATTTCTGAAAAATACACATTCCAATCTCGTAAACTCTGAATCTTGTTTACAAAATAAATAAATAAATATCAATTCTTACTTAAATCATTGTTTTCTTAAATCTCCTCCTGCTAAATCGATTTAACACCAGCTTCCCTTGTTTTCATTAAATCGTCATTTTCTTAAATCGGAAAGCATGGAGGCTTGCAATGTTTGCTTAAATCGGATCGTCCTAAATCGATTTAACACCAGCTTGCCTTGTTTGTCTTAAATCGGAAAGCATTGAGGCTTGCGATGTTTGCTTAAATCGGATCCTCCTAAATCGATTTAACACCAGCTTGGCATGTAAGTGGTAGATACATCAAAGTAGATAAATCGGTTTTCCGATGTTAGCTCTGAATCAGTATTTTGTTTTAAATCGATTTAAAGCCAATGGCTAAATCGCGATTTAAGACAATGGCTAAATCGCGATTTAAGACATTGGCTAAATCGCGATTTGACATTAGCTAAATCGCGATTTCCAATTTTAGCTTAAATCTGTTACATTTTAACCTTTTAAATTTAATAATTCATCTTCTGCATTAATTTCTATTTAAATTTAATAATAAACTTAAAAACAATTTTTAAAAACGTATTAATTGATTAGAGAAAAATGCATTTTAAATAATTTATATTCCGTTAATAATTTCTTAATTAATAATTAGTTTCAGCAATAAACATTAAAATATATAAGTAAATATCATTTCAATAACGTTTAATTATCATTCTAATAATATAAAGATTCTTTAAAAAGTAATCGTTACGGAATATCGTACGTTAAAGTAACTTTCAATACGCTTCCATTATAACTAACTTCCGAAAATATAAATTTTAAAAGTTATTTAATATTAATTATTTTACTTCAAAACTATTTTTATCGGATGCAACTATTTAATTCAATACGATTCCCAAGATTTCATTAATTTTAAGCCGTAATCTAGCGAGATATTCGCTTTACAATATTTATTTACGTTCATCACTTTTGAATGGCCCGCGGAGCATTTCCTAACTCCCCTGCAAGTAGCCATTTTTAGCTTCTTCGGGAGAAAACTACATCGTAACGCCACTTCATCCTCCATCTTGATTTTTGTACCGGCGCGCGATGCAGCGCAAACTGTGGAATGCGTGGGGGATGAAGTACGATTGCGATGAATTTTACTATCGATGCGGTCTAGTTTCACTTCGATCGTTCGGTTTACGGCGTGCAGCGCGCGATCTTTGTGAATGAACAGTTGCATCCGCCTACGCGTCGATCTCTCATTGGCCAATTTGATTTTGGCGGCTTTTCAACCGTCTTTGGGGCCATCTTTTTTTCGTCAACTGACTTGTCTACAATGTAGGAGCGAAAGCGGACGTAGGTTTGAGGCCTCGGCCTCAGACCGGGATCTGAAATGACAACGGCATGATCGGCGAAGAGTTTTTCTAAAAAGCAGGCCTCTAATCTGCATAATTAGGAATGAAGCATTTTAAATTTTAAAAACCATACAATATAATTACGTCCGATAATGATAATTAGCAATTATTACTTCTAATGAGCTGTCTCCCTGATGCACATGGAGGATCGTGCCCCCTCGGCCACATTTCTACAAGTTGGAGAGCTAACACTCGTTTCATCTATGCCTAAGCAATCGCAATTCCTGAGATGTTGAGCTTGGATGCTTGAACAACAACCCTGATTGACTTGGATTCTTGAAGGCCCTGCTTATTTTTTCATCAACATATATTTTACGGCACGAGATTCTCATCGATGACGGCATTCTTTGTGGTTTGAGACATCGTGGAATTTCCTCCCATGAGCGTCAGTAAGAAGGATAAGTTTACTGTCTCCAGAACAATCATTCTCTAACCATCACAACTGAATATTTTGTTCTTAGTGACTATCTACAATATAGTGCTGTTCTCTGCTAAATAATTGAACTTTCTGTGATTTGAACAATAGAACGCTTGGATTCTCAATTTAGGAAGGATTTTCAATACAATTTGCTAATTTAAGATTTGAAATAATGAGTAAAACTGCCTTTTTGTACATCTTTACTTGGCCAAGTAATATTAGCCTTTGATTCCATTAAAATCATATTTCTTATACTGAATATGTGTTTACTTCACAAAGGGGTGAGTTTGTTCTTATTTTTATTTTTCAGCTTCGTAACGTTTACTTCGATGGCAACATTTTCTTAGTTTGTGATTTTCAATTATATTTAAATTAACCTTAATTTTCTCAGTTGCCAAATTCACCTTTTTAGCACTGCCACTATACATCACGATAATGTGTGGTGTCGGAATGGCAATTTAATTGTCAGAGATTCTCTTTGTGTTTAATAATAATTTTAAATTTTCTTTTCTGACTTTTATCCTGCGATCCCGACCCCACATGTATCATTTGGTGCCGCAGACCTTTTAGGTGTTTGAACCTGGTCTATATCTAAAAGAATTTTTATTTTGTTTAATTTTTGAGAAAACTTTAAAATTTTGCAAAAAAAAAAAAAAAAATTTTCAGATGCAGTTTTAGTTAACGATCGTTTAACGATCCGTTTTAAAATTGTTTAACTTACTTAAATATTTCATTTCATTATTTAAGATTGAACTTGAATTTACTTTTATGGAAGGTATAAAAAAAAGAAAATTTGTCAGGATTTTTCTACTCCATGTGTGCACCAATTTAAAGTATTTTATATATTATATTTAATGTTTGATTCTCTTCTTATGCACCTATAATTTGATATTTTAGAGTATTTTTATTAAATTTATAACTGTTTAGTGATTAATATTTTATGTTTGTATATTATGTGTTGCAAATTTTGAGAAAAAATAATTTATAATATTTTCTCAGTTTAAACAACCTCCCCCCCAAAAATCATTTTTTCCTGTTGTGTTTACATATTTTAACTATAAAAAATTTTTGTGTCCATTTTTAATCATGGCAAACAGGCGTGCTCTTTTCCAATCCATGATTGCAGCAATCCCGCCCTTTCATGGTCAACCTAATGAAAATGTTAATACTTTTCTTAGAAATGTTCAAGACATTTGTAAGGTTCAAAATATTGGGGATGAGAATCGCATCACACTCCTGAGGCTCTTATGTAGGGAAAAAGCTTTGGAATTTTTGTCAAATGACAAACAAGTTTGCGAAGAAAAACTTTTTGAGAATGTAGCCAAATTAATGAGACAAAAATTTGAGCGCAAACAGAACTTTGAAGATGCGTCTTACCATTATGGTCGCATCACTCAGCAGCCCAAACAATCAGTGTCAGACCTTGCGGAAGAGATTAGGTTAACAGTAAACAATATGGCTCCAGGATCTGAGAATAACCGTGAATTGGATTCTTTTAAAGCTAACTTAATGTATTCAAAATTCCTTGATGCCTTAAGACCGGATATTAAAATTGAAGTTTTGAAATTCGGAAAAAAAAATTTTGATGATATTGTTGCTAAGGCTTTGGATATAGAAAAAGCTCTTGAACAAAATATTTTAGACTTAAATAATTTGCAAGCAGTACCGTCCACCAGTAAAGCTGATAATAACCTATTAGAAAAACTCGTAAAAAATTTAGATGACCAAAGTAAGCAAATTGCACATCTGACGGAAACGGTCAAGAAGTTAAAAGAAGAAAAACCTTTATGTCAGATTTGTAGCAAAGCTCATAGCGCAAGAGACTGCTGGTATTTTTTGGAGGTCAGTAATGGGGCGAATTTTTCAAGACAGGGCATGCAAAACGCGGATGCGAATTATTTTGGAAATGATCATTTTAATCACTATGATCAGAATCCAAGGGGTCATCAACATAATGGCATGAGATATAATCGTGGAAGAGGGCGTAATAATTTCAGACCATACAACCATAGCAGAAGAAATTTAAACGGGTAGAGGGTTCTCAAGATTTTGTAAATATTTCCCCCCCTCATGATTGCAGGACCCTAGATTTTTTTTTTGATAACGATGAGGGCATGATTTTGAATTCTTCTAATGTAAATATAAACAAAATTTTGATGAGTTGCAATGTAGATAATTCAGAACTACCTATAATTAAACTTAATTTTGGAAAAATTACTTTTGAAGGGCTTTTAGATAGTGGTGCAAATTTATCTTTAATACAACCGCAGGCTATTAATCTTCTTAAAAAACATAATAAATTAAATTTCTTATCACGTTCAGTAAACATTAAAACAATCAACAATTCTTCAATTCCTTTTTTTTCTACAGTGCAACTTAAATTTCGCATTCTAAACACTTGGTTTAGTAATATTTTTTTCATAACTCATGATAATTGGCACTCCAATTATCAGATAATTCTGGGGTATGATTTTTTGAGCCGTAATAAAGTCCTTTTGGATTCGGCCAACCAGCAACTCATTATGGGTCATCTTTCTTTTCCATTTGTAAATAAAAACCCTGATAATTTGAAACCCCTTAATGAGAATGATAACAGTGATAGTAATTTAAGTACTGATATTTCTGATAATATTTCTAATTGTGCTATTAACCCTTCCCCTTCAGAAATTGATGATAATGTTCCCAATGATCCAGTATTTTCTAATGATTTAAATTCTTCTCAAAATAATTCTGAAACTAGTAAAAACTTTGTTAAACCAGCCAATCAAGTAACCCTAAAACCTAATCAAGGCAAAATTATTAAACTTAAATCTCTCCATAAAATTAATAACTCATTAAATTATTTATTTTGTCCTTCTTCCAATAAATTAGCTTTAAAATTAAATTATAGTCTCCATCAACCTGATCCTAACAATGCCATTTTATTATATGTTCATAACAATACTGATAAAAAGATAGTAATTAGAAAGAAAACTAAATTAGGATTTATCAAGCCCATTTCTGAGGATCAAATTTCATCTCATGATAATACTGAGACATACCAAGTTAACAATTTAATTTCTGAAGAAATGTTAAAACTTAGGGAAAAGGAACTTACGTCTGATAAATTTAATGTTGCCCACTTACCTGATGCTGATAAGAAACGAGTTCTCAGCTTGCTGATGGATAATTCTGCTGTATTTTCTTCGTCTTATGACACTCTTGGCTGTACTGATAAAGTAATTCCTGAATTTAAATTGCTTCATGATTTTGCACTGCAAACAAAACCCTATCCCATTCCAAAGATTGCTAAAGATTTTGCTCGTAAAGAAATTTCTGATCTGTTAAAAGCTGGTATTATTCAAAATTCATCTTCAAATTATTGTTTTCCTGTACTTTTTGTTCATAAAAAATCTCTTCCCACTGATGATCCTAGTAAATTAAAATTCCGTATGGTCATCGACTATCGTCTTTTAAATGCAATCACTGAACCATATAAAATTTGTCTTCCTAGAATTAATGAGGTAATTCAAAACATTTCAGGTAAAAAACTTTATACTGTTTTAGATTTAAAGTCAGCTTTTTTTCAAATACTTCTGCAGGAAAAAGACAGGTCAAAATTGGCATTTGCGACTGAGTATGGTAATTTTGAGCCAACCAGATTAGCTTTTGGCCTTGTTAACAGTACTTCTTATTTTCATACATTAATTAACAATTGCTTGGACCCATTAAGGGGCAAAAATGTTCAATATTTTCTTGACGATATTATTGTTGCTGCAAATTCTATGGAGGAAATGTTGTCTTGGCTTCAAAAGGTATTCGATAGGCTTAGGGAATTTAACTTAACTTTAGATCCAGCCAAATTACAAATCTGTCAACAAGAAATTACTTACCTTGGTTTTAATTTACATCAAAATGGTCATTCCCCATCTCCCGATAACGTCAATAAGATTAATAAATTTCCAGTACCTACTAATGTTAAAGAAGTGCAAAGTTTTCTAGGAATGATTAACTATTTTAGACATTTAATTTTCAATTTTGCTGATATTGTCCAACCAATTGTTAATTTAACTAAAAAGAACGTAAAATTTTTTTGGAGTAAAGAGTGTCAAGATTCTTTCCTTAAAATTCAAAACATTCTTCTCAACAATCCTACTGTCAAGAACTTCGATGAAAATAAAGAGGTATGTTTAGTGACAGATGCTTCAAAGAATGCTATTTGTGGTATTTTGTTGCAGCGTCATGACAATCAGTTTTATCCCATCGAATTTTATTCTAAAAAGTTAAATAAAGGCGAATCTAATTATCCATCTATTAAAAGAGAATTTTATGCAATCTATTCTTCTATTAAACATTTTCATGAGTATCTTTATGGTAGACAATTTAAAATTTTAACTGATGCTAAAGCACTAACGTACCATATGAAGTTAGAAAAACAATCTGAAATAATTGTAAGATGGATAATGTATCTACAAGGCTTTAATTATAAAATTGAACATATCCCAGGCTTAGTTAACCCAGCAGATTTCCTTTCTCGTGTTGTTGCCCCCCCTGACAACCCTAATTTAATTGTAAATGCACTAAATATTTTTATTCCCACTAATGATTCCCTAACGACCGAGAATATCCTTAAAGAACAGCTTAAAGATACTAAACTTAAAGAGATAAGAGATAAATTAATTGCTAAAGAAATAACTAATTCTGCTTATTCTATCAATCCAGACAATAATTTAATTATGATCGCTAGGAAAAAACGTAATAGAGTTAATAAATCTAAGAAAATATATATTCCTAAAACTTTAATTAACAGCTGTATTGCTTTAGGTCATCAAGTGCACTTTGGGATAAATAAAACAGTGGATACGGTCTCTAAGCATTATTTTTGGGATGGTATGGTTAAAGATATACAGAATTTTGTAAATACTTGTGAACAGTGCTTATCCCACAAAAGTAAACAAACAAATACAAAACCTACCTTTATTTCCAAATCTGATTTGGCTCCAGGAGAAATGATTGCCATAGATGTTGTCGGAAAACTACCTAGATCACATGATGGGAAATTTTTTATTTTAACGATAATTGACCATTACTCAAGATTTTTAGAGGCTATCCCACTTGCTAATGTTACTTCTCATTCTGTTATTAAATCTCTTAATGATTATTTTTCAAGGTACGGGATACCAAAGGTCTTGTTATCGGACAACGCCAAATATTTCACCTCTAATGAAATTAATCAGTTCTTAAAATCTTTAAAAATTAATCACAGGCACTCATCAATCTATTACCCGAAATCGAATGGTCTTGTTGAAAGGATTAATCGCTCACTTAAAGAATCAGTCGCCTCTCTCTCTGATCAGGTAATTGAATGGTCAGACAGACTTAAATTTTTTGTTCTCCATTACAACAATTCTAAACATGCTGTAACTAATTTTACACCAGCCAATTTATTCTTAGGTAGGGACTTAAATTTGCCAATTGATACCTTTCAACCCGCCAAAGAAGCTGAAGAACCAAATTTATATTTTAAAAAATTACAAGATCATATTTCTAAAACTAGAGAATTGGTTAAACAGAATGAAGGTAAATATTTTGCTCAGAATGAAAAGTATTTAAAGGGTCGTCCTCCTCCAATATTAAAGCTTGGTGAGATTGTCTATTTAAAGAATTTAATTCACACTCCAACTTTTATGCCTAAAAGCACGGGACCTTTTAAAATTAAAAGAGTCTTTAGGGGTCATAATTACTTAATTGAGCATGTAAATGATCCACTTAATTCTGCGAAACTACATGTAAGTAAATTAATTCGTACTGGACAAACGGAGTAATAAGTTTTTGCCATTTATAATATTGTTTTATCCTTTATATTCAATTTAAACTTTTATTATTATTCAAAATCATAGCATATTGTCTTAACTTCATTTAAATTTCATTTTTATTACTTTTAAACGCAATAGTGTGACAACTTTTCCTGTTCAACTCATTTAGATACTAAAATGGTTCGGGGGGTAGCTTCTTCTGAATCACTTAATGCATTTGTGCCTAGCTAACACATTATGCTTTGAGAAGTATCTTTCAATAGTAATTACTGCTTAATTCATTTATTTAATTAACTCCTTAAATTTAAATTTTTAAAACTGTTCCACTTGCAATATAAATTCTGTTTTGTTGTCACAAATCATATTTGACCTTTCAGTAATTTTTGATAAAGGATGAAACTCTATTTTGGCTTTTAAACTATATACTTTACTGCTGATTATTATTTGGTGTGATATTATAATTTTTAAATTTTTAATTTAGGATCCTAATTGTTAATTCCTTTAAATTGTATAAATCTTATAACTTTATGAGTTTTATAATTATATTTTGAGACAAAAAAAAAAAAAAAAAAAAAAAATAAATAAATAAATAAATAAAGTAATTATTATAAATGTAATTTTGAAAATCTCTACAAATGCGCATACCTTAATGGTTCTAGAAGAGATTCATATAAGGGTAAAAGATAGAGTTCCTGCTCTTAACTTTTCTCATAAAATTTTCAATTTTCTTTAAATTCTGGACCAATACACACAGAGGGTCAACTCGGCTTAGTTTGGGGTTTAATCACACAAGTCTACCCTTCCGACATTCCCTCACGGTATGGTCTTAGACATAATTTGAAGAATTTTGAAAATTTGTGTAAATGTCCATGACTTCCATTTATGGTTGTCAACCGGATCATACTGTTTGATTCCTTTTTCGTGTGGACACTTGTGCAATTATTAAGTGATGCTTGTCGTCTCTTAGATTACAATTGCCTTATATTTACACAACTATTTTGTTATGTTTTTTAAATGTATGTTTGTCTCATTGTCACATCAAAATTTTCAGTAGTGTCCTGTCAATTCTCATTGACTCTTGCTTACTTTAATTTTTAATATGGTATATCAATTTCATTTGTGTGCAATAGATTTTTAACAAGGTGCAATTTTAACTCTTGGTTTTGTATGTAGTAAAGGTCTGATTACTTTGTTACCTCGCAATAATGTTTGTAATGGTGTACACATGGATGATTTGAATTTAATTTCAAGTGTGTAGGGGTTTAAAAGTTTTCACTCACCCTGAGAAGTGTCTGTATATTCTATGTATTATTGTTTGTATTTGTAATGTATCATAGTACGTATAATTTTATATATTCATTTTTATTCTAAGTATATATATTTCTGTATTGCATATGTAAAAAACCTTTTTATTGGAGGACTTGCGGAGAAGTGTATCTCTGAGGTTCTTCCAATCGTTCGGATTGAGCGTTTCACCTTTCAATTGCATTTAATTATGCATTACTGAGATCCCAGTATCTCAAACTTTTTTTTTTATAAATTTTTTTTCTAGAGGCTGCAGGTAAATGTTACATTTTAACCTTTTAAATTTAATAATTCATCTTCTGCATTAATTTCTATTTAAATTTAATAATAAACTTAAAAACAATTTTTAAAAACGTATTAATTGATTAGAGAAAAATGCATTTTAAATAATTTATATTCCGTTAATAATTTCTTAATTAATAATTAGTTTCAGCAATAAACATTAAAATATATAAGTAAATATCATTTCAATAACGTTTAATTATCATTCTAATAATATAAAGATTCTTTAAAAAGTAATCGTTACGGAATATCGTACGTTAAAGTAACTTTCAATACGCTTCCATTATAACTAACTTCCGAAAATATAAATTTTAAAAGTTATTTAATATTAATTATTTTACTTAACTATTTTTATCGGATGCAACTATTTAATTCAATACGATTCCCAAGATTTCATTAATTTTAAGCCGTAATCTAGCGAGATATTCGCTTTACAATATTTATTTACGTTCATCACTTTTGAATGGCCCGCGGAGCATTTCCTAACTCCCCTGCAAGTAGCCATTTTTAGCTTCTTCTTCGGGAGAAAACTACATCGTAACGCCACTTCATCCTCCATCTTGATTTTTGTACCGGCGCGCGATGCAGCGCAAACTGTGGAATACGTGGGGGATGAAGTACGATTGCGATGAATTTTACTATCGATGCGGTCTAGTTTCACTTCGATCGTTCGGTTTACGGCGTGCAGCGCGCGATCTTTGTGAATGAACAGTTGCATCCGCCTACGCGTCGATCTCTCATTGGCCAATTTGATTTTGGCGGCTTTTCAACCGTCTTTGGGGCCATCTTTTTTTCGTCAACTGACTTGTCTACAATGTAGGAGCGAAAGCGGACGTAGGTTTGAGGCCTCGGCCTCAGACCGGGATCTGAAATGACAACGGCATGATCGGCGAAGAGTTTTTCTAAAAAGCAGGCCTCTAATCTGCATAATTAGGAATGAAGCATTTTAAATTTTAAAAACCATACAATATAATTACGTCCGATAATGATAATTAGCAATTATTACTTCTAATGAGCTGTCTCCCTGATGCACATGGAGGATCGTGCCCCCTCGGCCACATTTCTACAAGTTGGAGAGCTAACACTCGTTTCATCTATGCCTAAGCAATCGCAATTCCTGAGATGTTGAGCTTGGATGCTTGAACAACAACCCTGATTGACTTGGATTCTTGAAGGCCCTGCTTATTTTTTCATCAACATATATTTTACGGCACGAGATTCTCATCGATGACGGCATTCTTTGTGGTTTGAGACATCGTGGAATTTCCTCCCATGAGCGTCAGTAAGAAGGATAAGTTTACTGTCTCCAGAACAATCATTCTCTAACCATCACAACTGAATATTTTGTTCTTAGTGACTATCTACAATATAGTGCTGTTCTCTGCTAAATAATTGAACTTTCTGTGATTTGAACAATAGAACGCTTGGATTCTCAATTTAGGAAGGATTTTCAATACAATTTGCTAATTTAAGATTTGAAATAATGAGTAAAACTGCCTTTTTGTACATCTTTACTTGGCCAAGTAATATTAGCCTTTGATTCCATTAAAATCATATTTCTTATACTGAATATGTGTTTACTTCACAAAGGGGTGAGTTTGTTCTTATTTTTATTTTTCAGCTTCGTAACGTTTACTTCGATGGCAACATTTTCTTAGTTTGTGATTTTCAATTATATTTAAATTAACCTTAATTTTCTCAGTTGCCAAATTCACCTTTTTAGCACTGCCACTATACATCACGATAATGTGTGGTGTCGGAATGGCAATTTAATTGTCAGAGATTCTCTTTGTGTTTAATAATAATTTTAAATTTTCTTTTCTGACTTTTATCCTGCGATCCCGACCCCACATGTATCAAAATCGATTTAAGACCAATGGTTAAATCGGATTTCCGATGTAAGCTTTAAATCGATTTAAGAGTTAAATCGATTTAAGGCCCAGGCCTAGTTGAAATTAATAATTGGAAATAAAATATCTAATTAATAATTTTATAATTCTACTTTATGTACTGTTGTTTATGTAATTTTTAGCAAATTGTAACTTTAGTTTTTACTGCGAGGAAAATTTTAGTCAACTACAAAGTAAGTTTGGTTTATATTCTAGGTGTGTGTGTGTAGGGAGGGGGGGTTACTGAAAGAGCTGGAATGACTTGATAGAATTTTACTTTACGGCCCAGTGATGATGCTTGCGGACCAGTAAATTCTCATGGTCACTGGTCCTTGGGACTAGTAACTTTTTCATTCTAGCGCTGTATCATATATAATGATATCCTATTTATCGTTAATTTTATGTTCATATAAAAGCTCTTGTTTATGTATACCACTGAGCAAGTTTGTGTTTTAACGTATACAACGATTTTATTAAATTTTTTTTTTTTTTCTTTGTCTGTTCAAAAAATGACAACTATTTTTGGTCATTTATTTGAATTTAATTGCCTTAGAAAAATATGGAGTTTATGCACTCTACTTAATTCTTTATGAATTGAAGAAAGGCAAGTTTTGAATATGCTAATATTAAATCCACTCGACATTTTGTCAATCCAGTAGATTGAAGTGTTTCCCTTTTTTTAATTCAAAGGCGAAAACTAGTAGTTTAGATAATTATTAGACTCAAGAACAAATTTTTTAAATTATTAATAAAATTAATTTAAAAAATGCAATCTGCATGTTAATTGTTAACTAAAATTAAATTAACCAACAGAAAGATTGAATTTTTTGTTGTTGCTATATAAAGGTTAAAATTCAATATTTGCTTTAGTAGCCAGTGGCCAGTAGAGGCTGTATGTTTAGTAGCCACTACTGTCAAGTAAGTGGCCACTTATCGTAGTTTGTAGATTTAAATAGTTTTAAAAGTAATGTTTCTAAAATATTAATGTTACGAAGACATCTTTTAAAATATATAAAACTATCCATAGTGTCAGTTTACTTACCCAACAAAAGCAATTAACAGTTATTACATTAAAAAAAAAAGAGAGAATTTATTGAACGATGTCGTACAAGACCGAGGTCAAAGGTTGGTTCACATCTCCAATACGTCACTACGTAGCCCAAGATCAGAATTCTTTCTGAAAATAGGCCTAAAATATTTTCCGTTTGACGAAATTCGCAATTAATTTTTGAAATTGTTTTAAGAAATTTGCAATTATTTTACGCAATCTCCTGCTATAATGCTCAATTTTTTCGCCGATCGTTCGACAGAATTCACAATTTTTTTCCGCGATCATTCGACGAAAGTGACGATTTTATTATGCGATCTCTTGATGAAATTCGCGATTTTTTCCACGATCAATCGACGAAATTCGCGACTTTATTTCTACGATCTTTCGACAAAATTCGCGATTTTATTCCGCGATCGTTTGATGAAATTTGTGGTTTTTTCGCGAACTTTTGACAAAATTTACGATTTTTCGAGATCCTTTGTCGAAAATTACGTTTTTTCGCGATCTTTACACGAAATTTGCGGGTTTTTTCGTTATTTTTTGACAAAATTTGCGGTTTTTCGCGATCGTTTGGATGAAATTTGCGGTTTTTTCGCGATCGTTTGGATGAAATTTGCGGTTTTTTCGCGATCGTTTGGATGAAATTTGCGGTTTTTTCGCATTTTTTAACGAAATTTGCGGGGGTTTTCGCGATCTTTTCACAAAAATTGCGTTTTTTCGCGATCTTTTGACAAAATTTGCGTTTTTTCGCGATCTTTTGACAAAATTTGCGTTTTTCGCGATCTTTTGACGAAATTTGCATTTTTGTGATTTTTTGACGAAATTTATGGTTTTTTCGCGATCTTTTGACGAAACTTACCGTTTTTTGCGATCTTTTGACAAAATTTGCACTTTTTTTGCGAACTTTTGACAAAATTTGCGGTTTTTCGCGATCTTTTGACGAAAATTGCGGTTTTTTGCGACACTTTGATGAAATTTGCGGTTTTTACGCATTCCTTTCACGAAATTTGCGATTTTTTGACGGAAATCGCGTCTTTTTTCGAGATTCTTATGAAATTCGCGTTTTTCCCGCGATTCTTTGACGATTTTTTTGGGAATGATTGACGAAATTGATTTCTTTCGGCGACCATTTGTCGAAATTCGCGATATTTTTATGTCCGAAATTTCGTATTTATGACCGATTTTTTTTTAATTTTCGGAACCAAATGCCTTCAATGTGAACATCACCGCGATTTTCTTTTTCTTTTACGATTCCGCGGAAATCGCTGATCGATTAAAAAATATAAAAAAATCGGAAAAGTGGCATTTCTGACATGTACTATTTATTACATGAAAAATAAAGATCGCCACTTTGGCGATCAGATGCACATCATAAAGTCGCCGATTTTTTACATTTAGTCGCCCTGTGGCCGGTGGCGACCGGGAATTTTAACCTTTATTGCTATAATATTAATTATTTTTTCGCATTTTATTATTATTATATTTTTAAATCTTTCAAGTAATTTTCAGCTTTCGGTTGTGTATCATTATATTTTTAATGTTCTTTCAAAGTTCATCAGTATTTATTTTATTGGCTTGTGTTAAAATTTATAGAATATTTAAATTCAGTCTTTATGTGGGTGAGAGACAGGTACGAGCACGTTCACGCCGGTGCCGATATTCATGTTTTCTGCTGTGAGGCGGCACTCAAATTCATGTTTTGCTTCATCTGGCGGCACGATACTTTCGCTTATTCAGACACTGTATGTAAGGATACGCCTCTCTCATATTTATTAAATTGAATTCGAATATAACAAGCAGAGTTGATTGTGAATGGCTGAAAGCTCATAAGGAGTAAGCAAATTACTTAGAGAAATTATTTTATTGACTGCATATGTACGAATTCAATATAAAATGTCTTACAATCTAAAGAAATATAGACAACATGATATAAATGCATTTTCTGTAAGGTAGAAGCCACACCCTTAGATATTTTTTAAATAAAAACGAGAATTCTCGTTTCCTGTCGTGAATGTATTAAGTTTATAATATTGAATTGTTTTTAATACTGGATTTTCGAATATAGTCGTGTGACCAACCGGTAGTGCATGTTGTGTATGGCACAGTCAAGTGTGACCTGTAGTGCACACCTTCTGTTTAACAGTGGAATGTGACCCACCGGTGATGCACACCGTCTGATGCAACAGTCAAGCATGACCCACCGGCGATGCACGCCGGCATGAACGTGTTAAATATAACTATCCTTCATCATTTGAGTATGAATCAATATTAGTGAAGTCTCTCCAATCCAATGTGTTTATTTTAAATTAAAATAAATTTTGAAATGTGGATTTTATTCATCATGATTGATAATGTTCCAATTTTCAGCAATTTTTTTTTTTTTTAATGTTATCTAAATCCCCCTCTCCTCCTTTTGAAAACTTCCCTAGTAATAAATAAGTAGCCATCTAAATCTCCCCTCCCCTTCCTCCTCAGTAGTGTGAACGTTAAATTTAAAGTATCTTTAAATTTCTTTTCCTATTTGTAACTCTGTTATAATGATGATAATCAATGATCTAAATTACACCCTTCCTCAAAATTTCCGCTTCTTTCCCACAAAGTTTAAATTTTTTAAACTCTTTTACCTTGTAACATTATCTAAATTCTCCCTTGAAATTTTCGCCTTTTTGCTTTTACAATCCCATTGCTAAAAGCAGGGTTCGCACAGACTCCTTAGACATGAAAACATTCCCAATAAGTTCTTAGAACTACTTAGATAAGCAAACTACTACTTAGAAACTCCTTATATTCTATTGCGGCTTCGGACGGAAGAGATATTGCTGTCGAGGGGGAAAAATTGTGATTGAAAAACGCACAGTAAATCCTTTGTGCACGTCATTCATCTGAAGCACAACATTGATTGGGTAGGGTAATCTTAATAGCAGGGCTCCCACTAGGTCTGTTTTTCAATTATTAGGTCCATAAAGTTCGTTTTTCGACACTGTTAGCTGACCTTTATTTTAAATTTTATTGATATTTGGCATTTAGCCAAGAATCTCGGAAAAATAGCTTTTTTCGCAAATATGTTCAAAAAAAAATACCGTCAAATTTCGTCAATCGAGCGCGAAAAAAATTCGTAAATTTTGTCAAAGGATCGCAAAAAACACAGTTTCCATCAAAAGATCGCGAAAAAAACGTTAGTTTCGTCAAATGATCGAAATAAAACGCGAATTGCATTAGAAGATCGCGAAAAAGTGTGAATTTCCCCAGAAGATCGCGAAAAAGTGTGAATTTCCCCAGAAGATCGCGAAAAAGTGTGAATTTCCCCAGAAGATCGCGAAAAAATGCGAATTTCCCCAGAAGATTGCGAAAAAAACGCGAATTTCCAGAAACGATCGCGAAAAACACGCAGATTTCGTCAAAGGATTGCGAAAAACACGCAAATTTCGTCAAAGGATCGCGAAAAACACGCGGTTTCCATCAAAAGATCGCGAAAAAAACGCCAGCTTTGTTAAACAATCGAAATAAAACGCGAATTCCATTAAAAGATCGCGAAAAAAGCGGCTTTTCCCAGAAGGTCGCGAAAAAAACGCGAATTTCGCCCAGAAGGTCACAAAAAAGCACGAATTTCATCTTAAGATCGCGAAAAAAATGCGAATTCGTCAAAATTTCACCTTCAAAGAAAGCGATTACCGCTGTTCTAAAATAATAAATTCATATTTTGTCTTCTATGTTGCATTTAGCATTCTTTTTTTTTTTTTTTTTTTTTTTTTTTTTTTTGCCTTTTAAAATTTTCTTTAAGATGTATCATGTATGTGATATGCATAATAAATGTTTGGGGTTTGACTAATCTCTATTTATATGACCTAGGGGTGATTCTAGTGCGAATTTTCCAAAAATTTAAGGCATTCATTTCCGAAAATTTTAAAAAATTGGTCACCAATCCGAAAATTAGGACATATAGTCGCCGAAAAAAATAAATTTTGTCAATCGTTTGCAGAAAAATCACCAATTTCGTCAAAGGATCGCAGGGAAAACACAAATTTCGTCAAATAATCGCGAAAACCCCTGCAAATTTCGTCAAAAGATCGCGAAAACCCACAAATTTTGTCAAAAGATCGCGAAAACCCAAAAATTTAGTCGAAAGATCGCTAAAAAACGGCAAATTTCGTCAAAAGATCGCGAAAAAAAACACAAATTTCGTCAAAAGATCGCGAAAACCCACAAATTTTGTCAAAAGATCGCGAAAACCCAAAAATTTAGTCGAAAGATCGCTAAAAAACGGCAAATTTCGTCAAAAGATCGCGAAAAAAAACACAAATTTCGTCAAAAGATCGCGAAAAAAAACACAAATTTCGTCAAAAGAACGCGAAAAAAAACACAAATTTCGTCAAAAGAACGCGAAAAAAACACGCATTTCGTCAAAAGATCGCGTAAAAACCCACAAATTTCGTCAAAAGATCGCGAAAAAAACAACAAATTTCATCAAAGAGCATGGAGAAAACGCATAGATAGTGTCGGGAGTGGATTCCCCCCCCCCCTCTCTCTGGTGGGGGTAACTTTTCAGAAGATTTGCTGTGAATTTCAGAATTTATTTTTTTTTTTACCCAGAATCACTCCTTTGTCATGACCATTGGTCACTGCATAAAAGAGTAGATTGTCAATTTTGTATTTAAACTTACGAAATCAATAAGCAATATATTGTGTGCAAATATACTGTGCAACTTCAGCACTAATAATTAGGTTCTAATAGAGTAAAATTTGTTTTTGAAATGCTTTTCTCTCCAAATTGGGCCTTAAAAATTGGAGTGTGCATACCCAGGGGTGATTCTGTTCCGAATTTTCCGAAAAATTAAGGCAGTAATTTCCGAAAATTAAAAAAAAAAAGGTCATAAATCCAAAAATTCGGACATAAACTATATCGCGAATTTCGACAAATGTTCGCCGAAAAAAAAAACAATTTCGTGAAAGGATCGCGGGAAAAACGCTAATTTCGTCGAAGAAACGCTAAAAAACGCCAATTTCGTCAAAGGATCGCGAAAAAACGGCAAATTTCGTCAAAGGATCGCGAAAAAACGGTAAATTTCGTCAAACGATCGTGAAAAACGGCAAATTTCGTCAAACGATCGCGAAAACCCGCAAATTTCGTCAAAAGATCGCGAAAAAAACACAAATTTCGTCAAAAGATCGCGAAAAAACGGCAAATTTCGTCAAAAGATCGCGAAAAAACGGCAAATTTCGTCAAAAGATCGCGAAAAAAAACGTGAAATTTTGTCAAAAGACCGCGAAAAAACTGCAAATTTCCTCAAAAGATCGCGAAAAAACCGCAAATTTCCTCAAAAGATCGCGAAAGAACAGCAAATTTCGTCAACAGATCGTGAAAAAACCCAAAATTTCGCCAACAGATCGCGAAAAACCGCAAAATTCGTCAATAGATCGCGAAAACCCCGCAAATTTCGTCATAGGGGCGCGACCTCCCCCCCCCCCCCCCCATGTATTTCCGAAACTTTTTTTCCACTCAGTATCACTCCTATGCATGCCACATAACGATGCAGCACATAAAAACATCGACAAAAAAATTGGCAAATCCTTACAATTTTTTGGACTCCTTGGATTTCTTGGGTACTCCTTGGATTTTTTCTTCCCAACTCTGTATGAACCTTGTAAAAGTTTAAAATCTTTGTTTAAAACTATTTGTAGAACTTTATGCCATACTCTCAACCAACTTCTGAACTTTTTTTTTTTTTATGCCCTGTTTGTTATCTTATTTGAACAACAATAGTCACTTTTCTAAATTCCTTCCAACCTTAGAAACAGGATGGAATTTCTAGAGATAAAAAGGGCAAAACAAACATTTTCCACTTAAATATTTTTTTTAGTTTGGCTGCCTGATTCATATAAGTAATTACGAATTGATTTTTTTTTTTTTTTTTTTTTTTTTTTTTTTTGTAATAATAAATGAAGGTAAAGTATGTGAAACATGGTCACTGAGGTGTATTTACTATTATGTATATACACCCCATGAGGTGTATTTACTATTAAATTTATGCCATCATTATCAGAGGTAAATTATAAGTAAATGCAATGAATTTTTGTTATTAAAATTCAGTAAATCCAATAAAATATAATCTATTAGGAAAAGAAAAGTTAGAAAAGTTGCGCATAAAGTTCATTGAATGTTCAGGCTTAACAAATCTGTTTTAACGAAAGCAATCAAAATAGTTTTGATTGTAGTTTTCTTTAGCAGACTTGAAAATTAAATATCTTGAAACTTGCATTTTGCTAGTTACCTTGTTTTACAACCTGAGTCCTTCAAATAATGAGTATTAAAATTCATTCACGATATTTAAAATTTTTAGGGATATGGGTTTAGTCATTCAAGGAATTGAAGCTGGTGGACGTATAGACAGAGATGGAAGATTTCATGTTGGTGACAGAATAACAGAAATCAATGGAAGGAGTTTGCAGAATGTTAGTTTTCAAGCAGCTCAAGAAATATTTAAAAGTGCTTTAAAGGCTCCTCAAATCAAACTTGAACTTGTAAGGGGTAATAATCATTCTAGATCAAAAACAGCAGCTGTGCCTAAAAAACCACCTCCTCCAGTTTACCCCAAACCAAATATTGCAGAACCACAAAAGAAAGCTGAAGAAGAAGCTGCTTTAGTTGAAGGAGAAGAAAGAGGTAAATTTATTTTTTTTCTTCTTTTAAATAATTAAGAATTTTTTGGCATTCAACATTTATATTCATTCTTTTTGTAGCTGGTGGAGTAAGCACCAAAGTAGCAACTGTTACCCCTACAAAGAAAGTTCCACCTTCTGCTACTCGTAGGCTTGCTTCTGCAAATACAAGGAGAATTGGAAGAATGTTGACCATTGAATTAGTTAAAGGTAATAATATTAAATGTCTGTGGAAGAAATATGTATTTTTACTTTTGAATATTAATCATCTTAAAATGATATGAAAAGGGATGATTATGCTTAATTATCATAATGATTTATAAAATTGTAAAATGTTATTAGTGGATAATTTTTCATCATTCACTTTTCAAAGCTGGTGCTAAAAATAATCTTATCTTGAATGTTTTCAATAAAAAATAAAATAATAAAAAACTTCAAAAAATGATTGGACACTGCACATCACAATCTAGTCACGTATATGCCTGTAACAAATGATTAAATTGCTATGCATATTTTTTTATCTCATAAAACTTACATAACTGAACTATCTTGACAGATTTCAGCATTAAATAGTACTTAAAATATTTTAGATTAAATTTTTTTTTTATTTCAATGTTTTTTTCATAGATTTCTGTGTAAAACTACCAGTTTCATGTTTTTATATACAATAGTTTTTGCAGTATATGCTGAAAAAATTAAAGATATTTATATGTTAAAGCAAATGAATTAATTTCTATGTATGGTTAAACAATAGCACAGCAACCAGGATAGATTCGGTTTTGAATCATTGCTACTTGTAAAATTCACAATTTCATTGCTTTACTTATTCATGAAGTAATTTTTAGTAAATATTTGACGTGTAAAACCAACTTAATGAAAAGCACAAGCAGCCAAAATAAATTTAGCGTCCAGCTGTTTCATCTTCACGATAGGAGACTTTTCTTTAATCTTCTGAGAAAAATTTAAATAAGAGGGAGAAAAATTGGTAGAAATAACATATGTACATTGCTGCTATTAATTCTCCACTGTTTCATTTATTTTACACTAAAGCAATTTCATTATGAAGACTTGAAACACTTGTATGTAAAAATATTGACTGTTTAAGTTTCTTTATTCCACATGCATTCATTTTAATACAATGGGTTTGCCATGCATTTTATTAATTTTCAAATGCTCATCCAAGGGTTTTGAAACCTAATCTTATCTCCTCCGTACTTTGCTAACATTTAAAAAAAAGTGAAACTAAATAAACTAAAAAGAATTGAGAAAGTATAATTTTTCTACACACTGCTTCTGCAGCATACCCATTACCCAGGTATGTCATTGGCCTTCAGAGTTAAGCAGAACTACATGGTACAGATAAACTTGAAGCTGACCTGGATAAATAAATGTAATACAGATTGTTCCCCACTGTGCCAAAAAAGTTACATAAGTTCTAAATCACTGTCCAAAAATATCATAAATTTATTCCAAGATGATCTTTTCAAATGAGTTTATAGTTTTCTGCTACAGTCTTTTTAATCTGGTTGCTGGATTACTTCAACAAGCTATATACATATTTTCATAATTCTGTATTTTTGCTGCTACATAACATGTTATCTACTTTCACAGAAGACTTCTTGAACAAATGTTATGCACATCTTATCATGACAGTTGGTAACAAATGAATTGGACTCAGTGTCACACAAGGCTACCCTGTCTTTTTAACCAGCTTGCTGTAATACAGGGTGTCTACAAATTAGTTGGACAATTTCGTAAGTTAAGAACTTCCACAATATTAAATGAAATTAACTAGTTGAAAGTCAGACCAGTAGTAATATTGCCGAAGTTTATTCATAGATGACATTAGGTGTCATAACTGACGCTATCACTTAGCGAGCGGAGGCGTTATTCGATGACCACCACACTCACAAGACCTTTCACCGTTTGATTTCGGTATATGGGGTTTTGCAAAGGATCAAGTGTACAAGCCGCCACTTCTTGCACCCATTCCTGAACTAAAATCAAGACTCTGCACTGCAATTCATTTGATCAATAAAAACATGCTGACAAATCTGTGGCTAGAAATTTACCGATGGGACATTTGCAGAGTCACGAAAGGAAGTCACATCGAACATTTGTGATAATGGTAAACTTGAACATTTTTCTATCTTACAACAATATGTACTTTAATTTTTTTCCTGTCAATTCCATTCAATAAATCATTCTTTTTCCCAACTAATTTGTAGACACCCTGTATTTTAACAAGATAGATGCATGTTTTCATAGTTCTATATGTTTTGTTGCTATCTAGCATGTTATCTGCTATCACAGAAGACTTTCTGAATAAAATTACACGTCTTTCCATGACAGTTAGTAACATATGAATTGAACTCTGTGTTATGAAGGCTGAATTTCAAATTAATGGTAATCCATATATATGAGATTTGCATTGTAAAATAAAAGCAGTAACATGAATTATTATTCTGCTGCCTTTGTAACATACAAACAATCATTGATTAATGTACCATGCATTTAAGCTGCCTTTCTGTTATTTTGCTGCCTTATTTTGTCTTTGTTACCCAAGATTGAGGTGTAATATGTAGTTTTTAATCTATGGAATTTCAGGCACATCTGGTCTTGGTTTTAGTATAACAACTAGAGATAATCCTGCAGGAGGGAATTCTCCCATCTACATAAAAAATATTCTTCCTAAAGGAGCAGCTATTGAAGATGGTCGTTTGCAGCCTGGTGATCGCCTTCTTGAGGTACTATTATATTTTGAAATATGCTTTTAGTGTTTAAGTGCATATGGGAATAGTTTTAAAAGTTCCATAACTTAAAATAAGTCTTATTGAAAATTAATTTAACTAATATTACCATGTAATTTTTTTATTGTTTTATTTTTGTAATTCAGTAATAAATACTTTCGAAACAAGAAGTGGGTGTAATTTTTTAATTTTACTGTAAATGAATGAGAATTGAACTTATTAGCATTCAATAACAATTTTGATATTATACTGACCGCTAATATTAAATTTTGAACTACTGACTCGAAATAAGTATTTAACATTATAGATAACATAAAATATAAGCATTTTGTCATAAATTTGGATCTTTTCTTAAAAAATTCTGTATGTATTAAGTATTATTTTATAGAATTGCAAGAAATTATCAACTTTATAGTCAGTGGTGGGTGGCACAAATGCACTATAGCGAATTATTATTTAAGCAAAAAAATTGGAAAATGAATGTCTAAAAGAAAAATTATGATGGGTCCTTCAGGATGCGTAATTTCTCTTGCAAGAATAAAAATATTTTGTGGGTAATCACAAAAAAGGGAATATTTTGGGTACTACTTGATTATTCTTTCAACCAATTTCACCAAATTATACAAATGGAAGAATGTTGCCATTTTTAGATAGGAAAATTAATGAATTTAAATTATAAGAATCACTAAACTAATAGGGTTATGTTATGGCATAGCGATACCAAATAAAATTTTTTATTTATTTAGATGATTTCTCACAAAAGAATACTAATTGTTTACGTATTTAAATACAGAATTATTAAATTAAACCATAAACAAAGATATTTTTAAGATATATATATATATTAACTCAGTTTATGGCGTCAGATGCAGCCATCCGAAGAATCTACAACAGTCCTTTTCCATTTTTTCCGGTCAAGGGTCCATTACTTTTCCAGACCTCTATCCCTCATTACCTTTGTAATACCATCCATCCAGTTCTTTTGTGATCTTCCCTGTTTTCTTTTTTTATTTGTTTTATAATTGAATGTGATTTTGGGTAGTCTTTCATCATTCATTCTTTTAACATGACCATACTAGATTAATTGCTTTTTTGAAATTATCTAGTAGTATTTCCTTTATTTTCATCATTTCTTTGATTCTTTCATTTCTTATCCTTTCTATTCTTGATACTCTGCATGATCTTCTTAGGTCATCCATTTCTACTGCCACTGATTTTTCTTTTTGGCTCCATAATTCTCCATCCTTCTGCTCCATATAACAATATGCTCTTTACAATAGAGTTGTATGTATTATACCTTCTTTTCCTAGAGATCTCCTTACTCCACCAAATAGAATTTAATAATTTTACAGTCTTTCTCCCCTGACAAATTCTGTGTTTAATTTCCTGTGAGTCTCTTCCTTCTCTATCAATGTCTACACCTAGATATCTATAATGCTTACAACTTTCTATTTTTATGTTGTTATTTAGGTTTAGGTCAGTCTCATTTCCTCCTATACATAGGTTAGGTATTTTGGTCTTGGTGACGGTCATGTGAAGTCCCCATCTCTCATATTCTTCCTTAATTTTTACTCTCATTTTCTCTAAATCATTCTTACTTTTTGCAATTATAACTTGGTCATCTGCGAATTGTAGAGTAAAAATTGACGTTCCATTCATATTAAGTCCCATTCCTCTGCATTTCGCCTTCCAAATTTTCAATGCTTCTTCAACATAAATTTTAAAAGTGTTGGGGAGATACAACATCCCTGTCTGAGTCCTTTATCTGTTATAAAGCCTTTTGATAATCTTTGGCCTATTTTAATCTTTGTTTTTGATTGTCTGTAAAGTTCTTGAATTGCTCTAATAATACATGGATTTATCGCCATTTCATTTGATACAATCCATAATTTTGAAATTGGAACCTTATCATATGCTTTCCTAAGATCAATAAATAGAAGATGAATTTGATTTCCTCCATGCTCCTCTGTGGTGTGTCTACCTTGTCGGGATGGAGGGGCTTGTGTGCACCAGTGACCCGGAGAGTTATGCTGGCTGTTGTGTAGCTATGGTAGGGCCTCCCAAGCCAGATTGGTCAAAAGGTAGGTGCCAGACGAAATCTGCAACCTGGTCCTCCAGGTTGGGGGTTATGACAATAGGCCTGCTCCCTATTTCATGTAAAAACTTCCCTTGCAAAAATATTTACAAGAATAATTAAGATATTGTATTTGTGAATAAAATGTAAATATTTTAAATGTAATATTCGAATTTATTAAGGAATACAATAACTATCAATGATAATGAAAAGTGGTAGGGAACCTAATGCTCTTTATTTAGTCAAAAAACGTAGATGGATATAACTATAAAATGTATGTAAATGTTAGATGTAGGCTTGAAGCAAAAAAAAAAAAAAAATTTAATCAAGATTTATAGTAATTTTAAATAGCAAAAGAACAAATTAATTTGTAAAACATTAATCAAAATACAAATAAAAAATCAAATTAAAAAGACTTGATGATGTAACAAACACGTGTAACATGTTAAATGTTAATTGAATGTGATTTACGGTCATCCATTATTGGCATTTAATCTGACAGTTTTTTGTTCAACGGGATAATCAAGTAGTACCATATTTTGAATTACATCTATCTTATTGCTAAATAAATAATTTAAAAAAAAATAAGCCAGCTTTTTGGAACTTTCTGGGACCCAGGATTCCATTCTATCCACCTGGATAACAGAAAAACTGGGGAAACTTGCCTTTCCTGAGAAAAAGTCAGGAAAATTTGAAATTTCTGAGAAAGTTGTAGCAACTTGAAACTTCTTATTATAAAACTGTGGATTTGAAATTGAAGCACCAGGGAAATCTAACTTTGCTCTTCAAAATTACTGTGTATTTCAACCTCTAATGCAATTCTTTTTGTCTACCCCCTTTCAGTTCTTCCTTGTAACGTGATCTTCGATACCAGCTTCACTGAATCTTTGTAAAGTTTTGTAGGATTGCTTACTTGAATCACTGTGCTTATTTATCTTTGTTTGGGCACTGAACATTAGTTTAATTTATTGAATATTTATAATCCTTAAATTTGGTTAGTTTCAGAACAACTATTTAACTTATAAAGATAGTTTTTTTTTTTTTTTTTGTATTAAAATGTCAAAACATTTTATATTTAACTATGATGGATGTGCTAAAGATTTTCATCCTGATTGGACAAAATGGATGTAACCTAGTGCTAAAAGTGTGTATCATCAAAATGTTTTACATGTAATTAAAACATTCTCATTAAAGAATATAGGGGCGTCAAGCAATCATTAAGCTTGAAACCAGGGTTCGTTGATATATATCAATGGATATATATCATGATATATATCTTGATATATATCCGATATTTATTTTTAAAATATCAAGATTTTTGATATTTTCGATATTTTCAAATTCTTGACATTTATTTTCAAAATATCAAGATGTTTGATATTTTGTATATTTAATATTTATTTTCAAAATATCACCGTGCAAGGAAATTTTGATATTTTTCACATTCAAAGCAAGTGTAAATGAAATTTCCACCTCTTATTGACTGTGTCATTCTGTACATAATGAACTTTTGCCTTTGGCAGTGACTTTTTTAGGAAAAGAAGAAAACAAATCTTTTCCAAGCTTTATGTTTCAAACTTTTATTTTTAAATGTAGAACTAATAATTATGTTAGACAGTTAATTCAGAGCAGCCATTGAAAGATAAATGTAATTCTAATAATCATTTATATACAGCCAGGGTTCGTTGATATATATCAATGGATATACAGTACAGAACCATTTATCTGGAATGCTTGGGATTAGATGGATTCCGGATAACTGGTTTTTCTGGTTAACTGGCTGTGCATGAAAGCAGCATCCATTTGATAAGTTTTGTGGAATACATGTGGTTGTGGCATTATTTCTGATATTAAATTATTAGATTACTTGGATTAAAAATCAATACAAGAAATATCAAAAGTTAACCAGAGTTTAAAAAAAAGTAAATTATGGGAATCCCTTAGGAACAAAAATTCTTTTGTTTCCTCTGCATGAAAATTAAAACATTTAAAATACAACTAAATATGTTTTCATTTCAAATACTAGATGTTGTCACCAAATTATACAATTGTTTAAGCAAAGCCTATGTCAAACTGGCACAGTGTGTGATACATTTTTCTGCAAAGATTCTGAAATCGGTCTATCAGAAATATCATTCTGTATAACTGGTTTCCGGATAAGTGGTTCCATACTATATATCCAATATTTATTTTCAAAATATCAAGATTTTTGATATTTTCATATTACTTGATATTTATTTTCAATATATCAAGATGTTTCATATTTTCTGCATTTGATATTTATTTTCATAATATGAATGTGCGCAAGATATTTTTGATATTTTCAGTCGTAATTCGTAATATTTCAGTGCAAATGAAATAAATTTTCAACTGTTATTGACTGTGAATCTGTAGATAAGGAATTTGTCTCTTCTGGATGCGACTTTTTTAACCAAAAAAGAAAACAAATATATTTTTAAAACATATTCAAGGCTGGAGTAGCACAGTTGAAGTTTATTCCAACAGAGCGAAAAATGTCCAGACCAGGGATCGAACCTGGATACTTGGCGTGCCGTGCCAATGCCTTACCTGTTAGGCTATCCGGACCGATACCTGGCTGACATAATTCACTCTCTTATTAGTTGGACTTGACTGCGAACTGCAGCGCTAGTTTCATTCATCCGAGCTATAACTATAGCATTTACATGATGAAACTACTTTAACACGGAAACTCCTGTATACCATGTAATTAGGTCATAATGAAGGGAACGAATATTTTTTCCAACTGGATTAAATCATATTCAAGGCTGGAGTAGCACAGTTGAAGTTTATTCCAACAGAGCGAAAAATGTCCAGACCAGGGATCGAACCTGGATACTTGGCGTGCCGTGCCAATGCCTTACCTGTTAGGCTATCCGGACCGATACCTGGCTGACATAATTCACTCTCTTATTAGTTGGACTTGACTGCGAACTGCAGCGCTAGTTTCATTCATCCGAGCTATAACTATAGCATTTACATGATGAAACTACTTTAACACGGAAACTCCTGTATACCATGTAATTAGGTCATAATGAAGGGAACGAATATTTTTTCCAACTGGATTAAATCATATTCAAGGCTGGAGTAGCACAGTTGAAGTTTATTCCAACAGAGCGAAAAATGTCCAGACCAGGGATCGAACCTGGATACTTGGCGTGCCGTGCCAATGCCTTACCTGTTAGGCTATTTTTAAAACTTTAGATTTGAAGCATTTTTTTTTTTTTAATGTTGAACTAATGTGGGACATAATTCAGAACAACCATTGAAAGATAAACTGACTAATTTAAATAAGCAATTATATACAGCTTCATTAGAAAAGAGTCTTTTCTCAAGTTTTGGTTCAGTTGAGTTTGAACTATATAGCATGTTAGGAAATGCGAAATAAAACATTTTATTATTACATTTATGTTAAAATTTTAACTTTTTTTGTATTTAAAATTTTGTTTTAAAAATATCTGATTTTTGTATAGCTGATCTTGATACTGAATCCTACAGTTAGTTTTTTTTATATGTGTATAAATCCAATTGTTACTGTTTTCAATTATTTCATCTTTAATTTTGTTCTAAGTGGGAAAAAAAAAAAAAAAAAAAAAAAAATGCATTTTTAGAATATTCCTTAAGTTTTTGTGTTAAGTGCAATATATTTTAGTTTCTAATTTATATTATGCTCGAAAACATTTATTATCAGCAGTAAGTTGGCTGCTTTGAAAATATTGATATATATCAAAAATATCGGATATATATCAAAATATCGGATATTTTTGATATTTTCGAAAATATCATGATATTTACGAACCCTGCTTGAAACAAATATACTGGACGACAGTTGGATCAACAGTTTGTAAATTTTGCAAAAAAAAAAAAAATTGTTTAAAAAATCAGTACTCTGCACTTCAGAATCAATTGTGAAACTTCCAGTCTCAAATTCATAACTTTTAACAATATTTGTATGTAACATCACAAAATCTCGATACCTGGAATAAAAAAAAAAAAAATTAGTAATATGGAAAAGTCAGAAAAATTTGTAGCTGAGCTGGGCTAGACATCCTGTTAATAGTAATTAGGACATTTATGATGATAGTGAAAAACCCCTTGCATTATTCATTTTACAAGAAATGAAAATATTCTGATTTCCAAAATATGAACCTTCTAATTTTTTTTCTTGTGGGGGGAAGGGGGGGGGGTCATAGAAAACGTTATGATATTATATGTAATTTCTCCAGCCTTTTTTTCTTTTTGTTTGTTCTACTAGGGTCAGGTGGGGTAAAATGGGTATATAAAAAATATTCTTTCTTTTTTTCAATTTTCTGAACATATTTATAGTTTTCAAAATTATATATGATTGCTTGATGTTTAAGCTTTTTTTCTCCTACTTTACTTTTGCTTTTATAGTTTGTTCTATTCGAGTGGCAACAGTAAAACCGTTTGAAGACAATTTTATGCCACATGTCGTCTGATTAAGCTTCTTCCTGATATTTAATATAAACTCATTTGTTTGATCTCATTTTGTTTATTAAGCACACCTAATACTTTTCCAACTTACAAACAAGAAATTGTCTTTTGTTTTTGCTGTTTTATCTTAAATCTTATAAATGGGGTAAAATGGGTATAGTGTTAGGCTTAACGTTTGTAGTATTTTTAAAAGTGTTACATAGAACTTTTCTGAATAAAATTCTTTATTTTACTGGAATTAGAATAAAATAAGTTTTAAAATTACTTTAAAATGTTTATATAATGCACAGTGCATTATTCTCAAGATCAGAAAGACTTGAAATTCATTGTACATAATTTAGTCAGTTTGCCCATTTCTAGAAATATTCCATTTCTAGATGGTACACTATGACGCAAAAGTTTAGACAATGACGTCATTCAGCTTTAAAATGTAGAATTATGACGTCAGAATTACAGAAACCTGTAAATATATTCAAAAACTGATTTAAAATGCTATGTACAAAAGACAGTCGTTTTATTTGCTATAATACTAATTTTTTTCATAAAAATTCAAATGTGCTTGTCGCAAAAGTTTAGACACTATTCTAAATTTCTTTGAATATTCGCTGGCATATGCAAATTTAGAATCGATGATGTCACAAATTTGGAGTACTTAAGTTCTGCAAACGATTGCGCTTCATAGTCGACATGCCGAGAGCTAAAGAAATTCAAGTGAATGAGGTTTCAAGGATTTGGCAGTTGAAAGGTGAAGGGAAGAGCGTTTCTGAAATTTCTGCTATTATTAATAGGTCAAAAAAATCTATTTATCGAGTTTTATCGAGTGGTTCCGAATATAAAGCAAAATGTCGGTCTGGGAGGCCACGTGTGACAAATGTACGAGAGGATCGCCTGATACAAAGACTAGCGAGTACTCAACAAATGAGCATACGTGGAGTTCAAAGCTCATCGGGACTCTCTGTATCAAAGGATACGATTCGTAGACGAATTTTGGAAAAAGGAACAATCGTTTATAGCAAAATGCAGAAGAAACCAGCTCTGAAACCACATCATAAGTTACAAAGACTTATGTGGGCTCGAAAGCATATGTCATATGGAGAGAAATGGCAATCAGTCATATTTAGCTATGAAAAAAAGTGGAATCTGGATGGTCCAGATGGTTGTTTATCGTATTGGCATGACTTGCGGAAGGAACCTCGACGTTTTTTTAGTCGCAGACAAGGAGGGGGCTCGGTGATGGTTTGGGCAGCCTTTTGCTATAATGGACAAGTATCTCTGACCTTCACCAGTGGTCGTCAAACTTCACAGCATTATACACAGACATTAGAAGTAAACCTACTGCCATTTGCTGAGCTTCTAGGGGGTCCTCAGTGGGAATTTCAGCAAGACAATGCTTCAATTCACACTGCAAAACATTCAAAATCTTGGTTTAATTCCCATAATATAAGAGTTCTCGACTGGCCAGCATGTAGCCCAGATCTTAACCCTATAAAAAACCTTTGGAGCATCATGTGTCGCAAAGTTTATAGCAACGCTAGACAATACTCTTCTGAAAAGGAACTTAAGACATCTATTGAGAATGCATGGTACGATATCGATTCACAAACTATGCAAGATTTAGTTTCTTCCATGCAATCTTGTGTATATGACATAATACATAAGCATGGATGCGCAACCAGGTTTTAAAAATTGTTTATTTCGATTTTATTTAATTTGTGTCTAAACTTTTGAGACAGCAGTTTATTTTTGTTACCATTTAATTTATTGCAATATGCACAATTCCACTTTTCTTTGTTATAAATATTGTTTATATGTACAGCACATTAATTTCAAGCAGTGATTTGAAAATTGAATAAATATTTTTCAAAGTATGTAAGAATTTCTTCATTGTCTAAACTTTTGCGTCATAGTGTATATCAGGTGCTGATTGTATTTTAAATTTTTAGATGGTCGAAAGAGTTGGGAATTAAAAAACCAGAATTGTTGACGAAAGTAAGAGCAGTGTGGCTTAAACACATCCTTGATTTCAAAACACATATCAATCTGCCACATCTCCAAATAATCTTAGTAAAAACTTCAAAGCTGAAAGTGAAACATAAGCATGTCCAAGCTAAAGCAGATGAAGTTCTAACAAATGAAGACATTATGAAACAGTAAAAAAAGACTCTGATAACCGGAACACCAAAAAAGTTAAAATGGACAAGAAGAAAAAATGTTAAATGAGGCTTAAATTAGACTATAATGTGTGGAAGATATCCCCAAAGTAAAAATAAATGTATCTGTAGGTGCATGATTGAAAGTCCAGTTTAGGGGGGGGGGGGGAAACACCAACAAAGAATTAATTGGAAAAATTATGGCTATTGAAGAAGATGAAATGTATGAATATGAATCAAAATTCTTGGAAAAGTCCAAGATTGGTTGCATTTTATGTTTTCCCTGATGCGGTATGTCCATTCATTACTCTTGTGACCAGAGCAAATTTTCAGAAATACTTAGAGTTATTTTATTATTAGGCATGGATTTGTGTAGGAAAAAATTGGGTCCTTTAAAGGACCCTTCACAAAAATTTTCATATCAAAACAGGACCCTTCACTAAATTCTTTGTCTTAAAAATAGGCCTTTTGCAAAATTTTTCAGCTGAAAACTAAACCTTTCATAAATTTAATTATTTAAAAATGAACATATATAACTTTTACATATATAAAGAAAATAAATATATTTTACTTACATATTTCTTCTTAAAAACATATAAAAAAGAACATGAATATAACAATAATTTTTAATTCACAAAATTAGGACTATATTTTTCACAAATGTAAAAAGGCTGTTTCACAAAAACAGGACCCTGAGAGAAAAGTCTGGACAGGCCCCTGTTAGGATAAAAAATGATATGACTAGTTAATACCATTGTGTTTCACTAACATAAAATATGTCTAATTTGAAACCAAAAGCATTTTACTTGTCTATATAATAAATCAAAATTTTGTTACAAATTAGATATATCTTATGTGAGTGGAACACAATGGTATTTAATTGGTTATATCAATTTTATCCTTCCTAACTATATTTTATAATAAAATAATTGGAAGTTTTTCTGAAACTCTAATGGTCACAAGAGTAACAATGGACGTTCCCATGGATTATATTATAATAATAAAAAAAAAAAAAACAGATAATAGAAACATTAAATGAACCAACATTTAATAATCTCGGCCATTATACTTTTGATAAATAGACATAGATACACAATAGATAATAAGTGTTAAACTTATAATATAAAAGGGTGAGAATACAAGTTGAAAAAAATGTAGCCAGGAAATGTTTTCATTTGATTCATAGTAAAATTTCTAATTTATCTATTAACTTAAATTTCATATTTTTTTAAAAATTGACATTTTTTAAGACTTATATAGCATTGTTTTCCATATTACTTCATTATATAATCTCTGGTAATATCTATTTATACCATATTCATTGTTAAACTTTTATGTACCCATTTTACCCCACACTATACCCATTTTCACCTGCATGGGGTAAAATGGGTATAGCTAACATGCATCTATTAAATGCTTTGTTATAGACATACTTTTGTACCCTAAGAGATAAAAATTGTGTATTTTCATTCCAAGAACGTGGAATGTAAAGAAAATGCCAAAAAAAGTTTTAATTGTTTAACATTTACGAGAAAATTTTAACTGAACATCAAAAAACAGTGAATTTTATACCCATTTTACCCTACCTGACCTATTAGCTTTTCTCTGTTTATAATTTTTAAATATGTATATTTCATATAATTCTATTAAAAAAATTATTGTTTAGAGACCCAAAATCTGTCGTATTGTAGGTTAATGGTATATCAATGACCGGAAAGGCCCAATCAGAAGCTGTTACAATTTTACGAAATATACCTCTTGGAAATGCAGTTCAGTTGATAGTTTCAAGACAAGATATAGACGATTATGAAACTACAAGTGAAAAAGAATCTGTAAGTAATTTCATTTTGGTAATTGTTCTAAATATTTTAAAGTTAAAATTTGCATTCTGATTTTTTATATATCTAAGCAAAATTTGTAGAAATTTGACAAATATCTTTATTTGTTTTATAAATCTATGTTTATTCGTATAATTAATTTGCACATATTATCCAGTTTTTAGCCAGTTCTTTGTAGATTTAAACACATATTTAAAATACCTGACGTTTCAAACTTTTATCTTAAAGTCATGATCTGGAAATTAACCTTCATTTTGAGCACTCCGTAGACACTTCAGGAGTTATTTGCTTGAATGGAAACCTTGCTACGAAAAAGTAAAAACTCCAAAACATGATTGGATCTGAGAGCATTGCGCCATCTGCTGGCAGATAAAAACTTCAATACTTAGATCTGGAATGCAATTAAATCTTATATTACAAATACACTTCCTTCAAATTGTTAATCGAAATATCTGGAACTAGAAATAAAACATTTTCATTGCAGACTTCAATTTTACATAAATTAATCTCTATAGATTCCCTCATGAGGGCTTTAAGAGGATTAGAATGTCTTGGAATAATTTTAACATTTCCAAAATCAACTTTTGTAACATTACCTTTAGAAAATAATCCAGATAAAGCCATAGATTGTTTATTACATCTCAAATTGTTTTTATGCTTTATAATCTATTCAAACAGTCTTCTCTTTTGTCGTACCAATATAAAATATTAATTGGTCGTTATTAAGTTGTAGTGGAATCTCATAAACACTGGATAGAAAAGAGGTTGTGATAGGACCGTTTTTTAGCCGACAGCAGCAAAAAGATTTTTAATGGGGAAGGCAACAAGTTGAACATTAAATCTATTTAAAATCCTTCTTAATCTCTCATACATGATAGGAACATAGATAATTTTTCTGTACACAGGACAGGTGGTCTGACATCAGCTGGGAAGGGGGGGGGGGGAGACTTCTGTACTTATCGATTAGTTTAAGGATTACTTGCAGATGATACCCATGGGCAATTTCAATCCTGATGATGTGACTGAGTTCATCTTCCAAAAATTTGTAAGAATAAACAATATGTGCTCTCCTTATAAAAGATTTAAACACTGACATTTTGTACCCCCATAGGATTGAAGTGGTAATAGAAATAACATTATCTGTTTTCACCGGTTTTCTAAACACTCTTTGTTTAAACAAACTATCAGATTTAATAATTAGCACATCTAGAAAAAGGATGAAAATTATTAACCTTGTTTTCAATCGAAAAATTTAATCTCGTCATCTAGCTGATTCTACCTTTCAAAAACATTTCCAAAGCTGATCTTCCAAGACTTCGAAAATGTCATCAACATATCTCGCCCATAATTTAGGTTTATACTGGAATGTGTTAAAAATAACATTCTAATGCACCCTTATCCTGTTTATAATATTTACTGTTGGAATAGAATATATTATTCTAATTAAGTTTAATCCTGCTTTCTGTAATGTTGTAGTTTCTTGATGGACAACATTACTTCTGGAATACCTATGAAGGGGAAAAGGGAGACGATATCGATGCTAAGAGGGTATTTTCGTTGATCGTAAAATCTGCAATTTGGTTGATAAATTCAACTGAGGAGAAAATGGAAAACGTCTAAGTTGGAATAATGGTTTTAAGAAAAATTGGCATAAGCTTTCTCGACAAAATATAGAGGACCTTGTCAATCGCAGGACCAGTCGGAAATGGAGACCTGGTTTATGATCCTTGAACCTAGCTATAATTCTAGGTGTAGCTCTGGTAAATTTTTATTTCACTCTACTCTTCATAACTTCTGGCCAAATGCTATTTCTAAGGAGCTCTTGTGTATTTCTATAGATCCTTATATTGTGGTTTTCATTAAGAATGTGACATAACTGTTCAATACACTATTCTATTTTACAAATGATAATTCAAAACTGCCAGTTTACCAGATTTGTCAGTTTTCATGAAAAATATACCTTTATCTCTTCTTAACCTTAAAATAATTTCAAGGTATTTTTTATTAACGCTATCCTGTTGTTTACTATGTTTTTTACAAGTTACATACTTTTAATCTCACAGTATGATGTTCACTGAATGGGATATTCTGGATAACTGCTTCTAAATCTGTGCAGATATCCTTTAAATTGCTGGGACCTTGAAAATTATATTTACAACTGAGAAATATCATTTCCTCCTCCTCTTTTCAAAAAGTTCTGTGTGAAATGTTCACAAATTGAACAAGTTTAACTTGGAGGGTGGTGGGGTTGTCCAACTTCCATTTGCTTTAACAAAAAGTTGTTGCTTTTAATAAGTTCAGTTATTATATTCCTTTGAATGAACTTTTTAAATATGTTGTAGCTTCTAAATTTTAATGAGTCCAGTAGGTGACCATATTAAACTCTCTTATCAGCTGCAAGAAAAAAATTATACATTTTATTTAACAGTAGAAATACGGAGATCTAATGATGTCGAAGCCAAAAATGAATACCACTTCCAGTATATTTTAAAGGCAGCCGACTGAAGAGCTTCTCCTTCTTTTTTCTAACAATTGTCGGGCAAATTTTGAAAATATTTTATCTGCAGTAGTGCCCTCTGTTATCGAGATTTTGAAATAAATTTTTGTGTGTGTCATACAAAATCCCATACTGCGCTGAATACTTATTTGCAAAGGGATTTCTCTGACACATAGGTCTTTTTTTTTTATCGTGTTTGACTTTCGCACTGAACTTTTGTAACACCCAGTGTATATATATATTTATATATATATATATATATATATATATATATATATATATATATATTTATGTACAGTTGAAGCATTTTACAACAATGTACGATATAATGAAATGCTCATAACCATTTAGTTGGCTTGTATGTTAAAGAATACTGAATTCAAAACAATATAAGGAAATATTTATAACAAAAAGCATGATATAATGTGAATTCGAGTATAAAAAAAAAAAAGCAAAAGCAAAATTTTCACTTTTTTATTTAAAAAATATACATGAAATAGTTTTATTTCTTAAATAAATATTAGCTATTTTTTCCATGACATAACCTTCAATCTTTTTCTCTATGACCAATCTGGCTTATATTTCTTTTTTATTTAATGGCCAATTTTAAAAATTCTTTGTGCACTGGCTATGTCTGGCAAATGAAAATGTTTGAGTTTAGAAAAGAAAGTCGCAATTATAAAATGTGTCGAGAATAGCGTTAAAAAGGCTATGCTGTGAAAACATTTGAGATTCAAAGTAAACACTCTCAGCACAATATTAAGTTCATGAAAAAAATTCTTGAAACATTCTAAAAGGGTGCAGTTTCATCATCATTTAAACATATAAGTATAATAAATATGCAGATGTGGAGGAAGTGTTATTTTCATGGTTTAAAGATACAAGATCCCAAAACATCCCTATTAGTGGAAGTATTTTGCAAGAAAAATGTGATGGTTGGTTGAGTAAATTAAATAAAAGAAATGAAATTGTGTGTAAAAATGTTATGTGGAGAAGCAGTCTCTGTTTTAGAAGACATGATTGAAGAATGGAAGAACGAAAACCCAAAAATCTTTGAGGATTACGATCGAAAAAATATATTTAACATGGATGAAACTGGATTGTTTGTCCGTTTGATGTCTGTTAAGACTTTAAAAAAAGAAACTTTTCACAGTGGTAAAAGGAGTAAAGATTGACTTTCATTAGCATTATGCTGCAATGTGGACGTTTCTGAAAAGCGAAAACCTCTTGTAATTGGAAAAGCAAAGAATCCATGGTGTATTTCAAAAGTGTAATAACTTTGCCTGTAATGTACAGTCATAATTGCAAAGTTTAGATGACAAAATGCCTTTTTGAAGAATGCATTTTAGATTTTGACAAATAAATGCAAAAATCAATAAAAAAGTTCTGCTTATTTTAGACAATATCTCTTTGCATGTCTTCTGTCTGTCTTAAATGTATCAAATTACTTTTTTTGCTCACTTACATCCAAAATACAACCATTAGACCAAGGAATTATTCATTCGTTTAAAGCGAAATACTGGAAGGTGCTTGTGAAAAAAATAATCGTGAACTCAAATGACAAGAAAGAAACAAAAATAGATGTGCTGAAAGAAATTTATATGATAAATAAAGCTTGATGAAATGTTTCGAAAGAAACTATTGTTAACGCTTTTTCAGTTTCAGGAATTTTCCTAACACCTTGAAATAATAATTAAAGTGTTTTTTTACCTGAATTGGAAGATACATATGAACTTGGCTTCTGATTTTAACTTTCAACAATAAGTTAACGTTGATGAATACATAATTGCAAATGAAGAATGGCAGTGTCAGTGAGAAAGAAGAATTCATAGAAGCTGACGAAAAACTTTTACCTTCTGACGTACTTGAGTATCTACAGAAAATCGTGTGTTATATGCATAATGAAAGCTTGCTAACGAATGAAATTGACATGTATGATGACAAAATAGTCCACAATATTAGACAATGCTTTTAAGAAAAGAAAGCAAAGTTTGTTAACTTCATTCTTCAAACCTACATAGGTATGTAAAACTACCCTTTAAGAGAATTTAATCAATACCACAAAACTCTTATTATATCTGAAATCCAGCCAACCAGATCTATAATTAAAAAAAAATTAATTTTGAGATATGAATTGTACGCATTTATTCGTAAAAATATAATTTCCTTGAAATTATTTTTTAGATCAACACTTTTCTTTTTCTGTTTGTAGTAAAAGTGATAATTCCTATGAAGGCTTAATGTAATATGAATACAAAGCCCTAGCTCTTTTTTTTTTTTTTTTTTTTTTTTTTTAATTAAACAAATTTGATTTTAAGAGACATCTTTATGTAATTTAATCTTTTTTATGATTGTTTCTATTATCTGGCCTTCTGCATACTCAGATTGCTTTCAGACCACATTAGTCTGGATAATAATTGGAGTTCTTATTGCATAACGAAATAATTTATTACATCATTTTAACAAAAGCATGTTATAACGAGCAAATCTGTGGGGTACTTTCAATTTCATTATAAAGTGCTTTGTCTGTATATTGGGTTTTAAGAAAGTTGTGTGTGGATCTATTGTAGTTTTTCTCATTGGATATATGCTTTGATTAGTGTGGTAGCATCACGGGATCGATTAACCACATTAATCTGGAGAAATCTATATATAATCTATAATGTTGAATACTTGTAATTCTGGAAAGATGTTGGAATATAAGAGAATTTTGAATGATTACTTTGAATCTTATCTGATGTGGTGACTCTTATTATCACAATTTCATTTCCACAAAATTTAAGTTTCTGGCTTAAAACATGTTTACTTGATTAAAAAAAGTATAGAAGTTTGAAGTTCTAGTGTAGTGTCAGATTAACTTGCTTTTTTTATACAATCATATGTATCTAATCCTTAATAAGTATATCATTAAGCTTATCAATATCATTCATAAGCACTATCATTATCAAAACATGTAAGTTAACAACTGGGTAAAAATCCTTTTCCTCATTCTACTTTTTCCAAATTTTTTTAATTACCTCGCACATTTTGCGTAAATCTTCTTTAATATATGTGTGCCAGTAATATTTTGTTTTGAGATTTTTGTTTTCATATTAATTTCCATACAAATATTTCACTTTATTAGACATCATCAAAATTAGATGAAGAAACTGGTATATTTCCCTGGAAGCACAGAGAAATCTTAACATTTCAAATACCTCTTAACGAATCTCATTCAGCTGGTCTTGGTGTAAGCGTAAAAGGCAAAAGTACTTCAACTGCCAATGGATCTGTGGATTTAGGAATATTTATCAAATCTGTTATTCCTGGGGGAGCTGCTTCTAAAGTAAGTGATAATAAGTAGAAATCAATTTTTTTTATTTAAATTTGATTTTTCCCCCACTGTCAAAAATTTTAAGTTTCTAAAACAATTAAATCTTTAGTTAGATGATATTAAGCATAAACTATATGTTCACCCTCGTATTAATAAAATTATAATTAGTAATTATAGAAATAGTAAAATTGCAGATAAGTAGTTTAATTAGCATCATAAATAATAAATTAAATATATTGCAGCTATCACCATGGGTGCAAGACCTTCAGTCTCGGGACTGATTTCAGTTCTTGTAGAAATTTTGGACTGATAATAAATTGTCCTTTATATATTTAAGTAATATCAATTTTACAAACAAATATATTTAATTACTATTTTTTACTGTAAAAGATCAATTGTAGCTATAATACAAGACAAATAGGAATATTCTAGCCCATCTTCATTTAATTATATTCAATATTCGGAAAGTTTTCAGTCTGGCCTTGAATGAACGTCTTGCATCCATCACTATCTCTGATTTAAATCGCCTGATTAAAATTACTATTACTGAAAATTGACTAAAATTACTGAATTATTGTAAACAAAAAAATTTTTCATATTCTTATTGACATGATTATTAGTTTTGTACAGTATGCTATTTTAATAACGATTTGCCCCCAAAAAAATCCTAATTTAGTATTTAAAAGGTTTGGGGGCGGGGGGGACTTAGTAATTTGCAATGTTAAAGAACATTTTTTTTTCCTTGTAGATTTTTATCTTTTTCTTTTATACAAAATACTTCATTAATAGTGCTGTTATTTTATATGTACATTAACAAAGATTTTTATTTTGTTTAGGATGGCCGGTTGCAAACAGATGACCAACTTGTAAATATTAATGGTATATCTCTTCTTGGCATGAGCAATAGTAATGCTATGGAAACTCTTCGACATGCTATGTCACAATCGGATGGCCCCATTCGTAATGCTATAATTCTTACTATAGCACGTCGAATATTTCAACCTCCAGAGAATGATAACAATAATAATAATAATAATCAATCTCAAAAGACTGATTCAAATGCCAATAAAATTACAAACAGAAAAAGTCCTATAGACACTATTGATGCCAAAGAAAGACTGAGAAACTTTTCAAAAAGTGTACCAAGCCAGATTCTGTCTGAATTAGACAATCAACACAATGGTACTTCTCTTCCAGGTTGCAATCCAGTTATTGAAAGAATAACTGGGCAGACATCTGTAGATATATTAAAAACTAACTCTAATGATATTTATGGATATGCCAAGCAAAATTCAAAATCCTTATTGAGTGATAAAACCAAACCCTACAGTGCCACTTTAAGTTCGAGTCAAAACGAAACAATTATTATCGAAGGTGAATATGATCCAGCTACTAAAAAATTGGAGGATCGTCTAAATTCAAATGGACTAACTGAACCAGTGAATGTAGCTCCTGCTGATAGCCAGTGAGTTTTGTTTTATCTTTTATTTTACACCAATTTAGATTACAATACATCTAACAGGGGTTGAAATTAATCTATTTCTAAGAAGGGAATCACTCTATGAATATTTTTTATAAATGGTAGGAAGTAGAGCTGTTTCAGGAGAAAAATTTAGCATGACATTTAAATTAACCTTAACCATTTTGGAAACTATCATTTAAAATATTTATTCTAAAAGTAATCTCTAATTTCTTTTTTCTATACAGTTCTTTTTTTTTTTTTGAGGGGGGGGGGGGGTGTTCAGGTGCAGAATCAAGCTTTATATACTTTTTTTTTTTTTTTCAATTCTAACTTAAAATTATGTACTCTAAATAATTGGATTTAATTTAAGTGGTCTTAATTTCATAATGGTCATTGCTCCTAAAAAGCAAATTTTCAAAAAATTGGTGAAATTTCTTGGAAAAGACTCCTGTCTGGAATTCTTTTTAGCAGCTAAAAGATTTTGGACAAGAATCCTGCTATTTACTCACCTGAATTTCAGGTCCTTCATTAAGGTACCTTATTAATATTGTTGAAGTAACATCTTGATAAAAAAAAATTTAATGTCTGCATTCCTTTAATCTCTCTCCCCTCTCTCTCAATTTTTCATATTTTTCCCTATTCACTTGTTAGCACAATCCACATGAAAAGTTTGACTTGACCTCTTTTACAGATTTTTACAGCTTCTCATGTGCAATATTTTCTTTATAAGGATCAGTGAAATGTATTTGTTTGATACAGTCTTTGTTTACCAAGTTCTATCTTCACAGTAACTGTATGTTAAAGATATATATACAGGAGACTCCTTCAAATTCGCAACCCTAAAATCTGCAAATGCCTGAAATCCGCACATCATCGCACATGTAAACAATGAAACTATCTGTTCAGATGTAGAGGCATAATTACAGAATTTTTTAGTTTTATATCATTCCGTATGTATTTTAATATGTAATTCTCAATAATATGACTGAATTCGTGTTTTTTTATGAAGGAAGTATAAATTTATTTCTGAAAAAAAAATCAAAATATCGCTGATGTCACTGATAATCACAGTCTTTTTATGAAATATATTTGTATATTAATTGAGCTTTTTTGTTTATTAAGACTGGCTAAACCTGAAATAAAACTTCCTGACTTTATGATTTTGATGTAAATTAATAGGGTACCTTTATGAGGACAGTTTCATTCAATAATTCAAGGAAAATGTATCTCATCTTTATTATGCATATTTAATTATACATTATTAATTATTTACTTGACCTTTATGTTTAATAATTTAATCATTTTTAAAAAGATTTTACTTTTTATCAATTTAGTTTATTACTTAATTGTTTTAACATTTTACTATAATTTAAGCATTCATTGTAATTTTGATTGCATTATTTTATTGAAATTACGGTTTAAAAAATGTAAACAAACCCGCACAACCTCTGGTCCCAAGTTGTGCAGATTTGAGGGTATCTACTGTATATAAATAAAGGTTAGAAAATGAGCCCCGCCTTTAGAAAAAAGTGAGGCAAAATTTTCTCTGTATACCCACTGACAAAAATCTGCTGGATTTTTGCCAAAAGTGTTTTTTTTTTTTTATATCATCTAAAACAGGAGTTATGAATTTACCAATTACTTGCCACTGGCAAGTGAATCTTCTAACAGGGCAATAGGCAAGTGAATTTTAAGGCTGGCTATGGAAAATATCCCCAAAATATTACATATACACTTATTCATTGGCAATGTTTCATATTTTTTTTAACTGTTGTGATTTAAACATGGCTCTTAATTAAATTAAATTTTATATTTCACTTTTAAAAAGTAAAGTGAAATGCCCCCCTTTTTTTTAAATTAAAAAAAAAAAAAAAAATAGGCTGTCTAATGTATTTTAAGTAATTAAAACTGGGGATTGAATATGTTGATAATGAATATAATTCCTAATGAGTATTTTATTTTGAAGGAATTGAAATTCGAAACATTTATTTACCTATTATTTTTTACTGATATGAAATGCATCGGTTTTAATGTAATTACTATTTCGAGTAAAATGTTCCATTGATTTTTCTGTAAATCGTATATGTAATGTTTCCCATTCAAATCTCAAAGTTAGTTTTTAAAAAAAACCTTTCTCTGTTGTTTGTATTTCTTAATTTTATCATGAAATTTTATTAAATTCTTACAACAAAAATGCACTGAAATAAATTATTTAAACAGTCGTGTGCATACGTTTTGTTATGACAATTTATGACTGTATGTTTTGAGAAGATTTTTGGAAAAGTCTTCACCCCTAAGCTTGAGAATAAAATTTTTTTATATGAAACTTCTTATTCAAACATTTTATAATTACAGTAGAACCTCGATTATCCGAAGTAATTGGGACCGACCCTCTTCTGGAAAATCGAAATTTTCGGATAATCAAGATTACTTTAATTTTGAGATTAAGGAGACAAATGTGCAACATTTCTTATTATGGTAACAAGTGCTTAATAAAAATAAAGCAATAGCAAAATAGAAACAAGAATAAATTACGTTAATTTTATTTTTGAAATTAAGTACCTTTTACGTATATCACAAGGGTTTTCTGCTGCTCCAGCCATGCCAAACCTTTTGCGAAACATTCAAAAACTTCAGAATTGCTAATTTGTTCGTTTTCATCGTTCCATTCTGCAGATTACGGGAGCTCAAGTTAAATTTGGAAGAACTCTAAGAAAGGGTATCGAAAATATGTACTCGTACTTTGGAAAGGACCGCTTGCACACAAGGAATATGATAGTTAAAAAAAAGCTTTAAAAATGGATTTTGCACACAAGGAATATGATAGTAAAAAAAAAGCTTTAAAAATGGATTTCGGTTAACCAAGAGTTTTGGTTAACCGAGCGTTTCGGATAAAAGAGGTTTTACTGTAATAAAATTTACATAATGTTGCGTAATAATTCTGTGAGTTTCAGGAGGTTTAACTTTCTTCTTATTTGTATATCTGTGCCAATGATTATTTCTTTCTAAAATCAGACCATCTATATCGAATTAAAGTTATGTTTGCTTGTTCGATTTCTGACTTCTATTTTCTTAAAAAGCATTGTTCCACTTAGCTGTTTGTGATTTGGAGAAAATGTTGTGCTTTTAAAGTTAATGTATCTCAAAATTGGTCTTGTTCTTTATGTTGTATATAAACAATTTTTGAAAAATTTGGAAATTTCTCTGGTTTTAAAATCTGAAACGCATTTAGTTTTTAATTTAACTGCTGAAATGATTACTCTATGCATGTTTTGGTCAATTCAGGCACGGAAAAGTTTTTGTTAATACTTTAGCTGCAGTTTTTAGAAATTTTGCTTTAAAAGAATATCTCAAAATAAAGGTTTTTATTTAAAGTATGATAAAATAACTTGGTGCAAAATTTCATACATTTAATTTTAAAGAATTTATGATATATTGTTTCATAATTTGCAAATCATGAAGAAGTTGACTGAGATGCTGACACTTAAAATGCCCCAGGCTTTATCGCACAGTTGCACTACTTATAAAATACACTGTTACATTTATTATTCCATGACTATGATAGTACCAGACTAATATCTTCACACAAATTCCCTGGCAGTTTAGCTGTATTTTTTTCTGTTTAAACATTCATCTACATTTTATATCATGTATTGTTCTTGATTTTTAAAAAATACCCTTAGCATAGTCTATTGATTAGCATATTTTCTTAAAATGTGACATCTTAATGTAAAACTGTATCTGAAAGTTTTAAATATGAATTGTGTTTGAATTTCATTTTAGATTATCTTTAGATGAAGACAATTTGGGATTTTCACGAGATGGTTTTGGACGGCAAAGTATGTCTGAAAAAAGGCATGCACAGTTAGATGCTCGCAATACAGATACTTATCAAAGAACAAAGAAAGCTCGAGAAGACAAAGATAGACTGAGGCAGCAATTTGATGATGACTGTTTGCAGAATTCAAATCAGGGAAATAGCTTAGGTATTACATTGCATTTTTCTATAATCTGTTAACTCTATTGTTATAGATTAATCACATTTTAATATGTATTATGTTAACAATTCTCTATATTAAAAAATTCTGGTATTTGAATTTTATTTTATTTTTTTACAAAATTTTATTGAAATTTACCGATTTGTGTAAAATGTTTTATAGATTTTCTGTTTGATACAGGGGTTGGACAAAATAATGTGAACACCCATTTTGAAATGTGTCATACTTCGACCGTACACTACCGCTTTGCCACATGTCACTACAGTTTGCCACTTAGTGGCAGCGAAAGGGAAAGTATCAGTCAAGCATTTGCCGGTGTGAAAGTTATATGAGAAAATTATGTTCCCAGAAAAGCACCATTATGTCCGACGTCCAAAGATTCATGATTATTGGAGCTCGTCTCGCTGGAGCATCTGTGTCTAGAACAGCCAACATTATGGGTTTTTCAAGGACCACTGTATCAAGGGTAATGACAGCCTACAGAAAACTGGGAAATGGGTCATCTGCAAAGTATAACAGTGAGCAAAAGTCAAAGTTGACCGACCGAAATAGACATGATTAGATGAGGATAGTCGCCAGAAAATGTAAGATTACACTGCCATAGATAACCTCAGAGATGAACACCCATCTTCAGAATCCCATATCCATCTCGGAGGATACCTGCAGCAGTGTATCTTACATTTTCGGGTAACTATCCCTGCGCCGTCGTGTGTCCTGGTTGGTCAACTTCGACTTTCGCCCATTGTTCTGCTTTGCTGAGGACACCCTTCCCAGTTTTGGGTAGACTGTCATAACCCTGGGCATAGTGGTCCTTGAAAAACTTACAAGGTTTGGTGTTCTAAACAGGGACTCTCCAGCGAGGCGAGCTCCAATAGTCATGCCTCTTTGCCCCTTGAACAGGTTGGACATAATGGCGCTTTGCTGGGAACATAATTTTCTTATACGATTTTCACACTGGCAAATGCTCGACTGATACCTTCCCTTTCGCCGACATTAGGTGGCAGACTATTGCGACACGTGGCGAAGCGGTATTGGACGGTCGAAGTACAACACATTTTGAAATGGCTGTTCATATTATTTTGTCCAACCCCTGTATGTTCTACAAAAAAAAGTTAAGCCACTAAAATTTCTGTAATTAACAAAGATGTTGCAAAGTGAATCTTACCAGTGTATACTGATGCTGTTTATTTTTAATTTATAACTAAAATCAAAGGTAAATAAATGGAAACTAATATAGAAAATAATTTCACAGCTAACACATATGGGACAAAAAATAACAGATTCTATTAAAAATTTCTAATATTTTCATTATATCCAAGAACATTTTAAAATTGTATCTAGACACACGGCAGTGTGTCAGCCAAGTTCGCCTGACATAGCCGTGTGTTATTTACACGAACCATTTCGAGCTGTTTTCATCAAATTTCATTGCTCTACTACTGAAAATCTATGAGACCTACGTACTTGTTATAGGAAATGTGTAGTAAGGCCACCCTAATTACCTAAAATCCAAAATTTTATAAATAACGCATAATTAGTTTCCGAGATAATGACATTTGAAAATGTCTGATAATCGATAATTTTACCACTGACTGACTGACTGACTGACTCACTCATCAAAAAGATCTCGTATATCTACTGCAGCTACAGACTTCAAATTTGGTGCGAAGTTTGTTTACACTATAAAACTAAGGAAAAAAATAAAAAAATTGTGAAAATCGATGAATTACCCACCTGGGGGTGCCCATTTTTATTTTAACATTACGTATATTAAGCGAAATTTTAATTTGCCGTAGGAAGGTACTCTGTTCCGTCGACAAATACCGCCAAGTTTCTCGCCAACAAGGCGATATATCGCCAAGTTTGGCGACCAAAATTAGTCACCAAAAGTGACGCCACCTTGGCGATATCTCTAATATTTCGCCAAATTCCCTTAGACTTCTATTGTAAACCTATCTACTTACTGGGGATTTATCTGGGTTTACTTGCTAACAGAAAATCAACAAATTGAGATATTCTGTCCGTCACAGAGCCCGTTCTCAGAAACTATACATGTTGGATACTTGAAATTTTGCATACTTATAGCTGAACACCACACATCATACGACAAATCATAAATTTTTTATAAAGTCGTACATTTAACCCTTTGGCTCCTACATGTGTATTTTAAACAATTCTTTCTAAGTGAGCCCCTAATTAGGTTGGAGGCGTGAAATTTCGCATACTTATAGCTGAACACCTCACATCAAACGAGAAATCATAACAGTTTGAAAAAGTCGTACATTTAACCCTTTGGGCTCCCACATGTGTATTTTAAACAATTCTTTCTATGTGAGCATCTAACAAGGTTGGAGGCGTGAAATTTTGCATACTTATAGCTGAACAACTTACATCAAATGACAAATCATAGAATTTTGAAAAAGTTGTAAATTTAACTCTTCTGGGTCTCACATGTGTATTTTAAATAATCCTTTCTAAGTGAGCCCCTAATTAGGTTGGAGGCGTAAAATTGTACATACTTATAGCTGAACACCTCGCATCAAACAAAAATCTATAAAATTTAAAAAAAGTCGTACATTTAACCCTTTGGGCTCCCACATATGTATTTTAAACAATTCTTTCTAAGTGAGCCCCTAATTAGGTTGGAGGGGTGAAATTTTGCATACTTATAGCTGAACACCTCACATCAAATGAGAAATCATAAAATTTTGAAAAAGTTCGACATTTAACCCTTTGGGCTCTCACATGTGTATTTTAAACAATATTTACTAAGTGAGCCCCTAATTAGGTTGGAGGCGTGGAAATTTGCATACTTATAGCTGAACACACATCAAATGACAAATCATAAAATTTTGAAAAAGTCGTACATTTAACCCTTTGGGCTTCCACATGCGTATTTTAAGCAATTCTTTCTAACTGAGCCCCTTATTAAATTGCAGATTTGAAATTTTGCATACTTATAGCGGAACACCTGAGGCTAGGTGACAAATCATAAAATCTTGAAAAAGTCTTACGCTTAACCCTTTGAGATACCACATATGTATTTTAAGCAATTCTTTCTAAGGGAGCCCCGAATTAAGTTGGAGACATGACTTTTTGCATAGGTATAGCTGAATACCGCAGACCATACGACAAATCAAAATTTTCAAAAAGTCTTATATTATTTACTCCTCCGGGCTCTAACTTGTGTATTTTATACAATTTTTCTAACCTCCGCTCTTTTCACCCGGGGAGCACTTTTCCAACTTTTGCCGACATCCCTTTGACCATTCTTTCATATTATGCACCATAGCCTTACATATTTTAGTTCCACTTTTTACCTCAAGGGGAGCCTACTTTTCTCTAGTGGTATGGGCTCAATACCCTCAACTAATATATCTACGGATAGTATGTAAAACGCAGTTTCGTTCGGATAGAGGTTTTTTTAGAATAGAGTGCGCCCCTTGTTGCGAAATGTGGAACTAACAGATTTTTCAAAAGGATAAAGTGTTTTGAAAGGAATATTAAACGAAACCCTTTGTGCGATCTGTGATCACACTTACCCACTTGTTATTTTCAAAATCATCAGAGAAAAGGATATTTAATTAGTTAAATTTGAAAATCCAGAGAGGCAATGTCCTTCCTCTGCACTGCCTCTTTGCTGGCAACTATGGATGAATGATACGTTGTGTGTCATAAGCACATAACTTTATTTTTCACTTTCAGTACAAAAAAGCAGGCCCAGCTATAGGATATTTAATTGGAAATTTTAATATAGGAACTTAATAGGAATTGTTGTTTCAGAAACAATAAAAATTTCGAATCAATGCATTTCGTTTCAAAACATGCATTCAATATAGCAGTATTAAAATATAGATTTCAGCCGCAAATTGACAGCCAAATAGTTTGTTGTAGGAAATTTAAATTAAAATTGAATGTTGCTTGGTGAATAAAATAGTCACATGTAAACACATTTAAAAGCATTAAGTAAAGTGTCTAAATATATTGTAACTTTACAAAAAGTAATGATATCTAACAAAAACATAACTGTGAAAAAAGGGAGCCAAGTTCTGTAAAGACAATGACAAGAAAAGAAGTGATATCTAAGTGGGTGCCAAGTTCAAATAAAAATCACTCAAACTTACCTACAGAAGTATTATAGCATTTTTTAAATTGTTTAGAAATAAAAATTATTGATAGCATATTAATAATAAATCTAGAACTTGGCAAGTTCTTGATAAATGTTATGCCTATCAATTTCATGTCTTAATAAAATGATGATGTTAATATTAACAACAATGTCATTATAAAAAAATTAATATAGTTTTTATTATAAACAAATGACTCATGATAAAGATTTGATAAACCAATAAATACACAGATACATTCCCGCTCGTCTTTGGTTATCACTCTAGCACCCACCCTCCAGAAACCTCAATGCAAACAGACTAAAAGGCCTGAGAAAGAAGCAGATACCCTTACGCTTGTTCTTGGTCATCCCTCTAGAGACTGCACCCCTTTAACCCTTCAGGGGTAAAGAGCTTTTATTCGTGACATGCTGAAATGATTGAATCACACCAGAATTTAAAAACAAATTTATTTCAAAATGGGTAAAAGCTTCTTTTCACGTATTTAATAAAATTAAACTTTTTAGTCCTGAATTCTAGTGTCAATGTGGCATTTTGCAGTTAAAATTAGGTGGGATATATTTTATCCCACCACCCTTCAAGGGAAAGGAGCTCACTGAAATGAAGGCTTCCAAACATGAAATAACAAGTTTTGATATAATAATGTCATTAATAAAAATAAATGACTCGTAGGTAAAAACTTGCCAAGTTCTAGATTTATTATTAATATGCTATCAATAATTTTTATTTCTAAACAATTTAAAAAATGCTATAATACTTCTGTAGGTAAGTTTGAGTGAATTTTATTTGAACTTGGCACCCACTTAGATATCACTTCTTTTCTTGTCATTGTCTTTACAGAACTTGGCTCCCTTTTTTCACAGTTATGTTTTTGTTAGATATTATTTTACTGCTTTAAATTCTTTCCTGTGTTTCCTTTTAAGCTGTTTAAGCATTCAAAGTATTTTGTAAGCAGTATGTCAACTATTTCGGAAACTCAAGTTTTGTTTTCACCTACAATAATTTTCCTTACAAAATATAGTTACACCATTAATGTGAAACCAGTGGACTCATGCGAGGATCTCACACTGCAATCTAATATTTTTTAGATCAGATTTAAACTTCTGAAGAAAAATTAAGGATAAAAATAACTGCAAACAACATAAGTCAAGCCAGGATGTCATCTTATTTATTCCATCCATTACAGTAAAAACTGATCAAAGATAGCAAAAATACATACGAGAAAAAAAAAATTAACTATCACATTTTAACTCTTAAGGGGGGTGAGAGCATTGAGCATGTCTCAGAAAATGGAATTGTAGTGGTCGAGTTGAAAGACAATAAGAAACCACTGAAACTTTCAATTTCTACCAAAGAAACTCCTGGTCTTAAAGGGATAACATAACTACTATATTATTATAACGTAAATCAAAAAGTTACTAAACTTAAAACCTTGTTTTAACCTTTCAACTTTTTAAAAAAATCTGGCTTGCATATACTTCAATTTCTAATAAAATCATTTTATTGTGTAACATTTTAAAATTTTCCATTTCTGTATGTTTTGAATGTTTTTCTTTATCATACTTTTGAATGATTTATTTCCATTGTTCTTTTAACTCTTTATCTAAACATCTTTTGCATTTTCCAGTTTCTGCAAAAAATTCTGAATCAAATGAAGCTGTTGGTCCATCTTTGGGTCTTCGAAAATCAAGTAGTCTAGAGAGCTTGCAGACTATGATTCAAGAGTTGAACAAAGATGATGAAGCTATGAAACGAGCTTATCAATCTGGTGCTTCCAGAAGTTCTCGTAGCAGAGGTTGTAATGAAAGCTTCAGAGCAGCGGTTGATAGGTCATATGATGCTCCTTCATCAGCTACAATGGAAACCTGTAAGTTTCTAAAGTACAAGAAAATTTTTATGTCTTGACACCTATATAATTTTTTAAATATAACTTTAGAAAATATTCAGAATGTAGTGTTTTATATAAGGCATTCTATGCCACATGTGGTACAAAAATTAACTTTTTCAAAATTATTAGTGTTTTCTCAAATTAAAACAAACTGTAAATATTAATTAAAGTAAATATTAATAGTAAGAAAATATTAATTTTGTAGCTCTTCAGTGCTTTCGGTCATGAAACCTAAGCATGTATACATATCTTGGCTACGATTATGGGTAGCCCACGGAGCTTAAATAATTTATAAAAGTGGCCCTCAAGTATGAAAAGTTGAAGACCTCTATTTTAGATGTATTAGATTAATCTAGCAGCTTAAGAAGAATTGTTATACTTAAAGAAATTGCTAAATTGTACTTTTAAATCTATAGAAATACTGTACCTTTTTAATCTTTTTACTGTGTTTCTTTGTAAATGCAAATTTAATATACAGTCAAACCCTGCTGTAGTGAACACGGCTTATAACGAACCCCCGGATATAATGAACAAAATGTTTGGTTCCGCGCCGTGCAATACATGTATAATGTTATATTTTGTGTATATAATTAACCATAAAAATGAGAAGGTTGGATATAATGAATTTTTTTCTCTCTTTGACTGATTAAAAATTATTACAAAAAAATGAAAAAAATAAATTTCTACTTCAAAATAAATACATATACCGATTTTTAAAACCATTCGTAGATTAGAATGTAGCGATCTCGTTTGTGTCTTTTATCTCCCTTCGCCCTCCCTAAACAAAGGCCATCCCCGGCTGATCTTGAACCTGTAAGAAGTCAGTGGGTGCAATATCCATTCCTGAAAATTCAGGGAAGACGCGTTGGAATGCAGGCTCATTATACGTCAAAGCAGCAATTCAAGTACTGAACAAGATTTTGTGTACACAAAATATAAAGCCGAGAGTGATGGAAACATTTCGGTCCTTCGACAGAAGTATGGATAATTTTTTTCTTGAATCAGCCTCTCATCAGCTAAAAATTACTATTTTTTGTATGCAAGACGTAGAGTAAAAAATAATAAAAGTATGTTAACATGTTTTTTATTATTTTTCAGTCATTTTGTATTTTATTTTATTAGTCATTTATTTAAATGTGTATTTTGAGGGAGGAGTTTGGAACCATTTAGTTAAAATTGTTTGCAGAGCGGGTATAGTGAACCGAAATTTCGGTCCCTTTAGGGTTCACTATAGCGGGGTTTGACTGTACTCTATGGCTTACTATTATTTCTTATGATAGTAGGCTTGGCCCAGCATTTTTTAGGTTACAGATAAATTGTGATTTGCTTCAGTTTCACTCAGAAAATTCTGCTATTGGGCTATATAAATTGGATGTTGCACAATATATTTAAAATTTACAAAGTACTTGGCAAATTGGTTGAGTACCGAGTATAAACTGAGTACTCAGTATAACTTTACCAATGTATGTTATCAACTCTTTCTTTTTTCTGATAAATATTTTTCATATTCCTTTTAATTTGAATTTGAAATGTCACAAATGTTTTAGCATTTGTCATGTCACAAATGTTTTAGTTTGTGCATACATCATTTATGCCAAAAAAAAAATGGAGAAGGGTTATTAAAAAAAAAAATTGTGATGGGATGGGTGTGAAGAAATTTCAATAACTTTCAAATTGAAGTTTTGTATAACCTAACTTATGCAAAACTTAAAAACAATTGAAAGAAGTTAAAAAATTATAACCTCATTCCCTCCACCCATTCTATTTCTAATATGAGGATGAAAGTTATCATAGCTGTTGATGTTTATAGCATGGATATGGCAAAACAAAAAGTCCCATCTGCTGACAAACAAAAAGTCTGCTTATTTCACTGCTTTGGAGGGGGGGGGGGGGGATTTAAATTTCAACTTGTTCCGAAGTATTTTTGATGTTCCAATTCTTCTCCAAAATGAACTTTTAAAGATCAGAAACTTACTTCAAAATGAATATTGAATACTTGTTTCAGCTGCAAAAGTCTATATTTAAATTCTACAAATGGGATTTTTGCTGCTACAAAATTCATTTTTCCCTGTTCCAAAAACTGCTACAAATCTTTCAGAGTAAGTGTGTGACCCCTGTAATTGAGACTAGCAAAATGTTGATAATTAATTTTTTATATATTATTTTAGATTTTAAAATTGAAGATGCAGAAATAATATTTAAACTAAAATATTCAACCTCAAATGCAAGTCATTTTCACATAATCATGCAAGAACTTTGAATTGAATATTTGTTCTTTTAAATAAGAATGTTTTTTAAAGAAGTTTGACTTCTGCTTGTTTTATATTCTTATGTTACCACTATACTCTATAATTGTCAAAATTAAAAATAGCTGAATCTTAAATAAATATGAGCAGTCTCTTTTTAATGTAGTTTTTGAGTAATTGAAAAATCCTATTTTATTTCCTCATGGAAGTGAAAAATCAATTCATATAATTGAATGACAATTCATATAATTATATATATATATATTAAAGAAATTCCTTTTTTGAGCATAAAAGTGCTATTACATGAAGCATTAAAATTGCCTCTAATTCCAAGCGACTCAATGTTAACTTTTGGCTTCAAGAGAATCGCTCAGAAAGTAAGCAACTATTTTGTGTCAGAGCAATTTTGATGCCTGAATGAAGCTAGCCCCCAGTAACAGATAATCAAATGCTCTTGAAAACGGATGATGGAAAAGCCTTTTGCAAAACAGCCAATGAAATGGTTGGAAAAGAAAATGAAAAAAGTGGTACATTAGTTGCAGGAAAACTGATGAGTTGCAGGCAATTTTTGTTTCTTGAAAATTTTATTTGTAACAGCACTTTAATAGACTTGACTGACTTAATTCTTGCTATACATGTTCTGCAGTATTCAATATACTAACTGATACTAAATTTTAATTACTTCAAGTAGTATGTGTATAGTTGTCATCTTTGTACAAAATTTATTTTTATTCATATAAAATGTGTGTATAACTGTGATTAATGTTTTCTTACAGTGGATGAAGAAAGTGAAAGTGGTAGTTCAGTGGGTCATGTGCTTGCTAGAAGTGCAGAGTTACCTGATGCAAATCAAAATGTAAATGTAGATCCCTTCCATGATGAATTACTGAGTATGTATTGTAGAAATAGCAAATCCTCAAAGAAAAAGAGTTTACTTAAAGGCCTGGGATCTGTATTTAAGTAGGTATTTTTAAGGATTATTATTTTGCCTGGTGTTTCATTATTGTTTATGTTGCTTAAAACATACAACTAATTTTCTGTTGCATTATGAATTAATTGGATAATTCTAACCTTTTGAAATCAGTTTGATAATCTTATTGTAAAAATATGGTGATGAAACTGCCAAATGTGATGTTATAATTTTTAAATTACAATGTAAATATATGTTTCCACCTGCATTAAGAATTGTCAGTTCCAACAAAAATTAAGTCTCCAATTAGATTATATTAAGGAGAATAAACTATGTTTATTTTTTTTATTAATAAAATTGCAAATTGCATTAATTAGCCACTCAAATAATAAATCAAATACCATGGCAACTGTATTTTGGTACTGTACTCATGGTATGGTATCTTTTGCAACTGTACTTTGTAAATTACTCTAATCACATAACTCTATACTTATGCATGTGTATGCTAACAAGAAAAAAAAAATAAATAAAATTAGTTACATGCATTAATTCATATGCATACTGGAGTCCTGCATGAGTTGGATTGTACCCATACCCAATCCAAACCCGAAATTTCTGCTTGAAGCCTATCTGAACCCGGCCTTAAAGAATCAAAACCTAACGTGAAACAAAGGTCAACCTAACCTGTAGCAAAAAGAATTAGCATCAACCCAGCCCAAATAGAATCACAGGCCAGGTTTAGATAAAATCAGGTTACCCAACTGGTTGCAAAACTATTACACACATAAAGAAAGTGACAGTAAATATAAGCGTAAGAATGACCAGTTATATCTGCAATCCATGTTAACGTAAAAAATTTCTTAATATCAGCATTATTGCCACCTGGTGGACATTGTTGGTATTCAATGCTTTGAATTTCAAAACAAGTGTTGTTACTTTTGCGATTTCTAACTGAAAGAAAGAAAAAAAAATATCAATTTAATAAATGAAATAAATGGAGGATTTTTTGGAATAATTAAATTATGTAAACAAATAATCAGATTTGAAATAACAAATAGTAGAAAAAAATAAATAAATTTATGCCATATGATAATTATAGTATAGTGTAATTAGTACAAAACATTGTGAAAATATTAATTAAAGGAAAATAAAAAGATAGCTGCATTATAACAAAACAGTTATGAACTAATAAAATCAGGTATCATGATAGTACATAGCCACATGTAGGGGCTAACCTTATAAACCATGTGGTCGGCGAAGTGTTCATAACACAGGAAAACAGTTTGCTGTTCTTTTTCATCCAAAAACTTGCTTGTACTTCACTTTATTTGTGAGCGGAGGAGATAAAAGGAAATCTCTTACCCATTTCTTGAATGTTTAGCTGGAATACTGACTGTAGAAAGCTGTGAAGATAGAATACAAGAACGACAACATCGTTGCCAGAAAAGGCAACATCCAGGGGTAAGGTTAACACAAAAGTTTCTTTATTACTCCAGAGTTAGAAGCTTTGGGTATTGTCTGGGATAGTTTGCACAAGAGTCTAAAATTCATGTAGATGCAATTCAGGTTCTAGAAAAAGGTGATTATCAAAACGCGGCCTGCGGCAGGAGCCATAGTGGCAGGAGCCATAGTGGCATCCCCCATGCCAGGGCATACTAGTAAAAACTCAGACGATGCTTCACTCTACTGGTTTCGGGCAAGACTGACTGCTTCTGCTCGGTGAATTCCACAAAACCAAGCACACGCTGGTTGGCGAGTCGACCAGGGCCAATCAGCATGCGCAAAGCAGAGCAACAGCGCACATCCAACACCTAAATGAGAGCCATCGGCACACGCTCCGAACCGTAAATGAGCGAAGATTCAAATTTTTTCCCGCTCAATGAACAGTAATGGCACCCGATAGAAACAGCAGGAAGAGAACGGGAAGATTAAATTAAAACAGCGATCGTTTGGACAGGACATCAAAAATTGAACGAATTGCCATAGGAATAAAAGGGATATGTCAAATTAAAGGGAATTACAAATGCCGAATAACGAGAACGATGGAACAATTAAATATTGAAATTATGAAAAAGGCTAAAATTAAGTTTAAAAATGGAAGAACCACGTGCAAAAGAAAAATCGCGATTGCAACAAAAATGTCGCATTTTCAATGTGACATAACAATAAATATAATTCACACACCTGAACTAAGAAACTGCTTCATCTAAAAATTCAGTATAAGCACTGTAAACAGTATTGATGTGCCCAATTTTATAATTTGAAATACATTGTTAAAAATCTTATGTAAAAACACATTTAAAAAATAGCTTCATAAAAGTATACAGTGTGACTTAAAAAATCCGGCATCAAAACTATTTTTTCCCTTCACTTTTTCTTGTACACTTTCAAGTTATGGGAAAAGAAAAATAACAATTTTTTATAAATGAAAAACTTAATATTAAAAGTGAAGATGCAAAAAAAGAATATTTGACCCTTTTTTTCATTTGTCAGAAACGATTATTTTCTAAAAAAATTTTCTGGGAGCTGTTCCCTTGCTTAGCAACGTGAACAACTTAAGGAACAACTTTGGCAAATGCATGGCACAATATATGGCAGGAACAAATTTTCGGCAACGGCGACATCAGTGATGAGGAAGAATTTTCAGGCTTTCACATTTCCTGTGAAAAGGCAGCAAGATTGAACATGCAAAATCTGTAAATGCATTAAGTGCCGAAAACATGGATATAGATGATCGGATAAGCAATGACGAAAATGCAACAGACAGCGAGATCGCTGAGGTTGTGCTAAATAGAACCGCCAATAATGCTAGTAGCAGCTCAGAAGATGAGGATGAAAATCGGCAGAAGAAAAGGTGTCAGTAGGAAAATGCATAAATTTGACTGGAGAATTAATATATGCTTTAAAGAACCAAGACTGTATTTCCGAAATACATTCTTTATTTGTATAAAATATTTAATATTTAATTTTCTCTTTTTCTTTCATAATTGTCACTTAATAATGAATTAAATTATGGATAAAGGCATTAAGAATATAGTACTATTTTTGATATTCCTTCAAAAATCCAGCATAGTGTCAGTTCCAATGATGCCGTATTTTTGAAGTGATACTGTATATCTTTCATCTATTCGTCTGTACCAGTTATCTTTAAATAGATTTCAAAATTGAAGGTGGCCATAATGGACACATCATTAACAAAATATTTATAAATATAAAAATTTGTCTATATATTAAGATTAAAATAAACACATATTAGATTTATAAGGATTTATTGATAAAGAAAGAAGGAGGAAATTATTTTTTTCGCTTTTAATACTTTAGTTTTTATATGAAAATGTTATCGTATAATACCAACTAATTGCTTTTATTTTATGTGTATGAGTGCAAAACATTCTTCCCCCCTCTACTAAAGAAGCTCTCGTTGTGCTTAACTTTTTGATGCTAATTAGTAATCTTTTTCATTGTTTCATAAAGCTGTTGAGAAGGTGTTATCATTCTTCAATTCTCCTTTAGTTACCATTTTGTTGTTATATATTAATTTGAGAAAGTAAAAAAATCACTATTTGTATAATTCTTTTGCCTACAAGTGTTTTTTACACCTGTTAGATATAAAAGACTGAATAAGTTGAATTCTCTAAATGAATAATTTCATGATTAAAACATCAAAATTATGAGTGTCTAAATAATAGATTTAATTACATCGATATTAAATAACTCTTTTAACACATGATAATAAATTATTATTTACAAGTTGAAAGAAATAAAGCTTGTAAACTATTACTTAAAACTTCATTTATTTATTCAATAGGTATAATACCTTTAGAAACATTGTAAATTATGTTCTGGTTAAAATCCTGATTTTAATCAAGTTACTAAAATTGCTGATATCCTAGTTAGAAGGCAAAAATGTTGACTGTGATGTCAGATGTGATAGAATGCATTATTTGTGCAAATAAAATGAAGGACCCAGCCCAATTTCTTTTATGCAATTTTATGATACATAATTTTTCTCTTTGCAGGGTTCATATGCCTCCTGGAATTCTTTTTTTTTTTTTTCCCAAGGGCCCTTAAAACTCGAATTTACCTGTGACTCCTGGAAATTAAAAAAATACTCCAAGGAAATATTAAAACTGTGATATTTTAATTACTTTTTTACTGTCCATAATTTTGAAAATATTAAACATTAAAAATTTTATCCATTTTGAAGGAAAAATCACATAAAATCTAATTATTTTGTCAAGGATAAGTGTTAACTGCAACATGCAAAGAAATTTACTTTTTGTGGACATGCAACTGACTTGTGCGCATGGGAGAGACTGAACCGGATAGTGATCGTTGAGTGTTGAAGTTTTATTTGTATTAATTTAATACATTTAATTCAGCATATTTTAAGTTAATTTTTGCTTCCGATACATATCAACTGGAGCATTATATAACCAAGTAAGAAATCACCATTCTCGTAAGTGTCATACTTTCAATTTTTTTTTTTCTTTTTAAAATTTAAATTTAGTAAGATTTTTCAAGATTCACATTTAGACACCTGGAAAACTGCTGGAATGAACTTTGTTAAACATGGTATGAATCCTGTGTTTGAAGGAGTTAAAATTTTGGTAACTATCATAAGGAAGATATGCTTTGTTCTAATATGTTGAAATTGACTTATTTCTAAACAGAGGACACACTTTTATAAGGATCACACTGAAATTTTTAAGATATAGCTAAATGTTAAAAGTTAAACTTACCATCTCTTTGGAGTATTCAAAGTAGTTCCCTCCAAGATCAATGCACTTTTGTTGGAGAATTTTCTAAAAAATAAATTCCTCAAACCATCCATTTCTTGGAATTGGAATTGATAAAAAAGTATGCTTTTATAGTCTCATCAATCTCATAAATGAAAATTATGCCCACAAAATTGTTTTTACTCTTATTATTATTAAAAAGTAGTCAAAAGTCACACATAGCAAAATCAGGAGAATAGGGTGGATGTTCTATCACTTTGATCTTTCATATTCCAGAAATTTTACTATAATCTTTGCTGAATGAAAAGATGTGTTGTCATGGTGAAACATGAATCCCCTGATATTCACCCCTTGCTGAATTTCTGAAGACATTGGTGTACTAGGTAGCAGTAACTTTCCTCTGTCCCTCTAGCTTTATGCCTTTGACCAACCTTGTACTTCTGAAGAACACTGTATGCATTTTTTTTTTTTTTTTTAATTGCTCATTGTCTTTTCACTATTGTTGGTTTGGTATCATCTTACAAAAATTCGTACTTTACTTTCTTGTTGTGTTGTAATGTCTCAAAAATGTACATCCATCTCATCACTGGTTATGATTTTAGAAATAATGTGGTGCTCATTATAGAGTCCTGCCTGACAGATTGTACCTGACCTGAACCCAAAAGTTCCATTTACAGTCAACGCGACAACTGCCAAAATTATTTTTTGCAACCCAATCCGAAATGAAAGTAAAAGTAATCTACAGTTATATTTCTAATAGCAATTTTATGTTTTATATAGAAAAATGATAAAACTTTTGAATAGCAGACACCTCAGGATCGTTGAATAGAGTCCTGCATAGGGTTGGGCTGTCCCCATTTTTTTTTTTTTTTTTTTTTTTTTTGGGAGGGGGGGGGGAGAGAGACTTAAATTTCTTTCTGCGAGCCAGGTTTATCCTAGAATATTTCTTGCAGGTTCAGTCATATTTAGGTTTTTTGTAAATTGAGTTGTTGGCATTTTGACAAAAAAGTTTGAGCAGAACTACATACAGGGTTCGCACAGACTCCTTAGACTCCTTGGAAACTCCTTAGAAATGAAAACATTCCCAAGTAGTACTTAGAACTACTTAGATAAGCAAACCACTACTTAGAAACTCCTTATATTCTATGGCGGCTTCAGACGCAAGCGATATTGCTGCCCACAGAGTAAGGAGATTTTATAGGTCTCCATACTCTGTGTTGCTGCCGAGGGGAAAAAAATCGTGATTGAAAAAACGCACGGTAAATCCTTTATGCACGTCATTCATCTGAAGCACAACATTGATTGAGTAGGGTAATCTTAATAGCAGGGCTCCCACTAGGTTCGTTTTTCAATTATTAGGCCCGTAAAGTCCGTTTTTCGACACTGTTCGCTGACCTTTATTTTAAATTTTATCGATGTTTGGCATTTAGCCAAGAATCTCGGAAAAATCGCGTTTTTCGCAAATATGTTCCAAAAAAATACCGTCAAATTTCGTCAATCGATCGCGGAAAAAAATCGTAAATTTTGTCAAAGGATCGTGAAAAAACACGAATTTCTCCAACAGATCGCGGGAACAATCGGATTTCTTAAAGAAGCAAATTTTTAAAAGACAGCGAAAAAACGCGAATTTCGTTAAAGATCGAGAAAAAAAAGCAGATTTCCTCAAAAAATAGCATAAAACTCGATTTTCCTCAAAAGATCGCGAAAAACACGCGAATTTCCTCAAAGGATCGCGAAAAACACGCGAATTTCCTCAAAGGATCGCGAAAAACACACGGTTTTGTCAAACGATCGAAATAAAACTCGAATTTCCCCAGAAGATCGTGAAAAAACACGAATTTCTCCAGAAGATAGCGAAAAACGCGAATGTCCCCAGAAGATCGCGAAAAACGCGCGAATTTTCCTCCAGAAGATCGTGAAAAACACTTGAATTTTCCCCCAGAAGATCGCGAAAAACAAGCGAATTTCATCAAATGATCGCGTAAAACACGCGAATTTCGTCAAATGATCACGAAAATCACTCGAATTTCGTCAAAGGATCGCAAAAAACACACAAATTTCGTCAAAGGATCACGAGAAACACGCGGTTTCCATCAAAAGATCGCGAAAAAAAACGTCGGATTCGTTAAACAATCGAAATAAAACGCGAATTCCGTTAAAAGATCGCGAAAAAGCGAATTTTTCCAGAAGGTCGCAAAAAAACCCCGCTAATTTCTCCCAGAAAATCACGAAAGAAACGGGAATTTCCCCCCAGAAGATCGCGAAAAAAACGCGAATTTCATCATAAGATCGCGAAAAAATGCAAATTAGTCAAAATTTCACCTTCAAAGAAAGCAATTACCTCTGTTCTAAAAGAATAAATTCAAAATTTGTTATATTTTTTCTTGTATGCTGCATTTAGCATTCTTTTTAATTTTTTCCTTTTAAAACTTTTTTTAAGATGTATCATGTATGTGATATACATAATAAGTGTTTGGGGTTTGACTAATCTCTATTTATATGACCTAGGGGGGATTCTAGTCCGAATTTTCCGAAAATTTTAAAAAATCGGTCACCAATCTGAAAATTCGGACATATGGTCGCCAAACAAAATAAATTTTGTCAATCGTTTGCAGAAAAATTGCCAATTTCATCAAAGAATTGCGAGAAAACGCAAATTTCGTCAAATTGCGAAAACCCCCACAAATTTCGTCAAAAGAGTGCGAAAAAACCCACAAATTTCGTCAAAAGATCGCCAAAAATACCCCACAAATTTCGTCAAAAAATCGCGAAAAAATCCACAAATTTCGTCAAAAGATCGCGAAAACCCCCACAAATTTCGTCAAAAGATCGCGGAAACCCCAAAATTTCGTCAAAAAAGTGCGAAAAAAACGACAAATTTCCTCAAAAAACGGCAAATTTCGTCAAAAAATCGCGAAAAAACAGCAAATTTCGTCAAAAGATCGCGAAAAAACGACAAATTTCGTCAAAAGATCGCGAAAAAACCACAAATTTTGTCAAAAGAGCGCGAATTTCGTCTAAGAACTACGGAGAAAATGCATAGCTAGTGTCGGGAGCTGATTTCCCCCTCCCCGCTCCTCTCTGGTGTAACTTTTCAGAAGATTTGCCGTGAATTTCAGATTTTTTTTTTTTTTTACTCAGAATCACCCCATGTGACATGACCATTGGTCACTGCATAAAAAAGTAGATTGTCAATTGTGTATTTAAACTTACGAAATCAATAAGCAATATATTGTGAATACTGTGCAATTTCACCACTAACAATTAGACTCTAATAGAGTAAAATTGGCTTTTGAAATGTTTTTCTCTCCAAATTGGGCATTAAAAATTGGAGTGTGCATACCACATAACGATGCAGCACATAAAAACATTGACAACAAAAAAAAAATGGCAAATCCTTAAAAGTTTTTGGACTCCTTGGATTTTTTGGGTACTCCTTGGATTTTTTCTTCCCAACTCTGTATGAACCCTGTACATATCAGATGAAAATAAATACATATTTGAATGTGAATGAGTACGTATTCAGTTTATTGCATCAAAAATAAAATGTGTACAAAAAAAATCTGATCATAGATCATAAATATCCCAAAAATCTATCCAAACAATCCCAATGTTGAGGCTTCACTGCCTTCAGCAGCTCACACTAACAAGGAGAGGGTCCGAGGTTGGTCTCACGGAATCCCGCGATCCTTTGTGCATTGATAGAGTATAGTCAATAGATAAACATATCAATAGGATAAAGTGCAATATTCAGGAGGGCCATAAAAAACGGACCCTAAAGTTGACCCATTATTGACTCTTTAGTATATAATCGGATAAATTACACTCAATTGCGGGAGCCTAGATAGCACAGTTGGCAGCGCGCCAGACTCCTAATTTTCTTTTTCGTGGATCTCTGCGGGTTTGAATCTGCGACGAGGTGTTTTTTCCCAGACAAAATAATGATCAGTTATTTTCGAACCACAATTAAAAAATATATATATCTAATTATTTAAACGTAAGACAAATATAAATATACGCATATTCACACATATTTATTTATTTACAGAGAGATATAGAGTTTTATTGCAACGTTATGGGTATAATGAAAAGTAAAAAATAAAAAAAAAATATTTTGCAGTAGATATGTATTTTTTTTATATTAAACATTTTGCATTTTTGTAAATTTTATATTTAGTTTCATTTACAATTATTATATTTATTTTAGAATTACTTACTTATATTTCACAATTGCATACACTTATTTACATTTATTTTACATTTATGTCTATACTATGTACTTAAAAATTAAATGAGTGCTATTAAAATTGAGGTTCTGATTACGGGCAGGAACCGGGGTGATAATTATCATAAAAACATATGATACAGAAACTTTTGCGACAACGTGCACAAATAATAAAAGAAATGTTTTTACAGGAAGAAGGCGTTTTAATAAATTCATTTCGAAAACACACTTCATTGACATTCATAAATATTGTTATTTTATGTGAAAGTTTCGACTCATGCCAGGCGTATTTTATCATGTTATAAAATATAGGTGAAGAGTGATGGTGCACAGTTGAATGTATTTTTATACAACCCTCGCGAGAATTAATTTCTCTTTTCTGTTGAATTAAATAATTACAATTTTGTAATCGCTTAATCATATTTTTCACCTGCCTATAAAAATAAACGTCGCATGGTTGAATCAAAGCTGTGCATTTTGGAGGAATGACTTTAATTGTACAAGTACAGTACAGAACTATTTATCCGCAATGCTTGGGGTCAGATGTATCCCAGATAACTGGTTTTTCCAGTTAACTGGTTGTGCATTAAAGCAGCATCCATTTGATAAGTTTTGTGGAATATGTGTGGTTGTGACATTATTTCTGATTTTAAATTATTAGATCACTTGGATTAAAAATCAATGCAAGAAAGATCAAAAGTTAACCAGAGTTTAAAAGAAGGTAATTTATGGGAATCACTTAGGAACAAAAATTCTCCCGTTTCCTCTGCATAAAAATTAAAACATCTAAAATACAACTAAATGTGATGACAAAAAATACTAGATGTTGTCATCCAATTATACAATTGTTTCAAGCAAAGCCTATGTCTAACTGGCAATGTATGACGCCTTTTTTTGCAAAGATTCTGAAATCAGTCTATCAGAAATATCATTCCAGTTAACTGGTTTCCAGATAAATGGTTCCATACTGTAGTTTGTTTATCTTTATCCTGGAAGGTTTCGTCGAATATTTCTGGTCGTGTTTGTCCTGCCCAGGAGTCGATGATCAAAAAATTTTCTTGTCCAATGTAATTTTTTTAACAATTGTTAAGAAATTCACTGTATAAATGTGAGGTAAGTTTACCAGATTTCGATGACAGGAAAAATACATTCGTACATGGTTTTGCATGTTGATTTCTCAATATTTGTATCTTAGGACCAAATGTACCTCTTATTTCCTGTAAACACAAAAAGACACGAGGCAGCACTTTTCCAGACAAAGTTATGCCATACTGGGCTGTATATGAATAAGAAAGTTTATTCATATCTTGTTTTTTTTAACAAATAGTTTTAATTAATTTTTTGGCGAGAGTTATATTGTATGCTGATTGGTATTAGCCCCCTGAAATTAAATCTTTTAATCTCAATTTTGATGATTCGCTATGAATTGAGTCTTCTGAAATTCACTCTTCAATATTTGTAAATTTAGAAGCTTCTTCACTAGACATTTATTAGAAAATAACTTTTTTCATTTTAATTATGACACTATAAAAAAGAAGAACGTCTAATCACGGCAAAACTTTAAAATCAAAATGCCATAATCATTCGCTCTGCAGCAGATGGCTGTTGAAACTTAAAAAAAAAAAAAGAAGAGTAAACATTCTAAACCCACCTTGTTTATTTTCTATAATGTACTTGTTTTGCTTAAAAACCACCTGCAAATCTACGCAATAAAATGTTCCTCAAAAGATTTTTTACTGAAAACAGTTGTTCTAATTCCAAACATGAGATCCCATGATAAAAAAATAATTATGTTTTAAAAATTAAAAAAAGAAAAAAATTGAATAATTATAACCTTTTAAATTGACAAGATAAAAATAAAATAGCATATTTTAATTTTATGTAGCGTATTTTAATTTACTTCGCTGAGAACAACAGTGATCTATTCATAGTAAAGTCTATAAATAAATGTGAATAAAATTAAAATTTTGTCGATTGAATAATTCAGTTTTTTTACTTTTTTTCCTCCATTAGATCCATAAAACTGCTATCTCTCTGTAAATAAATAAGCATATATATATATGTGTGTGCGTGCAGAAGCATGTTTTTATGAATATTTGTCTTACATTTAAATAATTACATATATATTTTTTAATTGTGGTTCGAAAATAACTGATCATTATTTTGTCTGGGGAAAAAAAAAACCTCGTCAGCGTACCGAGATCCACGAAAAAGAAAAATAGGAGTCTGGCGCGCTGCCAACTGTGCTACCCAGGCTCTCGCAATCAAGTGTAATTTATCCAATTATATACTAAAGAGTCAATAGTGGGTCAGCTTTAGGGCTCGTTTTTTACAGCCCCCCTGAATATTGCACTTTATCCTGTTGATATGTTTATGTATTGACTATACTCTATCAATGTACAAAGGGTCGTTGGATTCCATGAGACCAACCTCAGACCCTCTCCTTGTAAGTGTTTTTATAATCTTCTGGTCTTTTGCAAATGAACTGCAAATTTGTATGATTTTATATTTTAAACAAACCTGAAGTTGGTGTTTGCCTCACTGCCTTATGCAGCATATATCGGGTGTGTTATGCAAGCTCCTGCCTGTTTATCTAAACAATGATTTTATATCTTTAAACAAAAATATGTCCAAACAAACCTAGAGCTGGAATTTGTGCCACTGCCCATAGGCAGTGTACAGTGGGCTTCCATTTGTTATGTAAACTAACCTTGAATTTGTATGATGTTATATTTATTTGCCAAATTTTTTTACAAACTAAGGGGCTCCTGTTATAATGATTGCTGATTTAATTTCTTATGGTTTATTACATTAAACTTTCAATTCTGATCAATAGTTTCTCAGGAAACTTAAATAATATAATCCCCCCCCCCCGTGTCTCACTCTTTTAAAGTTTGAAATTATATCCAGTGTACTCGCATATTAAAAAAATTTACCAATGCTTAAAGCTCTAAAAGATATCTAGAAAGGCATTGAGAAACAGAAAAAAAGTGTTCGTAAAATTTCTTCCAGATTTTTTTTGAAATAGTAATGTTTTTTAAAACCATTCCGGTTCTTGAAATTATGACAAATATTTTTCCAGTTCGTAAAATTATAAGTATTATTCCAGTTCATGCAATTATTAAAATATTACAGTTTTTTATATATATAGTTTATTGTGCTACCTGTAACTTTTTTTAAATTATTTAGAATTTTGAATGCATTTTTTAATTTTTTTTATGATTATGTATAAATTTATCTATACTTAAAAAAAGAAAAAAAAAATTAAGCAACAATAATTTTGAAATAGCATTCCAGTTCGTGAATTTTTCCATTTTGAGCCCTGAACCAAAGATATTTTTAGAAATGGAAAGGTACTAGAAATAATTGTGCATGGTTTTCTATTATTATCTGAAAATCGGATGTAGCTGTTATAAAATGCAACATCTCTAGTAGTAAATAATCTCAATTTTATTATTTATTTATCTTCCTCTATCTAAAATTAATATTTATTCATTTTAAACTCAACTTCAAATCTAGAAATTCTCTTTAAAACATTAAAGTTCCTCTTAATAAAGATATTCTAAATTTTATTAATTTTTCTCATTCAAACTTAAATTCGAACTTTTTCAATCATCCATTAAAATTTATTAAACTAAACAATAACAATAATCTGTGTAAACGAAGTTTTACGTTCTTGTTTACTTTTTGAAAAGATCGCAAGTCTTGATAAATTAACGTTCTTTGTAAGTTTAAAACAGCAAAAATAAAAATATTTTATTTTTCAATATTGCGTGCTCAATCTATAATCAATAGATAGAGTACATTTTTCTGATTAATTTGATATATAAGTGGCAGAAAAATCGTCAGTAAATATGGGAGATATTGAATTTAATGTTTTCTGCGTTTTTCTGTTTTCAATTGTTGGCGTGAGGCATTCTTTCTGCCATTGATAAAAGAATGCGAATCTACACTTTTTTTTTTTTTTTTTTTTTTTTTTACCTCTTGGTGATATTGCAAAGCTGACGCGATAATAAGGTCATTCAACTAAGCGAGTGCCTGGATGACGCAGGGAATTCGAATGCATCGGATTGGTTGTTTTCAAAATCTTAAACATTCTTCCAGGCTAAGATCTGTTTTTCATCAGTCATCTCTCATCTGGGGATTAGGAGGACAAACAGTTGATTCTCGAGGTGTGCGTGGCCCCGGGCATTGCAGCACTCCGGGAGATTAGAAAACTTTTTCCAATTCGACGGCAGTGTTTGAGTGAAGCTCTGTTGTTATGAAGAGCCTATAATAGTCCTCATCTAAATTTTATTTTCCAAAACTGTTGAAGCAGAAGTAACAATAACTAATAGTGCTTTTTCAGAAGTCAGCAACCAAATATTGATTGAAAGAAAGCTGTTCCGAATTCCATTCCTAATAAATGCATTTTGGAAATGCAAGACCAGTCTGGAGTAAGGAAGTACCATCATCGTGGTTAAGTTCTCGAAACTGAAATCGTCTTTTTATATGCAACGTTCCAAATAAAATCCTACAGTCATGATTAAGATATTTTCTTAACTCCAGATAGAAACAATGTCATCGTCACAGTCGGAAGAAAATTTCATCTTCTCTACTCTGCAATTTTAAGTCATGAAGAAATTGATTCAAATTACGTTTTTCAAACGATATAATTCAAGTGCTCAACGACGGGAACCTATATAAAGCTTATCGAATTTCTAACTTCCATTATGTTTTCTTCGGATTGTTATAATCAACTCAGATAAAACAGTGTTCTTCTTCATTGACTACTGACTATCATGTGAATCATCGAAATATTTTTTTTTAGAACTAATCATTAATAATACTTTAAGTGGCTGAACTTTCACGAACTCATAAAAATTTAATAAATTAGAACTGATTAAGTACAACAAAGTGCATCAAAATAACTTTAATATTCATTAATGACTCTGCCAAATTGTTGAAGATTAAAGTGCAATAATTATTTTAAAATCCTCTTGATTTAAATCCATTAAAGAATATGTTTCATCTGTTACAATAATGATATTTAATATGATTTATAAAAGTTAATTTATGGTTTTGAAGATTACAAAATTTATTGAGCTTCCTGTAAAAACATATAGCTTTTATTGTATCTCAAGCAATTGATTTATCTACACATCGTAAACGGGTGAGTGTTTTTATTCTCTTTATTTTACAGACGGAAAAGTAATTTAGCTAATTTAGTGGAGATTTAAAATTAATTAGATGTCTCATCACTTTTATATACTTTAAATACCTTTTCTTCGCAATGCAATTGCCTAGCCACTTATGTTCCGGCCGTAATGTGTCTTTGGACAGAGGGATTTCTTGCTTTTAAGATTTTAACTTTACTTGATTAATTTAATTATTTTAATATCTTTAATTTTTGCCAATTTAAATATCTTATTTGATTAACCTAAAATCCCTTTCTCCAAACTCACAGTACAGTAGCAATAGTAAATATTAATATTTTTTAAACAAACACACACCCTTACGATTGGAAAAAAGTACCCATAAGTGGTGTTTTTGTATTTCAATTTGGAAATTAGATGCAGCTGTTTCAAAATGAAAAGGAGGATATTTTTGTCATTTTCCTCCTTTCTGCTTGAAGTTTCACGGAAAGTCCATTTTGGTGCAGCCACCGACGACAAGGTTTCATTTTTTGCAAAATGAGGTGTTTGTTCATTACGGTTATTAATATCTTGTCTAATTATCAAAAAATGAAAAAAACTGGCTTTGAGATGCATAACTTCAGACATATCAGTATCTTCCTGTCAAATCTTGTAGCTCTGCAGAAAGCAGTCTCTTTAGAATGCCACAGACATGCACACAGACAAGCAAACTTCTATCTTTATTATTATAGATAATCATTGCCTCGTGAATTATATCTAGCTGATTCACTTATACGTAGTTTAGAATTATATGCCCAAAATTTTAATTTCAGATTTGGAAAAAATAGGAAGCATTCTCAAGATCTGAAAAACAAAGATGATGAGTTGGGTGATGATGTCTTCCAATCCCATCTAACTTCAAATAAAGATCAAGACAGGTATATACTCTATAGCAGCGGTTGCCAACCTTTTAAACTTCAAGGACCACTACATTTATATTTTTTAATCCCACGGACCACTAATAAGAATTTTTGAAAAATATAAATATATTTAATGACACTTTCCACTTTATTAACATGAAATTTGATATAACAAAATTATAAATAAGGGATGCCAAATTGTGGGCAACGCTATATTTTAATTGTAATCTTCGACCTTTTTAATCACAGAAAGAGCTTATGTAATCTTTAAAAAATCTTTAAAGGTTTTTTAATTGTAACCAAATTATTAATGTTAATATTGAAAAAAAAAATATTGAAGTTTATTTAAGCATGACACATTTTTAATCTGATATGTGTTTGCAACAATTTGATATAAGTATCATATGTTTATGGTATCAACAACGTTGCTGGAACACATTTTTATTTCAAGTTGTTACCTGATTTTCAGAGTTTTCTAGACCTGTTCCGCGTAATCACTGCTTTGGATGCAAAAAGTCCTGATTATCGTGATGCAGAAACCCTAATTTTTTTTTTCCTACCTGTCTATTCTTTAGTCTGCATAGAATAGAACTTTAAAACATGTAAAGACAGAACCTGCATATAACGGAAAAAATTTATAGTGCCTTTGAAATAAATATTTTATGAATCTTCCAACCTCGGCGAAAACCTGTCTAAAACGTAATAATTTTTCTCTTAAAGAGATTCTGTGTTTACGTGTTTTACTATACTTTGTTCAGTTCCTGTGAAAACGGAGCCTGTTTACAACGTAATTCTGTTTTAAATGTAGAATTTCCATTGTCCTTGGAATTTTGTTTCAGCCCCTAGCGATTCCGCTTTCACAGGTTTTACTGTATAAAATTGTTACATTTATTGAGTGTAAAACTAACTAAGATGAAATATCTTAATGTCCCAGAGAAAAAGTTAATTTTAAACTGGCTTTCGTCTTATGGTATTCCTGTCGTAAGGACATTGAAATTTTTACATTCAAGACAGGTTTTTGTCATAGACAGACATTGTTTTAATAAGGTTTACTGTTTTTTTATGTCGTAATTTAAAAGCCGCTTTTTATGTTCCCCTTTTTACAACACTGTATGTACCAACAATATTTCAAGCCAAGGGTGGTATCGAGTTTTAATTGTTGTGACACAATTAAAATATTTGTTTTGCACTAATAATGTAGTTGAGAACAAAAATCAGAGGGGGTTGGGTTTCTGCCAACCCTGAAACCAGATCAGAAACTATTTTTATCGCAACTATATCTTTTTTTAAGCCTTGATTTTTAAAAAAATTTCTAGGTTTTTTGCCAATCCTGAAACCAGATCAGAAACTATTTTTATCACAACTATTTTTTTTTTTAAACCTTGATTTAAAAAAATTTCTAAAGTGTTCGAAGTTAGTTTTTTTTTACAAATGACATTAATGGTTTGTGTTTAAGCATCAGTTTTTGTAGTAGTAGTTGTTGTTCTGTTTGTACTTTTTCCAGAATGATATTTTCCTTTTAGATATACATATCAAAGTTTTATATAGAAAATGTTTTCATTCTTATTTTCTAATATATATAGTCTTAGATGTAGCATCGCATTTTGACAACCAATTTTAACATCGACAATTTTAGTATATATGATAGATTAAACGGTTCTCATAACAAAACTGCCAGTCAGCTGTTGCACCAATGGTGTGGAGGGGTTGCCATAGCAACATCACCTACCCTCCTGTGATGTGAAATGAATGGCAAACTGATTAATGTTTTCTCAGAGTTGGGATAACATTGGTAATCAGGTTGCCATTCATTTCACATCTGTGTAATGCTGCTGGAAAAGGCTCTCTGCTGTTGTATCAGCTCATTGGCAATTCCTTTATATGTAGCATCCAATCTATCCTATACACCAAAAACTGTCAATACTAAAATTGATTGTTCAAATGTGATGCTTCCTTTGAACTAACTATAATAACATTTCTAAATATTTTGCTTCAAATTTTCTATTTTTTTTTTTCTTTTTTCTTTTTGTACATTAGCTAAGTTGAAAATTGAGAAAATAAAACTTTATATTTTTGTTCTCAAAACATATATATTAAAAAAAAAATACCTATTTGAATATGAATGAGTATATATATTCAGTTTATTGCTTTAGAAATAAAATTTGTTTAAGAAATGCAATCATATTCCTTTTTTTTTTCTTTTTTTTTAACGATGCAATTATGAACCATTTTTTCTTCCCTCAATATGAAAAATATTACCAACATTTCGTTTTTAATACACAAAAACACATATATTATATTTATGATAATTTATGCACACGTGCACATATTACATATGTGTAGTTTGTGAAATGCCCACTATTCAGAGGTAAAAGCGTAATCAGTGTGTTACAAATGGAAAAGTGTTTGCTAAATAGGTGTCTGCTTTCTGCGAGTGTCTGTTATCGAGGTCTTGAATATATATTTTTAATGTGCAAAAATAATTTGAACATTCTTTTGAAAAATTGTGTCAGCCCCGCAAGAGTCAAAACCCAACCCGAAACAATGGAAGTCAACCCGACCCGCAGCAAAAAAAGTAGAAGTCAACAAGACCTGCAAACATATGGCGCAAACGGTCGGATCAGGGTAAAAGCAGGTAACCCAAACAGATGAAGGACTCTAGTTCGTACAGATTCCTTAGACTACTTAGAAACTCTTTAAAAATGGAAAAGTTTACAAGGAGTACTTAACTCTTTAAATTAAATACTCCTTTAAGACTTAAATTATGGTGAACTATGATTTAGCTTTGATCAATCATTTAATTGAAGTAAGAGTAGTAAATGGAAACTTGTTATATTTTACATGAATAATACTGCTTGTATTAGCGTCTTTCTGAAGTGTGTATGGCATGAAAGAGATTAACCTTTAAAGGAAGTGTAAAGTAAAAATTTGCTCATATTTAAAGTAGTAAAGTTTAAGTAATTATTACCATTTTACCCCCCCCCCCCTCCCTCCCTCCCGCACACAAAAAAAAAATGTGAGCTATGTGGTTTTTACCCTTTAAAATTTACTTCTAAAATCTAAGTGCACTTTAGTCGTGAATACTGTGCAATTTTAGCACTAGCGATTATATTTTAATAGACTAAAATATCTTTTCTCTCTCTGGGTTAAATAAAAATTAGAGGGTGTAAGGTTGTCTTATACAGGGGTATAACATGCATGAAAAAATATGGTTAAGCCCTTTAAAATACTTCTTAGAGACTTCTTAGTCTTCTTAGAGACAGTCTTGACTCCTTGGATTTTTTCTTCTGAAGCCTGTATGAACCCCGCTGTTCTCTTCAAATTAACTTTCTGTCTGAAATTAAAAATAATTATTTTAATTAATTTATTTGGTCACGATTAATAATTTCATTATTTTTTTTTAAATAGTAAAGAAATATGTTTATTTATCTACATGTTTATTTATTTTAGAATGTCTGATATTACAAGTAGAGAAATGGATGTTCAAAAACGGCAGCTACCTCAGATTCCTGTGCAAACATCAGCATCCAGTTTAGATTCTATGCCAAATAGGCAGGAGAGAATGCAAAGTTTGAGAGAGCAGCACCAGCGCATGCATCAGAAACGGCAAGGCCATTATCCTTTGGATCAAAAAGAAGAGTATTATGAAAATGAATTAAAAGAGAAGGAGAGTAAATATGTAAGTATAAAACTATGAACATCGGGTTTTAATGAAATGTAGGTATTATGTTTATGCATAGGATGAAATAGTTAATTTTTGATATTTCAAACTGAATCAAATTATTCTACAATATAGTAATACCTCAACTTATGTCAGCAATTCGTTCTAAGACTAGTGACGTAAGTCGTAAACAACTTAAGTTGAGGTACATTTCGATAAGCAAAAGGATAAGTAATAAAAATTCTCCTTAATCCAGACCTGCCAACTGCTACGAAAAAATCGTAGTTGCTACAATTTGGACCTATAAACTACGATGCTACGAAAATCGGTCTTAAACTACGATTTTAAACACAAACACATTTTTTGTTTCTAGTTGCGACTTTTAGCCCACGCAGCATATTTTTCAGGAGTGGTTCTGTTCCAAAATTTCAACATATTCGTTTCCGAAAGTTTTAAAAAACTGGTCATTAGTCTGACAATTCGGACATTAAAAATGCTCATGGAAAAAGAAAAAAAATCTGGGGCTGCAAAACAAATTTCTTAACATAAAACCCTCTTTATGTATATTAACCACGAATGAATTGGTTTCTGTATATATTTATATAGGAATTCCCTTCCTTAAAAACAGGGGTGCATTTTATGAGTTTCTTGAGGGGGGGAGGTGTCTTTCAGGGGCATGGTTTGAAATATTGTGCGGAATCGTGCGATTATCACACGGAAAAGTCTTGCATAATGAAAAATGCTGTGTAGTATTTCCCCCTTATGAATTCTGCAACAGGATTCTTCTGCGAGTATATTTTGAAATTTCTTGGAAATCCACGAATTTTTTTTTTCTTTTATGGAATTTTCCCAAATTAATTCGGGAATCGATCGCGGAAAAAATTGAGAATTTCTTCAAACGATCGTTTAAAAAGTATCGGGTATTTCGTCAAAGATCTCAGAAACAAATAGTGATTACCTTTAATTGGTCGCTGAATAAAATCGTTATTTTTGTTAAGAGTTCAAAAAGAAATTGCGAATTTCGTCAAAAGATTGCGCAAAAAATCATGAATTTCTATAAACTATCAAGGAGAAAATATTGCAAATTTCGTCAAAAGGACATGGAAACGAGCAGTGAATTTTGTTAATTGGTCGCAAAAAGACATCAAAAATTTTGCCGATCGGTCGCGCAAAACTGTTGCGAATATTGCCGATCGGTTGCAATAAACTATCGCGAATTTTGACAAATGACCGCGTAAAAAAAAATCAATTTCGTCAATTGGTTGCAGAAGAAAATAAATTTCATCGAAGGATGGTAAAAACGTGAATTTTGTCAAAATATCGGAGAAAGAAAACTCTAATTTCATCAAAAGATCAGTAAGAAAATGCAAAATTCATCGAAAGATCAGTAAGAAAACGAAAAATTCGCTGCGAAACACAAAAAACCAACCTCCAGATTAATTCAAATTTTGTGTGCTACGATTTCTCATTTTGAAAGGTTGGCAGGTCTGTTAATCCAATGAACATATTCTATTCTATTTAGGGATTATGTTACATACATTTAACATCGGAAAAAAAATACATTTGCAATAGAAGAATATGGAATGAATCAATAAGTTGTTAATTTACAATTTATTGTTCTTGCTGTCCCATTTGAGTCTTTGAGGATGCGAAAAATCTTGCAATGAAGTTTGAACAGTCAAATTTTTCTTTCTTACTGTTAGAAGCTCTTTGGAACAGCCGCGAGTTTTCTAAGCTTTTTCTAGTGACTTTTTTCATTTGTTTGTCACTGTGACTTGACTGCTGCAGGAAAGTTTCCCTTCATAGAACCAACAAAAAAGTTCATAGTGCGTCTTAATTAAGAATTTTTTTTCCAGGCTAGAAGACGTAAATGCGAGGTGACATAAGTCGGGGTACTGTATACTTATTGATAGAGTTCTCACTGCCTTCATAATGTGCTTATAAGGCCTTATTTTTAATTTCCATTTTCTAAGGACCCTTACAATTATTTAATTTTCAGTAGTAATCCTTAAAAAATACTATTGTTCCTATTAACTCTGCTTTCAAATGACATAATTTTCTTCTTGATATTTTATTTTTTATAGTATGAATGGCGATAAATGTGTTTACAAGCATGGAATTGTCAATAATAAAGAAACATGTTTCCTTAAATGAGAACCTTTTGATACAAAAAATAAAATGGGAGAATAAGTAGACAGTTTAGATTAACACCCCTCCCCCCCCCCTTCTTTTCCTTTGTTGTACACACATTCTATACAAATCCTTAAAAAGTTCTTTGAAAATCATTATTTTTAATTTTGAGAAAGGGTGAGAAACCGTATTGAGTGTAGTGGATAGAATTTAATCCAATTGCATGTAGTTGTTTATAAATGTGCTTAAAAATAATATCATAGAAAGTTATAATATTATAAGCCGCTAATTTTTAGCATTACTTTTCAAAAATGTATCATGACAAAATACAATTAGTATGTGAAAACAAGCTTTAACCCTTTGAGGGGCGCAACGTTAAAATTATTAATTAATTTTGAAAAAACATGCAGAAGAAGATACACTGGTCCTATAGACCACATAAATGTCATTAAAAAAAATTTAGCAGTCCCCGTTACAGAAAGGGGGCCGTTTGCAGACTGCAAACAGTGCCCGTGTAGGTCATTTAAGTTCGAACACTTACTTACCTTGCTTTACGGGAGAAAATATTTTAAAAACTGCGCTTATAGTGTTATATTGATAAATATTTTACAAAATCATTTTCAATAAACATAAATTTCGGTTGTATACTAAAAATTTTAAAACTTAGGAAATTTAAGATTTATGTGAAAATTTTAAAAATATAAAAATAACTGAACTCAAAGCATTAGAATAATAATTCTTTTATCAAACAATTTTTAAATATTTTCTACAAATATTTTAATTATTATTTTCAACAAATATTTTAATTATTTACTTTAATTTTTGAAAAAGCGGCTAACTTAAAAATATAAGAATTTTAAAAAAAAAAAATTATAAAATAAAAATCAGAAAATTATAAATATTTAGCAGAAAAAAAATAACTGAACTCATATCGTTATAATAATTATTATTTTATCAATCTATTTTAATCAAACAAATGGTTAATTATATACTTAATTTTTTTTTAATTTTGAAAGTGAGAATATTTAGAAAATATGAGGAATTTTTAAAATATCAGGAAAATGCAAAAAGGAAATAAAAAAAATGTAAGAAATAGTTTATTAGAAAAATGTAAAATTTAAGAAAGAACTAAGAAAAGTATAAAACGAATGAAAAAATATGTCAATAATACAATTAACACACGCTATTTTCAGAACACATTTCGCTGAAGCCAGGAAAAAAAAAATATATAATGTCCCCCTTTTTTAAAAAACACCCTCAACTTCAGTTGGCCATCAAATTTTTATTCCCTTTTACCCCCAAATATCAAAACATATAGGGTAGAAAACATAAATACTGTGTAAAATAAGAAATAGTGATGTTTTTCATTTATTCCGTGAAGTCTGCATTTTAAAGTCGTACAGGGGCGCCATTTGCAGTCTGCAAACGCTATATATAAACGTAAAAATAGAAAACAATAAAACCTTTTTTTAAAGAATAAAGGACGTATCAATAGTCATTGGGGTCTATTTATAAAATTAATGTAAAAAATTGGAAAATTTTAAGTTTTTAATCCTTGAATTAATTAAAAATTGAACCATGTGTAGAACAGCCTGGAATTGCTTTAATTTCTTTCAATGTAAATGATCACATAAACTATAGTGCTGCCATCTTTTATCAAATCAAAGAAGTAAAAAGTATTTTCCCACCGTAACCAGCCCAAAATTCCAAGATTTTCTTAGTTAAAAAAATTCCTGAAAATTGCGTTTGCAGTCTGCAAACGGCACCCCTGAAAGGGTTAATAAGAAGGAAGCATATATATTTGTTTACGCTGTATTGAGGTTTTTCACCCCCCGCCACCCCCCCCCCCCCCTCCAGTACATTTAAGTAAAAGCAGTTATGTTATTTTATACTTAAATGAATTTTTTTGTGATTTTAATAATATCTTTTAAAAAAAAGCCGAAATGTTTCAATAAATGAAAATCACAGAATATAAAATATCTTAAGTTAAAAGACTCACAACTTCCAATTTTCCTAAAAATTTGGATGTCCCTAAGATTTCTAAAAATTTCCATTTTGTCAAAAAAAAAAAAAAAAACTTGAAGAAGGGGGGGAAAAAAAACCTTGTAGAAGGGGAAAAAAAAAAGCTTTTTTTTCCCAAAGTACAATCTTTATTAAGGGAATCTCTCACATTTCTACTGTTTTAAACTTTCTGCATAAATTAAGCCCCCCCCCCCCCCCACCTCTGAAATTTTCACTCTGTCATTTGCTCCCTCAGCATACAAAGTTGATATACTTCAGTATACAATGTTTAACATTTTTAACCCATAACTACTGTGAGCGATCTGACAGACTGCTCCAGATTTTCCCCCATTCATTTCCACCCCTCAGAATAGATAATGATCCTCACCCTTATCTCTACCTTCCTGAAATGGCTCCCCAAGGTCACATTCTGATGGCCATTCTGCTAGCTGCTTTTTTCATTACGAAAGCGGTCTGTGAGACCGTTCACAGTAGTTGTGATTCTGTTTTTGCCCAAGAAGAAACTTTTTATTTTGTGGATAATTTTATACTTTTTTTCACGATACTGTGGAAAAAATGGAATCTAATTATTTGAGAAAACATCCAGTGTACCTCAAATAAACTGATATTGAGGGGACTGTAAAAAATTAGTCGGATATAGAATATTCAGATTCTGAAATTGAGTTATAGAAAGTGATCACGATTCCCGTTCGGAACTGTCACTGGACGATGAAGAAAATATATCAAGTAACTGAGAGTATTTTTATTGAAAGAATAATTTTATATGGACTACAAAAGAACCAAATCATGTTGTTTGAACTCCGAAACATAATACAATGTGGTGCTGCTGCCGAGTTTAAAAGGTCCTGCAAAAACTGGGCATAAAGCAGAACCAGAAGAAACTTTGAATTTACTATTTGTTAAAAAGTTATTGAAATTATAGTTAAATGGAGTAATCTAAAAATTAAAGTATGTAAATTGCATTATATTGATCAAATGAGACCCGAATTTAGTGACACAGATAATATTGAAATAAAAGTATTTCTTGGATTATTATTGTACTCAGCAGTTTTCAAATCAAATCGAGACTCTGCCTTCAATGTTCGAGTATGCTAGACATTGACTGCAACTGAACATTTTGTAGTGTGTAGGAAAAAGGTATTGTTTTTATTTATTTTATTTCTATGGTGGTGTGTAAATTCTCATGTATTTAACGATATTTTTTATGCAAATATAACCTAATTCTTACTATTTAACTATACTTTTATTAGATATTCATACATTTTTATTCAGCGATTATTAGAAGAGTTTAAAATTACATATTTCTTTTACTCAATGTCCCACAATAAATCGCTTTCTTTTACTATTCCCATATAACAGGATCTTTAGTCTTCAAAAATAAACTTCAAGTATCGAGAGATGATTTAATCAATTAAGTAGATAAGTATTGGTAAACAAACCATTTTTAACCACATAGTTGATATTTTATTCATGTTTTGATTTAGTGGTCTGCGAGACCACTCACAGTAGTTATGGGACAATTTTTTGTCATAGTAGTTAAGGATTTAAACCATTTTTTTAAATTGCTGTAATCTTTTCTTTGCAGTAACACTAAATAACTTGCTATAAAAGCAAAGTTGGAATTATTTATATCATCTAAGTACCCTTGTTTTCTTCCCTCTCCAAAATGTTTACTTTTCCCAGTGCATAAAGTTTAAAATTTTTAGTATTTAAAAAAAAAAAACAACTCCCATTTGTTTCTTTGCAGTAAAAATAACCAATCTAGCAGTGCCCCAGCCCTCCCTGCCCATCACACAGTTTAAAATCTTTAAAATACTTTAACATTTTGAAAATTTTCTGCTTTTCTTACTTTGCAGTAACAATAAATAATCATCTTAATCCTCTACCATATAAATTCCTGTTCAGCCTTTTCTCCTTCCCTCCTTTGCCTCTCACAATACTCAAGTTTAAAAGATTTAAAACTTTTTACACAGGGTTCCTACGGGTCAGGGAAAACCTGGAAAACAGGGAAAAGTCAGGGAATTTGAAAATTTAGGCAAAAAGTCAGGGAAATGTCATTGAATTTTTTAAATATTTGAAAAGGTCAGGGAAAAGTCAGGGAATTTTTGATATACTACTTCCATCAGAATTTCTATTATCGTCGTAAATGAAGAAATTTTGAATTAATTATTCATCCAATCAAAAATTTTTATATGAAATTTATGCAAACAATATAAAAATATGAAAAATAATTAAAAAATCGGAAATTCATACAGCACATACTTTTTTTGGCATTTATCTAAATTAAAGTCCATTGTGGAGGGTTTTACAACAATATATAAGCTGAATTTTTACTGAAGAAGGTCAGGGAAATTTTTGAATAAAATCAGGGAAAATCTGGAAAAGTCAGGGAATTTTTTTATCAGAATTGTGTAGGAACCCTGTTACAGTTTTTGTCTTTTTTATACTTTGTCGTAATAATAAATAAGTAATCACCTTATACCATTCTGAAAAAGCAAAAGTAGATAATAGTGGAAATGTAGAAATATCAACGTTAAAAGCACTAATATTTTTAAATTTTAAGCATACCCGTTTCGGTAACATGTAGCATACTGTCCTCAGTGCTAAGGATGGTGGAAATTTGCTCACATATATAGGAGAGATGGGTATTCAAGTTAAAGGTTTATTGACCAATTGGAAAACAGAGGATTGCAGGTGACAGCAAACGGAACCGAAGTAGTGAGAAACTGCAAAAAATAAGAAAAATAGGCTTTTATGTAATATTTCCAACAGTCTGATAATGGGGGAATAGCGAATTCACGATTAACAATATTTTCAAAATTTTTATAAATATGAAATGCTTCAAGGAAGTTAAGTTCGTGTATGGAAGTCCCCCCCGGGCCACCCCCTGAATTCAACACTGCTTGAATCTCCCATCTGTCATATATATATATGAGAAAATTCCCGATATCCTTAGCACTGAGGACATTATGCTATATGCTACTGAAACCGGTATGCTTAAAATTTAAAATTATTGGGGCTTTTAACATTGATATTTCTACATTTCTATTATATTGCACCAAGCTTCTTCTTAATACTTAGGTAATAGTGGATTAAAGCTTAAATGGAACTAAAATAAAATTTAAATAGCTATAATTTATTGTAATCTACAATAATTAGTGTTTTCTACAAATGTGTTATACATACCAAAAATATGCTGTATAATTTGAAAATAATTACCTCTAAAATTTTGTGAAAAATTCCTAAAATACCTCCCTTAAATTTTACAAGGAATTTGTTGTATTTTTTCTTGTTAATGTGTGATTTATAAATTCATTTTATTTTCTAACATCTAATTTGCCATTGTTAAGCTTTGTATTTGATTAATGATAGATTAAGTTTTAACTGTATAATGAATTAGTTGTATTTAATATTCAAGCTTTCTATAAATTCAATTTCAGGCTTTACCTGCTGAAATTATTCACAGTCGGTCACATAGTTTAGATCTTTACAAAGAATCTGCTCCGTAAGTATTGTAGAATTTTCTTTCCCAATTAAGTTAATTACTTTTTAATTAAAATATTGATCTTCATTTTATTTAATACAAATGATTGATATTCTTAAACAGATCTCATTATGAAACACCTTTTGTAAGCATAAAGTTAATAGTTTATCACACCTTCAATATGTTGCTTTGCATGAATTCTATATCATTTCATCATGTTCATGTTAATAATTTCTTACATTGTTCAAAATTATCTTTTATATCTTAAAGAATTATTTTGCAAGCAGTTGTAAAAATATTTGATATTATATCTAATATGAGGGTACGCGACATTTCGGTCCCGCCGTTTCGGTCCCTGGCCATTTCGGTCCAGAGACATTTCGGTCCCTGGCCATTTCGGTCCAGAGACATTTCGGTCCCTGGCCATTTCGGTCCCTGGCCATTTCAGTCCCGAGACATTTCGGTCCCGCCGTTTCGGTCCCTGGCCATTTCGGTCCAGAGACATTTCGGTCCCTGGCCATTTCAGTCCCGAGACATTTCGGTCCCTGGCCATTTCGGTCCCCGGCCATTTCGGTCCCGAGACATTTCGGTCCCTGGCCATTTCGGTCCGAGACATTTCGGTCCCTGGCCATTTCGGTCCCGAGACATTTCGGTCCCTGGCCATTTCGTTCCCCAGCCATTTCGGTCCCTGGCCATTTCGGTCCTTAGTCATTTCGGTCCCTTGTCATTTCGGTGCCCACCACCTTATAACTCGTATACTAATTGTCGTGGGCCACCAAACGCTGTAATTTAAACATTATTTGGGACCTTTTTAAATTTTTTAACACCCCCCCCCCCCCCCAAATTAAAAAAAAAAGCTGAATATAACAGTCCGATAAATTTAATCTTTTATAACTCGTGATAATTAAATCACAGCGAGCAGAAAATTTGTTTGCTTGAACAATGTGATATAATTTTACAGGGGACATTGTCTTTTTATTATTATTATTTAACAAAATGGAATTTTTAAGCTTTATTATTTGTTATTAATATTAGGTATTTTATATATACTATAAACTGCCATAGATGATTTTTTGGTTGTTTTCATACGTTTTTTAGAACCTTTAAATTATCATCATTAATTAAATAATTTAAAAAACTGTTCTTATTTTTTCTCCTTCTTACAATTAGATTAATAATAAATGTCTTCAATAATTCAATTGGACACTTATAAGCTATTGTAGGTAAATATTTCCTCAAATCATTCTTCTACATCCTCTCCTTTAATAATTCAGAAATGAGATATATTTATTGAAGCAAAAATATTTAATTTTTCTTATTACTTTTATAATACAAAGTTATAATTTTGTTTTCATCAGTTACTTTACCATTATAAACATTGGGAAAACAATAGTGATTTGGTAATTAGGTGTGCCAGGAAAAATATTTTTTTGTCAGAAAACTCCACCCACTGCTTTATTTATTTATTTTTAATAATTATTGGTTGCATTTTTAACAGTCTTCTCACCCATTGCAGACGATTTTTGTGAACTAATTTTATTGAAACTGGGCCTATTTCTTTGTAATAAGATGATTATTTTTTATTTTATGTAATAGTGTAAGTATTATTTTAATTAATTTTATTTTCAATTTTTAACTGACAAAACTAAGGTTTTTAGGTGCGTTCGTAATTATATAAATACGTAGCACCTATAGTCGTCGTTCAGTCCGTCCGTCTGCCCGTCTGTCTGACCGCATATAACAGAGCAAAAACAACTCAACCGAATGGTCTGAAATTTTAAATATATGATTGTTGCATAATTTTGTCGAGCCATTTCAAATTTTATGGATATCGGCTGCATAGTTTAATTACTGGGACTGTCAAAAGTTTTTCTTTACATTGCGGCCAATGGGAAAAATTATTGCAAATGCATTTTAATGATGTTACAGCCTTCCGAATGGTCTGAAATTTTAAATATATAATTGTTGCAAAATTTTATCGAGCCATTTCAAATTTTATGAAAATCGGATGTATAATTTAATTACAGGGACAGTCAAAAAATTTCCGTTACATTACGGCCAATGGGAAAAAATTATTACAAGTGCATTTTAATGATGTTACAGCCTTCCGAGTGGTCTGAAATTTTAAATATATAATTGTTACAAAATTTTGTCGAGCCATTTGAAATTTTATGAAAATCGGTGTATAGTTTAATTACAGAGACATACAAAAGTTTTGCGTTACATTACGGGGAATGGGAAAAAATTATTGCAAGTGCATTTTAATGATGTCACAGGCTATGCACTCATGAAGTGCAAAAAAAAAAAATATACATTCAGTATAATATGGGGTGCAAAAAATAATTATAAAACTAGTTATAGTACGAACGCACCTCATTTGCCACGTTTGACGAGCAATTTCCAGCTTGTTTGTATTTGTCGTTTATTTATTGATTTTTAATATTACCCTTTTCCTCCCACTTTCCCAGAAAAAAATTAATAATTTTTTATTTTAGTTTTAATATTAATTATATTAATAGTTTTAAATTTCGGTGACTTTAAATATAAAATAAATAAAAATGTAAAAGATAAATTTCAGTTTATAACTACTATATGATAAATTGAATATAAAATGTATTATGTATTGGGTTTATTTTAAAGTAAAAAAATGTAATGTATATTAATAATGTTATTAATTTAATAAATTAAGGATACATTAAATAAAAAAATATATTTAATAAAATATTAATTAATAATAAATAATAACCTAACTTTTTTGAGAATTAATTAATATAGCAATTGTTAGTAGCAATTATTAATAGCACTTAAAGATTTTATTCAAAAGTTTTAATTTATAATTTCCAAAAAATAATATAGGAATTTTTTGAAAAATCAGTCAAAAACATAAAGTCTAAGTAATAATTAATTAATTAATTAAACATAATAATAATAATAATAATAATAATAATAATAATAATGCAACATTGTACAAATACGTAAAAATATCTTTTAACAGTGTTAGGTGATATTATGCAGATTTTAATTTTTTAAGTACAGTTATAATTTACAATTCGCAAAAAGTAAGAAATTATTAATTAATTATAATTAAAGAGCAAAAATAATATTATAAGCTAACTAATAAATGAATAAACAACATGTTTATCTTCAGAACCCTTATCACTTTTATACATCCTAATGAAGTTAATAACGTTATAATAACCGACAATTAAAAAAATATATATTTGCATTTACCCTATAAAAACTATTATATAGTTCATGTAATAGTTTTTAAACAAGCAATTGATAAATTAGTTATCTAAACAATAATTAAAATAATTTTGAATTGATAAATACGTTTAATAAAAACAATTTAATTTTTGAATTTTTTGTTACTTAACAATATAACTATGAGTGTTTTCAACTTGTCGTGCAAGTTAAATTCATGCTGTATCAAATTTATTGCAAACTAACGGCAAACAAGTAATCAAAAATACTGCAAACTTACTGCAAAGTAGTAATCTTTCCATATCACACTATAAGTTTAACCCCTTCGAAGGGGTCAATAGACCTGATCAGGTCTATTGATGCGAAAGCGCCGTCAGAAGGTGCATGCATAGGTTTTATCACCATAAACAAGTTTAGGTAATATTTGTACTTTTCATTTCGAGCATTTTTTGGTATTTAATAAGTATAGCGTTTAGAAAAAACGGTGCCTACCGAATAAAATTTCTGCAATTTCTGCGTATGTGCTGATTCTCATTGTTGTTGAGTCTCTCAATAGAGAGATTTTTTGCTTTCGTCACTTTCGTGAATTAAAGACAGTCTTGCCATCAGTTTCACAACAAACTACTCATGCAAGTGGATGATGGTATACCTTGCGGGAGATTTGCCGCGAATTTCTCAATTCAAATTTGTCACGGCAAGATAATATCAGAAAAAATCAACTTTCTGCTAATGTTCATGCTATCTGGGTTACCTCAAAAATTTCCATGGGGAGCGCGGCGGATCGCATGAACGGCTCATGCGATTGACACTTATGTGAAATCATTATCCAATATCTATTACAGCACAAATTCTTAATTCAATGGCAAGAAATTAAACATGAAAATTGCTGTTTTACACTTAACCACTTGGCCCTAACTTTATTGTAGGCAAATGTTATGTAATATGAAACTTGATTTAACCTATTCGCTGCCAAAACTAAGAATTTTCAAATTTTTTGTTGAAGGTCGTTTGCCAGCACAAATTCAGAAAGATAAATTTCGCTTTACTAATACATCGAAATTTCTGCCAATAAATGAGGCATTTTTTTAAATTCTAAAATAGTGGTGACAAAGTAATCAATAAATTAAAGCCACGAGTATACTCGTGAATGACAGCGAATGGGTTAATTAAATTTAACTCCTCAGTATGCGCTCAGCTTTTTACATCATAAGTGAATCTTTTTCACTGGTAAATATTAATGTAACTTGAATGTATTATTAGTTGCAGTTATAGAGATTGGCCTTATATTTTTTATCCATGCTTTTTTTTTTTAATTAAGAAATTAAATAAGGATATACCTAAATTCTTAAATTTACTCGAAATACTTCTATCATATATACACAGTCAAGACAAGATTCCAAGGACTGGTAAAAAGCTCCATTTTAGACAGGCTTCCATGTAAAGAAGTGTCATTAATTATACTTCTAAGATACACTACCTCAATAACATCTATTGTTCGTTTCGCAGGGATTCTGAAACTCTTCCGTTTGAGACAGGATTCCGTTATAGGAAGATTCCGCTTTCACAGGTTTCACTATGCTTCACTAAAGAAGGGTGAAAATCCCCTTTTCAGACAGGTTTTCAGCAAATTTAATTGTATCGCAATTCATATTAAGACCATGTAACGCTTACGTTAAAGACAGGATTCTGTTATAGACAATTACTATTTTGACAAGTTTTATTCTATTCATATGATATAAATAAGTATATTTATATAAATACACAAAACTTTTAAAAATGGAACCTGCCTATAATGGAGTTCTGTCTTAAACATAAATGTTCCATAGAGCTACGGAAAAGAATACTATATAAATACACCAAATAACATGGAAACCTGTGTAAAACGGAAATTTTCACAAATATTTACAATTTCATCTTGACAAGTTTTACTATATATATAACATGAAGGGAAAATTCTGGACACCCCCCCCCCCCCCCCCGAAACGAAATCCTGGCTACGCTACTGCATGTCGTCCCGGTTTTTTTAAGCCATTAAAGATGAAAAATGCCGTGTGGCCACAAAAAAGCGCCGGCTGACTAGAACAAAGAGAGCGCGAGTAGAATAATTCTTCTAACTGGATCTTTATTTAGCATAATCAAATGGGGGAAGCCAGGACATCTACACTTGACATATATATATACATGTATAATATTCTTTTGAATGAATAACATATAGATATCAAGAAAAGCCAAATATGTTTTCTAAATTTCCAAATTTCTTCATTGTGATATATTTATAAAATTTCTTAATTTAAAATGAAATTTTAAGTAAAAATGATTCACTATACATTACTATTTTGAGATTTTATGTTATTTTTTTTGTATTTTCATTTTTATTTTTTATTTGTCATATTAAAACATGTAGGCTGCTTTAATTCTAAGTACATATGTCAAATAAATAACAAAGAAATATTTGAAATACAGAATTAATTTTAAATACGAAAAGAATATTTTATGACAATAGAAATTTTAAAATTTTGATTTATGTTTATTGTGCTCGTAGTTTTTGAATGTAATAAGCATATAAAAGTCTTAAATATATTAAAAAGGATTTGTAATTGTTGCAAACCACTTCACCGTCGACGGGTATGGGGGAAAAGTGCTTTTATCCCCGAGTTATCTCGGGGCAAACAGTGAAGTGGTTCAAAATTAAAAATATTTTTAAACTTGTCATTCGACACCGGTAGAAATAGCGGTAATATTATTGTTACATGTAAAAAGATTAATGAAGATAAATGAAGATGAAAATGAAAGATTAATGAAAGATAAAAAGATTGATGCAAACTTTTAAATAGTTTTTCAAAAAATAGTAAATTAAAATAATTATTAAAATAAAATAGAAAGTTCTAGTCTGTTCTGGTGCAGAATTTAAAAAATAGTGTGTCTTTATCACAATTCCATGTTAAGAACCCCCCTTTTTAAAAAAAATATGTAAAATGCAATACATTTAAAATTGATGCGCCGTTAAATAATAGGATAAAATAAAGATTTGTAAAAATATTTGCAGATTTTTTCATTATTAATCACATAGTGTGCAAATTATATACAATTGAATATGTGCATTTTGGCATGGGCATTTGCATATGAAAATTAAAGCTCGACTTATAAATATTTTTAAATTGTCTGGACTTTATATTTATGATAGACTAAAATATGAGGAGCTTCTATAAAGAATCCACAGAACTCTCCCTTCCCCCACTCCTGAAAACGATTACTTCTACCATATAAAATTTGCATGGGGTGCTACAATTTGATTGCGAGTTATAAGTGTTTGCGGTTTTCGGGCCTTATATTCGGTTATACTAAAATTTCAAGGGTTCAGTTAAAAAATCTTATAATGTACCTCCTTTTTTAAAGATTACGTTTACCGTACAAAATATGAGTGTGATTACGATAATTACAGAGCGAGTTATAAATGTTTTAATTTATCAGGATCTTATACTTAAGATACACTAAAATATATAAAAAGTCAACAGAGCCCCCCCCCCCCCCTGCCTTATAAAACGATTATGATTATCATAGGAAATTTGTGTGGGCTGCGACAATTTTGATCTGTGTTATGAGTGTTTGCGTTTTCGAATCCTTATATTCGAGTTATACTAAAATTTAGGGAGTTCAGTTAAAAAATTTGATAATTTTTCCCTCCTTTTATAAAGATTACGTTTACCATACAAAATATGAGTGTTTTGCGATAATTATAGATCGAGTTATAAATGTCTTAATTTATCAGACCCTTATACTTATGATACACTAAAATATAGAAAATGTCCCTCCCGCCCTTGTTTTTTAAAATGATTACCATACGAAATTTGTGTGTGTTTACTAAAATTTTAAGGCCTTTATTTAAAAAAACTCTACAATGTCCCCTATAAAATTGTCACCTATTTCAAGTGCGCAAAATTTCAGCTTGCTGGAGAAGGGACCGAAATATCTCGGGACCGAAATGTCTTGGGACTGAATTGTCTCGGGACCGAAATGTCTTGGGACCGAAATGTCTCGGGACCGAATTGTCTCGGGACCGAAATGTCTTGGGACCGAATTGTCTCGGGACCGAAATGTCTCGGGACCGAAATGTCTTGGGAACGAAATGTCTCGGGACCGAAACGGCGGGACCGAAATGGCGGGACCGAAGTGTCAGGACCGAAACGTCCTGCTTCCCTAATATGAACATGAGAAAAATTGATACTTTCCTATTATCCAAACTCTTAGAACAATTGGTGCAAATCTTGTCAATTTTAAATCTAAATGTGCCAAGTATTTGAGTTTGTCCAGATAATAAAGTAAAAATTTTTATTGTAATTTACTGCATTCAATTGGGCTGTAGAATTAGTAATTTTTTTCTTTTCCCCGTTCCACTAACAGTTAAGAGTCTACTTCACTCTCACTAAAACACCCGCTTACTAATGTTAATCTTATGGAAGAAATTTTTTTTAATATCTTGTTTGCATTTCAATATTTTTTTTTTTTTCTTCAGATAGCTGAAATTGATTTTGTTTTCAGTATTTTTTTTTTTTTTTTTATGAGGATGTTTTTACTTTCGGAACTAGTTTCAACTTTAGCTATCCAATACACACACACACAAAAAAAAATTAAATATTGAAATGCAAACGAGATATTTAAAAAAAAAATTCTCCTATAGTATTAATATTAGCGAGCAGATGTTTCAGCAGGAGTGAAGTAGCCTCTTAAGAAAACTATCTAATTATTTATTTTTCTGTTTTTCTTCCGTGTTCAAACTGGTCTTTGTAGTCAATGTTGAATTTGGGGATCAGCCTGCGAAGGCAGACTTATCCTCTTGCGGGGCATCAAAATGTCCCCTCCCACTTCGAAGTTTTGGAATTGAATGTCTGTTAATAGTCTAGAAGTACAGTTTTTCCCCTGGAACTCTACAGTATCTCCCTCCCCCCATCCTTCCTGAAAAAACTGCAAAAATTCTTCTCAAAGAGAAATGTCTTAACATTGTTTGTAGCTATGAGGTTAAAATTACTTTCCACTGAGGAAATATGAAAGTATCAAAATTGTCATGTGAAAGTATCAAAAAATTTTTATTAATATTTATAAGATTAATATTATTATTTTCACAGAAACACAAAGCTGCCTGGTGAAACAAATCGTTATAGTCACTATATGAACTATAAAGAAATCCAACAACACATTAATCAAAGAATACATCACGATCATATCCGAAGCTCAAATAATAAAATCAAACCAGATGTTAAACATCCTCCACCACCAGTCCCTGACTGTCTCCCATCAAATTTTATGGACTATGAGAGCATGCATCATCTGCAAAGGCACACAACATCTACACAAGGCTCTGATATCAGTAGTAATTCTCTGCCCCGAAGTGCTCATTCCATGGATCAAGTGCTGCCTCACACACAGCCATCTGTGAACAAGTCTTACTTCATGCATGACTCTCATGATCATGGAAACTATGGGCATATGAATGCGCATCATTTTTATCCTAACAACAAATTATATTCTCATATCGTGCCAGGCTCAAAAGTCTGAATTTTAAATAAATTACAGTTTTTATTTAGAAAATTTGTTTTTATCGTTGCATGTACTTTTACAGGCAACATGTTTTGTAAATATTATGAACATTAATGTGAACATTTTACTATTCCATCACTGATAATTGGTAAACATTTTCTACACACGTGTGTGTATGTGCATGTCATAAAGGTATGTTTACACTATGGTTTATTTTGTTAATTTGAATTGTCTCGGAGCGACTATGGTAATATAAATGTGGATCTAGAATTCATTATGTTGCCTTGGTAACTCTTAGTGATTCAAGCCTTTGATGCAAAATAAGTCATAATGTAAACTTAGTTAAAGAAAAATAGTTACAATGAATTACAAATTCATAATTCTTAAAAAAATAAAAAAAGTATATCTTGAAATTGTAAGAAAGAAAAGAAGCATTTAAAAATTAAGAAATATTCTTAGAGCTTATTGACTGACCAAATGCTTAATTAATTTATCTGCTTACATTGTTCTAAATTTTAAAAATTAATATTAAAATATTTTAATTTACTAAATGTCAAACTTTTAACATTCCATTTTTAGTTGAACTTAAAAAAATTCCATTTTTTTTTTCTATTTTGCAAATTAAGAATTCTTATTTTCTATATAAAGATATGCATCTACTTGTAAAATAATTAAAAATTTTCTGTGCTACATTTACTGCCATGAAATTGTCAAAATCAGTGTATGTATTAGTTGTGAATTTCATTATAATTGTAATTTCTTTGTTCTTAGTCTTTCAGATATGTTGTCCTAAAAGTTATGTAAATTGAAAGCTTTACGCTTGTATAGTTATTCACTTTGTTATGTCTTGCAAAACAAAATTAGAGTAATTTTATTTATAAAACTTTCCGTCCACCTTACGAATGTTATGCATTTTTTTAGCTATTTGATTTTAACCATGTTTCTTTCTCTAGGGCTTCCACATTTGTTTTATACACTTATATCTTTTAGGAAAAGTAATTCAATTCTGAATGAAGTTGAAGACATCATCATTTTAATATTTTGTAATAATTTGTAAATTTTGCTTTGTGTGATAAGTAGTATTATTAAACTTGTTTTAATGTTTGAGGTGTTACACATTTAATGAAGTTCTATGTTACCTTTGATTGTCATCTTGTTCATGCAAAATGGAATACATTCTATTTTGCTAAAGGCTTTGTGCATTGTACTTCTGTTCTGCTTTTTAAGGTTTTCTTTTTTTTTTTTTTTTGGGGGGGGGGGGGGGGGGTACTTTTATAGGGTTCTTGGCAAGATTGAGAAAATGGTCTTGGTAAGAGAAGAAAATTTGCCAACCTATTCACTATGTTATATACATAAGCAATTTCTTCATTATTTGTGCAATTTCTTTATATATTTACATACAGAAGCTATTTATTTATTATTATATACAAACAGATGTAATATATCTTTTATGTAGAATCAGAAGTAATTTTTTTCATACATACAATTCCAGCATAACAGTTCAAAAAGTTTTTTTTTTTTTTTTTTTCAATAGCTGTTTACATCATTAGGCAACAAATATAACTTTCTTGTGAGAATACCACCAATACCATTTTAAGTAACAGCCATAGACCCTATAAAAAAGAAGTACCTTTTTTTCCCCCTTTTCTTCTTTTAGTTGTTTTAACTATTTAAAGATTTAGTATGGTTAATTTAAATGGAGTTGCCACAAGTTTAAAAAATATTTTTTCTTTTTTAAGAAATTGATAAGAATGTATATTTTGGCATTTTTTAAAAATTATTTTATCAAAAAATAACATGCATAAATTATACACACAAGGTGAATTGTACGTCACTTTCTTATTCCTACTGTCAATTGCATAGTCAAGAGGATAGCCCATAAGGCCCACACCCCCTCCAAGATGATAAAAAAGTAAAAAATAGATTGCATTTTTTATGCGGAAAAAAGTTAAGGTTTGTATGTAAATAAGCTTTCGAAAGCTAAGCTCCTAGAAATTAAAATTTTTAATTGAATTTGTTTATTTGAATTATAAAAATATTAAATACTTTTTTTTTTTTTTAGGTTCAGCCATTATATCAACCCCTATACTACAAAAATTACATTGTATAAAATTTGGGACTTCTACTACCTGTCAAATTCAATTTAATAAGCATTAAGTAACCTTCAGACCTAGAATTTTTAATGATTTCAAATTTCCATGATCAGATTTAGAGGTTCACTACATGTTATATTCAAATAGCATTTACGTTCAAATGTTTATTAGCAAATCTGTGCTCTCCGCAACACCACTACCACACATACACACCAACAATGTTTTTAGACATTTATTTTCATTTTTGAATTGTCTATATTTTGGTGACATGGAAGTAGAAAGAGTTTATGTGAATAAAGGAAGGGTTAGAAAAATTATTTTTGTATATTATTCAAAGCTTATTCTGTTAGTTCAACTATATTTCCTCTTAAAAGAAGGAGGCGGTGTGTGTGGGCGGCGGGGGGGGGGGGGGGGGGGGGGGAGAGAAGGGAGACGCTAAGGTTCTTTAAGTTCACATAATTTTTTAGTAGATTAAAGTTTTAAAATATATATAAAATAAAAAATAGATGTATCTAAAATCTGAAAATCATTCAGTCCTAACCTATTCAGATATGAGATAAGGTACTATAGTTTCATAATTTGATGACTTCCATTTCACAAAAGTATTACACTTAAGGCTATTCGCAACACCAAACTAACTTTTAATCAAATTCATCTACCAATATATTTAATAACATTTTCCATTTTTCTGCAGAAGTAAAAGAACTTTCACAAAATGCTGTCAAAACCGGCGTTTTAGTTGATTTTTGGGACATGGCAATCCAAGTATAAATCAAGATATAATACCCATACTTGTCAAAATTTCCATTTTCAATGTAAAATTTACACTGTTTGGTCATTATTTTTACACTTAAAAAAACTTCCTTTTTAATCGTGTACATCACAAATTGTTTTCTAGTTACTTTTAATAACAGTAAATACTGAATGCCAAGGGAATATTTAATACTGTAAAAAGAATAAGTTTAGGTTACATTGTCAAAAATCATCAGAGGGAAATCTTTTAATTTTCCATTTATGTACAGAGACGTTATGTTTTGAATTTGCTCAGACATTCTTTAAAAAGCAAAAAATTAAATAAGAAAAGCTATGCATGTTATTAAAATAATTTACTTAATGAGTGTTATAATACTTTTCATATGTTTTTATCAAACTCTTTATAATGGTCATAACTGTATTTAACAATATTCGTCTATTATGTACTTTAAGAAAGTGTAAAAATTTTATTTATATGTTACTTAAAAAATGTTTTACATGGTTCTTATTTTTATATGGAGAAAAAATTGTGTGAAATATTTTTCACATGTGATTTTATACTTTGCAATTTTCAAAATTTGGCATTATGTAATACCCTATTCCTGAAATAATAAATCACATTATTTGATTCTTACGTAAGGAGCTGAACATATGTAACGTTATCAACTTTTTGGAAATTTTGGGGACCTCCCCCCCCCCCTCTTACGATGTGCATTATCATTCCTCGAACACCTCCACCCTCCCCCAAATGATATCATTATCAGTGTCCTTTTATATATATATATATATATATATGTTTGCAGATATGGTTATACATTTATTATTCATACTTTACTGATTTAAATGAAGATAAAAAGTTAATAACATATCACTATTATATGAGGGGTTCACAATCATAGTAAACAAAGTCCATTTAAAAAAAAATGATAGTCCATTTAGAAGGTGCATGACATCTGTTTTATCCACTCCCACAGTGAATCAAGTTTGTTTTCACACACTTTTTCATATATGTCATCAGTTTGCAGACTTGCTTTACTGTGGGAGTGAATAAAACAGATGTTATGCTCCTTCTAAATGGACTATCTCATTTTTTTTTTTCAAAATGGACTTAGTCTACTTTAATTGTGAGCCCCTCATATATGAAATGACTTTATATCAAATAACACTAAGAAAAACTTACTATTTAAAAGTATTTAATAATAGCTTTTTGTTACATAATGCATTTAATAGTAATATTCTCATCTTGCACTTGCTCCCTGCACGATGGTAAACAGAACTTATAAACAAAACAGGTGGACAATATTCTTCTCCATTTACTAATAAACTAGTAATTTTTTACTAGTAAACATAACAAGTATCATTTCAAACCTGGTTTCTCTAATAAAGAATTATGTATGTGGCAAAAGAATTGGAATGGCGAATGTTGGGATATTCCATATTTTGAAATGAAATGATTTTATAATCCTTTAATGGTTTTAATAATAGCTTTGTATTTTTATAAAAATAGACAACAGAATTAAAAAAAAAAAAAAAAAATAAGACTATTGATGTAAAGAAGAAATTATCAAAAAAAGAAAATTTTTCTTGGATCAAAAATGATAACAATATTAACAGACAACCCCCCCCCCCCCTACTTCCCTAGAGTATCATATTAAGTGCCAGATCTTCCCCTCCCCTAAAGTGAAAACATTATACATGTACAGTTCCTAAAAGTGAGTTTGTATAGTGTTAAAAGGTTTTGTGTCATTGAGCAAAAAAAAAAAAAAAAACCTTCAAAAGAAAATTCATAAAGATAGACAAATTTGTTTTCTACATTAGATTCCCCTACACCTTCCTAATTTTTGATTATGATTTTTCTTCTAGTAAAAATTGCTAATTTATTATTTAGTGGTAACTCCATAATGATTTAGAATTTTTTTTTATGTTTTTGTTATTTTGTATGTTGTTATTGTTTTCATCATTCCATTTTTATTAAATTTTAGCATACTTTTGAAAACTGAAAGAATGTACAAATGTATTAAATAGAAAATATCAATATTTCATATAGTGATGATTATTCTGTGATAGGAATAGTGGGACCATCTAATTATTGGTCTATTTGATGTGATTAGTAGTTCATGTGAATAACAAGTTATACCATTATAAATTTTGCTAGAACTTTTATTAAATTGGTAGTATTAGAGAATGTTCGTGATATGTATGTACAATTGAAATGTATTTAACATAAATTTACACACATAATTTTTATGGTCTTCAGAGGAAGAATAGAGTACAGTTTGTTTTCAGAATTCACTTTCCTCAAACTACTTGCATGATTTGTACTTTTTTTAAGGGGAGGTTTTCCCCCATCTTAAATTAGGTGGTATGTTATATAAGTGCTCATTTGTTAGTAAGTGCTTAAGTATTAAATGATATCATCAATTGTGATTGGGACATTAAAAAACTATTTAGTCAAGGGTTTTTTTTTTTTTTTCTCCCTAATTAAAAAGAAAATATTGTATGAAGAAAGGAAAAAATAGGTAGCCATGGAAAAGATTTTAAAAAAATTTCTCTTTATATTAAAAAATTAATTTTTTTATACTTTCACTTATTCTGAAATATTTAAAAATTATTTTATGAATTCATTGTTTATTTGATGGATTTCCTTTTTTTGTAAATGTAAAGGTTTTTATACCGATCTTTGATTTTTATCTCTAATTACTGATGTTTAAAGTCTTCCTTATTCTTGTTCTGCAAAACATACACATTTGTAACATTATCATGTGAAAATGTATCTGAAAGTGTTTATGCTAATGTTACCTTTCCAATAATATCTGTGATATATTTTTAGACTTTGTTCTTAGTTGCAGTTTTTAATAATTTGCATTGGTTTATGTCAGAGGTGGACAATCTGCTTGCTAATGATCATGTGTTGGTAGGATGTATGTTTCAGAAGGTAAAAAAAAAAAAAGAAAAGTGTTGTTCATTATGTAAAAAGAGTTTTATATACAGTTGGGGATACAGTTAATAATTATATACAAACAAACTATTCATAATTCTAACACTTTACTATGCTAACTTAGGAGTAAAAATCTTCTGTGTCAGAATGTACTCCAAAGAACTATATAGCATGTACTGTACATTGTTTGTAATTATCTATGTACAGTAGAGCATCGTTTATATGACGCCAAAGGGACTACTGAAAAACGTCGTATAATCGATTTTCCATTCTAAAACTAGAATTAATTTTGGTTTCACTTAATTTTAATGTTTAACATGTTGGTTTACATAAATTTATAAATTAAACAAACAAATAAACAAAAAAAAAAGAAAATACAGTAAGCAATTTAACTGTATGTACCTTTATTTTGTGTACCTTTTCCTTTATTTTTTGGCGATCATGAATAATTGCCTTCAAGGTAGAAACTGGAATACCCATCATTTTATCCAAGTCAACTTTTGATCTTCCGGGTAAACTTTTACAATCGAATACTTTCAAAATTTCAATTTTTCTTTTACTGAGATTGACTTACATTTTTGAGACATGTCTGAAAAGAGCTGTGACCGAAACAGTACGAAAAGTGAAGAATGGAAAAAAAAAAAAAATCTGTACTGTTAGTGCACTGATAAGCAAAGAATGCGCCGTGTAACAGTAAAACAAGTCGGGTAAGCTGACCATACCTGCAAAAAGAATCACCTCTTCCAGTGTAATCAGTTACGCGTAAACTGGTAAAATAAATGTTTACAAAATCTAAAAACCGACATATTAACGATTTTGTGCGTTGTATAAAGGATATATTTTTACATTAAAACAAATAGGAATGAATTGGGACCACACTAAAACGTCGTATAAAGGATCGTCATATAAACGATGCTTTACTGTATTTAAAATCCAAATGTGACACAGATATTCATTCATCACATATTTTTATATAACAAATGGGATTAGAAAACTGATATTTAGTATGAAAGCTACTTTAGAACAGACGCTCATTAAAAATGGATTTCACAAAATTTTGAATTTTAAAAGGCTCAAATTGAGTGAAAAACCTTCTAAAAATCATTTTTCATTACGATTTATTTTAATATTCACACTAGATGTATGAAAATTTTATGTTGGTTAACATATGTGCTTGCTGAGAGATTTTTTTTTTATTCTTATCTTAAATTTGTGAAATAAGGACACATTGAAAAATCAGTTTCATGCTGATTATTTAAAACTTTTCGGTCAAAGAATTTAAAATATACTATGCAGTAGGGATGTGATGAATATTCGTTCACTATTTAATATTTGACTCTTTTGTCAAATACTTCAGCCAAATATTGTTAGATATGTAGCCGAATACATTAATCATTTTTCTTTTTTTAAGCAGTGCTTTTCTCAAATCCAAATCTGGTATTTCCTGACACATTCATAAAGCAATTTTCATTTTTAAATGCACAAAATTTTCAGTTATTCTTATTAAGATATTAAATAAATCAAATAGAATTTTCTGTAAAGGTAAAGTATCTGTAAAGAAATGGCATCAAAGTTGGAAGACACAACTGTCAGGGAAAAGTTATTATTGGGGAACAATCATTTACAATTCAAGATGCAACACATTTACATATATATATATATATAATTAAAACACTATTCTATTTTAAAGCAGTAGGATATTAATGTTGGTAAGTTTCATTCACATATAAAAATGGCTTTATGATTGTGTCAAAAAAACTCATTCTTCAGCAATAATTTTCGAATAATTAAAATATGTATACGAAGCAGCTCAAATTTTGACTAAAATTTACAATAGACATTCAATTCCATTCCCCCCCCCCCTTAATGTGGTGACTTGAACGTATTGTTTGTATTGTAACTTTAGATAAAATGTTGTCCACCTTTGACTCTGGTTTGTAGCATATTTACTTAACTCTGATGTACTATTAAATGTTGTGTGTGCCATATTATAAGACCTTTAGAAAAGTGTGTAGGATGTTACTAAAACTTGTATTTTTCAGATTTAAACTATATATAGTAGAAAGGAAAATCAATGGCTGTTAAATACTTGGATCTGTTATAAAAGGTCAACTTAATTCTGAATATGAATCGAACAGTCTATCTCATTAAGTACTTAAACTTTTTTTAATCGGTGGCATTTTGTTCTAAACAACAGTGAACATCCTTTTAATTAGTTTGCTTAGAACAACTCTGTAAAACCTGCCAATGACTCCAGAAATGTTTAATAATCTGAATATATATATTATTTTTTAATTGGTGCTCTCTCTGTCTTACCTCCAATTTTGGTTTTGATTGTAACACATCTATATCAACAATAGAGAATAATACAGGGTGCATTGCAGTCCTTAAAGGTGCTTATATGTGCTAATTTTAAAGTCCTTAAAAGTATCCCTTTTTGGGTTACTTATTTTTTTAGTAGAAGTACTTGTGTTGTTTTCATTCTTAACTGAAATGCAGTTTTGAGATTGGAAATATGGAATTTGTTTAAAGGGCGGAATTATTAAATCTAGGAATTCAGAAGAGTTTGTCATGTGTCTGCCAGTAACTGATTTTTGACTTTGACCTGCTATGCATGGTGTAGCTAATGAGGTGCACATCCATTTCTTTTACTTGCATCAGTTGGAGCTTATTTTAAATAAATTAATTTTATATGCATTCATATTTCAGCACCTAACACTAGAGAATGGTCACAGATTGAAAACAAGACTGATGTGATCAATTTTTTAAATAATTGCGTTGATGATATGTTCTGTGTGATCAATTAAATAAACAAATGGTGCATTTTTAGGATTAATATATTATATCCTATCTGATTGGACATTTAATATAGATTTCCAATCTGTTTTACTATTTTATTTATGTATATATATATATAAATAGCTTAAGTAGCAGAAAAGTTATAACTTAAAAACTGTAGTTAACAGATATAGGCTTGTAATCCAAAATAAAGGATGGCCAATCTGATATTGAAAGACATTATTGCAGGATTTATTATAATTAAGATTTTCCTTTTTCAAGCATATAAACTTATTTTTACTATTTTGATTTGTAGGCGATATCTTTTAACTTTCCTGCTGTAACTTTTTAATAAAGCTAAAGTTATCCTATAATGGTCTGTAGACTTGAAATGTGAAAAAAAACAAAAACAATCTGTGTTTATAACTGTGTCATAGGATATGTATTCCTCTTAAGATTTTGAAAATAATGCATATGATTGCATAAGCTGGTACTTAATTTTTTTCTGTAAGTGTGCTTAAAGAATTTTTGAAGGTGCTTATTTTTAAAACTAAAATAGAGCTGCTCACCCTGTAATGATTTATAGTAGAAATTTAGATAATGCAATCAATTTCCAAATTTTAGCACAAATATCTCTAAAATGATTTTAGAAACATGTTTGCTATATTTTGAAAATACTTTAATAATTATTTAATTATAACAAATATTAATGTTTATGCAATTTCCTGCCATTTTTGGAGTAATTGAAGTAAAAAATCTCAAGATAGTCATTAGGAGTTTGACAGAATTATCTAAATGTTAGCCTGTCAATTAGTGTTTTTAACATGCAGACTTGTAAAATCTATTTGTTTACAGTAATTTATATTATTGCGAATTATTTAAGCAGTTCTATGTCTTAGAACAATAAGAAGTTTGAAATTGTATTAATCGCTAATTAGACAAGTTAAGAGGATGTCCACTGCATATTGGATTTTTGGGTATTTTTTATAGTGTGTAATTTTAGCACATTTCAAGAATATTAATGCAATGTGTGTAATGTAATTTTAATGTAAAACAGTTGCTTTAGATTCAGGTAAATATTGTGATTTATCTATATTTATAATATTAATGAAATAATTTAATAATTATTCATTTGAAGCATTTTGAGCTTTAAAAAATTTTCAGCGTGAACAAAAGATTTTACTTATGAATAAAAAATTAAGTAAAAGGATCAGACAAGGTATTTTGCATACAGAGAGACAAACACTGTTAGTTTTAATTTTACAGTAAGTAGTCTATATATATATTTTAAATGCATCAGTAATTCACGAAAAATCTATATATTTATCTTTATAGTAGTTAGTAAATGCACCTGAATGTACATTTATTCACATTTGTCATAAATATTGAAAGAAATGTTTTTCATGTTGGAGTCTTGTCTGAAAATTTTAGTTTTCTTTTTATATTTTCATTACATACATTTCAAAAGTTATGCCAATTTAAAAATTAAATGTTTTCTTTTTATAAAGTAAATGCTAAATATAAATTCATTTTACTATTAACAGGTGTTACTTTAGGTGTTTCACTGCAACTTTTTTGCTTGATAAGTTAAAAATAAAATATAAACTTCTAAATATCTAGTCATAAATTTCAATTTGTTTTTGTCATAGTATTTTAATATGTTTGTTTTTCTTGAATATTCTAAAAAATAAAACTTATCTTATTTCGGAGTAAGGAAGGATAACATTTTTTAGAGATTTGAAAAATAAGTTTTTGTAGTGCATTTAATGTAAAAAAATTTTATACTTCTTCAGCTGTTTTAAGTGCAGTTTATTTAAGGGGGTTGGTCTGTCATCTCGAATTTCCCTTGCTAAAGTTAAACATATGGAAGTGACGTTCCTTCTTATTTTTAAAGTATCTCATAAGGTAATTTAATATTTTTTACTGTGTACTCTTCTTGAGAGATATGTTTTTAAGTTATCAAAATATTTCTAAAATATATGCTTAATTTTATTTGAAATGTTAAAATCTTACTCACAACTTATACAATTTTAATAAATGAAGCATATATGAGGTGTGGCTATTAAATAGCGAGACTAATGCTGTAAAATATTTTATTTTAAATTTATACATAATTAGTTATTACCCCCTTCAGTCCCTTCAATCCTTTATCCCTACAACGCTCCATTCAAATTTTCCATTGTTTGAAACAGTGTTGGAAGTCTTCTATGAGCTCTTTCATAATCTGGTTTCTTTTAATGGAGATTTGACCTAGGGGAACAGATAAGTCACATGGTGTCAGGTCAGGTGAAAAAAAGCCGATTGTCCAACACCGACGTTATACTTGGCAAGAAATGACTTTACAGGCAATGCGGTTTGAGCCAGTGCATTGTCCTAAAGAAGCACCCATAACTTGTTCTTCCACATTTCAGGTCTCTTTTTTTTTTTTTTTTTTTTTTTTTTTTTTTCTTTATTCATGGAATTTAGCAAAAACCTCAAGGTAGTAATTTTGATTAACAGTTTGACCTAGGAATCCCATGAATATCGAAAATTTTCTCCACTGTTGGCATGGAAGTGTAACCTGGGCGAGTGTCATCTTCAGTGTCTTCTCGGCCATCTTGGAAGCCCGTGCACAGGATAAACATTCATTGCCGTATACTTCTCTTAACAAATGAGTTTCAGTAGCAGATTTTTCAAGTTTAAAAAGAAATTTCACATTAATTTTTGCTCTTTTAAAACAATCATTTTTTCCGACAAAACACTAAAACAGAGTCCAGAACAAATGAAGGTCAGACTAATTGCAATACAGCAAATTTAAAGGCAGTCATCGATAAAGGAGGCTTTGTGCTACACAACTATTTGTCATATGGCGCACACGCAATTCTTCTGTCGAAGCATAAGTCTCGTTATTAAATAGCCACACCTCGTATTTTAAAAATATTTTGGCAAATAAGAAAAGAGGATGTATTATTTAAGAAGATTATGCAGAAAAAAAGTAAAAAATATCAACATCCTGTGGAGCTATTTTAAATATAAGAATGCAATCCACTCCCATGGATTTAACATTAGCAAGAGGAATTTGAGATCTGGTTGACCAATCTTCCTTAAACTATTTGTACCTCTTTTTTTTTTTTCCTTTTCTTGGCAATTTTAAATATTTAGTTATATGCTGTTTTAGCATATAACATTGTAATGCTGCATGAAACTTTGTTGTACTATTAAGTTTTTAAGCATATGCATCTCACATGTTTAATTTTAGCCTAAGCTAGTATCATTTGTATAACTTATATCCACATTCATATAGATCTGTGTTAACTATTTGCTTTGATGAAAAATTTTCAGGTTCTTTATTTTTAACCCATTACTTGATTTCATCGTATGGTTTTGAGGTGCTGTGAACTTTCTTATTTACCACTATGTTTAGAAATTTCTTAGCATTTGTAAATTTTCATAAAATACATAGTTGTCAACTTCTACATTAAAAATCATATAAAAACGTTTTGTACAAAAAATTTATTTAATAAAATGTATGCAATATTTAATAAAATGTAATGCATATTTTATTCATTATTAAATTTTTGGTTCAAGCATATTTGACTTTAAAAAAGCATAGAAATTGGCAGCAATGAAAATGTTTTAAAGTTTAACATTTAAAAAATATTTCAGTAGAAATTCTATCTGCATGCATAATCTCGTTTGATAAATTATAAATGTATTAATGATTTCCCCCCCCCCCCCCAAAAAAAAAAAAAATACCATCCAAAAAATTATTATAAACATGGCTGCAAATAACTTTATTTGGATTTTTTAAAAATGAGAAATGATCTTGAACAGGGTAGTCTTTACACATTTAAATTATGTATTTAAATTTTTTATCTAATATCATTGTCTTTTTAACTTTATTTTTTTTATATTTATTGATTTTATTTCAGATCTTACTGTTCTCTATAATTTTATTTTATACATATTTTCTGTTTATTACGTTTGGCATGTTATATAATAAGTAAATTAAGATTTTTAATTCTTGAGTATAATTTAAATGAATATAATGAATTGATCTTGATAATTTTTGCCAAATGAATTCACATTTATAACTGAGCGATGGCTAGTGGTATAAAAGTTTTCATAGTAAAAGAGCAAGAATTTTATTAAAAATGATTAAAATAAGCTCTAAATTTTGATTAAAAAATAATGTTTTTAATTAGATATTGAAAAATGTTTTTGAATTGCTTATATTTATTTTTCATGGCCTTATTTGTACTTTCCTATATTCAAAAAATATTTTTACTGTCAGTTATTAGTCTAATTTTCATTCCATTAAATAAGTTGCTACTGAACTTAATGAATCAGCTATTTGTATACACCTTTTAGACTTCTGTGATAATTTTTTTTGTGTGTGTGAAATCTGTGTTGTTGTTGTTTTAATACTTCAAAAAACAACAACAATAATATTAAATGTACTTTCCTTAGGATTTAACGTATGAATGTTTAGAAATAGAAGGTATTATTCTGCGAATGTTATCTGTTCAATATGTAGGATACAAAATGCATGGTTTGGAAGTGCCTAGGAAGTCACATAGTTTATATTTTCTCAATATTGTAATTTACTGACTGAAAATTTTTAATCTATAAATATTTGTATATATAGCTGTCACACTGTATGTGTGTTCCAGATTTCTTTTCTACTGAGGATGTATTTATGTAAATAAAATATCAACTTTTTATACCTTTTGTTGTGTGTGCCTTATTTTCTCGCACTTTATTATTTTTATTTATTTATAATCATGTAGAACAAAAAGGGGGTAATGTTTTGCCGTGAATATATACATTGGTATTAATTAGTTCTATAAAAACTGAAAATGTATAATTTTATTCGCCTCTTGAATAAAATAAAATATCTTAGTAGCTTTTTAGTCTTAATAACTTATAAAATAACTTAAATATAAATAGTCATGTGTATACTAATATTAAAAAAATTATCACATAATTGATTATATCTTTTAAGACACATCTACATACAGAATGAAGTTCAGTTACACATCTTCAATTTACATAATCTTCTCAAACTGTTAAATATACACATTATTACTATTAGCATTCAGTGCTTTAAGGCCATTGCCCCTCCATTGATTTTGAAATTTAATTATTCGTGTATAATTCACCATATTCAATAATTTTAGGGCTAAAAAAGGCAGTGCACATTATACATGGAATATTTCTAAAAAAAAATTCTGAAATCGTTATATGCTTTTTATAAGTCACTGAACCTCACTGCTTCTGGAATGAAAAGTTCTTAAGTTTCACTTTTTCCTTCTATAATCATATGAAAAACTCGTGAACATTGAATTTCCCAGCTATAACTAACTCTGTTGCCATTTATTTGCTGCAGCAGTATGCTAATTCGCACTTTGAATGCAACAGTGTAACTAAAAATTTCTGGAATCATTTATGCTTTTTATAAGTCGCTGAAACACACTGCTTCTGGAATGAAGCGTTCTTCAGTTTCACTTTTTCCTTCTTCTATATCGTATGCAAAACTCATGAACATTGAATTTCCCAGCTATAACTCTGTTGCTATTTATTTGCCGTAGCAAAATGCTAATTTGCAGTTTGAATGCAACAATGTAACTTGTTCTCTTACCCATGGTGAATGCTTATTTTCTAATAACAGAATAAGCACATTACAGAACATTAATTCTGGCTTTTCCCAAATTTCCATTACTACAGCACAACAAGTATATTCCAGTGTTTATATATATATATGAAATGATAAAAGCTAAGCCCCTTTTTTGTCCCCTTTTTAAAATTTAAATTTAGAAATTAAAATTAAAGCTTTTAAAATGCTTTTGTAATTGTGTCTCAGTTGATTGAATGAAGTTGCCCCTGTTAAGTCAGTTTTCCCGCATTGCATTTTATAACTTTTAAAGATCGTTTTGGCACATCTCATAAGAATACTTTTGCTGAATAAGTGCAATTTGTAAGTCTTGCTGCATTCTATCGGCCAAACTCAAACCACAGCCTTTATCCCGGGCAGTCAATCATTCAGCTAACGACCAATTATAGTTTAAAGACGCCTCCTTTGACTTCAACGGCCCCTAGCAGGAATAATGCGAAATACAGCATATTTATACCGATGCACAGGTCCCTGGACGGAGTTTTTTACCATCAAAAGAATGCACTAACTCCACGTCACTCGGCTCTCAAGTATCGCTTGACGGTACACAATTCTCTAGCCCGATGTCCATAAAGTAAAGTAGCAGCTCTCAAGCCAAAAAGGGCCTGATTTCTCAAAAGGATGTAACAAAGGAACAATAAATCAGGTCCCCGGAAAAACTGTGTCTTTATTGGAACGACTACTATCATAACCTGACTTTGATTTCCCGGACACCACTCCCGGCCTGCGACTACCTGACTATGCTAAAAGTTCCGAAGGTTCGCTCAGAAATCGGCGCGTCCGCGGTTCGCGCCCCGGCCCCCCTCGGTCGGGCACTGACCGACGCCACGACAGAAGATCCATAAATGGAGTAGCGGCGAATTCGTTACATATATACAGGTGTCCCAAAAAGATCCGTACAATTTCAAAATTTTATTTTAAAAAAAGAATAGGCCTTCAGCAAAACTAGTTACAACAATAGATAGAATAACTCAAAAAGTTTTTTTCTACAGTATGATGATGATGCTGCACAACACGTAAACGAATGTAAAAGAATTCAGTTCTTCAAAATGGTCACCGTAGTGCTAGTAAAGAATGTGTTGAAAGAGTGCATGAAACATTTTCTAGGAGCCCTACAAAATTAATTCATGGAATTGAAACTAAATATCCAAGCAGCTGTAGCTACTGTTGATGTTAGCATGCTAAAACGTTCATGGATTGAATTGGAATATCATCTTGATATTCTTCATGCTACGAAAGGATCTCATGTTGATGTTCACTAAGCAGCAGAAGAAAACTTTGAGTTATTCGATCTATTGTAACTAGTTTTGGTGTAGGCCTATACTTTTTATAAAATTTTAAGTTGTACAGATCTTTTTGAGACATACTATATATAAATATATATGTGATAAAAAAGAAAAGAGGAATAATTAAATAATACATTGATTGATGATTGTTAATAAGTTTGATGAGATGTAATCGATTGGCGATATAGGCGACAGTGAAATAAAATAATATTGATGAATAAGCAGCTAGGAGCTAGGAAGTTAAAGTCAGCAATGATAGAAGTAAACAGCATTTTGACATTGCCTCATAACTATATTATCACAAGCAGTCGTCCATTCGAGGCATAATATGTTTACAGTCGTGTTGTGGCTGGGTAAGGAAATGAATGAAAACAGTAGGCATTTCTCCGCTGATCAAAATAAACAAGGCAATTCAAAATCCAATACTTTTATTGAAATATACGTCAGGGGAGCAGTGCACACCTAGTTGAAATGGCAGTACCATCGCTACAGCATTTAGCTGGCGACAGATATTCTTAAAATATGTCGAACAATTATTATGATTAAACCATTTGAGGTAAAGCAATTGGGTAGATGATTTGGTACTTAAGTCTGACGTGCGGCCAGGTAATTGTTGACAGGTGAGAATTTGACCAAAACTCTGTGGAAAGTCGCGTGTAGCTGCTTTTTGTTGACTAGCAGAGAAATACAAATCATGACGTAGTGCACGTTCTGAACCAATGTGAGGATAATAAAGAAAATGGCTCTTAAAAAACATTCGAATTCATAGAAATGATCGGTGTTGCAAAATCACGTAACTCCTCTTACCCCTTGAATAAAAAACAAGAACAAAAACGCACCTGCAGTGTGTTACGTCAGACCAAATGATCCTACTGCGCAAGAGCGGACAGAACTTTTTTTCCTTTTTTCTGTGAGAATTGACTCAGATTTAGATTAGAACAGAAACTAGATATGAACGTAGAGAAAAGAGAATAACTTTTTAAAAAGAAAACTTTAATACTCGAATTGTAATATAATGTAAATAATTTTTGTTTTGTGAGTGTCTAAGCATGTTGTGTACGTCTACAAGAATGTTTAATATAATATAGCTTTTTTGTTTCGAAGATTCAAGACTTATTATTTGGATGTTGTATTATTTAATGCATAGAATCCCCGGCTATTTCTCCTTATGCGAAGGAAAGAGCAGGTAGGACATTTAACTTTTATTTTATGATTGTATAAGTTGAAAGCTTTTTATTAGATAATAAGATTAATAAGAAAATTAGAAACGGAGAATAAGATCAGTAGTAACATTTTGGCATCCCTTCCGTGGATGTAACCTAATTATGAGATAAATAGAATAAGATATTAAGATATTAGAATAATTAGAAATTATTTATCAAGCTATTTAATTTGAAGAACTGAAAAATATTGAGAACTGTTGAACATATAGAGAATTGTACTTTTTAATAGAATTTAGTTGTTGTTATTAGTTCGCAATGGCTGAAAGTTTAGTTATCGCCAAAAAAGAAAGAGCTGTGCTACGTGAAAGCATAAATAAGTTTATAAATAAAATAGAAGCTATTTTGAAAGAGGGAGAACCAGACATTTTTGATTTGGAAGAGGTAGTGGAACAGTTAAGTGTGACAGAAATGGAACTGACACGAGCAGACGGGGAAATTAAAAAATTGGTGTAAGAAGCACAATTAGATACAGAATTACAGGGCGCTCGCGAATTTAAAGAGAAAATTACGTCATGGCGCTTTAGAGCAAACAGAAAAATAAAAGAGTTAGATAAAAAGAAAACACAGGATGATTCGTTTTCTAAACGAGAAAATCCCTTAAAGGAAAACGTAAGCATTAAATTACCGAAACTAAATATCGCAAAATTTTCTGGGGATTTTGTTGAATGGCTTTCGTTTTGGTCAGCTTTTGAAACAACCATTCACAACAATGACACATTAGATCCAGTAGATAAATTTAACTATTTAAAAAGTTTTCTAGCACCCATTCCATTAAAAAGTATAGATGGATTTTGTGTCACTGCAGAGAATTATTTAAAGGCCGTCGATATTTTGAAAGAAAGGTACGGGAATAAGGATATGTTAATTTCGGTACATACAAATAAACTTCTTAATTTAACTCCACTCAGACACTCGAATGACACCAAATCATTTCGAAAACTTTTTGATGAGATACAAACGAACATTAGAAGTCTAGAGTCGCTTAACATTTCATTAGACTCTTATGGAAGTTTATTATCCCCCATTTTATTTAAATTATTACCGAGAGACCTAGTTTTGGAATTTAATAAAACGCATGAAGACTCAATTAATGTCCAAGATTTAATATCGTTCTTACATAAGCAATTAATATCCAGAGAGAAAATGTATGCGTCATCACTTAATGAAATAAATGAAAAATCAACACAAAATAATTATGCTGCTCAGTCATTTAGGAAAAATCCTTCCTTCCCCCCCCCCCCGAGTCAATAAATTTAATACGCAGAGTAATAAATTTGATTCTCCGAATAGAAAATTACCGTCAGCGAGTGATTTATTGGTTCAGAGTGAAAATGAGACTACTTGTGGATTTTGCTTTGGCAGGCACCAGACAAATAAATGTTTTAGCACTTGTAATTTACCGTTTGAAAAAAAACTTGATTTACTGAGAAAGAGAGGCCTTTGTTATATTTGTTTATCCCGCGGACATATTGGGAAATACTGTGTATCGAAGGATTTATGCGGTATTTGTAATTCGAGACACGCCCAGATAATGTGTAATAAAGAAATAAATTCAAAAGGGAAATCTACTAATTCAGAGATTAGCGATGTTACGAGACCAATGCTGTCAAATCAGGATATAATTTCTAATGTCTATTTACAAACTTTGATAGTGGAGATCCGTAATGATAATCAATCTTCCGAATTTATTCGTATCATTATAGATACTGGGAGTCACAATAGCTATATAACTAGATATGCTGCAAATAAATTGAAATTAAGGAAAATTCGATCAGAAACAATTAGACACGGACTATTCGGAGGGGTAGAAAAAACGAGTAAACATAATCGCTATGAATTTACTATCAGTAATTTAGATCATAGTTTCCGATTTAAAATACAAGCTTTAGATGAAGGAAAAATTTGTTCAGGAGTAAATTTATGCCGCGATAGCGAAATGATAAAAATCTTAGAAAAAAGGGGAGTTCATCTGATCGATGTTCGTGAAAATAATCAACTATGTTTATATGAGAATAATCCGGAAGAAGTACACATTTTAATCGGCGCTGACATGGCGGCGAAATTATTCATAGATAATATAAAATATTTTCCTGATTTGGGTATAACAGCTTTTGAAACAAAGTTAGGCTGGACAATTATGGGGAAAACAGAGGGTAATGGAAATGATTCAGAAAGTTCGTTGTCAGTTCTATCGCTGTCATTATTTACTTCAAATGCCAGTTTATCACAACTGTGGAACTTTGATACCTTGGGTATCACTAATGAAGATTATAAAAATAAAGACGATTTAGCAAGAGAGACTTATAACCATTTTCTTGAAACAGTCAAACGTGATGAAAGTGGCCGCTACGAAGTGACACTACCCTGGATTGTTGATAATTCAATTTTAGCGAGCAATCGCGTATTAGCAGAGAAACATTTGCGCAAGACAGAACAAAAACTTATCAAAACAAATAAGAAAACAGAATATGAAGAAATTTTTAATTTGTGGAAGGATAATAATATTATAGAAGAAATTTCAGACGATAAGGAGAATAAAGTACATTTCTTGCCCCACAGACCAGTAATTAAAGAAAATAGTGAAACGACGAAAATGCGTCCAGTTTTTAATGCCTCCGCACATAATGCAAACTCTCCTTCTTTAACGACTGTCTCACAAAGGGACCTAATTTGATTGAAATAATTCCGAGTACTTTGAATCGTTTTCGTAAATACAAAATAGGTATTTCTTCAGACATTGAAAAAGCATTTCTCCAGATAAAAATCACAGAAAAAGATCGCGATTTTTTACTCTTTCTCTGGTTCGACTCCAAACATAATTTGAAAGTTTATAGACATTGTCGCATAGTCTTCGGACTCACTTCAAGCCCGTTTTTATTAATGGGTACACTAAACCATCTTTTAAGTCAAGTACCCGAACAGTGGGAAAATACAGCACGAATTTTGAAAGATTCATTTTACATTGACCATTACTAGTTTAAAATCGATCGCAGATACTGGAAAATTTATAACAGAATCACAGTGTATTTTATCATCAGCTCATTTTAATTTAAGATGTTGGCGATCAAATTTGCCTCAGGCCATGATCGATGTTTCTGAAGAAAATACAAAGTTAGCACCAGTTTTGGGATTGGTCTGGGACTTAGAGCAAGATAGATTAATGTGTAAAATAGAAGAAAAAATTGAAACGAAAGAACCACTCACAAAGAGAAAAATTTTATCGGTTACCCAAAAGATTTTTGACCCCATAGGATTCTCCGCCCCGAGCACTCTTATTCCAAAATTAATTCTTCAGGAAACCTGGAAACAGAAATTAAAATCGGATGAAGAACTTCCTGAAAATTTAAGAAAACAGTTCGACTTCTGGTTAAAACAAATTAAGTTTTTACAAGAAATTCAAGTTCCACGTTGGTTGAATGTATCGCCCGAAAATGAAAATAACATTTCCTTGCATACCTTTTCCGATGCGAGTAGACACACCTATGCCACTTGCGTGTATCTTAGATGTCAAACACAAGAAGGAGTTAAAGTTCAGTTAGTCAATGCTAGAAGTGGAGTAGCGCCCATTAAAGAACTCACAATTCCTCGACTGGAGCTACTCTCGTGCCTCATTGGAGCTAGACTCGCTAAAACTATCATGAGTGATCTTCAGTTAAAACCAGAGAAGACAATCTTTTGGAGCGATTCCTCAGCAGCTTTAGGGTGGATAAGAAGAGAACAATCTTGGGGTACATTTGTCCACAATAGAGTTTTAGAAATCAGAAGCCTTACCCAAGTTGAAGATTGGCGACATATACCAGGAAATTTAAATCCGGCAGACCTCCCATCCAGAGGATGTTCCTTTGAGCAATTGGAGAAATCACGATGGTGGGAGGGACCAGCTTGGCTGTATTTACCGGAAGATCAGTGGCCACAACCGGAAGAACACCCTGACGAGGATATAATAAATAAAGAAAGGGAAAAGACAATCCTAACACTTTTAGACAATGAAGACACTAATTTACACCGTTTTTATCGATATTTTTCCTCTTATAGAAAAAACATAAGAATGATTGCATTTATATATCGTTTTTATAACACAAGAAAGAAAGAATTTCATCACCTAACATCTCCGTTGATGAATTTGAAAAAGCAGAAAAAATACTACTCAGATTAGTACAAAAGGAATCCTTTTCAGGAAACACAGATCCCAAATTAAGAGCCTTAAGACCATTAGAAGATAAAAACGGACTTTTGAGAGCAAAAACAAATATAATCTGTAGACAAGACAAAGAAGATTTTCGTTATCCAATAATTTTGCCCTCAAAACATCCTGTGGTACAGAAGTTAATTTTTGAAAAACATTTAGAAAATCATCACGCTGGAGTTAGCATACTAATGGCTCAACTTCGAGAAAATTTTTGGATTTTGAAATCAAGAAAGTATATCAGAAACGTCATTAGACAATGTGTTAAGTGTCAAAGATTGCAAACACCCAGAACAGAGGTCGAACCAGGAATCCCACCTGAAGACAGAATCAGAGATGCAGCTATATTTGAAGTGGTGGGAGTCGATTTAGCCGGTCCTCTGTACCTTGCCGATGGTTCAAAGGTGTGGATAGCTTTATTCACCTGTGCTGTCTATCGAGCAGTACATTTGGAGTTGATAACATCTTTATCAGCTGAATGCTTTATGCAGTCCCTAAGAAGATTTATAGCACGGCGAGGCAGACCATATATAATTTACTCAGATAACGGAAAGAATTTTGTTGGCACTAACAGAGCCCTTTCTAGTGTGGATTGGCAAGCTATAAGTACATTGGCCTCCATTCAGAAGATCAGATGGAAATTCAACCCCCCTTCAGCCCCCTGGTGGGGAGGGTGGTGGGAACGCCTCGTGCGAACAGTGAAAGATATTTTAAGAAAAGTTTTGGGTCGCGCCTCATTAAATTACGAAGAACTGAGCACAATACTCTGTGACTGTGAAAATGTTGTCAATTCGAGACCGATAACATACATCTCCGAAGATAATCGCGATCCCGAACCTTTAACTCCATTGATGTTCCTTCAAGAACTGCCTACATCCGGTGTCCCAGATATAGATGCATTAGACTCCCAAGATCTTAACAGACGAGCAAGATATCGTCTAAGAATAAGAAATGATCTGCGAAACTGATTTAGAACGGAGTACTTAGGACAGCTGCGGCAACAGTCTATGAAGAAGAATTCCAAACCTTTGCAAATAGGAGACATCGTTCTTCTGGAAGATACCAACAAAAGACGTCTTCACTGGCCTTTAGCCAAAATAATTGATATATTTTCCGGAAAAGACAAAATAGCAAGATTGGCCAAAGTCCAAACAGAAAATGGTATTTTCCTCCGTCCTTTCCAACGCCTGTTTCCTTTGGAAATTGATGCAGCTAGCAATTCCCCATCAGATAACATAATTCAACAGAAAGTGAACTTTAATGTCCATAATGAACAACGAAAGACTACTCCAGAAGTCGATCAGACTAGAATCAGTGTAGAAAAGAACCAACCCAGTGACAAGAGATATTTCTCCTGTGGTTACCAGAAGTGGGCGACTAGTGAAACCGCCTCTGAGACTCCGATCTGGACTTCTAAATTGTTGAGTTCCTCCCATGGATCACAACTCAAGGTGGGAGGATGTTGCGAAATCACGTAACTCCTCTTACCCCTTGAAAAACAAGAACAAAAACGCACCTGCAGTGTGTTACGTCAGACCGAATGATCCTACTGCGCAAGAGCGGACAGAACTTTTTTCTGTGAGAATTGACTCAGATTTAGATTAGAACAGAAACTAGATATGAACGTAGAGAAAAGAGAATAACTTTTAAAAAAGAAAACTTTAATACTCGAATTGTAATATAATGTAAATAATTTTTGTTTTGTGAGTGTCTAAGCATGTTGTGTACGTCTACAAGAATGTTTAATGTAATATAGCTTTTTTGTTTCGAAGATTCAAGACTTATTATTTGGATGTTGTATTATTTAATGCATAGAATCCCCGGCTATTTCTCCTTATGCGAAGGAAAGAACAGGTAGGACATTTAACTTTTATTTCATGATTGTATAAGTTGAAAGCTTTTTATTAGATAATAAGATTAATAAGAAAATTAGAAACAGAGAATAAGATCAGTAGTAACAATCGGAATATATAAGTAACATATATATATATGTACTATATTAAGCTACTAATGTGGGGGGGGGGGGGGGGGGGGGAATATAAAAAATCTTAATTTTATGGTATTTCAATAAGGGAGCAAAAATGTACATGATTAAATATAGAATTTAAAGTTTGATAATTTTCTTTTTCCCCTTGTGAGCCAGGTCTTTGGATTTTTTTAGAATCTAAAATTGCCTCTTTCAAAGTGATTTAAAATAAATACTTGGGAAAGAAACAGTAAGAAGTCTGTCAGGGAAGCTTTTATCCCTTAACCCACTAAATAAATTTTTAATTAATTTTTTTTTTTCGTTTAGATGCTTAAAATTTATTTTAAACAAGCCTGAAAAACTGTACTTGCAGGGGAAAAAAATTGTTTCAATTCCCCATTTTAAAAAATGCTGTTAGAAACTTACTTACAGGGTTTCAAGTGTTTTTCAAATGACGTTTTTTCTTAAATTTGCGCCAAAACGTACTTAGTACAGGCATGAAATTCTTCCGCGGATCCCGGATTTTTCGCTTTTTTGCCGTTTCTCGCTGGGATGTTTTGTTCCGAAATTTTAAAAAAAATTGGTCATCAATCCGAAAATTTGTCCATAAAAAATATCCCGAATTTTAGCAAATGGTCGCCGAAAAAACAATTTCATCAATCGTTCGCAAAAAAATAGCTTGATTTCGCGAGGAATCGCGGGAAAAACCCGATTTTCGTCAAACGATCGTGGAAAAAAAAACAATTTCGACACAGTACCGCTAAAAAAAAACTCCTAATTTCGTCTTTGGATCGCGGAAAAATGCGAATTCTATTAAAGGGCGCGTGTAAATTTCGTTAAAGGTGGCGCGGATAAAACGCGAATTTCGTTAAATGATCGCTGGAAAAACGCAAATTTTGTTAAAAGATCGCCGAAAAACGCGAATTTCGTCAACGGATGGCGAGAAAATGAGAATTTCTTCAAAAGATCTCGGAAAAACCGCGAATTTCGTCAAAAGATTGCAGAATAAGCGCGAATTTCGTCGAAAGATTGCGAAAAAAACACTAATTTTGTCAAAATATGGCGGGAAAAACGCGAATTCTGGTAAAGGATCTCTGGAAAAAATGCAAATTTCGTCAATGTATCGCGGAAAAAATGCAAATTTCTTTAAAGAATCGCGGAAAAAAGCGAATTTCGTCAAAAGATCACAAAAAACTTGAATTCTTTCTAACGATCGCGGATAACATTTTAATTTCGTCAAAGGATCGCGGAAAAAAAAACGCGAATTTGTCTGAAGATCGTTCGAAAAATGCGCATTTCGTCAAGAGATCGCAGAAAATTGCGAATTTTGTCAAAATATAGCGAAAAACTTGAATCTTGTCAAAGAATCTCAGAAAATTTGTTGCGATATTGTTTTCACCAGATTTTTTTGCAACAGGTTAAACATTGGCATCCCATGTTTATTAACTGATGTTTTGAGTGAAAGCATGTTAAAATTTGAATTCGACAGCTAGCTAAGATTGCTGCGTAAAACATTGCATCAGAATTATGAACTTAAAATAGAAACTTTCATTTCACGATTACTTATAGTATTTGTTTAAATTATTTATTTGATTGTCTCCCCCCAAATAAAGCAAGATTTAAACAGAAATAGTGACAATTTTATTGTGAATAAAATAACCTTATTAATTGTCATACATGCACTATTTTAAATAATATCTAATTTTCCCATTTCAAGTGCTTTACCTCTTTTTTTTTTTTTTTTTTTTTCAATCTTTTTGCAATCTCATGCCTGCAAATAAACAGATTTTTTTTTCCTTTCTGCTGCTAATTTTTCATTATTATTCCAATCGGTACCCAATTGTCATTTAGAATGTTCAGAGTTAGCAAAAAGTGCAGAGAAAATTTATCCGAGTAATTATTCATTCGAATGTCAAAATATTTTCAAGATAGCAATCATTTTAAATTTTAGGAGTTTAGCATTAGAATTTCAATCTGCTCCAAAAACAGCTTTTATTGCTACAAAATTAGATTTGTACTGCTCCAAAAATGGATTTTATTGCTCCAAAATCAGATTTTGCTGCTCCAAAAACCGATTTTTGCTGCTCTAAAATGGCTTTAGTGCACTTTCATCCCTGTACTTATGAATTTTTATATTTCTTTTTTCATTATTAAATTTTGTATGTGTTAAAAGTTTTTCTTGTATGGAGGTTTTGAAAAAAGATAATTCTTAGTTTAGCTTGTTTCATGTTTATATTCTGCATTTAAAAAGAAAAGAAGAAAACTATTTTATGGACCATGGGTATATCGGTACATCTGTTCCAAAATTTTGCCCCTCCTAAAATTTCAATTACATTTCAATTATTTCTTTCTTAATTTGCTGTGTATGCATCTAAATATTACAAGAAATACTTTGTGCCGAAAATGGGGCAAAATATGATTTTTTATTTATTCAGCAATTAAAATATCTTTTTTAAAAAAAATGTAGATTTTTTTTCATCTTTGATTTTTTTAACTTTGTGGCATTGTTTTAAAAATTTAGAGGGGGAAGGGGGCCCATTTACTAAGGAAATCTATAGCACATGATGTAGAGATTTGTATTAGTGCTCCCTATTAATCGTTTATGTGAGTATACATATTATACGGGTGCAGATTTTAGATACGTATGATACAGCTAAGGCAGTTATATATGTATTATACAAATGGTACAGCATATACAGTGTGATTCATAAAGATCGAAACAATAGCCTATTTCCTTAAATATTGCCCCTAGACATATACTTCCAATTGCAAAGTTTCTTAAAAAAAAGGTGAAAAATTTATGACATATGTTATAATTCCATGGGGGGGGGGGGGGGGGTCTATTTATGAAAGCACAAAAAGTAAAAATTTCCATTTCTAAATTAAACACAAAAAATTCCTTCTTAATATCTGCAAAACTCAGATATATTAAAATCCTAAATTCGTGACTTACACCACTTAAGCATACCTCTGAGCGAAGTAATATTGATGCATTTTGAGATCATACATAAATTATACGTCATTAAAAGTGGATTTAAGCCAGTGCCTCTCTTTTTGGACATAAAAATATCAGCATATAGGTTAAATGTGCTTTCGAAATACAGTGAAACCTCCATGTGTGATCACCTCCCTGAACGACTATTTTTTCATAGAACGAAATTTATTCCCATAGGCTCAATATTAATTTTGCCTCCATCCAGTTGAACTCCCTCCAATTTTCTGCGAATGAGCGACCAGTTTCTTTGAAGAAAATGAAACAAATTCCGTTTTTTCCTGGTCGCTTGAAGAAGATTTTATTAGAAAAATAATTCCGGAGAGCGTATTATTTATCAAACTTCTAAACTAAGTTTAGATTTTTTTTATTCGGGTAACTTTTAAGTGTTTAAACCCCTTTGTGTCTTTTTAGGCAATGAATTTAACTCTGATAACAAATGAAACAAATTCCGTTTTTTCCTGGTCGCTTGAAGAAGATTTTATTAGAAAAATAATTCCAGAGAGCGTATTATTTATCAAACTTCTAAACTAAGTTTAGATTTTTTTTATTCGGGTAACTTTTAAGTGTTTAAACCCCTTTGTGCCTTTTTAGGCAATGAATTTAACTCTGATAACAAATGAAACAAATTCCGTTTTTTCCTGGTCGCTTGAAGAAGATTTTATTAGAAAAATAATTCCGGAGAGCGTATTATTTATCAAACTTCTAAACTAAGTTTAGATTTTTTTTTATTCGGGTAACTTTTAAGTGTTTAAACCCCTTTGTGCCTTTTTAGGCAATGAATTTAACTCTGATAACAAATTAAGAATGACGGTCAGTAAATCCCCTTGCCCTATTCTGTCACGAAACACTCAAAGAAATAGATAAATGAATGAAATCGTCATTCGTTGTTCCCGTCAAAAAAAGAAAAAAAAAAATGCATGTATTTACTGAACTTTGAAATAAACGTTATAAAAGATAAAACCGTAAAATCAAAGCAAACGTATTCATTTTTTAAACACTATAGTAATTAACTTTTGTTTTGATACTTAAATTTTCACATTTTTTCCTGATGTGAAAAATAAATTTTAGTAACATTGTTGCCTTTTTTCAACAATTAAAATCTAAATTTAAACATGACCTCCATTAAGAGACCACCTCTCGGAGCGACCAATTTTTATTGGAGCGGAACTGGGTCGCTTTAAGGAGGTTTTACTGTATGCTGGACGTCTGCACTAGAAGTCTGAGCCGGTCGAAATTTTCAGCCCTGGGACCGGCCCGGTATAAAAGCTAAAAATTTGGCCCGAGACCGGCCCAATACGAATAAAAGTTAAAATCTCGGCCCCGCCGAATTTCTACAAAACATGGATTTTTACGTCGATAAGGTTAAAAATAATTTCGCACGAATGTTCTGACCAAAAATACTTATTTCAGCCTCTTTTTCTTTTATTCCTGTTTATAATTTTCATTTTTAAAGAATCGCCCTAAGCTGTGTTGGTTTTTTTTTTTTTTTTTTTTTTTTTTTTTTTTTTTTTTTTTATGAATTTCTATTTGTATGTAAATATTTCAGTTATCATTACTATCTTAATACATGGAAATTATTCCAGAGGGAAACACTCGCCTTGGATACAATATTAATAAAAAAAAAAAAATCATTACTATCGTTAATCCATATTTCATGTATTGGAGACTTTGAAAAATGCTATACAGTAAAGTCTTCTAAGGCATATAGGAAAGGGGGGGGGGGATGCATTATAGACGAGTTCCCCTCTTAAGCAGGTGTGAATGTATTCTATTCTTTTCTCACAAATTATTATATTCATTTTGCATGCATCAACACACTTTTCCATTTCAGACAGGATTTCGTCATAGGCAGGCTCTCTTTCACAGGTTTCACTGTATTTTAATTTTATTGCCTAGAAATCTACTATTCTTTAAAAAGAAAAAAAATAATAAAGTTTAATTGTAGAATAATGGCGATTTGAAAACACATGCATTTTTTTGTCAAAAATTTCTTGGCCGGGGCCATTTCTGGCCAAACTTTACTAATTTTTGCACGGACCAGGCGATGCCGAGACAATGATTTTCACACGAGCTGGGTTGAGACCGGGACCAGTGCAGAACTAGCAGTGTTGAATCCAGACCTTTACCTCCGGGGGGGAAATTTTGATCCCTGGGGGGGACACTAGTATTCCAACATGAAATTTTCTCTGATTTCATTAATATACCAAAACCTGCTAAAGCGGAATCTCCGAGGATCAGAAAAAGTTTCTGTCTTAACAAGTATCCCTCCAGTCAGGATTTTGAAAATCTTCTGTTTCCATAGATTATGCTATATATAAGTTTCTATTTTTTAATTTTAAATTGAAAATTTAAAAACTTTTAAAAATTCTACTTAATTTAAGATACTCTTGTACTTTATTGTGCCCAAACCATTATTGAAAAGATAAAAAATAAGTGTGGCATTCTTAGGTTACTGTCACTGCCCCCGTAGCAGAAATTTCTCCAAGTGTCTGCGACAGATAATTCAGGGGCAAAAAATAATCTGCAGGTAAAATATTTTTATAAATGGAGCGTTAATTAATCAAACAATCACTTACCTGTAGCATTTTTAGGCATTTTATAAATTTTTATTAATAATAGTCTTAACTTTAAGTAATAAAGAGCTAAACATAATACGAAGCAAAATAAAAGTTCGAATCAAAGTTCGAAAAGTTTTGAATCAACATTGCTACAATTTACCTCTGAAATATTTCTATTAATATACAGTTATTCATGAAACAGCACCGAAAAATGGCAATAAATCACAATTAAATAATAAACTTCGTTACAAGAATAACAAACAGAGTTTACAAATAATACAATAACAAATTTTTATTATTTGATATTTACTTATTATTTAATAATGCTTTCAGACACAGACGCGGACAGTATTAAATGGAATAGGGAGATTTTTCTCCCTTTTTTCGTGGGGGGTGAATATAGTTGGGCAACGCCCTACTATGTTAAAACCTTTTTACTGTAGATGAAATTTATATTTTTTTTCTCTTAATTTTTTAATTATTTTGTAACGTCCGCAATATTTTCAAACTTATGAAAGATAAAAGTTATATAACATTTCAAAATTTAAAATTGAAACCCCATTTGTATACTTCTATCTGCGTCTATGTTTAAGTATAACTTCTTAATATTAATGAAAACAAATCTTCCGTAACATTCATGTCCACTAAAGAAATAGAGATTTCACTCTTTTTTTAAATACTTTAATTTTATAAAATATTAATAGCAATTTAAATAAATAATACCATATAATGTGTATGTACTAAATAGTAATTATAATATTCTATATGTAAAACCATCAAATCTACCTTGTGTGTAAAACTAATCCTTACTTCTTATAAAGCACTGTTTTTGATAAATCGCATAAGTTCAGTATTAAATTTGTAATTGCTCACCTTTAAACTAAGCGAATGCGTCTTGGTTTCGAAGATGCATAATGTCTGATCACTGCATCGATGAATTCATCTGTTGGCTCCTCATCACCTTCGATAGATACTTTAATACACGATTGTAAAGTATCCTGCCTCATGCGATTTCTGAGTTTTGTCATAATTCTATTCATTGTGCTAAATGACCTTTCTACACTCGCTGTTGAAGTTGAAATTGGTACACACAATACACACTCGGTAAGTTTTTTCAAAACTTCGTATCCAATATCAGCTTTTAAAATGAAAGAAGCGACATCTGTACTGGTATCATCTAAATTACTGTGTGCAACGTACTTAAAAGAACGGAGATCTGCCACTGCTGCATCCTCTTCCTGAATTCCAAAAAGATGGCACAGCTCCTTACACTGCTTTTCATTTATTTTTACAAATTCTCCAAAGCTTCGAAAAAATGCACATAGTTCTATTAAGCGCAGTGCTTTATCATTAAATCTTTCTTTAACTTGATGAATCATTTTTTCTATAAAAGTTTTTGCACTTTTTAAGCAATTTTATTTCGTGTCATTAAAATTTATGATCTTAATTTCTGATGCATCACTCTCGAGACCTTTAATTTTAATGTGCAATTCGTTATTATCATTGTCAGTATCACAAAAGTTGGCAATTTCTTGCAAGTGATCAACTGTCCCAGAAACAAGTTGAGGAAGAAATGAAATGCTAAGAGTTTTCTTTTGAAGAATTTTGCTTAAATTCGATACAGCATTAAGTGTTTCATCCATAACGACTAAACTGATTATAAAACTAATATTAATCATTTCCAAGAGAATACCACCAGCTAAACTTGCTAAATCAGCACCATCCTTGTGTATGTGTTCGCATGCAATCATAATCGATTTAAAGGATAAAAATACAGCATGAACAGTACGGTAATTGCTAAGCCAGCTTATATCCGTTGCCTCAGGTATGATTTGAACGGGTTCTTCTAAAGCTTTCTGTATTTCGTGCAAAATTTTTCCTCTCTTAGGAGAACTATGAAAAAGTTTACAAATAGTATCTTTAACTGTGTGAAAAAATCGTTTAATCATTATAGTCTTGTTTCTTGAATTAGTGACAGCTAATGATAGAATATGGGATCTGCAATGAATGTAAGGCACTTCGCATTGTTTAGCTTCTGAAATACGAGCACGAACACCAGTTATACTACCACTAAAATTCGCTGCACCATCAAAAGAACATGAAACCAATTTATCATATGACATATTTCTTCTTTTTAAAGCATCATCTATAGCTAAAAATATTGATTCAGCATCAGTTCTTTCTAAGTATATTATGCACAAAAATCTTTCTCTTACTTCGCAAACTGGATCATGGACGACGTGCCGCACCATTAGTGATAATTCACTTTGATTGTTTATGTTCGTCGACTCATCCAGGCTCGGACTGGCCCGCCGGCCCATCGGCCCGAGGGCCGGTGCGCCCTCGCCGAGGGAAAGCGTCGCGCCCCTAAGCCGCTCCAATATTTTTTCACTTGTTGTATACATACATTCTGATTAGTGTACTAAATTTCGAGAATTCGTTCAGGGATAATCATGAATTAATAGACAGCACAAGAGACGTATTTTTTATTATTATCACAAAGAAATTAAAGATATATCGTAGCAATTTCAGGATCGGAAACCAAAACGGACATCTTTGCATGCGATTGAAAGAGAAAATATGCACACAACAAGAGCTTTAGTAGCCATTGCGCCCTGGACGAAATTTTTTTCATCGCTTCTTTTCATGATATGTTTTAGAATTTAACCAGTATTTTGCATATTTTCAGTCCTTTTGTTTTTAGTACTCTGCGCCCCTTTTCCTTATAGCCGCCCCTGAATGCATATATAATGGTGCTTTTTGAAAGAGAAAAAAAAAAGAGAGACGTATCAGAAGGCAAAAAACTTTTTGTATGGATTTTGTTTTTGATTGGAAAACACGATGATCTTTCTTTTCGGGGAAGACAAAGTTGATGATACTTTTGGATTGCAATCCTGCAAGCTGTGGTATCTCGCGGACAGCGTTTTTTCATTCACAAAATCTGCCGTTATTTTTGGATAGTAATCTCGCGCCTAGTTTAGGAGTCAGGGCCGAAACAAGGGGGGGGGGGGGGCACGTGCCCCGGGCGCCGATTTAACAGAAGGTGAAGGGGGCGCCAGAATGAAGATTTTGTTTGACGTTTGATACAAGAATGTATATATATACGAAATTTGTACAAAAATGCCGGAAAATTTAAAGGAAAACTTTACAAATAGATAAAAAGATTCATCTACAATACAAAATTGCAAATAAATAAGAAAAAAGGGCTTTTTTCATTCTCCCATTCCAAAAGTATCATGTCTATCGCCTTCTATCTTTCACTTCCTGTGTAGGAAAATCACTACCATTTTTCAAGGTCAATCTCTATTGTCGGACACTGTCCACTACTGATAACTACCAAGTGCGAAGCGACCCCTCACAGTCTGAGTTTTCTATTAGATAAAAAAATTCCATGAAAGCTGTTTGTTGTTTTTCCGCTAAGCAGCATTGAGTTTCTTTTCTTTCTTTTTTATTTATTTATTTATTTATTTTTTTAAGAGTATAGCATTTGTAGTGGTACAGTAAAAAATCTTGCACAGGGCGTCATATCAAGTAAAGTAAAGCCCCTCGCCTTTATCGCCCAAAAGGATTTTTTTTTTCTCGTCTTTCTGGCATTTCTAGGCGTTTTGCCACCCTGCAGTGGCGTATCTAGACTCATCATTTCTGAGGGGGCTGAGGTGTAGTAAAAGTTTCTAAGAGGGAATCACAAGAATCAGGGAAAATTCCGCTTTAAACATTTTTTATCATAGCAGGTAACACATCCATTACACAATAAACCTACTATGATGAAAAAATACAAACGTACAGCAAGATGTCGACCTCATTTAGGCCTATACCAAAAAAAAAAAAAAAAAAAAAAAAAAAAAAAAAAAAAAATCCTTTTGATTCAGTTTTCAAGGTTTTAATGAATCAATGTTTGGCAAAGCTGATTACGTAGTTCAGTTTTATATATTTTAAATTTCAAAATAAGTTGTCTATTAGATACTTAGTAAAATTGTTTTTGTAAATTTACTTTGTAGTGGAGGGGGGGGGGGGGGCAAAATCCATGCTTGCCCCGGAAGCCAAAAAGGCTAGTTTCGGCCCTGTTAGGAGTAATCAGTGAAAATACATAAAAAAAATACATATGCGTCGAAATGAGAACCTCCCTCTTTTTTTAAGTCGATTAAAAAATACTGGCTATGTACCCTGCAGCTTGCATGAATACAATCCCTGGGGCACTTACACTCAAGTACGGAAACTTAAATATTTCCCTTGATCTTTAACAATGATAAAAGTTTTGCAATCATGGGAAGAGTGTGCTAGGAATAGTAAATTTACTTAATTGTTTTAGGGATTTTAGACTAACAAAGCAATGTTTTAGGGTGTACTTTTTCTGTAGAAACCTTTTTCATAACGTGATATCAATTCAGTTCTTTATGGACGCATAATAAGGATAAAAAATACCAATTATTTTCACAAGCAAGTGTTATTTTCACATTCAAATAGCTTTCTATTTCAGCATTCCAATACCCAATACGTGGTACAAAAGAAGCTTGAGATTTAGTTTTCAAAATTTCTATTTCCAAACGGAAAGTATATTTTTGTTCTAATTATAAATATTTTTTAAACGAAGTTTGCATACCGAATGTTTCTTGTGTGTGTTGAAGGAGATATTTTTAGATACCACATGTAAATATGCTACTTGGTTAATAATATGAATAATAACAAAACAGTAGATAATAAAAAGTACTGGCTCTCAGATTGTAACAGAAATTGAATTTATGACATTTTAAGATGGCTTCATAACTAATTCATATTACATTAAAGAAATATATTTAAAATAAAAAAGGTTGAAGCCCTTAGCAGCACCGCGGCAACCCTATTTGGTGCTTGGTGCAAAAAACAGTGTTAGCTTTTCCAAAGATCCTCAGTGCATCAATGGTGATAGTGGAAAAAAATGTGGTTTACAACTTACAAATTCTGCTAAAAATAATCGTGAAAAAATATGTAGGTACCAATCAACGGAAAATACTATCTACTAGTTATTGTTATGCATAAATTATGTTTCCGAAGTCGTATACTTATTGAGAATTGTACCAACTTTTATTTTGAAACAATAATACCCCATTTTTGACACCTTATTTGAGTTTCTTGGATCGAGACAGCCCGGAAAAAGGCATAGTTTATATGCATTAAATTAAATCATGGTAGGGTTAGAAGGGTTTAAATTTGAGGATGTTAAAAAGATAAATCCATTTCAGAAACTTAATTTTTAACTTCATAAAAATTATCTGATGATTTTTTATTAATTCATTAGAGATATAGTGAATAGACCCAAACTTATTCCAAACTTTTTTTCTATTCAAAAACTTTTCTTAATTAGAAATTATTAACAAAGTCATTTAAAAAAATATATATTATGAACAAACCACAATTGTTAAAAACATTGATGTGTACAACTCATTTGAATAATTGGTTTTGGAGATATAGAGAAATTTTTCCTTTCCATAAATTAAGGGGTCCGTATTCCGCTATCAAAGGAGCCACAAAAAAATCGTAGAAACTTACAAGAAATATTTTGTGGGATTTTTTAAACGTAAAGTAAGTTTTTAATAAATTTATTATTCTAGTAAAATTTTACTGGGGGCTAAAGTTTTGGTATTTTTTCTTGTAAGATCTTCAATTTATTTTCCGAAGTTTAGGGATAAACCCCTAACACATTTTGTTTTATAACAATATTAAGATTTAAGAAAAGCATATAAGCTATATCTCTTTCCTGGCTTGAAAGGAACTCAAACATGGTGTCAAAAGTGGATGTTACCATTTGAAAAATCAACGTTCGTGTATTTTTTAATATGTAGACAGTCTCCAAAGCAAAATTTATGAAAAGTATTTAATAGTAAATATTATTCCTAATCAAATGTTATCCTAATCAATCCTATGTCTTTTTCCTACAGTGATTTTCAGGAAAATTGGTAGGGGCGATGATTTTTTTTTCTGCAAGGTGTCTATCGATAGAAGAAAATAAGAAAGCTCTAATCTTGATATCAGTAATCTACTACAAGTTAATCTGTGTTCAACTTGCTGGAGCTTTTAGATGTTATATGATGTGGTTTAAAAAATTGCGTAATATTGTGTAGGATTGATGGAATTTTAAATATGCACGGAGAGTATTGCGAAGTCTTCTATCTAAAGTTAAGGATTTAATTTAAGCCATTATCCTTTACTTGGTGCTATGCAAGTGTGTTAAACCTTGTCAAGCCAGATACAACACAAGCAAGTCAAATTGACTTGAGTTCGTTAAAATTTTTGCGCCCTCTGAAAATCCAAGGTCTGCGCCCTTTACACTGACCCAGTCCGACCCTGGACTCATCTCCCATTATAGAATAATACTTACCATTAAGTATTTTGTCATCTGCTTTGTCTAAGATTGTGCCTATTGAGCTTAATATTTCAGAAGCAGTTGATTTACTTATGTAAGTCGATCTTTCACTTTGAGACTTAACCCAGTCGCGAAGAGTTTCATTTTCTCTCATTAAAATTCTTTGAACTAAGGGTTCATATTTTGTAGTATGGGGTATCTCCTCTTTAGCTAAAAAATACACACTCCTAATTAATGAAGATAAAGCTTGTCTATTTTTATCCCTTTCGTCTTCGCTGTATTGCATTATTTGTGTGTGTATAGGAGCATTTAAATTCTGTAATCTTTCATTTTCCATAAAAACAGATTTGCAGTGTTTGTCTGATTTTGAGTGTTTTTCAAGTTTTCCTGTACTGCCAGTTGCTTTCCTAAAATTTGTGAAGGGCACTGATATGAATACTCCACTTGTTTTTTGGAATACCTCTACATCATTTTTTAAATGCTTTTCACACAGCTTGCAAAATGCACCACCACGAGTTCGATCAAAATACAGCCATTCATATTTATCTTCCCACTGTTTTTGATATTTGAACTTGCGTCCAACATTTTTATCTTCCGGTTGAGGTTGTCCACTAACAGTACTACACGAAGGTATCGAGGGTGGAACTATCGCATTGCAGGTTTCACTTTCATTCAAAGTTAGTTAAGAATTATTATTTTGATTTTCAACAGATGACTGTACTAAAGGTTCTTCACTACGTCTTCTTTTTTTAATTTGGATATAAGAAAATAATTTCGACTGTTTTGACATAATTCAATATCAAAAATAATTCCTATCTAATATTCAATTTAAGCTGTAATTTTTATCTGTAACAATCAAGACAGAAAAACGCAATAGATTAACCAGACACAGTGTCGTCTAGAACTAGCGTCATCTAATTGCTTATTGGTAGTCTTTGAAAATGAAATTTCCCTAGCATTCTACAATAAAATAAGAAAAATAAAATATTTTATGTTAGGGAACAAGTAAATACCGGATGTAATTTATAAAGTTTGCATAGAAATATTTAGACATTTTCAGTAACTAAATCTTTTTTAAACTATTAAGTATGAAAACATTTCTGTGCCTTTAATTCAGTTGTCCATACCTGCTCAAAATCTATTATAATAATGTTTTTGACAGCATAATCAATTTATCATTCGATAAATGAATTTGGTTTTTCCAAGAGAAAATTACAGTTAGAATACAGAAGCAGTTATTTGTGTAATACGGGATAAACAAATGGATTATTACTGAAAGGATTAACTTTCAAGATATTTTATGAGTGAACGGAATAATAACAATATATCATATTTTAATTAAGAAACGCACAAATTTAGAATTTCACAATAAGGAAGTAATAATATTTATTTTATGGACTAGTACTTTGTAACAGAAAAAGTTTTATTTATGATACATGAAATTAATATTATAACCTCAAAAATATAATGAATAAATATTTCACTGGATAGGAAAAGCTTATTTAGATAAATTATTAGCGTGATATGATACATTCAATGAATTATTATGTGTATTGTTAAGATTGAATAATGGATATTAAGCGAAAAAATACATTTTATGGTATAATTTAAATACATTTTAGAGAAATTGAGAGTCTAATTAAAAATATCTAAATAATTTAATAATTGATACAATTAGAGTAAGTAAGCCAAAAATATGTGATTTGACATCACACCTGTCAATAATGGAATCTTCTCCTAACCAGAAAACTTTTACGGTCCCAATGAAAGCAATTGTAGTATATTAAACCGCAAATATAAAATTGAAAGGGGTGGAAGAAAAATTCCGTTACAGACACATTTCCGTCTTAGAAAGTATCACGCAGTGCACTATTTTTGCTGGAACCGTATTTTTTTTTTTTTTTTTTTTTTTTTTTTGTTTAAGAGAGGATTCCGCATTCCGCTATAGACAGGTTCTGTTTCCCAGACTTTACCGCATTTAATTTTTTCGAAAATGTTAATGAAATAACATTATCATAACCAGTTATTTTATAATTTTACAAAAAAAAAAAAAAAAAAAAAAAAAAAAAAAATTGGAATTAGTAGTTAACAACAATTTCTTACAGTTTAATCTCGTATATGGCACCAAAATTAAAATTTAAGTTTTACTACCGGTATGCTTTAAATAAATATTATGCAAGTATTAGCGGTATGCTAATTAATAATTATGTAATTTGTTTCTTCTTCTTCTTCTTTAAAATCTTATAACTGCTATTGTACACAAAAATATGACAAACACCTATTACGCAAAAAGTTAGCTGAAAGGTTAAATATTAATAAACAGAATAAACATTAATTTCGTAATTTTTTTTTTATTTGTACGATTTTTCGAATAGCTTGTAAGACTTACTTATACAAAGCTGTTATATGTCGTAAAAACTGAACCTATCTGTAACGGAATAATACCTTAGAAGGAACATTTCCTTGTAATTGACGACAAAAAATGCTATGCAAGTATATCTGTTAAGACAGAATTTTTTAACGGTATCTTACGATTCCATCTTAACAGGTTTTTCGGGAGGATTCGAAGGAAAATATCACTACTAGGAAAAATAAGGAGAAAGTCAAAAATTTCCTCCGGTGGGGGACATTTTTGAATCCTGGGGGGGACATTCCCCCCCCCCCGGGCCACCCCCTGAAATCAACACTGAGAACTAGGAAAAATAACGCCTGTCCCGGCTCATTATGGAAAAAATACGTTAGGCTCGACTCGGCCCAATCCTTCAGAAGAAAGTAAGGCCCCAACCCGGCCCGGAAAATGCCCCGAGATTTCAGAAAAAGTAAGACCTGACCTCGCCCAAGTGTCGTCAATGAAAATAGGCCTCGGGTACAGCTCGATCAGCAAAATGAAGGCAAACTTTTAAATGGGCCAGGCCGATAAAAAAAAATCTGAAGTCGTGAGGGCTAAAATTATCATAAAACTCGAAATCATCATGTTAGAAAAAGCCTTGTTTAAATCAAATGAAACTTAACAGTGCAGAAAGAAGGTGGAACTGGCAAAAGTTCAACTGAATCCGAAATTTAACCCACGTGACGCATAAGGCGATCAGAATCCTTCATTAATCCCACTACTTATTTTTTATTGCAAATTTTAATTTATTTAATCAGTGTATTTTCTCGATTCAATTAAACAAAAATTTCTGTTTTGAAAAACCGTTGATAAAAGATTAAAAATTCTGTTATAGACGCTCGTCCCGAAGGGGTTAAGCTGCAGGAAGGAGTTACTCACCTGCAAGCTTTTTAAAGGCATTTAAATATTCTATTAAGAGAATTTACAGACAGTAAATTTTGTCCCCTTTCCAATAAAGTATATTCGGAATTCATGTAGCGATTTTTCATTTTTTGAAAATTAACAGAGATATTAATTAAAAACCGCAATGACTGACGTCCCCGCCTCTATTCCCTGTCACATCGTAAGTTAGATGCATATCTGCTTTTTTTTTTTTTTCTTTTGAGTCGTGAGGGTATTTTTTTTTTGGTAAGTATTAAATTAGTTTTCGTTATAATTGTAAATATTAAAACAGAAATTGAATCAAAATAATTTACTTAAGAAATAACATTCTTTTAAAAAAAAAATAAATTATTTAATTTGAAACAGTCGCTATACTACTAACTAGGCTCGTTCTTTGCTTTATAAAAAAAAAAAAAAAAGTCCGAAATTGTACGTCAAACGTGGCAAATGAGGGACATTCGTACTGTAACTAGTTTTATAAATATTCAGATCTTGATGCAATAGCTACTGTTGCGCTCTTCTGCATAAATGCATGAGTACAAAATTTATTACGACTCTATATATTAAATACAGAAATAATAAGACTTCGTCTTAAATAGGACGTCATCACCATGGCAACATAGAATCATGACCTATCATGGGATATCAATGAATTTATTACGTATGACAGGATTTAATAGAATGAAGAAAACTTTTATGAATATACAAGGGTGCCAGGGTCTTAACTGAAATGTAGAAAGGGGGCAGAAACTGAAAGGAGAATTCACCACAAAAACGAAGAAGATCGGTTAGAAAATAGGCATGTTATTAAGAATTTAGTGCACTAAAACTTCAAGGGGCCCTGTACCGGGCCTCTTGCAACTGTGCCAGGGTCTTAACTGAAAGGAGAATTCACCCCAAAAACGACGAAGATCGGATAGAAAAGAGGCATGTTATTAACAATTTAGTGCATAAAAACTTAAAGGGCCCTTAAACAATTAAAAATCTGAGCCTCAGGTGCGTCAGGACCTGTCTTGGACTAATCACTCCTGAATTTTCAGACTTCTATGTGCGGTAGATTTCGCTAGCCATCACACAGAGACAGATAGAGCGATTTGTTATTTTATTAGTATAGATTTTTAAGTTTTGATTAAATTTTCATAAAATTTGAATTGACTTGTCAAAATTCTGCAACGATTCTATATAATAAATTTCAAACCATGGGTGCATTTTGCGCTGTCATATGCGGACGGACCAGACGGCGACTTTAGGTGCTACGTATTTATATAATTACGAACACATCTAAAAAGTGGGTTTTAAACATAACGGTATACCTTAAATCCTTAGGTAAACCAAATGTTAAATAAAATGTATTTAAAGTCTGTTGTAATTGTTTAGAATAAGCATAATTGTTGTTGTTGTTTCAAACCTGAAATGCGAATATGTATCTGCCTTTGAAGATAATAGTATGGGTGGAAACTTTTTTTAATAATAAGCATTTTACCTTTTATATTGGGTGGAGATGGAAGCATTTCTAAACATTACGCACAAAGAAACACCCAATATTACGGACATTTCGATTGACAATATCAAGGACAACCTTCGGATATGCCCATAAATTTACAGCTGTATTTATAACATTGAACTTTTTTGGGGCCAAAAATTCATGCACAACCCTTTTTAATACTTTCAAACATCAGTTGAAAAGTGTTTATGAATTCGGTCCGTCTGTCTGTGTTCTAACTCGCATAAATGTACTCGGATTTTAATATAATTTATATACGTTATTGAGGTTTACCATGCTATGTTTGGCATTGAAAATAAAGTACAGTACAGCCCCGATTATCCGCGGAATTGAGTGGTAAGGGCGCCGCGGATAACAAAAATCTCGGATAACCCGAAAAAGACATGAAAATGAGGTGCAAACACGAAAAAAAGAAAATTCAACATAAGAACTATGTTTCAGTGTACAAAAAACATAATAAAACGTTTAAAATACATACATATGCACAGTACATCAGAAACCTTTGCTTTACGTCTAAATCACTAAAATAAAGAACAGTAAACAAGAAACATTGCCATACATTCTGTACAAAAAGTTACACCTTTAAAAAAAATCAGTGACTTGTTTTTGCTTCTTTACTTTGGAAACACCTTTTCTTTATTCTAAATTGTAAACTATTGTTTTTCTTTTAGTATGGAATAATTTTTATCTCGAAAATGTTATTCTTAATATGCTCTCCTGGAATTTATCATAATAGTCTTATTTAATTGTTAAATATTTTAATTGCTGTGTTTACGTTTGGTTAATAAAATCAAGAAAAGACATCAAGACTTTAATATTTCAAACATGGCAGCCGAATCTAGAAATATTCTTCTATTATTTTCGAATACATGAATTTTTCTGTTTATATTTACTATTAGGGTTTATTGTATTTTCTTTGCTGTTGGCTTGAATAATAATTTAAAAGGAAAATCGCTTCGCGGATAAACCGCACCGCGGATAATCGAGGTTTTACTGCATGTAACATTTATAGTTCATTTACAGGGGCACTCAAAAGAATTCCGTTACATTACTGTCTATGAGGGAAAATCATTTTTTTAGAGTACAGTAAAACCTCCCTAAAGCGACCACGTTCCGTTCCAATAAAAATTGGTCGTTCCGAGAGGTGGTCTTTTAATGGAGGTCCTGTTTAAATCTATATTTTAATTGCTGAAAAAAGGTAACAATGAATGTTACTAAAATTTATCTTTCACATTAGGAAAAAATATGAAAATTTAAGTATCAAAATAAAAGTTAATTACATAAGTTAATTACTGCAGAGTTTAAAAAATGAATAGATTGACGTTTGCTTCGATTTTACGGTTTTATCTTTTGTAACTTTTATTTCCAAGTCCTTTCGAAGTTCAGTAAATAAATGCAATTTTTTTTTTGGACGGGAACAAATAATGACGATTTCATTAATTTATCTTTTCTTTGAGAGTTTCCTGGCAGAACAGAGCAGGGGAGTTTATTGACCGTCATTCTTAATTTCTCATCAGAGTTAAATTCATTGCCTAAAAACGCACAAAGAGGTTTAAACATCACTTAAAAGTTACCGGAATAAAACAAAAACCTAAACTTAGTTTAGATGTTTGATGAATAATGCGCTCTCCGGAATTATTTTTCTAATAAAACCTTCTTCAAGCGACCAGGGAAAAACGGAATTTGCTTCGTTTTCTTCAAAGAAATGGGTCGTTCATGGAGGGAGTTGAACTAGGATGGTCTCTGAATGGAGGTAAAATTAGTATTGAGCCTATGGGAATAAATTTCGTTCCATGAAAAACTGGTCGTTCAGGGAGGTGATTCCTTAATGGAGGTGGTCGCACAGGGAGATTTCACTGTATTTTAATAATGTTACACTATTTCAAACAAATTAAAATTGATATATATCACTGAGATGCACTACAAGATGCTAATTACAGAATAGGTGTGCATAGTTCATTTACAGGGACACACAAAATATTATAATTGGTTATAATATTTTATAATTATAATATTTATTGGTTATAGTATTGTTTATAAACAATAATTGCTGGAAGTGAGTTTTCAATTATGGTACGAGTTTTTAAATATAACTTGTTTTTTTGCATATTACTTTTTGTGTTTTATTTCTATCGATCATATGCAGGGACGCACAAAATATATCGATTACATTTCCGTTTATTGACGGAAATAGTTGAAGGAGAATTTACAACAGTGTTACGCGTTTCCTAACATAACTAAATTTTAGCATATTACGAAGTAATATACAAATTTATAGGATGTATACAGGGCTGCACAAAAGAGGGTATTTTCTCGACTATTGATGGCAATCGCTAAATTGGGTTTTTAAATGTGTTAAGTGTTTTCCAAATTATTTATTTAGGTATCAACTTTCACTCTGTTGAACCGTGAAGTTTTATTACCGTATTTCTTAATCTATGCTTGACGCATGATTTTTCCTTCTTGTTTATTTTTATTTAGGAGAAAAAATGAGCATAAAGTTACGGGTATAACAAAATTTTAGTTGTCCGAATTCCAGTTATTCGGATCGATATCTTCTATATCTCTAATAATGAAAGACAGTTTTCACCTATGTATGCCTGTTTATTTATTTGCTTGTTAGCAATGGTTAGAGAAACCTATCGCTCATAGAGGTCTGCAAATTTGGTTAAAAGGCTGCTGCACTCACGCGAAAACATACGTTCGCTAATGTTAAAACTAAAAAAAAAAAAAAAAAAAAAAATTAAGATGTCTCGCTTGCATTTCAATATTTTTAAATGATTTTTTTTTTTTTTTTTTTTTTTTTTTTTTTTTGGCATTGAGTAGCTGAGGTTGATCGACCGTTTTCTACTTTTTCGGTTTTCTTTGCAGATTTTTTAATGGGAATACTTTCACTTTCGAAACCGGTTCCGAAAGTAAAAGTATCCTAATAAAAAAAAAAAACCTGTAAACAAAATCGAAACAAGTGGGTAAGTGTGATCACAGATCACACAGAGGGTTTCGTTTACTATTCCTTTAAAACACTTTATCCTTTTGCGAAATCTGTTAGTTCCACATTTCGAAACCAGGGGGCGCACTCTATTCTACACAAACCTCTATCCAAAGGAAACTCCGTTTTACAACCTATCTGTAGGTATATTAGTCGAGGGGATCGGGTCTATAGCACCCGAGATAGGTAGGCGCCCCAGGAAATTGCACGGAACATTCTTTTATAAGCTTTTTATTATGTGTTATGAACTATGTCAAAGTTTCCAGCAGATCGACTTGTTAGATTTCATAATTTTAACAAAATTGCGTTATGTTAGTTGCAAATTCCACCACCAGGGTGCGCACACTATTCATAACAAAAGTGTATCAGATCGAAACTCTGTTAAACAACCTATCAGTGGATGTGTTATTCGAGTTGGTGGCGGCCTTAAGCGAGAAATTAAAAAATTTGCTGAAAGTATTATTCGGAAATAGTGGTAACTAAAATTTTGACATTTTTATATTTCATAAGCAGCACGTGTCTGAGTATATCATAGTGCTCAAAAAACTACATCTAAAAAGGTCGTAAACGCTAATTTTTAAAAAAGAAATCCAGCGCCCCTCCCCCGCCCTCCCTTCACAGGAAATTGCATGCACCATTATTTTATAAGCTTTTTATTATGCGTCATGAAGTATCTTAAAGTTGCAAACGGATCGCCTTGTTATATTTCCTAATTTTAACAAAATCGCGTTACGTTAGTTCCGCATTCCACCACCAGGGAGCGCACTATATTCTTAACAAAAGCATATCTAAACGAAACTCCTTTGCGCAATCTCTCCGTAGATACATAGTCGGGAGGGTGGCGGTGCAGTCTTAATCAACAATTTAAAACATTTTCTGCGATAACAAACGCTAAGATTTAATAAATAAATCTAGTCCCCCCCCACCCCCCTCCACTCCTCGAAATATCACACTCCATTCTTTTTTACACTTTTTCTTATGTGTTATAAAGTATCTTAAAGTTTCGAACACATCGAGTGGCGGTCTTAAACAATAATTTAAGATATTTCCTGAAATTGCTATTCGGAAATAATGGGATGAACACTTATAAACCTATAAACTTTTTCATATTGAATAATTAATACTTATCTCATAGCGCGCCGTCGAAACACCCCACGCAAATTGTTAGATTTCCTAATTTAAATGAAATCTCCGTTAAAAAAAGCACGTGCCTCCATCTTAATCTGGCATTTGATGGAAATAAAAGGAATTAATAAAATAATAATTAATATCTCAGCTCGTAATGAAGCTATCTCTTTGAACCGGGTATGTATGAAATCTGCGAGAAATTTCCAGCCCGGATGTCAAAAAATTTAATCGAAAAATTTAAAAAGTTTAAATTTCGTATTAGACTTTCCTCCCCTTAAATTTCTCCCGCGCCGATATGTCGAGAGATGACGACAGCTGCCTTCCGGTGAATGGAAATCTGTTTTCATTGTCTTTCCAAACACAGAAATTAAATTTTTATCGATCGATTTTTAGTGGATTTTTTGCGTTCTATCCTACGCAGAAATTTGAAATTTATACCAAAAAAAAGTAGAATTTTTTCCGCGTATTTCTACACCTGTTACGAATTTGTACGACCGATACTTCGGCAAATCCGATTTTGCTTTTTAAAGGTCCACTTCATTTATTGCTTAAATTACTCCGTGGTAACCCTGCACCGGCTGATTTGACGGAGCATCCGCCGAATTTACTGACAACCCTTAGGAGAAACTGGGAAGGATTTCGATAACGTGCGTTCGCATCTGCATTCAAAAGTTTGATTGGTTAATTTTAGAATTTAATTAGCCCGTAATTAGGTTAATTACCAACTTTTTCAAAATTTTATGATTTGTTGTTTGATGTGAGGTGTTCAGCTATAAGTACCCAAAATTTCAAGTCTCTAGCATGTATAGTTTCTGAGAACGGGCTCTGTGACGGGCAGACAGACAGACAAAGGAGTGAGACGAATAGGGTTTCGTCAGATGAACGAAACCCTAAAAATAAAAAAACGGCCTTTGTACAAATCAATCTCAACTAGTCAATGCAAAAAAAAAAAAAAAAAAAAAAAAAAAAAAAAAAAAATCGTTTAAAAATATTGAAATGATAACGAGATATCTTAAAATTTTTTCTTCCGTAGGATTAACATTAGTGAACGGGGATTTTAGCGTGAGTGAAATAGCCAGGTCTGATTGCACCTTAGACTCAGATTTTTCGTTTTTTGACAATTAGCCGAGATATTAATTAAAAACCCTAATGAACAAGATTTAATTTTCGTCAATGTGATGGTCGCTTTCGCGCCTGTCCGGAGAATCCGTGTTTTTTCAAATACTACAGCCGTAGTATAAACGTTCATTATTTCTTTAGTTTTGCATTCGCAATCGTCAAAACCCCTATGGAAACGGTATCATTTGTTTAAAGAAAACAATAACATTTATTATGTCAAAAAAAAAAAAAAAAAGAAAAAAGAATATTTACTGAAGGTCTGTTTCATATTCGTTTCCATGTTTTCGTTTAGTCTGAAGTTTTAAACTGCTATTCCCGTTTCCCGGATGGAAAAAAAATACCCACTCATTCAGGATGCCTTCCCTGTTGTAACGGTATCTTTTGTTTTTAAAAAATATTATTTACTATTTCATGAAACATTTTTTCTGGAGGTCGAATTCAAATTCGTTTTTATGTTTTCCGAACTTTCATCCCCGTTTTCCGGAGGGAAAAAAGTACCCACTTATTCACGCTACTTTTCCGGTTGTAATGATCCTTTTGTTAAAAAATATTAATATTTACTATTTCAAAAAAATATTTTCTCCAAATAGTCTATGGCAATCGTCGCGGATTTTTTTATCTTTTTTTTAACCTCTCAGGGGTTTTGAAGATATCATTTCGCGTATTAAGAGATTTGCGTCAGGGGTTTCATCCATTTTTGCATCATAAAGGTTGTTATATTTTTTTCAATTACCTGAATAGAGAAAGACGGTGATTAAGAGGGGATCTTTTTTTCCGCATTGCGTTGAATATGTTACAATTTAATTTCACAACTAATTAGCCGATTTCGGTTTTTTATTTTATATTTTAAGGGAGAATAATAAAAAAAAAAAAAAAAAAAAAAAAAAAAAAAAAAAAAAAAGATAGGTTATGTTGCATTGTGTTTTTATTATTTAGGCTTTCTTTAAGAACTTTCGGTCAGAATTAAAAGTGTAATGTATCTAAATGCCATCAGACATTAAATCGGCAATCACTATAACGGGGTCCCCTTTGTTTGTTTGGAAAGATGCTCATTTAAAAATACAAAATTATACAAATTCGAGGTTCGTTTGCAAAACCAGACCGGTGCGCCCAGTTGTGCGCTGCATAATGTAGAGTAGCCCTCAACTTTAGGTTCGATTTTACACTTTTAAACGAATATCTACGCATAGATTTTCGCTTAAAAATATAAAATCGTACAAATTTGAGGTGTATGCTGCCGAAGACTATGCGGCCACCAACACTAAATCTCTCTCGCGAAAAATATGTTTGAAATCAACACTGGTTTTAGGTATATCAAGGGTATTAACCCGGACCGGGCGAGTCAGCTAGTTAATAAAATAAAGTTTTTGTCTGTTTGTTTGTTGGTGATATAGCTAGGGAAATCTATCGCTCGTAGAAGTCTACAACTTTGTGTAGGATAAGATAAGTCCTAATGCACCTTAGGTTCAGATTTTGTTTTTGTTTTTTTTTATTAGATTTTTTGTTATATTTTCTTGAACGGAAAAATTCGGGTATTTCCCCGATTTCCCAATTTGGTCGGCGATTTTGAGCTACTCATAAAAGCAACCCAAACCAATTTGTGTTTGATACTTTATCCATCTAATCTGACATTTTATACCCCTGTAACATGTAAGGAGCAGACTTTCGGCAATCGATTAAATATGTATATACATACATATGAGGACGTGAGTTTCAAAACTCGCTTTATCCAGAAAATCAAATTTGTGGAAATCGCGAAAAACATCTGACTGCATCCATTAGATTTCATCGTAAACCAAGATTTTACAATGCCAAAAATACACGATAAAACTAGGGTTTTTTTTTTTTTTTTGGCGGATTGTAGTGTTTTTTCGATGCAGTTTATCAATAGAATATATTGACAGAGAAAACTCGATTTTTTTTTTTTTTAATTTTGGATAAAGCGAGTTTTGAAACTCATGTTCTCATATGTATATGTGAAATACTTTTGAGAAAGTTTGCTGAGTGATCCTCTTTATCGTCCACATCCGTTACCATGGTGACGCAGGTGGCTGAGACACATTTTTAGGCTCCGAGTGAATGAATCCCGGGTCCCTGGCAAATCACCGAGCGTAGCCCAACGCAGGGCCCGATTAACCTCTGAATCCAGGGGAAGCACGGTATCATTTCGGGTCCTTCTTTCATTTGGCAAAAGTTTTTTTTAATTTTTCATACATGAAAACTCATCAGTGATACTAATATTATTCCCGGCAGAGGCTTAGGAGAGTTCTCATATATTTCATTAAACAGCTTTTATATGCGCCCTGTATATACTTAAGATATTATTTAGTACATATAGCAGTATGCTAAATTACACGGATGGTTTCTAACCAGTTCATCAGGATGCTATAATGATTAGTTAACATCATATTGATCACATTCACTGGCGCACTCACTGGGGGAGCTAAGGGGGCTGAAGCCCCTCCCATGCCTCGAGGCTGTACTAATTAATTAAAGTTTTCCAGAATTAGGGAAAAAAAGTATTATTTTTTTTAAATAAATCCTTAAAAAATTTGAATTTTTAAAAAATATTAATTTTTTCCCAAAGTTTTTCTCTTTTATAAATTTTCTTATGGAATTCTGAATATAAGCATGTTTAATATTTACTAAGTAAAAAATTGAATTTTTTAAACATGTTACGATGAGACAAAAGAATACACATTATAGATCGACTAGAGAAAGAATAGGCTCTATATTTTTCACCATTGAAATCGCATTTTATTGAAAAGCATTGTAAAGGATTGTTTCAACATCTGTAGAAATCTTGGAAACCAATATGTTTTCGATATTATAAGAAGCCTTTATAAACGTTTCTTTACCTGCCGCTGTTTTTCGGGAACGTTTACGAGTAGTTTTATAGCGTATGAGTAAGTTTTCTCAAACCGGAATATCGGTGTTTTATGACTCTATAAATGGAAAATCTCGGTTTAAAAAACTCTTTAATACACTAGAAAAAATACTTGTTAACGTTACCGAAAAACAGTGGCAGCAAAAGGAACTTTGTTTTTATGAATGATTCTTTAAATTTTGAAATTTCTCTAGTCAAAAGACAGAAAATTCTTCAAATAAAAGAAAAATCTCTTCGAATCACAAGGGTGTTTCGCAAATTTACTGTTTGTACTCTTTTCGCTTTTTTGAAGATTTTTTTAAAAAACATAACATTATTTATGAACTGAACTTTTTACATACAGAACTTTATGTGCTGTAGTATTTCTCAGGACCAGGACCATAACCATATAGAGGCAGACTGGGCTGAACCTGAGTCACCATGCAACTTGTTGCGCCCCCTCTAATCTTCATGATATTTTAATAATGAAATAATAAACTTTAATTTGTTTGATTGCAACACACTTTAACATTATCCAAATGCAGAAACACACCAGAAAACGCAAAAATTAAAAATACATTTTAGGTAAAGCATTTCCTTAACAAACATGTTAAAAGCATTATTTTGGATCTCCCTCTGGCTTCTATGGCTGATTATGGCTCTACTCAAGTCAGCAGAAAAAAATGTATAAGTCAGGACTCGACTCGGCACGTCCCATCGAGTCAAATGAAAGTAAATTGGACCGAACTCGGCCGCGAGCCTGAGTATACGTAGTACGTAGACCTCTAAAATATACTAACTACTAACCCCCTCCAAAGCGCAATCCTGGGTGCGCCACTGATCACATTCATATTTTCCCGGTTAAGCAAATTTCCTGAAGTAGTGTGCGGATTTCCTCTTGCATTTGTCAAACTTTCAGTTCAAAAGGAAAAAAAAAAAAAAAAAAAAAAAGGAAATGGAAATTAGAAGACCCATTTTACAGTGATTTTTGGGCCCCTCTTAAATTTTAGAGGGGAATCGCGTGCCTTTTGGATAATCAGGCCTTACCTAACGTCTCTGACTGCAATATTCGACTAATAAAAATCCTTTTTAAAAATTGTATAATATCATAGAATAATTTATGACAGAGTATAAAATGCATGGAAAATAACATGCATTTTTTTTTTTCACATGTAATGCGTATACTTATTTTTAATGTCTAAAAATCTTCTATCCTTTAGAATATTTAAAATATTTGTTTTTTGCTTTTACGGTTACTTTTAGAATCCTGACATCTATACATTCTCCGACAATTATATCAACTTTGGCTGTTAAAAATAAAGTTAATACCAACTTTTTTCGCGATGAAACATTTAAAGACAAATTTAGAGCAATAATATTCTTATTTTACACAGGATAATGTTATTTCAAATTGTATAGAAAGGTTCGAGGCCCCTAATAAAATTCCAACTGACGTGAGGTAAAGGGCGAAATTATAGCACTAGCCACAGGTAACAGGACCACTAAAGGAGAAAAAGTGGTTATTAAAAAATTGTCTGTCAGCGGCCACCACCCAGCGACCACTTTCCTACAAGGAGAGAATAAAATTTTCTTGCATTTCACCAAAAGGATTCTACTTTTTCTGATTGCAATACGTTTATATTTACATATTTATTTGGGCTATTCAATTTCAGGTTAATACTAATACATTTTTTTAAAGTTTACTGTTTCGTGCTTTGAAATAAAAAAAGTAGTCACTAGTTTAAAGAAAGTGGCTATGTATAAAACTGGTACCACTGGCCAGTAATGAAATTTCTAAGTTTTGCCCTTTAGCGCGACCCTGGGCAGCCGCCCCGTTTGCCCGATGTTTGTGCCGGCCCTGAATGAACCTCTCGACAAGGGTGTAGAGGAGGATATACGTTGTATACTTCCTGGATTTTTAAAAGAAACTCCATATGCCCCCTGTTTCTCAAATAAAACTATAGCGTATACTCTCTGGGTATACCATCTGGATTTTTTACGACTGCACTACACCACCGCCCCTCGATCCCCCTCTAAACTCGCACTGGGCAACAATATTTTGGCCTCTGGAACAATTTAGCATCCGGGGAAATGGCCGCCCATATACACTACGCAACTGATGTGCATGTTAGATCCAATTGAAACAAAAAATCAGGCATCGGGCATAGATTGTGAAACATTTTCCAACATTAACAGAATATTATTTAGAAATTTCATTCCTCCCCCCCCCCCCCACACACACAGTGGAATACAATCTAAATAAGCTATTTAAAAAACTCATAACTCAGTAAAAATCCACTTTCCGAAATTGCTGTCCATATCCAGTAATGTGTGCCAATTCTTTCGTGGAGCTCTGTATATGTTCTATAGAATTTATACACATCACGTAACATAGTAAAAATCAGACAAGTTTAAAAATGCATACCACAGTGGAAAACGCACTTCCCAGCAGGGTCATTCCATGCAAAATGAGCTAATCAGCTGTGGCACACATGTCACAGATTTTAATGAAAACCAGTCTATAAGTATTTATGAGTAAATGTAAAATAATAGATTTCTGGATTGTTAATTTAAGCATTCAAATTTACATTAAAAGAGAATGCAAAATCGAGGTATTGTCTACGTGCTTAAAATTTCAGTTTTCATTATTAGCCTTTTGAAGGGAAAGAATATATTAAAAACTATTTATAATTAAGAATGAATGATAATTAACAGACTGACGTAAGTTAGTAATTGTATTTTTATTCCGTAACGAGAAAAATTATTTTTGAAAATTTTTGAGGGGAAAAAGCAATATTCCTATTCGTCCTTTACATAGGAAGGACAGCTCTTACAAGATGCAAATTGCTACACCTTATAGCTAAAAGTATATATTTGAAATATCGAAAGTTTCATTCTTGGCTTTTTATTCCTTAACGAGAAAAAAAAATAGTAAAAAATGTTGAGGGTAAAATGCAATATTTCTATCACTTCTTTTTAAGTGAAGGAAAGCTTTATTAAACTTTTAAACTATTTTATATTATACATAAAAGTGTATACTTTAAATATAGAAATTTTTATTCTTGCTTTCAGTTTATTTTTGCCTCAAGAGAATTTTAAATTAGAGTAGAAAGAACTGACCGAGCTAAACGAAAAACTATATATCAATTTTAAATTCTAATAAAAAAACTAGATGGCAGCACTAAATTTGTTTTCCCCATGAAATAGTGCAATATTTTAAGAAACGCGGGCGAATTCAAAGAGGTAGTGAATTGAATGTAGAAAACATTACTATTTTGACCCCATTTTTCTTATGTTAGGAATCAAAAGGCAATCTTGAATTTTTTTGAGCATATCATGGACTTATTAATCTTTATGTCTATGCAATATTGTTAATCTCGGATCTGTCCTTTATTTATTTTTTGCTCATACAGAAGAGGAAAAATCATGATTTAGTAAATTTTTTAAGTTTCTATTTTTTTTTTTTTTTTTTTTTTTTTTTTAAGATGAAGGAAATAAACGGCGACTTTCAAACTTTGGGAATTCGATCTCTATATGTCATACTACATCAGGCATTAATTTCACAGATGTTTTTTAATTCCTTTGATTTTTATAACGTTTCTAATTTTCTCAAAATTCACAAAAATTCAATTTTTACAACCAATTTATAAATGATCATGGTGTTACTAGATTATTATTACTCAGTAAATAAGAAGATAATTTTCCAGAGTTTACAAAATTATAAAAAAAAAAATTCCTTTCTATTAAATAGTTTTCAAGATACAGAACTTCAAACTTGCAACTTTGGACGATTGCGCTCATGCCATTCTATATCACAAGTTTTTTAAATGTCCGAAACTGCTAAAAAAAGATTATTTTTTGTCAAGATATTTTGCAGAGCATTATTTGAATATGAATTGAACCTGTGCATCGAATTTTATTAAAATTGGTTAGTATGTGGCCACGACTTTTTTTAAATTTTTGCTCATTTTACGTGGAATGACCCAGCAGCTATCGATCCAATGTAGAATCCTACATGGGTCGGGTTGCAATCGACCCGAATCCGACCAAAAAAATTTCGTCAACTCGAAAACAGAGGGGGTAGAGCCGGTACAAATTACCACGGCCCGGTTCTCCTAGGGGACCCGGCTTCGGTCCTGGTTTAAAAAAAAATGCCAGAAAAAAAAGGCTGGTACTTTTTTACAGTAAAATTTTAAATTAAAACAAATAATATAAAAAAATCCCTGCCGGCTCGGGCCTACAGGCGGAATCAAGATTAGAGATAAACACAGTTCCTTCACTAAGATGAGCTCTAGGGAGCTAAATATTTTGTGAAAATTCTAATATACACGAATACACCCACGCATGTATATGGAATGGGTTTAAAAATGGCTAACGCAAATTCAGAGAACCTCAGTGTGTTAAAATATGTTAATATTTCCATAGTCGGGTTTTTATCATGTTTTAATACGTTTCTTCAAACTCACATGACATTACATATTCACCCGTGAGGTCCATTATATTTCCAATATGACGCAATATTTTTTTTTTTTCTTATTCGTCAAACTATTTATTTCATTTTGAGTTTTTATGCGGAAATCTTGCTCTAGAAAACATGGACGTAATAGTCAATTTGTTTTCAATTCGTCAAACTGTTTATTTTATTTAATTTTTCACGTGAAAATTTTGCAATAGAAAAGCAATTGTTGTGGTAATAATTTTATTGCTTTTTTTTTTAATTGTTGGCAGCTGCTGTAACGAAAAATATTTATTTTTCCCTGTCATTGTTGTGTAAGAGCTGGTTTTGTCAGAATCATGTTAAGACGGTATTCAAAATTTTTAACCCTCCCCATTTCCATTCCTTTGGGCCGATTTTGCCCATTTTCAATCCCCGCCGAGATATTAGCCATCTTAAAGTTGTTTGCGAGTTTGAAGACGATCCGTGCATAATTGCAACTTTTATTGTGCGGACAAAATTTAGTACATACATACATATATGGGGCATTCTCACAATCTTTTGACTTTTATGTCCCTGAATAATAATTTTTATTTTTGCACATGTTCTTGTGTTTTTTTTTTTTGTTTTTTTTTTTCATATACTGGGGAACATCCCATTGCATGATTGCATAACAATATTAACGTAATAAATAAGTTTTGGACGGTGTTGGGGGTCCAAATACCAGGAAAACCTATACCGTCCCCTGTCCCTGATGCTGATTTTTAAGTTTGGAGCTGTCTGTATAAAACTGTTTCAATAAAAATAATTCGATGTAATTTTTTTCCGAAACTGGAACTATTGTTTTATATAAATATGTAGCAAAAAATTAACCTGCACACATTTTTAGAATTGTTATTATTTTTTAAACTCTGTCCCTGGGTTTTACATTCCTTATCGTCCCTCTTCTAAAATTATACAGAAAATCACTTCAAATGCAGCCACAGAATTTATTTCAAGTTTTTTATCATGCAGAAGTATGCTAGAGAAAGAATGACTAAAATTCTGTGACAGGAAATTTACTGCAGAATTTAAATCAGCATTTAAATATCAGTTTCAAGCATCGTGGCTTTATGGGTAGTCTTACCGTCCCCAAGGTTTATTCCTGCACTTTTCGAGGTAAATTATTATTATTTTTAAATATAATGCAATGTAAATAAACTGTTTCTAAAAATCAATGAACATGTGGCATCGCTTAGTCTTAACATGATTTGCCTAAAATAGGTGATAATTTTCCTTACCGTCCCTTTTTCCCATTTCGTCCCTTTTTCCCTATACCATCACCCCCTTTTTTTTACTTTACCGTCCCTTCTTTAACAACCCTTTAAGACAATGTTATACCAAAATTTTGTACTAAAAATACTACATTGTTATTCTTTCTTATTTGAATGTCCTGTGGGTACTATGCAAATTCATTATAAGTAAAAATTTAGAAGAAAACAGAAAGTTATAGCGGTAAAATGGTAAGGAAAATTAAACTCGCAAGTTTAACTTAAACCTCAGTTAGGTAAAAATTTTTTCGCTGCTGACCATTTTTTCTTTATTTTGAATCAATAAGGCATTCGTCTATCAGATTAAAATGTTTTTTTTTTTTTTTTCCAAGTTTAATTTCACCAGATTTTTATTCCTGAAAGTCAAAAGATTGTGAGAATGTCCCATATATATAATATATACATATATATATATATATATATATATAAACTTTTTAGGTGGGGGTGGTTTTGGGTTCCTGGGCCTGGGGTCATATAATGAAAAGTTATGAAGGAATTTTTCAAAAGTCGCACCATGGTAACGACTGCAATAGGTAGTATTTCTTACGAAATCTACCTAATTCAAGAGTCAAATTTGCTCGAATGTCTTTACGGGCCGGTCTCAGGGCCCATACGCTTGTGTATATGTAAAATATTTGAAAGTTTATTTGATATCAAGAAAGTTTTGAAATTGCTCCCCTGTTTTAAAGATGCATGCGGATAATTTCAGACGCATAAACAGGAATCAGATGGAAAGTAGGGTAAGGTCACAGGTTAAGGTTTCGCATTTTATTTCTTTCATACTTTAAACTTTTTCATTCAAAAATAATCGATGAATTCAATTAAGATTTAATTATATTTTCAATATTTTAAATTTTTATTTAGATATCTTTAGATTAAAAAGTGCTATAAATGAATCATAAACTGTAATATTGTAAAAGAAAAATAATAAAATTCTGAGCAAATACTACATAGATTTCTTTTTAAAGCCCCACAAAAATATTATGCAATTATACCTTCTAATATTAAAACCTGTATAAAACGGAAAGTTTTACTGGTCGTTTGCGTTTTCGTCTAAGCAGGTTTTATTGTATCATACTTATGGTGGGGTCATATATGGTATCATACTTATTAACGGTGCCCGCAGTCTATCTGAACGCCCCTGAACTGAACCCGATGCACTTCAACCAGGGCTTAATTTGCGCCGGAGCACACCGGAGCCCGGCTCTGGTACTTCTCTGTTTTTAGTAAATATTTCAATATTGATCGAAATTCACCGGAGCTCATAAATACAGGGCTCCGGAGCCCAGTGCAATAACGTTTTCGAAAAACCGAAGCCTAAATTACTTTTTACTTTCCTCCCCATCTCCAAGGTTTTGCATTCTTTTTTACCAAAATACTTATATGTGACGTAACGTGTCGCACACATAGGAAATGCAGATAAAAAGGACTCAATTTTTATATCAGTTTTTGGGCTTGGACTGGCTCGAGCTCAATCTGTATTGCAATTAAAATTTTATTTATTCATGTATAGAAAAAAAGAAAAAACTTTTCCTCCTTCAAAATTATGTATTATATTCTATTTCAAATCATTTTAATGATATTTGGATCAACATGAAGGGGAAACAGAAATCATATTTTTCTGTTTCAAATTTATATAAGCGACGTTGCGTTGATACGGCGCCACTCAAGAGACTGAACAATGAATTTGCTTTCAGTTCGATCTTCTTTTGTGACAGCAGGATCATTTTCTATTGGCTGTTTTTTTTTTTTTTCATTTGTAAGCAAATATAATCGCCATGCATTGTTATTCTGATAGAAAGCAACCGAGCAGTTTTTCTCCTTTTTCTATAAAAGCATCGATTCTTTCCGATTACGATGTCAAATTTTTAATTTAATCTGATTTTCAGGGACTCACTACAAAAGATTATGATGCAGAAGGAATCAATTTTAGTTTAAGATATGCACCTTTTATAGGAAATTGCAAAACATTGTTCCATTCTTCAGCATATAAATATTAATTTCTGTAATTTCATTTATTTTTTCTTAAAAATGCATACCTGCGAACTAGTCTTTTTTTCTTTCTTTTTTTTTTTTTTTTTTTTTTTTGTATTAACACTATTTCCTAATTAAAATCCTTACTATATTTAATCGCAGAATTGTACAATTAATTAACTTTAAAATTAGGCAAAGATTACTATTCACAAGGAGTGATAACTAAAAAGTGGAATAGTTGACATCTAAGTATATGCTGATAGATATATTTAAAATTTTTATTTTGCTAAAGAAATAAAAATGCTTTACATTTTGTAATAATGTACTAAATATGATTATGCAGATTGGAGTGACAGAAGGGGACGGTACGGTTTAGAGACCTGCATCGGGTCGGGTTACCCGCTTTTACCCGAACCCGACCGGACCCGCGGTTCGGGTCCGGTCGGGTTGGCGCTATATTTTCCCGTTGCGGGTCGGGTTGACTTTAAATTTTTTTGGTGCGGGTCGGGTTGGCTTTTATTGTTTCGGGTTCGGGTCGGTTTCGGGTTGGCTTTTTTACTCTTGCGGGTCGATTCGGGTTGACCCACTTTTTTAAAAGAATGTGAAAAATATTTTTTCCCGTTAAAAACCTATACAAACCGCAGATCAAAGTTTCACAAAAGCAAAATGTGTGCCTGTCTGTTTTGTCTTTAGTCATCCTTTCACGAGTCTTCGAAATAACAAACTACATTATGTTTTTACCGTATTTTAAAAATACAATATGCAGCAAAACGCTAAATGATCCTTCCTGTCTAATATATCAAGTGAATAATTTAATTGTGGTGATACGCGGCGATGCACTATGTTAGACGGGAAATTTTTCAAAATAATAACTGCTGATAAACTAAAGGCAGATGGCCACTTGTGTAAAACAAGGTGTATCGTTATAGTGGAACTTTTGAAACCGCAACTAATTTTAAAGCATATTTAAAGATTAGATTTTTAGTTTTATACCATTTAGAGTCCTGCATCGGGTAGGGTTTTACTATTGTTGAATATTAAAGAATATAGATTTGTTCATTATTCTATGTAAAATATAAAAATGGTATTAGAGAATTAAAGGTCTGCACGGGCTGGAATTTCCAGGCCCGGGAACGGCCTACCCCGCCCCGTCCCGTCCCTTGTAAAACTTAAAAGTTCGGCTCTAGCGCGGCAGGGCCCATTTATAATTTTATCGGCTTCGTCTAAATATTTTTATCGGGCCGGTAGATCCGCTTAATTGTAGTTATCGGCGCGGCCGCTCACTTTTTTTGCCGCCTCGGCTCGTTGAAAAACTGTCCTAATAAAGCGGCCTGGCCAGTTTGAAATTTTGCCGCCCCTCCGCGACCCTCGGGCCGGACCGGTGCACAACTTTATTAGATATACATGAAGATTATTTTCATATGAAGATTATTTTCATAATGGTAATTAAAATATGATTTGCTTTCCTTACATTGCGGGTTCGGGTCGGGTGGCGGGTTGAAATATTGCGGGTTCGGGTCGGGTGCGGATTGATACACCTCGGGTTCGGGTCAGGTTGCGGGTTGCCTGAAATTATTTTTGCGGGTTCGGGTCGGGTTGCGGGTTGCCGAAAATTATTTTTGCGGGTTCGGGTCGGGTTGCGGGTTGACTTAAAATGGAATTTGCGGGTTCGGGTCGGGTAGAACCCGACCCGCGCAGGACTCTAGTACGGTTGTTGTACCGATACCGCAGAATATTAGGGCTCCGGTACTTTTTTTGTTAGAAATTAAGCCCTGCTTCAACCCACAGCGAACGAAGATTAATCCAGATTTTAATACAATTATGGAAAAATAGCCTACTATTATATCTTTAATATCAATCTTCTCTTTTTTGTACAAAAATAAGCACATATACACGAACATTCAAATATATAGTTTTTTTTCATTTGAAAAATGCTCAGGACTTTTTTTGAAAAATCTGGTCAACCCGACTCCGACCCGAAAGAGTCAAAACCTAACACGAAACCAACTCGAATCCGAAACAACTAGTAAAGTCAACATGGCCCGAACCCCGAACCCGATAGCAACGAAAAAAATTACCGTCGACAGACCCGGACCGAGGGTTGGGTCGGGTTCAGGTTACCCGACCCAATGCTGGACACTACTGCTTGTTGATTGTCGGTGATAAATGCAGCTGTTCTGACAATTTTTTCCTATCAAAAAACCCCAAGAATATCTGTGCATTTATGTGAAAATTGTATCCTGCTACTGTCCGTACAGTGTTGAATTCAGACACTTTTTTCCGGGAGGGATTTCTGTGGCTCCGGGGGTGACATCATAGAGCTACGGGGGGTGGGGGGGGGGGAGACTGCTTTTTCTGACCATTGAAAACACAAAATCTTAAATCTGCCGTGGGACATCTCATTGCTCCGGGATGTCCCCCCCCCCCCGGGCCAACCCCTGAATTCAACACTGTGTCTGTATATTTCGAATTATAGAATTTGTATTTCTTTGGTGACTTTTGGACTACCATGCATTTTAGTCGTGCAAGGCGCAAAATCAGTCTTGCTCTCTGGATGCCAGTAACCCCTAGTTACGATGCTGCATTCATGAGCACTTATGTCATTCATTCAATTCAATTCTCTTGTTCAAAGGAAAAGGGGGATGGGGGAGTGAGCATCAAAAACGGTAAACGAATTTCATGCTCACATTCTTTTCCCGTATTTATCTTGTTTACTAGATTACTCCGAATCAGCGGAGATAGAATAAAAAACGGCACCAACTAAATTGTATCAAACAAATTAGCAAGTTTTACGGCAGAAATAAGAATGAATGTTAGAAGATTCCGAATAATTAAGCAATACCCAAAACAGTTGTCTTCGTTTATAGTAAAATTTGAAACAAAATAATTTTCTTTTGATGAAATTTGTGAATTGTAGTACATGAAGGGCTGCACAGATGCGCCAACTCTAGAAAATTCCTGTCGATGCAGTGACGCAGCCAGGTCCGAAACTATCTTTTTTTTGCGCCCGGGGCAAACATGAATTTTGGGCCCTCCCCCCCCCCCCCCCTCTTCCACAAAGTATATTTTCAAAGAAAATTTTACTAATTTTCTAATAGCCGACTTACTTTAAAATTAAAAATATGTTATCATAAAATATGTAATCAAGGGCGGATCTGGAGAGTCCTCAAGGGGGGGGGGGGGCGATTTTAGAAATTTGGAGACTTCAATATGATACGCGGGTCGGGGCTAATTTTTTTCACTGCGGGTCGTGTTACTTCTACTGCTGCAGGTCGGGTTTGAATCCGGTTTACTATACTTTTTTGCTGTGGGTCGCGCCTGGGTCCGGTTGATTTCTACTTTTCTGCTGCGGATCGGGTTGACTTGTACTTTTTAGCTGCGTCCTAGCGAGTTGGGTTTGGGGCAGATTGACATACATAATTTCGGGTTTTGGTCAGTTTCGGATTGGGCTTTCACTCTTGCGAGAAGGGTTCGGGCCAACCCAAATTTTGAAAAGAAAGTCTAAATACTTTTGTAGATAAAAACTATGTACATTAAAAACTCCATAACGGGCACGCCCAAACAATTATTTAACAATACTTTTTAATCTTTAGGATTATGTAAAAAATACTAATTTGGTGCTTGTCTCTTTATATCTAAAATGAATTGTAATTCAGTAAGAATGCTTTGAAACTTATTAAAAAACGTACTGGGCGTCCTAAAATGGACTGACTGATTTTAAAATTCAGTAACTTGCAAATGGTGACAGCAATTTAAAAAAATCTTGCAGGAGGGTTATGTAAGATGTCAGGAGATTTTTTTACTGCGATTCTCGACTTTACATTGCAGCGATAGATGACGATGCAAACAATAGTCGTTAAGTCAGGCACCGATTTTGCGCCTATTGCTTGCAGCGTCATCTGTCATTTCTATTTTAAACTAAAATTAAAAATCTCAGTTAAAAAAAAAAAAACTCATAATCAGGGATTCAGTAAAAAAAAAAAAAGAAACAAATTCTGAAATTTTTTGAAGTGTTACAGCAGAGGAGGGGGGGGGGGGATTCCTTCCTGGCACTAATTATTTTTGTTGCAGGTCGGGTTAGATGTTTTCGATTCGAGTCAATTTCAGGCTGAGTGCAGATTCCTGCAAGCTGGGTTTGGTTTAACCCGTTTTCTTCAAAAGTTAGTTCAGCATATTATTTCAGATTAAAAACTTTACCTATAATAATAAACATAGGTGTATGTATGTGTTCTATTTTCTAAAGAAACCATTGTATTTTTTCCACGGTTCTTTGATAAAATTCGCATTTGTTCCACGACTCTTTCACGAAATTCGCGTTTTTCCGCAACTCATTGACGAAATTCACATGTTTTGGCAGCCCTTTGATAAAATTCGCGTTTTTTTCATAGCCGTTTGATGAAATTCCCATTTCCTTCATTGCCCTTTGACGAAATTTAAGTTTCTTCTGCAAGGCTTTGGCGAAATTAGTATAATTTTGCAGCTCTTTGATAAAATTTGCGTTTTTCCCCCCACGATCCTTTAACAAAATTCGCGTTTTCTCCGCAATCCTTTGACGAAAATCGGATTTTTTCAGCAATTCTTTGACGAAATTCGCATTTTTTAAGCGATTCTTCGATGAAATTAACTTTTTCCGCGATTTTTTGAAGAAATTAACTTTTTTCTGCGATTCTTTGAATAAATTCGCGTTTTCTTCGTGATCCTTTGACAAAATTTGAGTTTTTTTTCGCAACCTTTTGACGAAATTCGCGTTTCTTTTGCGACACTTTGATGTAATTCGCGTTGCTTTTGCGATTCTTTGATAAAATTTGCATTATTTTTGCGATGCTGTGACGAAATTTGCGTTTTTCGCGGTTATTTGACAAAATTCGCATTTTTCTCCCGATCCTTTGAAGAAATTCTCATTTCCGTGATTATATGAAGAATTTCGTGTATTTTCCATGGCCCTTAGACCAAATTCGCGTTTTTCCCACGAATCTTTGGCGAAATTGAAGTTACTTTCTGCGAACGATTGACGAAATAGATTTTTTATGGCGACCGTTTGTCAAAATTCGCGTCTATTTTTATGTCCGAATTTTCGAGTTGATGAATTTTTTTTATTTTCCGAACCGAATGCCTAAACCATCTCACTGGGTATATATATATATACATTTATGAAAATTGGTTAAAAAATTGAGCCTTTATTTTATTACATATTTCAAATCTGCATATATTTTAGAGTTCAAATATGTCCAAAATCTTTATGAAAGAGTTTCTTTTTTAACTAGAATTAGGACATAAAAAAAAAGGATTTGCTGCTGCGGAAATTGCGGGTTGCGCACATTTTGTCACTTATACGTTGGTCGTGGAAATCGCAGGGTGCGCAGCGATAGGGTTAAATTTTCGGAAAATTCGGAACAGAATAACACCTGCTCCTGAGATCTTACATAACCCTCCTTCAAGCATATTTTTTTAATAGCTGTCACCATTTGCATGTTATTGAATTGTATTTAAAATCAGTCAGTCCATTTTAGGACACACGGTATATTCAGTAGCTATGAGATGATGGCTGAAAGAAGCTGGCTTCGATATGTCAGTTAGAGGTTTACCCGGGCTGGAATTTCCAGGTCCAACCCACACACAAAAAAAAAAAAAATATATTGGCCCGGCCCGGTATAAAAGCTAAAAAATCGACTCCAGCTCAGCCTGCCTTTTGCAATTAAATTTATTCATCACTTACTTATGCTCATATTTTATTTTAGATTATGTTCGAAATTCATGACTACAGAAAAACATTAATATAAATGACTATTTAGGCAATTATGTACATAAACACTACGTAAACATCATTACTTAGACAAATACATTCCAGTATGAAAATCCAGTCAGAAAATCAGCTTAGAATGAAAGAAACGGATGATAAAAGAAAATCACAATTTTAAAGCTCTACAAAGAAAGCTAGTTGAATGTGCCAATCCCAAACTTTCTTCTATCTTATACATCTTAATATTTCAAAAAGCAGTTACACATGTTAATACTTCAATATTATTAGTTCAATACTATACCAACTTTCCTTTTCTTCTTAAATTTCTGCTCCAGTCAATTAAACGGCTAAAAACGAGTTAATCTATATCATGATATTTGTTAAAATTAATAGTTTTTTCTTATTCTGTTGTTATCAGCTGTTTGCGAATAGCCGGCTTAGCAGGAAGCGAGTTCCCGCCACTGCACGAGCCGCCGATGGACAATAGAACTACGAAAAATCAAGAAAAGTATACAAAAATTGCTATCCCAGAGCCCCTTTACCGCGAAATATTTCCAAATTCAAGGAGGATCTGTTGACCATATCCAAAATTATGCACAAAAAATTTGGTTCAATTGTATGCATAATTTTATACACTTTCGATGGTACGATAATGAAAATGGGACAGGCATCGTTATTACAGCGCCCCCTTCAGGCAGATTTTTTTCAAATTCAGGGAGGACTTGCTTGCCACAGCCAGAAACATGCACAAAAAATTTGGTTCAATTATATGCATAACTTCATACGCTTTTCGATGGTACAATAATGAAAATCGTACAGACATCGCAATTATAGCGCCTCCTTCCGGCGGAATTTTTCCAAATTCAGGGAGGATCTTCGTGCCATGACCAAAAACAAACACAAAAAATTTGGTTCAATTCTATGCATAACCTCATACACTTATCGATGGTGCAATAATCAAAGTGGCACAACAGTCACACAAAAATCGCTATTACAGCGCTCCCTACCGGCGAATTTTTTCCAAATTAAGGAAGCACCTGCTTGCCATAGCCAAAATCTTAAAAAAATTTTGCTTCAATTCTATGCATAACTTCATACACTTTTCGATGGTACAATAATCAAAATCACAGAAAAATCGCTATTACAGCGCCCCCTACCGGCGATTTTTTTCCAAATTCAGGAACGACCTTCTTGCCATAGCCAAAAACTTAAAATAAAAATTTGGTTCAATTCTATGTATAACTTCATACACTTTTTGATGGTACAATGGCGACAGCAGATGCACAGACGGACACACGGACAGACAGACATTTTCTATAAACATGTTTTTTGGGATCTCTGACCCCTAAAACGTGTAAAACCGTCGAAAACCGGAAGTCAAAAAAATTTCGATTACAGTGCTTTCTTCTATAGATAGAAGAAAGTAAAAAGTAGATTTTTAAAAATGCATCTTAGCCCAGTGGTTAGGGGGTTGAATTCGGAATTAATTAGGGGAAAGCTGGAAATTGTTTTAATCCCTCCAGTTTAGGTCTGGAATGAATATGGTATGTTTTCCCCCTCGTACTAGGTGAGCGTTAGGAAATATGTATAGATTTATAGTAAAAAAAACACGTTTTTTTGCATACCATAACAGTATCTCCAAACAGCTAACTCTGTCAAAAACATTGTCAATAAAATGTTGTAGAGCTTAAAATTCTGAGTAAAATGAGTACCTACACTCAATACTTATGTTGAATAGTAAGATCACAATTCTACTTCAAAGTTTTAGACCCATCATCAGGGGGATGACCTCAGAATTAACTGGGAGAAAACTGGAAATTGTTTTAATACCTTCAGTTTAGGTCTAAAATGAACGTACTATGTTTTCTTCCTCGTACTTGGGTGAATGTTAGAAAATATGTACATATTTATTTTCAAAAAACATGTTTTTTTTTAGTTTCCTTAACAATATCTCAAAACAGCTAACTCTATAAAAAACATTGTCAATACAAATGTTGTAGAGCTTAAAATTCTAAATAAAATGAGTACCATCATTAATATTTTTGTTCAACATTAAGGTCGCAATTCTATTTCAAAATTTTGCCTTAATCGCTAATCAATAGCTTAAAGCCAGAAGAGACCAAGTTAACTTAACAATATCTCAAAATAGCTAACTCTATCAAAAACATTGTTAGTAAAAATGTTATAGAGCCTAAAATTTTGAGTAAAATGAGTACCTACACTTGCTATTTTTATTCAATATTAAGGCCGCAATTTGAGATATTGTTAAGTTAACTTTGCCTATCCTGGTTTCAAGATCTTGATTTGAAAAATTTTGAAATAGAATTGCGACCTTAATGTTGAACAAAAATATTAATGATGGTACTCATTTTATTCAGAATTTTAAGCTGTACAACATTTGTATTGACAATGTTTTTTATAGAGTTAGCTGTTTTGAGATATTGTTAAGTTAATTTTAAAAAAAACGTGTTTTTCGAAAATAAATATGTACATATTTTCTAACATTCACCCAAGTACGAGGAAGAAAGCATAGTACGTTCATTTTAGACCTAAACTGAAGGGATTAAAACAATTTCCAGTTTACTCCTAATTAATTCTGAGTTCAACCCCCTGATCACGGATCTAAAAATTTTAAACTGGAATTGTCACCTTAATGTTCAACAAAAATATTAAGTGTAGGTACTCATTTTACTCAGAACTTTAAGCTCTACAACATTTGTATTGACAATGTTTTTGACAGATTTCGCTGTTTTGAGATATTGTTATGGTATGCAAAAAATCGTGTTTTTTTACTATAAATCTATACATATTTCCTAACGCTCACATAGTACGAGGGGGAAAACATAGCATATTCATTCTAGACCTAAAGAGAAGGGAAGCTCCACCACCCCTACCACTCTGTAACTTATCAAATCAAATAAAATTTTTAAAGATTTCGCTAAACAAATGTACTACATAAATATAATTTTTACGAATAACAAATAAGTAAGATGCCAGACCAACTTTGGCTCGGGGAGAAGAATTTAGAGAAGTGCACATGTCGCGATCGGCCCAATACTGCTTATCATATGGGCTGACTTGGACAGAACGTTTAGCTTTTATTCCGGGACGAGCCCCGACCTGGAAATTTTGACCAGTGCAGTGCAGACCTCTAGTAAGAATGAAGTACAGGCCTGGTTCGATCTGGAAGAAAAAGAAGTCTGGCCCGACCCAAATTTTCAGAAAATTTTAAGATCAGGTCACGGTTCTAAGAGAGGGAAGACCTTACCAGGGCCGAGTCTATTGGATTTAAACTGGCGCGACCCCGGGCTCGAGCTTCGCCCCAAGTCATTTCCCGTGAGGATGAATAATGCCGTTTCCAAACCTTTTATTTGCCCAAGGGGGGGGGGGCGATCGCCCCCTCGCCCCCCCCTTAGATCCGCCATTGTATGTAATACTGAACTACGTAATCTACAATGGCGGATCCAAGGGGAAGGTCACGGTGGTCATGAACCCCCTCTGAACACCAACAAAAATATTCTAAAGATCATTTTTTAAATGAAATATACAGTAGAGTCCCGATTATCCGAGTTTCCGCTTTAACCGAGTTATTTTTTTCTGATGAACTGATGGCTTCCATTATTATGAAACAGCCATTATAAATGAAGTGTTAGGTAAAGATAAAAGAGCAGTCGTAAAAGAAAAAAAAATGGCCATTTTTTTCCCCATTCTGGCCAGAAAATCAGAGTTCTAACTTTTTACGACTGCTCTTTCATCTTCACCTAACACTTCATTTATAATGACTGTTTCATAATAATGGAAACCATCAGTCCATCAGAAGAAAATGATCCATTCCAAAGGTATATTCCTTCAATTGGCGCCCCTTCGTTTTGGCGCCCGGAGCACATGCCCCCTCCCTTAGTTTCGGCCCTGGGCTTAGCATATGACGGAGGAGGGTGGGGACGGTTGGATTGCTCCAGGCACAAATTTTTTAGCGGAAGCAAAATTTTCGCCTAAAGAAATCAAAGAACTACAGCATAACCTTTTCCGGTAACTGAAAAATAAAAGCATACGAATACGATAACTTTCCCCTCTGTTACCCATTTTCAGAAAACGTGTATTTTAATAACTAGAAAATTATTTCATAAAATACATTAATTTCCCTTTGTGCATTAATAATTTGTAGTCAGTGCGGGATGACCACAATATTTTTTAAATTGCCTCAGGCACTTAAAACCAATGATATGCCACTGTGTGCGTGCTCTAGTTGTCGCAGCCGCAGCCGAAGAGAGCGGCAGAGGCAAAATGAAATGTGTGTTAATTCTTCTATAACACTAATAGTTTATTAGTTTACTGATATTGTATAGTTAAAAATTAAACTGTATATCATCCAACAAATAAAAAAATAAATCATATTTCCTTTTTATCTCTGTCTTTTTTAAATAAAATATTTTATCCTTCGATATCAGAACTCAAAATGAAACAGTGAACAGACTGAGCTCCTCATCTATACTAATAAAAGAACAAACCGCTGTGTGTGTGTGTGTGTGTTTGCGATGGCTAGCGAAATCTACCGCACGCAGAAGTCTGAAAATTTAGGTGAGGAATATAACAGTCCTGTACAAAAAGTTTAGTACAAAAGCACCATCCTAGAGTTAATCGCGTCTTTTATTCATCTTTCGATGGAGCGATCTCACAGACCGCTTCACAGTAGTTACGTGATAATTTCTGTCACACCAGTTAAAGGTTAAAAATAAATAAATAAAAGATTGTTTACGTATACTTTAATTCTTGTTTAAAGATAATCATTCAGGAATACATAATATGTTATTTATTTACAGAATTCTTCGAAAGTTTTATAGAATGTCTGAAGTTTGAAGTGCAATATACCTCCAAAATCCGGCACCGTCTGGACTGAGACTAAGCCGGATTTTTGAAAGAATATCAAAAGTACTTTACTTCCGATATTCTTAATGGTGCCTTTAGTAATAATTTAATTCATAACCAAGTGATAATTATATGAGAAAAAGACGAAAGACAGGACTGTTAAATTCATCTATTCAAAAGTGAAAGTCTCTGGTTATAGTACTAAAGTTCCAAATGAAATAAAATTCCGGTAGTGTTTGTAGTTAGACTGAAAGTTACAAGTTAAACTATAAAAAGTGAAAAAAAGCAGCGGTCTGTGACACCGGTAACCAGGGCCCGCTTAACACTTAGGAATAGGAGAAGCCCGACGTCACACAGGGGGCCCCTTATTACTCTACAAATTGCTTTTTTATTTACTAAATCTCTTTTCCGTATGCTTAAATAATTTGAAATTTTACCATCAAAGTTTAGAGTAAATAACATTTTTAATATTAAACTAAAACTGCCTATATAAAAGTATTTTATTATATGTTTAATTGTAAAAAACCAATTTATTTTATAAATGACAAATATGGAACTATAGTTGAGAATATGTGAACATCAAAAAAATTTTTGTGATTTACAAATTGCCATATAGTAAGAAAAAAAAAAGTTTCATAAGAAAAAAAAATGTATTTCTTACAGTGATTGAGTTTCTTTTTTCTAAAAATTAGTTTTGAAAAGTAAAATTGGGGGCCCTTTTGTATTTCAGTGGGTAAGCACGGGCTTCACGGGCCTATTCCGTAAACAGGCCCTGCCGGTAACATCAGTTAAAGGTTAATCTTTCTCGCTTCAAAACAATGTAAATTTTTATCAGCAAATTTAACAGGTGAGGTGGTCAATATCCTTTAAAACAATATAAGTTTTTATCAGCAAATTTAACAGGTGGTCAGTTTTCCCCAAAAGTTCTGTGGGTTCTTTTGATGAGCACCGGAGCACCCACGCAGTCAGCGCCTATGGAACTGCATAACACATTGAGAGAAAAAAAAAAATTCGCATTTCTTCGCGTAAAAGTCCTGTCTCGAATGAAAAACGTCATCTAATGCAATTACATTTCATAGTAGCTATTCTATTGAACAATTGCTATCGTAATTCCCCGATAGAAGAATGGCGCGTCACGATAGCGAAACCAGATTTTCAGAGTTCCCAATCGTGATAATGCTATTCGCTTTTTCGCGATTTCCTACCACCGGATATTCCGTATCTAGGTCTTGACCAATATCCGGGTTTAGTCAAAGACGCCTGAACGCGTGATTCCACTGCCGTGTTTGGTTTAGTTCGGAAACAAGTATTGCATCCGCGGCACTGTTGCTCAGCTGTGATTTGTATTGTAAATATTAATTATGAAACATAGATGTTTGGTGTTGTTTATACTTATTTCTGGGGTTGTAAAAGGCTTAGCCCAAGGTTAGTAGAATAATTTATTTCTTTACAATGTTAAGTGTATGTCAGAAAACACTTTTTGATTTTTGTTAACGTGGTAGACGAAAATATTTAGGTAATGTAAACAAAACAGCAGGTGCCGTTTGATTTAGAACAACCTGTTGAAACTTTTTTTCCTTGCTCAGCTTTAAGCTTTGCTTCAAGGTATTGTTTTAGTGCTTGTTATAAAATACACGTTCGCTGGATATCGATTGTTTAAAGTATAAATTTATGTCAAGTGAGGACAAAAAAGTTCAACACAAAGTTCAAACATTAGTTGAATTAGTTAATCACGAGTTTGGGTTTTTGCATTTGATAAATTAATGGAGTTGTTACATTTTAAAATGCAAAGTTTTTATTGATGTAAAAACATTTATTACTTTGTTATAATTTTGTGCGTCGAATCCTAAAACAGAATTTCATTTTGTCAAAATTCATCACACTTTCCTTTTTTCTGAGGCATCTTTTTAAAAGTGTGTCACATCAAACTATGTATATTATGATGGTCTTTTCAGCCTTTGAGATAAACACAAAAATTTTAAAGAATTCGCAAATTCGTGATATTTTATCTCTTCACAATTTAGTTAACTATTTATCATTTCTTTTTTGAAGGATTTTCGCTGTTTTGTATTTCTTATGTTAGATCCCATATATGTGGCATTACATATTATGGTTAAATTAACAAACTTCAAATTCAATATTTCATTATCGTTGTTTTAAAGCTTTTTTGAACTGTCACTAGGTATATTTAATAAAAGGATGCCGAATTTGAAACAGTGAATTGCTATTTTTATATTTTTAGTTTTATTGTAATGTTACTTTTTTTAAGTGTCATATTTTCACTACATATCACTGAAGATTTTGTTACATCATTAATCAAAATCTTGACCATGTTTTAGTATGCCCACATTATTTTTCAAAATTTCGTCCATTTAAATTTTCTCTCTTAAAGTGACATTTTTTGTGGAATAATAAAGCAATAAAATAAATCATTGTAAACCAAAAAAAAAAAAAATAAACTTTCAAGAACTTTAGACAATCCTCTTAGCAAAAAATGTTTTCTTCTAAATATTTTAAAAGAATGGTATGCTACTTAGTTATCCCGTCAACCAAAAATCTATCTCCAAACTATAATAGGGGAGGTGCTGGGTTCGATCCCAATCGCGCCCGTCGGCCTCATCGTTCAGAGTTTTCGTGGTTTTCTTCGAGCCGTGGATCTTCCATGCGTTAATACGGATTAGGTTCCCTTAGAAAGACCCCCACGGAGGGCACTCCCCCCGGGCCTATATCCCTCGTGTAGATAATTGGCCATCAAAAATCAGCCCAACCCAAACTATAATATTAAATGCCAATAATGGTTGATCGTAAATGTCACATTCACTTGATTTTAAGGAAGTTACACGTGTTTACGTCAAGTGATTTTTATTTCGAAATTTATTTTTAATTTGAAAAATATCAAACTTCATGATATTTTGCAAGTAAATGTCGGATATGGGGTAGATGTGCCAGTAATGGACACCCCTGGATGTTTTTGGTTTATAAAAAAAATAGCTAATAAACATTTAGCTTTAATTATTATTTTTTATAAATCCCCCTTGCATGTTTTATAAAACTGGGTTATTATTGACACTTTTAATCAAGCCAGTCAGGAAGCAGAAAATGTTTCAAAGTTTCGCTGTTTTTCTGTGAAAATCTTAATGAAGAGGCTAAGAGCTGGCTTTGTTTAATTAATTTATATATTATTTATTTTCTTGCAAAATTTGAATGTTTTTGTTTGAGTAACAATAGAAAACTTTGAATTTTATATACTAACGGCCATTTACAAAATTTCATTTATTTTTAAGGTTTTAAGAGGGGGTGTCCATTACTAGGATGGTTAATTAGTCATTTTCCAGTAATGGACACCCCATGCAGACATTGCTAAAAATGCATTTCAGTAATATGTTTATAGTGCATAAAATATTTTGACTTAACTGCAAACCTAAATAGTCAAGTTTAATTTTTAAATCTTACTTACCAAAATGTAATAACACCAAAACTTTTATAAATAGCTGCTTTTAAGTTATTTTATGTGATTAATAAAATTTCAAAATTTCATCTTATTTTATTATTTTTTCTTGATGTATATGTAATACCTTGCATATTTTATAATCTGGCAATCAAACCAGCCAGGAAGCAGAAAATATTGCTTAAGAGCACAGTCAAAGAGGTGATCATAAGTCATAATCTCTCTCCGTTCAAATATCATAAAAACAATTAAGTTACAGAAGCTATTAAAAATCTATTTTCTGTCTTAAATGTTTTCTTATTCACCTCTGACCAAAAAAAAAAAAATTGTAATATTAATGAAAGTTATAGGTAATATTCATGAAACTAGTAAATCTACAGATCAGTGGCCTCAAACATCAGTTCTACAGTTTTATTTTGAAATTGTTTATTTAGTATTTAAAATATTCAACTCACAATATCATTTCTTTCATATTTGTAATATTAATTATTATAAATATGTCAAGTAGCCTCTGGAAGATTAATTGTTAAAAATAGTAAGACAAAACTAAACACTAATATTCCAAAACTTATTTTTTTTAGCTACCTTTTAAATTCCCCACTGATTTCAATAATTTGATAGCTGTAATTACCTGATATTTAGTATTTTAAACTATCCATCTAAAATAATTAAAACATCGATCTTCTGATAATTACAATAATTGATGCAAACAGTAAATGATTATCACAAATATTTTATTAATTACTGTACTGGTATCCTAATTAGTGATGCAACAAATAATGGTTTGGCCGAATAACCGAACACCAATTATTCGGCCTAGTTATGGCCAGAGCCTGATTAATGCACAGGCCTCAGCCCTGGGCCCACCAATTTCAGGGACCCACAAATTATGTGGCTGATTTTTTTTTCCCTAAATCAAATATACTTTTCAAATAATATTGTTTTTAAAATATGAAACGTAAAATTTAAATATTCTGAATGACTCAATAAATTTTTTAGAAGCTTTTAACCTAGGCACTTTTACTTGAAAAAGTGAATTACCAAGAACCGAACATGGACTTTACTCACGCTTGATAACTCCCAACTGGTCATTACTCCCAATTTGGGAACGAGAGTATAAAACCTCATCATGTACCTACTGTGATGTCACATGGGTAATGTCCATTCCAGCACTGACGTCTGATAAGAGTAGATATATGTCTTAAATGAAATAGTTGATTTCGTTCCAAGGTTTTACTTGGATCGATTGAACTGAATAATTTGTGTTTATGACTGTACATGTGTTATGTGTACAACGTTGTTGCTGTTGGATTGGATCTGCTTTTTTTTTAATCGAGCATGCTGTAAAACGTGAGTGGATATCTTATGAAATTATATCTAAGGAATCTATGTATAATCTAATTCAAGTAAAGTTTTTGATAGAATCTTTAGAAGTAAATAAGGATTTAAACGACTGACAATGCCTTCTAAAAATTATAAGTATTCGTCTGGGTGTCAGAAAAGGAGAAAACAATTCTCATGGAATCTGCGAAAAAAAGTTTGAAAGGAAACATTGAAAGGCATTTTGTGAAGACTTCAAAAGACAAAATTCAGACGAAAGATAAAATGGTGACTGAAGATAATGGAGTGTCATTGCATTCATCATCATCGGCGACATTTGAAGAAAAATGTGAGGAATTAGTTGTTTCTGATGTTTGTGAAACAGATTTAAATGCAGAGGGGATCCAGAAAACGTCTCAAATTGATAAAGGAGAAAAATTAGTGGTTTCTTGTGTTTCTGACATGCAAACAGATTTAAATGCAGAAAAAATTCAAAATCCTTTTGAACACTCAGAAATTCATAAAAGCAAGACATTAGTCAGTTGTAGCATTTCTGATATTGAAACGAATTTAAATCTAGAAGAAATGAAGGAATCCTCTGAACAACCTGAAATTGAAGGTTCTGTAAAAGTAAATTATCCAGATAATGCATGTAAATTTTCTCACAATTTAAGTTTGTCCACTGTTGCATTTTATATTTTGGTCCCTGACGTAAAAACAAAGTTTTACTGTAATAAAAAACCTCCATATTTAATTTTTCTGTAAAAGTCCTTTTCAATTTGAGAGTACCTATAATTTTCAAAACTTACCATACCCAGAAAATAAAATTTAGGGAAAGTATCAAAAACTGCATACTGTGTCTATTGGTTTCAATATAAACGAGGATTTTACAATGTCAGAATTATAGTTTAAAATGATTACTAGACTGTTAGGGAAAACACAATTTTTATGATTTTGGATAAGACAAGTTTTGAAAAAGACGTCCTCATTTATTCTGCAACATAAATTGTGGATCACAGATGTCTGTGAATTATACAAATGCTTATTTGAGAAAGTGGATGGTAATTCATTTTCTTGATTATTCTTGTAAGTTAAATTTTTCTTGTAAACTTGAAACTTTTACCCAAACAACTTTGTCAACTCATCAAATAAACCTACTTTTTTTGCTGAAAGTGTAGCCGGGAATGGGGTGGTAGGGGGGGGGGGCCCAACTTCAGCTTGATCGGGCTTTGGTTATGGCCGAATAATGAATTATTTTTATAAACTTATTTTTGTCTAAAAACAAAATATAGTATGGTATGATCCATGTCAATTCAGGCAGCCAAAGAAAAAATCTTACCTTCATAGTCTCAGAAGTTTTTGAATTGAACATATGTTAAAATTCAATAAAAAATAAGATACTTGTATATTTTGGTTTTGCCCAAAAAAATTCCTGGCCCGAGATACAGGCCGCCAAAGATGGCATCCCGGGCACATTTCCAATTCGCCATTTTCGATAAAAATTTTAAAGTGCTCTATCTCTAGAACGGTGCAAGATATTTTGTTGCGGTTTATTTTATTTTAAAGATAATATTCTTCTGTTTAAAATGATATACCCAATTTTGAAAAATGTATTCAACTTTTCTTGTGGCAACCTTTTGAAAAAAAAAATTTTTTTTCAAAAAAATTTTTTTTTTCGAAAATGCCAATCCCAAAAATTTTGATTTTTTTGCTGTTGATCAATACCATTGGAAACTATCTTCACTGTAAAGGAGAACTTCCACTTTTGAGTTTAACAAATTTTAGAAACATTTAAAAAATTCAGAGAATTTTATAGGAACTGTATATATACAGTTCCAGTAAAAGTCACTGAATTTTTGCATATTTGTAAGGATAAGCCTACTATATATCCTAAACAAGTTAGAAATTGCAATATCAAATGTGGCAAATGAGGTGCGTGCATAGTATTAACTAGTTTTATAAATATTCAGATCTTGGGGCAGTAAGTGTTACACTCTTGGGCAAAAAGGCATGAATACAAAATTTACTATAATTCCATATATTAAATTCAGTAATACGGAAGTAATATGAATCCATCTTAAAAGGACTTAATCGCCATGGCAACCTAGAATCATTTCCTATCATGGTATATCATTGAATCAATTATGTATTATAGGATTTTTATATAGAATGAAGAAAACTTTTATTAATGTCTTTTATGTTTTAATTTGATTTTCATAGCATTTGAAGTGATACATACTTTATTGCAGAGGTTTACAAAAAATTACTTCCTGTGTCATAGAAAGTACATAGTGTTTACAGGGACACACAAAAGATTTCGGATACTTTACCTTATTGGAAATACTGTACATTAGCGATGATTGCTAGAGGTGCATTTTTAGTTGCAATATGAGTTTTCAAGTTTAATTAAATATTTCCATATTACGTTGTGTGTATAAAGGCTGTAGATCATATACAGGGCTATACAAAAGAAATCGTAAGAGTATTGCTGGAAGTGCATTTTTAGTTGTGTTTGAGTTTTTAAGTTTAACTAAATTTTTCCATGTTACGTTGTGTGCATAAATGCTGTAGATCATATACAGGGCTACACAAAAGAAATCTTAAGGGTTTACTGAGTATGAATAAAAGTAGCTTAAAGGTGATTTTTAAATGAGTTATGCATTTTTACACTGAACTACATTTAGTATACTAAGATATGTTTGGAGAATATAGATAAAATGATATACAGGTCCACGCAAAGAATTAGATACATGGCCGTCTATGGATGATAATCTCTGGAAGTGTGATTTCACTGGTTTTAAGGATGTTTTAATCTTAATTAAATATTAGCTAAATAGTGGCATGTATATAAAGATAGTAGGTAAAATACAGGGTTGTATGAAAGTATTCAAGTATGCTTCCGTCTATTGACATAAATTTCTAAAAGTCAAATTCCGACCTATTTATGTGTTTTTAACAATTTCCAACATAGTTGAAAGTCTTTATGGATTCGATTTGTTTGCCCATCTGTCTGAACTCTAACTTGTTTTAATATAATTTGTATTGCTGTGTAATTGATATATGTTATTGAGATTGTTTTACTATGTTCGGTATTGAAAATAAAGTATGTATCACTTCAAATGCTATGAAAATCAAATTAAAACATAAAAGACATTAATAAAAGTTTTCTTCATTCTATTTAAAAATCCTATAATACATAATAGATTCAATGATATACCATGATAGGTAATGATTCTAGGTTGCCATGGCGATTAAGTCCTTTTAAGATGAATTCATATTACTTCCGTATTACTGAATTTAATATGTAGAATCATAATAAATTTTGTATTCATGCCCTTTTTGCCCAAGAGTGTAACTTATTGCACCAAGACCTGAATATTTATAAAACTAGTTATAGTACGCACGCACCTCATTTGCCACATTTGATATTGCAATTTCTAACTTGTTTAGGATATATAGTAGGCTTATCCTTAAAAATATGATACAAATAAGCAAAAATTCAGTGACTTTTACTGGAACTGTATATATACAGTTCCTGTAAACTTCTCTGAATTTTTAAAATGTTTCTAAAATTTGTTAAACTCAAAAGTGGAAGTTCTCCTTTACAGTGAAGGTAGTTCTCAATGGTATTGATCAACAGCAAAAAAATCAAAATTTTTGGGATTGGCATTTCCAAAAAAAAAATTTTTTTGAAAAAAAAAATTTTTTTTCAAAAGGCTGCCACAAGAAAAGTTGAATACATTTTTCAAAATTGGGTATATAATTTTAAACAGAAGAATATTATCTTTAAAATAAAATAAACCGCAACAAAATATCTTGCACCGTTCTAGAGATAGAGCACTTTAAAATTTTTATCGAAAATCGCGAATGAGAAAGGATGCCGGGGGTGTCATCTTTGGCGGCCTGTATCTCGGGGCAGGAATTTTTTTGGGCAAAATGAAAATATACAAGTATCTTACTTTTTCTTAAATTTTAACATATGTTCAATTCAAAAACTTCTGAGACTATGAAGGTAACCCCCCTGCCTGAGTTGATATGGATTCAGCCGTATGCACTACATGTGCAACTCTTGTATATTTCACAATTAAAGTCTATTATTTTCTTTTCAAAAAATTATTTATGTACAAATTAAAATTTTTAAAGCATTATTTTATTCTGAAAAATTTTTTTTAGCTATGTTCGACCTAAAATCATGTCAAAAATATAATTCTCCCCCCCCCCCTCCCCCCCCCCCCAAAAAAAAAAAAAATCTTAGCAGCAGTTCCTCATCAGTTACTGTCTAGTTATATTTTAGTACATATTAATGTATATTCAGAGTTCATTCTAGGCATTTTTCACGGGGCGGGCCGCCCTGCCTGTTCTTCTTTACAAAATTTGACGCCATGATGCCCCCACTGTCCGAAAGGCCCTGCCCCGCGAGCCTATCACTCGGAAAATCGACCGAGGGAAAAATAGCTCCCTTTAAGTAAATTTCATCGCTTATTTAAAGTAAACTATTTGTAAACATTATATAACGTCCTAAGCCCAATTTGTTCCTAATCTGTCCGTTTTCACTCCCCTCCCACATCCTCATACAGACATCAATTATTTTCCAGCACCGATGCAGTCATAAATCTCTCTCTCTTTCATTCTCTATACCCCGTTTCTCGGCTACCGCGAAAACTGAGCCGAAATAAGAAAGAAAAAAAAAAACAAAGGTCCTTTGATGAAATTGGTGTTTTTTCGTGATTCTCTGACAAAATTGTTTTTTTTTTTCGGCAAACATTTCTCAAAATTTGCGATATAGTTTGTCCAAATTTTCGGATTTATGACCGATTTTTTAATTTTCGGAAATGACTGCCTTAATTTTTCGGAAAAGAATCACCCCTGCACTGCAAAGTGTCATGGATGGGGTAAAGGGTTAGTAGCAAAGACTTTTTAGGGGGTGGTGTCAGGGTGGAAGAGTTATTAGTTATTTAGCATTACATTAATGTGCCCGTTTTTTCTTCAAAGTGCCCTTATATGGCAAAGTGCACCCTGCCTGCCCTTGATCCTTGATTGAACTATGGTATATTGCTACATTTTAAAGTAAAAACAAATTTTTAAAAGTACTAGAAAACATAAATTCAGAAGCTGAGTGACTAACAACCTTAAGCTTGAATGAAATATGCTGTCACAAAATACAAATGAAAAGTAAGGTAAAAAATAACCACCATACTTGCTGCCTTTCTCTTTCTCTAAATTATGTTGTTAAAGTAGAAATACTGAAGATATACAAATTAAATAAATATATAGATATATTTTTTTTTTTACTGAGCTGAAATGAATTGTTGCTATCTATAAATTATACATTTTTACTTAAAATGTATTTTTGTTATCTTTTAACGATCTTATGCATACAAACTTTACCCTATTTATCAGAAATTTTTAAAGTATTTAATTTTTCTATTAAATATGCAAATATTGAATTTTTCAGATGTGCCAGAAAAGAGCAGCTCTAAACTTTCAAGTTTTAAAGCCAAATTATCGAAGACAGAGTTAACAGCAAAACCATCTACCAAAAAAGATGATTCATCGCTGCCACTCACTTCCAAAGAAGATGGCTTATTTGATGAAGATTTTACTGAACTTGGCATAACACTACCTCCAGAATATGCCAATGAAACTGTAAGCATAATGTTTAAATAATCTTCTCTGTATTAACCCTTTGTCCCAAATTCTGAATTAATGAAAATTTCAGTAGTACTTTTAATTTAGCTGGGTGCAGATAATAAATCATTAAATATTGTGTCCACCACCATCATTTGTTGATTATTACACATTATTAGTGTGAAATTTGTTCCTGCTTGTTTGAAGTAAATGGGCCTTATGCACGTGGCCTGAGGTCGAGGCTAAAATTCATCTGCTGGTGATATTTACTGTTGAACATTAGCATAACAGTCTATGGAGTGCGAGTTATTAATGCTTGCTTGTTAAAAATAGCACAATTTTTGTTGTTGTTGTTGTTGTAGCAGTACAGTAGACTGCCTCAAATCTGCATAGCTTGGGACCGGAGGCTGTGCGGATTTCTGGTCATTGATTTGTTTACATTTTTGGAACATTAATTTGATTGATAGTTAAGCAAGGGAAATCATAATTGTTCGATGAATTGTATATGTTGTGTCAACAGCCAATAAATATACTAGAGATTAAAATAAAATTATATTGAATCAAACACATTGACATCTTCCTGAGGGTACAGACATGCGGTTTGTTAATTTTAACAAAAGCCAGGCTTTGTGGATGCCCAGTTGCGTAGATGTCACAGCTAAAGTGGGTTGAGCTGCTGCGTGCGTATAGTTTTAAGGTTTGACTCCATCTCCTCCTTCCAATGTAAAATGCACTGCAACCAGGAAGTGTCCTTGACCAACAGATATAAATCACAATAATTGTTATTTTTAAGCAATAACGATAATGTCTTAGTATAAAAGTACTTTTCATGATTTATAGTTTGAAAATTGCTAATTGCTAAAGGAACATATTTCACAATAATGACGAATTTATGGGATTGTTTGTCTTGCGTATATGTTTCTATTACAACAGGAAATGAAATGTTGCTTTATGATGGATAAATGTTTTTAGATTATTATTTCAAGAAATATCAATAAGGGTTTTCTTAAATAACAGTCATAGCAATAAATAACTCTAAAGTGATTTTAGTTGAAGTGATTATTCAGTAAATGGTTTCTCATAAATCATAATTGAGAAAAATGTATAATGTTCACTGAACATGCTCCCCCCCCTATCAGGGCCTTAGTCCTGATACTGAGGGAGTAATGCTATTTTGTTGATTGGACGCTCGACTAATGAAGACCCGCGTTGCACAGTCACTACTCTGATGATTCCATCACTGCCTGGGTGGACCTCTGTAATACGACCCAACGGCCAAGTTCCAGACGGTTGATTTGCGTCCATTAATAACACTACCTGAACCACCTCGATGTTAGGCGTGGCGATCTTCCACTTAGTTCTGGGTTGCAGCGAGGCCAGGTATTCTCTGGTCCAACGTTCGGCAAATCCAGCTTTCATGTTTTGGATCAGTTCCCATCATTTCTTTAGATTCGTTGTCGGGGTTGCTGACTCATCGGGTATGGAATGCAAAACATCCCCCCTGTAAGAAAATGTGAGGGAGTGAGAACATTTATTGAATCAGCATCATTATCGTTTAAATGTATAAGCGGCCACGAGTTTAGCAAGGCTTCTGTTTGGACGAGTAACGTAGCTAGCTCCTCGAAAGTGAGCAATGCCTCTCCTATGACTCGCTTGATGTGATACTTTGTCGATTTTATGGCAGCCTCCCAAATCCCGCCAAAATGAGGGGCAGAAGGAGGTATGAAATGCCATTCTAGAGAGTTTTCAGTTTGATAATGTGACATTATTTCATTATTTGTAAATGAACTAGGGTGTAAAAAAATCATGATTTTTTTAATTTAAATCAGATTTTTTTTTTTTTTTTTCTTGTGTTCAAATATTAAACATCTACTAAGAATTAAGCATTTCAAAAATGAATAACCCACCAATTACTAATATAACCTATGTTTTTTTGCTTTAATTAATAAAATTTTAATTATGTAATTATAGAAATTACAAAAAAATGCAAATTAAAAATTTCTTTAGTAACATACAACATTATGTGCATTAATATTTTGTAATAATTATGTAAACCACTATCAAATACTGCTTATATTTTTAAGTTATTGATAAATTGCATTTAATTTTAAATTGATGATACAGATTAAATTTTTAATTATTAAACAATTAACTGTTTAATTAAGAACACAATCTACATTTTTGAAAAAGTGGTTGAAAAAAGTGACAAATAATAGTTTGATAATTTGATAAAGCAGCTAGTAATTTTACACAAAAATTCTTCTAATTCATTTTTCAACAGAAAATAATAGATTGCACTTATTTTATATAGTAGAAGGAATAATTTAACTAATCAAAAGAAGTTATGAAAACATATGTAGAAACTATAAAATATCCACTTAAATAAAATATAGTTTATGATAAAAACTTTGTAAATTTTTAAAGAAATAACTTATTTAAAACAATTTTATTTTTTAAAAGAGCTTCTTTTATTTATTCAGCAATTAAATTATCTTATAAACATTATAAATCATTTTCATTACTGATTATAATGCTTTTTCACACCATTTTAAAAAATCAGAAAATGTGATTTTATCATCTGATTTAAATCAATTGATTAAAATCATTGACACTCTATTGCTATGTTTATTGTATATAAAAGAATGAATAACTCGTTTATTAAAAGGAAATTATGACAATATAAGTTATATTAAATTTACATATAATTTTAAAATTAAATGCTATTTATGTTTGTTAGATAAAAACCATGCTTTTTACAAACTTACTGTACTTAAATTTTTCACAATACCTGTAGAAACTTTACAAATTATGTTCATCTAAGATTTGAATACCTTTTTTATGTCATTTTAAACATTTAGGAAATTTTTGATTTTAACACTCTGTCTTGGAAAAGGGCAAAATTGTAATGTTGTTTTCACTGCATTTTGTTTTAAATGCTAAAAAAAATTATTCTTTGAGAATTTTATAAAAAAACTTAACGAATATGAATGCAATCCTTGGAAGTATTAATCATTGTTCGATGTATTAAAAATACATTAAATCCATAGAATTATATTAATTTAAATATTGCTTGTATTGCAGTGAAGCCTGGAGCTTAGTGAACGTATTAACACGGGCTTGTCAGTGAGGGGTTAATCAATGATTTTTTTAAAAAAATCACTTGATTTAAATCACTGATTTAAATCAACTGATTTAAATCGTTAACACCCTAAAATGAACGCCACAATTCATAAATTTTGTCCAACTTTCTGGATGCACCGACAAAATTGGTGCCGTTGTCGCTATAAAGATGCCGTGGGGCACCTCGCCTTGCACTAAAACGTCAAAGGGCGGCGATAAATGCCTCAGCTGTCATATCACTCACAGCTTCAATATGCACAGCTTTTGTAGCCAAACAAATAAACAAAGCAATATACCCCTTAGTTGTTTTTGCACCCCGACCCTTACTAAATTTAATAGATATAGGGCCTGCGTAATCAACACCGCTGGAAAAAAATGGACGTTCCAGGGTTACTCGATGCTTTGGCAAATTCCCCATTAGTTGAGGGGTTGTAATGGACATTTTATATCTGTAGCATTTCAAGCATCTATTGATGCATTTGTTAATGATCTTTTTTCCACCAACTATCCAATAATATTGTCTTATGATGTGGGATAGCAGTGAAGGCCCGGCATGCAAATGGGCAATGTGTTGTTGCTGTATTAATAACTCAGCCATTTTATGCTGTGAGGGCAAGATTAACGGATGTTTGTGATTAAATGATAATTGTGAATTTTGTAAGCATCCTCCCACCTGTAACAGACCCTTATCATCAATAAATGGGTGGGGGGGATTGTAATGCACTTTTCTTTGGAAAAGCTTTCTGTTCTTGGATACATTTAAATTCTTCCTGAAAGTAAGAATTCTGAATGCAATGAACAATATTCTCTTCAGCAGCTTTTGTTTCTTTGTAAGTAAGATGTGGTGAAGAAATTTCTGTTTTGTTAGACTTCTTGCATTTTTTGATAAATCATTGGCAAAATGCGAATAATTTTCGCAAGTGAAGAGTGCTTTTGAAACAAATTATCAAATAGATCATTTGATGTGCGGGTGTGAAAGGAAAAAATTGGGTCAGACCTTTGTTCGGCTTTGATTTGATCATCAAATTCCTCAGCATTTGAGTCGTCTTTGGGCCAATTGGATGGGTCTAAAACCAGCCAACTTGGCCCCTTCCACCACAAATCGCAACATGGAAGACATTTTGGATCAATACCGCGTGAAGCGATATCTGCAGGCTCTCTTTGGATGGGACACGTCTCCAGTGCTTTGTAGGTAGAATTTCGGTGATTTGAGATGTTCTATTCGCGACAAAAGTCTTTCATTTACGCAGATGTGCAGATAGCCAAGAAAGGACGACTTTTGAGCCCATCCAGGCAAAAATATCGAACTTGTAACTCTTTAATGTTTCCATGACGGAACAGAACAGTTTAGATAGTAGGTGCGCACCGCAAAGCTCTAATTTTGGCACTGAAATCTGTTTGATTAGAGCAACTTTAGTTTTAGAAACTAAGAGAAAAGAGTTTATTTTCCCCTTATAACTTTGTCGGCAATAAATTGTGGCAGCATATGCCAATGTTGAGACATCAGAAAATCCGTGTAATTCAAATGGGTTACAGGATGAAATCGTGACGCATCTAGGAACAGACAATTGATTTAGTCTGTTAAAGGAAATTTGAAATTGTAGCAATTCGTCTGTAAGATGTTGCGGTATAATATAATCCCAGTCCCCTTTTGTAAGCCAAAGTTTCTGATAAAATACCTTTAAAGTTACAGTGCAGGGTGAAATTAGACCTAGCGGGTCGAAAATCCATGCAGACTCAGCTAAAATGTGTCTCTTTGTAAGAGGTGGAGTGAGTGTTAATGCAGTTATGAAAATAAAACTATCTGATGAAGAGTTCCAGCTCAAGCCTAGAACCTTGGAGCTTCCGTTGTCACTAGGAATGATTTCAAGATTTAATTCAGTGCTAGAAGAATCTATAAATTCATTAAAAAATGCCTGTGAATTCGAATTCCACTTCCTCACGTGGTAACCATGTGCGTCTAAACAATCTGTAATTTCTTTGAAAGTTTCTATTGCTTCCCTAACAGTATTCGTACTGGATAATAAGTCATCCATGTACATATCTTCTTCTAACATGCGCGAAATGCAAGGATTTTTTGTGTAATCCTGAGCGATTTGTTTTATACATCTAGTTGCCAGAAAAGATGCTGGCACTAAACCATATGTGACAGTTTTCAATTTGTAATTTTTTATTTCCTCATTAGGATTAGACCTCCAAACTATTTGCTGATAAATTTGATCCTCTTCGGCAACCAAAATCTGGCGGTACATTTTTTCTATGACCGCAGAAAAGACTATTTTCGGAAATCGAAAATTAAGTAAGATTTCAAAAATGTCCCGTAGTAACTTAGGGCCTACACCCAAAATAGAATTCAAGGAAACACCACTTGAAGTTTTGCATGAAGCGTCAAAAACTACCCTTAATTTAGTAGTGATACTAGAAGTTTTAATAACCGCATGATGAGGAAGAAAGTAGTGTTTGTTTTTATAATTATTAATGTCATTTTGTGCAACTAATTCGATGTGATCTAATTCTTCATATTCGTACATAAACTCTTTGTACTGATTTTCAAATTCTGGTTTTTCTCTAAATTTCTTTTCCATAGCAAGCAAGCGAGAAATTGCGGCAGGTTTAGAATTACCTTATTCTGATTTAGATTGAATAAAAGGTAACTTAACCACAAAACGACCCTCGGAATTAATTGAATAATTTTCCTGAAAATGTGATTCAACAAATTGCTCTTCAAATGACAACCTTTGAGTATTCTTATTAAATACTTCTTCTACTTCCCAAAAACGCTTGAACTCTTTATCAATATTAACTTCATAAATGTGTAAATTATGTATCGAATTTGGAGATGTACTAGAATGTGGCATTTTCCCTGATACCAGAAAGCCAAAAATTGAAATTTGAGCAATTAATTTGCTCTGCGTATCTGTTACTTGACCAGGAAGCAAAATAGAAAAGAAATAATCAGATCCTAGAATAATGTCTATTTTACTTGGTGTCTCAAAATGTGGATCCGCTAAGTTTATATTCTTTAAATATGAAAAATGCTTCTCATGTATTTTTTTCCGCAGGTAACAGAGCAGTTAAATCATAAAAAATTAGTAAAAAAACATTGCGGAAGTCGCTGATTTCGGCGGCATCTTGAATTTTGTTCCTGCAACTTAACTGTAAATTTCATTGTTTACATCTAAAAAAAATACGCGGATTTTAGGGTTGTGGATTTAAGGGAGTCTACTGTATTTACTTAATAACGCAATGTAATATAAATTGTAATATAAATGTAATATTTACATGCAATGTAATATATATTGTAATATAAATTCAAAATGTCCTGTATGTGAGAAAATTCCCGTTAAAATTTATCCACTCAACCTTGGTTGAGGCTAAAGTCGTCTGCTAGCGGTTTTTGAACCTACACATACTGGCATTCTGGCAGAAGAGTGACTAACATAACAGATCAACGTACCATTAGCTCTGGTATCTGATGTCACGTGCATAAGGTCTATTCAGGGACTTTTGGCTCCAATGTTGTTACAGCAAGGTGTAGAACCATGTTTACTTCAAACTGAGACTGGTATCAAATTTTAATTACTGTGAAATAAGCACTTATGAAAATGTCTTTTCACACAAATACGCTGTGGAATATTAAATCAATATTCTTATAGAACTGAGTACTTTATGCTGAATTTCGTTTATAATTTTTATAACATTTTCTAATACTTCATGTATAGTACTGGAGACATTCTTTTTGTCATTCATTGCTCACAGTGAATAATGCAGCAAGTAGACAAAAGGTCTGGGTGACCAAAACTTTTCACTTTTGCACCAATTTTTGAAAGATGTATATATATATATTTTTTAATTCAATTCCATGCTCTATGAAATAGGTATTAAGTGCTTCTAAGATATCAACTGTTAATTGCTCTACTCGGCAAGTTTACCCAATAAAGTCATTCTCCATGTAACTCTCCTTCACACTCAACTCTGACAAAACAATGGAGAAGTATTTCCTTATAGATTCAAGTTGAATTGAGTAAAATGATGATTTTTTTACCAATTTTATAATTTGATTTTCAATATCTTCAGCCATGTCTTTAATTCTGCAAACAATGTTAAAAAATTTCTATGGACCATCAAAAAATTATTCTCGTGGATCACCGGTTGGAGACATCTACTCGAGGGGACTAAATTTGATACGTTAGTTCAACTTTATCTCTTTAATTCAGAGTTTTTTAATGAAAAAATTGCTATTGCTATAAAAATTTTTGAAAATGAGTTATATAATGAATGATTTGGTCCAGGCACATTTGGACCATGTTTATACGGTACTTCTTAATTTTATATTTTCTGTTAGCTAAAGGTAAATGTCTAAAGAAGCTTCATTTTCCTAAAGTTGATATAAAATATTTACAATATTTATTTTAATTTTTCAGCTTGCATTGAATTCTGCCTGTAATATTTTGAGAAATTTTAAAGAATTAAATTATTTAGATCTAATTTTACAGTTTTTCTGTTTTGCTCAGCTTTAATTTTTGGGTTTTATTTATATTCTTTAAAGTTTATATATGATATTAACATTCTATTAAACTGTTTTCATAACAAAGGTATATCTTATATAGTATATCTATATTTATCATTTGAAAACTTAGATATATAGATTATTTGCTGAAATAATATTGCAGTACTTCATTTTTTCCCTTAATATTTTCTCGAATTTATCTTTAGTTTCTTTCTCCTTAAAAACTAGAGAATTCAAAAATACTTACTTTTTGTACAAATTTCTGTATTAGAAGATTGTTTTGTATCGATATCATTACATCAGTATCAGAATTCCATTGTCAGAATAGAATGATTTTCAATATGCATCAATTTTTGAGAATTCTTTATTTTTTGAAGAAGGACTGGTGGTTTTCCTGTTCAAATTCTTTAAGTTTATTTCTTAATCCTTTTGAAACTTTGAACATGTGTGGTTTAGCTTAGTAAGGTTAAACTAAACAAATTCTTTTCTTTTTTTTTCAGATTTATTTAATATAGCCTTCTGTTGTATGTATATTTATTGTTTCTACAAATAAGTCAAGATATCTTTGAAAACTTGAGATTTATATATTTTAGTGCTGGTATTTTAATTCATAAAATGTAATTTTTTTTTCATGTTGCATAATTCTTACCTAATAATATATCATCAAAATACATTTTAACTCTTTGTTTATTTTGAATTTATTTCATAGTACTTTTGAAACTCTGAACAAAGTATGTGATAACCTATTGATGCTAATGTAAAACATATTTTTTACCAGATTTATCCATTTTCTTTATACAGTAGCACATTCTGTAGGGCTCTGCGTTCCTTCCTAAAACTTCTAAAATATCTCTGTAGCCATAAAATTCATAACACCAAAATTTAGCATTTCTCCTAAAAAAAAGTTGAAGATTCTAAATTCTTTCTTATCTTACAGTGTTAATAATCTTCTATGTTTCATCAGATTTCTGCTGTTTATTTTTTTAAAATCTAAAATCTCTCCCCTCCTTTCCCACCTCTCTCTGCCAAATTTCTCGATTTCTCTTTCACTGCTTCAGCTTTAAAATCTATAAATTTCAATTTTTCAAAAACAGTCTATCTTATTTGTAGAAACAATAAATAAATAAATCACCGAACCCCTTCAGAAATACCCACTTCTCTCCCCTGTTCTCTCTACCTTAGAGTACAAAGTTAAAAATCTTAAAAATTATAACATTTAAAATTTTTTTTATCCTATTTGTTACATTTTAGTAACAATAAATCTAATTGTAGCATGCTGTAAAAAACAGAACAGTAATGATGTGCATCATTTAAATTCCCCTTGCTCTAAAAAACTAAAAACAAGTATGCTTCTCATTTTGCCTCTCCTCCCACAAAGCAGATTTAAAAAGTTCAAATTTTTAAGTATTTTTTGCCATATTTGTTGCTTTATGATAAAAATAAATCTCTTCTCTTCTCCTGATATGTCTCATTTCCTCCCAGCACAAAGTTTAAAATCTGTAACATTTTAATATTTTGAGTATTTTTTAAATAATATTTGTTACTTTTCAGTAATAAAAATCAAATCGGTCTTTATTTGTTGTTATTGTGAATAACAGTTTGTAATAATACTAATAAAAGTTGACATGCTGCAAAAGCAAAAGTGGAGGAAATGAATTAGTGAAAAGTGATAAAAGTATAAAGTGGATTAAAAGCCTTTTATGACAGGTGTATTTTAGTCATATATATAGTAATCCTTATTTTTTAAGTAGCATATATTTTTAATTTTACCAAAAATGTGCTTTGTAATTCATAATTACTCCTATAATTTTCTGAATTCCTAAAATTCTTCCCCAAAGTTTTGAAAACCTTGCTATGTATCCAGATTTTATTTTTAAAATTCCCTTTCTGTTTTATATTTCATAATTTCTGGTTGATTAAGTATATCAAAATGTAATTTTAAATAGCCGTTACTGAATATAATTAAAAAAGATACATTTTATTTGTATCTTGGATATAATTTCCACTTATTTCTTTTTGCACAATTTATCTATATTTATATTTCATACAATAGATGCATTGTAATTTTTTTTTAAATTCTTTGTCAATCAATTCCATTTTTCATTTCATTAATTCTAAACACACATTACATTGCACATGATATGATTGATTTCTCCTTTGTTTAATGTTGATTTAATTACCCGGTGTTTTATGTGTGTTGAATAAGACAAATTTTTACCAGCAAGAATGAAATTATTTACAAGTAGGAATTTTACCTACAATGTAATAATTATTCAGCACTGCTCCCCTCCCCGCCCTTCCCTTCTCTATTCTGAAAATTAATCATCTGGAACAGCCATACTTAACCTGCTTGTCTTTTTTTTAAGCCCAAGACACAAACATTAATCTATATTTATAAAAATTTGAAATGCACAATAAAACATATCTAAGACCTTCACTTGTTTTAAATATTTGTATGAAAAGATATAACACACTGTAATTTTTAATTAAAGATTATGTTAAACATCCTAAATGTCACTTGCTTACTTGCTCAAAATTTCTTTTGATATGTAGTCATATTTGCTGTACAGCGGTGTATATAATCTTCAGTGCTAATGAAACATTATTTAAAATTAAATTTGCATTAGATAGTTTGCATTTTAAAAAGATAAAATTCCTTTCATGGCATTGAGCAAAAGTCTGATTTATCAAAGAAAATCTCTTGATTTTTTTTTTATCTTTAGGATTTGAGAATTTTGTTATTATTAAATAGTTAATATTCATTAATTTTGTTACAGTACTTTGTTATACTACTTTTATTATCTTACTATTTAAATTATCCTTTTGTTTATGTTATTCCATAAGTAGTGTGCTGCAGTCTACCTAACGTAACAAACATGGGATTGTGACCTGCAAGAAACAAAAATTGGGCATGGCTGATCTAGAATTGCAAATGCTTTTTGTTTTCAATGCTTTTCTATATTTTTATGTTTTCACCCACCTCCGACCTTTTTTAAGTGGGGAGGATTTTATGTATTGTCTATATATACTGCTTTTTAACCCCTTGCCTGTGATGCCTGAACTCAGTTCGGGCAACACAAATGCAGCAGTTTTAGAATGCCTGACCTGAGTTCGGGCAAGAGAAAAATCGGTGTTTCAAATCTGTGAAGCCTGAACTCAGTTCATCCAATGCATAATATGTAATTTACCATTTCCCCAATAGATGGCGATACTTTCCGCAAAAAGTTTGGCAGTTTTACACCTTTTTTCGGATTTTTGTAATTTTGCAGTTCTTCCCAAATTTCATTCAAACACATTATGTTTGACAGGCAGGTATATAAATTTGTTGCAAGTTTAAAGTTCATGACAGTTGATGTAAATACTAATATTGTTGTATTAGTTTATTATATTTATCTTGAAAATTGTCATTTATTTTGCTATAATTTGAGCAAAAATTAAAGTAACCCATTAACATTTTCCATATGTGAAAATATTGAATATAGTAGTTATTTCGTTTAATTTTTTTTTTTTTTTTTAAATAATCTATTTCTTACATTTTGATGATAATAACGAACAAAATTATAGAGAATTTTTTTTTTCAATTTTTGGCATGTTTTTCTCAAATATATTCCACAGGCAAGAGGTTAATTATGAATGAGTTCTATTATTGCATCACACAATTTTAAAAATTAATTCAAGAAATTACTTTAACCCTGTTACTCACAATTTTTTTCCCCTCAAAAATAATCATCTGAATTAGTTAAGTTTAAATACTATTAAATATTATGTTAAAAAAATGATTGGTTATTTGGGGCATCTGTTTAATTTGAACTAAATGTCAAGAACAAAATAAAAAATATTATTATCCTGATAACTACTGCTTTATTGGGACAAATCATGGTGCAGTCAGTGTGACCCAATTAACCAGAATCCACTGTATTGCTAAATAATAATTTAGTCACTGTTCAAATATTCATAAACGTGACATTAAGAGTAGATGTGTTTTGTAACAATTGCAAATCTGGAATTGAGGAAAAAACTATAGATTATAATACATTTTTTAATTATTTTTATTGCACTTCTCTGATATTTCTTATTAAAAATACAGTAAACTCCATCTAAGGTGAAATCGATCAGGACCGATGAAATTTTCCGCCTTATGCAAAATGCCCCCCCCCCCCCCCCCAAAAAAAAGTAAAAATTAAAAAATGCACAAGTTGTATCTATTTTTTAGATTTGTAACCTTTAGTACCGTTCTTTAAAATTAAGTTTTTAATGAAATTAAACTTTTTATTAAATTTATAGTCTTTAATAATATTCAAAAACATTATTTGTGCACCGAAATAAATAGTATTGATTAAAAATTGATTCAGTTCTGGAATTTAATGAAAAATATTCACTGTAACAAATAGAATCATATGCCCAATCTTTAACATAGTTTCTGATGAGACGGAAAATAATATTTTATAGATGCTTGTTTTTACTTCCGGTTTAAGAAGCATATTAACATATTCGAGACTATTTGATGTATATACATATCAGTTTTAAAGTTTCATGAATCAAATGCATTTCATTTTTAAAATATTTTTTCTGCCTTACGCAAAATTTTCGGTTCGGTGGGACCTTAAAAACCTTTCCGTTTCCGTGTTAGGCAGATTCCGGCTTAAACAGCATGGATTAACGTTATTTGCTTTGGGTTCGCCAGAACTTTGAAAAATTTCCACGTTAGACAGATTTCCGGCTTACACAGAGTCCGCTTTAGACAGAATTTACTGTATTCAAACGCTAGAACAAATTTGGAAAGAAGATGTAACTTTATATAACACTGAATTTCCTTACACAGTAAACTGCTGAACTTAGAATGTTGCATTTTAAAGTACTTTTGTTAGTTCTTTGAATCTTTATATAATTTTACTGAAATTTCTTGTAACCCCAGGACCTGTTATGGCACACAAGCCTGTTGCGGCATACTGGTTGAGAAACCGCTGCCATAGTTTGTCAATCAGAAAATAAATTTTTATTATTTTAAATTTTCAGAATATTTATAATTTTTCAAAATTATTGAATTTTAATGTAAGATCGGCATAAATTAGTTACACTGAATTTTATTTCAGATTAAAAGGGATCATCACACGTATTATAATTCCACATTTTATTCCAACCCTGATGATGGGAAGAAGTTTTGGATTAATTTAGATGAGCTGCCTGAAAAGCATGTTATTACTCATGAAAAGTTATCGGATTCTTATCGCCAAGCAACTGTAAGTATCTGTGCTCTTTATTATTTATCAATTTGTACATGCTTTTATTTAACTTAATTCATGTATGTAAAGGGGGGATTTTGTAATACCTTTTTTATCATTTCCCGATGTGTTAGACTACTAAAAATTATGTACAGTTGTGTGCTTCTGATGTCAATATAATATTTTTGGAACTTAATTATCATTTAATAGATTAGTTTTAAATTTCGATTATGCTTTGAGAAAACAGTTTAGAAAATTTTTGATAGTTTAAATAATTTTTAGGCATGAATTTTATAAAATCTATATCACAGGACTCAACAAACAATTATTTCTTTTTTACAAAGATGTAAAGTAACACCTGTAGCAATATAAAGATGCTGTTGTCATACCTTATTTTTTTTTCGTTCATGTAGTAGCTAGAGGACCTAAGTTTTCAGAAAGAAAGCTGGACCATTGGGCCATTTTTAAGGGAGCTATAATGGGGGGGGGGGGGCAACTGATAGTTGAGAGCAAGGCCCCAAGGTGAAAGCATGTTAAAAGGTCCTAGTAACTAGTGGTTTAGATCTTCAGTTAGTCTAAATTAAACATAGAGTATGAATTAATGATTAGAATAAAATTTTAAACAAATGCACAAAAAGGGGGGGGGGGGCGGAGAATGCTTAACTCATTAAAGCCAGTTGGCAAAAAACTTGCCATGCAAGGTGAACAAAAGTTTTAAATTTCAATACCAGTGTTTTAGTTTGGAAATTTTCACGTTATCTAATCTCAGATTTTGAGCGATTAATTTAAAATTACAAAGTCGCAACAACTGGTGTTGAAGAATTAAAAGAAGTATAAAGGAGGCTCGTCATTAATAGGTTAAAGAAGGGCCCCAATAAATATGAGACTGTTGGCCCGGGTAAAGGAGTCGAAAATGCAACTTTAAAATTATGCATTGAAAGGGTGACACAATTGGGGGGGGGGGGGGGGGTTAAAAAGCATGGCATACAAAAAGTTCAAGGGGCTTTGGATCGGGGATCTAGGGGTCCAGAGTCTTAACTGGAATGTAGAAACGGGAAAAAAATTAAATAGGTAAAAAGGGCACCAAAAACGAAGATAGTATTAAAAGGTTGATATTTATAAATAATTTAGGAGACAAAAGCTTCAAAGTTCCCTGTACTGGGCCCCAGGGGGCCAGGGTCTATATTAGAATGTAGAAAGAGGGAAAACTAAATGGAGAAAGAGCCCTGAAAACAAAGAAGCTCTGATAAAAAAGGGGCCAAGTTATTAACAATTTAAGGCACAAAAATTAAAGGAGCCTTGAGGGCCCGAGTCTTAAAAAATAAAAAATCCGAGTCTCAGATGCACCAGGAGAGGCCTTGACTACCCTCAGCCAAATTTTCAGGCTTGTACTTGCGGTAGATTTCGCTAGCCATTGCACACAGAGAGAAACTTTCTTTTATTAGTATAAATTGTATTAGATGCAAGATTAAATATACGGTCTTAAATAATTTAATAATAAATTGCAGTTTATAAAATAAAACCATTTATTCAGAAACCAGGAAATTAATCCCTTAAATTGTTAATAAATATGCAAACAATAAATTCTTATTTAATTCTTACACATGTACTTACAATATTTGGTGAAGGGTTACTGAAATTTCTACAGAAAATTTTGTGTTTCAGCATTCAATTATGACTATTTATAGGCTGCAAGATACAATACAAAAATATAAACCAAATGTGTTAAGACTATTGGTCACCCAGCTCCCCAATTCCTCTCGCTAATGTTAAACTTATGGGTATAGAATGCATTCATATATTTAAAATATCTCCCTAGGAAATTAATAATTTTAATTTCTTTTTTCTGTGTGCGCTTCTTAAAGGATATCTTTTTTTTTTCTTATTTGTCAAATTACTTCAAAAATGTGTACTTAATTTTATTTGAAGTGTTAAAATCTTATTATTAAAAAGGTCATCAGTTTTTAGCACATAAAATATTAAATTAAGCATGTTTTAGAAATATTTCGACACCTAAGAAAAAAAAGACATCCTTTAAGAAGAGTATAAAGAAAAAAAAAGTTTAATATTAATTTCCCGATTATACAGGACAAATCATGTTAGAACTAATGTGTCTGCATTAACCAGAATCTACTGTACTTGATTGTAAAGAAGAAAAAAAAGAAAAACCTGAAAAAGTTAGGCAAGGATTTTAATTAGATTAATTTAATATTTTATGTGTTAAAAGCTGATGAGCTGTGAATAAGGTTTTAACACTTTAAATAAAATTAGATTGTTAAAACTGGATTTGTAAGTGCCTGATTAAAAAAAAAAAATATTGATTAAAGTCTTACATTCTCTTAATTTTTAAAATACGTAAAAATATTAGAATGAAATCCAAGATGAACGTAATTTGTAATACAAAGTTTTAAAGGTTCATAACACTATCCTTACTCCAGAATACAGTATTCACAAATATCCATACAGCTTGGGACTAAGGACTTTGCAGATTTCTGAATTTTGCTGGTTTTAGGTTGTTGCTGTTTTCCTTAACCTGATCAGAATAGTCATATCCTTATAAAATAACTAGGTTATACATAATAAATACCAATTAAATATTAAAGCTTTGTAAAAATTACCATAAAAATATAAAAACACACAGGATGCGTTTTAAGCTAGAAAATTAAAAGCTTGTCGTCAGCTACTGTAAACACAAGTATGTAAAAGGACAAGACCACAAATGAACAGAAAGAGGAGAGATTACAAACAGGGCCTGTTTACGGAATAGGCCCGTGAAGCCCATGCATAGAAATTTTTATTAAAATATTCCGTTACAAAATGAACTGGTCTTTAAACTTAAAACCATTGATGTTAAAAAATCATAATGAAACAGAAAAAGATCTTTTTCTGTTTCATTATGATTTTTTAACATCAATGGTTTTAAGTTTAAAGACCAGTTCATTTTGTAACGGAATATTTTAATAAAAATTTTTATGCACCTTTTTAGTAAAGTTTTTAATTTTAGTTATGATCAATCTTGTCAATGATCTTTCATAATCTCCTTTTCTCTCTTCAGCTTGGAAATTACTTTTGTAATTTATTTCACTCTTTTCTTGTCTCTTCCATTTTGTAACAATTTTGAAAGAAACTTTGTTTACAAAAATGACAATGTTCTTTATACCAAAAATGAATCAAAGATAAACAAAACTTTTAAAATGATTAAAAAAAAAAAAAAAATTATTTACCAAAATTATTCCAATGTTATTTTTCAAGATGACTTTATACATTTTCCCAACATATTGGCAGTTTTTTTAATTTTTGTATCATAAAACTCTGCTATTTTAATTGCTTTTTACTTTTCTTGTGTGTTTTTCTTTTTTATGGTGAATATTTTTTTCAGACTGTTGAGTTATCGTTTGACTTCCCATTCTATGGCAGTCTGTTAAGAAATGTAACTATTGCTACCGGAGGTAATTTATTATTTTTTCATTGGTAAATTTTATTGGTGTTTGTGCATCCAGGTACCAATATTCCCATTGAAACTATTTGTCTTGCTTTATTCTTTTAAGGGGACCGGGAAAGATAAATTCAACCAAAAAATCGATTGTTACTTTTTTATATCATTAAATAGTTTCAACTTTTATCTTTCCAACGATGTGTCACACATGTTTATACATAAAAAAAAAAAAATAAGTGTTGAAATTATTTGTTCTTTCTAAGAGTACTTCACAGCTTAATGGCCATTTAAAACTTTAATTGACTTTTTCTCTAAACTTGGAGTTTTCATCTTTATGCTCCTTTTTTTCAATATCTATTAAACTTAAGAACTCAGATTTTTACTTAATACGTATATTATGTTATATTGTATACTTTAACGCAGGGATTTAATGATTTGTTGAGAATTATTTATTTTAGGCGGTGAAATGTTACCAAAAATGTTAATTTAAAAATGACTTTCAATAAATAATTAATAATTAATTTTGAGTTTCACTTCAGAAAGAAAATGGTCTGTTAAAATAGGTAAATCATGTTATTTTAACTACTCTAAAAAATGTAGACCTCTATCTTTCACCATTTCTGAGAAAAAGGTACATAAAGTTGGTGAATTTAACATGGCAGAGATAGGGCTTTCCCGGTCCCCTTAAGCAACTGTGAAATTTAATTTGTCTTTCTTAGTATTTTTTGGTACTTCTGTTTTATGTTGGTGAAATTTGAAAATTGGCTTTGCAAAAGGAGAAAGACAATTACTTCCTGGGAACCTATTCACTGTTTCAAACACACAAGCAATTTATTATGTACACTATTTACCTCAAAATTCAGATTATAAGCTCTCTTTTTTCAAAATTGCAAAGTTTAGAAAAGGCCTTATTTTTTTTTTTTAAATTCATACAAAAAACTCTTTTTATTAATTTAGAAGTAATGGTAAATACTGTGATGAGAATCTGCATTTTGGCAGATTTCTGCTTTAAAAAAAAAAAAAAATCTAAACGCAGGGGTCGATCCAGGCAAAATTTGGGGCCTATTTAGGGCCCTTTCACAAAAATCTATTTAATAAAATAGGCCCATTCACAAAATTCCCTTTAATAAAATGGGCCCCTTCACAAAAATGAATTTAATAAAATAGGCCCCTTCACAAAATTCCCTTTAATAAAATGGGCCCCTTCACAAAATTCCCTTTAATAAAATGGGCCCCTTCACAAAATTCCCTTTAATAAAATGGGCCCCTTCACAAAATTCCCTTTAATAAAATGGGCCCCTTCACAAAATTCCCTTTAATAAAATGGGCCCCTTCACAAAATTCCCTTTAATAAAATGGGCCCCTTCACAAAATTCCCTTTAATAAAATGGGCCCCTTCACAAAATTCCCTTTAATAAAATGGGCCCCTTCACAAAATTCCCTTTAATAAAATGGGCCCCTTCACAAAAATGAATTTAATAAAATGGGCCCCTTCACAAAATTCCCTTTAATAAAATGGGCCCCCTCACAAAAATGAATTTAATAAAATGGGCCCCTTCACAAAATTCCCTTTAATAAAATAGGGCCTTTCGTAACATTCTTTTTCATAAAAACTGTTTTAAAATATATGTAGTTTGTAAATAAAACCAGGTCACGAAATACAACAACTTTAGCAAGGGGATTTAAAGCAGTTTTGGTTAATGAATTCTTGGTTCAAATTTCAGTAACTGGATTTCAAATTTCGTTACAAAATGTTATTTTTCACTAAAATATTATAAAATTCACAAAAATAACTTTTACTTTTCACAAAATGGGCCCCAATAATAAAAACCTGCATCGACTCCTGAAACGTGCTTCTCTCCCTGAAATTTCACATTTTTTGCAATTTTATTTTGGCATTTTTCTTAAGTTGGTAAATTTCATCAAATCATCATCCAGATTTTAATGTAAACATGAGAAGCTTTGATGCAATACAGGGTGTCCATAAAAGAATGTCCCAGTATCAATGGTGAATTATAACAGTTTAACGCTATTTACAACACATCATACATCCAATTGAAGGTAAATTAACTTAGTTTTTCTTACAAATGTTCAATAACCTTTAGTTATACAGCACACATCCAACCTAAAGTCCAATTCTTCTCACACTTCGCTTAACAAGCCCGGAGTCATGGAAGCAATAGCCTCTTCCATTCTGTGTCTCAACTCTGGCAAATAATTAAGTAGCGGCAGAACATAGACACTATCTTTTATAAAGCCTCAAAGAAAAAAATCTCATGGCTCTAACGGCTTTTAAATCTTCAGCCCAGCAATAACGCTTTATGCCATTTTGCGTATGTGGCAGTGCAGGCGAGTCAATCACAAAGAAGTACTCGCGCAAGCGCTTACCTAAAACTGAGTTACTCTTTGTTTGTGACCTTGAACCAACACAAGGAACATTGTATACATTCTGTTTCTCAAAAAAGCTATAGTATATACACTGTCAGGTATACCCTCTGCCTTGAGCATATACCCTCTGCTTAGAGCGTATACCCTCTGCTTAGAGCGTATACCCTCTGCTTCTTTTATGACTACACCACTGTGACTGGGACATTCTTTTATGGATACCCTGTTTGTTTCTGCTGAACTTGAAATGAAAGTAGGAAGAAATGCAATTTGATAATGACTTTTTTCTAATGCTCAAATTTTTATTATAAAAATCTGTTTTGCATTTAACACTTTTGATTCTTACATTTTTTTAGGGCATATTGACATTAAATTGCAATATCAGATATGAAAGAAAATACAAAGCAACAGTGAAATAGAATAAAATATAAATCTGGATGATTTAAATATTTTGGTATTATATGTAGTGTGAGAATTCATACTGAATATATAAATGAAAAAAAGTGTTAAAATACAGAAATTTTTCTGTAAGGATCATTAACTGTTATATTTAAAAAAAAAAAAAAAAAGAAAATTAATATTTCATAAAAAAAAAATTCTGAGAAAAATAACATAATTGGCTGTCATTTAGATATAAAAAAAATTACAAATTAAAATACTAATTATGATTTCATTTCATACTTTGAGTTAAAGGCAATTTGATAACTTTCAACTTGAAAAATGTTTATAGATATTTTCAGTTTCTTAATATTCTATTGCATGAAAAATTATCTAAACACAGTATTTTTATGTTAGTCAGGTGCTGGTGATAAATCAGCAGATATTGTTTCCATTGCATTCATTTCATTTAAAATACAAACCTTTCCCTCATTCCATTTGAATTGAAATAAAAGTATTGCACACATTTAAAAGTACTTGTCTTTCACTCATTTCGTTTAAAATACATAATAATAATTACCATAAACCAAAATATTTAATTTGAACTTCAAAGCAAGTTTCCTGATTTACACACACAAAAAATAAAAGCTACTGTTGGCGGGAAAAAAATGCTTTTGGTGCAATATGTGCCCGATTAACATAGAAGTACTCAAAGCGCAAAAGGAATAAGCTTTATTCTCAAAATTTAAGGCATAATTTAAATTCGAATTGTTTCATTTCTGTGTTCTGTTCTGATTACACTTTTGAAAACATTGTAAACCCGGTTCATTCTAATGTGATAATTTTAATACTTTGTTCTTGTAAGTTTTTAAGAATGCACTATGTATGGTAATGTATATTTTTAATAGGTTTCTTGTATATGGGAGATTATTTACATAACTGGATTGCTGCTACTCAATACGTAGCACCTTTAATGGCTAATTTTGACACCAGATTATCAAGTGATTCTATCATCAAATATGCTGATAATGGTAAATATTTTCAATTCTTCATTCTTCTATATTAAGCATTGTAGAAAAGTAAAATAATGAACAGCTAAGATAATATCCTGTTTTTGGAGTAATTGTTTTCATATTTCCTGTTTTAGTAAAAAAATGATTGATAATATTTAACAATATCTGATAAGTAGTGTTGAATGTTTGTCTCAGTGTGAATTTCCATGATAATTTTTGTAAAATTTTCAAAATGGTGTTTTTGTAGAAATCATTTAATATTTCAATATTTTCTAACTTTTTTGTCTGTAAATAGTATTTTTAATATATTTATTGCAAGTGAATTTTAGCAAACAAGAAGTCAATAATTTCTAAATGAAGATTTGTAACAAAATATTAATACTGTTAAAAGAGATAAGATAGCTTGAGGAAATCCTAATTATTTTCGTTATCGAAAAGTGCTACCTCTTTCAAGTACATTTGATGTATTATTTGTAATTTAATGCAATTAGAATGCAAAATTATTTAATCTTGTGTCCGAGAAAACCAATTATGCTCAAATGTTAATAGTTTCAGTGGTTTTTCAACATAAACAACATAAAAATGTAAATAATGCATTGTTATTACATAGTAATTCCTGATGCCAAAAAATTACTTGTTCAAATAATTTTAAATAATGAGGGTAAAAACATCTGATTTTACTCTTTTGAAAATAAGCAGTTCCTTTTATATGGCAGCTGCAACAGCTACTGTTTTTCTATGAAAAGACAAAGATAAAGTTTAAGAAATTTTAGGGTCATAAGAATGTAGTTTTGTGAAATAGAAAGTGTAAAATGAGAGAACTTAAAATTAATAAAGTTGAATATGATAAATTTTTCTTTCATGCAAAAAAATTAAACTTTTAAAGTTTTATGTGACTTTTCTGTGAATTTAGTGCCCTTTTTTCTGTAATAACCATTCAACTCTACTTATAGATATAAATTTTATATCAAATGTTTTTTTTAATTTCATTACTTACATATTTTTATAGGTACTGCATTCACTGTTCAGTGGGAGAAAGTTGTTATTCAGGACAGGCAATCTGGTTAGTATGTGTTTTAATTGAACCTTTCTAGTTAATCTATTATATGTGTATATATTCATTTTTGAAAAAAAAAAAAATATATATATATATATACATATCTATTCTTAACGTATTTAACATTGTCAGTGACTTAAAAAACAACAACAACAATGCAGTAACATATTTTTGAGATTGTCCTAGTAAAAATGTTTTTAAAAAAAAAACGATCCACAAGTTAATTCCTTTATTTTAAAATTTTTCATTGATCCACATATCGTTTTTCATCTGTTTAATGATAACCATGCATACTCTTCACTGAGGTAACTAGTTATTGCTTTTATTAAAAAGGCTAATTTTCCATATCATGACAAATTTTAATTAAAAAAAATGAATATTGCTAATGCATAATTTTCACACTTTTGGAAGATTTTAAATAGATTAGAAGTTTTGACAAATTTTAGTTAAGCATTTATTTTTTTAAAAACTATTTCAAAAGTCCAAATATTTAAAGTTTTAATTTTTAAGATTTATTTTTTTAAATGTAGATTAATAAATCCTTGGAACATATATATTTTTCTTATACATACAAGATTTAGTTTCACTGTGACAGTTTATTAGCATTTTATTAATTTATAGAACATTTTCTTAGTATTAGGAAAAATCCAAATTTCCTTTTTAACTTCATCTATCACAAGAGATTCTTCATTTAGTCATTTGTAATGAAAGATATTGAAGTTTGTTTTAATTTCTATTTCATTTTATTTTTAGCTACTGAACAATTTTCTTTTTAAAATTAAATATTGAAAGTTCATTTACTGTCAGTTTTGTACATGTGTTTATTTTTTCATTTTAAAGCTCTTAGATTTTCAACAATCTTTTTCAATCTTAAATTAGTCACTGATTTAAAAGGTTATTATGAAATAATTTACCATCCAAGCTGTCTTTTACTGAGCTGAAACTTACTTTATTTTTTAAGATGGTATTGATTATTTTTATATAAGTATTCCATGAATGTTTTAATGTAATAAATTGGATCATTGCAAACATTCTAGTTTATTGAAAATTAATATACATGGCTAAATAAATTACAAAAAATACATTTAAGACATTATTTAAAAATCTGGTGGAGAAATTATACAGTATTTTAACAAATCCATTTTTTAAAAACTGTATTTTAAAATATTTTAGTTTATTGTAATGAAATTTTAAGTCTATGTAAAGATAGTATACCTAGAAATGTTTCTAAAATCTTTTAAAATATTGATTTACCAAAAAATAGCAATTTAATATGATAAATTGGTTATTTTTATTAGTTGTTTCTCCAGTATTTTATTAAAACCATTGGAGCAATTTTAAAATAATCTGAATTTAATTTATTTTTAAAGTGCTAATTTATTTTGCAAGGGGACAATTAAATGCATATACTTTTAAACATAGCTTGTGAAATTCCAAGCTTATAAATTCCTTGGAAGCTTTCCAATATTTTCTTCTTGCTTTTACTTTGTCAAGGTCAATGTTGATTGATCAGCAGTCTAACATAAAAAATCATGTTTTAGTGTTTTTGATAAATTATTTTGTATAGAAGATATATAAGAGGAAAACAAGTTTTATAATTTAGTAATTATTTTTATTTGTTTTTTGCAGGTTATTTTTGAAAACACATTAATTTGTAATTTTTTTTTCATAACCTTGTTGTTTCTGTATACTGTAGGGATATTTTACCAGGCAATTTAATAAGAGTGTTACACAATAATTACAAATTACATGAAGTTGAAAGTTGCATGTGTAATTGTATGAACACACATTTTTTTTCCTTATTTGGTTTATATTTCCTTCATCATTATTACAAAAAATATGGCCTAATAGAGCTCTAATCTTTTATTTATTTTTTTTTTTTTTGGGGGGGGGGAGTCATAAATTGTCTTCCATCCTTTATTTAAAAAAAAAATAATAACTGTCATATTATATTTTTTACAGAATAAAAAATATATACTCTTAAACTTGTTTGAAGCAGAATTGTCAGGGACTGAAATGTTTTTCAGAATTTAACACATTTCTATATTATACAAAATGATATACCAAGCTTATTGAAAGTTTGAAGAAATTATACTTTTTAACTTACAATACATTATTTTATATTACATGAAATGTACTACAATATTTTACTATATAATCTACTGTGATATTGTACACTATATTTTACTATATAATGTACTATAATAATTAATTGTATTACACCACAGCATAATAGTACCAAATAATAGTGCTTTTATTATACTTTATTTAGGAGGGAGATTCTCATTGATGACATTATTGCAAAGATGCTCATCGTAAAATATGTTTACCTGTCATTACTTAACTGTTGTGTTACTTTATTATACACTACATATTAAAATATTTAGGCCTATACACTTACAAAACAAGGCAGAAAATGACAAAGCAGACCTATTAAGCCGCTTTCCAAAGATTTTTTTAAAGTATGTTTTTAAAATAGCGTTCCTTTTACAGAATACAAACGTACAGTTTTGATATTGATGTGTCACTATCAGTGTTGATTTCAGGGGGTGGCCCGGGGGGGAATGTCCCCCCCGGGATTCAAAAATGTCCCCCCCGGAGGAAATTTTTGACTTTCTCCTTATATTTCCTAGTAGTGATATTTTCCTTCGAATCCTCCCGAAAAACCTGTTAAGATGGAATCGTAAGGTACCGTTAAAAAAATTTGTCTTAACAGATATACTTGCATAGCATTTTTGTCGTCAATTACAAGGAAATGTTCCTTTTAAGGTAAGGTATTATTCCGTTACAGATAGGTTCAGTTTTTACGACATATAACAGCTTTGTATAAGTAAGTCTTACAAGCTATTCGAAAAATCGAAGAAGTTAAAAAAAATTGCGAAATTAATGTTTATTCTGTTTATTAATATTTAACCTTTCAGCTAACTTTTTGCACAATAGGTGCGTGTCATATTTTTGTGTACAATAGCAGTTACAAGATTTTAAAAAAAAGAAGAAGAAACAAATTACATAATTATTAATTAGCATACCGCTAATACTTGCATAATATTTATTTAAAGCATACCGGTAGTAAAACTTAAATTTTAATTTTGGTGCCATACATGAGATTAAACTGTAAGAAATTGTTGTTAAATACTAACTCCAATTTTTTTTTTTTTTTTTTGTAAAATTATAAAACAACTGGTATAAATTTATTTCAATAACATTTTCAAAAAAATTAAATGCGGTAAAGTCTGGGAAACAGAACCTGTCTATAGTGGAATGCGGAATCCTCTCTTAAACAACAACAACAAAAAAAACGGTTATAGCAAAAATAGTGCACTGCGTGATACTTTCTAAGACGGAAATGTGTCTGTAACGGAATTTTTCTTCCACATCTTTCAATTTTATATTTGCGGCTTTTAATATACTACAATTGCTTTCATTGGGACCGTAAAAGTTTTCTGGTTAGGAGAAGATTCCATTATTGACAGGTATGATGTCAAATCAAATATTTTTGGCTTACTTGCTCTAACTGCATCAATTATTAAATTATTTAGATATTTTTAATTAGACTCTCAATTTCTCTAAAATGTACTTAAATTATACCATAAAATGTATTTTTTCGCTGAATATCCATTATTCAATCTTAACAATAAACATAATAATTCATTGAATGTATCATATCACGCTAATAATTTATCTAAATAAGCTTTTCCTATCCAGTGAAATATTATTCATTATATTTTTGAGGTTATAATATTAATTTCATGTATCATAAATAAAACTTTTTCTGTTACAAAGTACTAGCCCATAAAATAAATATTATTACTTCCTTATTGTGAAATTCTAAATTTGTGTGTTTCTTAATTAAAATATGATATATTGTTATTATTCCGTTCACTCATAAAATATCTTGAAAGTTAATCCTTTCAGTAATAATCCATTTGTTTATCCCGTATTACACAAATAACTGCTTTATCTAAATGTAATTTTCTCTTGGAAAAACCAAATTCATTTATCGAATGATAAATTGATTATGCTGTCAAAAACATTATTATAACAGATTTTGAGCGGGTATGGACAACTGAATTAAAGGCACAGAAATTTTTCATAGTTAATAGTTTTAAAAAGATTTAGTTACTGAAAATGTCTAAATATTTCTAACTTTGCAAACTTTATAAATTACATCCGGTATTTACTTGTTCGCTAACATAAAATATTTTATTTTTCTTATTTTATTGTAGAATGCTAGGGAAATTTCATTTTCAAAGACTACCAATAAGCAATTAGGTGACACTAGTTCTAGACGACACTGTGTCTGGTTAATCTATTGCGCTTTACTGTCTTGATTGTTACAGATAAAAATTACAGCTTAAATTGAATATTAGATAGGAATTATTTTTGATATTGAATTATGTCAAAACAGTCGAAATTATTTTCTTATATCCAAATTAAAAAAAGAAGACGTAGTGAAAGAACCTTTAGTACAGTCATCTGTTGAAAATCAAAATAATAATTCTCAACTAATTTTGAATGAAAGTGAAGCCTGCAATGCGATAGTTCCACCCTCGATACCTTCGTGTAGTACTGTTAGTGGACAACCTCAACCGGAAGATAAAAATGTTGGACGCAAGTTCAAATATCAAAAACAGTGTGAAGATAAATATGAATGGCTGTATTTTGATCGAACTCGTGGTGGTGCATTTTGCAAGCTGTGTGAAAAGCATTTAAAAAATGATGCAGAGGTATTCCAAAAAACAAGTGGAGTATTCATATCAGCGCCCTTCACAAATTTTAGGAAAGCAACTGGCAGTACAGGAAAACTTAAAAAACACTCAATATCAGACAAACATTGCAAATCTGTTTTTATGGAAAATGAAAGATTATTGAATTTAAATGCTCCTATACACACACAAATAATCCAATACAGCGAAGACGAAAGGGATAAAAATAGACAAGCTTTATCTTCATTAATTAGGAGTGTGTATTTTTTAGCTAAAGAGGAGATACCCCACACTACAAAATATGAACCCTTAGTTCAAAGAATTTTAATGAGAGAAAATGAAACTCTTCGCGACTGGGTTAAGTCTCAAAGTGAAAGATCGACTTACATAAGTAAATCAACTGCTTCTGAAATATTAAGCTCAATATGCACAATCTTAGACAAAGCAGATGACAAAATACTTAATGGTAAGTATTATTCTATAATGGGAGATGAGTCGACGAACATAAACAATCAAAGTGAATTATCACTAATGGTGTGGCACGTCGTCCATGATCCAGTTTCCGAAGTAAAAGAAAGATTTTTGTGCATAATATACTTAGAAAGAATTGATGCTGAATCAATATTTTTAGCTTTAAAAAAAAGAAATATGTCATATGATAAATTGGTTTCATGTTCTTTTGATGGTGCGGCGAACTTTAGTGGTAGTATAACTGGTGTTCGTGCTCGTATTTCAGAAGCTAAACAATGCGAAGTGCCTTACATTCATTGCAGATCCCATATTCTATCATTAGCTGTCACTAATTCAAGAAACAAGACTATAATGATTAAACGATTTTTTCACACAGTTAAAGATATTTATAAACTTTTTCATAGTTCTCCTAAGAGAGGAAAAATTTTGCACGAAATACAGAAAGCTTTAGAAGAACAAGTTCAAATCATACCTGAGGCAACGGATATACGCTGGCTTAGCAATTACCGTACTGTTCATGCTGTATTTTTATCCTTTAAATCGATTATGATTGCATGTGAACACATACACAAGGATGGTGCTGATTTAGCAAGTTTAGCTGGTGGTATTCTCTTGGAAATGATTAATATTAGTTTTATAATCAGTTTAGTCGTTATGGATGAAACACTTAATGCTGTATCGAATTTAAGCAAAATTCTTCAAAAGAAAACTCTTAGCATTTCATTTCTTCCTCAACTTGTTTCTGGGACAGTTGATCACTTTCAAGAAATGCCCCACCAGTGGCTGAGAGGTTCTGCTCTCGAAGCTGGTAGACGGGAGGTGCTGGGTTCGATCCCAATCGCGCCCGTCGGCCTAATCGTTCAGAGTTTTCGTGGTTTTCTTCGAACCTTGGATTTCCAAGCGTTAATACGAGTTAGGTTCCCTTAGAAAGACCCCCACGAAGGGCACTCCCCCATGGGCCTATATCCCTTGTGCAGATAATTGGCCGTCATAAATACAACAACACTTTCAAGAAATTGCCAACTTTTGTGATAGTGACAATGATAATAACGAATTGCACATTAAAATTAAAGGTCTCGAGAGTGATGTATCAGAAATTAAGAGCATAAATTTTAATGACACGAAAAAAAATTTCTTAAAAAGTGCAAAAACTTTTATAGAAAAAATGATTCATCAAGTTAAAGAAAGATTTAATGATAAAGCACTGCGCTTAATAGAACTATGTGCATTTTTTCGAAGCTTTGGAGAATTTGTAAAAATAAATGAAAAGCAGTGTAAGGAGCTGTGCCATCTTTTTGGAATTCAGGAAGAGGATGCAGCAGTGGCAGATCTCCGTTCTTTTAAGTACGTTGCACACAGTAATTTAGATGATACCAGTACAGATGTCGCCTCTTTCATTTTAAAAGCTGATATTGGATACGAAGTTTTGAAAAAACTTGCCGAGTGTGTATTGTGTGTACCAATTTCAACAGCGAGTGTAGAAAGGTCATTTAGCACAATGAATAGAATTATGACAAAACTCAGAAATCGCATGGGGCAGGATACTTTACAATCGTGTATTAAAGTATCTATCGAAGGTGATGAGGAGCCAACAGATGAATTCATCGATGCAGTGATCACACATTATGCATCTTCGAAACCAAGACGCATTCGCTTAGTTTAAAGGTGAGCAATTACAAATTTAATACTGAATTTATGCGATTTATCAAAAACAGTGCTTTATAAGAAGTAAGGATTAGTTTTGTACACAAGGTAGATTTGATGGTTTTACATATAGAATATTATAATTACTATTTAGTAAATACACATTATATGGTATTATTTATTTAAATTGCTATTAATATTTTATAAAATTAAAGTATTTAAAAAAAGAGTGAAATCTCTATTTCTTTAGTGGACATGAATGTTACGGAAGATTTGTTTTCATTAATATTAAGAAGTTATACTTAAACATAGACGCAGATAGAAGTATACAAATGGGGTTTCTATTTTAAATTTTGAAATGTTACATAACTTTTATCTTTCATAAGTTTGAAAATATTGCGGACGTTACAAAATAATTAAAAAATTAAGAGAAAAAAATATATAAATTTCATCTACAGTAAAAGGTTTTAACATAGTAGGGCGTTGCCCAACTATATTCTCCCCCCACGAAAAAAGGGAGAAAACTCTCCCTATTCCATTTAATACTGTCCGCGTCTGTGTGTGAAAGCATTATTATTAAATAAGTAAATATCAAATAATAAAAATTTGTTATTGTATTATTAAGTATGTAAACTTTGTTTCTTATTCTTGTAACGAAGTTTATTATTTAATTGTGATTTATTGCCATTTTTCGGTGCTGTTTCATGAATAACTGTATATTAATAGAAATATTTCAGAGGTAAATTGTAGCAATGTTGATTCAAAACTTTTATGAAATGGGATATTCAAATCCTGTATGGCAAGTTAAACTGTAGGATATAATGAGATTAAATGAAAAACAAATGACCATAACTTATATAAGTTATATTTAGGAGTGACGAGTGACAATAACCTAAGAATGCCACACTTATTTTTTATCTTTTCAATAATGGTTTGGGCACAATAAAGTACAAGAGTATCTTAAATTAAATAGAATTTTTAAAAGTTTTTTAAATTTTCAATTTGAAATTAAGAAATAGAAACTTATATATAGCATGATCTATGGAAACAGAAGATTTTCAAAATCCCGACTGGAGGGATACTTGTTAAGACGGAAACTTTTTCTGATCCTCGGAGATTCCGCTTTAGCAGGTTTTAGTATATTAATGAAATCAGAGAAAATTTCATGTTGGAATACTAGTGTCCCCCCCAGGGATCAAAATTTCCCCCCCGGAGGTAAAGGTCTGGATTCAACACTGGTCACTATTTGACTCTGACTTAGGCTATGGTCACATTAGAGGTCTTTGGACTCATAAACAGTTTACAAACATGTTGGGGGAAAAAAAGGATTGTATACAAATAACTAAGGATCGACCGAAACAGTTTTTTAAGACCTAAACCAAATTTTGGTAATATTACTATTTTCGGCCAAAAACGAAATTTGTCCAAAAATTTTTTTAAAAAGTAATTAATACATAAATAAATACATATAATTATTCATTATACGTGTAATTATATGTGTGGCCCAAGTTGGCTCTTTATGCTTCTGACCAAAACCTTTTATTTTCATATAAAATAAAATGTAATTCATCAACGACAGATTTTCTAATTTTACAATTTCATTTTATACAAATGATCATCTGTTACACTAGAAATTTCTCAAAGAGCATTCAAAACACTTCTGTGCTTCCAAACTAAAAATTTTCTATTACTGTTAAGCCCCATAGCAGAAACTGTGCAGCACGGCAGCAGTGCTGCAGATTATTTTAGACCTTGCAGATTAATCTACCAGTTTAAAAATAAATACTGAGCTTAAAAAAATCTCCAAAAATTTACTTTGCTTTAGGAGTTATTGCGTTTCTTATTAATTTTCTTTGTAAAATGTAATTTTTGCTTAAATATATGGGTTATTGTAAGTATTTATAATAGTAGCTTAGTTAAGTATTGTTGGGTTGCAGATAAATTTTGGTTTGCTGCAGATTGATACCAAAAATTCTGTACTGTCTGTAACCTTTAATGAGCATGTGAAAAGAGTCTGCAAAGTAATAGCATTTTCAAAAGAAAATGGCAATTGCGCTTCGGGTCGAATGTTTGGAGTTAATGAGTGTCCTGTTCGTGAGTGGAAGAAGAATGAATCTGCAATTCAAAATATGCCAAACCAAAAATATGCACCATGCGCACGTATTATGAAGTGGCCTATTTTAGAGGAAAGTGTTGCCCAGTGGATATTAGAAAATCACCAAAATGGACTAATAATAACGAGAAATAGTGTTCGTTTATTTGCCTTACAACAGGCAAAAAAAGAATCCCAGTGAAAGTGAAAACTTTAAGGCAACAATGAGTTGGTGCTATCGATTTATGAATCACAAAAATTTCGTTCTTCGCCAAAAGACAAAAATTGCTCAAAAGCTTCCAAAAGACTTGGAACAAAAACTGTTAATTTTCCAGAAGTTTGTCATTGATAAACGAAAGGAGAAAAACTGATTTGTCTCAAATTGGAAATATGGACGAAATGCCAGGAGTAAAAACTGTTTAAATTAAAAACTACAGGACAAGAAGAATCCCATGTCACAGTAGCTCTTCCTTGCTTAGCTAACAGTATGAAATTAAAACCAATGGTAATTTTTAAAAGAAAAAGAAAGCTAATTGGTTATTTTCCAAATGGAGTTTTTGTTCATGCCCATAAGAAGGGCTGGATGGACGAAAATGCATTAAAGTTATGGACAAAAAATGTTTGGGAAAAGCATTTAGGAGCTTTAAGAAAACTAGAAAGTCTCTTAGTTTGGCATATGTTTAGATCCCATAGAACAGACTGAATTTAAAACAAGTAAAAATTAAATTTAAAAAATCAAACAACCCGACTGCGTAAAAAGCAAACTAATTATTTCTCATCAATGTGAAACTATTTTTTTTATATTACCTACCTATTTTTTTATTTACTTGTATTGATGACTTTTAAGTTGTGTTTAATTGTTAGTTCATATCTATAAATACTGTTTTGATGAGGCCTATAGATGTCTATGGTGGTTAAAGTTGCAGTAAAGCTAGAGATCCTACCTACACAACTTCCAGGTTGTGTAATATTTAAATGGAGCAGCTTCTGACTGTAAAATAGTCAATGAAACATAGTCTTCATTTTGAAAGACCTATCCAATGATATGCCACTCAATAGGGTGCGTAAATTTTTTTTTTCGTCTCTACCACCATTTTGTATTTTAAGGCCGCCATTTTGAATTTATAAAAACAAAACCTAGCCTATAACCATCAGACGGTTAAGACGAATCGATAACCTCATTTATTAAAATTTATCCAACCATTGGGATGTTTCGAAGGTGTAAAGAAATCCACATACCCAGATATGCGTGAAACACATAACCCTTCTTCGCAGTCAGGTAAAAAGAATAAATGAATCCAATACAGATTTGGCAGTGATTCCAGGAGGACTGGCTTCGTTAGTTCAACCATTAGATGTTTCCATAGACAAACCTTTTAAAGAAAGTTTAAAGCAGCAGTGGAACACATGGATGCTAGAAGGAGAAAAAAAAATTATGGAAGGAGAAAATATTATATGTGAAATGAGTAATTAATGCAAATGTTTGAATGGATTATAATATTATGGAATGAAATCAAACTGGAAATAATTGTTAAGTCATTTTAAAAATGTGGGATATCAAATGAACTTGATGGTACTGAGGATGACTATTTATGGCTATTTAAAAGCGACAGTGGGTATGAAATACATGAAAGCGACTGTGGGAAAGATGACATTCCCACAAATGTAGATGAGGACGAGTGCAATGAACTTTTCATGTTATCTGATAAGGAAGATTAGGTTTGTTAGAAAATATATATTGTAAGTTTCTTTGTTTATATTGATATATAAATGCATTTAAATATACTTCTAAAAATTTGGAATGTTTTCTTATGTTTTTATATCAACCATTTATATAAAGTGTGTGCCGAGATATACGGTAATTGTTCTTGAAACTATAGTTATTTCGATACTCATTTTATGGAGACAAAATATCTATACATTTTTTATCTCCAGTTAATGATATTATTTCTCATGAGTTGATAGTTTGTATGCTGAAGTAATCTTAATCAATGAGATTTATAGTTTTTATAATTTTGCATTATTATTTGAAATTTGTCTGATTTTACCGTTATTTGTTTACTTTATTTTTATTTTAGATGGTGCTTTTACTTTTCAAGCTACTCTTCTCAAGAATGGAGATGTAATATTTGCCTATAAAGATGTGAGTATAAGCTGCATTATTGCATGTTATTTAACAATATAAAGATTTATTTAAAAAATTAGAAATTTCATATAAAGAACAAAGCTTTTTAATATTGTTAAAACATAAATGTAGGGATTTTATGCAGTAAAGCATTTAGTATATATTTTTAAAATATTTCAAAGCAAAATCTTTTTATTTAATAAATCTTATGTCATTTTATTTCACATTATAGGCAAGATAAATCTATATTTTCTTCTTTCTCTCTGTTTTCCTAATTCTAAAATGTTAATGAAATTTGGTTTTATGTTTTTTAAAGTTATCTAAATGAAATACTATATAGAACTATTCGTATATATATTCAAATGAAATTAATCATTGTATCAAATTGTAAGAATGTATTTTTAAAAATTTTGTTCTTTTTAATTTTTCATTGCAAAATCTATATATATCCTTTATTTTTCTAATTCTAAAATGTTAATGAAATTTGGTTTTACATTTTTTAAGGTTATTTAACCTAAACTATATATATATATTGAATCTGGAAGCATAAAGCAGGTTTTGGAGTGGTCTCTTTTTATAAGAGCCCAAATAAAAAATTTGACCACCACTACAGTCAACTCTGTGAAATCTGCCGATGTATAATCCGAAAATGTCTATTATCCGCTCTATACATTGGAATGTAAACAATAAAGATTGTCAGTAGCTGTTAAACTCAAAAAATATGTATACCAACTTTAACTTTATATTAATTATCAATTTTCCAATGAATAAATATTTAAATATAAAAATTGGATGTAAATATTTAAATTTCCTTGTACAGAAAAAAAATTATTGACAACAAACCACAACTGAAAGTACCAATGTGTTATGTCAATGTTTACAATAATGAATAATCAGTAAACTTTGTATTGTATGTCATTTAATTTTTCTTTAAATTAACTTAGTTATTAAATATATTAAACCAATGTTGCATTATGATTTTCTTTTCATCGTAATCGTAATTTTTGTGCAATTGTTCCTAATTTATAGTCAAACTTAAAGTAAAATGTAAACAAAGGGATGATCTTAATTCGCAAAAATGTATAATCCACAAAACCCTTGGTCCCTAAGTGTGCAAATTTTAGAGAGTTGGCTGTATTTCCTTATGAAAATTTTCATTTAAAACTTATCTTGTAGATGTCGTAGAAGCCCATTTCAGGATGAAAATTTTCTTGCAATTTCTGTAGTAATCTACCAAAATAATAATTATAAAAAATTAGTGGTGACCTAAAAAGAGATTGCTCCTAGTCCTAATGAAGATTTATGCAATTTTCTTGCCTTACTAGCTCCTCATTTATCTGTATATTCAAATGAAATTTAACCTATTCAAGACCGTAGGTGCATATATGCACCTTCAAAGAGTGCATACAAAATTTGTTTTTGGTACCAGTAAGAAAGACAAGTAATATTTGCTTTATTTAATTAGAGCTCTTTTTTGATTATGTAATTAAAGGTAACTTTTTTTTTAAGTTGTGCCAACCTATTAAAATTTGTGTAAGAGCTGCCAGTCTCGAAAGGGTTAAAGACTTTTTTGTATCATATTGAAAGAATGTTTAAACTTTTAGTTGTTTTAATAAAAAAAAATTTTATTTATTGAAAAATTTTTCTAAAGTTTATTCAAAGTTGAGAGACATGAAAAATAAATAAAACCACATGCTTATTGGCAGTTTTTTTACAATGTGTTGGCTACAATCAATATTAGCCAACCATTGATCATTGTCAGAGTTATGATCATTGCTTTGCTATAAAAGAAAACATAGGATTTCTTTTATTTTGATCAGTATTTGTTTATATGGTTTTAAATAGATAAATAAAAAAATTAACCTCCCCCCCCCCCCCCAAAAAAAAAAAAAAATCAAATATTTAACAAAACTGAGAAAAAAAAATAATTTTAAATATTTATAAAGTGGTATTACAACTTAATCTGGGAACTAACTGCAAGAACAAATTTTGATGATGTTTTGATAAAAAGTTCATAAAAATAATTTGAAATGTTAATTTTTTGCAATTAATATAACAGAAAAAAAATCATTTTCTCTATTTGTCTTTTTCTGTTAGTAAGCCTACGCTGAAAAAACACTGCAATCTTAAATAAAATAGTTTTATTGTGCATTTCTAGCATTGTAAAATCTTGGTTTACTTTCAAAACTCGCTTCATATACTAGGGATTTGAGAACAAAACTTAGTCTACCGAAATTTATTATCCTTGATAAGGTGAGTTTTGAAACCCATGTTCTCTCTCTCTTTCACACACACATATATATTCTTCTAGATGAGGAGGTGAAAATATTTTTTTTTTTAATATATATAAAATTACAAATAGGTAAAAAAAAAACTTCATGGTGTAATTTGGTAACCCTTATGTTTATTTAAAATTGAGAGAGAATTTGAATGAACTTTGAAATATTTTTTATTTTAGACACTATTAGTGTCCAAGTGTCCAGATTTATGCAGGATGTTCCAGTTTTCAGGGTCTTCAAGACCTGTCCGTTATCTAGTGCACAGGATAAAAAGTCCTGATTTTTTATGATGCCCAATTCTTTAAGATTTCTTTTTATTCCATGCTATTTGCTAATCTACATAGAGTGGAATTGAAAACAGTAAAACCTGTAAAGACAGAACTTGTCTATAATGGAAAATTTTATAGTCCCTTTGAAAGGAATATCTTAAAAATCTGTCAGATGAAAACTTGTCTAAAATGGAATTTTTTTTTCACTTCTTAGGGATGCTGCTTTACAAGTTTTACAGTACTTTGTTCAGTAAACACTGTAAAAATGAAACCTGTTTATAACGGAATTATGTTTTAAAAGTAAAAATTTCCTTGTTCGTACTACAAATAGTAATACTGTATATTTGGAATTTTGTTTCAGCTATTAGCGATTCTGTTTTCACAGGTTTTACTGTATAAGTGTTGTTACTGTATTTACTGTTGTGTTTATTTAGTATAATAAAATCTGCTAGGACAGAATAATAAAATCTGCTAGGACAGAATCATGAAGGGCAGGAGGTAAATTCTATTTAAAACAGGCTTTTGTCTTAGCAGGTATAATGGAGTTTTTTCCATAGGGGAATACAATTTTCACTTTAAGACAAAAGGTTACACTATTAAGACAGATTTCCATTATAGACAGGGATTCATGCATTTCATGGAATTTACTGTATTTTTATGTCCCAATTTAGAAGCTGTTGTCCCACTTTTTGTGACACTGGACCTAGCAGCACTAGTTACTACCCTCTTCCCTTCCCCTTTCTTTCTTTTCTCTTTCAAATTGTGTCCCTTTATTTGTGTGGACTTTAAGAGATCATTTATAAATTGTGTTTAGGTATCCAAATATACATATATATTGAATTTTCATAGAGCAAAATTTTCATTTTAGGTTCCTTATTCAGTCTCAAGCATTTCAGATTCACAACATCCTGTTAAAGTTGGTTTGTCTGATGCTTACATATTGGAAAGAGCTATTCTATGTAAGAAAATATTATTATTTTTTTTAAATTCTAATTTTGTGTTTAACCGTGTTTTTTTTTCCCTAAAGCAAATGTAGAATAATTTTTAAAAACTATTATTTTTGTAATTAAATATTATACTTTGTAAAAGTCTTCATTTTTTTTCTAAATGGGTAAATATTTTAAAAAGAAAAAAAATGCTTTCTGTTTGATATACATATTTATATTGCTGAATATATTGCCCTTGATAAAGTGTTTTACAATGTAATTTTACACTTTCATTTTTAGGGTTTCGTTCATCTGATGAAACCCTATTCGTCTCGCTCCTCTGTCTGTCTGTCCGTCACAGAGCCCGTTCTCAGAAACTATACATGTTAGAGACTTGAAATTTTGCATACTTATAGATGGACACCACACATCAAACAACAAATCATAAAATTTTGAAAAAGTTGGTAATTAACCTAATTACGGGCTAATTAAATTCTAAAATTAACCAATCAACCTTTTGAATGCAGTTGCGAACACACGTCATCGAAATCCTCCTCAGTTTCTCCTAAGGGTTGCCAGTAAATTCGGCGGATGCTCCGTGAAATCAGCCGGTGCAGGGTTACCACGGAGTAATTTAAGCAATAACTGAAGTGGACCTTTAAAAAGCAAAATCTGATCTGCCGAAGTATCGGTCGTACAAATTCGTAACAGGTGTAGAAATACGCAGAAAAAATTCTACTTTATTTTGGTATAAATTTCAAATTTCTGCGTAGGATAGAATGCAAAAAATCCACTAAAAATCGATCGATAAAAATTTAATTTCTGTGTTTGGAAAGACAATGAAAACAGATTTCCATTCACCAGAAGGCAGCTGTCGTCGTCTCTCAGACATATCGGCGCGGGAGAAATTTAAGGGGAGGAAAGTCTAATACGAAATTTAAACTTTTTAAATATTAAATTTTTCGATTAAATTTTTTGACATCCGGGCAGGAAATTTCTCACAGATTTCATACATACCCGGTTCGAAGAGATAGCTTGTGGAAGAACCACACTTTTTATTAAGTTTTTTTCCATCATTTTTCAACTTCATTTATTGTATTAAGTGTTTTATTTAAAAAGGTACCTTTTGCTTTATTTCAATGATAAAAACTACTAACTTACTAACAAAACTAACACTTAACTTCAACAGCATGCTGGCATCCATATTGTTTACATTTTGTTTTTATGGTTTTCAGTTAAATTCATAGTTAATTGATTGAATGGTTGATTGGTTACCAACAAGGTATCAGTTAAACTTTGTTGACATGTTTTTCAGGTTGCACAGTGTTACTCAACTTTCTGTTGTTTATGCAAAAGAGTTCCAGCATGTGCTGGCTAGTTGTGATTGGTTGCAAACCATTATAAAATGAGAGAGTTTCTTATTCATGTCATCTGGTTCTTGCTTTAGTGTTGATATTGTAGAATTGAACATAATAATAAAAAGCTCTTAGTTTTTATTTAATGAAGTCTTCATTTCTAGTATGTATCATTGTGAGTCATCTATCTCATTTCTTCTACATGTCTCTTCAAATTTGTAAGTAGACATTTTATTTTTTACTAAGAAGATGGGAGTTAATAGGTATTGTGTTAAGAAATTAAAGACAGTTAGAATTCATTAATTTTTAAAGTAATTGCACTCTGCTATATAGTACTTAATGAGAACATTACGAGCTGAGATATTATTATTTTATTAATTCCTTTTATTTCCATCAAATGCCAGATTAAGATGGAGGCACGTGCTTTTTTAACGGAGATTTCATTTAAATTAGGAAATCTAACAATTTGCGTGGGGTGTTTCGACGGCACTCTATGAGATAAGTATTAATAATTCAATATGAAAAAGTTTATAGGTTTATAAGTGTTCATCCCACTATTTCCGAATAGCAATTTCAGGAAATATCTTAAATTATTGGTTAAGACCGCCACTCGATGTGTTCGAAACTTTAAGATACTTTATAACACATAAGAAAAAGTGTAAAAAAGAATGGAGTGTGATATTTCGAGGAGTGGAGGGGGGGGGGGGGGCTAGATTTATTTATTAAATCTTAGCGTTTGTTATTGCAGAAAATGTTTTAAATTCTTGGTTAAGACCACACCGCCACCCTCCCGACCATGTATCTACGGAGAGATTGCGCAAAGGAGTTTCGTTCAGATATGCTTTTGTTAAGAATAGAGTGCGCTCCCTGGTGGTGGAATGCAGAACTAACGTAAAGCGATTTTGTTAGAATTAGGAAATATAACAAGGCGATCAGTTTGCAACTTTAAGATACTTCATGACACATAATAAAAAGCTTATAAAATAATGGTGCATGCAATTTCCTGTTAAGGGATTGCGGGGGAGGGGCGCTGGATTTCTTTTTTAAAAATTAGCGTTTACGACCTTTTTAGACGTCGTTTTTTGAGGACTATGATATATTCAGACACGTGCTGCTTATGAAATTTAAAAATGTCAAAATTTTAGTTACCACTATTTCCGAATAGTACTTTCAGCAAATTTTTTAATTTCTCGCTTAAGGCCGCCACCAACTCGAGTAACACATCCACTGATAGGTTGTTTAACAGAGTTTCGATCTGATACACTTTTGTTATGAATAGTGTGCGCTCCCTGGTGGTGGAATTTCCAACTAACATAACACAATTTTGTTAAAATTATGAAATCTAACAAGTCGATCTGCTGGAAACTTTGACATAGTTCATAACACATAATAAAAGGCTTATAAAAGAATGTTCCGTGCAATTTCCTGGGGCGCCTACCTATCTCGGGTGCTATAGACCCGATCCCCTCGACTAATATACCTACGGATAGGTTGTAAAACGCAGTTTCCTTTGGATAGAGGTTTGTGTAGAATAGAATGCGCCCCCTGGTTGCGAAATGTGGAACTAACAGATTTCGCAAAAGGATAAAGTGTTTTAAAGGAATATTAAACGAAACCCTCTGTGCAATCTGTGATCACACTTATCTGACGAAGTTAACATGTTGAGGAGAATTAAGTAAATAAAAAGAGTTTAATTTGCTGTTGGATAAAATAAACAATCTGGAGTGCCATAAATGGAGTGATCGTATAGCTAAGATGATAAGGTTGACTTGCAGTAAAAATAAAAGGAATAGTCTTACTTAAATGACAACAGTAGACACATTGAAGAGACAGCAGTTATAAAAATCTTCTTTATTCGTTGATTCACTTGAGAGGTGGAAGGTAATTAGGAGAAGTAGGTCACTGTACACATTCGAAGAACGTTCCACGTAGAATTATTAAAAACTTGAAGTAATTCCATGGCTACAAAGAATACTGGCTAAAGTTGGTTAAAATCCTTTCTCAGAGAATGTCTTGAAGATAACAAAGTCCAAATTCGAAAAAGCATTGAATTAAATTCCATCAGCGATCTGCGACAAACTTTTACTTATTAAATGAGCACCTTAGAATAATATGATCGCTGAACGGTGTTTGCAATCCTTCAAACAGGCACTAAGGCCCGATTTGAAAAAGACAATTCATGTTGTCAAAAATACATCTTAAAACTTTCGTAAATCTAAAATCTTAAAATCTGTTAAAAAACTGGCTGCATTGATATATATACTACATAAAAGAGGTCCCCAAAACTACTTCCAGAAATGATTTAAATATATTTGTTAAATTAAATTTACGTATTATGAACTGTAGAACGAATAGCAGCTGGGAGAAAACGAAACTACGAAGCGAAGACACACCTCCAATATGACGCGAGCGACGTCACGCTGATTCTAAAAATAGAACAGAGGAAGGGAAAAATCTGAAATAAAATGTTATGTTACTTGCGGTAAAAAGGAAAGAAAAAAAGCGATTTGAACGATGTTTTGCGTTGAAAATAAATAGTTTAAAACATGAGATAATAATGCTGCATTACAATTGAAAAAATAAATAATAAATGTGATTACTACATCACATTACCCCCATTTGCCGAACAAAATTTTGGATGACCAAAAGGTGAAAAAGGTAAATCTTGAAAGAGCTTTTTCAACAAAGGGAAAACAAAATTTTAAAAGCCAAGGAGCAAAAAAATGTAGAATAAAATTTAAGTTAAAATTTAAAAGTCATAATAAAAATTTTAAGTGCATTTGCACATTTAGGGAACGTACATGTACAGTGACCTAAAGAGAAAGAAAAAGAATATACATAAAGTAGTACATTCAAATTTCAATAGTATACATAACATGATAGTATACAATAATATTAATATCAAGCCCCATTGCAATCACAGGCAAAGAAAGGCACCTTCCTGTGCGAAATGATCTCTACAAATTAAAATATTATCCTTTATAACACTTTAAAATTAATAATAAATCCAAAAGCTAAATAAATTTTTAGCCAAAAGAGACCACAAAAAAAAAAAAAAAATTGAATTCAATAAGTTAAAAAATAAGGTACACTTATGAATCAAAATTTATAAAGTTGCAAAAGTAAAGCAACATAAAGTCAGAAGTACTCTCTCTAAATATACTCTGACTGCCTAGGAAAATAATTATAAATTGAAAACTTCAAAATGCATAAATCATTTCTACTATTCAATTTTCTCATAATATTGAAAACTTCAAAATGAGTAAATCATTTCTACTATTTAATTTTCTCATAATATTGAAAACTTCAAAATGAAAAAAAAAAATAATAATAAATGTGATTACTACATCACAACTTACCCACTTGTTGTAATGTTTATTGTCTATTTTTGAATTTTTCTACTCCTTTTTATTTTAAACTGTGAATGTATCAGTACTGGGTATATATTCACTATTGTATTATTATTGGCTAATTTATATTTTGTTGTTGATTTAATTATTAATTGCAAAAGGTTTTATTATATATACCATAAAATCCCTATTGTAAGCCCTTTCCACATTTAAATATTTTCTGATTTTCTTTTACATTCACAAATACTTCCCCCCCCCCCCCCCCCTTCCAAAAAAGGACAAAAAATTGATTTAACATTAAAATGGAGAGAATATTCTGCCGTTTAGGAGATTTTAATATTTTTTAAAAATAATTTCAATGAAATCCCCCTTTCTCATATGAAATCTGATTCCCTTCTTTTGCCTCCTCTCCCCACCTGCCAGCACAAAAGTTTAAAGTGTTGTGAATCCTTATATATATATTCTGGCTACATCCATCCATTTGATCTATTGTTTGTTTACGATACGTCTTTTAATGGTTCAATATTATTTCACTGGTTATTTGTATCTTTTGTCTTTAATAGGATATTTTATCAAAAATTTGGTGGTTTTTCATATGTTTTATATGGATTAATCGTCCGCAATGTGCTAGTGAATTAGTGGTATTTTGCTTGATTCTGTATTACTAGTTAAAGGTTCCATCTTTATTTTGTATAATGTTAGTGTTATGAATTGTAGCTAAATTTATTAATTTAATTTTAGTAATTGGAAATAGATGATTTGTAATTATATAATGGTTACATTACATATATATATATATATATATATATATATATATATATATATATATATATATATATATATATATATATATATATATATGTGTGTGTGTGTGAAATTCCTGCCACGCTTCTGTATATTTACGTAAAGTATCTTACTGTAACATGACCTTGGAGAAAGGGATTTAAAGTTAATTAAACAAAATATTTAAATTAGTTAAAATTAAAATGTTAAAATAATTAAATCAAATTAATAAAGTTACAATCTTAAAAGTAAGAAATTCCTTGGTCCAAAGTCACCTTATGGCTGAAACGCAAGTGGAAAAACATTACGAAGTAAATGAAAGTAAATTATATTTAAGCCATCTATTAAAATTCTAACAGTGAAAAATTGTATCTCTTACTTCTGTAAAAAAATAAAATACAAAGAATAACTCGCCCAATCCTATATGTATGTTGGGTTGACAAATAATTCACTAGAGAAAGATTAACACCTATATAATTTTTATTGAAGAAAACACAATTGTATTACCTTCTGGATCTAGAGAGGAGGTCATAATAATTCATATTTCTAAAAGTGAATCAATAAAATCTGTAATTTTAATAAAATCATTAACTATTTTGATAAATTATTTTGAATACTTGTAAATAACTGATACAGTATGCTGTTTAAAGATTTTCACTCAAAAAGATGGTTTTCAATTAGTTACAACTGTTTTGCTTTAATCTGAAAAATTGAAGAAATAAATAGAAGTTCAGTCAATCGAGATGGATTTAACAGTCAAATAATTTGATAGTTATTTATAAACATTAATGTTCAAACTGTGGAATTTAAAATGTTTTCGTATGTTAAATTATATAGTATAAAAGATCAGTTACTCCAGATAGTCAGTTCTGGCGTTTCTTTAAAGTCCAGTCATTCCAGATGATCCTAACAATCAACTCCGAAGGGATCTGAGCGTAAAGAAACTTTTTATGATGGCCTGAAGTTAATGCAAAGCAATAGGGGCGTGGATGTATATGACGCCAAGCTGGTGTAGATAGAAATTATATTGCATCCAGATTGAGCAAATTTGGCCCAATTCAGGAATTATTGAATCAATTGTGCAATTACATCCCAACTCGCATTACAGGGGATGGAAAAACGGCACTGTTATCTTCCAAACCAAAGTTTGTTGACTCTTGGGAAAAACCTATGTAGAAATACTTAATATGCTTGCTTAGTTTTAAACAAATTACTTATTATGTAAAGAGGAACATTATGATTATGAAGGATAGCAAAAAAAAATTGCTTCGTGAAGAGTTACACTCCATGTCGCGAATACGATGTTTTCGAATCAGGGAAAAATCTCTCTCCCGCAGCCGTGATGGCCGAGGCCATGCACGCCTCTTGATGCACAACCGCTCTTTGCTATTAATCCCCAGTTGACTGACAAAAACCAGAGTCTTCGCATGGAGAAGCCGCCGATTTCGAAAACAACCAATCCGAAGCAAGCACGAACGAAGCGTCTTCCGAGAATTACAGGAGTGCAATGTCCTCTGCGCGTCTATTGCAAGAGATGCTATGAAACGTTATGAAAGTGGTGCCAAAACTAATGTATCTGCTGACTGGAGAAGCACTTTGAGATCGTACTTTTAGCAATGGCAGAAAAACTGTCTTGCGCCAACATTTGAATTTGAAAAACTCAGAAAAATATTAAATTGAATATCTCCTAGATTTATTAACGGACTTTTCTGCAACTTATATCAAAATAAAAAGAAAAATATACTCTATCTATTGATTATAAATTGAGTTCGCAATATTAATAAATAAAATATTTTTTTTTCACTGTTTTGAACTTAGAAAGAAATGCCAATCTATCACGAATCACGATGTTTCCAAAAAGTAAACATGAATGCAAAACTTTGTAAACACATATTATTGTTATTGTTTAGTTTAATAAATCTCAATGAATGATGAAAACAGATAGAATTTAAGTTTAAATCAGAAAAATAAATAAAATTTAGATTATTAAGATAAAACTTTAATATTTTGAAAGGAGATTACTATATTTGAAGTTGAGTTATAAATGATTAAATGTTAATTTTAGATTGAGGACGCTAAGTAATTAATAAAATTAAGATTATTTACTAATAGAAATGTTGTATTTTATAATACTTACGAATCCATGTTATAAACTTTACCAACCCTTTGTTATTCATGTGAACAGCAGGAGTGCGGTCGTGGTGGCAAGTAGAAGGCAGAACTCAAGAAACATTGGGAAGAATTTCCTGTTCAATAAATAATAGAGGCATCATAAACTTAACGTCGTTTATTTGCAAACACATTTCGTAACAATTCCAGTAGATTATCCATCGGCTTTCGAATAATAGCTGTACCACTTTATAATAAACTGTATGATGTTAAAAGGTATTAGAATCTACACAAAACAAAAGTGAAAAATCACCAAGTGACGGGTTTTTATTAAACAAATGAAAAACGTATAAAATCTGGTATCCCAGCCAATGCAACGATATAAATACTCAAAGAAACAGGACGCGAACAGTTACATTGCGAGTGAAGAACCAATTCCGTAGAAAGAGACAGAGGAACGGGACAGCAGAACAGGCTACGATAGGAATAGCTCTGGGGTGGGGCGGAATACATGTGACATAGATGAATGAACTTAATACTATCAGTGGATGCATTATAACGTAGACAGGATGCTGGCGGCAACTTGCAAGGCATTATGGGATATAGAACAAAAATAACAAATGATATCAAATACATTTGAAAGAAAAGAATTTAGTCTCAGAATAAAATGAAAGAAAGTAATTTAGTGAATTTTATAAGAAGTAAGTTACGAACGGATTAAGGTTTTTAGAATAATAAATAAAGAATACACAGGTTGAAAGGCATGAAATAAAAGAAAAAATATATTTAAGATAGGTATAAAAGGTAAATATTATAAGGATTTGGATAGTTTAACTAAGATAAAAAGGGGGGAAATTTTTATTATTACATATATAATCTTATTTGTTTTGTTCTAGTAACAATAAGTAAATAATCATCTAAATTGCAACCCTGCATTCCTCTGAAATTTATGCTTCCCTCTTCCCTCAGCGTACAATGTTAAAAATATTTCTTAAATGTACTCTATTTGTTGCTCTCTAGTTACAATAAATAACCAGCCAGCCATTTAAACTATCCCTTTGCTCTCAAAATGTTTTATTTTGTGATGATATAAAATGATTATTTTATTTTTATTATTATGTTAAAAGTTTAAGCAGTATGATTGGCTTTAAAGAAAAAAAAAATATGTGCATGCATAGTAGCACCATCTATGATCTTTTATTTAAAAAAGAAATATTCCAAAATGCCCAAATTACAGGTCTTTCCTGATTATAAAAGTGTGGATTAAAGAATGTACATACCTTTTGCATTTCTTTATTATTAGCTTGTTTTATTATTTATCATATAACATTACTTCCAGTTTCTTTTAATTCTGAAAAATGAATCCCTTAGTATTATAGTTGAAAGTATTACTGTTTGCATATTTGTAAAAGTTTAACATTACATTTTCCCTCTCCCAACAGACATCCGAAGAAAAACTGTTTACGAGTACAATAGAATTCACGTTACTGATTGGGGAATTACTAATAACACAGCTTTATATTTCACTGCTTTACCAAGTAAGCACTTTCTAAATTACTGTTTAATTAAATTTGAACTTTTAGTCTTATTTAACCATTGATGTTTCATTAATTTTATAATAATGGAATTTAATGCAATATTATACTCTAATAATTAAAACTGTTTTGAGTATCAAAAATTAATCGCAAACACTAGAGTCCCGATTGTCCAGGTCCCACGTAACTGGGTTTCCACTTTAACCTATTTGCTGAAAATAAAAAAAAATTATAGCTTTTTTTTTCATCGAACCAGAATGCTCTATATTCTTTACTTTTCTTTCATTATTGACAATGACAGTTTCTAATAATGCATTCAGATCATATTCGCGATGGTGTTTTTTTTTTTTTTTTTTTTTTTTTTTTTTTTTTTTTTTTTTTTTTTTAGCAGTCTTTGATACAGAGAGTCTTCTGTCTCTGCAGGAAAGGAGGATTCCACTTATGAGAGTTCCTGACATATCAATTGCCTGTCTTGGGGAACATTTCTTTTGCTGATTTTTTGCATTGACCACAGAGACTTTCGAAAAGAAAGCCCAGAGAAATAATTTGATTTCTTGTCGTATAATTTTAAAATGTGATCTGAACGCACATTAATCTTGAACGGGGGTGGGAGGTGAGCTCCCCTTTCTTCCAAGAAAGGGGGATTGGTTACTTCTATATTCAAGATAGGACAGTACCTGTTGCACTGACAGTTAGTTGATCATTCATATTCTTGTTTGTATTTGCTTTCTTGCAGAGAAGAAAGTATTTTTTCAATTGTGAATTAAAACAAGTAGAAAAGACGGGGAAAAAAAAAAGAAAAAAAAGAGATAATCGTTGTTTTGATAGAAAGGAAATTTCATGCATTGAATTGGTTGGATAGAGGACTGTCAACAAGTGTACATCATAAGGACAGAAAGTAGTACATTAAAATTAATAAAGTATATGGAAATTTATATTTCATCACTTTAGTTAGTGATGATTTATGTAAATCTGGTTTATCTGAATTTTATTCTTATCTGAGGTGAGCTTGGTCCATATTAACACTGATAATTGGGACTCTACTGTAGTTCCAGACTTGTTTTAATAATGTATCAGTTATCAATGTCACCGCAACAGGAAGTGCCTTACTTCTTTCTCTGATATGTTTATTTTTCAAATTTCACCAGCGTTGGCAAAACTCTAGGATTCTTAAAAAAAAAAAAATAATAATAAGGAATTCCTTGAATGATTGGACATTTAGCAGTTGAGTCTTCACATCTTCTTTCAAAAAGTATTGTATTATACTTGACATTTCTCTTCCCAAACTGCCAACTTAAAAAAACAAAAGTGGCTAAAAGAAGCAGAAAAAAATCTATTTACTAGCTTTGACTCTACTGAAAATATTGTTCTTAAACACATACATTAAACTATTGTTCTGAAACAGTAGCTTTACAACACGTTGTTATGCGCTAAATGATTTAACCAGCCTCAAGCCTTGATGTTGTGTAGTCGTAATCAAAATTTTTAAAGGTAATTTCCTTAACCGAGAAAAATTTCTTTTACAGCTTCACCAAAATTTTTTAGGTCATTGTATGTTATTGCTTTAAATATCTGCATTTTCAAATATAATAATATTTTATGCTAAATATTGTATACTTATCTCTTTTAGGTTTGTTAGTTTCACATGTTCATATGTGTTACCATGTTGTTTAAGGTAACAACTCTTCAGAGCATTATATATGTTCAACACATTTTATCTGCACCATACAAATGTGACCTATATTCACTATGCAGGATTTTAAATGCTGAGATAGTCTTGAAAAGCAGAATTTATTTATATCCAATGATTTGAAAAACCTAAATTACATAAGAGAGAATTATTATATTTGAGGGCTTCTTAAGAAAAAAATCAGAAAAAAGCAATTTAATTAAACCAGAGGTCAACAACTTATCACTCATGGGTACACCGAGTGGTCCATGTCAGAATTTCAAGTGATGCACTCGAGTTAAAAAAAAGAAAGAAGTGTGATATATAAAAAGATTATTAAACATAAATATGAAATAAACACTTGAAGAATGCTTAAAAAAATAAACTGAAAATAAACAACAGTAACATTTTTGTTTAATTACAAAGTTGCATTAATGAACTTGCATAATGAATGCAGTGTTTGGACGAACGGAAGCATGGTGGAAGGCAACATCTAATCGCTGCCTTCGACACATTCACTGCACCTATGCTTTTTGTACAATCAAAATTCAGCTTGAGCTGCTGCTCAATTTGGTGTTTAGGAGACTTAATTCTCCCTGTTTACTCTCAGTTGTAGCACTTGTTCAGTAGCACAAGAATAGTAACACAATTATATTTATGCTGTGAAATAATTATTAAAACAATTACCACAGGCAAGAAAACCCCCCAAAACAGATTGTTTCAAGATGTGTGATAGAAAAGTATGGATGTATCGAAAATGGCAGTAGCTTGATATCTATTTTATGCATAGATTCAATTACTGCCAGAACTTACCATATTGAGTGATACTTTTCTTCAAAACATAAAAATGTGAATAAAATGAAGAAAAATCTGAATACATTGCTAAATGTGTATTACATTTTGGAAAAAAGACTTTTTAAATGAAAACCAAACAAAAGCTGTTTTTAAATGAAAATACTACTGACTCGAAACGTCTTCTTAATACACATTTTCGTTGATTGTGATAATCTGTCAAAGGTTGCCGACCACTTGTTTAAACCATAGTTAAAACTGTGTCAACCCTGAATTTCAGCTAAAAATAAATTCAGTTGTATTTAACTGAGAATTATATTACAATCTCTAAATATGGGGCGATTCTTCTATTTTTTTTTTTTCATTCCTAGTTAAGTTTTTAGTCCTGTGGATTTATCATTTACATATCATAGATTGTATAGTATGATGGATGTAATTTTAGATTCCGTAGTGTAGAAATAATTAGCTAATAAGAAAAGTATGCTATCTTAATTTCTAAAGCTGGGGACAAGATATTTTTAGGCTTAACTAGTTTTAAATTACACTTTCAAATTTCATTGACCCTTCACAGAAAGAGGGGAAAAAAATCAACTTTAAAAAATTTGGCAAAAGCCACCATGCAGTATTTGTCTTGAAATAAGAATCCTTTTTTCCTTAAATATTATGCAAAAGTTAAATTTTGTTGCTGTGAAAATAACATGAAAACTTATTGATTCTACTTTAATATACAATATAAAATAGGCAAACTTGTTAGGACCACTGAAAGTACAAAGTGTGATAATTTAGTGTATGGTTATGTAAATTCTTTATAAAAAGCATCCATTCACTCTAAAAAAAAAAAGGGTCAAAAATTTTGAATCAGCAGTATACTTGTCCAGAGCTTCCTTATTAAGCCTTAAAATAATTTTACGTAAAATTCAGCGCTTGATGGCAGGATTCATGCTCAAAATTTTGAATTCCTGGCCAAAAGAATGTCACAGGCAAGAGCCTCTCATTCAAGAATTTTCAGCAAAATTAACATTTATCAAGTAGAAGTAGTAATGTGATGACCTCTCTGCTTTTATCTCTCTCTCTCTCTCTCTCTCTTTCTTTCTCCAAGTAATTCTATTTCTCACCATTTATAAATATTAGGATGAGAATGAGGAGAAATTGACCCATTTTTTACAAAATGATGGAAGCCAAAGACTGTTCCCAGAAGAAAGTTAATTTCGATTCGTGAAATTTATTCTGACTGTTTTTTACATGTCACATTTATGTGTAAAGAAAGCCATTTATGCATGTATAAAATTGGAAATTCATTCATTTTCCTGAGAATTATCCGAAATTCGCCTCGATTGAAAATCCTAAGTTATGCCATTGTGCCATTATAATAATATTTCAACATGCCTTTTTATAGTTAGAATCTTGAAAGAAAGTTATGCAATCTTTCCATCTCTTTTTGCCGACTCTAAAATAATATTTTCTCCTTTTAGCCTGTAACACTTTCAAAGATTGCACTGCCTGTTTATCTGCTGGAAGCTTATCATCTGGAACAAAACTGGAGTGTAACTGGTGTGAAACAGTTCAGAGATGCTCCGATGGCATTGATCGCCAAAGACAAAGTTGGCTTGAAAATGGATGTGCTGCTGGCGTAAGGCTCATTTGTTATTCCATCATATAAATAACTATATGTAGTAAAACCTCTGAAAACTGAATTACTAGGATCTGGAGTAGGTGGGGGTGGGGTACTATTTTAGACAGATTTCTGTCTTACCAGGTATAATTGTATAGCATTTCTTCCATCAACATCCTGTTTTTTGACACAATTACATTATAGACAAGTTCTGTTTTCACAGGTTTTGCTCCAAGTATTTTTTCAAATTATTTAATATCTGCATTTCCATGAAAGATTTTTGTTTTACTGAAGGAATACTTGGTAAAGTGAAATTTTATGTAATTTTTAAACATTAAATTTTATCTGATATAATAAATATCCTCATAAAATAAAGCTGTTTATAACCTTTAAATAATACTGCAGTACTGCTCTAAGATATTTGAAAATTTAAAAAAATGTTTTAGTTCTTGATATATGATGGTTCGTTTTAAGTAGTTTGAGTTTTGTTAATCATGGAAATAATTCCATAACTGTTGTGATAGCTATTATAAAGTTTAGTTTTTTCTTAAAAATGTATTTTTTTATAAATTATTTTTAAAAAAATTTAGTGTTTTGGTGTTAGGAAGAAAACAAAATAAATAAAATAAGAGGAAAAGAGAAAAGGAATTTAAATTTATTAAAATATTAATTATGCTCAATTTAAATTATTAAAAATAGGAGTTATAAATAATATGTGATTTTTAATATGAATTAGAAAGGAGAAAGTTTACTTTTAAATATGGCCAAATGATCGTTAGTGGATAGGATAAACATTGCATGTGAGAGATGTAAATAAATATAACTTGGTAACTTCATGGCAAAATATGAATAATAAACCTTAGACTCACCTGAACTAAGAAAATATTTCTTGCCTGAAAATTGCATATGTTGAACATATTTTAAATTGTGCCAAGTATTAAATTTATACCTTTAAATGTTTATATTTAATAATTCTATAATATTTCATTGCAATAAATTAATTTGGCACTTTATGATAATATTAAGAGACACATAAATCAAAACACAGGAAAATACACAAATATATTTAAATAAACAATTTCCTTTATTAAAATATTATATTTATTGAATGGGGGGAAAGTGGGGAGAGAAGTGCACACTTATTATACAAATATTAATAAGTCACTCATGACATACATTTTTTTAAGAATAACATTGATACTTATTTATCAATATGGGATAATTAACATTTACTTTTCTGAGATCAATTAAATTTGTTTGAACAAGTTAATCATTATTTACGAATTTTGAAACATCTGGATTCATAGTTGAGTTCATTATTCTGAAGATAAATTCAAAGTCAATCAACAGTCTTTGGATCACTGTATTTTTTGTCGTCATCCAGTATAATTTAAGAAAGATAGATTATCCGTTTATTAGCCGTACGATGACAAAAAATTATTTGTAATGGAAAGGGCGTTCATCCATAATTACGTAAAGTTAGTATTAAGAATGAAGATTACATACCAATATCTTGTAAAATACTCAAGAAACGATTATCACAATACCATTATCCAGTATGCCTCTTGTAGCACATTTTTTTTATCTTTCCATTATAATTTTTCTAAACGGGAACTTTCTTTCACTTTAATTCCGTGACTCCAAAGTATTTAATTGTAACTTTTCTGTAGAGGGTTGACACCATTCATCCTCAACGTTATTACGAAGTTTCCGATAATTACCAATTCGTAGATATTAACTTTGCAGCATCTTTTGATTAGGACATTTCCTTTTAAAAGTAAAATCATGAGAAACAAAAGGACCAAAGGATCTGTTTAATCCAACAGTAAAAAAAAAGAATTTTGCAGAGCGACTCCATGCCCTTCTTGGCACGTCGCCGTCCAAAGCCCAAGAGAGCGAGATGACGCTATCAACAAACTTGCGTTCGGCGCCAAAGATGCTGATTGGTTGATTTTAAAATCGATGCCACACAGAGTAATAGAAGTGTTTGAATAAAATAACGTTAAGTGATAAATTTGAATTTTAGATTTGAAAATTATTATAAAAATATTCTATTACGGTAGAAAGTATTAATTTTAAGATTTATTATTTTATTATTGATAATTTTCGACGATCTTTTATGGCGATTAAATTAAATTGTTTTTAAGTGAAATTTAACTGAAAAACGAACTTTATGAAAATTAATGAGTATTTAAAGGTGGAATTTAAATTTTGAAAGTTAAGAAGTTTTTTGATTTAATTTAAATATTTTAAAATAGTTTTTTAGATTAATATTAATTGGAAAGGATGTTATTACATAACATTTGGCATAAAATTTATTTTAAAGTATATTTACTGCTCAGTCTTGTCGTTCAATGATTCTATTATGAATTAGAAGGGATGACATGATAAATTAAAAGTAACATGAGAAAAAATCCTCTAAAAATAATATCTGTACTAACTAAAGTCTAAATTGGTTTAATTGCTTTTGGGTAAAAAAAAAAATCTTCAAAGTTCTTGGACTTAATCCCTCCTCCCTGCTCTAAACTTCCTAGAGTACCTTGTACCAAATTTCAAAAGTGTGGTATTTCCTGTCGCATTTCTATGTTTACAAACTTTTTCTAGTACAGTCGAGTCTCTATATAACGAAATCCATTGTTCCAGTAAAAAATTCTTTATATAGTGAAATTCGTTATATAGAGAAATTCGTTATATAGAGAAATAGTAAGAATTCCTATTTAATGTGTAAATTTTGAACAAAATTATTTTTGAGGTATTAATTAGAATTTGAAATGTTTAACTATAAATTTTAACCCAATATTGTATTTCTTAATTATTTAAATAGTTTCAAAAAAGTGAACAGACATTTATTTGAAAGCATAATAAAAATCACATAAACTTTCATTAAAACTTACATTAATTTTAGACGAAGAAATCTGTAATTTTTCACTGCTTTGATTTCAAAATTGTTACACTCTCGAAAAAATGTTCACTCTGTAGCAAGGAATGAAAAATTGTATCGGGAACATTTTCCTCCATCTGAAGTCCTCTTCTTATAAGATCAAAAGAACTCATCCTTTCACTGTGTGATGGTTTTATCTCTTGTTGTATATTTTCGTTTTCATGCTCGCTGTCACTCTCACCATCATTGTTCATAACGCTGCTTAAAATATCACTATCAGTAGGATACTGTGCAATAGTGAGATTGTCATCCACTTGCAAAAAATCAGAGAGAGTAACATTTTCTTCGACACAGGGTTGTTTGGTTTAAACCACACTGGTTTAAACCATGGTTTAAATCAAATGGTTTTTTTGTTTAAATCAAATGGTTTTTTTGTTTAAATCAAATGGTTTTTTTGTTTTGTTTTGTTGGTACATGGTTTTTTTTTTTTTTTTTTTTTTTTTTTTAAACCATGCTGGTTTTTTTCTCTTTTTCCATAATGTTTTCATTTATTTAACACATTATTGGAAAATGCAAAATCCAAGTTATGCAGAAGCTACAAGCAAAGCTTTAGAAAAACAAGTGGGTAAGTGTGATCACAGATCGCACAGAGGGTTTCGTTTAATATTCCTTTCAAAACACTTTATCCTTTTGAAAAATCTGTTAGTTCCATATTTCAAAACCAGGGCGCGCACTTGATTCTAAACAAACCTGTATCCGAACGAAAATCCGTTTTACATACTGTCCGTAGATATATTAGTCGAGGGGATTGGGCCCATAGCACCCGAGATAAGTAGGCGCACCTGTCGGGAAAAAATGGAACTAAAATATGTAAGGCTATGGTGCATAATATGAAAGAATGGTCAAAGGGGTGTCGGCAAAAGTTGGAAAATTTCTCCCTGGGTTAAAAGGACGCAAGTTAGAAAAATTGCTTAAAATACACAAGTTAGAGCCCAGAGGGGTAAATAATAGACTTTTTGAAAATTTTATGATTTGTCGCGTGGTCTGAGGCATTCAGCTATACGTATGCAAAATCTCATGTCACCAAATTAATTAGGGGCTCTCTTAGATAGAATTGCTTCAAATACATATGTGGTAGCTCAAAGGGTTAAACGTAAGACTTTTTCAAGATTTTATGATTTGTCGCCTGGCCTCAGGTGTTCTGCAATAAGTATGCAAAATTTCAAATCTCCAATTTAATTAGGGGCTCAGTTAGAAAGAATGGCTTAAAATACACAAGCTGGAGTTGAAAGGGTTAAACATAAAACTTTTCAAAATTTATTATTTGACATGAGATCGGAGGTGTTGAGCTATAAGTATGCAAAATTCCAACCTAAATAGGGGCTCACTTAGAAAGAATTGTTTAAAATGCACATGTGGGAGCACAAAGGGTTAAATGTACGACTTTTTCAAAAATTTTATGATTTGTCGTTTGATGTGAGGTATTCAGCTATAAGTATGCAAAATTTCACGTCTCCAAACTAATTAGGAAGCTCACTTAGAAAGAATTGTTTAAAATACACATGCGCGACTCCAAAGGGTTAAACGAGTTTTCCAAAATTTTATCATTTGTCGTATGATGTGAGGTGTTCAGCTATAAGTACCCAAAATTTCATGTCTCCAACATAATTAGGGGCTCACTTAGAAAGAATTGTTTAAAATACACGTGTGGGACCCAAAGGGTTAAATACACGACTTTTTCAAAGTTTTATGATTTGTCGTTGGATGTGAGGTGTTCAGCTATAAGTATGCAAATTTTCACGTCTCCAAACTAATTAGGAGCTCACTTAGAAATAATTGTTTAAAATACACATGCGGCAGCCCAAAGGGTTAAATGTACGACTTTTTCAAAATTTTATCATTTGTCGTATGATGTGAGGTGTTCAGCTATAAGTACCCAAAATTTCATGTCTCCAACATAATTAGGAGCTCACTTAAAAAGAATTGTTTAAAATACACATGCAGGAGCCCAAAGGGTTAAATGTATGTCTTTTTCAAAATTTTATGATTTGTCGTATGATGTAAGGTGCTCAGCTATAAGTACCTAAAATTTCATGTCTCCAACATGTATAGTTTCTGAGAACGAGCTCTGTGACGGACAGACAGACAGACAGACAGACAGACAGAGGAGCGAGACGAATAGGGTTTCGTCAGATGAACGAAACCCTAATGATGAATTAATAAATTTGTAAAGTGGCAAAGATTTTTAATCAATCAAACTTTTCTTATAAGCTTTAAATCTACATGGCAGACTAGAAAAAAACAAGTAGTTAGTTTTCTTTCTTTCTTCTTCTTTTTTAAGCCTTTTATTTTTAAAAATAGCCAAAATGGCAGATTTGAGCTATAAATACACTTTTACTACTTAGATTGCTTGATTAGTTAAGATTTACTAAGGATTACATTATGCCTCAGTGATGCCATAATCATAAGTAATTCTCTCCATTGGTTACTCTTTGTTCTGTATGCTAATGAATAATTGGCTGTGAAGTTTCTTTGCTGTATGGGTATTTGGTTTAGTAAGAATTTGTTTTTCTTGCATTCTTTCATTGGGATTGGTGTTTTGCATTATGATTCTATTGTTACCACCAGGGTTAGCACGGTTTAAATCAATTGGTTAAACAACTGGTTTTTTAGAGAAAATCTAATATATTTTCTCATTTTTCTAATTTAAGTGCTTCAAATTATTGGATATAAATAATTTCTACTTTTAACATCTTATCTCTCACTATGTCACCGTCAGACATAGTGAGTTTAGGTTATATTTGTATGCATGTGTTGATGAACATATCTGAAGTTCTAAAGAGAAAATTTAAAACATGTGAATTTAGAAAAGATAAAATAGATTAAAAATATTCAATATTTTGAATAAAATATTTTCCTTTGAGAAAACACAGATTATTTACAATTAATAACATAAAATGACCTTTAAGATTTCAGTCAAGATGTAAAAGAAAATTTTCTTGATTCGGGAGATTATCTTTTAAGGCTGTTCTCAACAAACACAAAACACTGTGACAAATTTACAAATTCATTTTTTAACAGAAAGATATAAAATTGGAATTCCTGACTGTGGAAACAATTTGAAATCGAACTGTGTTTTCCATTTTTGATAAATAAATTACCTATTGAGTTATAAGCAATTTTGATCATATGACAAATATGTTTTTAACCTTCCTTGAGTTATTATTTTTCTTTTGCGTGGAAATTCGGTTCAAAACGCTCGGTTTGACACTATTTTCTGAAAGATCTATTGGTTTAAAAAAAAAAAACTGAAAACTCAGTCCGATTACATAGTTTTTGAACAACAGCTACTGCTAGTTTCATACATTTCCGAACAAAAATAAATTAAAACTTATGTCATAAAATTGCCCTTTCAGATTTGAGAACAGCCTTAAGAATGAAAAAGAAACTCAAGATATGAAGTCAAATAAGAGGACATTGAAAAATTGGGTGCTAGCGAATCACCTGTTTACTTTTAACTAAACTATGCAATAAAATATATTTAAATCGTCTATTGCATAATCAAATCCACTAGTTAGATCTGACAAAAAAATGGGGGAAAATCGAGATAAGGCTCGCTTGAGATATAGTAGAAAAATGTCTCATAAAAATGCCTAAAAAAAAATATATTATTAATTTTTAAGTTTAGACATTTAAAAGTAATATGTATTATAACATAGCTTAGAAAGAAAGCTTGTATTAGTGTTGACTGTAAGCCGCATTAGCAGGGCCCAGCGGCCGGAGGCCCTTTTTATTTCTTTTTTGCACCCGGCAGCTCTTTTAAACCTTTTCGATGCACCCGTCTACCCTTTTTAACACTTCCTGTGATTCCCGTGGTAATTCAATTGATCCCGGGAAAATATCGCAAATTCTAGGGTCTCTAAACAAACCAGTTCAAAATTATTTTTCTGAACAAGGTACAAGTGTGCCCTTTTTTTAGAATGTTCCCTTTTTGAAAAAAATGTATCCTTTTTTAGAATAGCGTTTGTTCCCTTTTTAAAAAATGTACCCTTTGTTTAGAATAGTGTTCCCTTTTTGAAAAATTCCCGCCCGGCAGCCAGGCCCGTAGCTAGACAATGCCTCCAGGTCGGGCAAATGTTTTTCCAAGAGGGGCAAAATTACTTCGTCATTTTTTTTTAATTTTATGATCTTTTAAAAAAATATATTAGGTATGATCCATGTCAATTCAGGCAGCCAAAGAAAAAATCTTACCTTCATAGTCTCAGAAGTTTTTGAATTGAACATATGTTAAAATTCAATAAAAAATAAGATACTTGTATATTTTGGTTTTGCCCAAAAAAATTCCTGGCCCGAGATACAGGCCGCCAAAGATGGCATCCCGGGCACCATTTCCGATTCGCCATTTTCGATAAAAATTTTAAAGTGCTCTATCTCTAGAACGGTGCAAGATATTTTGTTGCGGTTTTTTTTATTTTAAAGATAATATTCTTCTGTTTAAAATGATATACCCAATTTTGAAAAATGTATTCAACTTTTCTTGTGGCAACCTTTTGAAAAAAAATTTAAAAAAAAAAAAAAAGTTTTTTTCGAAAATGCCAATCCTAAAAATTTTGATTTTTTTGCTGTTGATCAATACCATTGGGAACTATCTTCACTGTAAAGGAGAACTTCCACTTTTGAGTTTAACACATTTTAGAAACATTTAAAAAATTCAGAGAATTTTACAGGAACTGTATATATACAGTTCCAGTAAAAGTCACTGAATTTTTAATTATTTGTATCATATTTGTAAGGATAAGCCTACTATATATCCTAAACAAGTTAGAAATTGCAATATCAAATGTGGCAAATGAGGTGCGAGCATAGTATTAACTACTTTTATAAATATTCAGATCTTGGTGCAATAAGTGTTACACTCTTGGGCAAAAAGGCATGAATACAAAATTTACTATAATTCCATATATTAAATTCAGTAATACGGAAGTAATATGAATCCATCTTAAAAGGACTTAATCACCATGGCAACCTAGAATCATTGCCTATCATGGTATATCATTGAATCAATTATGTATTAAAGGATTTTTAAATAGAATGAAGAAAACTTTTATTAATGTCTTTTATGTTTTAATTTGATTTTCATAGCATTTGAAGTGATAAATACTTTATTGCAGAGGTTTACAAAAAATTACTTCCTGTGTCATAGAAAGTGCATAGTGTTTACAGGGACACACAAAAGATTTCGGATACTTTACCTTATTGGAAATACTGTACATTAGCGATGATTGCTAGAGGTGCATTTTTAGTTACGATACGAGTTTTTAAGTTTAATTAAATATTTCCATATTACGTTGTGTGTATAAAGGCTGTAGATCATATACAGGGCTACACAAAAGAAATCGTAAGGGTATTGCTAGAGGTGCATTTTTAGTTGCGATACGAGTTTTTAAGTTTAATTAAATTTTTCCGTGTTACGTTGTGCGCATAAATGCTGTAGATCATACACAGGGCTACATAAAAGAAATCTTAAGGGTTTACTGAGTATGAATGAAAGTAGCTTAAAGGTGATTTTTAAATGAGTTATGCATTTTTACACTGAACTACATTTAGTATACTAAGATATGTTTGGAGAATATAGATAAAATGATATACAGGCCCACGCAAAGAATTAGATACATGGCCGTCTATAGATGATAATCTCTGGAAGTGTGATTTCACTGGTTTTAAGGATGTTTTAATCTTAATTAAATATTAGCTAAATAGTGGCATGTATATAAAGATAGTAGGTAAAATACAGGGTTGTATGAAAGTATTCAAGTATGCTTCCGTCTATTGACATAAATTTCTAAAAGTCAAATTCCGACCTATTTATGTGTTTTTAACAATTTCCAACATAGTTGAAAGTCTTTATGGATTTGATTTGTCTGCCCATCTGTCTGAACTCTAACTTGTATTAATATAATTTGTATTGCTGTGTAATTGATATATGTTATTGAGATTGTTTTACTATGTTCGGTATTGAAAATAAAGTATCTATCACTTCAAATGCTATGAAAATCAAATTAAAATATAAAAGACATTTATAAAAGTTTTCTTCATTCTATTTAAAAATCCTATAATACATAATTGATTCAATGATATACCATGATAGGTAATGATTCTAGATTGCCATGGCGATTAAGTCCTTTTAAGATGAATTCATATTACTGAATTTAATATGTAGAATCATAATAAATTTTGTATTCATGCCCTTTTTGCCCAAGAGTGTAACTTATTGCACCAAGATCTGAATATTTATAAAACGAGTTATAGTACGCATGCACCTCATTTGCCACATTTGATATTGCAATTTCTAACTTGATATATAGTAGGCTTATCCTTACAAATACGATACAAATAAACAAAAATTCAGTGACTTTTACTGGAACTGTATATATACAGTTCCTGTAAACTTATCTGAATTTTTTAAATGTTTCTAAAATTTGTTAAACTCAAAAGTGGAAGTTCTCCTTTGCAGTGAAGGTAGTTCCCAATGGTATTGATCAACAGCAAAAAAATCAAAATTTTTGGGATTGGCATTTCCAAAAAAAAAAATTTTTTTTGAAAAAAATTTTTTTTCCGAAAGGCTGCCACAAGAAAAGTTGAATACATTTTTCAAAATTGGGTACATCATTTTAAACAGAAGAATATTATCTTTAAAATAAAATAAACCGCAACAAAATATCTTGCACCGTTCTAGAGATAGAGCACTTTAAAATTTTTATCGAAAATCGCGAATGAGAAAGGATGCCGGGGATGTCATCTTTGGCGGCCTGTATCTCGGGCCAGGAATTTTTCGGCGCAAAATGAAAATATACAAGTATCTTACTTTTTCTTAAATTTTAACATATGTTCAATTCAAAAACTTCTGAGACTATGAAGGTAAACCCCTGCCTGAGTTGATATGGATTCAGCCATTACGTATTCAGAATAAGTTTTATAGCTCTTCCAAATGTAGTTGAAAAGTTATATTCTTTCATCTCGCCGTCTATCCACAAACTAATTTTTGTAAATATGGATTTCCCCAAAAATGTGAGATGTTGTTGAGGATTGCTACAAACAGCGCCATTAACGGTCCCCCCCCCCCGCACACACACATACACACATCTCCGCAGAAAAATAGAGACTTGCATTTTTGTTTTATTAATAATAAACTAATAATACAGCATTCCAAGATTTTCATTTACAGCAAAACCTTTAAAAATGAATAGCAAGGGATAAAAAAAAAAAGACAAGTTTCCATCTTAGCAAGCATAACTGCAGTGTTGTATTTAGGCACTTATTTCCGGGAGGGTTTACTGATGCTCCCGGTGTGGTATGACAGTGTGGAGCGGGTGAGAATTGCACTTCTACAACTTTAATAAGCACAAAATTACAAAGCTTCCGGGAGTGACATTTCGATGCTCAGAGAAGAACCCTCCTCCCGGATTACCCCCTAAATTTATCAATTATTGTATGATATTCCTTTCAGCGGGACCATGAAATGCTCTCATGTAAGACAGGATTTTGTTATGGACAGGTTCCATTTACGCAGGTTTTACAGAATTTCTGGAATTTTAGTTGATTTAAAATTTAATATAAAGAAGGCCCTGGTAATTACGCTAATAATGTTATTTATTTACGAATCAGGTAACTCTCTCACAACTAAATATCAATATATTTTCACGAATTTCTTACGCATGCTTCAAAACCATAATATGTGTTTATAACTAATAACAATTTCAAACAGTTTGGACAAAAAAAAAAAAAAGTTTTCTTAGCAGCGTCTTACTAGTAAATATCAATAGTTTTCCACGAATCTTGTGTACAGGCTTTGAAATCATTATATTTATGACTCATAAAAATTTTAAATAGTTTTGACAGTAAGAATTATTTTTTTTAAATATTAAATGTCTGTTGAGTTAAAGAAAAAATCCGCGCCCTTTAAAATTCTAAATCCGCTATTTTTTTTGGAAATACGGAAAAATATGCAACATCCTTTAACGAGTGCACATTTTAATTTCACTTTAAAATGTCCTATTCGGTATAAATATTGCGGGGCCTCCCATTCGAGGTTCGTTTAGAAATATTTTTGTTTAAAAGTATAATTTTTTTAAAAAATCGGATTAAAGATATAAGCTAAAACAAATTTAAGGTTAATATCATCAGATCACGGGCGACGCCGGGCTGGTAAGCAAGTATCACACAAATAAAAACCACCATGAAAATATATGTCAACATAATTCACTATTATGGCCTCCATTCAAACTTTCTATTCTCTAACACAATCACAAAGTCATTTTTATGCTTAAATGCCATAAAGTTGCAATTATTTTTATTCTGACCCCACAGCAAGTAGTGTTTTCTGTTTTCTATAAAGACAAAGGATGTTTCAGAAAAAAGTGCAAAATATGTGTTAAAAGTCAATATTTGAGGCTAGGAAAGATCATCTGAGATAGAGCTCTGCACGGGGCCGGGCTTTGCCCCGGGGCCCGTACCCCACCCAGCAAAATAAAGGTGAAATTTCAAAAAGGCCGGGCCGGCAGAATTATGATAATTTTTTCAACGGGCCGGGCCAATAAAAAAAATTAAGCGGGCCTACCGGCTCAATATAAAAATTTAGACGAAGCCTATAAAGTATGAACCATTTTCAATGAATGACTTTCCCGAGAATAAGTATAAATGTGCATCACGAGTCGATGCTAGTTTTGCAACTTCAATACAGAAATGTAACGTGTCCAGCATAGATATCGGCAGTGGATAGTTCCATTGTGTCTGAACCCGGGCTTAATTTTTTCAGAAGACTCGTGCTGGGCCGAGAACAGGCTTGCATTTTTTTTTCTCTACGTAGTCGAGCCGGGACGGAACTGCACTTAATTGTTCTCAGGATGTGTAGAGCAGGCAATATATTTTGTAAAAATATTAATAGCGATAATGAACTTCTGTAACGGAATCTTTGGAAATATTCCTTAAGGTCGTTCTCAAATTCTCTACTCAACAATGCGAAAGTTTCTGACACATTTTCAAACTAATTTTTAACTGCAAAGGCATAAAATTGACAGGCCTGCTTATTGAAGGGATTTGGAATCGAATAGCGTTTTTCATTTTTGATAAAGAAATTACTTATCGAGATACAAGATATTCTTGTCACGTGATTGCAGGCTTTTCTCCTTTCCCGAGCTGTCGCTTCCGGAAATTCGATCCAAAACGCTAACTTTGACAATATTTTCTCACTTGACATATTGCCTTTATCAAAAAATGTATAACGTCATTCAATTACATAGTTTTTGAGTAAGAATACCTGCTAGTCTTATGCATTTTTCCGAATAGAAATAAACTCAGAAATGTGTCAGATATTAGCTCCTTTGGATTTGAGAAAAGCCTTAATAAAGGACAGAGAAATATTTTCACAAATCATACTTTTCATTATACAGCTTCAAAAGTTATCAGGATTTTAACCCTCTTTTTTTCTTTTATTCTAAACTACATTAATTTTTTAATGCATCCTTATTTGAATGTTGAAACGTCTAAGACTCCGAGTAATCGTTAATGTTGCTATTGTGTATTTTCTGCCTTGCGAACACATCGTAATTTAAAAATGCTCTTCCAGTATTCTTTAAAAGAATCCCAATTGTATGTTAGGAAAAAACTGATTTTTTGTAGAAGTTGAGTCAGGCCGGATTGGGAATGATTTAATTGATATTTCAACGGGCTGGGCCTGGAAATTGCACCCCGTGCAGACTTATAATCTGAGACACAATCGTTTAAAGCTCAAGATTCCAAACATTTGTCAAAAAATGAGAAATGCTATTTGATTCTAAATTACTTCAATAATTTTGCCTGCGAATGTCATGCTTTTACATTTAAAAATAAGTCCGCGAACACATTATAAAGTTTCGCATAGCCGAGCAAACAAAAATATTTTCTACAAAAAGCCTTTAAATAAAAATGAGTATTTCATAGTTTAAAAATATTAATGTTCATTTAGTATTTTAGTTAATTTTCCAATTTATATTTCCGTTTCACAATCCTACATTTATTTCCCCTTTTCCATACAGAAACTATGTGACTGATTTAGATATTTATAGGAAGAAAGGAATAAAACAACTAAAAAGTAGAATAAATAACATAGGGGCGGGAAAGCACCAGAAGAAACAAACACTTTTTGTACTTATAAAAAGGATAAAATTAATTTCTGTAATATTCTCGTTTCTAAATTACATTTATATCATTTAATTAACATAAATTATTAAATGCAAACAGTCATAGAGGCCATTTATAAAGTAATTATAAAACCCCTTTGCTCTGAAAAACACATTCTAGATATTGCGATTCTGTGTGACACTGTGACACTGATTTTAAAAACTTTTATAATTTACAACAGTGTCAAGAAAGCTCTCAAAAAACAATTCCCACTTTTGTTGAAAAGCCCCAAAAGCAATATAGTGAAGTTAACAATCACAAAATCACATGGTTGTAACACATGATAGTTGCATATTTTGTGTAACCTGTCCTGTCAAGCCATAAATAGGTAGCCAACTGCAACCTGAAATCCATGCCTTTGGTTTCCCGTACCTGATTACAATAAATTTCATGTACGACAGTTGTACAAAGAAAACGATTTTCGCGAACATCAGTTAATCAATTTGAGGAAAGGACAAGGAGTTAAGAGGATAATCTCTAAACCCTATTATTCTCTAAAGACTGCAGTTTGACACATTGGGGAGGCAGTAATTTAAATTTCTACAACGCAACAAAGCGAAAAATGTCCTTCAGCTCTTGGAATGAAAGAAAAAGAAAACTCTTCACAAATGAATTTTTTGTTAAAATTGTTTTGTTTGAATTGAGAAGTTTTAGGAATGGGTGTCTGTTAGTTAAGTTACGGTCTATTCTAAAAAAAAAAAAAATAATAATAATGAGGGAGAGAAAAGTTTGGAAATTTAATGTGTCGATCAGGTTGTCTAGTCAATTCTGCTAGGACGGGCAAATATTTTTCCAGGTCGGGCACTGCCCGACCTGGCCCCCTCCTAGCTACAGCCCTGCCGGCAGCCCTTTTATTCTAGAGTCAACACTATGTGTAATTAAGTCTGATGGCTGTTTAAATGTTTTAGTACATGACAACTTTTATAAATTTGCTTTCCATTTTAAGATCAATGTTTTCAGTAGTATAAAAAGCTGGTAAATAGGCATTTCTATTCTGTTTATTTTACTGCCGCCTTTTGTTTTACATGGCAGTTTCAGAGGAGAAGTGTCAAATGACAATACACAATACTTCTTGAAACATGTAAAGACTCTACTGCTAAATTCAAATCATTCTAGGAATTCTTTATAAAAAGCTTTACTTTCAAAAAAAAGATAATAATTGTTCATGTAGTGTTCTAACAGAAAAATCAGATATTTCAGATTGCAAGTTTATTAAGATTTTCAAGGTATCAATGTTTCACTATGTAGAGCATTTTATTAATGGATCATAAGACATAGCTTTTACTAAAAATGTTTAAATTTTAAATGATTTCAATTTTCTACTTAATTGATTGTAATTATTTAATTTAAATTATTTTTAAATGAAGTTATATTGCTTATATATCCAACAATGTTTATTTTTTTTTATAAATATGCATGTATATGCAATAGGAAAATATATCTAAAAAAAAAAACCCGGTTTAAATAAAAAAAACCTGGTTTAAACCAAAAAAACCGGGTTTTTTACCAACCCTGCTTCGACATTTCCATGTTCCTTAATTAATTTCCATTTCTCTTTTAAGTCTGCTAAAGCCACATCTTTGTCATCAGAATCCGCATTATTCTCCAGTTAAGAAAAGCCGGCCTTTTTGAAGCAATTGTAAATTGTTTTTTCAGTTACATTAAATCTCCAAGCTTTATAAAGTTCCGCAATACACTTTCTAAGACTAATGATGTCTTGGGTGGAATCATTTTTTCAGTAGCTATGATCAGTTCTTTAAGAATTCTTTTCTTATAATCCACCTTTAGATTTTTTATTATTCCCAAATCCAAGGGCTGCAGTTTTGATGCACAATTGGGTGGTAAGAAAATAACTTCAACATTTTGCAGTTTTTCTCCGCAGTTTTGTGAGTGAGCTGGACAATTATGAATAAGCAAAGCAATTTTTCGGCATTGTTTTCTCATTTGATTGTCAAGTGCTTTTAACCATTTGTCAAAAATTTCAGTGGTCATCCAGGACTTTTTATTAAAATCTTAGTCCACTTCTAAGGACTTTCACACTTTTAAAACACTGAGGAGATTTACTTTTCCCAATGGCTAGCATCTTTAATTTTTCTTTCCCTGTCATGTTCGCACACAACAGAATAGTAATTCTTTGTTTGCTTTGTTTACCGCCAAAACATTTATCTTCTTTAAATGCCAGAGTCTTGTTTGGGAGACACTTGTAAAAGAGATCTGTTTCGTCAGCATTGAAAATGTTCTCAGGAGCGAATTTTTTTTAGAATTTCTGCTACTTTAAGACTCCAGTTTTCACATGCTGTCACTGGAATATCCGCACTTTCACCGTAGATAGTTTTCTGGAATAACCCATGTCTCTTCTTGAAATTATCTAGCCAACCAATGCTGGCTTGGAAGTCAGAGTGCCCAAGAGATGAACCATATTCTAGAGCCTTTTCTAAAATCATTGGTCTCGAAAGTGGTAGATTCCGGTCCCTTATACCTTTAATTCACTTAAACATTGCTTCGTCCAAGTCCTCGTATTGACACGTCCTCTTTCTTTTTCTTGCCAAACCAAGATCCGAATTCTGCTCGGTGATTGACTCTTTGTTTTTTATGATTGTTGACGGAGTGCTTGCCGGAATCCCAAACTTTTTTGCCACATCTTTTTTTTTCAATCCCTTATCAATTTCTTTCAAAATCTCCATTTTATCACAGAGTTATGCAGTTCCTGAGAGACATTTTCTGCAGAAGCAGTAAAAAAACGCACTCAAACAGATTAAGTTTTGTGAATCTTTAACACTAAAGAAAGCCAGAAACAATAAATATGTACTCTAACTGTAAGGTTTGAGAGCTTTAGTTTGGATAGATGAAAACGTGTTCTAAATGGTGACAATGATCTGACTTGCAGCTGCAGCTGTCCAGGGAGAGTATTTCATTCGACCAATATCGGCTTCCGCCTTCTTTCCCGCCCACTTTTTTGGGGGTGCATCAGGTCACGTGTCATGGCAGTGGATCTTGGGAGCTTTCCGGCAGGAAATACTACGAATATCGACTTGTTTTGCTTGATTAAAAGAGTTTATTTTTCTAATTTAACCTTCTGAATGATCTTCGATCTCATTCACCTTCAATTACCTCTCTGATCCCACTCTTATATGTGTAACAATCCAATTTACACTGTTTTAAGGATGTTGGAAGGTGTGTGGGAGGGGGGGGGGGGATGAATTCATTGGACATAAAGAACAAGGAGATTCAAGGTAGAAAAGTAAGATAAAAAACTCAGCTCTGAACGATAAATCAGAAATCAGTGATGGAAAATTGATTCCATGTGATTTGGAAGCTTTTTTAAAACTGAATAAATAAAGAGCATTTTATGAAAAAATTCGTTATATGGAGATAGATATTTCACTATATGGAGACTGTTTTTAATGATATCATGGGAAAAAGGGACCGTTCCTACTAAAAATTCATTATATAGAGAAATTCGATGTATGGAGTTTCGTTACAGAGAGACTCTACTATATTTGTAGATAAGTTTAAGAAATAAAAGCTCTTGTAATAAATTTTGTAATTGTATATGTAATTGGCTGCAGAGAACTAAAAATACTTTGTTTAAATTTAATTTTAAAATATTGTGCATGGAATTTTAAGTGATGTAATCTAATTCAGTGAATATTAATTGACTCTTGTCTGTGTGCCAAGATTCATGATGGGTTTCTTTTCAAAATTAAATAAATTTGTGTACAATTACATTGTATTTTTATATATGTAGATATTATAACATATATAATATACTGTACAACTGTATATGCAGGGTGTATACAAATTAGTTGGGCAATTTTGTAAGTTAAGAACTTCGGAAATATTAAATGAAAATAACTAGTTGAAAGTCAGGCTAGTAGTAATATTACCAAAGTTTATTCATAGATGGCATTAGGTGTCATAACTGACAATATTGCTTAGCAAGTGGTAATCATTCTTGTTAGGCATTACATTACAATAATGGATACGTACAATGGTGTTGAAAAAGCGAAATGCGCTACTTGGTTTCATGAAACTCATTTTGCTGTGCAAATATAACCCTAATGACATCTATAAATAAACTTCGTCAATTTTACTACTAGTCTGACATTCAACTAGTTAATTTCATTTAACATTTCGGAAGTCCTTAACTTATGAAATTGCCCAACTAACTTGTAGACATCCTGTATTATTATAACATATACAGTTGTATAGCATACAATATATATATAACACATAATTAATGTTTTTATAAGGGTTTTATATATATATGTATCTAGATATGTGTGTGTGCGTAAATTTTTTGGTTCATTGATTTTTTGCTCTATCATATTATTGAATGAGTGATTTTTTTTTTTTTTTTTCCCAGAAAATAGTAGTATGTCCTGCTGGTGAATTAACTACTTCTACTGGTAAGAAAAATTATATCTTTGTCTTTTTGCATACATGTACACTAGCATGCAAAGGCCTCTGGTTAAATGTATAAATTAGCAATAAAAAATCAAGTAGAGTGAAATAGTAATGAATTTAATATAGAATGATGTTATGCATGATGTAATAACAAAATATAGGTGAATATTTTAAATATTTAATATAAAAAATACAATTGAACTCATATTTTGCTTTTGTCAATATGGCCTCTTTTAGTGCATTGTACAATTTTGGCATTCAAGACACCAATTTTTCCAGTGTTTTGTGTCTTATGTTTCTCCAGAAATCATACAAACATTCCTAAAGACTCCGAAGATTTGTTGGAGCAATCATACGATATTTTCTGCTCATTTCGTCCCACAATTTCTCAGTAGGACTGAGGACAGGCGAATGCAGAGGCCATATCATAATTTTGTGAACTTTTAACACCTTCTTTGTTTTAAAACAATTTAAACATATTTTAGATGTGTGTTGTGGGTTGTTGTCTTGCTGAAAACTGAATCCTCTGCCACTATTTCGAGTACCAAATGGAATTGCATGATGTACTAAGATACTGTGATACATTTTCTTATACATTGTTGATTTAACTTGTACCAAATCTCCAAATTTTCCTCTTCCAAAACCACCCCAAATTATGCCGTTATCATCTCCATGTTTCACCATGTGATTTAATTGATTTTTGCGTACATGCTCTTTGACTATTTTTCGAACATACTGACGTCTTTTGGTTCCGAATAATTCAAACTTAGATTCAGCAGTCCAAAACACTTTTTTTCATTCAGTCTGTGTCCAAGCATTAGCAGGTGTCCAAGCATTAGCAAGTTCTTTAGCATTAGCACACTGAAGAAGTTTAATTTATATGTCTTAGCAAAGGTTTTAAACTAGCTTTGCGACCATTCAAACATACAGTGCACAGATGCCTGTTAACTGTAAAAAGAGAGATTGGAGATGCTCTACTTTTATCCAGCTCTTCTTTAATTGCAGTTGCAGGAAATCTACTTTGTTTACTAATGATCACAATATGTTTGTCTTTGCTACTTGATGTACATTTTGGTCATCAACAACATTTTCTAGATGAATTTGATTGCTTATTTTGATTGAGCTAGTGTGTATGTTATGCTTAATTCTGGGATTCTTGATTTTTTTGTAATTTTTCTCATGGGTAATAACCTTTTTGAGAAAGAATTTCAATTTAACATGCAATTGGATTGAATATTCACGTTTAATTTTTTCAAATGTTATTTACAAGCAATCAATATTATTTGCAATAGAGAGTAACATTAATTAGTCTCTAAATATATTAAATATTAGAATTCCAAAACATAAATTAATTCATAGTAATCATTTTAAAATTAGTATATTTAATTAATTTATCTATATATATATATATATATATATATACACACACACACCAAACTTGATATGAAAAAAAAATGCAATTTTTTTGTGTGTAAATAATGTTCCACTGTATGGCTTCTATAAGATCTGTTATTTTTCCATTTTATATAAGAATTTCATGTACTAAATTAGAACTTCTGCTTTGTGAACTTGTTGATAAGTACAAAATGCATACTCGTGTATAATCTTCAAATTTTGTTTTTCAAAGGTAGTGTCTTTTGGATTAAGCGAATTGTTTAATTTTTTTGCAAGGTGTGTCTCTCCCTTTCTCATCTATTTTTGTTCAGAATAGTAATTAAGTTACGACAACTACCTCACTCTTCAGAAAAAATAAATATAAAGTTCCAGAATGCTACATGAAATAAATATTCTTTCATGTGTACCATAGTTTTCCATTAATCACTGCAGAAAATTAGCAATTTTGTACTTGAATGAAACCATTGAACAATACGGTGTAAACACTGTCTAATTTTAACACTAACTGTGCAATTTTATAGAATAAAATCTGTTTGAAATGTTTTCTCCTAATTTTTCTCATCCCCCCTCCCCTCCTTCCTATTCCAAGTTCTGCTCTTGAAGCTGGTAGACAGGAGGTGCTAGGCTCAAACTCAATCGTGCCCGTTGTCCTAATCGTTCATAGTTTTCTTCGAACCATGGATTTCCATGCGTAAATACGGGTTAAGTTCCCTTAGAAAGACCCCCTCTGGACCTATATCCCTTGAGTAGATAATTGGCCGTCAAAAATCAACCCAACCCCCTCCCTATTCCAAATGTGGTGTTAAAAATTAGTTTATGTATGTTACACAAGAGTATATTTGAAAAAATATAATTAAATAGTTAGCTTCAAACAAAAACAATTGTTCAAAAACTGTGGTACTACCAATGCAATATTGCTGTTTTCAACTTACTCAGAACAAGAGGTCTCTACAGGCTGAAATTTCCTGGCCTGGCCTATATAAAAAATGTATTGACCCGGTTCAGTATAAAAACTGAAAGTTGAGCCCGGCCCATACAAAAAAAAAAAAAAAAAAATTAGATTGACCCAGTGTAAAAACTGACACTGTTTTTATAAATTAAAAATGGTGGCCGTAAAATAGAAAATGGCGGTAGAGATGGAAAAAAAAAAATTACGCGTCCTATTGAGTAGCATATCGTTGGATAGGCCTTTCAAAATGAAGACTATGTTTCATTGACTATATTACAGTCAGAAGCTCCATTTAAATATTACACAACCTGGAAGTTGTGATCTCTAGCTTTACTGCAACTCTAACCTTCATAGACATCTATAAGCCTCATCAAAACAGTGTTTATTGATAGGAACTAACAATTAAACCCAACTTATAAGCCATCAATACAAGTAATAAAAAAAAAAAATAGGCAAGTAATATAAAAAAATAGTTTCACATTGATGAGAAATAATTAATTAGTTTGCTTTTTACACAGTCGGGTTTTTTGATTTTCTAAATTTAATTAAATTATTATTTTTTTAAAGATAAAAATAATTATGTACATAGAACTAACTTCCTAACTTCTTTCTTTAGCCTTTTTGCATTTGTTATATTGATAGTTCTTACTCAAAATTTAAAACATTTCTGAACAAATGTATTTTCTAATATTTTAGTATTTCATATAATTTCTAAGTGCATTTTTTAAAATTAAGCATACAAATGAATTGAGATAATCTGTGGTGTATAGAAAAATTAAGTCAATTTATCAGTTATACATGTGAATTTTAAATAAAACAAACTTAAAATGCATATTATAATCATAAAATTAATACTTACATTTTTTTTTTTTTTACAGGAAAAAGCGAAGTAGATATATCTACAAATAAAGGGATATCATCAAACAAACCATCAACCTCTAAATCAACCTATAGTGTAGATATAAGTACAAATACTAATGAAGTTATTCAAAGTAATGAAGCAGCAGCTCATTTAATTCATGGTAAACTATTGCTTTTACTATTTAAGTTTTTGTTCAAAATACTTATTGTTTTTCTCATGAACTATTCAAGATTATTTAGGAATAAGATAACATTATACAGTTCATACTTGTTATAATGGCTTCCGTTCCTCCATAAAAGGTTGTTATAATGAGAGGAAATTTTAGTTGGAGTATTTTTTTAAAACATTATATGAAAATTGATAATGATTTACATTCTTTTTCTTTAAACTATTGTTTTCTTAATTTGAAATAAAGCTACTTGTCTGCATAAAAATATTTCTAAAATAAAAGAGAAATAAATTAACCCATTGACTGTCAACCACAAGGCATGCCACCAACATGTGCATTCCCATTTCTTCAGCAATAGGCTTGGCAGTTAATGTGTTAAAGTTGAAATGTTAATAGTATTTATTGAATAATAAGAATAATATACGAAAAAAAGTGCAAGTTATTTCCTGTGGAAAAAATCAGAAATATTTGTTTGTATTTAATAAAACAATTTTGAAATATTTGAAAAATGGCTAGTAACAATATGTAAACCTTTTTTGGGAAAAATGATTTTTTTTTTTTTTTTTTTTTTTTTAGTTTTGTGTCGCATAACACTACATTTTTTCATACTATATCATAAAAACTATATACTAATGTAAAGATAAGTTAGTCAAGAATATAATACAATGCAGTTTATTCAATTATAATTATTTTATCAAAAGTTATAGCCAGATAATCATGGAAAGGAAGTAAAATTTGGTTACATTGATGTGAAGTATTTTTCTTTGTCTTGATTGTAACCAATGTGTATGAATGTTTTTAGTGACAGATTTCATTTTGTTTGGCAATGATTCAAGCTTAGGGTAGAAAAACTTTTGTTGTAATACTGATAGGACTTCACTAACTGTGTTTTAAGATTCCTATCAAGTTGCTGAAATTCTTGGTGTCCTTTCATTTTTTAAGCTAGTAAAGCAGACTAAATTAAGAAAGCACCATAACAAGTTGATTAGTTAACAGGAAAGCAATGTATACAGGGATTGTACTTGTCTTGAAATTTCTAAAACTCCTGAAATAATAAAATCCTTAAATATGGTTGGCTGTCCTAAAATTTCCGAAATTTTGCAAGTTTTGTGCCATATTGGCATTCGAAATCACTAAATTGGTTGAACAAACGGCCAAACTTACAGCTATTTACAACAAAAAATTTACTGCGAGTGCATTGCATACACAGGTTCAGGTGATATTTTAGTTAGTATGTCGGGTAAATGTGTCCTGAAATTGTTCTGAAATATCAAAAAAAGTATGTCCTGAAATATCAAAAAAAGTATGTCCTGAAATATCTCGTAGGACCAGTACTATCCCTGATGTATGATAGTATTGTAAAGTGCAGGAGCAGGGGTGTAGTGGAGGGTATACAATGGTATACACCATATACCTTCTGGATTTTTTAAGGAACACCATATACCCTCTGTTTCTCAAAAAAGCTATAGTATATACACTGTAGAGTATACCCTGTTCCTTGAGCGTATACCCTCTGCACAGCGTATGCCCTCTGCTTATTTTACAACTACACCACTGTGCAGGAGGCTACAGTTATGAAGAATAAAATGGCAGCAAATTAACCAAAGGATATCTAAGTCGCACAAAGTAAGACTGGTAAAGGCAGGAAAAGGTACAGCAAAGCTATTCATGTTAGAAGAGTAAGTTTCCTGTGTTTTAGGTGACAGGAAAAAAATCTCAGTAAATGCAAAATGAAATGGCACGCAACAATGTGGAGTAGAAGCGAAGTACAGACTGCAGTATTTCGATCTAAATGCTAGAATTCAACGAAAAAAAAAATTATCAATCAAAGGTTGAAAATATTGAGAGGAACTAAACTGCATGTTACCTAGACAGAGAGATAGTGGGACCATGTTACTTGGAGCGATGAGACAAAAATTCCTGTGTTTGATATTATAACAAGAATGTACGTAAGTAGAGGATTAAAAGGAGATTTGCATTCTGACTTCATTACACCTCCTGTGAAACACCCAGTTAGAGTAGAATGAGATAATGTGTGAATAAGAAGGTGGGGGGATAATTTGTATGGTTTATGGGAATATTAATATAGTAAAAAAATACATAAATGAGATACTTTAACCTAAACTGAAGTATTCCATATATGATCTTTTCCAAGATCAGGAAGTACAGTAGGACCTCTTTTATCCGAAACTCTTTTAACCGAAACTCTCGGTTAACCGAAATCCATTTTAAAAGCTTTTTTTTTTTACTATCAAATTCCTTGTGTGCAAAATCCATTTTGAATTTTTTTTTTCTGTCATATTCCTTCTGTGCAAGCAGTCCTTTCCAAACTAAGAGTACATATATTTTCGATCCCCTTTCTTAGAGTTCCTTTCAATTTAACTTGAGTTCCCGTAAGCTGCGGAGTGGAACGAAGGAAGCAAACAAATTAGTTGAAGCTTTTGAATGTTTTGAAAAAAGATTTGGCATGGCTGGAGCAGCAGAACGACTGTAATACTGGTTGACTAATAATATTAAAAAACTCCGTGATAGAGCTTCAAAGCAAAGGCAATCGAAACTGCAACAAACAAAACATTTTTTTCAAACCCTTCTGATATATGTAAAAGGTACTTAATTTCAAAATTAAAATTCAGGTAATTTATTCTTGTTTCTATTTCGCTATTGCTTTATTTTTATTAAGCACTTGTTACCATAATAAGAAATATTGCATATATTTCTCCTTAAATCTTAAAATTGAAGCATTCTCGATTATCCGAAAATTTCGATTTTCCGAAAGAGGGTCCGTCCCAATTACTTCGGATAATCGAGGTTCTACTGTATTACAATTTAAAAAAGAAATCAATTTTGTCATTTTGCAACGGAATGCATGAAATGATTTTAAGATAAGATAATGGTATCTCACACCTGTAATAACTTGAGAATAGTCCAGACCTTAACTCAATTGAAATCCTATGGAGACAACTAAAGAAACAACTCTGTCAGAAACAACTCTGAATCTTGGTCCCATATTGAAACAGTCACAAAACTAAAAAAGCTTCTGTTGACTTTTTGGGAAGGCATTCAAAGGCTGATATTAACACTAAAGTTCATTCAAATAAGATTTAACTGGCTCGGTAAAACTTTTTGTAAAGCTAATTTTCTGTGTTTTTTTTCTTTTTGATAACTGCTATTACAACAGAATTCTAAAAATTATTTAATCGTATTCTGGATTAAATTATCTTTCCATTGATATACAATTTTATAACTGCACTTAAAAATTAAGTGCCGTTATGAATTACCAAATGAAAAAAATTGATATTTTCTCAGGTTTCCATAATTTTGGTCACTATTGCAGTTTTTCGAAAAGGTTCTACAATCAAACATGAATAATTAGTCAATCGAATTGCAACTCTGAAATTTTTTTTTATTGAATTATTGTTTTACCAGGTGGTCAAACATAATTTTCTAAAGATATTCAATCCATGTGATAGCATTTCAATGTCAAATACCTGTTGCAAGAATTCTGGATACAAATGGTCTATTGACTCCAGAACAGGCACAGACATGGCTTTGCAATATTTTTTCCTTATGAATAGAGAAACAATTTGAAATTTAAGAAGGAAAATAATGTTTATTTTGTACCAGGGGTCGATGCAGGTTTTTATTTTTGGGGCCCATTTTGTGAAAAGTAAAAGTTTTTTTTGTGAATTTTATAATATTTTTGTGAAAAATAACATTTTGTAATGAAAGTTGAAATCCAGTTACTCAAATTCGAACCAAGAATTTATTTAAAAAAACTTCTTTAAATCCCCTTGCTAAAGTTTTTGTTTTTCGTGACCTGATTTTATTTACAAATTACACATTTTAAAACAGTCTTATGAAAAAGAATGTTACAAAAGGGGCTTATTTTATTAAAAGGAATTTTGTGAAGGGGCCTGTTTTATTAAGTTCATTTTTGTGAAGGGGCCCATTTTATGAAATTTATTTTTGTGAAGGGGCTGATTTCATTAAATTTATTTTTGTGAAGGGGCCCTTAATACGCCGCAATTTTCGCCTGGATCGACCCCTGTGTACTCAGTAATTTCAAACACATGTTGGTAGAAAAACTGCAAAAGTCATTATATTGGAATGTTTAGTCTAATTGGTTGCACATAAAATCAACATTGAATGAATAAATATTTGGGATTTCTTGAATAACTTGTTATAATGAAAAGGTTGCGATAATGGAGAAAAATTAAAGTGCATAAACATTTGTTTTTAACTCTTTCAGGATTTTTTTTTTTTTTTTAAATCCGAGAAAAATTACTTAAAAAATTTTAAAGTAGCTATCAAAATTACATCAGTTAAAGTTTACTGAAATTTAATAAATATTTCATTTGCAAAAATTAATGAATATAGCTATTTTGTGTACTACAGATTTTTCAATTAATATGGGTTATTAATCGCGCAATATTACTACACTAATTCAAACATGCATTGAATGTGAAAAACTTTTATTGATCTGTAACAAAGTGTCTCAAATAATATTACGGGGCATTCTTTCAATCTTTTGACTTTTGATAATAAAAATCTGGTGAAATTAAACTTGCTAAAATAACATTTTAATCTGATAGACGAATGCATTAATGATTCAAAATAAAGAAAAAATGGTCAGCAGCGAAAATTTTTTTATTTAACTGAGGTTTAAGTTAAACTTGCAAGTTTAATTTTCTTTACCATTTTACCACTAAAACTTTTTATTTTCTTCTAAATTTTTACCTATAATGAATTGGCATAGTACCCATAGGACATTCAAATAAGAAATAATAACAATGTAGTATTTTTAGTACAAAATTTTAGTATAACATTGTCTTAAAGGGGTGTTAAAGAAGGGACGGTAAGGTAAAAAAAGGGGATGGTATAGGAAAAAAGGGACAAAATGGCGAAAAAAAGGGACAGTAAGGATGGAACGGTAAAGAAAATTACCACTATTTTTAGGCAAATCATGTTAAGACTCAGTGATAGTCACAATGTTCATTGATTTTTAGAAACAGTTATTTACATTGGATTAAATAAAATTTTTTTTATAATGTACCTTGAAAAGTGCAGGAATAAACCTTGGGGACGGTAAGACTACCAATAAAGCCATGATGCTTGAAATTGATATTTAAATGCTGATTTAAATTCTGCAGTAAATTTCCTGTCAAAGAATTTTAGACATTCTTTCTCTAGCATACTTCTGCATGAGAAAAAACCTGAAAAAAATTCTGTGGCTGCATCTGAAGTGATTTTCTGTATAATTTTAGAAGAGGGACGGTAAGGAATCTAAAACCCAGGGACAGAGTTTTAAAATTAACAACCCTAAAAATGTGTGCAGGCTAATTTTTTGCTACATACTTATATAAAACAATAGTTTCAGTTATGGAAAAAAATTACATTGAATTATTTTTATTGAAACAGTTTTATAGGGACAGCTCCAAACTTAAAAATCAACATCAGGGACACGGGACGGTATAGGAGTTTACCTGGTATTGGGACCCCCAACATCGTCCAAAACTTATTTGTCTCATTAATATTGTTATGCAATCATGCAATGGGATGTTCCCCAGTATATGAAATAAAAAAAAACATGTACTAAAATAAAAATTATTATTGAGGGGCATAAAAGTCAAAAGATTGTGAGAATGCCCCATACATAAACAGACAATGTACCATGATATTGTTTTTGATGTATTATTATTAGAAAATACATGTTGCAGTTTGATTTGAAACCGTAAGAAAAGTTTGTCTAATTTTCATCAACTTCCGTTAACTAACATAAACATGCAAGCTAATTTAATAAGTAACAATTGAGAAACATTGAAAAGTCAATTTTAATTTTCACTTTGCATTGTTACAATTTGTTATATTTATTAGCTTACTTTTCGTTAGGTTATTTTTTAAGAATTTAGATAATTTAATTTAAAACTTATTGCAGTACAATTTGCAACTTCAAGCTTATACACATTTTAATTATTTAAGTGAAAACTTATCAATTGCAACTGAACAATTAATAGTATTTTTTTCCTTTTTTGAATACATCCAATGATGTCTGGGTCTATATCTGCCAAATGCTGTCTGAAAAATTACAATTTTTGAAAATCTTCTTAGAATTCTTTATATAGTATTTCTTTTTTCAGCATTTTATGCATTTCATTTTCAAAAATTTAATATCTTGCTGGAAAAGAGGGAGGAAAAAAAGGGGGGAGAGATCATCCCTTTTGTGCTTGGTGCACTAATCGAAATTTTGCCTACACTAATCAAGGATGTATAATAAGCAAGGGATTACCTGCATTAATATGACAATAAGCTAAGGAAGAATTTTTGAAGAAGTTTGGAAAATATAATATTACAGCTGGGTTAAATTAAACATAAATTTTCCAGTGTTTTAAAGTTTTTATCAACTTAAAATAGTTTTTCAATCAAGGTTTCAATGTTTCAAGTTTCATCAAGTTTTTTTTGTCAAGTTTATTTTTTTCCAGTGTTTTTAAATTTCAAGAATGAAACATATTTTTAAAATAAGTCACCAACAGAGCAAAGAGATTTAAGCAGACATTTTTATTTTATTACTAAATGCTGAAACATAAATGAACTAATAATAGTGAATATATAGGCATATACTATTGCTGCTATATGTAGATATAAAAAATAATTAAGACAAAATATTTTTATAATACACATCCTGAGGCAAGAGTTTGTATGTAATTATAGAATTTTGTTGTATAAATAATATTTCAAAAATACGTTAAACTTCTAAACATGGCCAAATATGCCTGGATCATATTAATATACAGTAAAACTTTATATTACATTCCTTAGCATCAGATGTTACGTAATATATTGGGTTATTCAGAAAGTAATTTAATTTTATTTGTGAAACTGAAAGACTATTTTCTTATATAGTGTATAAATGTTTTATTGAATTACATATTCTCCATTGTGGTTCAATACCTTTTAAATTTTGCCATCTAAAAAATTCTCTAGAGACCAGAACAAGTAATAATCCGAAGGTGCCAGATCTGGAGAATATGGTGGGTACAATAGTACATCCCATTCAAGCTGTAAAAGCTTTTGGCAAGTTGCCAAACTTGTATGAGGTCTCGCATTATCATGGTTGAACACTATAATTTTTCATTGATCAATTCTACCTTTTTCTGTTTGAGTGAATCATTCAGTTTGTCCAGTTTGATGACAGTACACTTCGGAATTGATCGTTGTATTGTCCGGTAAAGCTAAAAAACCCAATTCCCTTGAAATCCCACCAAACAGAGAGCTTCACCTTTTTTTATTGAATATCTGTTTCGAAGTACTTTGAGTCGGTTCGTCTTTTTAAATCCATGATCTCTTGCATTTAATGTTGTAGACAAACCATTTCTTGTCCCCAGTGATGATTTGCTTCAAAAATAGATCATTTTCTTGATGTTTGTGATGCAAATCGTAGACATCAATGCAACGGACCAAATTTCTTCCTGTATAAGGTCTCGCACGTGAAACTCATATGTTGAGTTTTGAAATTAAACAAAGCTGTTTCATATGATCATGAACAGTCCAGTTCGTTAAATTTAATCTCTCAGTAATTTCATAAGTTGTTATTTGGCGGTTTGCATCAATCAGTGCTTTTATTTTGCCTTCACCAGCTTCAACTAGCCTTGCAGAACGTGATGCGTCTTCAACATCAAAATTGCCAGAATGAAATTTTGCAAACCAGTTTTCGCAATGGTGTTCTGCCAATACATCTTCTCCATGAGCGCAAAATAATTATTTTCTTGCTTAAACAGCATTTTTACCTTTTCGGTAGTAAAAAAGAAAATAAAAAATCTGAAAATGCTACTTTAGACTTTCCATATTTGATAGGGCACCTAAACAAACTATTGCACAGAATCAAACTTTTTCACAAACAAACCTTGCTATATCAGCTGTCAAAATATATAATGACAATGCGGCTTAAGGGTGAAGTCGGCTGTAAAAAAATAAAATTTAAGTCTTCTTTTGTGAAATATGAAATTACTTTCTGAACAACCCAATAGATCATTTCATACATTGTTAAATTACCTTATAAACATAATTCAAATATGCCTGTACCAAATATTTATATGTTACTCATTTCCAGATTTTTTCAATTTAATAATAGCAATTTTTTCATTAAAAAACTGTGAATTAAGGAGATAATGAAATAATGTCTGAAAATTAGTCCTCTATAGGGGTAGTAGCATATCTACAATGTGGATTGTGGACACATCTTAAATGCAAAATTTTACATTTGAGAAGTTGTGCAATATGTAAAGCCTTGTGATATATAGATTTATATTTTAAAGATCATCTACTATAATAGTCATTTAAATTGACTATTACTTTTAAATATTGTTAGTCCCTAAAGCTTAAAATAGTCCTCAATCGCAACCAGATAAGCTGTAGTCTAAATTTAATTAGATTTAATCAGTAACAAAATTACATTAAAATTATAAACTATGAATTTCTACAAATTTTAGTTTGAATGGTGTGTGTTCAAGACAGATAGCAAGAATTATACTAGTTTTAAGCCTCTCCAATCAGTATCAAAATAAAACAAATAATAAGAGCTTATTAAAAAGCTGTTACATTTTAATTTAAAATATAGTTCAAAACTAATTATTTAATATATAAATTGTTTTCAACTCATTAAACATAATTTAGTCAATGAAGAAAGACATTTTGCTTTAATAAGAATGTTATAAATTACCAGATAAAAGCTTGTCTAGTAGGACATCAATATTTTCAATAAATATTAGCTGTTCATAAAGAAAGTGGCTTTGTGTAATAAGTTTTAATGGTAACTTTGCAAAATTGGTCTTATAGCACAAAGTTCACCTTGTTTCTTTCACCAAATTTGATATTTCAGCAAATATTATGAAGCTGTAATAATTTGATATATGTATGTGTGAGTAAATGATTATACTTACACAGAAGTTACACCTTGATATAAATTGGTGCTAATTAGCTTTTGGTGTAAATTGGCTAACAGGTGTCACTTCTATGCTGCATTTTTCACGATTTCCAAAATTGCTGGATTTCATGATTGTACGATTTGATACAGTACGAGATTGCACGATTTCCGAAATTCTGTAAGATATAGCATATTTTCATGAAGGCAGAGTTGGGTAGTATCGAAAATACATGTACTTGAAATACATTTGTGTTTTGTATTTTAAAGCTTCAAAGCAAATGTATTTTGGTAATGTATTTTGGAACGCTTTTTCAAAGTATTTTGTATTTTCAAAATACTCAAAATACATTCCTCTGAATTTCAAGCTGTCGTGTCTAAACCCAGATCCTAGATATGCAACGGGGGTAAATAATTTTCGAATTTGTTTCTGGAAGTTTATATGTATACATTGTGTAACATTTGATACGATGTCCGATAAGCATATTAATGAATCAGATGCTTACTTCTGCAGAAGCATTTTTGCTGAGTAGTCACAAATATAGTTTTTATAATTAATAACATTCAATCAGAATTACAAAAATTTGTTGTGTTAAAATCGTTGTATCTAGAGGCAGGTGCTGCCTATTTAAAATACATTAGAAGTGTATAATACTGTTAGTTAGTTCAAAGGCTCATGGAAATAACTGCTATCTCGACTTTAACATTATTTTTCCTAGTTTCTTAGTTATTCATTCAATCGAGGTTCTAATACGATTTACCATACCTTAGATATTCATTTAATTGGGATTGAATTTTAATATGAAAGTAGTTCAATTTATTCATGAAGTATGCAAGTGTTCATTAACTGTATTTACATTGAGTATATTAGATATTAGATGTTTAAATGCAGACTTGGTTTTATTATACAGTACACTCCCTCTAATTCGCACAGGTTGGGACCAAGGGTTTTGCAGATTATTGATTTTTGCGGATTATAGGTCATTTCTTTGTTTACATTGTAACATTTGGAATTTATCAACAAATATAGTAACCACATTATAAATAAATAAGAGAAATAAAAGAAACTGCTTATATATATATATATAAACTGTACCCAATATTAGAAATACATTTAAATAATATAATAATGCACAATTAATAGAAAAATTTCTACTTATTCTTAGATCTCAAGCATCGCAGTGATAATGGTTTGCTTTATAGCTTTTAATTTATACTCTGCAATTTAATCTTGAAGCCTTTTACAAGTGTCAGGATTTCTTGATAAATAACAAAAGTTTGTTTTCATAAAAGATTAAGACATTTATCCAAAAGAGCTAACCCTTCTTTGAAAGTAATTTTACCTTTTATATAGCCAACAAATGCGTTCAGAATATAGCAGTCTAATAGTTATTTATAAGATACACAGAATATTTCTGTCTAACTAATGCAGAAATGCATTAAAAATTTTTAGTACATTTAAAATTAATTAAAATTCTTAATAAATTCATGAGATAGTCAATATTTATTACAGTCAAAATGTGAGTTATCTTGCTTAAAAAAAGATTTTAACTCTTTGTTTACATGTTTGTTTACATCTGAAATATAGTGTGGATTATAGGCATTTGCAGATTATAGAGTTGCGGATTAGAGGGAGTGGACTGTAGTTAACACGGTTGACTTTACATTCCAAAACATCTTGATACTTCATTTTTTATTTTATACATGCTAGCCCTGGCTTACAGAACCTACTGCTTGGTGTACAAAAGATAGATAAAAATCATTTTTAATTAAAACTCTAATACATTTTTTAATGTTTAACCTTTTTTTTTTTACTAACAACACAAAAAAGGAATTTTATATGAAAAATATAAATTATGCATTTAAATAAAGTTTTGATAGTTATTAAAAATGGTACTTTTGTATTAGCTACATGCCAAGGATTAATAGCCAAAAAATTGTCAAACAATTCGCTAATTATACCAGCTTTTTTTATTCTACTTATTTCAGTGATATGCGTTTATTTATTTATTTATTTTTGATGAACTTTTTATATCATTGTCGAATATCAGTCAGGGACAAATGATGAACTTATTTATATCACTTTAAGTGCATACAGGTAAATCTTCCGCAATCTGGCTGCTCGCGATATAGAATTTTTTAAAAAATCATGCTTGAATTAAAAAAAAAAGCTTGAATTAAGATAGTTTTTAAACAAAATGTATTTGGAAGTACATTTTTTCTCTATTCGATGGTGTAAACTTCAAATCGTGCGATGATTAGACGTTAATAAATTTGCTAAAAAGAGAAATTTATTATTCCGATCGTTGCCATCTTCAATATGACATCAGCGTTACTCGTTATGGAATATTACGCATTAACAAACAAATGCTGAACTGCATCATTATCTTAGGTGCAAGGATTAATCTTCAGTAACTGGGTAGCACGAATATTTCCGAGATGGATTTAAAAAAATACAAGCTAGAAAACTCATTACTTTAAAAATTCATAAAAGCTGGGTAAATTGAGATGCAGTTTTTAAGGAAATCGCGTTTGGAAATACTTTTTTTCTACTCCACTGTGTGTAAAAATTGCATATATGCGATATTTAGAAGTTACAAAATTTCAAAATAAACAGAGAAAGAAAAAGAAAAAAATGTTTATTTAGAACGTTGTCACTATTGATATGACATTAGAGTTATTCACAGACATCTTTTTTATAGATAATATAGATTGTTTGTGATATAGATTGTTTGTGAAATAATTAATACAGGAAGATATAAATTAGCTGAGCAAGTTTTTCAGTCCAAAGCCGTATTTCGATTCTTTTAAAAGTTTCAATAGAAAATGAAAATGGAAAATTTGATCAATTAATATAGTATCCATATGTATATACAAATATGCTATTAATTTAATTAATCATAAGCACATGCATCTTACAAAGGCACATCATTACGTATATGTGGCTATGTGCTGTGCATACGTTTGTTTAAAATAAAATCAAAAACATTATTAAAATATATTGTATTATTTTATAACTAATAATCAAAGACTTTTATTGATTATTAACTGATGTTGTTATTTACGTATTAAAAGTTCGAAAACCAAGATTGTTGTTCATTGTAGAGAGTTTGAAATTGTTTAATATTTGACTTTTTAAATTGAAAAAATATCATGAAATTTTTTTTTACGATAATAATGTAATAGTTTGATAATATAAATGAAGATATTCAACATGTTATTAATGTTTAAGTAATTTTAATTCAGTGACTTTTTTACAACCAGTGGGGTAGCCCGTTGGGACACCCTCTTGCAGGATCATGATAATATCCCCCTCCACCCCCCCTTCCCCCCGTGTCTGCTTTAAACTGCAAAATTATGTCCCCCAAAACACTTTGCATCAATAAATTTGTGAAATTTTTAAATGTATTTTGAAAATACATGTATTTTGTATTTGAAATTTTTTAATTTTGAAAAGTATTTTGTAATTTGTATTTTAGGTTCTAAAACCAATGTATTTTGTATCAAAAATGGTTTTTCGGTGTATTTTGCCCAACTCTGCATGAAGGTATTGTAATACATCATAAAAAGTGGTTACTTGATTTTTCTGTTTTAACATCAATTAGGGATCAGAATCTGCATTTGGGCAGATTTCTGCTTTTTCAGAAATTTCATCTTATCACTCCCACAAAGAAAATTATTTCCTTTTTCTGTCCAACCCAGCACATGAAGTTTATAATGTTAATTTTTCAAAACTATTTCTGTTTTATCTATTACTTTATTATAACAATCAATAATGAATCACCTAAATCCCCCTTCCCTAGAAATTATTGCTTCCTGCTTTTCTCCCACCGCAATACTGAGTAACTAAAGTTTAAAATATTTAAAACTCTTTAATCTTGATTTTTTTTTCCTGTCCTGTTTGTAACTTTGCAGTAACTATAAATAAATAAGTCCTCTAAATTGCCCCCTACTTCCAGATTTTTTGCTTCCCCCCTTTCTTCTCTCCTTAGCTCACAAAGTTTAAAATCTTTAAAAACTTTACTTTAAAGTAGGTAAATAAATGAAATCTGCTGTGTGTCTCTTGTTATAATAATAAATATTCACCTAGATCCCTTGAAATTTAAGATTCTGCCCCTTTGTCTTTAAAATTCTTTTTTCCCCCTGTTTGTTACTTTGTAGCATAAGAGGGGAATTTCTAGGCATAAAGAGGGGCTGGTGGGATAAATTTTCGTCTTTTTTTGCATTTTGGTTATTTTTATCTCTGATTAATATGTAATGACCTAACATTATGATGTGTTTTATGAAACAGTTTCTCCTAGATATGAAAGTGCTGTACTCCTCTGGTTAAAAGAATAGCACTCTTCTTGACCCTTAGTTAAAAAAAAGGGGGGGGGGGGGGCAGCATAATTACTGCTTTTAGTATTAAAAAAATTTGGTAACATAGTAAAAGCAGACTCATTCTCATGATTGGAAAAAGAGTGCTCTGACTTTTTTAAATATTGAAGCGTCTTTAGAAATCAAAAGTACCTTTAAAGAATATAATTTTTATACGGCAGCAACCTGTATTTTTTTAAGCCTAGGGTGGGGAGGGTGAGGGGAGATCTGTTGTAATAAATTACTGCTACTGAATTTTTTTAATGAATGTAAGAGTTTTGACTTTAAACACATTATATTAGTTATTAGAAAGCAGTATCATTCAGCATGTTTTTCAAATTTATTAATATATTAAAAATGTAAAAATTCCTCACAACTTTAAAATTAAGTTAAACTTAAAAAAATACTGTTCAACATGCCTAGAATTTTTACTTTTTACTTTGGCCAACATGTATGGATTTTTAAGAACAACCATATAAAACTTTTATTTCTGCATTTTATTTTTAACAGAGGACTCAAGTCAAGCTGGCAGTAATGTAAATGCCGGAGCAATAGCTACAATATTAATATTTCTCGCAGTTGTGACTGCTGTATCGATTTGGATTTATTATGCCTATAAAAATCCCCAAAGTTCATCAGGCCAATTCTTGATAAAGGTAAAAAGAAAATTTTATAAATTCGTTTTATATGAACTAAGATGTCTTATAGCTGTTTTAAATGTTTGAAATTGATTTAAAATATGTATTTTTTATGATACTTTTTAGTGTTGAATAAATTAGTTTCTTAATTTTCAAACTGAAGTTATGATTAACGCCTGCATTTAATCAAAATTCTGTGTACTATGTATTTAGAAATTTCATAAAACTTAAAAATCAAATATTTCCCAGTCCCTTTTCTATTTTCGCTACTTTCTTTGGTTAAAAAATAAATAAATAAAAAAATTGAGGGAGTAATTTACCTTTTTTTCACAATTTTGAGTACATTATAAAATTAAGTTTAGCATAAATATTTTTAAAGATTTTCATCTTAAAATTTTACCTTTAATGTCAGGAACTGCAAAGCAAAATTTAAGTATAAAATTGCATTTAAAAAATAAATCTTTTTGCTTTTCCCACATTTTTACGAATGTTTTAAAATAACATCACAGTTCATACTATAAGTAATAATATTTAAAAAAATTGATCTTTCGTAAAACAGTCTTAAGTATGGCAAATTCTTCAAGGTCACAAGCCAATTTATCGTGGTCGAACTTTTGTTTTTATAGTTAGACCGGTATAGTTAATATTTCAACTGTTCCTTGTTTCTATGGAAAAGATCCCTTTTCTTCAAGATAATGGAAAATGGTAAAGGGAAAATATCCCCTTCTGTAATTTTTTTATCTTCATTTATTTTACTATTATAAATATTCTTTGTTTCATTTTTTAATGGTGTTTTCAGAAATTCTCTAGAGTTCTGGAAAAGAATGTGATCAGCAAATATTTTTGTTGATTTTTTGCTCATTGCATTGATAAAAAGTTGTCTATCTGCTGCAACATATTCATACTATACAGTTATTTGACATGCATGTTTATTAGTTTTTATAAAGAAGAATATAAATTATCTGTCTAAATGATGTTATAAATCTATCTAAAAAACATGTTTTCTCATTTTCTTTGGATTTAAAGAAGGAAAAAAAAAAATGTTGATGCAACAAAAACTTTCATTGCACCATTTTCAAATTGAAGAATTTGTGAATACAGTAATGATGGAACAAAAGCATTGTTTATTGAACAAAAATTTGTTTGGTTTAGCAAAGTTTTAGTCTGGACCAATTGGAATTTTGCTGGATCAGTGTTTTTTTGCCTGTATGTGTGCCAATTTATTAAGGCTGCCTTATATTTATTTCATGCCAGTTTTCCTTCAAGCCTTATTTACACTGCTTTAACTAACTTGATTAATTAATAATTATGTTATAATTAATAACTTGATAATTAATTGTGTATTGTAATAAATTTTTTATTCATTTTCCTTATGTGCTAGAATTATAAAAAATATGTGCACACTACAAGTTATGCTTTCGGTGACAATACATTTTAATATCTTTAGAAAATTATAAATTAATTTTAAGGCACTTTTCATTAGCCGGGCAGTAGTGATAAATCAATTATATTATAACCATATAATTACAGTTGGAATTAATTATGTGCCAAACCATGCATGCTAAAATATGTCAACTGGCTGTGAAACTGCAACAATGAAATAGTTTAAATACTAAAAATAAAAAATATTAATAAAAATAGCGAAATATTTATGTATTAAAAATACAGTAGAACCTCTTTTATCCAAAACTCTTTTAACCGAAATCCATTTTTAAAGTTTTTTTTTCCTTACTGTCACATTCCTTGTGTGCAAAAGCCATTTTGAAAGCTTTTTTTTTTTTTTACTATCATATTCCTTGTGTGCAAGCGGTCCTTTCCGAACTACGAGTACATATAAATATTTTCGATCCCCTTTCTTAGAGTTCCTTTGAATTTAACTTGAGCTCCTGAGTTACAAATTAGCAATTCTGAAGCTTTTGAATGTTTTGCAAAAGATTTGGCATGGCTGGAGCAACAGAAAGACTGTAATACTTGTGAACTAATAATATTAAAAAACTCCATGATAGTTTCAAAGCAAAGGCAATCGAAACTGCAACAAGCAAAACATTTTTTCAAACCCTTGCGATATAGGTAAAAGGTACTTAATTTCAAAATTAAAATTCAGGTAATTTATTCTTGTTTCTATTTTGGTATTGCTTTATTTTTATTAAGTACTTGTTACCATAATAAGAAATATTGCACATATTTCTCTTTAATCTCAAAATTGAAGTATTCTCGATTATCCGAAAATTTCGATTTACCGAAAGAAGGTCGGTCCCAATTACTTCGGATAATCGAGGTTCTACTGTATGTTTATTCTTTTAACCGTTTTAATATGACCAGAATGTATATATTTTTTTTCCTCTTGTAGTATCGTCCAAGTCAGTGGGCAGTGAAAAAGGATTCTACTGTTACAACATCAAATTCACGGCATATCTGAAAACTTTTCATGAGTTAAGTTTAAATATCAGCCCAGAAAAGCACATGTGGTTCATACAGATTTGTTGAAACTGAACCGTATCCATGCTCAATACCTGGCAGCAATAAAGCAAAGTTTTAAGTAGATGTAATATTTTGAGAAATTTTAATGTTTATACTGTTAACACTTTTGATATAATCTAATGTTGTTAGCAGTTGAAGTGCTCAAAGGTGCCTTTTTTCATATCATGTTTTATATTACTGTTTGGAGAAAAAATATGGCCCTTTTTATGTAGAATATTTAAAATTTATTCTGTGTTTTATACTAAGGTCAATTTTAACTAAACTAAAAAGGAACCTGTTTTTTAAACACAACTTTACAATATCTTGAAACTGTTTTTACTGTCTATTTCTATCTAATAATGATATTTGTTCATGCATTTAAAATTTTTTGTATAAAAGATTAAAAATGCAGATGTGATTAAATTTTAAGGTTCTTTTAATGAAATTTTATGTCTATGTAGACTTTTTTATTTAAAAAGGTTTAAAAGGCCTATTTTTAATTTTAATTGAGAAAGCAAATTTGCTGATTACTTTTTTTTTTTTAAGCAATTTACAATTTGTTTTAAAGTAGCTGTTTAATTTAATCGATTAAAACTTTTCAGCCAATGGACATAATTATGTATCATAGAAGCACTTTGAAAGGCCCTTATACAGTTAAAATTAAACCTGCTTCATTTTGAAAACAAATGGACTGCTTTGAAATATGTTGAATCTCTAATTTATGTACTTTTGAATCTTTAATTTATATACTTTTGAATCTCTGTTTATATACCTTTGAATTTCTATTTATGCATCTTAGAATCTCTTGTGAACATTTGAATATCTATTTTATATAAAATTTCTATTTTCCTAAAGCTGCTTTTATTTGAGTTTTTAAAATTTAGCATTTAAAAAAGTATTTTAATATCAAATAAAAAAAATGTTTCATGTTTTACTTTTAGTGAATATTTTATCATTTAAAGTGAATTAAAATAGTGTGCAGAGCTGGCATTTGCAACTAAAATGCTATTTAAAGTGACTATTTTCTGCTTTAGGCAACTATGGCTACTATTTTAACCCATGTAGTAGCGATTGTTTTGGGAAAAAACCAGAACAAATTACCTCCCCCCCCCTTCCCCCCCATCCTCCTAACTCCGGCTAGTATTTTTGTAGAAAACTATTTTACATCGACTCTCAAGCTGTTTTTTCTACCCCAATCTCCCCAATTTTATATTTAATATTGATTTCTTATGTTTTCCATTTATTTTAAAAAATCTATAAAAATTGCCATTGGATTTTTGTTTTTCAATCTGCATGTAGTGCAAAGCTGCCAGTTGCCCTAATTTCATTGGGAAACTACAGTTTTTTAGCTTAGCTTTATATACTTTACTGTGTATTTTTTTTTTCCATTTTTCATTAAAATCTTAAGGTCAAAAGCAAATAAAAACACTCAACATTTTGAACATATCTGTTTTATTTTATAATTTTTATAATAACTTTTATGCGGCAAATATTTAAAAAATATATATATGGCTGTGTAATTTTTTTCCCCAACTAAAACTTAATATTGAATTGGATTTAATGCTGCTTTTCCTATCTAAATTTAAAATACTGCATTACTAACTAACAGAACCAAATCAATTCTAGATCAGATGGATCGAAGTTCTGATGTTCTTATTTGGGTACTCTTCTTATACCATAACAAAAAAATATTTTCCGAGCCTTAGAATACATTCAGGAACTTATAAATACATATTTATATGCTATATTATTTTAACCTGGACCCTACTGTAAAAGTTCAAAATATTCATTATACTGATTAGAGTCAAAAACTGATTAAAAGATCTAACTTTAAAAAACTGAATGCTAAATTTGGGGCCTCCAAAAATCAGGGGTCCAGAACCACTGCTCCATTGGTTCAAGCTTTAATTCAGCCTTAATTACTAAAAGAAGATAATTTTCCAACACAATTTTTCGATTTCATGACAGACTTTTGAGTTTGCATGAGTTTCAAGTTTTGAGAATATAATTTAGAGTGTTTTCCCCTTTCTTACTTATTTAGATACTTCATTCAACCCACTGGTGGCTAAAAAATCAGACTTTATAAATCTGATTTTGCTATTTTATTGTATCTAAATTTCTTATAAAGAATAGACAAAAGTGCACAAAAGTTGTAGGTATGTTTTTTTATCAAATCCATTCTTTTCAGATAAAGCATTTTTTTAAAAGACAGATTTCCTGCTTTTTTTCATATGGAAATTGTAGTTAATAACATGCAACGAAAGTTTTCTTAGTTGTAGTTAGAATTCCTACAGTAATAATCTACTGCGAACGTATGCTCAATTATGCTTGGGAAATGGAACCTTATTCTGATTATCTATGCCAAATAATGTTTAAATTTCTTATTTTAAGATTAGATAATGTGCAATTTCTTAATAAGAATTCAAATAGTGGCTAATTTGGGTAGTAGTACTAGTAAGTGTAGAATAAGATGTAGATTTTCATGACAGTTTTGGTTATTATTTTCAAAACAACTACCTACTTCTCACTTTTTTTTCCCTGTGTAAATATGCGACTATTTTGGTTGCAGTTTTTTTCATTGTTGGCTACTAAAGTGAATATTTTCGATAGTATTAAAAAGTGGCAGCCCTGAATGTAATTTTAAAGTGTTTTGTATACAAATAATTCAGTATTGTCTTGAATGAAAAGTGATTTTAAAGTATTTTGTGTACAAATAATTCAGTATTGTCTTGAATGAAAAGTGATTTTAAAGTATTTTGTATACAAATAATTCAGTATTGTCTTGAATGAAAAATATTTGTTTAGATATTGTATTTTGTTTTTTTTTTCTTTACAATTTCAATGATAAAAATGTGTATTCCATTTTTATTAACTGTATGAATAACAGTTTGATATTTTCCATGCCTCTATTTTTAGACCAATTTTGATGAACAGAATGCTTGTAGAACATTGTATACTAAGTCTACACAGGTATTCATACGTACACACATATATATAAAATTTTATAATTAGGGTATTTTAAATTAGAAAAATGTTTTTCAGGTACAAAGTAAAAGAAACGAAAATCATTTAAAGGAAATTTTGGTATTAGATACTGAATCAGTACCTTTGAATATGATGTTTGAGCATTTTATCTAAAATCCTTTATAAATTCTGTGATATAGAAGCTTTGAAACTTCTTAAAATTTGAAAGTATTTATTCTGCATATATCTTTTTCAGAGTGAGATCTTTTATAATACTCAACTCTTTTATAATATTCTCAATTCTTTATTTTTGTCTTTTTTCCCTTAGATTTTCTCTTTCCTGTGTCATATTTTTGTTTTAAGAGTATACTTCCACAATGCTTTCCGATCTTGAAATCTCGCATTAACCTATGAGGAAATTTAAACGTAGGATTACTCATGAATCTAAAATTTCATTATCTTTAGAAAGTATCTGTTTGACGTGAGAATCTGTTTTTTTTTTTTTTTGTCTGCCTAGATTGTGAACATTTTGCTAAAGTAAAAGTTAGTTTTTTTTTTTTTTTTTTTTACATTAAGATTTGGGCAAATGATTTTTGTAAATATTACATAGGTATTAGATATGAGTTTATTGATAATGAAAACTGAATTTTCATAATTACAATAAAATTTGAAAGCATAACGAATAATTCTTTGTTTAAATTTTTGCATTGACTAACTTGTGATGTTGAAAATAAATAAAATAAAAATTCATATTGTTGAGTTGTAGCTCATATAAACTCTAATGTAGAATCTCATTATTAGGCTAATGTCAGACGAACATCTTTTTGCACGCTTTTTTACTTACGTATTTATAATGCATAAGTAAAAAAGCGTGCAAAAAGACATCCATCTGACATTAGCCTTACTTAACTTTTTTACCTTCAAATAATGAATTCTGAGTTTAGTTTACAGAAGTACACTAAGACTGTTTAAGGTTAGTTCTTGAAATAGTAACTATTCTTGCACTTTCAAACAGTCTACATATGAACAAAAGTTGATTTTTTGGAAAAAAAAAAAAAAGTGCAAAAATGCTTTTAAATTTTTTGCTAATTTCAAAATTTAATTAAACCGTTTTGTAAAATATCTCTTAAATGGCTTAGGGGTTTCTTTAAATGGGCTATAACTCTGGTAATAATATGAATTATTAAAAGATTGGAAATAAAAATATAAAACCAATTTTTGGCATTTGAAAAATGCACTGGAGCTTTTCTATATTTAAATTCAAAATCTGAATTTTTGTCTAGATTCAGCTCTTAAATCATTGTAGGAAATAATTGGCATTGTACCATGTTTGTAAGTCATATTTACATTTTATTAGTTTTACACTGCTGTTAATTGAATGAATATATGGACATTTATTTCTTTGATGAATTTTTATGAATATTTTTTACATTCTATATTTTGATATCAAAATAGTCTTCCTACGTATATATAAGTATATAGTTCTGAACAGGAATATGTATCTCATTTCAAGTGAAAAAGGCTTTTAATTATTGAATCTAAATTGTTGATTATTTTTCTTTGTGCTAGTCTATTTCAGAGGAAATTGTCTTTTATAGTTCTGATTTTATAATCTCCATTTATTAATCTGTTCTCAGATCAATATATTTACATAAGAATTGTATTTATAGCAGATTTTTGTTCTATCTATATTTAAATGTTATTAGGATACATAGTTTTTATATTTGTTTGAAAAGTTTACATTCATCTGATTGTTAATAAATTTATACATATATTTTTTATGGTGAAATTTTTAGGAATTGTTATTCCACTGCATGTAGACAAATGTTTGATTCTAGTCTTTCCATTTTGTTTGATAAAATTATATTTTCAAATAAATTGTATAGTCACCATAATTGTCCTCTTCTTTCTTTTGTGTGTGTTTGCATATTTATTCATGGCATAGCTGCCAACTCTTATTCATTTTTTTTAAGCCAAATAAACATGTTTTGAATGAGAAAGTTCATTTAATAAAATGAGTCTTGTTCCTATGTAGTATTTGTTTGCAATAATTGAGTAAAATTTTTGTTTCAAAATATATTTGATAATAATAATAAAGAAGGACTTTACGTTGCATACAAATAATAAAACAAAAGGTTGCTAACTAACGTATATTTTATTCTGATATTTTAAACAAAGATGTAAAAATTAAAATCGCAAAAATAAAAATTATACTCGATTTTTCGTTTTTTCTTTAAAACCATCATGAAGAGTAAATTTTCTTAAATAAAAAATGGCAAAAATTATTTACGAAGTTAGATTATTGAAGCAAAATTCAAACGGCTAGCAAGCTTTTATTACCACAAAATGTTTATTAAAAAAAAAAAAATAATAATAATAAATTAAAAGATTATAAAGGAGAAGCTATGAATGTAGGACAGTTCATCATGCACATTTTGTAACCTTCCTGTGTTGTGACTTTTTTTTTTAAATTTAGAACTAATTTTGAATTTAAAACAATTCAATTATTTTTACTTTTGAAATATTTTATGAATATTTATCAAATTAAAAACCACCTAATCATTGTAGATTAATTGTTCACAGTTCAAAATACTTATTTCCAGAAGACTAATTCACATTTTAAATAAAATAGGTCTAGTACTAAATATAGGTCTAATCTAGTATAAAATAAGTCTAGTATTAGCATGTACCAAATATTACCTATTTAACTAAACAAAGGGATCCAACCTGTGCTTCTCAAATTGCTGAACAATACTGCCTGGGGCAGAGAACATAGCTGAAAATAATTTCTAATTCAAAACTCTAACAGTTTTTTTTTTACATTTATTTATTCTTTAGATTGCCTTTTTAAATACCTAAAAAGCATTTTTATATGAAAAATACCAACTTAAATAAAATTTTGAAATTTATTAAAAGTGATGTTTTTGTTTTATCTTCAGGCCAAACATAGACAAATATTTCACAATTTACAGCAGCCTTTTCGATTCTGATTATTTCAATGTTTAAGCACATATTTCAACACACCTGTTAAAGGGTCTAGCCAGATAAGCATAGCGAAATGGCCCCCACGGCCGATGTTTGAAATAACATGTGTGGTAATAAGGCTCACCATGAGAATACAATATAAAGTGTTTTTAGTCCCTGACCTTGAACTGTCCTTGAGATAATTGGCGAATTATGCGCTGACGCTACTATTTTTCAAATACATTTTTCTCAAAAAGTATAAAGGTTAAAGAAATGAAACCAACGCCAATTATTGAAGAATATATTAGTTCACATTATATATTTTTTTTTCACTTTTTTACACGAATTTTAACATAGAAAAATAAACAAAAATATTAAAAAAAAATTATTAATGTAGTAATTTTATGCTTATACCAACCAAAAAATTACAGAATAATGCTCTGAGTATGCACTTTTAAGAAAAAAAATTTCGTTAAAATCGAAGATGCGCTTTTTGAGTTATAATAAAAAATAATGCTAGCAACTTGTTAAAATATTCATAACTTTCCCTGTTTGTATTTGAAGAAAAACGCTACTATCAATGAATTGGTCGATTCATGACATTTCCACTCGAGCAGGATGCGCAGTACGCCAAAATAAGATAATGTTTCCATTTATACTACTTCCCTATAGGTTTGTTTCGTGTTTGTAAATATTCTGTTATTTTGATGTACTCCCTTCTCGCGTAATAATATCAAGAATTGACAAATAAAATAACATTCGCCTACTATGATTTTTACATTGAAGAAGGCTGTGGGTCTGTACATGAACAGTGTATATATATAACGTATCACTTTAGGAGGGAGTGTGTGTGGGGGGGGGAGGGGGGTCCTGGCACTTGACATCGGAAGATAACTGTAGGGAGAGGGGGGGGGGATTGTCATTTGATATTGTTATAATTTTTTAAAAAACCAAAATATACTTTTTTCGTATCTTTTACTTTACATCTGTTATCTTAATTATTTTAAGCCTGTTTTCTTCTTTTTATGAAAATACAATGTTATTATTAAAACCATTGAATGATTATAAAACATTTCATTCCAAAATATGGAATAACCCAATGCTCAACATTAATATTCTCCTGCCATATGCATATATAATTTGTTGTTAGAGAAACCAGATCCGAAATGATATGTTATTTTCGCTAGTAAAAGATGGGGGAGAATGTTGGCCACCTGTTTTGTTTAAAAGAAGTTCTGTTTAGCCCCGGCAAGGACGAAGTGCAAGAAGACAATATTACGGTTCAATACATTATGTAACAAAGAGCTATTATTAAAAACTTTTAATTACTAATAAGTATTTCTTTAAAATGTTATTTGATATAAAGTTATTTCTTATACAGGGTGTCCGGTCTCAACGGTGTCCAATGTCTAATTCCTAAACCGTTAGTCATAGACATATAGTTCCAATTACAAAAATGTTTTAAATCAGGTAAAGCAATATTTAAAAAGCGATTTGGGTCAATAAAAACGTTTCTTAAAATATTACGAAATTTAAATTTTTATACGGTCCCCCGGTTCTATAAGTTATATTTAATAAAATTTCCCTTTTACACTGACAAGTAATACAAAAAATGTCCCGTTGTTCTACGATTAAAATTGACCGAGTAATACCTGTTTAAAGTTGGAGCATATTTTTTGCTGCAAATTGGGGGTCATTCGCAAATTTAGTCGAAATATGATTTCGTCAGATATATTAAAAAATGGTTGAGAGTAAAATTAACATTGCAATATAAATTTGAAATTTTTAGTCATTCTGACTTATTAATTCAAAATATACAATTTGTAATACACATTTAAGAAGAAAGAAAAAAACAGAATTTTTGTTAAATAAAATGATGCTAAATTAACAGCCTCAATTCTTTACAAAATGATACGTATTTTAAAATATTATTAGATTACACTAGCCTGCAAAAGTTGGGTTATTTCATGTTTTTTAGCTTTTGATAATTGATTCTTATGTATTCTGTACCGCTGAATCCGGAATTTACCTTCATTTTTAGCCATCACATCAAGATTTTTCGCAAATTGTAAATTTCAAAGTTAAAATTTAATCTCCTCCCCCATCTCATCACACCACCCAGCTGTAAGAATACCAAGATAAGCAAAAATATCTAATAAATTATTGAATCAAATAAAAAAAAAATTTACATATGTTTTATAGTATGAGATTTTCGCTATATTTTAACTTACATATTTGCAAAAAAATTCTAACGTTATGGTTAAAAATGAGTCATTTTCAGATTTAGTGCTAAAAAGTACGTAAAAATCAATTATCAAAAGTTAAAAAATACAACCATCTCCTCTACTTTATAGTATCCGATTTTTGTTATTCTTTAATTTCGACAATTTATGATTTGCGAAATATCCTGACATGATGGTTAAAAATTAAGGCAATTTTCAGATTCAGGGCTAAAAAATACATAAAAGTTAAGAAACCCAACAATCCCCGTCTTGTATTATCTAATCTAAAACTTTTTCATAAACTTCTTGGCAGTAATCTATCCGAAATGTGTTATCCTATAAAATAAGTATAAATGGTAACCACCGAAAATCATAATATTAGATTGTTATCGGATTTTCTCCAGTATGTAAAATGTAATCTCGTTCGGATATTTGAAAGTAGGTTAAAGTTCGAATACAAATTTTGAACTGGAAAAACATGCATAAAATCGTTGAAGTAACATAAAAACTTATAAAAATAACATAATTTTATCAAAAGAAATCATAAAAGAAACAGTCTCAAATCCTGACAAAATAAAACATACGTTATTTCAGCCAATCTGAAACTTAATAAATGTTAACTTAATCGTAATACTTGTACGATTTTTTTCAAAGTGCAAATACACATGAAATGAGATCTTCGAATACTTTAAGCACTTGGAATATGACCCCTCAAAGCCAAGCCGAACTCATTTGTTTTCAGAGCAGAAAAGTGGCATAAGTCATGCATTTTTAAAGTTTCATAACTCGCACAAATTTAGTGTCATATGAATGGGACTTTTTTTGTCTTACTTGTCAGTGTAATAGGAAAATTTTACTAAATATAACTTATAGGACCGGGGGACCGTATAAAAATTTAAATTTCGTATTTTTTAAAGAAATGTTTTTATTGACCCAAATCGCTTTTAAAATATTTCTTTATCTGATTTAAAGCATTTTTCTAATTGGAACTATATGTCTATGACTAACGGTTTAGGAATTAGCCATTGGACACCGTTGAGACCGGACACCCTGTATAATAGTAATATTTTATGAATTTCTTCTCGTCATTTAAATCAGTAAAATATGCAAATAAAAAATGTACAACCATATCTGTATATCATTGCAAACGCATAAAAAGGAAAAAAAAAAAGGGAAAAAATTGTAAAAATAAAAAATTTTTAGACACTGATAACAATATTATTAGGGGGAGGGGGATTCGAGAAATGATAACGTATGATATCGGAAGCTTGGGAGGGGGGTTTGAAATTGCCAAAAAGTTGATAAGCTTATATATTTACAGCCCCTATTTAGCTTCACCTGCCCCATTGACTTGATATTATTACACGAGAAGGATGCGCAGTACGCCAAAATAACAGAATTGTTTCGTGTTTACAAACACGAAATAAACCTATAGGGAAGTGGTAGGTACGGAAACATTCTCTTATTTTAGCGTACTGCGCATTCTGCCCGAGTGGAAATATCAGGAATCGACCAATTCATTGATAGTAGCGTATTTCTGCAAATGCAAACAGGGAAAGTTACGAATATTTTAAAAGTTTCTAGCATTATTTTTGTTATAACTCAAAAAGCGCATCTTCGATTTTAACGAATTTTTTTTCTTAAAAATACATACTTTGAGCATTATTCTCTTATTTTTTGGCTGGTGTAAATTTAAAATTACTGCATTATTATTTTTTTAAATATTTTTGTTTATTTTTCTATGTTAAAATTTGTGTAAAAATGTGAAAAAAAATATATAATATGAACTAATATATTCTTCAATAATTGACGTTGGTTTCACTTTTTTAACTTTTACAGTGTTTGAGAAAAATGTATTTGAAAAATAGTAGCGCCGGCGCATAATTCACCGTTTATCTCAAGGACAGTTCAAGGTCAGGCGCTAAAAACACTCTATATTGTGTTCTCATGATGAGCCTTATTACCACGCATGTTATTTCAAACATCGGCCGTGGGGGCCATTTCGCTATGCTTATCCGGCTAGACGCTTTGTTGTATATATTATGTTTTGATTTCCTTATTGAATATTAAACAGAAACAAATGCTGAACTATTTATATTGTTTTAACTGCAAACAGGTTAATTTTCTGTTATAATCAGGCTGCATGCGATAGAGATAAAAAAAAATCATGCTTAAAAGTTATTTTTAAAACAATAAAATAATTTTCAAGCATAAATTGAGATAGTTTCTGATGAATTGCATTTGAAAGTACATTACCCCCCATTCGACTGGATAAAAATGAAAATTGCGTAATGGTTAGCAGTTAATAAATGTGTAAAATACAGTAAAGTACTGTTTATACGTTTCTCATTTATACATCTTTTACATTTATAAGTCATTTCAGTGTGGTCCCGATTCAACCGTATGTTCGTATGTATTTTAATGTTGTAACATTTCATTTATACGACACATAACGTTGGTTATACATCGTTTCTTTCACACTATAACCGATTTCGGAACCTTTTTTGTTTCTCGCAATACTAGCGAGAACTTTCGAGGAACTTAACTTCATACATAATGCTTTGCTTAAGTCTCAAAATAAATCGGCACTTCAGGCGACGATTAAAGATTAGTTTAATTAAAATCTGTTTGTATGCTCGATAATGGAATAAAAAAAAGGTGTGTTTTAAGGTGTGCAACTGATATAAAATTTGAAAATTCTCACTTTTATTATTCAATTTTAGAAATGATTATTTAACAATTCTTTCAATATTTTAACTCTTTTTCAGCATCTTAAACAAACGAAAATGGTAGCAAAGTTAAAATCGTATGTGCAGCATTATATTTCTACAGTCAAAGATTTCAAACCTTAGGCAACTACAATTTCGATTTCACGTCTTTCTCAGTCATACGTCGTTTTAGAGTGATCTCCTGAAAGATGTATAATTGGTGCTTTACTGTAGATTGTTCAGGTTATTGCCACCATCAATATGATGTGAAGACTACTCACTGGCATGTATTTGCTTTATTACTTTCTTCTATCTTTACAAGAAGAAAGTATTGTATTCGTGAAAGTTTTTGACTTCCGGTTTTCGACGGATTTACACATTTTAGAATGTCCTGAACACGATTTGATGTTTTTTTTTTGAAAATGTCTGTCTGTCACTCTGTGAATCTGTATGTGACAAAAATTTTGTGGGCGCTCTATCTCAAGAACTAATGCTCGGAATTTCACAAAACTTTAGATTCAGTTAGACCTTGATATAAACTGGTCCTGATTAGTTTTTGACGAAAATCGCCCAACAGGTGGCGCTACCTTGCGGTATTTTTCACGATTTTTGCAATAGCTATATCGGAACTACTGCACCGATTTTCATAGAACTTCAGATTCAGTTAGTCCGGGATATAGTTCGGTGCTGATTACTTTTTGGTGAAAATCGCCCAACAGGTGGCGCTGTTATGCTACATTATTCATGATTATCGCAATAGCTCTAACTCAAGAAAAAATCCATGTATTTTCAACAAATTCCAGATTCAGTTAGCTTCTGATATAAATTAGTGCTGTTTAATTTTTGGTGTAAATCGCCCAACAGGTGGCTCTGCTGTAAGGCATTTTTCGCGATTTCCGCAGTAGCTCTATCTCAAGAACTAATGCATGAATTTTCACCAAGCTTCACATTTAGTTACTTCCTGCTACAAATTGGTCCTAATTAGTTTTTGGTGTAAATCGCCCAACAGGTGGCGCTGCTAGGCAGAATTTTTTTACAATTTCCGCAATAGCGCTATCTAAAAAACTAATGCACGGATTTTCATCAAACTTTAGTTAGAAGTTGTTGATAATTAGATTTTGGTGTAAATCATCTAACCGGTGTTGCTTGTATGCTGCATTTTTAATAGTATTATCATCCATGAGATAGAAGAACGTTTTGGGATTGCCACTTCCGACTAGTAATATAGATGGATCTAATAAATGATCAAGATCTTGTATATTTCAAGCTGTTGCAATCAGAGCCTTATTATTGTAGGGTCACACACTTGTATGGAGCCCACCAGACTATATTTTACCTGTGAAAGTAATCTAGAGACGAAAAAATGTTTATTGCTTCTGGGTCCCGTTAAGAAGACCGGGCATGAACATGGTGATAGGTGCCAATAGAATAGCATGTTTGAAAATTGTGTCGATTTTACATTACTTCTGGGAAAATCCCCCCCCCCCCCCCACGAAAAAAAAAAAAAAAATTGAATTTTGGATCTGCCACTAGTTGAAATTTTAAATATTTGAAAATAGTACAGGGTTCGTACGGTCCTTGAAATTCCTTTAAAGTGCTTACGTTTTTCAAAAGGAATTTTTGGTGCTTAAAAGTGCTTAATTTTACTCGTATTATTTCTTAATCAGGGATGAAACTCTTCTGCATTTCTTTCAATTTCTGATTTAAAAATAAATCTTAATCCCTTGCCTCCCTTTCTGCCTAAATTGCACTTCCCTATTTTTACCCCCCCCCCCCCTCTACAATACCAAAGTTTAAAGTCTTTAAAACTTAATTTTTTAAGACTTTTCTACTCGATTTGTTACTTTATAGTGAATAATCAATCCTAAATTTCAATAACAATTCATTCTGTCACATTCATTTCGGTAAAATTTCATCTGAGTTTCATCCTCTCAAAATTTTGCTTCCCTGTTTCCCCCTCTCCCCCCCACAGTACTCAAAGTTTAAAACTTTAAAACTGTTGAATTAAAAAAAAAAAGAAATATTATCTATTTTTTATTTTATTGTCACAATAAAGAATCGAGCATGAAGATTTCTCTTCCCATCCGAAGTTGGCATTTTCTCCTTTGCTCCCTCTCCCCTCACATACACACTTAAAGAGCGCATAGAATTTAAAGTCTTTAAAACTCCTTAGTCTGGTTTTCTTTTTTATACATTTGTAAATTTTTAGTAAGGTAAATAAGTCATCTAATAAGCTCCCTCCATCCCCCTAAAATTAAAAAAAAAAATCTGCTTTCCTCTGTGCATTTTCAGATTATAAAGTTTAAAACCTTAAAAATCATTTTTGTTAAAACTTTTTGTGTGCTGTTGCTCTATTGTAACAATAAATAATCGATCATACAGTTTTACTCCTCCCACCACCGAAATTGGCTTTTCTCTCCCCCCCCCCCCCTGCTTTTCCAAGAATACACTATTTAAACTGCTTAATCTTAATTTTTTATGTTATTTGTAAATTTTTAGTAAGGTAAATTATCAGTCATCTGTTAAACTCTTCCCCTCCACCAACTCACAAAATTAAAAATCTTTAAAAGTCTTCAGTTTTTTTTTTATTTTTCTGCTCTATTTGTTACTTTATTATAACAGTAGTTAACCACCTGAAGACTTCCCTCAATCCGAAAGCACCGCCCCCCCCCCCCCCCCAATTGCCATTTTCTTAGCACACAAAATTTAGTCTTTAATCCTTTATCTACTGATGGTACTTATAAGTAAAGTACCATTAAAATAACTTGTTATAAAATTTATTCAATGCATCGATTAGTTGTAATACAGTTTAGAATGAGTTATAGATACATTACTTTATCTTGTTCCAAAAGCATTATGGGTTACACAAAACAAAAATATTCATAACAGGATGATTTCTTTTGCCTTTGCATCTTTTCAGCTTCTTTGGCGTTGGGGGGAGGGAGGGGGGATTTTTTCAATTCGGAAATATTTCTATATTTCCATTGTAAGAACGTTATACGTTTCCTAATTCTACAAAATACTAAGAAAAATATTTAAATAAAAGATTTGATTGGGGTTGTAAATATTGCACAAAATCCCTATAAATTCAAATTTAATTAATCCCTCTAAAACCTTATTAAACGATTATTTCAATCTTCTAATGTAGTTTAAACCAGGCATGAAAGAGTTCCTCCTAAAGGAGCAATTCCACCTTTTTTAAAGCTATTTTGGATGCTCTCTGGATTGATGCAAAAATGCAAAGAAAATTTGGAAGAGGCGGGGGGGGGGGGGGTGCTGGAAAATTCAATTATCAGCCATTTTGCCTACTCAAATTCTTGGAGTTTCTTTTTGAATTGCTGTGAAAAAGAGCCATCAAATCAAAGGTGACCCTATATTATACAAGCATCAACACTGCATGTAAATAAAGTTGTTTAAAATGTTTTTCCAGAGTGAATTTTTTTTTTAAGTTTTAAAAATTAAAAATGAAAGGAAGTTTTCATAAGGCTCTTTTTGGAATATAATATTTTGCTTTATATTTATACAACTCTTTTGGGTAATTTCAGTGATGCATTTTTGGAGATGTATTTCTGAAGCGAAGATCAATTTGACATGCATCTATTTAGCATGGAGATTGTTTTCTTTTGATAAGAGGAGAAATATTTTAACAACCAAACCATTCAGAATGATATTGGTTTTGAAAAATTAACCACTCTACTTCACACATGTTGATCAGATATATTTGGATTTACACCTTTAGCATTTTTAATGCTTTTTAAGTTACAAAAAGAAAATAGGAATCAAATGTAAAGTTATATTTAATTTTATTGTATAATTATCTGTTAAAATGTGACTTAAGAGTTTGGCGCCATTGTATAGATGGAAAAAATTTCCACCTTTTTTCTCATTTTCCACTTTCATGCCTGTTAAACAATTCACGAAAAATGCTTTAGAAGATCAAATTTTCATGATTCAGTAGATAAAGGGTTAAAAGTTATTTTTTTCCGATTTTATTATAAAATTATTTATTGATAAATAATTAATCGTCGAATAAACATCCTATCCCTCCCCATCCTATCCTATAAAATTTGCTTTTCCCCTAATTTGCACCCCAGCTCACAAAGTTAGTCTTGAAACCTGTAATTGTTTAAAACTTTCTTTCCTCTATTATTTATTTCATTGTAACAGTAACAATAATTAATCCTTTAACTTTCACACATCCGAAATTACTTCCCTTCCCCTCTGCCTCTTTTATACCACATAAAATGTAGTCCTTACAACTTCTAGTCTTTTTTTTTTTTTTTTGTTCCAATTGTAAATCTCAAGTAATGGTAAATTACTAAGCAATCATCTAATCAACCCCCCCCTTTTTTTTTTTAAACTCCTTCCCTCCCCTCGCCCCACCAGTGGCTGAGAGGTTCTGCTCTCGAAGCTGGTAGACGGGAGGTGCTGGGTTCGAACCCAATCGCGCCCGTCGGTCTAACCGTTTCGGAGTTTTCGTGGTTTTCTTCGAAACCTTGGATTTCCATGCGTAAATACGGGTTAGGTTCCCTTAGAAAGACCCCCACGGAGGGCACTCCACCTAGGGCCTATATCCCAAGAGTAGATACTCGGCCGTCAAAAATCCACTCCACCCCTCCCTCCCCTCAAAAAAACCAAAAAAAAATCGTTTACTTTGTATCCCCACCTACCCAGCTTACAAAGTTAAAAAAAATTATTATTATTATTATTTAAATATTCTGTTTTGTTCCTTTATTGCAACAATAAATAATCGCTCATCTAAATTCTTTCTCTTCCAAGGTTTTTTTTTTTTCTCCTTCCCCTTCTCCTTCCCCTGTAAAAAGTATACAAAAAAAAAAAAAAAAAGCTTTTTAATATATTTTTTCTGTTCCAGTTGTAACTCTATAATGATAAATAATCATCTAATCAACTTCCTCCCCCCCCCCCCCCAAAAAAAAATAAATAAAATAAAAATAAATAATAAAATACTTTGCTTCTCCACTGCATTTTGAAATGGCGATATAATTAAATAATCATCTTAATTCTCCCTTCGAAAATTTTGGATTCCCCCTTGCCCCAACTTTCTTTTCTCTCCTGCACACTAAGTTTACTGTCTTTAAATTTCCTTTTTACTTTCTTCTATTTTTACAAGAAGAAAGTAATGGATTTGTGAAAATTTTCGGTTTTCAACGGATTTACACGTTTTAGGGGTCAGAGATCCCGAAAAACATGTTTTTATAAACTGTCTGTCTTTGACTCTGTCTGTTTGTACTTGACACAGATTTTGGGGATGCTCCATCTCAAGAACTAATGTACGGAATTTAATAAAAATTTGTATTCAATTAGTCCCAGACATAAATTGGCGCTGATTAGTTTTTGATGTAAATTGCCCAACAGGTGGCGCTGCTGTACTGCATTTATCACGATTTCTGCAATAGGTCTATCTCAAGAAATAATGCACGGATTTTCATCAAACTTCAGATTCAGTTATTCCCTTTTCCACTATAATAGAGGCACATATGACCTTCACATTCACTTTCGCCAATTGACATGAAAATCGCTAATGGTACCGTCTCTTCTACCCTGAGTTATCGCAGAAACACGGTCTCAACTCGTAAAGGTCAGTGCAAGCCATGCGCCTCTGTTAGTGAAAAGGAGTATAGTCCTTGATATGAATTGGTGCTGCTGATTACGTTTGGGTGTAAATTGCTCAACACGTGGTGCTGCTATGTTGCATTTTTTACGATTTCCTCAATAACTCTATCTCAAGAACTAATGCATGAATTTTCATCAAACTTCAGATTCAGATATACCTTGATAAATATTGGTACTGATTATGTTTTGGTGTAAATTGCGCAACAGATGGCGCTGCTGTGCTACATTTTCCCCGATTTTAGCAATAGCTCTATCTCAAGAATTCATGCTCGAATTTTCATCAAGCTTCAGACTCAGTTAGTCCTTGATAGGAATTGGTGCTGATTACGTATTGGTGTTAATCGCCCAACAGGTGGCGGTGCTGTGCTGCATTTTTTCACGATTTCAACAGTAGCTCTACCTCAAGAAATAATGCACGGATTTTCATCAAAGTTCAGATTCAGTTAGTCCTTGATATGAATTGGTGCTAATTGCGTTTTTGTGTAAATTGACCAACAGGTGGCTCTGCTGTACTGTATTTTGAAGGATTTACACGATTTTAGCAATAGTCATAAAATTCCGTGCATTAGATCTTGAGCTATATCTTTAGAATCCTCATGATGGGCATGGATTACCATTTAATTTTGGCACTCTGATAGTGAATTTTGAAGTATTAACATGTATGGAATGTAAGAAAGTTTTGGGATTGGCATATCCGACTAGTTTTTTCGTAATTTTTTTTTAAATTTCTATTGCAACGCACTGAAATCTCTCTCTCTCTCTCCCCCCCCCCCCCTTCTTTGCCATTTAAATGTTTAAAACTTGTATTTAGAAAAATGAAAATAATCCCAATGTTTAATCTATACTAATACATCATTTACAACTAGTGGCTTCTTTTGGCTTCAAACGTGTGACATTAAGTTTTTAAATAATAGCAATATTTCGACTTTGTTAAGTCGTGAGACTGTAAATTAGCGGCGGAGTACTCCGTTTTATTATTTTTTAACTTCTTTCTGTAGAAGAGATCGCAATATATTAATCTATTCTAATAAAAGAAAGATATATGTGAGCGGTGGATAGGAAAATCTACCCCTTAGAGGTCTGAAAATTTGGATGAGGATAGCTCAAGGCATTTGAGGCTCAGATTTTCAATTTCTTGGTAATTAGCTGATAAAATTGTGAATTATGCATGTGGCTTTTGCTTTCGATCTGCAACTCTTTTATCACTAAATATCAATATTTTTGCATGAAAATTATATACATGTACGGAAACATATTTAGAACTCATAAAAGTTTCAAAGAGCTCGGACAATAAGAAATACTAGATGGTATCCGCCAAGATTTAATGGTAAACAACTTGAATGTTAATTGAAAAATACTTGAATTTTTAAATAGTTGCTTTTAAATTAATTAAATATTGAAATTTTGATGAATTGCTATATTGTACATGTGATTCTTATAGATTTAAGGAGGTAGATGATGCTGTCAGTCTGAACTACTTAATGAAGTGAAAGAATTTTAAGATTGTAATTTATAACCAACTATGCTTGCTTTTTATCAGAAGTTTAACTAAAACTATTGGGTAGAGCATTTATTTTTACTTTTTTCAGTTTCAGTAATAATAAAACTATTTAATATTTTCCAATTACACGAACGTCGAAAGTTTTCATTAACTTAATTTTTTATCAGTCTCATTCTAAAACCCCATACTTAAAACTTGATACTAGCAGTTAACAATTTATAATACATATTTTTTAATTATTTGAATTTTATTTTACGTTTTCATACATTATTTAATTATTAAATCATGGATATCAAGGCAATTTCTTTTATAGTTCTTATATGAATATTTTTCTTTCTTTCTGTTTTCTTTTTCTTTTTTTATTGAAAAGAATGGCAAACTTTTCTTTGTACACACACACATATACAGGGCCGAAACTAGGATTTTTTGCACCCGGGACAAGCATGGATTTTGTCGCCCCCCCCCCCTCCTCTTCCGCAAAGTACCGGGTGTCCCAAAAAGGACTGACTGATTTTAAAATTCAATAACTTGCAAACGGTGACAGATATTTAAAACATTCTTGCAGGAGGGTTATGCATAAGGTCAAAAGTTTTTTTACAGTGATTTTCAATTTTAGTTCGAATTACAAACAATAGATGGCGCTGCGATCAATAGACGCTGAATTCAGGCTCGATTTTTGGTACTTCGTGGCCCGGATAATACATTTCCATCTCCTTTTTCAGCATGGAACAAGAGAAAGGACTAGAAATCGAGCCTGTATTTAGCGACTATTGCTTACAGCGCCATCTATTGTTTGTAATTCGAACTAAAATCGAAAATCACTGTAATAAAACTTTTGACCTTATGCATAAACCTCCTGCAAGAATTTTTTAAATATCTGTCACCGTTTGCAAGTTATTGAATTTTAAAATCAGTCAGTCCTTTTTGGGACACCCGGTATATTTACAAAGAGAATTTTACTAAGTTTCTAATAGTCGACTTATTTTAAAATTTAAAATATGTAATACTGAACTACGGAATCTACAATGGCGGATCCAAAGGGGAGGTCACGTGGGTCATGACTCCCCACTGAACACCAACAAAAATATTCTAAAGATCATTTTTAAAATGAAATATACAGTTAGAGTCCCGATTATCCGAGTCCTGCTTAACCGAGTTTCTGTTTTCACCGATTTATTTTCTTCTGATGGACTGATGGCTTCTATTACTATGAAACTGCCATTATAAATGAAAAAAAAATTATGGCCATTTTTTTTCTTCCCATTCTGACCAGAAAATCAGAGTTCTAACTTTTTACGCTGCTCTTTCATCTTCACCTAACACTTAGTTTATAATGGCTGTTTCATAATAATAGAAGACATCAGTCCATCAGAAGAAAATGATCCATTCCAAAGGTATAGTCCTCCATTTGGCGCCCCTTCATTCTGGTGCCCGGGGCACATGCCCCCTCTGCCACCCCCTTAGTTTCGGCCCTGCACATATACATTCTTGATAATGGTATGAAAATATAGCAAAAATTTTAGATCAGTTCAATTTATTTAATTGGTAATTACATGCAACATATTTTAGCTTAATTTTAATATAAAATTAGTATTTAAAAAAAATATTGTTGTGTTAAATATTATTTAAATATAAAGCGTTCGCATAATAATAATAAAAAAGTGCATATCATATAACTTTTCTTGAAATAAAATATGACGGAATGAATTATCCTCAAAAATATTAGAGAAATCATTCTGCCGGTCGTAGCTGTTGAAATCGCGTTCTTTTCAAAGATTCACACGACGCCTTAGACCACTGGGCTGTTCAGATCTCGCCTTACTTTATTCTAAACTGAACAGGTTATAAAGTTAATTTTACGCAAGCGCAGTTATGCCCATTTTGCACTGAACTGAAAATTTACCTTAGCGTTTTAATACATATGATTATATGTATATTCGATGGTAGCCGATGAAGAAAAAAATTTAGGAAGAACGCTTCTTGCAGGCCATCTTCATTAAAAAATATAAAATTATTCTGCACTTATTTTATATGTATTTGAGACAATTATTTCATGCAAGGGTAATGCCGGCCGGGTCAGCTACTACTACTACTAATTATAATAATAAAACAGAAAATTTATATAATGTTTTAATAAGAGTTCACAGGCTGTACATATTCTAGTCGGGGGCTGCGTTTGTCTTCCATACGCCCCGAACTCCTGTTTTAACAGATTGGCATTCATTATAGCTTAAAACCATTTTATATTTATTACTTTTAATCCATTTATAAAAGAACTTTTAATTTTGAAGCTCCATGCAAATATTTTACAAGGAACATGTTAGACAAATATAATTGAAGATTCCTATGAATCTATTCCAAGGGGCCATCCAGAAATGATGTCACGGTTGGAGGGGGGAGGGAGGTACGTGAAATTGCGACAGTTTGTGACAAGGGGGTGGGAGGGGGTAAGAAGAAGTACGACATCACACATTTTGGTTAAACATTAGAGGGCTTACTATCATTGTATTGACATTAGAGGGCTTACTATCGCCGAGGATGAGAGTGATGTCAAAATGCCTGTGTACTCTATGGACGAGCATATATCTTCTCTAAGGGAGGAAGAGTCGTAATAATAAATGATTCAGAGTAATTTCCATTTTATGATTTAATATATAATTTTATAAAAGTTCATATTAATGTGACAAATGAAATGTGATGGCAATTCCATTTAAGTAAAACTAATATATATTGAGGCTTCTTCTTCAAAATCAATCTATTTTAAAGTATTTTGTGTCCATAAAATAAATATAAGATTTAAAAGCCAATTATATTAAATTCCATTTCAAATTCTAAAATACTGCTGTTTTCAATTTCTCTTTCATATTAATATTTTATTACTATTGCATATTAATTACGTTTTTTGTTGTAAACCTTAATCTTATTTCGTACAAAATAAGTACACGAATCATTTTTATTGTTATGCTCACAAATGTCATTAAAACACATAGTTAAAGTTCAAAAATAAAATTTGAAAAATGACCTATAACGTAGTGCTTTGTTTCTAAACTGCAAGTATATGTTTACGTAATATAGCGTGACAGGGGAAGGGAGGGGGTATGGTGAAGTGTGACATTTTGTGACAAAGGGGAGGAGGGAGTAAAAAATATTGAAAAAAATGTGACATCATTTATGGATCACCCCCAATCTGACAATGAAATGAACACTATATCTCAGCAATATGGCTCGATCCATTACAATGTAACTTACCACAAACATAGATCTTAGTGATTCAGGGTTAATAATGTGGCCGGACTTTTGAAATTCGATCTGTATCATGGGTAATTAAAATTCAAAATTATAATGCAAACCCTATGTACAACAATCTTATAATCAGGCTAAGCAATGCTACTGTATACAGGGTGATTAAAAAAAAAAAAGTTTACAAAATGACATGGCAAATCAGGCATACAGCAAAGGTAAAAAATCACATAGGAACATAGGGTCGCAAATACAGGATGTTTGATCCTAACTGAATCCGGCTTGACGGTAATAATTTCGAGAAAAATAAAACATTGTAATGAAAATGCTACGATATGCACATTGTTTTGCGTGAAATGGGACAACATCACGAAAAGATCTGGAAAAACATGTTGCTCAAACAATCGATGATACCGTACCCGTATGGATTTGTAATCACAGTCCAAAATGTGGGCCGTCCAGTGCATACTGCTGACGCGTATAATGCAAACTTCTACCACTTTTGTTTAGTGTTATCACATTTACAACAACCATGGAAATGTCTGTTAAATGTTTTATTATAATATACTTCAGTTTTCTGAAAGTTATTACCGTCAGTCCAAATCGAGTTAGGATGAAGCATTCTGTATTTGTGACTAAATAAGTGGTTTGTGACCCTATGTTCCTATGTGACTTTTCATCCTTGTTTTATGCCTGATCATTTTGTAAACTTTTTTTTGAATCACCCTGTATATAAACGTCGGTCTGCTGTACCATCGCAAAAAGCAATGAATTAGTTTGAAGCTACCTTGGTCGTCAATGTGTTAAATGTCTTCAATCTCCCATACTCTTTCTTTAATGTCTCATACTGTAGGGAAACCACTTTAACCCTAGATCTACCGGGAATTTTATTCAAGTTTTAATAAAACGTTCTACACCAGAATTTTTATTTAAAACTATTTAACTTATTTATTTACCTTATTTTTGTCTGGTTTATATACTTAGTTTATTTTAAAGAAATTTCTGGTTTGAATGAATATTTTGTATGTACCTGTCGGGTCCAATGGACCCGTCTGGTAGACGGAGGGTTAAATTTTTCTAATTGGATGTTCAGTAGTCGAGGTGTGCATTTCCGCAGTATATATCGCGCACCCGCGAGAAAAGTGACACATCTCGAAAAAAGTAAATTTTACAGGAGAGGCAAATGAAGTTTCGCATTTTTAAAATGTAATTTAAAACGATAGTACTTAACTCTGCATGCAGCTGTAAAAGGGTACACAAAATGCGTAAAACCTTTAAGAAACAAGACATAAAAGAGATAGGGTAGATTTAGTAAATTTATACACCCCCGCTCTAATAAATATAACCCCTTGTTGAGTTGTGACACTTTTCTTGTTGCACAATTTGTCGAATTCCAGTCACCTTTCAAAATAGTACGTGCAAAAATGTGGATTTTTAACACTTATCAAAAAAGTTGAAAAATGTTTATGAACTTGGTTTGTCTGTCTGTCTGTTTATCTGTCCGTCTGTGCTCTAACTCGCGTAAATATAGTCCGATTGCCATGAAATTCTTAGATGTTACACTATGGCATGTTTTCTATTGTAAATGAAGTCTATAGCATTTACGGTTCATTTACAGAGACACTCAAAAGAATTCGGTGCATGGGGAAAAAATCGTTAGCGGTGTATTTTAATGACATCACACTATTTTAAACATACTGAAATTTATATATATCTCTGAAGAGGCTACGGCATTTACTGTAGAATATGGTGTGGATAGAAGTTATTGTTAATTTACAGGGGCACACAAAAAAAATTGGCTGAAGAAGAAATTTAACTGTTGAAGTCTATGGACAATAATTGCTGGAAGTGCGTTTGCAGTTGTGGTACGCGTTTTTATATTGAACTATTTTTTAAATATTACTTGGTGTGGATAAATTCTATAGATCATATTCAGAACTGCATAAAAGTTCTCAAGTACATTTCCGTTTATTCACGGAAATGGCTGAATGGAAATTTTCAACTGTGCTATGCGTTTCACTGAACTAAGTTTTAGCATACTATGTAGTATACTTATAAATCCATAGATCATGTACAGGGTTGCGCAAAAAACTCGTATTTTTCCGACTTGATTGTAATAGCAGGAATTTGATTTTCAAATGCGGTATGAGTTTTTCAAATTGCTTATTTAGACATGATATTTCACCTTAATAAAGTGTGAAGCTTTGTTACAGTAAACTGATTGTGTTGGAAAGTGTTACATAATCTATGCAGGACACAGTATTTTTCGCTCTTGTTTTAAATCACAGTGTTTTAATTTAAATATATTATTATTAGTTATCAAAGATATTAGTTTGCATCAATATAAGAATCAATCACAGATTCATAACAAGGTTTCTAGGAAATTAAATTAAAAGAAAAAGCATATTTCAAAACATTTTTATAATTATTATACTACTATAAATAGTAAGTATACAAGAACGGATTATAAAATTAATAAATCACATAGACGTAATTACGTCATTACAATATTTTCTATAACAATTGAAAAATAGAAGAAGTCGATCAGTTATTTTTCATGCTTCAATAGTAACAACTATTTATTAGGTCAAAACATTTCTAGATATTTATAAACTACATTATCATAAAAAGGAACCTTACTTAGGAGAACAAAAAATATTATAATTATTGGCTGTTGTTTAGTATTAAGTTTTCAGACTTATTTTCTACGAAAGCATGAGCAGATTACTACTTTTGTTTCGTAGCTTCTTCAAACTTTTGAAAAAGAAAAAGAATTATTCAAATCAATTATAACAGATAATTATCACAGATTATTTAAAAATACTTAATTTAAAATGAAAAACTAGATAAGTGGTTTTATCTTTTCTTTTTAAAATTTGTTATTTTTATAAAAGTAAATATTGCAGCATTTTATAGGACTTTCTCAAACTGACTTTATTTTTAAAAGTTCTGTATGGATGCTACACAATCCTTTATCTTCATTGTGAATGTTATAATGTAGAAAACAATTTGGAAATTGCTCGTCAAACGTGGCAAATGAGGTGCGTTCGTACTATAACTAGTTTTATAATTATTTTTTGCACCCCATATTGCACTGAATGTATATGTTTTTTAACTTCATAAGTGCAAAGTCTGTAACATCATTAAAATGCACTTGCAATATTTTTTTTCCCCATTCCCCGTAATGTAACGAGAAACTTTTGACTGTCCCGGTAATTAAACTATACATCCGATTTTCATAAAATTTCAAATGGCTCGACAAAATTTTGCAACAATTATATATTTAAAATTTCAGACCATTCGGAAAGCTGTAACATCATTAAAATGCACTTGCAATAATTTTTTCCCATTGGCCGTAATGTAACGGAAAACTTTTGACTTTCCCTGTAATTAAACTATACATCCGATTTTCATAAAATTTCAAATAGCTCGACAAAATTTTACAACAATTATATATTTAAAATTTCAGACCATTCGGAAGGCTGTAACATCATTAAAATGCACTTGCAATAATTTTTTCCCATTGGCCGTAATGTAACGGAAAACTTTTGACTGTCCCTGTAATTAAACTATACATCCGATTTTCATAAAATTTCAAATGGCTCGACAAAAGTTTGCAACAGTTATATATTTAAAATTTCAGACCATTCGGTCGGGCAGTTTTTGCTCTGTTATATGCGGACAGACGGACGGACAGACAGACGGACTGAACGACGACTATAGGTGCTACGTATTTATATAATTACGAACGCACCTAAAAAGGGGCACAATTTTGAGGAATATGCTTGGAAGTACTTAAAGGACAAGCAATCTTGTTTCTTCCGTTTACGCAAGGGAAGGGTTTCGAATATGCTTTATTTTGTAAAGGTAAACTTTTACCTCTAGCTTTAATTTCAAACTCAGAAAAGTCGCCTTGGCCATTAGAATATTTTACGTTGAATGAAAAAGGTGTTAATTTATCAAATCTTAAAATTTTGATTCTTGAAAACTGAAGAACGTTCCCTTCATTACCTTTTAAATAATTTCTAAGCACATCCCATTTCGCTACTCAATTGTTTTAAACCTAAAAAATCAGAATGAACTAACCCGTTCACTGAAAAATGACGCCCCGTCGTTTTGGCTTTCTAATCAATGTCAAGTACAGATGAGGGATGGAAATTTGGCCGTATTTTTTTTTTTTTTTTTTTTTTTTAATTTGTATCCAGGGGCGTAGCTACAGATATTTTTTCGGGGGGGGGGGGGGAGAGTTAGAAAATTTCCCAACTTGAAACAAATTCCTCCAACATTCAACTAAAGTAATATGCACAAAGTGTGTAATAATGATAATGAAGCTTATGCATAAAAAATTCCTTTCCAAAGAAAATTTTTGAAACTAGAAACATAAAAATTCTAATTATTTGTTTGTTTAATAAAAAAACAAACACGCGTTTTACTTTCTTCTGTCTTTACAAGACGAAAGTATTGAATTCGTAAAAAAATTCTACAGCTGGTTTTCGACGGATTGATATGTTTTAGAAGGTCCTGAACATGATTTGACTGTTTTTAGAAAATGTCTGTGCGTATGTGACACAAATTTTGTGGGTGCTCTATCTCAAGAACTAATTCGCGGAATTTTATAAAACTTTAGATTCAGTTATACCTTGATAAAAATTAATGCTGATTAGTTTTTGGTGTAAATCACCCAAAAGGTAGCGCTGCTATGCTGTATTTTTCACGATTTACATGATTTTAGCGATAGTTATACTTCAAAAACCTGTTGCACAGAATTTGATCAAATTTTATATTCTGTTAAACCTTGACATAATTTAGTGATTATTGGGTTTTTGTATATATCTGTGGCACTGCTGTGCAGCATTTTTCATGATTTTCGCGTTAGCTATATCTGAAAAACTAATGCACGGACATTTAGTCAAACTTCATATTCAGTTACACTTCCTTATTGGGCTTGGGTGTATACTGTCCAAAGGTATCGCTTTTGTGCTCTTTGGGTTTGGAATTTTGGTTGTAGACATCTAAGAGCGTGGGTGTCGAAATTCAATGATTTGTTTGAAAAATGCAATGCTTCTATCTCCTTTTTAAATGCATACAATTAAATGAATTATAAATTAAATGCACACAATTAAACCTTTATAATTCATTATTATGGGCATAGAATTGTTTATTTAATTTTAACATTGTGATTGCAAATTTTGAAGTATTAACATGTATGGGATAGAATAAGGTTTTGGGATTGGCACATCCAAATAGTTTTCATTTAACATCAATTCTTCTGGTCTTCAAAGAAGCTAACCCTGATGAAGCTAACCTAACATAGTCCAGTTTAATAAAATCCACTATTTCACTTTCACATTTTAAAAGCATTAGGCTGTCAAGTCTGTCAGGCCTCATTGTAGCTTGCAATATATATTTTTTAAATTTTTATTTGACTAAATATTCTTTCATTAGATGCAACGCCAAAAAGATAAGTTGCTGTGAATGTTAAGATACGAGTATATAATTTGACAGTGTGACCCAAATAGTCTTTGAATTTCATGGCATGAGTAAAAGGTTTGTTAAGTGAGTTGGGATTTGGTTTATTTATATTTGACTCTGCAAGTCATGTACATCCGGTGTCTCATATCCAGGTGAAAACATTATTAACTTTTCTAAGTTAGTGATACTCAAATTTGCCTTGCACAATTGTAATTTAAATATGGAATGTATTGGTGCAATATTCTACTGATATAGAGAACATTGTCATTTAAGCCAATTACTAAATTTCCGAAATTTTCTTGTATTTCTCATAACTCTTCCCTGTAAAACTTATGTGTATCAATGTCGATTGCTATGCTATTATTTTTATCTATTCCAGTTGGTGAAACCGTTTTCTCACGGTGCTTTCAGAAGTCAGCTTCTTCAATCACATCCTAATATTCATAATTGTTTATGAACTTGTCTATAAGGAAATCTTTATTTCTTCAAATTTTTATTCAAGTGCAACCTGCTAGTGTTTATGTCAACCTGTATATCGATTTTTTTCTTCAGTTGATGGACTGCTTTTATGGTCATATTTCTGTTCCAAATTCAAATCATCCACTTTTTTACCGTTTTCATCCTCGAATGGATTTTTAGATGCTCCAAAATCTTGCACGAAAACTCTTTTCCTATTATGAAGGGTTCTTTCGTGCTAAGATTTATAGTCATTTTTTAGAACAGCTTTAAACACACAACACTGGACTTTTGGTTTAAAATTTCATAAACACCTATAAATATAAACGAACAGGACTCATATATATATTTCCGCACACAAATAAAGGTAAAATGTGGCAAATTTATCTAACGACTTCTTATATTCACATTTGCTGATATAATGCTTTTGTCTTGACAGTGAAGGGTTAACTAATTTTCGCAACAAAAAAATCACGAGAATGAGTAAAATATTGTCCAAAATTCGCAAAATTAGTTTAAAAATTAGTGCAATTTGTGAAAACTCGTCAAATCTTCTTGCCCAGCTGTGTTTCAAGTAGGTGACTACATTCCTTTCTGTTGTGCTACAAGTGATCTCCAATTTTCAAAAGAAGCTGCAATCCCTTTGGATTAAAATAGCTGGATTCTCTTTTGGGAGGGGAAAAGGAGGAAGGGTGAAATTTTTGAGAAAGGAACAAAGTTTTGAAGGAAATGAAGGAACTGGATAGTCAGCTATTGGTGGATAGGAGTAGAGAAATTTAGGTCTGGTAGATGTATAATGTTTTTGTAGAACTGAAAAATACAATGATAGATTGAGTGTGGCTGATTTCTTTTTTAGTGCAGGCATTAGGTGCTCAAAAAGGACAAATAGGGGAAAGTTTTGGTGTAGTTTTGATATTTGGTGCCTTTATGTTTTGTGGGTCGCTGAACACGAATCTGAAGTTTGCCAACAAAATTTATTCCGGGAAACACGTTTTTTTTTTTTTGGAAAAAACGGGATTTTCTTTGTTTTTTTCCAAATAACTCCAAAATTATACATTTTACGTAAAAATCCTCAATGCGCAAATTAAAGAGGATAACATTTCCTACATTTTAGGTATTAAAAGTTTTTTTCTCTGATCAATGGTTTAGCCGTGACAACGCCAGAAAAATGGGAGTGAAAATCAAAAAATTCAGAGAAAACGGGAATTACGCCGCTGTACGTAGATTTAACATGAAAACTGACCATTTTACACAAGCATTGACTACAAATTATACTAAAGATTATATGAATGACTACATTTTACAAGAAAGTTGCTGATAATAAACAAGACGACTCATTATGAATCATTCTTTAATTATAAATAAACATGTACATTAGAAAGTACATTTATTTAAAAAACAAAAAATATTATTTCCGCTTTCTTTTACTTGAGGGTCCCTGCTTTTCACCGACATCTACAGCATAGAAAATAGACGTATGGAATTAGTGGGTGTTTTTATTACTACCAACAGTATAAAATAAATGTTTTTTTAATAAAAAATATTTGATACCTTCTGGCATGACTTTTTCCTGACATTTTAGTTCAAGTACCATTTTTTTTTTTTTTTAAATCAAAGACAGCAGAATTTAAGTTAGTCACATAAATAAACTTTTGCACCATTATGCAACGGCAACAAGATTTAAAATGTAACGAAAATGTGAATTTGGTTGAAAATATTTTGTTTATTGAGGAAAATTACAATGAAAAGCACATGAAGTTTTGCAAGAGCGAAATGTTTAAATTTATGACCAAATTTGGACAAAAATTGCCAGTTGTATGTAGATATATCGGGACAAAATCCTTTAAAATATATTACTTGGCTGCAAATTCTGAGTGGTTACAAAATTGATCCAGACAAATTCTCCAAATTCAGATTTGATACAATGCAAAACATAATGTAGGTATTTTCTCATGATAAATTAATCATGATATCTTATGATTCCCTATCTTTACATAAGGTTCCTGTTAGGTTTCCTGTAAGGTTTGTGCAGAAATAAATATGAATATACAACAGAATATGCAACACAGCAATTTTCATTAATGCTATCGAATGTTTGTCCCGTACCTTAAATTTTAGAAAAAGAAATTTTAGAATTTGTTATACTAATACAAAAATAGTTTTATCACTTTAGCTTCCATACCGTTAAGAAAGTATCATTAAAATTATCAAGAAGAACGTAAAATCATGCGTCAATCAGATTATGGAACATTTTTGAACGCATTCGGGCTACTATAATAAAACTTCATAGTTTAATAACGTGAAAAACGATGTCTAAGCAATAATTTGTAAAACATAACACGTTTGAAAACACAATTTCAACCAAAATCGAAAAAATAGCTGAAAATTTTGTACATCCCTATATATGAACTATAGATTTATCATATAATTCACAATATGCTAAAATTTAGAACTGATGGTGAACGCATAGCACAGTTGAAAATTCCTCGTTAGCAATTTCCAGCACTAAGCGGGTATATAGATGTCTTGTGCAGCCCTATATATGATTTATAGAATTTATACACGCTAAATAGTATGCAATTTTAAAAAGTGTTCCACAACTGAAAACGCACTTCCATCAATTATTGTTCATACAGAGAAAAATATAACTGATTTATTTTGTGTGCCCCTGTATATGAAAGATCAATGGCACATCATATTCAATAGTAAGCATCTTATAGAGCACGTTGGAGATATATATCAATTTAAATACTTTTGAAAAGGTGTAACATGAACAAAACACACCACAAACAATTTTTCTCCATAGACCGTAATGTAACATATGTGACGTTTTTAATATATTGATGAGGAGAATTAAGTAAATAAAAAGAGTTAATTTGTTGAGAATAAACATAAGTGGCGAGAATAGAGTGATCGTATAGTAAAGATGATAAGGTTGACTTGCAGTAAAAATAAAAAGAATAATCTTACTTTAAATGACAACAGTAGACACATTGAAGAGACAGCAGTTGTAAAAATCTTCTTTATTAGTTGATTCACTTGAGAGGTGGAAGGTAATTAGGAGAAGTAGGTCACTGTACACATTCGAAGAGCGTTCCACGTAGAATTATTAAAACTTGGAAGTCATTCCATGATAAAGATGATTACTGGTTAAAATCATTTTTTAAAGAAGGTCTTGATGATAAAATGTCCGAAATCAAATATGCGTTAAAGTAAAAAAAACAGAGACCGAAGATAAACTTTTAGATATCGCGATACAGTTATTGAAGAACATCGCTCTTTGAATTTAGGCGCTAAGGCCCGAAATTCAAACGACAAATCACATTGTCAAAAATAATACATACTTTCGTAAATCTTAAAATCTGATCCGATCTTAAAATCTTAAAATCTGTTAAAAAACTGGCTGCATTGATATATATACTACATAAAAGGGGTTTACAAAACTACATGCAGAAATGATTTAAATCTATTTGTTAAATTAAATTTACGTATTATGATTAAATCGTATGAAGACAGAGAAAAGAGAAACGAAACTTTACAAGGAGAGAATGAAGCTCTAATTCGCCAAGCGAAGACACACCCCAATATGACGCGGTCGACGTCACTTGCAACACACCCTGGTTCTAAAAATAGATCAGGAAGAGGGGGAAAATCTGAAATCAAAACTGTGGTAAAAAGGAAAGAAAAAAAAAACGATTTGAACGATGTTTTGCGTTGAAAATAAATAGTTTAAAACATGAGATAATAATGCTGCATTACAATTTAAAAAATAAATAATAAATGTGATTGCTACATCACAACATAATTCTTTTTAGTGTCCCTGTAAATGATCGATAAATACTACCCATACCATATTCTATAAGAAATCATCTTGTAGTGCACTTCTTAGATATGTATATAAATTTCAAAGTGTATGAAATTATGAAACATTATTAAAAACCACCATAAACGATTTTTCCCCATATGCCGTAATATAATGAAATACTTTTGAATGTCCCTGTAACGAGATTATGACTGCTACACGCAACATTTTACAATACCTAACATTCAATAGTGAATATCAATAACATTTTTCAATTTCATGGCGATGCGACTATATTGACGCCAAAAATAATTTTGGCCAACTAGAATCGGTAAATCACCCACCGTGCGCTGCCGTAATTCCCGTTTTTTTAGAATTTTTTTATTTTCACATCCATTTTTGCGGCGTTGTCACGGCTAAACCATTGATCAGAGAAAAAAACTTTTCATATGTAAAATGTAGGAAATTTTATCCTCTTTAATTTATGTAGTGAGGACTTTTGCGTAAAATGTATAATTTTGAAGTTATTTTGAAAAAACAAAGAAAATCCTGTTTTTTTCCAGTTTTTTGCCAAAAAAACGTGTTTCCCGGGATAAATTTTGTTGGAAAACTTCAGATTCGTGTTTAGCGACCCAAAACACATAAAGTCACCAACTATCAAAACTACACCAAAACTTTCCCCTATTTTCTACCAAATGACTGGACTATTTTGTATTTATTTTGATAATTTAACTTGCTTACTGTTACAGTAGTCAGTCAGAAACATAATCACCAAAACAATAAAAATTTCGTAATGTCTCAAAAATCTAGAATTTCCCAACTCTAAGCTCAAATTTCCCAACTTCACAAATATTGGGGGGGGGGGAGGCTCCCCCCCATACCCCCCCATGGCGACGCCCCTGTTTGTATCTCTATTACTGAAATATCGCCTTCATATTACGTGGGTCCACAGATCAAGAATTTTATTGTTATTTTATAGATTTTTAGTATCTTAACAGCATGCATAAATAATGAAATAATATATTTTTTTATTTTGTCCATCGCACTTATCACAGTAAAAAGTTAATTCCACATTTTCACCGTCAACACTTGAAGCAATGTCTTGTAAATACATCCACAAATAAGTACCTATTTTATTCGCTCTGCGTTGACCTTCATATTCAATCCAAAAAAAGTCCTTCCGGCCAGTGCCGGGAGGAAGAGGTAGCTTTCATAATCCTTATTTAAAAAAAGCCAACTTATATCATGCAAACACACGAAGCTCAATTTAGTGGAAACCGAATATAGGAGATTCAATACTAATTTTTATCAATATAATGAATGAGAATTTCGCGAAATTAGTTAGCTTTATCCAAGCTGCTTTTCTTTAAAGTAACTTACATTTGGCTGCCAAATTCGGCAATTTCTTAAAGTGCCTGTCATTTTAAGACAACATGGTGGATGAGGCTAAGCAGTGAACATGGTCGAGACCTTAGTAATTGCTGTGCACATGCTCACTCACATCGGAATCGGTTAATATATAGAAGTGCTGTCGCATGCAAAAATCAGATTTTTCAAAATGTCACCCACAATAGAAATTGAAACTGCTATATCTGAGCCATTTTTTAAGGTAAAGACAAACAAAAAATGCTCCTGAATCCTTATATCAAGATCAAATACTTAAGAAAGAAACCTTTTTCAATTTCTAATTTTTTTGCACCTCACTTTAAATATATATATATATTTTTTAATTTAATGGCCGCCATTTTGAAACAAGATGGCTGATGAATCTGGCCAGCGAACTTGGTCGAGCTGTTGATGTATACTATCCACATGCCTTCTTACATCGAAATAGGCGAATACGTGTGTTATCGCGTGACAAATACAAGATCGTTTCAAAATGTTAGCCATGCTAGAAATTCAAAGTGCTATAAATCAACCATTTTTTAAGATATCAACAAAAGAACAAATTTTCAGAAACAAAAACTGCTCCGGAATCTTTGTATCAAGGCCAAACACATAAAAAAAATCTTTTTCATTTGCCAATTTTTTAATACCTCATTTTGAATTTTAAATTTAATTTTTTTTAAATGGCAACCCTTTTGAAACAAGATGGCGAATGAAGCTGGCCAACGAACTCGGTCGAGACATTGGTATGTACTATGTACAGACCAAGTTACATCCAAATAGGTTCATAAATACGCCTGTTATCGCGTGACAAAAATCAGGTCGTTTTAAAATGTCAGCCACAAGAGAAATTCAAAATGCTATTACTCAGCCATTTTTTTTTAGATATAGACGAAAGAAAAACTGTTCCGGAATCTTTGTATTAAGGTCAAACACATACAAAAAAAATCTTTTTCATTTTCCAATATTTTGGTATCTCATTTAAATTTTTTTATTTTTTAATTTTTTTAAATGGCCGCCATTTTGAAACAAGATGGCGAATGAAGCTGGCCAACGAACTCGGTCGAGATATTTGTATGTACTATGTACACACCAAGGTACATCCAAGTCGGTTCATAAATACGCCTGTTATTACGTGAGAAAAATCAGGACGTTTCAAAATGTCAGCCACGCTAGAAATTCAAAATGCTATAACTCAGCCATTTCTTAAGATATAGACGAAACAAAAACTGCTCCCGAATCTTTTTATCAAGGTCAAACACATAAGAAGAAAATATTTTTTCAATTTTCAATTTTTGGTATCACTTTCAAATTTAAATTTTTCTTAAAAATTTAAATGGCCGCCATTTTTAAACAAGATGGCGGGTGAAGCTGGCCAACGAACCCGGTCGAGACATTGGTATGTACTATGTATAAACGAAGTTACATCCAAATCGGTTCATAAATACGCCTTTTATCGCGTGACAAAATTCAGGACGTTTCAAAATATCAGCCCCGCTAGAAATTCAAAATGCTATAACTCAGCCATTTTTTAAGATATAGACGAAACAAAAACTGCTCCGAAATCTTTGTATAAAGGTCAAATACATAAGAAAAAAATATTTTTCCATTAGTAATTTTTTGGTACCACATTTCAAATTTTAAATTTTTAAAAATTTTTTAAATATCCGCCATTTTGAAATAAAATGGCGGATGAAGCTGGCCAACAAACTCGGTCGAGAGATTGGTATGTACTATGTACACACCGAATTACATCCAAATCGGTTCATAAATACGCCTTTTATCGCGTGACAAAATTCAGGACGTTTCAAAATGTCAGCCACGCTAGAAATTCAAAATGCTATAACTCAGCCATTTTTTAAGATATAGACGAAACAAAAACTGCTCCGGAATCTTTGTATAAAGGTCAAATACATAAGAAAAAAATATTTTTCCATTTTTAATTTTTTGGTACCACATTTCAAGTTTTAAATTTTTTTAAAAATTTTAAATGGCCGCCATTTTGAAACAAAACGGCGGATGAAGCTGGCCAACGAACTCGGTCGAGACATTGGTATGTACTATGTACACACCGAATTACATCGAAATCGGTTCATAATTACGGGAGTTACAGTGTGACATAGGTCAGATATATATATATATATATATATATATATATATATATATATATATATATATATATATATATACCGGGTGTCCCAAAAAGGACTGACTGATTTTAAAATTCAATAACTTGCAAACGGTGACAGATATTTAAAAAATTCTTGCAGGAGGGTTATGCATAAGGTCAAAAGTTTTTTTACAGTGATTTTCAATTTTAGTTCGATTTACAAAAAATAGATGGCGCTGTAAGCAATAGTCGCTAAATACAGGCTCGATTTTTGGTCCTTTATCTTGTTCCATGCAGAAAAAGGAGATGGAAATGTATTATCCGGGCCACGAAGTACCAAAAATCGAGCCTGAATTTAGCGTCTATGGATCGCAGCGCCATCTATTGTTTGTAATTCGAACTAAATTTGAAAATCACTGTAAAAAAACTTTTGACCTTATGCATAACCCTCCTGCAAGAATTTTTTAAATATCTGTCACCGTTTGGAAGTTATTGAATTTTAAAATCAGTCAGTCCTTTTTGGGACACCCGGTATATATATATCAATTTTGAACGGAGGGTGGTTTCGGGGTCTGGGGGTCATGATCGATGAAAATATACCAAAATTTTTTGAAATCGCTTTCCTCCGAACGGCTGCAATAGGTAGCTTTTTTGTAAAGAAAGCTACCTAATAACATTCGACAACATCACTATCTACCTGACAAATTATAAAGTTGTATCTATTAATCGATGACCTAACTATTAAAACCAATTGACAACATATTAATCACCAACAGAGCGAAATGTCGCCAAATAAGGAAATTTTCATATTTTTATTACTAAGGCAACAAAGAGTTTTATAAATTGCTCGAGTATGAGCTTATGGAAAACTATTTGTGAGATATGTCGTTTTTCTTGTTTCATCGCTGCGCATTTCCTATAATGGAAAAGTGACACATAGTGTAATACAGAGGTTTTCCGTATAACGACACGAATAATAATTTGCCTATAGCACGACGAACCTATGACACGCCTATTTATGGAATAAAACATGAATTTTTGCGAGATGTGTCACTTTTCTTACGGATGAGCGATATAGACGTCGGTCATTATTCGCAATGAAATAAATATTTAGCAAGGAAATTAATTTTTAGTAAAAGATGACCCAAAATTCACACAAGAAGCAACTTTAATAGAAAACACAGGTTTATAATTAAAAATCGTAAATTTTTTATTGATTCATAAAGTATATAGTGATGGGTTATGTATGAAATAGCATATCGGGTAAATGGCCTCCACAGCTTTGCTGGGTGTCCCAAAATTCGCGCACGATTTGAATTTTGCGACATTTGTGCCTAAATTGCGAGATATTGGATGTGGACGACACGTGTTTTCAACAAGACGGTGTACCATACCAAACAGCCCGATAAACAATTCAATTAATGCATGAGTCATTTCCTGGTCGTGTAATTTCCTGTTTTGGAGATCAGGATTGGCTGCCCAGATCATGCGATTTAATGCCGTTGGACTTTTTTTCTTTGAGTTTTATTTAAGTCTAAGGTTTATGCCAACAAGACATGTCCATTAAGGTTTATGCCACGACCACCCACACCTTGAAGGAAGAAATTGAGCGGTGCATCAGGGAAATTTAGTCCCATTTGTGGAAAACGGTCAACAAAAAAGTGCGTATGTGCCTGCAAAACCGTAGAGGCCATTTATCCGACATGCTATTCCATATACTATATACTTTATGAATGAATCAATAAAAAAATTACAATTTTTAATTATAAACTTGTGTTTTCTCTCAAAATTACTTCTTGCTTGGATTTTGGGATACCCTTTATTTATTTTTCTGCATTTTGTTTTTATAAAGATTTTTTTTTTTTTTTTTTTTTTTTTTTAAATTCGGTATTCTAAAAGCTACTTTTGAAGATTCTGGGAAACAATAATAAACAAATCTTCTTCAAATCAGTTCGCTGTCACTTTAATTCAATTAAATACTCTGACTGACCTTTTACACTAAAATGAGACTCATCTACACTGATAAATAAATCTCGGTGTTAAATTAAAATTATCAAATTTATTATTATCAAGCCATAAGCCAGGTTCAGATATAGCCGGTTATAGCTCCGACCACTCGCTTCAAAAGTTAATTTACATCTACATTAAAAATGAAACGCGGTAAACAAAAAAGGGTTACAATAATTCTTGGCAATGCCTCTTTTCCGCCAAGCCTTCAACAGGAAGGGGGTTTTAACTTTTAACACACTGCCCCCGGATGAACAATTACTATTGTTCATCATTCAAATTAAATTTTTATCAAAATTTTCAAACTATATTAATAAGACAATTAAAAGTTTGAACATACTTACAATAATGAGGATTGCAAATACAATTCTACTTTCACAGGAACGAATACTGAAACTAAAATATACAAAATAATTGGATTAGAAAAGGTTAATAGAATGAAAATGTAAATAAAGTGTTCATAGGTAAAAAAGTCTAAAATCAGTCCATCATATCTACTAGTTCCAGTTTATATAACAATTGGACTGGTCTTTTTATCACACAGTCTGAATGGGTGGGGGGGGGGGGGAGGAGGGAATACTATGCCTTGGGCCCCAAAAGACCTTAATTCGGCCTTGCAGTCCAGTGCTGTATCTTGTGCTATACCTTCTTAGTCCAAGAGCTGTTAAGCATTTTAGGGAAGGTATTTGATAACTGTGCCAGACACGTGTCAAGTGCCATTTTGCCAAAAATGGCACTTGACACGTGTCTGGCACAGTTTTTGGGCCACAATCCTTCATCCAGACATTCGATTTTGTATTCAGGCATTACAAAAGAAGTGTTGCACAAATTTTCAGGGTGCCTCAAATACCTACTCAAAAATGTTCAACAGCTCTCCTACTATCTGCATTGATATTGCGGTTGTGGTAGTAGAGTGTGTACCATTTGACAACGCACTACTCTACCAAAGTGTAAAAAAGTATGAACCACTATCGTTTTGATTTGCGATTCTATTTATAATAAGTTTTCAGCTGCTCGAACAACTTCATTAAAAAGACAACGGACTTGCAAGATCATGAACTTCGAATAAAAAATGGATTTTTTTTAAAATTTGTTGAATTATGAAATTAGAGGCTCTAATTTATCTGAAGCAAAAATATTTTTTCATATTCTGACGTGTTTTCGCAGAGATATGAGCTTTTATATTTGTAAAAACTGAATATACAGGGTGCGTCAGATATTTGAGAACACATGTTGTAGGTGAAATCTCACCCTGTTACAAATCTTCTTCTGTTACGTGAATATATATCAGAACCTAAACTAACTGAAGATATGACTAGGCATGGTGTCATTGACTCATTGGTTCAAGAACATGCCGATTTAGAGATTGCCACATTCTTGAAGCTCGCCCGGACCCCGGCCATTCATCTTTAATGTAAGGAGAGAACTGAAGGCTGCCAGAGTTCACAACAAGGTTTCATGTAGGAAACGATATTGTCAGGAATATGAAATCATCAAGACACCGGAATTCGTCAGTCAAGTCGATGAAAATCCTACGAAGTCGATAAGGGCACTCGCAAGGGAGATGCATGTTGATGAGGCCACAATCTGATGTGTAATTCATGAGGACATTCGTTAGAGGTCGTACGTAATGAGGAGAGTACAGTTCTTGCCCGAAAGAACCAGGAATAACCACCTGATCAGAGACAAGCGCCTATTTAAAAAGCTGAAAAATCAAGAAGGATCAGGAATGCTGTTGTTCCTTTCCAAAGAGAAAAAAAAAATCCCAGGTCAAGAAATGGAACCGCAAAAGGGTCGGTGATGGTGTAAAATTGCCGAAGAGGTTCTGACACACATGTGCAGAAAATTTCTTACCTCACTGACGATTCTGGGAGGGGGGGGGGGATGAGAAGCGAGGACGATCTGAAGCTTCCACATTGTATTCTTCAAGGTGCCAGAGTCAACGCCATTGCTTATACCGAGGTGTTAAAGCACTAAATTACTTCTTCAATACGTGGGAGGTCGCATTTTGTGTTAACAAGACTCTGCACTATCCCATACAGACCATACAAACAAGAAATGGATGGTCAAAACATTCATGATAATGTCAACCTCAACTTGTTGCCCCCCTTCAAACAGATACCCAGATATTAATCGAATGTCCTATTACGTATGTGGCGTAGTTGAGAGGGACTCCAACAGTCCTTCACACAACAATGTTGCGGCCCTCAAGGCAGTCGTTGTGTATGCAGTGGCAAATGCTCTCAACACTTATCTGATTATTATCTGCAGTCAGTTTTGACAGCCTGTAGAGGCGGTTATTGCGGCTGGCAGCGATTTCAATGAATGATGTCATCCAGTGTGTGCAAACCATTAAAATAAAAATAACACTAGCCTGCATTTTTAAACTTTTTGTCAGATGATTTCATATGAACAAGTTTTTCTGAATCAATTTTTGATGCTGATTCCTCAAATAACATCCATTTTTGTCTATCACGTCAGGATTTTACACAAAATGAGAAGTTGTGTTTTCAGTATTTTAATTAATGCAATCAAAAATTTATCACAATTTCATACAAAGTATTTCATTAAACACGTTATAAATACTGTAAAAAACGTCCTTATAAGTTCATGAAATTTCTTTAATGAAATGAAAAGCAAACAGTTTTCAATTAAACAAACTTTCTTCTTTTTGATTTTCTTGCAGATCTTCCTTCATCGTTTATGTCCCTCTTCAACATCCAACAGTAGTCTGCCATCCTATTTACATTGCATCTTCCCTTATGCTCTGTAATGTAATGTCCCAGATTTTCTGGAAAGTAGTCGATATGGGAAAGTAGTCGATTTTACACTCATATTACAATTTCTCGCCCAATTTCCAGCATTGTTTCAGCAATATTCCTGTAATTTGGATCTTTCTTATTCCCTAGAAAGTTTCCGATAACACATTTAAAAGCGGTCCATGCGTCTTTTTCTGTCTCATTCATCGTTTTTTCAAAATCCTTGTCCTTCATCAGTTTTTTGATTTGAGAACCAACGTAAAATTCCAGCTTTTGGATTTTCGTGTGTGATGAAGAGAAATTTGCGTTATGTGTGACTACCGCATAATGCTTGTTCTCAGCGATGAATCTACGCAATCAACTCGGGTCGATTGCCAACAAACTATACGTGATACAAGAAAACTAAGAAGAGTTTTGTAATCAGCATAAAAAAGGTCATTGGCATTAAGGGCAGTCATTGGTTTTTAATCATCTGATATCATGCAGACTAGTGTAATGCTCTATCTCTCGTGTATATTTCTGTTTGAAAGCAGTCATTGATTTGTTCTCAAATACCTGAAGCACCCTGTATTTATACAGTTTTTTGATTAAAATGTTTATTTCTCAAAATTTTAAATTTATCACATTTCTAATTTTTAAAACGTTCGATGCGCATTCATAATCATCAGGTTCTTTTGAAATTTGTACTGTATATCTTCTATACAGTACTAAATAAATGTTAGCATAAAAAGTTGCATTTAAGGGGTATTTAGGGTTGAAATTTATATGCGTATGAAAATATACATATAATTTTTTAGAAAAAACAAAGCATAATTATAAAAATATTTTTTTTTTCTTCTGCTTATACATGTAGAGAACTTTTACAATTCATATGCCATCTTCTATTGTAATATGTATCTCATAAATAAATATTGTCCTATTTTATGCAAAAGAAATGCGCATGTGCCATTTTAAAATAGGACAATTATTCGTTATTTTAAAAATTTAAATATTGAATAATTTTAAAACTTTTTATTAATTTAACACCAAATTTTGAATAAACCATTTGACGACCATTAAAAAGTCTTCCACATTTCAAATAAATCAATTGAAAATTAAAGGAATTATTTTTAATGTCCACTGTCCCCTTCAATAACTGTACGAAAGTTATTAACTGCAAATAATTAGATAATGTAAAGGCTTATAGTATAATGCAAAAATTACGCCCTGTGGCGTATTCCGTTGTCATGGGTTTAAAGCAATTTTACGTTTTTAGGTAGATTTCGTATGAAATACTACCTATTGGGATCGTTCCTATGTTGGAATTTCTGAAACATTTTTGCAGATTTACACCGATCATGACCCCTAGATCCCCAAACCACCCTCAGTAAAAAACTTTATCTATCTATCTATCTATCTATATATATATATATATATATATATATATCACTTCTTCTGGACACTATAACTTTCGTAATTCTGCACCAATCTCTTCCAAACTGATACATAAAATCAATGGGCATAAAATCTCGGTCAAGTTCGTTAATGGGCAAAATCGGACCAAGGGGATGGAAATAGGGAAGGGTTTTGTGAAAACAGAACCCCCCCCCCCACCCCCCGTAACTTCTTAATTTTTGTACATATCAAATCAGTTTAAAGTTTTTATTACTTCTAAAAATAGGGCCAAAAATTTATATATCACAGATTTTTGATAAAGTTAAAAATGGGCTCAAGGGGGGCAAAAAATAGGGATTTTGGGAGAAAAAAATTCATAACTTCGTCAATTCTCAAGATATCAAATCCAATTAATTTTATTATAAATCTCCTTAACATTATCTACAACTTTTATATTCACAAGTTTTTGATAGAACCAATTCGTACCGCAAAAAAAAAAAAAAAAAAAAAAAAAAAAAAAAAATTAAAAACGAAAACAAAAAGGGGGTTTGAAAAAGAAAAAAATCCATAACTCTGTCAATTCAAAAGATATAAAATCCCCATGAATTTATCATATATCTTCTTAATATTGTCTACAATATCTATATAGACAAGTTTTGGATAGGACCAATTCTTACAGCAAAAAAAAAAAAAAAATTAAAAATACATAGCGGTTGAAGAAAAAAATCATCTTAGTAAGGGTGTATTCAAATCCAAACTGCTTATTTTCTGACTCATTTTACAATTCATTTTTGCTCTCAAAGGCTTCCAATGGGTACGTTTTCTTACTCAGAAACTATATAATGTACCGTAATAGTCTATTTTTTGATAGAGGCAGAATATATTTTAAAAAATGCTGTTAAAAAGGGCATTTTGAACCGAATTTACCGAAGCGGATTGTGTTGGAAAAATCATTGTATTAAGGATGCACTCAAATCCAAACTGCTTATTTTCTGACTCATTTTTAAATTCATTTTTGCTTTCAAATGCATTTAATTGGTAGATTCGCTTACTCAGAAACTATATAATGTACCGTAATGATTGATTTTTTGATAGAGGCAGAATATATTTCAAAAAATGATGTCAAAGTGGGCATTTTGAACGGAATTTCTCGAAGCGATTGTGTTAGAAACGAAAAATGTTGTCCTGAGAAAATAATTGTTTATATATGAAGTTTTAATTAATTGAACAAAAAAAAAAAAAAAAAAAAAAAAAAAACACATGTCGCTTATAAATCTCTTCAAAAATCACGTCAGCAAGTTTTATATATTTTTTTTTAATTAAAAATGAATCTGGAATTATGCCAGAAAATTTCGAGTTGTTGAGCATGGAAAAGTATTTTTTTTAATACCGCCCTAACATGATTCTGATAAAACCAGCTATTATATAAAAATGAAATAAAAACTCGTCAAAAGCGGCCAGATAAAATTGTTAAAGTGGATTTAGCTCTAATCATGATTTAGTTTTTGTTTGTGAAATTAGTATATTTGACTTCGAAATCTACCTCTGCCTGTAGGCCGGGCCGACAGGGATTTTTGATATTGTATCTGTGTATGATAAGTTCGTTGGATCAGGGCCGAAACTAGCCTTTTTTGCACCCGGGGCAAACATGGATTTTGGCGCCCCCCCCCCCTCTCCTCTCTTCCGCAAAGTATATTTACAAAGAGAATTTTACAAATTTTCTAATAGCTGACTTATTTTAAAATTTAAAATATGTAATATTGAACTACGTAATCTACAATGGCGGATTCAAGGGAGAGGTCACGATGGTCGTGACTTCCCTCTGAACACCAACAAAAATATTCTAAAAATCATTTTTTAAATGAAATATACAGTAGAGTCCCGCTTAACCGAGTTTCCTCGTTAACCGAGCTTCCGCTTTAACCGAGTTATTTTGTTCTGATGGACTGATGGCTTCCATTATTATGAAACATTCATTATAAATGAAGTGTTAGATGAAGATGAAAGAGCAGTCGTAAAAAGTTAGAACTCTTTTTTTCCCATTCTGACCCGAAAATCACAGAGTTCTAACTTTTTACGACTGCTCTTTCATCTTCATCTAACACTTCATTTATAATGAATGTTTCATAATAATGAAAGCCATCAGTCCATCAGAAGAAAAGGATCCATCCCAAAGGTATAATCCTTCATTTGGCGCCTCTTTGTTCTGGCGCCCGGGGCAAATGCCTCCTCTGCTCCCCCCCCCCCCCTAGTTTCGGCCCTGCGTTGGGTCCCCCTCGATTAGTTTGGTTTTGCAACAGCTATCTAATAATTTAATCGTAACAATATTCCTTTGTTAGATTATAATACAGAAGCATTGTTGCTTTCAACATTTCTGCTATTTTATTTTGTTATTTTATCAATTTTTGTTTTTGTTTTACATTGTTGATTCCAACAATGTAAAACATACAACAATCAAACATGTTTAACAAGTGGAAAGCATATTTCAATTTTTAACTTCCAAAATTTTGTGAAACCTATCTCATTTAAATAAATGATTTTAAAGTTTGCATTTGAAACATATATCTGAAATATTTTTAAAAATAAAATCCATGTTTTACTTTTAATTGTAATTTTGACACAAACCAATCAGTTATAAAGCCTGTCATATCATATAAATAAGCTGTTAAATATGTACGATTTGAGCCACAATTAAATCAATATTTTTTGAAAAAATATTTAATAAGCAATACTGTTTCCAACATGATTAATATAAAAAATGTATTTAAGCAAAAAATCTGTGCTAATGAGCGAGAGAAAATCCAGAAAAAAGCGATTATTGAATTGAAAAAGAACAAATACGTATTCATCAGAAAACTTGGCTCTGGACATTACGGCGACGTCATTTCGGTAAAGTCGAAAATATATAACATGCCGATGGCAGCCAAAGTCACGCATAAAGATGTTACAACGTTTGGTGAATTATACTTATGGAAGCGTTTGAAGCATCCTAATATCGTTTCCTTGCTTGATATTATACATCGTGATGAAGTCCATATTTTCTTAATGCCTCAACTCGCTGGTAGTTTGGTGTATGCCTTGGAACATCCCCTGTTTCGTGAGAAGGAAGAATTCTTTGAACTAACGATTGATTGGATGCGTGACATGATAAGTGGATTAGAATATCTTCACTCTAATGGAATGTGCCATCTGGATATCAAAAGTGATAATATTTTAATATCACATGACTTTAGGGCTGTATTAGGTGACTTTAGTGCTCTCACTCAAACGAGAAAACCTGTAGACCGGTATGTACTACCCAAGTATTACTGTCCCCCGGAGGTTTGGTCCAGTGTAAAAGGAGAGCGTCCGAAAGTAGATGGCGCCAGTTTTGATGTTTGGGCTGCAGGAATGATTTTCTTCTACTGTTTTTCGAACCGAGATATGGAGCGTCAACTGTGGGGAAGACAGATCTGGATGGTTGACGTATATCCTTTGATGTTTAACTGTTTGCAAGAACCATACTTTACTGAGTTAATAAAAAAAGCCCATCCACACTCCAAGTTAAGTGACGTGAATTGCTCGCTAGCTCTGAATATATTGCGTGGCATCCTTCGTTATAATGCCAAGGATAGACCATTGGCAAAAGATGTTTTGAATCATCCGTTGTTATCAAAAGGTATTCGACCTGGTAATTTGTTTGATGAAGACGTCGTATGGATACAAAACCAGAGAGAAGTCAAGTACAAAATACAGCAATTTAACGAGCCAATATTACTAGAAGTTGACTTTCAAAATGATAAAAAATATTTGAAATATCCCACCTCAGATGAATTCGCACAAAAAGTTGAAGCTAAAAAAGTCATGTTTCAAGATGGAGACATAATCAAAGAATCTGAAAATGCTGCTAAAATACTTACTTCACAAGATCCGGATATCTATATAGATGAATCAGTCAGACTTATAACCCAACATGAGACTGTCAATCTTCCTAATAAAAGAGATTCTGAGATAGAGCACAAAATGCCCAACAAAACAACTAACAATATTTCAGAGCCAGTTGCTTCAGATGATGGGGATATTAATAAAAACATAAAAGTTTCTTTTGAAGCTCAAGATGAGTCGATCAAGCTTGATAATAGCACAGATCCTGAGAAGATGCACAAGATACTCAGTAAAACTCCTGATGATATTTCAGAGTTAATCAACACGCACAATTATGATTCAGATGAAAAAAGAAATTCAGCTCATCGCACATCAAATGTGGAACTATCAGAGGAGCATATGAAGACCGCGAATAGATGTAAAAAGGAAAAATCGCCTATGTTTCACTGGTTTCAGAAAAAAATTGCAACTCTTTCCAAAATATTTTCACGTAAAAGAAATTAAAATACCATCATCTAAGCAAATTTGTAGTATAACCAGATGTATAAAATAGATAGCTATCGAGATAAAAATAGAGAAATGTGTTTAAAAAATAAAAAAATCAAGATTTTCAGCAAAGAGTGTAATTAATAAACACGTTACACATGTTTTAGAACTTCGATATTATTTGATAGTATGATATGTATATGTGTGCGTGTGCTTGAGTGTTGAATGTGAATGTGAATGTTAAAACAAGCAGACAGGCAGACAGATAGATAGGGAAGACTGGGAATAATTGGTTGTTAGTATTGTTATTATTTTTCTCTGAAACAAATTGACTTGATTACAAAAATTTAACAGAAATTATACCCTGTGTGGTGTGTACCTAAGTAGTGTGGATAGATAAAAAAAGGATTTTAAGTAGAAAAGTCCATATTAAAAAGGAATCGAATCATATAGTACCAATGGATATTAAATTCCTGACGGAAGTTAAAATTTAAGCGGTTGATGCTCATAATACTATCGTAGTATTTACATATGTACTTTATTTTTGCATATTAACACATTTCAAAAGTACGATAGAGTTATGAGCGCTTCATATGAAAAACATCAAATTGATATGTAGTTGAAATACATTAAAATTTACTAAATAAACCTATAAAAGTCAATATTAAAAAGGAATCCAATCATATATTTCCAACAGAGATACATAATTGCTTCATAATACTATCGTAGTTTTTACATAATTAACCCTTAAATGTGCGATTTTTTATTTTCTTTCGAAAAAATTATATATGATTCTCTGAAAGGTTTAAAACACAGGAAAAATAATGAAAAAAATCAGAGATACATTTTTCATATGATACGTCAATCTTTTCTTCTGTTGCACATCTGCAATACAAGTAAAAACTACTAACGTGTGGCTGTTTTACACTAAAATAGTGCAAATTAGTAAATACTTTAATAAGTATATCTCCAAATACCTTATTTTATATAATTATTTATTTTATAAAGCTTAACCTTTTACCCTTAAATTCCCATGTTAGAATACGTTCGAAAAATTACGTAGTCCAAAGAATTTGACTTAACACCAGAAAGTTTCAATGGTTAATTTCGCTTTATTTAAATACGGTAAGTCTGTTATTATTTAAAGCAAATATTGCTATTTTAATTTCCTGGTGTGAATTAGGTATATACGAATAACAAAATCTATTAAATTCAAAACACTGTTGTTTGCATATATGCAAAGCTACGCACTAAAGGGTTAACAAATATAAAAAGTACGATAGTGCTATGACTATGAGCGCTTCGTATGAAAAACATCAAATTGATATAATTGAGATACATTAAAATTTACTAAATAAACCCATAAAAATCAATATTAAAAAGGAATCAAGTCATATACTTCCAATAGGGATACATAATTGCTGAAGGAAGTTAAAATTTAAGCAGTTTCATGTTCTTAACACTATCCTAGTTTTTACATAATTAACACGTATAAAAAGTACGATAGTGTTATGACTATGAGCGCTTCATATGAAAAACATCAAATTGGTATAATTGAAATATATTAAAACATACTAAATAAACCTATAAAAGTCAATATGAAAAAGGAATCAAATCATATAGTTCCAGTAGGGATACATAATTCCTGATAGAAGTTAAAATTTAAGCAGTTTCTTTTTACATATGTATTTCTTTTTTTTTACACATTAACACATGTAAAAAGTACGATAGTGTTATGAGCGCTTCATATTAAAAAAATCAAATTAATATAATTGAAATACATTTAAATTTCTTAAATAAAACTATAAAAAAAAAGCAATATTAAAAATGAATGAAATCATATACTACCACTAGGGATACATAATTTCCGAGGGAAGTTAAAATTTAAGCTGCTGTATGTTAATAATACCATCGTAGTTTTTACATATACAGTGCTGGGAAAAATTTAAGATCACATCCTAATTTTGTTGTTTAAATAAAATTCCAAAAAGAGTTGCATATCTTGAATCTATACACATATATCTGATATTACAGGTGAAGTTAATTAAATTGTAAATGATAAAATATTTTTATCTACAAGTGTTAAAAATCTTGTAATATTAACAAGTGGAAATAAGTTTAGGACCAGTAGTTTCTTTTAAATCTAGCATAACAAGATCATATCATTACTGTAGTATTTTATGTAGGATTCATCTTTGACGATGATTATAGGATAGTAGTCTCCAGATTGGAAATTTTGCTTTGAGCATGCGTCGCAGGAAATGTTTGACTGAAGAAGAAAAAAGTAAAATTGTGGTCTTTTTCGATTACGGGCTGAGTAAAAGGCAAATAGGCCTAAAAGTAAATAAATCTAAAACTGTTGTGCACAATATTTTTTCAGATCCAGTGAACTATCGAAAAAAAAAAAAAAAAAAAAAAAGAAAAAAAAAAAGAAAAAGAAAAGTGCTTATACTGATGGCATTGAGCTCACAAGCTATTCACACTAATTTTATATTACACTCTTATATAAATAAAGATATTTGTTGTAATATTATACTCTTATATCAAAGGATAATGCCCCTCGAAAAATAAAGAAATCGACAAAAAAACCCATTTAGTTAAATTAGGGGGGGGGAGGTAGCTTCTCCATCTCCCCCCCCCCTTTATACTTGACCAATGAACCTCCAAATCTGACCATTGAAGCACTTTATCAGAATAAACCAGTATACCAAATTTGAAGCAAATCGGATAATTCTGCATGAACAAACCCATTTATCTAAATTAATGGGACATTAGCCCATCGTTCCCCCCCTCTCTATACTTAGCCAATGAACATCAAAAACTAATCAGGGAAGCGCCTGATCAGAATGCACCTCTATACATCGTTTGAAGCAAATCGGACATTTCTATCAAGAGTAAACGCTTTATGTACATACATAGGTACGTGCATACAGAACCTGCGGTCAAATTAGCTCTCAGGCTTTGATAGCCTGTGAGCTAAAAGACGCACGGCCATGGAAATTCTTAACCCTGTGTAAACGGAACGTTATTAGAATGACGGTTCAAGATTTTGCCTATTCTTCTACAATAAAATATTCTCTAAGACTCTCAGTAACATCTAGAACTGTTAGATATGAGTTAAAAAGTACTGAATTCTCGAAATATGCTAAATTCAAAGCGAAGACGAAACTATAAAAGCATCACATTGATGCAAGACTAAAATTCGCATCATCCAATGTCTTAAATGGCGAAATGTCTATGGCGAAAATCGGTGTTTACTGATTAAAAATCATTCAACCTTGATGGACCGAATGGTTTAAGATATTACTGGTATGATTTCCGATGTGAGCCATATCTGCGTTCAAGACGTGTGCAAGAAAATGGCTCAGTTATGATTTTTGCAACCTTTAATGCAAAAGAAAAAACAAGATTGGTTTTCCTCAAGGCAAAGATGAACGCCTCTGTGACTATCAAGATATTCTTGGTATTAATTTTATTCCACTTAAGAGCAGTGATGGGATTAAAATAATTTAACAACCGGTTCGCTGCCCGAATGATTTTTGATGTACAAAAATGAAAGAAAAATGAAGCATCACACATAGATTATGAAACACTTTCCAATAGTATAAGAACTTTGTTAAAAAGAACTTTGATCCTTTGGTATGGTGAAAAAAATCCTGAAACATGTTGCCCCATAAAAGAACGTTAATAAATATTCGGCAATCATGAAACCCTGATCATAATTTCTATCAGAAAATGCATCAAAACAATAAACAATATAATATAAAAATAGCAAAAATGTAAGTTTAAGAATTAACCCATGTTCATGACCTAAAGTTGTATATAACACATTTAGAAAAATATTATCCATGCTATAGCTAGTGAGACAAATTTTTGCAAGACCAAAACTTCTCGAGTTATGACATTTAGGAATTTTTGCCATTTCCTTCTATATATATATATATAAAAGTTTTGATTTGGAAATGGACCAATGAAAATCTGCGTAGATCATCCGGGTATACTCCTGTTAGATCGGCATACATATTTTTTATGACCGGTGGTCTTTCTTCGTTAATATTAAGAAAACTGTTTCATACAAAAATATGAAAATCTGTGGTATTATAGAGACATGTTTGATAAACACGCTGATACAGACAGTTTTTAAATCGAATAATTATTTTAAGAGATATTTAATTTTAAAGAGGGTCAAAATCGTTCCATCAAAAAAGTTTTATAGGAGAAAAACTATACACAGGAACTTCAACATTTTTAGATCATTTTATGCATTGGAAGTTCCAGATGTGCAGACAGCAATTATCTTTTTTATTTGATTTTGGTTTAATGTTTTTTTTTTTTTAAAGTACTTTAACTTCCGGAACCGGTTTGAACCGGTTGTGAAATTGAAACCAGCCTATATGAAAAAAAAAAAAATCCCTGCCGGCTCGGGCCTACAGGCGGAGGTAGATTTCGATGTTAAGTACTAAATTCTCCAACAAAACTTAAATCAAGATTAGAGATAAAACCCAGTTTCTTCACAAAGAGCGAGCTGTAGGGAGCTAAACTTTTTGTGAAAATCGTAATATACACGAATACACACACACATATATATGGAATAGGTTTAATAAATGGCTACAAAAAATTCAGAGAACCTTAAAGTGTTAAAATATGTTAATATTTCCATAGTCGGGTTTTTATCATGTTTTAATACGTTTCTTCAAACTTACATGGCGTTACATATTCACCTGCTGAGGTCCATTATATTTCCAATGTGACGCAATATACATATTTTTTTAATTCGTCAAACTATTTATTTTGAGTTTTCAAGCTGAAATCTTGCTCTAGGAAACTTATGACGTAATATTTAATTTGTTTTCAATTTGTCAAACTATTTAATTTTACACGTGAAAATTTTGCAAAAGAAAAATAATTGTTGTGGTGAGAATTTTATTATTTGCTTTTTTTTTTAATTGTTGGCAACTGCTATAACGAAAAACTTTTATTTTTTTCCTGCCATTGTTGTGCAAGAGCTGGTTTTATCAGAATAATGTTAAGACAGTATTCAAAATTTTGAACCCTTTCCATTTCCACCCTCTTGGGCCGATTTCGCCCATTTTCAATCCCCGACGAGATATTAGCCATCTCAAAGTTGTTGGCGAGTTTGAAGATGATTCGTGCATAATTGCGACTTTTATCGTGCGGACAAAATTTAGTGCATACATACATACATATATATACCGGGTGTCCCAAAAAGGACTGACTGATTTTAAAATTCAATAACTTGCAAACAGTGACAGATATTTAAAAAATTCTTGCAGGAGGGTTATGCATAAGGTCAAAAGTTTTATTACAGTGATTTTCGATTTTAGTTCGATTTACAAACAATAGATGGCGCTGTAAGCAATAGTCGCTAAATACAGGCTCAATTTCTGGTCCTTTCTCTTGTTCCATGGTGAAAAAGGAGATGGAAATGTATTATCCGGGCCACGAAGTACCAAAAATCGACCCTGAATTCAGCGTCTATTGATCGCAGCGCCATCTATTGTTTGTAATTCGATCTAAAATTGAAAATCACTGTAAAAAAACTTTTGACCTTATGCATAACCCTCCTGCAAGAATTTTTTAAATATCTGTCACCGTTTGCAAGTTATTGAATTTTAAAATCAGTCAGTCCTTTTTGGGACACCCGGTATATATATATATATATATATATATATAATCATTTATATAGAATAAAATGTTTATGTTCTTCTCCTCTAATTAACAATAATATTAAAAAACTAATTTATGATGCATTAAATCATGGTTTTCCAAAAAAATTCATATATTCATTAATATACAATTAGTACTTTTCTTACATGATCTATTAAAACAAATTAACACATGCGTAAACAAAATTACAAAAAAATTATAAAATAAAAAAAATATCTATAAAAAATTAAAAATTGTAAAATAATATAAAAAAAATATTATAGGTTGGTTGGGTGGGTAGATGTTAGAGTACGGAGGAGGGTGGTGTTGTCTGGATAATACGCAATGGTTAATTATATATATATATAAAAAAAATGGGGGCTCTTGTATTATTTTTGTTACGTATTTTATATGGATGTTGATTTGATATTTTATATGTAATTGGAGAATTTCATTAATATTATAATTAGCCTAATTATTGATTAATCTAATTTACAATTATTTGTTATTAAATTTTAAATTTACTAAGGACAATATCATATTAATTACTAATAGTATGCCATTCTTATAGTGAATAATATACATATAAGTATGTATAATATAAATATAGTTATACTGTATGCATTAAAATTGGGTAATTATTTTTATTATTATTACTCTATTCTTTTTAATATTTATTATCGGTTTACTGTTTTTGAATGTCCCACATTCATACTTTATGGTTTTTTATGGATGTCTGAAGATAATCCACACTCTATATTTGTGCTTTTTAAGTAATGGGTATTTAAGTATCATTTAACCTTCTATTTACTTCCACATGTTTATTATTTCCTGTTCTTTTTATAAATATCTGATATATAATTCATAAAAAATAATTTTTATATTTAATAATTATTTATATTAATTATTACTGAATTTTATTTTGTTTTATAGCATATAGCTATATGCTATATATTATCAATGTTCTAGAATTATTTATTTCTTAGTTTAGTTTAAATAAGTTAGCTAATAGAATATATTGTATGCTTTTAAATTTTATTTACAATAGTTTTTAAATACATTGTGTGGTTTATATTCGGTTTATAATTCTCTCTATATAAGGATATGTTTGGTTTTGCTGTTTATACAGTTATTTACATTCAAATGCTTACAATTATTTATACAGTTATTTACATTCAAATGCTTACAAATATTTATCTTGCGTTAGTTGTTTAATAGAAGTAATACTAGATGGCAGCACTAAATTTGTCTCTTTAAGATAGCTCCAATTGTTAATTTTTGTAGCTCCATTTCAGTTTTAATTTAATACACCAGGGGGTATTTTTAGCTAAATTTTGACGATATTGTTAAACTGTTATTAATTAATTTAATAGTGCATTTTAAATAATGTAATTAATATCTATTTATTTTATATTAGATTAAATGTGTTTAACAAGGTATTTCAAATTTTATTTCAAAATGTATTAACTGCATCCTTTGGTATCATTTGCTGTGATTTCTTAACTGTTATATTCACCTTAATCTTTTTGATATACTGGCAGCCATGTGCGCGTGGTTTTTTGTAAAATACTGAAATATTAATCGGTATGGTGTTTATTATTTATATTTTATATCCTATAAATATTTAAATACGTTTTATTGATTCTTCCATTTCATATTATTTGTTTCTATTCTGCTTTCATTTTTAATCAATTCACTTGATTTTATGGTTGTTTGGGCACAGGGGAAAATAACTTTTAGCTTTAGCTTATTTTTCCCACAGAAAACAACCATTTTGCTTATATCATTGAATTCTGTGCCCTTGATAACGTAATTCAATGTATAAGCTTTTCAATTTTTGTCGGTGTCCACTTTTTTCTTTTTCTTCCATAATAATTCTTATATATATATATATATATTTTTTTAAATACTTACAGCTTTAATTCATAATATTTGACGGTGGAAGGTTATGTTTAATTAATGGTTATATATATATATATATATATATATAAACTTTTTAGGTGGGGGTGGTTTTGGGTTCCTGGGGTCCTATAATGAAAAGTTATGAAGGAATTTTTCAAAAGTCGCACCATGGTAACGACTGCAATAGGTAGTATTTCTTACGAAATCTACCTAAAATTCAGAGAACCTTAAAGTGTTAAAATGTGTTAATATTTCCATAGTCGGGTTTTTATCATGTTTTAATACGTTTCTTCAAACTTACATGGCGTTACATATTCACCTGCTGAGGTCCATTATATTTCCAATATGACGCAATATACATATTTTTTTAATTCGTCAAACTATTTATTTTGAGTTTTCATGCTGAAATCTTGCTCTAGGAAACTTATGACGTAATATTCAATTTGTTTTCAATTTGTCAAACTATTTAATTTTACACGTGAAAATGTTGCAAAAGAAAAGTAATTGTTGTGGTGAGAATTTTATTATTTGTTTTTTTTTTTTTAATTGTTGGCAACTGCTATAACGAAAAACTTTTATTTTTTTCCTGCCATTGTTGTGTAAGAGCTGGTTTTATCAGAATCATGTTAAGACAGTATTCAAAATTTTGAACCCTCCCCATTTCCACCCTCTTGGGCCGATTTCGCCCATTTTCAATCCCCGCCGAGATATTAGCCATCTCAAAGTTGTTGGCGAGTTTGAAGATGATTCGTGCATAATTGCGACTTTTATCGTGCGGACAAAATTTAGTACATACATACATGCATACATATATATATAAACTTTTTAGGTGGGGGTGGTTTTGGGTTCCTGGGGTCCTATAATGAAAAGTTATGAAGGAATTTTTCAAAAGTCGCACCATGGTAACGACTGCAATAGGTAGTATTTCTTACGAAATCTACCTAAAAAAACTATAACCAATATAGGTAGATTTCGTAAGAAATACTACCTATTGCAGTCGTTACCATGGTGAGACTTTTGAAAAATTCCTTCATAACTTTTCATTATATGACCCCAGGAACCCAAAACCACCCCCCACCTAAAAAGTTTATATATATATATATTATATGTATGTATGTATGTACTAAATTTTGTCCGCACGATAAAAGTCCGAATTATGCACGGATCTTCTTCAAACTCGCCAACAACTTTGATATGGTTAATATCTCGGCGGGGATTGAAAATGGGCAAAATCGGCCCAAGGGAATGGAAATGGGGAGGGCTCAAAATTTTGAATACTGTCTTAACATGATTCTGATAAAACCAGCTCTTACACAACAATGACAGGAAAAAATAAATATTTTTCGTTATAGCAGTTGCCAACAATTAAAAAAAAAGCAATAAAATTCTCACCACAACAATTGCTTTTCTATTCCAAGATTTCACGTGAAAAATTTAATTAAATAAACAGTTTGACGAATTGAAAACAAATTGAATATTACGTCATAAGTTTTCTAGAGCAAGATTTCTGCATGAAAACTCAAAATGAAATAAATAGTTTGACGAATTAAAAAAATATATATATATTGCGTCATATTGGAAATATAATGGACCTCAGCAGGTGAATATGTAACGCCATGTGAGTTTGAAGAAACTTATTAAAACATAATAAAAACCCGACTATGGAAATATTAACATATTTTAACACTTTGAGGTTCTCTGAATTTGCTTTAGCCATTTTTAAACCTATTCCATTTACATGCGTGTGTGTATTCGTGTATATTAGAATTTTCACAAAATGTTTAGCTCCCTTAGAGCTCATTCTTAGTGAAGAAACTGGGTTTATCTCTAATCTTGATTTAAGTTTTGTTGGTGAATTTAGTACTTAACTTCGAAATCTACCTCCGCCTGTAGGCCCGAGCCGGCAGGGATTTTTTGAAAAAGTAAAAACTAGCCCGGTTGTAGATCGTCCTCAGCTATCCGATAAAAAAAAAAAAAAATCATTTGAAAATATGAATATTCAAGCGACATATTTGAAAATAACTTCTCCATAGGATTAACAGTATCATCCGGGTGTTTTTGAGTGACTAGTGTAGGCTCTTAAGGCTGCTAGTCTTAGTAAAAAAAAAAAAAAAAAAAAAAAAAAAAAACAGGCCAGAAATTTGTAAAATACAAAGTATCATGATTCAGCAAGTTTAGATCATACAATGTTACAATGTCTTTTCATTTCTTAGAGCTGGAAAAATATTTTTCTAAATATAAATTATAAGACTAGAGGGGCTTATCAAAATTTTGGATTTGTTGCATTTACGAAAATAACTACTTTCATTTAAAAAACTGCTAAGATATGAAGAACAATATAAAAAAATGTGCACTTGGAAGTATATATCTAAATCTGACGATTTAAGTATTAGCTATAGATCAGCGATAACAGGGAACATTCCGTGCCAAAGCAAAGTACCCTTTATTCGAATAATAGCGTTGCCTGGGCCCGTGATGAAACCGAAAGCGAGCGAAACCGCGAAGAAACACCCAGGTTTTCATTGATTTCGTCGAAATTTCACACATTTTATTTTGTAAAAAAATATTTCTACCCGTCCGAATGTTTCAAAATTTTTGTAGATGATGTAAATTTGATCTATTGAGAATCTCAATACCATCTGAATTTGAGATACTCTTAAAAGATTGTGTGCATAAGCGGTCGTTTATTTACTTTTAGCGTAGAAAAATATCGTCTCCTTGAGGCGTGAAATGACCTGCATTTGCCGGTATATTTGTAAGGGTTAAAATTCCTATTTTTTAAAACAGATTGTCCCATCGATAAGAAGATGGTTTCAGATTTACGAACATATTATTGGTTTGCCAGTACTTCTAAAATTTCGCCCTGAAGGAGCGAAACCCCAATGAAACACTCAGATTTTTCTAATTTCGTCGAATATTTTACACATTTTATGTGGTAAGAAATATTTCTACCCGTTCGAACGTTTCAAAATTTTTGTAGGTGATGTAAATCTGGTCTATTTATTAAGATGCTAAAAAAAGAATACGGTCGTTTAGTTATTTTTAGCGTAGAAAAAATATCGTCTTCGTGACGCGCGAAGTGACCTGCGTTTATCGGTGTATTTGAAAATGTTAAAATTCATATTTGTTTTAAACCAATTGCACCACCGATTAGAAAAGGGTTTCACTGTAAGAACATATTTTTGGTTTGTCGGTACCTCCTAAATTGCGTCCTGGAGGGGCATTGCAATAAGGGAGAAAAAGTTTTTTGGAAAAACGACCTTTTTTGAAAATTGTTTTTCAAGCGGTTAACTGCGATATTTTTTCTAATTGATTGCGGCATTTGAGACGTAGATCTTTCAACATATGTCTTTCATTTTTAACTTTACTACGCGGCTTGGCCGATGTAAGTTAATAAATAAGGACAAAATACCCCCGAAATTTCCTCTTTTCGTTATTCATTTTCAAATGATGCATAAATAAGGCTTCTGTGCGTACGCCAGAGTTTTTTCTTTCTCGCAAGGACCGAGTTGAGTTTTTAATGAGAATGAGTTGCGATTTTTAATTAATAACTCAACTAATTATTAGAATTTTAAAATTCTGTGTGTCAGTGCATCAGGAGACATTTTGAGCTAGCCTCACAAAAATTTTCAGTCTCGTACGTGCCGTAGAGTTTGCTAGCCATCGCACACACACAGACAGAGCAAAACTTTCTTTTATTAATATAGATAAGTAGTTAGTGTAATTTTCAATAACCTTACCATATAACTGGGATTAGCCTAGGACTGTCAATTTAGTTACCAAAATTCTTTAAAATTTCGCTTAAGTTGAATTTTCTCTTACAGGACTCACGAAGAAAAAATATATTATTGTTCCAAATGAAATATTATTTTATTAAAGGAAATTAATCAGGATTTATCACAAAGTTATGCCTACAAAACAATGCTCTGCAGATAAACATTTAAAGAAAGCAAATTAATGTAAATGCGATTTTCGCATTTAAAGTATCATTTTAACAACTGGTTCGCCGAACTCAAGACAAATTAACAACCGGTTCTACCGAACCAGTGCGAACCGGCTGAATCCCACCAAGAGCCTACGCTAGTATATCAAAAAGACCCGGATGATAATGTTAATCCTATGGGCAGGGCCATAGCTAAGACATTTTCTTCGGGGGGAGAAGACCTTAAATTGACAAGTCAAATTTCAATATTTGCCAACTAGTTTTATAATTTTGCCAACTTACCACAATTAAAAAATGTAATATATTTCCTATTGCTAAAAAGTTTAATAATATTGCCAATTAAATTTGAAACACTTGCCAAGTCTATCAGAAATAGAAAATGTATTATAATTTTCATTAAAGTTTTAAACAAATTTGCCAACTAAGTTTGTAAATTTGCCAAGTGTAACAGCATTCGCGAACGTTTTTTTTTTTTTTTTTTTTTTTTTTTTTTTTTTTTTTGGGGGGGGGGGGTCCCCCTGTACCCCCCTTAGCGAGGCCCCTGCCTATGGGGAAGTTATTTTCAAATATCTCGCTTGAATTTTGATATTTTCGAATGATTTTTTTTTTGCATAGGATAGCTGTGAACGATCTACAACCGGGCTAGTTTTTACTTTTTACTTTCTTCTATCTTGACAAGAAGAAAGTATTGGTTTCATGAAAATTTTCGAATTCCAGTTTTCGACGGATTTATACGTTTTATGGGTCAGAGATTCCAAAAAACATGTTTTTACAAAATGTCTGTCTGTGAGTCTGTCTGTCTGTCCGTCTGTCTGTCTGTATGTGACACAAATTTTGTGGGCGCTCTATCTCAAGAACTAATGCACAGAATTTAATAAAAATTTATATTCAGGTAGTCCCTGATATAGATTAATGTTGATTAGTTTTTGGTGTAAATCGCCCTGCAGGTGGCGCTGCTATGTAGCATTTTTCAGGATTTCCGCAAAAGCTCTATCTCAAGAACTAATGCACGGATTTTTATAAAACTTCAGATTCCGTTAATCCTTGATATGAATTGGTGCTGGTAACGTTTTGGTGCAAATCGCCCAACAGATGGCGCTGCTATGCTGCATTTTGTAGAATTTACACGATTTTCGTAATAGCTCAATCTCAAGAAATAATGCACGGATTTTCATCAAACTTCAGATTCAGTTAGTGCTTGAAATGAATTGACGTTTTGCCTCTTGTGATGTAAATCGCTCAACAAGTGGCGCTGCTATGCTGCATTTTTTGAGATTTCCGCAATAGCTCTATCTCAAGAACTAATACTTGGGTTTTCAACAAACTTCAGAATCAGGTATACCTGGATATGAATTAGTGCTGTTTATGTTTTGGTGTAAATCGCTCAACAGGTGGCGCTGCTATGCAGCATTTTTCACGATTTCCACAATAGCTCAATGTCCAGAACTAATGCACGGATTTTCATCAACCTTCAGATTCAGTTAGTCCTTGACATGAAATGATGTTTTGTACCTTTTCGTGTAAATCGCTCAACAGGTGGAGCTGCGGTGCTTCATTTTTTGTGATTTCCACAAAGCTCTAGCTCCAGAACTAATGCACCGATTTTCATCAAGCTTCAGATTCCGCTATACCTTAATATGAATTAGTGCTGTTTGTGTTTTGGTGCAAATCGCTCAACAGGTGGCGTTGCTATGCTGAATTTCTCAGAATTTCCCCTACAGCTCTATCTCAATAACTAATGCACGAATTTTCATCAAACTTCGAATTCAGGTATACTTTGATACGAATTGGTTCTAAATTGATGTAATTTCTTATACTATTTAAATCATTTAATTGACGTGATTTATATAGAAGAAAGTTTTGTGATGGCCACAACATACTAGTTTGATTTTGGTTTAATGTTTTTTTTAAAAGTACTTTCACTTCCGGAACCAGTTTGAACCGGTTCTGAAATTAAAACCAGCCTATATGGAAAGAAAAAAAAAACTATAACCAATATTGAAAAAGTAAAAACTAGCCCGGTTGTAGATCGTCCTCAGCTATCCGATGAAAAAAAAAATCATTTGAAAATATCAATATTCAAGCGAGATATTTGAAAATAACTTCTCCATAGGATTAACAGTATCATCCGGGTCTTTTTGAGTGACTAGTGTAGCTCTTAAGGCTGCTAGTCACTCAGCTTCCGAATTCCCCTCGGTAATGTTAAGTCTATGGGCGTTTGATGCTTTCGTATATTTAAAATATCTCCTCGGGAAATTAATATTTTTAACTCCTTTTATCCGTGTATTCTTCTTAAAGGAAGTCTCTTTTTTTCTTAGTCCTGAAAATATTCTTAAAATCTATGCTTAATTTAATATGAAGTGTTGAAATTTTATTCCCATTTCGTCTGTTTTTAAAATTTAAAATATTAAATTAAACATAGATTTTAGAAATATTTTGACAACTAAGAAAATAAATGACATCCTTTAAGAAGAAAATACTGAAAAAAAAGAAGTAAAAAATATTAATTCCCTGGGGAGACATTTTAAATATAAGAATGCATCAAACGTCCATAGACTTAACATTACCGAGGGGAATTCAGAAGCTCAGTGACGAGCAGCCTTTAAACAAGTAAATAATCTACAAATGCTCAAAAATTTTTTTTGAAAAGGATTTAAGTTAAATACTTATGAAAATTTCACACTTCTTTTGAGCATTTTTAGGCATTTTGCAAACTTAGATGAAAATAACATGCCATTTATTTGTTTTCTATGAACGAAAAAAAAAAAAAAAAAAAAAAACATTCAGCTACTAAGCAGTGATGTGCAAATGTAAAAAAATCGGACATTTTAGTTTTAATAAGGAAAAGAACAGGGGTCGCCGTATGGGGACCCAGGGACCGAAGAGGTTAAAGATGAATTTTCGGATGAGAATTTGGTGTTTCTGCAAGATAACGCTGCTATTCAAAAGTCTGTGTCAACTTAAGTTTGGTTACCTGCAAACAACATTAAAATTTTGGACTTTCCATCTAAATATTCTGACCTGAATCCCCTATTAAACTTGTAGGATTTTTTTTCCCCCATTAAACTTATGCCAACAAAAAGTAGTCTGATTCGATTGTTTATTTGAAAGCAGCCATTTTGGAAACATGGAACCAAATAATCATTTTTACATGCAAAAAACTGGCCAAATTCTTCTCAAAGCATATTTTGAAAATAATCTGTGTTCAAGGAAAGCAAACAATACGTAAAATTGATGTACAAATACTTTGCATCTGTAATTTAAATATTAAATGCACTGATCCTAAACTTTTCCGCATAAAGTTGTGTTATCTAGAAATTTATTTTTACTTCTTTTTTTTTTTTTTTTTTTTTTTTTTTTTTTTTTTTTTAAATGTTACTGTAATTTAAAACAAATAGCAAAATTTGCATAACTTTATGTGTGTAATTTTATAAGGATATTAATTTTGCTGTTTTTGTTTGATAGTCCTAAACTTTTTATCCAGCACTTTATACTTTATTTTTACATATTAACAAATGTAAAAAGTACGATAATGTTGTGAGCGCTTCAAATATAAACAAGTCGGAAATTGTACGTGAAACGTGGCAAATGAGGTTGGTTCGTACTATAACTAGTTTTATAAATATTCAGATCTTGGTGCGATAGCTGTTGCATTCTTATGCAAAAATGCATGAACAAAATTTATTACGACTCTATATATTAAATTCAGTCATACGAAAATAATACGACTCCACCTTAAATAGGACGTCATCACCATGGCAACTTAGAATCACGACCCATCATGGGATATCATTGAATTAATGACGTATGACAGGATGTAACAGAATGAAGAAAACTTTTATTAATATCTTTTTAAGTTTTGATTCGATGTTCGTAAAATTTGAAATGACTCGACAAAATTCTGCAACGATTCTATGTATCAAATTTCAAACCATTCGGTTGGGTAGTTTTTGCTCTGTTAGACGGACAGACACACGGACAGACAGACGGACGGACCTGACAACGACTATAGGTGCTACGTATTTATATAATTACGAACGCACCTAAAAATCAAAGTGATATAATTGAAAAACATTAAATTTTGTGAAATAAACCTATATTTCAGATAAGATCTGAAACATAGGTGATCTGATCACCTTTAAGGAAAAAAAAATTAATAATAATCAAACGAGCTGTAAATACTGACCTTTAATTATATTAAAATATTAATTTTTTTTATTGTATAGGGTAGTTGTGGGGCAAAAATCAATGCTTATCTATTACGTCTTTTGCTGAACTTTTTGATTTATGTCCCCTATTCCTCTCTTTTTTACCTGACTGCCAAGAAGGGTTATGTGTTTCACGCGTATCTGGATATGTGGATTTCTTTATACCCTCGAAGCATCCCAACCGCTGGCTGGATTTTAATGAATGAGGTTATCGATTCGTCTTAACCGTCCGAGGGTTATAGGCTAGGTTTTGTTTTTATAAATTCGAAAGGGCGTCCTTAAAATAAAAAATGGCGGTAGAGACGAAAAAAAAAAAAAAAATTACGCACCCTATTGGGTGGCATATCATTGGATAGGTCTTTCAAAATGAAGACGATGTTTCATTGATTATTTTACAGTCAGAAGCTCCGTTTAAATATTGCACAACCTGGAAGCTGTGTAGGTAGGATCTCTAGTTTTACTGCAACTTTAACCATCCTAGACATCTATAGGCCTCATCAAAACAGCGTTTATTGATAGGAACTAACAATTAAACGCAACTTAAAAGTCATCAATACAAGTAAATAATAATAAAAAAATAGGTAAGTAATATAAAAAAATAGTTTCATAGTGATGAGAAATAATTAATTATTTTTACGCAGTCGGGTTTTTGATTTTTTAAATTTAATTAATATTATTTAATAAGAGTTTTACACAAGGTTTGAATGCTTATATGGGCAACATCTTGCCCATAAATTTCTTAGAAATCATTAATTTTATTTTAGCTCAACTATATTTACTTTTTTTTTTCATTTTTGTTTATTTTTCTATTTGTACAATTGCTTTTTTCTCAATATTACCTTTTACTTAGACAACTTTTTTTTTGCTAGGTGATAAAACAATTTTTCTAAGCTGCACTTTATAATTAATTTTTATCATAATGTTTTGCTGTAATTACACGCAAAATTTGTTTAAGTTATTAATTTAATTTTTTTTTTCTGGAAAAATTATTGTTCCCTAGTAGGTAAATTGGTAATCAGTATAAGAATGATTAATTGTTCTTATTTATTTTGGTTAAAGGAAATTCTTCTGTAGAACTTATCTCATGTACTTCAACTTTGAGCAATTAATCAATAAATCAACCGTTGTGAATCATAAGAACAAAAAATATTCATTGAATCCTAGCAATTTATGTTTTTGTCAAATATTTTTATTTGAGGTAAAGAAGTGCCGATCTTTTAATAGTTTTTGTCCCCCCCCCCCCCCCAATAGAAATGTTGAAAATGCACCTATGTTTGTGATAAAAGTGATTTGGAACATAAAACTGTATTTATTTTTATTTATAAATATTTTTTGCTCGATTTTTTTTTCCAGAAATAGATTATGAAACGCTTTCCAACACTTTCAGACAGATATCGTTAAGAAATTTAATTTTTTCATACATGAAAAGAAATATTCAAATAAACAATTTAAGCAAGAGCAAAAAATCTTGCATCAGGCATAGATTATGAAATACTTTCCAAAACTAAAAGTATATTGTTATGAAATTCCGTTTTTAACAATTTCGAACATAATTGAAAAAAGTCCTTCCGGCCAGAGCCGGGAGGAAGAGGTAGCTTTCATATTCCTTATTTTAAAAAAGTCAACTTATATTATTCAAACACACGAAGCTCAATTAAGTGGAAACCGAATGTAGGAGATTCAATACTAATTTTTATCAATACTAAATCATTATGAATGAGAATTTCGCGAAATTAGTCAGCTTTATCCAAGCTGCTTTTATTTAAAGTAACTTATATTTGGCTGCCAAATTCGGCGATTTCTTAAAGTGCCTGCCATTTTAAGACAACATGGTGGATCAGGCTAACCAGTGAACTTGGTCGAGACCTTAGTAATTGCTATGCACATGCTCACTCACATCGGAATCGGTTGATATATACGAGTGCTGTCGCAGGCAAAAAATCAGATTTTTCAAAATGTCACCCACGTTAGAAATTGAAACTGCTATATCTGAGCCATTTTTTAAGATAAAGACAAACAAAAAATGCTCCTGAATCCTTATATCAAGGTCAAATACTTAAGAAAGAAACCTTTGTCAATTTCTATTTTTCTTGCACCTCACTTTAAATATATATATTTTTTAATTTAATGGCCGCCATTTTGAAACAAGATGGCTGATGAAGCTGGCCAGCAAACTTGGTCGAGATATTGATGTATACTATCCACATGCCTTCTCCCATCGAAATAGGCGAATACGTGTGGTATCGCGAGACAAATACAAGATCGTTTCAAAGTGTTAGCCATGATAAAAATTCAAAGTGCAATAATTCAACCACTTTTTAAGATATAAACAAAAGAACAAATTTTCAGAAACAAAAACTGCTCCAGAATCTTTGTATCAAGGCCAAACACATAAAAAAAAATCTTTTTCATTTTCCAATTTTTTAATACCTCATTTTAAATTTTAAATTACATTTTTTTTTAAATGGCAACCCTTTTGAAACAAGATGGCGAATGAAGCTGGCCAACGAACTCGGTCGAGACATTGGTATGTACTATGTACAGACAAAGTTACATTCAAATCGGTTCATAAATACGCCTTTACGCGTGACAAAAATCAGGTCGTTTTAAAATGTCAGCCACAATAGAAATTTAAAATGTTATAACTCAGCCATTTTTTTAGATATAGACGAAACAATACCTGTTCCGGAATCTTTGTATTAAGGTCAAACACATACGAAAAAACTCTTTTTCATTTTCCAATTTTTTGGTATCTCATTTCAAATTTAATTTTTTTTAATTTTTTTTAAATGACCGCCATTTTGAAACAAGATGGCGGATGAAGCTGGCCAACGAACTCGGTTGAGTTATTTGTATGTACTATGTACACACCAAGGTACATCCAAATCGGTTCATAAATACGTCTGTTATCACGTGGCAAAAATCAGGGCGTTTCAAAATGTCAGCCACACTAGAAATTCAAAATGCTATAACTCAGCCATTTTTTAAGGTATAGACGAAACAAAAACTGCTCCCGAATCTTTTTATCGAGGTCAAACACATAAGAAAAAAATATTTGTTCAATTTTCAATTTTTTGGTACCACATTTCAAATTTAAATTTTTCTTAAAATTTTAAATGGCCGCCATTTTTAAACAAAATGGCGGATGAAGCTGGCCAACGAACTCGGTCGAGACATTGGTCTGTACTATGTATAAACGAAGTTACATCCAAATCGGTTCATAAATACGCCTTTTATCGCGTGACAAAATTCAGGACGTTTCAAAATGTCAGCTTCGCTAGAAATTCGAAATGCTATAACTCAGCCATTTTTTAAGATATAGACGAAACAAAAACTGCTTCGGAGTCTTTGTATAAAGATCAAATACATAAGAAAAAAATATTTTTCCATTTTCAATTTTTTTGTACCATATTTCAAATTTTAAATTTTTTAAAATTTTTTAAATGGCCGCCGTTTTGAAACAAAATGGCGGATGAAGCTGGCCAACGAACTCGGTCGAGACATTGGTATGTACTATGTACACACCGAATTACATCCAAATCGGTTCATAAATACGAGAGTTACAGTGTGACATAGGTCAGATATATATATATATATATATATATATATATATATATATATCAATTTTGAACAGAGGGTGGTTTCGGGGTCTGGGGGTCATGATCGATGAAAATATACCAAAATTTTTTGAAATCGCTTTCCTCCGAACGGCTGCAATAGGTAGCTTTTTGTAAAGAAAGCTACCTAATTGTTTATGAATTCGGTTTGTCTGTCCGTCTGTCTATCCGCACTCTAACTCGTGTCAATATAGTCCGATTGCCATGAAATTGATATATGTTATTGGGATTCACTATCGCATGCTCGATATTGAAAATAAAGTGTGTAGTATTTACTGTTCATTTACAGGACACTCAAAACAATTCCGTTACATTACGGTCTATGGGGTAAAATCGTTTGCGGTGTATTTTAATAATGTTATACTATTTTAAATATATTGAAATGGATAGATATCATTGAAGTGTAGCACAAGTTTCTTACTATAGAAAGTGGTGAGCATAGAATTTATCGTTCAATTACAGGGACACACGATGACCTGTTTTGAGGAAAACTGTAACCTTTAGTGTAACATAATTGAAAAACTCTGCAAACGATTTTTGCCTACAGACCGTAATGAGTTTCTTTTGTGTGTCTGTGAAAACAGTCCACTTTAATAATGTATATTAATTTAAATATGTTTTAGTATTGTAACATCATTAAAATGCACAGCAAAATATTTTTCCTCCATAGACTATAATGTAACGGAATTTTTTTATGTATTCTTGTAAATGAATTGTTAATGCTATACGCGTTACATTTTCAATAGCAAACATGCTACAGAAAACATATTATAGTAAACAGTAGTATAATAACATATATAAATCACGTGATAATCCGAACATATTTACTTTAGTTAGAGTAAGAAGAGGCGGGAGACAGACAGGCGAACCGAAATCATAAGCACTTTTGAACTACTTTTACTTTATTTACTTTTGTTGAAAAAAATTTAAAAGTTTGGTTTTAAGTACATTCCACACATCCCGATTATTATTTAAACTCTCGTAAACTAAATCAGCCAATAAAGATAAAAAAAAATGTTATTAGCATTTATTATTTGAAGAATTTGGCTTACAATGTCTTGTTTTCTTATGATTTTACTTACATCAACTCTCTAAATAAAAAAGTGTGACTATTCACTTCGGAGGAGTGAATAGTCACTCTATCGCAGAGTCAAATTATGCACTGAAAAAAATAGGAACTCAGAATTGTGTAAAAAGTACTCGATTTTAAATACGTCGCATACAGTGATATACGTTTAACACGAAAACGCTTAACATGGAAAATCGGTTAGGACGAAATGATATAGCGGTCCGGACAGTATACGATGCAATTTAATGCTTTTTTATTCTTTTAACACGAAACAAAAATCGTTTAACACGAAACAAATTCGCTTTCGAGCTAGTAAGTTTGAGTTGAAATTGGTGAATTTTGAATGAAAACGAATGAATTTTGTGTTTTTTGTAAATTAGCTTATGTTTTATGAGCACAATGGCTGAGAAATCGGTGCGAAAACAAACTGCTATTTCGCTTTAAATGAAGATGAAACTGCTTCATGCAGTTGACGAAAAAGAAGGACGAAAATAGCAACCTGCAAAGAGTTTTACATTGCCAATTCTACATTATCAACAATAATAAAAAAAAACAGGATCCCATTACGTTAATGTTTGAGCACAGGATGTTTAAGCCTGAGAGAAAACGTATGAGAATTGCTAAGCACGAAAATTTCGAGACAGCTTTGCCTATTTGGTTCAAACAAGCTAGATCTCAGAATGTTGAAAAGGACACTTCAAAAAAGGTATCTGGTTTTTTCCCCTCCAAAACAATATTTTGTTTTCTTGCTTTTTATCCTAATGGATGCAACTCACTAGTAGTTTAACAGGAAATCGAAATAAAATTTGACGACGTCGAAAATGTTTGTGAGTTTTGTTCTTTATTAAAGAATCGTTTAACGCGAAATTCTTTTAACACGAAAATTATTTTCAGTCCCCTTAGTTTAGTGTTAAACGTATTTCACTGTACTTAAAATAGTTCCGATCCAAATGATCTCAAAATTGCGAAACACATATGCTCATTTTTGATTCCATGGTTGTGTTGAAATATGAATCGTTATGTACTGCCCCCCTGAACCCACAAATTAAAGTAAAAATGTACTGGCATTTATTTCTCGTTCACGATTATTTACAAGAACTGTTTAATCGATTATTTATTCAGAAAAATAAAATTATTAGCAAGATACCCAAATCGAATATTTTTATGACAAGAAGACAAGATCACCCACCGGGGTACCCACCAAAATTTGGCATAGGTGTTAACTCCCCGGTGGAAGTTCCCCACTACTAACCATCGAAACTCAAACTAAGGCAACCGGACCGGAAAAGTAACAGGTCCTAAATTAACTAAAATAAGTAATACAAACCAAATGTGCCCCAGCACCAAAAATAAATAAATATAAAAAGATCTTGATAACAACTGTTAAAGGCAATTCACAATCTAACAAATGTCTGTCTGTCAGTAAAACTAAATTATAGGTATGTCTATGAAAAAAAAGAGCATTATTTGAAAGCACTTTTAAATTATTTTTAAAATACTGTGAATAATTTAATATTTACATTAATGAAGATCTTTTATGCCACCATAAATGAAATAAACCGTTATAGGTACAAAATTATCGTTTTGTTTGGGTATGATAATAAGTGATGTATCAAAATTGAGAAAGCATAGTTTCATTTTTGATCCAAACATACTCATTTCGATATGAATACATCGATTTACTCATTTTTGAGTACTTCATTTTTTTCAGTGTGCCCATCCTCCTTAGAGTGACTATTCACTCTGCACAGAAGTGGAATTGTTAACTCTCTGAAAGAGTGAATACTCTCTCCTGGGAAGTGAATATTCACTCTAAACAGGGAGGAATAATCACTCTTTCAGAGGAGTGACTATTCACTTTTGCAAAAGGAGTGGGTGTTTCGACACCCGATAGGAGTGAACGTTCACTTTTTATGGAGTAAATTATTTTTTATGTTGTTTTTATGAGCATTTTGTAAAACAATCATATCTTTTGGAGCATGCAATAAAAATAGATACAAGCGTGGTAAAGATTGGAATAAAATACTTTATTGGCCATATTTATTTAATTCATAGTTTGTAACACTAATTGAACTTTTAAGGAAAAATTCAATTAAAGTTACATATGAACTAAATTAGATTACTGACAGAAGTAAACGAAAATATTTTATTCCAATCTTAACACTTGTGTTTGCTTTCATTGCATGTCCTATAATATTATGCCATTGCATGTATATGATATTTTTAAAATGCCCACAAGGTCAAGTAATTAACCAAAATCTTAATCAGTTAATAGTATTTCTTTCTTTCCAGATACCTATTAAGGGGACTGGTCACCCAGCTTCGGAATTCTCCTCCGTAATATTATGTCTATGGACTTTTGATGCATTTGTATATTTAAAATATCTTCTCGAAAAATTCATATTTTTAACATCTTTTTTCTGTGTACTCTTCTTAAAGGATGCTTCTTTTTTTTCTTACAAGGAAGGTCTCCATACGGACATACTCAGAAAAATCTGAAAAAAATACAGAATGTTCTTCTCCCATGGGTATATATGTTTATAAAAAAATTTCGGCGGAACCTCGGTAGAACGTCCGTAAAAAATAATGAAAATTTCGTTTATTTGGCGAGTTATCACCGTTTGGCGAAGAACTAAAATTTCAAAAAATACGCTTGTCGAATACTCTTTAAGGAAAAAACATTTTATGCTGCATTTGTTTAAATAAGTTTAATTTAAATAACTTTAGCTTTGTCATTTTTACTTTGTTTTGACTATAGTTTTGTCATATATATTTATATGTACTTACGATTTTTAACTATCCTATTTTACGATTTAAAACAAAATCTAAATTGAATAAAATTGTTCCAAACTTAAAAATATGCCCCATTGAGCACTGTGGATTCAACTTTGTTGCTATGGAAACAACTTCTTCGGTATGGAAATGTATTACGGCAGCATTATTCATCTAGCGTTAAAAGTTATTTTTATAACCGATAAAGGGGTTTAAATTTAAAAAAAATGTGGATTGAAGAATAAAACAATGGCAAAATTTCATTCAAATCGGCAACAAGCAACATGTATAATACAAAATGTAATAATAATAATAATAATTTCTTTGATAGTTTACGTTTAAATTCATAAAAAACCGCATATTCTCAAAATCAATTAACAAACAATTTTCAGATTCATTCAAATCGTTTGCTTTTGGCGAGGAAAAGTGCTGCTCGCCAAATTGCGTGCCGCTTTCGTCTTTTCACGCCAATTATTCGAAAGTATTTTATTGTTTTACAGATTTTCTACTGTAATTCCGCCGCTAATTCTAACTGATCCTTTATTACATACATGAGTACTTTCACTAGCATTTTTTTCATCATATTCTCAGTATGCCCAGTATGGAGACCTTCCTTGTTAGTTTTCAAAATATTTCTAAAATCTATGCTGAATTTAATATTTTATGTGTTAAAAGTGGGCGAACTGTGAGTAAGATTTTAACACTTCCTATAAAATTAAGGGTATACAGTCGGACCTCTATTTAACGAAGTCGCTAAATCCCGAAAAAAAGTTCGTTATATGGAAAATTCGTTAAATAGAGAGTCACCTTTTAAAATACTTTAAACTACATAAAACATATTTTAAACCCATAAACACTAAATATAATTTTTAAAAAGTAATTAATCACACTTTTTGTATAAATTATATCTATTTGTTTTATATATTTACCCTTCAAAAAGAAACTTGCAAGGGAAATAAGAATGAAACAAAACATTGTCTGAAAATACATTGTATTTTCAGTTAAAAAAAATAATTTTACATTAGAATCACGATTTTTTATTATGGTCGATAAGCTGTTTGGAGGAATACCAAATTTTAAAGCAATATTCTTTTTCTTCACGCTTTTATCCACCACATCAGGATTTTTTTTCTTTTATGCCAAGCACTTTCTCTTTTGACATTTTCGAGCTAAAAGAAACGAAATTACCAGCACGACTGAATGATCTAGAAAACGACAGACTCTAGTTAAAGGAACGAGGCAGACACTTAATAATCAGACAGCAAATAATGACAGCGATTTTACTGCTCTCGGTGAGTTAGGCGCTGGTAAGACCTGTTCATGGTCATTGATCATCATAAAATGTGTTAAAAGAAAGAATAAGTTCGTAATGTCCAATAATATTTTGACAAATAGAAAGAAAAAATTTTAGATTCCAAGAAAAAGTTCGTTAAATAGGGAATGCACTTCGTTATTTGGAGGTTATTTTACGAAGAAATTCGCGAAATGTTCTTGGTCCCATGGAAAAGTTCGTAAAATAGAGAAATTCGCAAAATAGAGGTTCGTTAAATAGAGGTTCGACTGTACTTTAGAAATATTTTGAGAACTAAGAACTTTTTTCATATGTAATTCAAATTTTAAATCTTTATATCTCAATATTCATTGATAATGAATTTAAATCTAATCAAACGTTATTGTTTACTGTATTTTAGTTATTTTTAAAGTTTTATTAATAACTATTTAATAGGTGGATGCTATATTTTTAACAATGTGTGATTTCATTTAAATTTTTGTTTTAAATATAAATTTTTATCTTTTTACTGCACTTTTCTGTAAATTATCGCTATTTTGCCAAGTCCTATTGTTCTAGAATATTTTGAATTTTTCCGCTTAAAAAACAATGCTTATCAATTCACATCTTGTTTTAATAAGCTCTAAGCATGATCTAAATATTAAGAATGTGTAATATATACATATTTAATGTGTTGTGATTTGTTATTATTTTATTAAATATGAACATAGAGTCTAAATTTTTATATCCTCTGGAATATGTACATATTTTTCTTTTAAACATATTCCTTAACTTAATCATGATTTCTAATTTTCTTCCGCTATTGCTTAAAAATGGATATTAATACTATGCTTATTTATGGAACGACACGATAAGCCATACTGAATTACAATTTTTTATTCCCGTACATATTGTATATTTTGTGAATATAAACTAAATAGATTTTATATGTTTTATAGGAAAAAATCGATCTAGGAAATAAAAAAAAGGGAAAAGAAATGATTGCATATGTACTTTGTTCTTATTGTTTAGAAAACATTTTTAATGTAAAAAGTAGTTAGTGATCTCTCTAAAAAATATTCAATCCTATATTATATAAGTAAATATGAATTTTTAAAAAGTATACTAAAGCAGTTTTATACATAAACATCATATCAGAGATAAAAAACATGTTATTTCAATGTTTAAATATCATGTTTTATTTTCTTTAGTGCCAATAATTACGTGTATCATAAACGTAGAAAACGTGTTTGCAATGGAAGGAAATTTAATAACTGAATGTATATAATTAAATGTTTTGATATTACTCAATCTCGAAAATTTAAAATCATAAACCGCAGAAAAATGGTTACATACAATTTAAAAAAATGAGTATACCAATTTGAGAAACACTAAAAATAATAGTTAGTATTTTATAATTATACTATTAAGCAACAATTAAACTACAATAGATGAATAAAGTACAATGTTAGTTTTAACAACGTTTCAAAAATCTTGCTATATGATATAAAAAAATTCTGTTAATTTTAGAAATTTGGTAAATGTTAGATAAATCTGAAAACACGGGAAACAATCTCAAATGACTGCAAATTAATATTTACATCAGTATGAATGGAACCAAAAATCAAGATATCTCTGTGTCAGCATTTTTTTTTTTTTTTTTTTTTCGAGCGATGGCAAATTAAAATATTTTACATCACAGCATCGAATAAGAAGAATAAAATAGTATTTACACTCATTTTTTTTAAATTCAAGGCCAAACCAATGAAGTCCTGATTACTTTTTGCTAAGCATTGTTTGTTATTTAATTGTTAAAATAATTATATTCCAAACAGCTATACTTGAAGAAGGAATATAACAGGCAAACGCTTGTGAAATCAGGAAAACCAGATCAATCTTTTTCTATATAGCTTAAAATTATTTAACACATATTCGTAAGATACAAAATCTACAGGAATAAAAGATTAAAATTAAATAAGACTTTTATAAAGAACTTACTTTCAGGGACTTTTATAAAGAACTTACTTCACTACTACTTTAACTTTTCCATCAATAGTAGATGGCAGTACTCATCCGATTATAGCTAAAAACTGGACTTTCTTTTTGAAAAGCTGACACTCTCAGAAGGGAGAGTTGGCGCTAGGATTTTGGTTTGTGAAGGTGACGCGATGTATAGTTTAGAGTAGAGTGATGTGTGTATCTAAACAAGAAAATGTTATTACGATTATTTTTTTGTTTGTTTGTTTGTGGTTGTAACTTGTGTTTGTAAGTATGTAATAAATCAAAAAATGCCAAGATGGGTTTTCCCCTGGTGTTAAGTCAACATAAAAAATGTATACAGTCATTGTTGGAAATACTAATCTCTTTCAGAATTAGATAAAACTCATTATAAATCAAGTTAACTGCTTTTCAAAAAACTCTTAATGCCAGTCGTAAATAAGACTTGATTATTCTTTCACAAAATGACTTCCTTGTTTATGTAATGTGTCAATCAAAAACTGATAAACATTTAGATTAAAAGACTGCGATTTTGACAGCTGAAAGAACTATATTAATAATTTAAGACTTTAAATGATATTCAGTGTTTTATCGATTTTTTATTTATGTTATTTAATCAAATATCAATAATGTTTTTTGTATATTATAATTTTTTCAGTTTATATATAGAAATGTAATCAGAAAGGAGCAAAGATGTATGCTCCATTTTTGTATTTTAAGAAATATAAAAATTATAGTTTAAACCAGAACTGTCACAATGTTCCTGAAAAATTCATGGGATACATTATGAATTAAAAAAGTACACATATTAACAAAAGAAAACACAAGTTTCTTTTACAGGATAAACATGCAAAGATAATTTATATAGCAAATGGATATATACTAACCCTCATTGGAAATGTTGAAGAAAGTTCCGTTTTTTACCGTGGACGATCATGAACCAAAAGGTAAGCTGATTTACCTTATCTTTATTTTTTGATTTAATGTGATTATTATTATCACACGTTAAGTCTAATTTTTTTATCTAACAGTCATCTCTGTCGTTACACTTTCCTTTACCTTCTCTAAATAATCATTTTAATATCCGTTTCTTTTAATCCTAAAATGGCGGGCGAAAAATCAGTTCTTTCTCTTATCTTAAAAAAGCTTCGTGGTCGTGCTGTTCAGATTGTTTGATGAGTAATACCAATACGTACCATCCTCACTCCTGGGAAGTGAATATTCACTCTAAACAGGAGTGAATAATCACTCTTTTAGGGTAGTGACTCTTGCAAAAAGAGTGTGCTTTAGTACCAAAGCAGCGTAAGTTTTAAGGTTACATTATGAAATAGAGTTTCTGAAAAGTAAGAAGTACCATATTTTGGTGCCTTTCAATATTTTACTTCATATATTGGTTCAAAGGTGGAAGGAAAATATTTAAAGTGGGTAACGCCGGGCTTTCACTCGCGTCAACGGAGTGAAATATTTTACTCTCGACAACGGAGTGAAATATTTCCCTCTCAACAACGGAGTGAAATATTTCACTCCTTTCTAGGGAGTGGAAAATTCTTCTCTTTAACCCTTTAAGACCGAACTGCTTTTTGAATTTTTTTAAAACAATGATATAACTGAAATTTGTAACTGATAATTCACTATTTGTTGACAAAATTCATATAATATAGTTTCTGTTAACCAGCACAATCACTCAATTCCGGCATTTATGGAATAGATAACCCAGGAAGGTAGAATTTTAGTTAATGCCTAACCCGCAGCGGGTCCGGTCTTAAAGGCTTAAGGAGAATATTTTTATAAAATTCACTCGAAAAAGAGTGAAAATGTCTTTCACTCTTTTAAAGAGTGAACTTTTCACTCCTCCCAATTTTAGAGTGAAAGTATTCACTCTTTCGATTTCAATATTGCTTTAACCTTCGTTGAAGATAATTGTTGCTAATTATTATTACTATGTATTTTGTTTGATCTCAAATTTTCTAATTTCAATTTTGAATTCTAGGCTTTCAGGTATTCAGAAGTTTTAAGAAAATTTATGCGTTTATTAATATGATGCACGAATAAAAGTTCTTATTTTGAAACTGGCACGTGAATATTTATTTTTCAACAAGTGTGAAATTAAAACTCAAGTGCTATAATACACCTTGCATTTTTCGTCCTCCCTGTTTTCCAAGAATAAGATATACGGTATTGTGACGTTCATAAAATATCTTTAGCGAAAAGAGTTAGATACGTGTACAAAAAAAATTCGAATGTTTAAACTTGTAAATAACTAACTCTACACTGAAAATTCGTCTCTACGAAAATTCGTCTCTACAAATATGTTTAATGATTAAGTAGTTTTTCAGCTGGAATTTCTTCTTCTTCTTCATCTTCTTCGTTATCTTCTTCTTTTTTTAATCATTTGGAAAAACGGTTATTTTTCTCTGTCACGGTAGGAAATCAATAGCATATCTGAAGCTTTTTATTGGTTTAATCCGCATTTTATTCGTTTTCTAATTGGTCTATACAGTAATCTGTAATTTGCCTTTACTTTCAACAGAGATGGATACCTTCTGTTGCCACTATGATAAAAAGTAATAAAAACTTCAAAAAAAAATTATAACTCAAAAACAAATTGAGATACAGCTTTCAAACAAATTGCATTTAAAAGTGCATTGTTTTCTCTATCTGACGGTGTAAAAAGTAATATTGTCGGATGTTTAGAAGTTTAAGAATGAAATTTCATTTAAAATGTGTCGTCAGATTTCTTGGAAATCTGACGATGGAAAAGCCTTTTCCCGAACAGCCAATGAAATGCTTGGATAATACATAAGTTTCAGGTGGATAATACGTAGGAGTCGCAGGCGATTTTTGTCGCTTGGAATTTTACGTTTAATAACACTATTAATGTTTAATTCATGGCGTACGTAATGTATGATGAACTCCGTGCGATTTTTTATGTCATAAATTTTAGTCTTTGAAAAAATCATTATCCAAATGGTCGTTGTAATTTATTAAATTGCTTTTTTTTTCCTGTAGCTTATTTGGACAGCTTAGAAGGAAACTTGTTAAAATTTCTTTTGACAGTAACTTTTAAAAAATTAAATATGATTCAGATTAATAAAAAATTTTTTTCACTGTGTTAATTAAAAATGGATGTGTTTGTAGATACATACATTGTTTTGTTTATCTTTAATATGTTATTAAACTTTTGAGCTAGGAATCCTTTTAATTCTATGTAATAGTATCATAAAACTAATTTCCTATGTGTATTGTTGTTAGACATCATCTGTTTTTCACTTTAACGAATTGGAGAGATTTAAATTTTCCCTGTCTTTAAATCTCCTTTTCTTTAAGGGGATAATTCACTCACGCGAAAACCCTAATCGCTAATGTTAATCCTATTGGAGTAATTTTTTTAAATATCTTATTTGCACAAAGTGTATTCCATATTACCTAAAACGATATCTTGAAAAAAATAAAAAAGGCCTTTTCATTCGTTACCAAGTTAGCATAGAGGTCAATTGACTAACGCAGCAATAAATATAATTTTTCAACTTAATACTGAACTTGGTTAACAATTCTGACGAAGCGGTCTTTATAATTAATACGACTTTTATAAAACTAAAAAAAAGGGGGGTGGTGAGGATTGTACTTTGTGTCAATATATTAAAAAGAGAGAAACAACGTTTACAAAACACAAATGTAAGTAATTTTAAAAAGCATATGGCTGTTTCGAAACCTCTAAGGCCTCATCATCAGTGCTTATAAATTAAAGATAAAAATTCTAATAAAACTGTGGAATAAAAGAGGGGAAGACAGAGTCAGAGAGGCGCACCTCACATCCTGACTGTCAACAGCGAAATGAAAATCAATGTTGACAAACAGCCACGGAGTCGGTCTCATGCGCACTCAGGGAGACCAATCAAAAACCGCCCGAATGCTCCGGGAAAGTTCAAACAAAGTGGAGAATTAAAAAGGTAGGGGGGGGGGGGAGGGAAGAGGACGAATTAAAGAAAATTAAACCATATCTTTGAAAAATTGGGCGTACTGGACAAATCGTTTACTAAGCTGTTTGAATTTTTCCATATGTGGTAGGCTTCCCAAAAGTAAAAAACTTACCTGCTTTATAAAACTTACCTGCAAAAATTAGCAACAATTGAGAATAAGATTATATTTCACCGCGTCACTCCAACAACAGTTATACCCAAACGGAACTGGTGCCTCATGGTAGTACTAAAAAGTCGTTTGGGAGCGTCAGTTTTACGATAGGCGACAGCGCCGTACGAGCCAGATATTGAAGTATTCCATATTGCCCGACAATTCCATAATACCCGAACTTCCACTATCAGCAGTGTTCAACAGGACTTAGCAAATGTTGTTGCCAATCCATAAGATGCAACATAGAATTACCCATGCGAACATTGACTTCATATTTATTCCTTCATTTTTAAATTCTTAATTGCACAAAGTCAATAGTTTGTTTTTTAATGCGTGCATTTAATACCCATAGTTACGATGGTAAAAATCTGCTGTGCCAGTAGCTGCATTTACACCCCGATTATTTATATTCTGGATCAACAATTCTTAAACTCCCGGTTATCACGGTCTCATTTTTGTATTTCTTCTATATTCCCGGATCTTGAGGATTTACGACTAAAATTATTGATGTTTTTTTTAGAATATTAAATAAATATTTCGTAAACTAACAGAAATACAGTAAAACCTGGTAAGTTTGGGAAATTCGAAAAATTACTCACATTGAATGCGATTCCTTCGCGTACCCCTTGAAGATGCATTGCTGGACCCTTGAGGTCCGCGTACCACCGTTTAAGAAACGCTGTTCTAGATAATATTTATTAATACAGTAAAACCTCCCTAAAGCGACCACGTTCGGTTCCAATAAAAATTAGTCGCTCTGAGAGGTGGTCTGTTAATGGAGGTCATGTTTAAATCTAGATTTTAATTGTTGAAAAAAGGTAACAATTAATGTTACTAAAATTTATTTTTCACATTAGGGAAAAATATGAAAATTTAAGTATCAAAACGAAAGTTAATTACATATGTTAATTACAATAGAGTTTAAAAAATGAATACATTGACGTTTGCTTTGATTTTATGGTTTAATCTTTTATAACTTTTATTTCCAAGTCCTTTCGAAATTCAGTACAGAAGTGCAATTTTTTTTTTTTTTTTTTTTTTTTTGACAGGAACAAATAATGACGATTTCATTAATTTATCTATTTCTTTTAGAGTTTCCTGACCGATTAGGGCAGGGGAGTTTATTGACCGTCATTCTTAATTTGACATCAGAGTTAAATTCATTGCCTAAAAAGGCACAAAGGGGTTTAAACACTTAAAAGTTACCGGAATAATAAAAAAAAAATCTAAACTTAGTTTAGAAGTTTGATGGATAATGCGCTCTCGGAATTATTTTTCTAATAAAACCTTCTTCAAGCGATCAGGAAAAAAAGGAATTTCTTTCAGTTTCTTCAAAGAAATGAGTCGCTCATGGATGGAGTTCAACTGGGATGGTCTCTGAATGGAGGTAAAATTAGTATTGGGCCTATGGGAATAAATTTCGTTCCATGAAAAAATGGTCGTTCAGGGAGGTGGTCGCGCAGGGAGGTTTCACTGTACAGTATTTCAAAATTTATTTAAAAGAGTTAAACGAAACCATTCTTCTTCTTCTTATTAATTATTAATATTAATATTTACGAAATTGATGGATTTTTTTCAAAGGCTTTTTTGTTCCAAGATTGTAAAGCGAAGATTCTCTTGTAAAATTTAATATTTCTCTAACTTTTGAATATCTTTAATTTTTAATCTTAATCTTAATTTATAGCCGATATTTATTTGAAAATTTTAAGAAAAGTTTATATGTTTATTATGCACGAATAAAATTTCTGATTTTGAAATTACCAAGCAAATATTAAAATTCCAACAATGGGAGAAAGAAATCATAAGAACAATTATTTATATAATAAATGTTCGACTTCCATTCGATTTTCAAGATTAAAATATGTTACCGTAAATTTCATAAATATCCAGTCAAAAAGTCTAGTATGAAAAGAAAAAAAAAAAAAAAAAAAGAAAAAGTAAAAGAAAAAAAAAAAAAAAAAAGAAAAAAAATCTCAGATCATTAAACGCGTGAATATAAACTCCTCTCTAACATTTTACACGCTGCTAAAAGCGCTGCTACAAAATATGTTTCATGATTAAGCTGTTTCTCAGCTCGCCGGAATTGCGTTTTTTTGTAACTCATTTGCATAGCTTAGAAAGAATTTTTTTAAAAAAATTTGTTTTAACAGTATCTTTCTTTAAATTAAATGTGACACTTTAATAAAGAATATTTAGTTTACTGCGCGTTTATTAAAAATTGGATGTGTTTATAAACACACGTGTATTGTTTCGTTTATCGTTTCTGTTATTAAACATTTTTTGAATTGAAACCATTTTAATTCTAAGTAATTTAGTCATAAAATTAATTTCCGGTTAAAAATAATAAGTTTACGTATGTGTGTGTGTTGTTATTAGATTAGTAATATAGTTAATATTCGCCTTTTAGGTAGCTTTCTTTACAAAAAGCTACCTATTGCAGCCGTTCGGAGGAAAGCGATTTCAAAAAATTTTGGTATATTTTCATCGATCATGACTCCCAGACCCCGAAACCACCCTCCGTTCAAAATTGATATATATATATATATATATATATATATATATATCTATATATATATCAATATATATATATATATCTGACCTATGTCACACTGTAACTCTCGTATTTATGAACCGATTTGTATGTAATTCGGTGTGTACATAGTACATACCAATGTCTCGACCAGTGTTCGTTGGCCAGCTTCATCCGCCATTTTGTTTCAAAATGGCGGCCATTTAAAAATTAAAAAAAATTTAAAATTTAAAATGTGGTAACAAAAAATTAAAAATGGAAAAATATTTTTTTCTTATGTATTTGACCTTTATACAAAGACTCCGTAGCAGTTTTTGTTTCGTCTATATCTTAAAAAATGGCTGAGTTATAGCATTTTGAATTTCTAGCGAAGCTGACATTTTGAAACGCCCTGAATTTTGTCACGCGATAAAAGGCGTATTTATGAACCGATTTGAATGTAATTTGGCCTGTACATAATACATACCAATGTTTCGACCGAGTTTGTTGGCCAGCTTCATTCGCCATCTTGTTTCAAAAGGGTTGCCATTTTTAAAAACAAAATGTAATTTAAAATTTAAAATGAGGTATTAAAAAATTGGAAAATGAAAAAGATTTTTTTTATGTGTTTGGCCTTGATACAAAGATTCTGGAGCAGTTTTTGTTTCTGAAAATTTGTTCTTTTGTTTATATCTTAAAAAGTGGTTGAATTATTGCACTTTGAATTTTTATCATGGCTAACACTTTGAAACGATCTTGTATTTGTCTAGCGATACCACACGTATTCGCCTATTTCGATGGAAGAAGTGGATAGTATACATCAATATCTCGACCAAGTTCGCTGGCCAGCTTCATCAGCCATCTTGTTTCAAAATGGCGGCCATTAAATTAAAAATACATATATTTAAAGTGAGGTGAAAAAAAATTAGAAATTGAAAAAGGTTTCTTTCTTAAGTATTTGACCTTGATATAAGGATTCAGGAGCATTTTTTGTTTGTCTTTATCTTAAAAAATGGCTCAGATATAGCAGTTTCAATTTCTAACGTGGGTGACATTTTGAAAAATCTGATTTTTTGCCTACGACAGCACTCGTATGTATCAACCGATTCCGATGTGAGTGAGCATGTGCACAGCAATTACTAAGGTCTCGACCAAGTTCACTGGTTAGCCTCATCCGCCATGTTGTCTTAAAACGCCAGGCACTTTAAGAAATCGCCGAATTTGGAAGCGAAATATAAGTTACTTTAAATAAAAGCAGCTTGGATAAAGCTGACTAATTTTGCGAAATTCTCATTCATAATGATTTAGTATTGATAAAAATTAGTATTGAATCTCCTACATTCGGTTTCCACTTAATTGAGCTTCGTGTGTTTGAATAATATAAGTTGGCGTTTTTAAAATAAGGAATATGAAAGCTACCTCTTCCTCCCGGCACTGGCCGGAAGGACTTTTTGATTTAGGAGAGCTTTTGTAGTGAAATTTGCATAACATTTCGTTTTCGTGCGATGCAAGTCTTTTAAAAACCTTTTCTGTTGCTGCTTATTATTAATATTATTTACTAGTTTGATCAATTTTGTTCAAAAGTTTTGGTTCCAAGACCTTAATTACTTAAATCTTTATCCGCCGGCAATACTTTTAAGTACTATGAACACTTTACGCACTGAATTATGAATTCACGAAAATTTTATTTTCTGAAGCCTTTTTTGTGAATTATTTAAATTGCATTAGAAGATTTACATAATCATTTAATAAATTTTAGAAGGATTTTAAAAGGATTTTGAAGGATTAATTAAATTTGAATTTATAGGGATGTTGTGCAATATTTATAACCCCACTCAAATCTTTTATTTTAAAGGTTTTTCTTAGCATTTTGTAGAATTAGGAAATGTACAAATATCATGTTCTTACAATAAAAATATTGAAATATTTCCGAATTGAAAAATTCCCCCCCCCCCTCCCAACGCCAAGAAAGCTGAAAAGATGCAAAGGCAAAAGAATTCATCCTTTTAAAAATATATTTGTTTTGTGTAACGAATAATCCTTTTGGAACAAGATAAAGTAATGCATCTATAACTCATTCCAAACTGTATTACTTCTAAGCAATGTATTAAATGATTTTAATAACAAGTTATTTTAAAGGTACTTATAAGTAACGTCAGTAGATAAAGGGTTAAAGGAAATTAAACATAAAATTTATTAATCTATTAATAAAACTAGAATTTACTTTTCATACAAAAAACTTTGCTTGATTCCATTTAAAAAGCACAGCAAAATAGTCAAAGCTAAATATTTTTTAAAGTGGTTATTTTCTCAATCATTTAACATAGATGTATTTTTCTTTTATTAAAAATTGTTATATGAAAAATTTGAAGCTACAAAAATTCCCTCCGCAGTTTCTTCACTCCTGATACATTTCATTAATTCACTTATTTCTTCATTCGTGTCGGAAATGTGTGTTTCATTTTCTTCTAATATAAAGCCTGCTTTTCTGAAAGATTGCCGTACGCTTTCCGGTTTTACAGCTGAGGAAATCCAAATTATAGCATCGAGAGAATTAACTAATTTTAGGCAGTTCTCAAGTGTATTCATATAATCTCAACTTTGAAAGATTGTGGCGTAATAAAAAGCTTTCTGTACCCTGCTTTAAAATTGTGCATTACTCCTTGATCAAACTGGCATACTGAAGTACTTGAGTAGCTTGTACTTGAGTAACTGGCATACTGAAGGGGGAAAAACACAGTTTTAACGTTGTCGAATTTCAAATATTTTGGATGAGAACTTTCATTGTCCAAAAACAAGAGGGCTTTTCTTTGTTGTTTTTTCATCCTTTTATCAAAGGAAGTTAATCATTCAATCATTAAAGAACTGGTCCTCCACGATTTCTTATTCGCTCTCCACACAATGCCATATTTATCAGATTGGATGTTCTTTTGGAAACACCCGGGTTTCAGAGATTTTCCAATAATAAGAGGGATTTCAAATTCTCCTGACACATTGGAACATAATAAAATAGTGGGTCGCTCTTTTGACATTTTTCCGCCGATACAGTAATCCTTTTTAAATCACAAAGTCTTAGCTGGAAAAATTCTGAAATAGAGTCCGGTTTCATCGGCATTAAAAATGTTTCTCTCCTCATAACCTTCACATATTGATTGCAGTCGTTCATGCCAATCCTCCACTTCTTTAAGATCTACAAATTTTGCTTCTCCACATATTGTTTTGGAAGAGATGTTGTGCCAAGATCCAATCACCCGCTGGAAGCCTTAAAATCGTGTAATCTGAGTTCTATAGCGACTTCTAAAGCCTTTTCCCGAATCAAAGTCCCACTGATTGGAATGCTTTTTGAACGAACTGAAGTAAACCAATTCAGAATTATATGTTCAATATCAATGGAATTCATCTTCCTCATTTTCACATTTTTTTGCGTTCCCGTTAGAGTTAGTAATCCATAAATTTTTTATTTCTTCTTAATTTCGTAAAATCTCTCACACGTGTGTTTTACTTATTTTTAAACTTTCAGCAAGTATCCGTAAACTCAATTTCTCTTTCTCAGATGCACTTAATATTTCAAATTTTTCTCTTAAAGTTAATCGTTTTCTTTTTGAGGTCATTCTCGAAATATTAATCACAAACAAGAATCAAACAGTAATCGACTTTGCGAAATAGTTTTTTTCCCTGCTTTCGTCGCATTCTTGGCGCCTTTAATTCTCGCTGCCAAAAATTCAGTACACAATTTCTCAAAAAATAAAATAGAGTAAGTCTTTTCTTTATTTTATAAAAGAGTTAAAATAAATAAATTCTGGGGGTGGGGGGAAACATTTCAATGTTCCGGAGGGGGTCCCTTCCGGGCCACTCCCTGAATTCAATATTGGACGGGGGAGGGGGATTTTCCCCAACCCACCCCCTACATTTATCTGTGATGACAAAAATTGTGACACATTGCCCTGATAAATTTAGAGGCTTTTTACTGTTTTTTTACTTTTTTTCTAGTTAAAAAATATTTTTTCATCCTTTATCGCCAACATTACTGTCCGCTATTCCGAATGTTCGTTATTCAGAGGTTAAACATACAAAAATTTAGGTTTTGGGAGTGGGGATTGGAAAACTGCCCCTTAAATAAAGGTGTCCGCTATTCGGGAGTGTCCATTATGGAGGTTTTACTGTATATTAGTAGCATTTTTAAAAAGTGTTTAAAATTGAACTTTTTAAAAATTTAGGGAAAAAATAATTTTAATTTTTAAAGTTTTTTGGGATTAAATTATTTATAATTAAAATTTACATATTAATATCTCAGGATTTTATTTTTAAGTTGATATATATATATATTTTACTTTGGGTGATGGTCCACTTAGGCTAATGTCAGACGAACGTCTATTTGCATGTTTTTGTTTCAATATGAAAAAGAAACACCTTTGCTAGCAGCGTTTCTTTTTCATGTTGAAACAAAAAGCGTGCAAATAGACGTTCGTCTGGCATTGCCTTAATCTGCCGTTAGAGTAGCTTTAATCTGCCTTAATAGACGTTCGTCTATTAAGGTCTATTCGTCTATTATTGCCTTAATAGACTATTATTTTCTATTATTTCCACTATTGACTATTAATAGACTATTATTGTCTATTATTGCTTTTATTATAGACTATTATTGCTATTATTATAGACTATTATTGTCTATTATTGGTTCATCTATTATTGCCTTAATAGACATTCGTCTGCAGCCTTAATCTCGATTTTTAGCAACTATGTAATTGATAATTTAAAGAAAAATTGTATGTTTATTAGGCACGAATAGATTTTCTCAATTTGAAACTAGCATGAAATTATTTAAATTTCAACAATTGTAGGATTAAATTTCAAGAATAATTATGTTACTTACTGTTTTTTAAGATTGATACATTAAACTATAAATTTCATAAATGTCTAAGGTGAAAAAAGTAGAGAGTATTAAAAAAAGAAAAAAGAAACCCTCTCTAAAGATATTTAAACATATAAATAACTAACATTGCTTTGAAATTTTACTTACGAAAAATGTTGCTGCAAATATGTTTAATGATTAAGCAGTTTCTCAGTTCTCCTGAATTGCTTTGTAAAATTTTATTTTGACACTAACTTTCTTTAAATTAAACGTGACTCCGTTTAACAACTAATATTTTCCAGAGTATTTATTAAAAATTGATGCATAAACACGTGTATATTGTTTTGTTTAGTTTCTGTTATTAACATTTTTCAGCTTAGAACAATTTTAGTCCTACCTAATATTGCCAATAAAGTTAATTTCCTGTTAAATATAATAAATTTACGTATGTGCGTGTAGTGTGTTGTTATTAAACTAAAAATACAGCTAATTTTGGTTATTATACTCCATTAAAAACAAGTATTCAGCCTACTGTGTTTAAAAATTAGGACTTTGATTTAAACATTAGAATTTTTTTTAAAGGTTTGCATTTGTACTTGTGCAACTATATTTGTACTAGAAAAAGGGGTGCAGTAGCACAAAAAAGAAGCTGATCTTCGGGCTTTTTTATAGTAGCGACTTACGATCTCTAGAATTAGAGATAAGTTTGAAGCGAATGAAACTGTTCAAAATGTTCATAAGCAAATTTCGGGATGATCGCAGTCATCAACAAAGCCTGCAAATGAAGTGAGGCATATACAGTGGTGGCCAAAATTGTGGTCACTTTCAGGTGCTTTCATTACAAAATGTAAAAAGCTACCTATTGCAGCCGACCGAAGGATAATACTTCGGGAAATTTTACTATATTTTCGCCGATCATGACCCCCAGATACCAAAACCACCTTCCGTTGAAATGCTGGCTTATATATTTATAATTATATATATTTATATCTGAATTTTGTCATGCTGTAACTCTCGAATTTTTGAACCGATTTGTATGAAATTTTTCATATGCATAGTACACACTAATGTCTCGACCGAGTTCGTTGGCCAGCTTCATCCGCCATCTTGTTTCAAAATGGCGGCCATTTGAATTTTGTGGACACTTTTGGAAATTTTTAGGTTTCCTAACTTGCTCTTTAAAATGACCTATGTTGTTAACTTACACTGTGTGACTCTTCAAAATATCTTTTAATGTTTCTAACATTCTGTTTAAAATGATACATAAGAGTTTGCATTTTGTTAAAAGTAACATTTTCTATAAGTATAAAATGTTAGAAAACATAAAAAAAATTCAAAAATTCAAATGGTCGACATTTTGAAACAAGATGGTGATTGAAGCTGGTGAACGAACTCGGTCGGACATTAGTATGTACTATGCATATGAAAAAATTCATCCAAATCGGTTAAAAAATTCGAGAGTTACAGCATGACGAAATTCAGATATAAATAAATATATATGTATATACACTATATGGCCATTAATGACCGTCAACTTTCAATTTTAGACATTTTGTCGAATATTTAGAAATATAATTGACAGATTCTTCTGGAATTTCAGGATTAAAAAGAACAGGTATGCCCTCATATTTAGCAATGCCGATTTGATAAAAGGGGCAATTAGGGGGCCAACAAAAAATCAAAGAAAAAATAATACCTGGGATCACCCTGTAAAATAAAATGCACGAAATAATCTATCGCTACCGAAAATAAATAAACAGATATTGTGCAATATGTGTATTCTTTTGTGTAAGAATAGCACGTATATTAATAGAGATATAGCAATTTATTTAAAAAAATTAAAAAAATCTTGCATGTTTTTTTGCTTATAACATGCAGGGTTTTCAACCAAATTTAACGCCGGTTTCAGAAAAATTGACAAAATATAGTAGAAACAATATAGTGCAATTAGAATATAAATATATTAAATATTTTAGGAAATATGAGCAGTTGTATGAAATAATTTTATTCTGCGCATGCGCGAACGATAACAAGGATCGTTTTACATAATTTAATAGTCAACTCTATGGAGCAACTTATTAAAAAAAATTTAGTCAAATATCGTAAAAATTCAGAAAGATATCGGCGTTAGAGTGAGCAAATTTTTAGTTGTTCTCTAAAAGCAGCTGAATAATAAGGGATTTTCCACAAATTGTCATTTTTAATTTTAATTTTTTTTTTTAATTTTCCTTTTTTATTGATGCTTTAGTTCTTCTTGGATAACCACCAGAACAAGCCTATACCATGATCAAAAGAAGTATAAAAATCGAAGCATTTTTTCCAAATCTTCTCGTTGATAGTCACTAAATACTAACTTTTTTCTGAAAGTCAGTTAATAGTCCAGGCAATAGAGACCGTATAGGGACTCTACCTAACAAAATTAATGGTAGTACTGGAAATCGGCTTTCTAGATGTTTTTTGGGTCGCTGAATCCGAATTTGTAACTTCCCACCAAAATTTCCCCCGGCAACCCACCAAATTTTGGTAAAAAGCCCCCCAAAAAAGGTTTTTATTAAAAAATTCCATTTTTTTTATTGTTTTAGGGGAAAAGTAGCTAGAAATTCAGAAAGTAGACAAAATTTGCAACAAATTAGATATATGACATTATGACTTAAGATGAAGGGGAAGGGAGGATCTGCCTCGGAACATGCGCGCGGTGCTGCGTGAACTAAGTTGCGCAATTCCATTTAACAACTCACACGTTTACATTCGCCCTCCCATCTTCCCTCCGAACTTTCTCTATAAGGTTTACTTTAAGTTTTTTGGGTCGCTGAATCCGAATTTTGAACTTACCTCCAAAATTTTCCCCCCGAAACCCCCTCCAAATAGTTGTTTTTAACTTAAATTTCTTATTGTTTTAGGGGAAAAGCATTACAAAATTCAGAAACTAGATAAAATTTGCAACAAATAGGATATATGACATTATGATGTAGGATAAACGGGGAGAGAGGGGGCTGCCTCGGAACATTCCGCGCGCGCTTTTCTCAAAAACCAAATTTTTTCAAAAAATCAATTTTTTGGGGGGTTGCCGGGTAAAATTTTGGTGGGAAGTTACAAATTAGAATTCAGCGACCCAAAAAACATCTAGAAAGCCGATTTCCAGCACTACCATTAATTTTGCCAGATAAAATCCCCTATTGCCTGGACTTCATCATTTAGTGCACGTAGCGCCGCAGTGCATGTTCCGAGGCAGCCCTCACCCTCGCCGTTCATCCTAATTCATAATGTCATATATCCTATTTGTTGCAAGTTTTGTCTAGTTTCTGAATTTCGTAATGCTTTTCCCCTAAAACAATAAGAAATTTAAGTTAAAAACAACTATTTGGGGGGGGGGGGATTTCGGGGGGAATTTTTTTTGGGGAAAGTTAAAAATTCGGATTCAGCGACCCAAAAATCTTAAATTAAACTTTATAGAGAAAGTTCGGAGGGGAGATGGCAGGGCGAATGTAAACGTGTGAGTGGTTAAGTGGAATTGCGCAACTTAGTTTACGCGGCACCGCTCTCATGTTCCGAGGCAGATCCCCCCTTCCCCTTCATCCTAAGTCATAATGTCATATATCTGCTTTGTTGGAAATTTTGTCTACTTTCTGAATTTCTAGATACTTTTTTTCTAAAACAATAAAAAAATGGAATTTTTTAATAAAAACCTTTTTTGGGGGGCTTTTTACCAAAATTTGGGGAGGTTGCCGGGGGAAATTTTGGTGGGAAGTTACAAATTCGGATTCAGCTACACAAAAAACATCTAGAAAGCCGATTTCCAGTACTACCATTAATTTTGCTAGGTAAGATTCCATATTGCCTGGACTATAATAAAAAATGACAGAGTAAAATCCCTTATCATTCAGCTGCTTTTAGAGAACAACTAAAAATTTGCTCACTCTTACGCCGATATCTTTCTGAATTTTTACGATATTTGACTAGATTTTTTTTAATAAGTTGCTTCATAGAGTTGACTATTAAATTATGTAAAAGATCCTTGTTATCGTTCGCGCATGCGCATATAAAAATTATTTCGTACAACTGCTCATATTTCCTAAAATATTTAATATATTTATATTCCAATTGCACTATATTGTTTCTACTATATTTTGTCAGTTTTTCTGAAACCGGCGTTAAATTTGGTTAAAAACCATGCATGTTATAAGCAAAAAAATGCAAGAATTTTTTTATTTTTTTCTCTTAATACACGTGTTATTCTTACACAAAAGAATACACATATTGCACAATGTCTGTTTATTTATATTCGGTAGATCATTTCGTGCATTTTATTTTATAGGGTGATCCCAAGTATTATTTTTTCTTTGATTTTTTTTGCTCCCCTAATTGCCCCCCTTATCAAATCGACATTGCTAAATATGAGGTCATGCCTGTTATTTTTAATCCTGAAATTCCAGAAGAATCTGTCAAGTATATTTCTAAATATTCGACAAAATGTCTAAAATTGAAAGTTCACGGTCATTAATGGCCATTATATATGGATATATATATATATATGTATAGTATATATATATATATATACGAGTCAGCATTTCAAGGGAGGGTGGTTTTGGTATTTGGGGGTCATGATCAATGAAAACAGAAAAATTTCCCTAAGTGTTTTCCTACGGACGGATGCAATAGGTAGCTTTTTACTTTTTGCAATGAAAGCTACCTAAAAGTGTCCACAATTTTGGCCACCACTGTATATATCTCCTGGAAACAGCTGGTGAGGTAAGACTTTCAAAATAATATGTCCATCGCATTTTAAAGCACGCACATGAAAAGTTATAATCTAAGATTAATCCACGCTCTTAATGAAAATAATATAGACCCAGTAATTCTCAAACTCTTTGTTGCCACGGACCGCTTTACGTATTTTCTGTGTCTCCACTGACCCACACCCCTGATATTTAAGATTGACATTATTTCGAATATTGAATACATGATATACACACAAATATATAATAAAGTACACTACTATAATATACAATAAAATACACTACTATAATCTATACTCCTATTATAAAGAGGAAAGAATTGTTTATTTGTAGGAGGTAAGCTCTGGAACTACCGAACCGATTCCAAAAGTAATGGTATCAAAATGATGGTGTTAGTCCAACTTAGAACATAGGCTATATCTTATGTCGGTGCCACTACACCAAAGGGGGTATAGGAGCAAAAAACGTTCTAAAAATGCGATTTTAACGTTACTGAAGGGCCTAGAAATATGAAATTTTGAATATTAGTTACTTATAAGATATAAATGATGTCTAAGAACAGTTCTTAAACAATTCGAAAATTAAAAGGGGTGAAAATGTACAAAAAGCGTTCTAAAAAACGTTCTAAATGGTAGTTTCTACACAATCTCAGGAAATACCAAACCGATTTAAAAAATATTGATGTCAAAATGATAATGACAACGCTTGCTCCAAGATAGGCTACGTTTTATGTCGGTGTCACTACCCCAAAGGGGCTGCAGGAGCAAAAAACGTTCTAAAAATGCGATTTATGTGTTACTGAAGGACCTAGAAATATGAAATTTGATATATTAGCTACTTATTAGATATAAAGGATTTCTAAGAACAGTTCTTAAACAATTCGAAATTTGAAAGGGTTGAAAATGCACAAAAAGCGTTCTAAAAAACGTTCTAAATGGTAGTTTCTATACTATCTCAGGAAAACCAAACCGATTTAAAAAATATTGGTGTCCAAATGATGGTGACAACGCTTGCTCGAAGATAGGCTATGTTTTATGTCGGTGTCACTACCCTAAAGGGGTTGCAGGAGCAAAAAACTTTCTAAAAATGCGATTTATGTGATACTGAAGGGCCTAGAAATATGAAATTTGATATATTAACTACTTATTAGATATAAAGGATTTCTAAGAACAGTTCTTAAACAGTTCGAAATTTAAAAGGGGGGAAAATGCGCGAAAAGCGTTTTAAAAAACGTTCTAAATGGTGGTTTCTACACAATCTCAGGAAATACCAAACCGATTTAAAAAATAATGGAGTCAAAATGATGGTGACAACCCTTGCTCCAACATAGGCTATGTCGGTGCTACTACCCCAAAAGGGGTGCAGGAGAAAACGTTCTAAATTGCGGCTTTTGCGTTACAGAAGGCCCTAGAATCGTGAAATTTGGAATGGTAGTCAGTTATAAGATATCACTGATCTCTAAGGGCATTTTCCAAAAACAATCGAAATTTAAAAGGGGGTCAAAATGCGCAAAAAGCGTTCTAAAAAACGTTCTAAATGGTAGTTTCTACACAATCTCAGGAAATACCAAACCGATTTAAAAAATATTGGTGTCCAAATGATGGTGACAATGCTTGCTCGAAGATAGGCTATGTTTTATGTCGGTGCCACTACCCCAAAGGGGGTGTAGAAGCAAAAAACGTTCTAAAAATGCGATTTTAGCGTTACTGAAGGGACTAGAAATATGAAATTTTGAATATTAGTTACTTATAAGGTATAAAGGATTTCTAAGAACAGTTCTTAAACAATTCGAAATTTGAAAGGGGTGAAGATGCTCGAAAATTGTTCTAAAAAACGTTCTAAATGGTGGTTTCTACACAATCTCAGGAAATACCAAAGCGATTAAAAAAATAATGGTGTCAAAATGATGGTGACAACCCTTGCTCCAACATAGGCTATGATTTATGTCGGTGCCACTACTCGAAAGGGGGTGCAAGAGCAAAGAAAGTTCTAAAAATGCGATTTTTGTGTTACCGAAGGGCCTAGAAATATGAAATTCGAAATATTAGCTACTTATTAGATATAAAGGATTTCTAAGAACAGTTCTTAAACAGTTCGAAATTTAAAAGGGGTGAAAATGCGCGAAAAGCGTTCTAAAAAACGTTCTAATGGTGGTTTCTACACAATCTCAGGAAATACGAAACCGATCAAAAAAATAATGGCGTCAAAATCATGGTGACAACCCTTGCTCTAACATAGGTGATGTTTTATGTCGGTGCCACTACCCCAAAGGGGGTGCAGGAGAAAAACGTTCTAAATTGCGGCTTTTGCGTTACGGAAGGGCCTAGAATCGTGAAATTTGGAATGGTAGTTAGTTATAAGATATCAATGATCTCTAAGGGCATTTTCCTAAAAAAATCGAAATTTAAAAGGGGGTCAAAGTGCGCAAAAAGCGTTGTAAAAAACTTTCTAAATTGCGATTTCTATGTAATCATTGGAAGTACTGAACCGATTTCAAATATAATGGTGTAAAAATGATGGTGACAGATCTTGCTCCAAGGTAGGCTATATTTTATATCTGTTTCCACTACCCCAGAGGAGATGCAGGAGCAAAATGCGCGAAAAGCGTTCTAAATGCTGATTTGTCGGCAATATCTCAGGAAGAATGAATCTGATTTCAAACGTAATGCTAGGAAATTGATGCTGACAGCCCCTGCTCTAACATAGACGCTATTTTATGTCGGTGTCACTATCACCAAGATGTTGCAGGAGCAAAAAAGCGTTCTAAATTTCGATTTTTGTGATCGGTAGGGGCAAGCAACTTGAAATTAGGCAAGGTACATATTTATTAGATATAAATGATCTTTAAGAACAGTTTCAAAAAAATTGGAAATTTAAAAAGGGGTAAAAATACGCGAAAAGTGTCCTAAAAATGTTCTAAATTGCGATTTCTACTCAATCTAAGGAAATACCAAAGCTATTTCAAAAGTAATGGCTGCAAATCAATGGTGACAGTCCCTGCTATAACATAGGTTATATTTTATGTTGCTGTCACTACCATCTGACGGTTGCAAAAGCAAAACATGTTCTAATTTGCGTTTTTTGCACAAGTGAGGGGTCTAACACTTTGAAGTATGGCATGGTATTTACTTACAAGATGCAACTGCTTTCTAAGAACAATCGAAAGAAAATTCCAAATTTTAAAAAATGAAGTGAGTGAAAAGCGTTATAAATTACAATTTTTAAGCGAACTTATAAATTACCAAACCGATTAAAAAAATAATGATAACAAATTTTGGTGATAGAACCTGCTCAAACATAAGCTATATTTTATGTCTGTTCCACTACCGCCAGAGGGTTGCAGGAGCTAAAAACTTTCTAAATTGTGATTTCTGTGATACTGAAAAGGCTAGAAACTTTAAATATGACATGGTAGTTACTTATAAAATATAAATGCCCTCGAAGGAACGTGGAAAACAAATTCGAATTAAAAAGGGGTGAAGCGAAGGGGAGGTGCTGAAAGCATTCTAAAAAAGTTCTAAATTACGATTCTATGCAATTTCAGGGAATATAAACCGATTATAAAAGTAATAGTTGCGAATCAATGGTAACAGTCTCTGATCCTACACAGGCTATATTTCATGCCGGTGATTCTACAACCTGGGGTTCACAGGAACAACAAACATTCTAAAAAAGAGCTTTAAAAGCTTTTTAAATTACGTTTCTGTGGAATATTAGGAAATAACAAACCGATTTCAAAATTAATGTTGGCAAATTTATGGTGACAGTTCCTGTTTCAACATAGCCCTTTATGTTGAGAGAGGTGGTAGGACTTGGAATTTGACATAATGGTTAATTTTAAGATGTAAGAAGATAGTTTCTAAAAAATTCGAAACTTCAAATGAATACTGAAATAAGCGTATTAATTGAGCATAAAAGTTTCAAAATATTTTCTAAACTATCATTTATTTAGTTTTATTTCATTTTATTAATTTAAGTCTCATTTCTGCCTAATGCAGTGTAATAATGATGTTTAATCAAACTGAGTTTTAAATAGTAATTTTTGAATTATTCCTAAAAATAATAAGTAACTTTTAATAAAAAAAAACCTTTTAATAAAATAAAATATTACCTTTTAATATAAAAAAAATTAGTTAGTACCTTTTAATAAAAATTAGACATATAAATATCACTTAATATATTTCAAATATTACGCGAGCAAAGCCGCGGGGTTTGCTAGTATATAATAAAATGCACTACTATAATATACAATAAAACCTGATAAAGAAAGACTATAATGGAATACCATTCTAAACGGAAAAATACATACTCCCGACAAAGAAATACTCTAAAACTATGCCTGATGTCGCATTCACTCTTAGTCCACGCAACTTCGAAGAATGTTCCTTTATTTTTTTGTATGCTGCCACCACCGATATAATTATGTGATATCGAGCACGCTGTGAGAGGCTTATCGAAAAGAATTACTAACTCATTCAATAAATTTAACTAACAATTTATTTACACATAACCTACAAATAACAAAACAATATTTACAATTAAGAACTCGGATATAGATGATCCGGTCTGACATTAAATTGCATATAGAAAATACTTCCTGTGTACTGGTCCGCTTATTAAAATTATTCTACATCCCTCTCACACTACGTTAGTTAAATAGATTTATCGGAGATCCTATTTGATCTCCCGTTATATTGGCTCTATCCTCCAACAGTCTCACACAACTTAATACACGCTCTGTCCGAGAAAGCTACTCGGCGAAAAAGTGACCACACACTTCCAGGTCTATACATGAACTCCACTGATTTCTCTCCGCTATCTCCCTCATATCCCAAACAGTCTATACGGGTTTTTCTCCCTGCGATCAGGCTTCACTTCCCTTCAACGAACCTCAACTGTCACATTACCGTGACGTCCATTATCTCCCTAGATAGTCGATGGACCACCTAGGTGTGCCTTACCTCAGGAATGCCTTTGAATAGGAAAGGGAATGCAACCTTAAGACTCCCAGTACATAGAAAGTGGCATGAATGCAATATATAAGTAAAAAGATAATATCATATAACAATAATTCGAAATAGTATCTGCTCATCAGAACCTGACATAACGGAAATCTGTATAGAACGAATTATTTACAGGTGTATACTGGTGTTTACACGTTTCACTGTAAAAACTAATGATACATTGATTTTTAATAGTTTATCTCTGATTTTATTCGCAAGACTTGAGTTTTCTCAGGTTCTAATTAAGTAAAAGAAATTACATTGAGTATGAGGAATTCGAGGACCCCTGAAGATGTGCTGCACATCCATTCAGGTTCCGCGGTCCACAGTTTATAAAACGCTGATCTAGACCTTTATAATCTGTAACTTTATAATAATTTAAATTGCGTATAAATTTTTTTAAACATCCTATATGTACAGTCGTGGAAACAAAAAGTAAACACCCCTACTAACTCCTCAACAAATTATCGTAGAAGAAAGTTACTGGTACCGAACGATTGTAAATAAAGTCTACTTTTAAATGACGCATATAAAATTTGCTTAGGGAGCCATTTTCATATTAAAACGAACCATAACTTTGTTTTTTTCAATAGCAGTTACACAATTCTGAGAGCATAAATGAACTCTACACCCTTCAATTAGCCTAAAAACAATTTTTTTTTTTCAATTCGTACCATAAGTTTCCGAGAAATTAATTATTTTAAAACGAGCGTATTTTAAGGGCTGTATCCAAATTGCAGTTTGTTACTTGATTGTTAACCGAGAGAGCCCCCTTCTTGATCAAGGCACCTTAAGTGCTACTCAAGCAGTCAATGAAGCCTGCTAGATAACAGAATAGCAGAAGAAATTTCAAAACATCTAATCACTTCTATCATAGACGGCCCCTTAAACTATCATTTTACCGTTTTTTAAGCATAATTTGAAAACTACTTGGAAGAAAAATGTGAAATTTTGGATTTCCATAAAGCAGGACTTAATAAATCTAAATCCACCAAAAAAAAATTGTAGGTTGCAATTGATAATTTTTTCGAATATTAATTTCATAATTCATAACATAAAATTATAAAAATTGCAAATTCAGCGTATTTATGTTTGAGTACATTACTATTATTGTTACACAAAAAAATTAGCACATTAGGAGCATAATTTCAGGAGATATAAATAAAAATATGAAAATGTAATTTAACATTAGAAGCACTAAATATTGAATGTTTATAATTCAAAAACTTATCATTCAAATGACTTGAAATTTGGTATCTAGGTATAGTTTGAACCACAGATTTGAAATATCTCGTTAAAATTAGGTATTGCTATTGAAAAAAAAAACAAAGTTATGGTTCGTTTTAATATGTAGATGGCCCCTAAGCAAATTTTATATTCGTCATTTAAAAGTAGACGTCATTTACAATCGTTCGGTACCAGTAACTTTTGTCTACGGTAATTTGTTGAGAAGTTAGTAGGGTGTGTTTACTTTTTTTTTCCATGACTGTACGTTCCATTTAGGACAAAAGGCTTAAAATAACGTTTCACTAAAAATAAAAGAAACTAAAATTACGCAATGAAATCTTTCACAAAATTTAAATAAACAGCTTTATGCTTTTTGTAAATTCTTTTGTTGTCTTTACTAATATAAAAATTCAAACAGCAGATGCAAACACACAGCAAAAATTATTTTTTCTAGTCTTAAAATATTTGTTAAAATACTTAGTTTATTGAGATATCGTTATCGATTAAGCCTTGGGATATTGTTTAAAATTGACTTAAAATTCAAAACAGACACAAAATTCAGTTTTAGAACTAGCTATGTATACAGGATTTTCTTTTTAATTCTCATATTTGCTGCTTCACAACTGCATTATTAATCATCGCTAAAATTCGACACCCATTCCTTTAAACAAAGAAACCTGAACAATGCAAATATGCCAAAGGAAAATACGTGCTATTTCTTCGTTCCCACTTCGGTGAAAATTTTTATTTCGCTGATTACGAGAATTATAGAAAGATGTATAAACTCAGATTGTGTTTGACTTTGTAGGATAACTGTTTATATCATTGCCTAAAGATACTGCAAGGATAATAAGAGAAATAAAGTCAAGCTATTTTGCATTTTCTGCATACTCTTTTAAAATGATCAATGATTTAAAGATACTGCGAAATTGTGAAAAAAAAAAAAACTTTTAATTCAACTAAAAAGAATTGAGGAGTAAATGTAGTGTAATAATGAGCCATCTGGTAATTTCACGCATTGATATTATATACAATTTTGTCTTTTCTGCATGCTCATTTAAAGAATCTGCAAAATTGTGAGGAAATACTTTTCAGTTCAACTTAAAAGAAGTGAGGAGAAAGTGTACTGTAATGAGGCATGCGTCAATTTCATGCATTGATATTATGTACAATTTTGGATTTTCTACATCCTTTTTTAAGGAAATCGTATGATTTAAAGTAGCTGAAAAATTGTAAACAAATACTTTTTAAATCACCTTAAATGAATTGAATAGTTAATGTTGTGTAATCAGGCATCCGGTAATTTGATCTTCTGGTTCTGGAAGATCTTCTAAGTATCTGTGGAGAAGAAGAAGAATTAGTTATTTTTTAATTCAGCAGTATCAACAATGGAACCATTAGAAACAGACGGTTTTGGAAGTATTAAATTAGAGTCAGTTGGTTTAGGATTTGGGGTATTAGGATCACGAGAGTCAGCTGGTGTGACCTGGAGTATTTGGGTCAAAAGAGTCAGCTGGTTGCAGATCTGTGATATTAGGCTGTATTGATGGATAATCACCTTGTTCACCCTTGCATTTTCACTTCTGAAATTCCCTGCATAACTTTCTGCAAAATTTAGATAATTAACTAAAGATATAGCTGAACCTAGATTAGTTATTTGGTCAACACGTCTTTTCCAAATATTCGAACCAACTTGAATTCTGTTGTGTAATTTTCCTTGTCTTGCTATAATTCGACCAATTTTCCCCTTGGCTTCGGGAGTATAATTTCTTACAGCCACTTTCTAATTAATTTGAAATTCTTTTATTTTAACTTTGGACTTTTTCGCATTTTGTTTATTATAAAAGAATTTTCTAACGCTTGGAACTATCAAATCTATATTTGTTCTTATATGAGGTTTTAGAAATAAACATGCAGGACTCTCTCCCGTTGTAACATGAGGCATCTTTCTATATTGCAAAAGGAAGTTATTTAATTCCATTTTCAAATAACCAGATTCTGAAGCTAAGACGTGTGAGAGTTTACCTCTCAGCCTGACCATTTGTATCTGGATGGTATGGAGAACTCAATATATATCTTAGACCATGATTTTTTATGAATGCCTCAAATTCTGTAGATGAAAATTGTTTAGCATTATCTGATACTAAAAATATTGGATAGCCGTATCTGGCAAAAAGTGAAGAAAGACAAGTACTAATTGTATTTTCTGCAGTTGTACTAGGGACAGTAAAAACTTCTGGTAATTTGCTATGGGCATCAACCACCAAGAAAAGCCTTTTTTCCATAACAGGACCAAAATAATCAATATGAATTCTTTGCCATGGAGCTGTAGGCCATTCCCAATGATGTGTACCTACTTCAGGAGGATTATTTTTCAAATTTACACAAATAGTGCAACTCCGTGCAAGATCTTTAATGTCTTGGTCTATTTCTGGCCACCATACAAAACTACGGGCTAAAGACTTCTTTTTTACTACACCAAAATGATCAAAGTGTAATTCTTTTAACATTTCTTTTGTATGAATCTCTGGAATAATTACCCTACATCTTTTTAAAATGCAATTATGTTGAAAAGTAAATTCTTCTTGTTTACCACCAAAAAGTAAATTCTTAGGAATTTCAGAAATAGAGTGATAAAAAATTATGACGTAGTAAGGGATCAGATTTTGTAGCTGACGCAATAGATTTAGAAGTTAAAGGCAAAATAGAGTGCTGATTAATTTGAAGAAATTAAGATTCATCAATTATATCACTCTGTTACCTTACAAATACTGAAACTTTTTTTCACACACAATATAATAGCATGTGCCTCTTTATCAACTTGACTGTACCGTTTTATTGGATTAGTTAAAGTTTTGGACACAAAACCAATAGATTTTTCAGTGTTATCTGGCATCACATGCGAAAGAACTGCAGAGATACCATAATGAGAAGCATCAGTTGCTAAATTTAAAGTTAATTTAGGATTAAAATGAGTAAGAATCCTTTCAGAAGTAATAGCTTTTTATGTACTTTTAAATGCTTATTCACACGCAGAAGACTATATAAATTTCACATTCTTCTTGAGAAATTGTAGACAAGTTTGGTACAAACTTAGAATAATATGTAACTAAGCCTAGAAAAGTTTTAACCTGAGATACATTTACTGGTCTTGGAGCATCTAAAATAGCATCGATTTTATCTTGAGTTTGGTGAATACCGTTTTTATCAACTTTATACCCACAATAAGTAATTTCATTAGCCATAAAGAATGATTTTTCTTTATCTATCTTGATATTGTATTCACGAAAGCTTTCCAATACTTGTTTTAGTCGTTTTAAATGAATTTCATCTGTTTCACCAGCAATCTCAATGTCATCTATAAAAATTGCAACTCCCTCAATTCCACTTAAAATATGCTCAATTTTTCTTTTCCATATAGCGGGAGAACTAGTAAGACCCATGGGTAACTTAAGAAATTAAGAACAATCCTTTTGGCGTATTAGTTCTCAACAATTTTTGAGACTTTTCATCTACAGGTAACTGAAGATATACTTGATGTAAATCAATTTTTGTAAAATGTAAATCACCATCTAACGTAGCTAACATATCTTCTACCTTAGGTAAAGGATACTTTTCAAATTTCAGAAATTTATTTGACGTTACATAAAAGTCATCACATAACCAAATTTTCCCATTAGGCTTAACCAATGGAATTACAGGAGTTACTCACTTGCTATTAGTAACTGGTTTTATTATACCTTCATCCTGTAATCTTTATAGTTCTTCATTGACTGTGTATGTAGTGCATAACGTACAGTCCTAGCTTTGCAAAATATGGGTGTAGCATCTTTTTCAAGATAAAGTTCTGACTTCAAACCTTTTATTTCCCCAGCCTTATCAATAAACAATAAAAAAAATCATACAATAATGCTTATAATTTATCAGAATAATTTACAATTTCATTTACATAGACAGATTTCAAATTATGGGAGAAAATATCAAATTCAGATTCCCAGTCTCTACTAAATAATAATGGAAAATTAACTTCTTTTATCAGATAGAACTTTACATTTTTAGCTTTATTCTCGTAAGTTACATTTACTTTTACATAACCAACAGGTTTAAAAATTTCACCAGTTGCAGTTTTTAAGTGGACATCTGGAGGAAAAATTTTGTAATTTTGAAAAATTCTGCGAAATCTTTTCAAAGGAACTGCAGAAATTCTAGATCCAGTGTCTAATCCCATGTCAGCTTCTGCCTGGTTTTCTATTAAAACATGCAATTTAATAGGGGTTGCACCTTTGCCATTATTTACAGTTACTACTTCTACAGTATTTAAAACATTCACCCTTTTCAGAGCATTTTTACTTTTTCAAACTTACTTAAATGTCCCCTTTTACACAGGTTACAAATAGCGTTAATAAATCTACATACATTAGCTAAATGCGTTTTATTTCTACATCTATAACACTTCAATTTATCTTTATTAACCTCAAAATGTGCAATATTTACACGATTGTTTATATTGTTTTTGAGAACAATTCAGAAATTGTTTTGGTTGCATAGCTGCCAACATTTACGCTTTTTTGCTACCACTAAAATTTAATAGAAAATTTCCCCTTGTTTAATCTTCAGATTTCGACTATTAAGTAAGACAATATTTACAAAAAAATTTACTAAAAATATAATATTTACTAAAAAAATTTCTTAGTGGTAGGAAGAAAGCGCAAAAGTTGGCAGCTATGTGGTTGTACATACCGGGTGTCCCAAAAAGGACTGACTGATTTTAAAATTCAATAACTTCCAAACGGTGACAGATATTAAAAAAATTCTTGCAGGAGGGTTATGCATAAAGTCAAAAGTTTTATTCCAGTGATTTTCGATTTTAGTTCAAATTACAAACAATAGATGGCGCTGTAAGCAATAGTCGCTAAATACAGGCTCGATTTTTGGTCCTTTATTTTGTTCTATGCAGAAAAAGGAGATGGAAATGTATTATCCGGGCCACGAAGTACCAAAAATCGAGCCTGAATTGAGCCTCTATTGATCGCAGCGCCATCTATTGTTTGTAATTCGAACTAAAATCGAAAATCACTGTAAAAAAACTTTTGACTTTATGCATAACCCTCCTGCAAGAATTTTTTTAATATCTGTCACCGTTTGGAAGTTATTGAATTTTAAAATCAGTCAGTCCTTTTTGGGACACCCGGTATTTAGTACTTGCAATTTTATTTACATTCAAATTTTTATGTTTCATTTCTGAAATTTCAATTTCTGCATTATCTAAAGCAAAAGCTTTTTCAACAGTTTTCTCAAAAGTTAAATAACCAACTTGAGTGATTAACTTTTTATGCATATTTTCATTTTTCAAACCACGTAAAAATATAGTTCGAGTAATTTCTCATTTAAAGTAACACCATTAAAAGAACAAAAGGTCGTATTCTTTTTTAATCGAGCAGCGGAATCTTGAATAGGTTCATTTTCACTTTGGAAACATTTTATAAATTTAATACGGTCACAAAATTTGTTGGGGTTGGGGCCAGTGTTGCCAGATTGGGGACTATTTTTGATTCAGATTATTTGACTGTCACCACTTTTTAAAAAGAGTATAAGTCACTTATTTTTTAGAATTTTTAATCTATTTTTAAATAGGTTGAAAATTTCTATTTAAAAAAAGCGGTGACAACAATTTGGGGACAAAAAAGTTCCCAATCTGGCAACATTGGTTCGGTCTTAAATGCTGCAGCAGAAAATAAAAAATTTCAGTGTATTTTAAAGATTCACAAGCTTTAGGACGTCATAAATCACACAATAAATTGTGCAGCTTAGGGCTTATGCAAGAAATTATTGCAGCAACATTTCCCCCTTCCTTAACATCATGCAATATGAAACTCTGTTCTAACCTTTTAACATAGTCTCCGAACGTTTCAATTGAGTTATTGAACTCTTTAAACTGCAAGAACATTAGTTTTTGCTTTTTATAAATCTTAGGAAAGAAAAAAAAATAATGTAACTGGTAACTTATCACTTGCCACTCCTTTAAATGACGACTTTTCAATTTGTAGAAATGACTCTTAAAAGAGAGAATATGGAATCGAAAGTGAAGAATCTGGAATCGAAACCCGAGCCATTTTCATCGGTCCAATCATTTTTCTTAAAATAATTCCGGTGAAAACGTTTTCTTTGTCTTCGTCTCCAACTTACGGTGTTTTTAATTAATTACAGTGAAACTTCCATTTAACGAAGTCTCAACGTTATCCTTAAACACTTCGTTATGAAGAAAATTCGTTAAATAGAAATCAACTCAAATTCATGAGATTTGTATAATAAAATACACATGCATAAAATGAAAAATACACATAAAATAGAAATATAGGAAAAATTTATTTTAATTCGGGCAGTACTTTTTTTTTTTAATACAATGTAGTCATATGAGAAGAAATCAATTACAATAATGCCAAAAACCACATAATAAAGAGAAGTAAATAAAAACTGAAGCGTGACTTAACTTTTCTCTTTTTTTCCCAGTATTCACGATCCTTAACTTTAAAAAAGTCTATTAGTTTGTACAGGTTTCTTATATAAAAAAAATTTACACTGTTCCTGAAAATTTTCGCACTTTTGTAAGCATCCGAACCATTCATCTGTAACATTTCGATGAAACTAGAATCCCCTTCATATTGTATTGAAGACTTCTCTCAACTCTCAGTTTCAGAGTGCCTGTGTGATTGAATGTCGATAGCAAGTATTTTCTTCGAGTGGAAAAATTGTTTTAGTTAGCACCAAGAAGAATGAAAATGATTAAAAAAATAAATTAATTAATTTTCATACAATCCTCTGAAATAAATTCATACACCTATCGCAACAGCAATCTCTCCATTTGAATGCTGTATGCGCGTACGAAAGTGGAATAAACTTCGTTATATATATTTCGTAATATGGAGATTAAATTACATGTTAATGGTGTCCAAAGTCACGGTTCAGAAGAAAATTTCGTTAATTACACACATCAACAAACGAGCACAACTTACGCATAGACGATCACATTCGAGAATATTTACAACAGAAAATTAATTCACTTACATGACTGGCTTTTTAAACGTTTCTGAAGCTGGCCATCTAGCGAGTTAAAATCAAACTAAAGACAGCACGATATGTTTTTGAAAATTAATTTTAAAAAGGTTATACTTTATCGAACTGGAATTTCGAAAAAAGAAATATGAATTGTAACTTATGAACTTAAAAAAACAAACGAAAACAAGAGCGGTTTTTAGAAGTTCCACATATTCGAATCCAAAGTAACAGTTCATTTTGCCAAGTAATTTTAGAGTTTTTCTTAAAAGAAAAATAACTATAGTTCGTCTCAAAAGTTTAAGCACAAGCATAAAATGTTAATTTTTAATGAATAATAAAAACTTAAAATAAATAGGATTTTTTTTTATTTGTGTATTTTGCAACTTCATGTAAATAAATGATATCAAAAGTAGAAAAATTTTAAATTATTTATTTAAAAAATATATAATTTAAAATTTGTTTAAACAAAACTGTCTCAAAAGTTTATGCACAATGGCAAAAAACAACTACATTTATCATTTTTACGAAACTGTTACATACAAATTGTTTTTCCATGATTTCGGATTAGTTCAAATAAACACGCAGCCATCGAAATTATTAGTTTTTGTAGGGTTTCTTTCGGCAAATAGCACCATGCTTTCTCTATGGCTTCTTTGAATTCTTCAAGAGAGCTATACTGTTTTCCATTGCTGTAAACATGATGGGTTAAAATACCATAGACATTCTCAATAAGGTTTATGCCAGGACTTAAAGCTGGCAAGTTAAGAATTTAAAAATTTTTCTGCGAAAGCCACGGTTATGTAGTATGTGATATGTACATTGAGGCATTACCTTGTTCGAAGATCCATCCAGGATCCCCCAAAATGTCACCGAATGGGAGGAAATGTTCGTTTAGCGTCTCTTGATATTTTTGGGAATTTTGTCATCCTTTTAAAAAATCCTGAGAGGCCAGGCTGTTGAAGCCGAATACCCCCCCACCCCTTTCCCCAAACCATAACAGGTTTCCGCTTTGCTACCTATTGAAAAAAATCCTTGGTGCCGTTCGGAGATCATGCCAATTACATGTTCCATTCATCAGGACCATCTAAGTTCCATTTTTTCACACCACTGAATAAAACAGTAAGCCACTTGCTCCCCGCAGGACATGTGTTTTTTATAACATTTCGTGCTTGCTGGTTAATGGTGTAGTTTGAGACATGGTTTGCAAGTCATTTTCTTTAGTATGATGTAGTCACATTCTTTAATACGTCTATGTGCAGTATCTTTGGACACCTGTATACCGAGATTATTTTTAATTTGCTATATGGGCATATTTTATCTAAACACGAATCTCCCTATTCTCCTATCCGTCTCAACAAACGTCATACGGGGTCGTCCACATCTTGGTTTCCGGTTGAAATTATCATTTCTAGGGAGTACTTGATATAGATACATTGCTTTGATCAATTTAAAATTTTTGAAATTTAAGAATCAGTTTTATTTTGTGATTTCAATTTAAAAACTTTTAAAATCTCACCTTTTGTGAATTCATTACCCTTTGGCATTTTTAAAACGAGTGGAAATGATTTTTTCACTTTTCTATTTTTCTAAATTGGAAAATGACGTCATTCAACCTAATTACACCCATCCAATCCCGTGTTTCTAAAAAAAAATTGCATAAAGTGCTTAAACTTTTGAGACAATGTGTCTTTAAGAAAAAAGTAAATTAAATACAAATTAATGTAATTCTTATTTTAACCAACAAAAACTACTTATGTTATTTGATTTTGATTAAATGTCGAGTATTTATTGTAAATTGGCTTCATATATTATCTTATTCAATTATTTTTAACAATATTTGAAGAGTGCATAAACTTTTGAGACGGACTATACCCGCATTGCAATTTGGTTTTGCAACGATTAAAAAAGAATTTAACATTAGGAGTTTCAATCTTTAAACCTGCATAATTCCTAAACTACTTGACCGAATTATTTTACGTTTGGTATCCAAAGGTAAAATTTACCAAATAATCCAAATATCGAAATTAGGATACTGTATTGCAAATTTTAAAGTTTGTTACAATTTCTATATGTGGTAACCCTTTAAACAAAAATTACATAAAGAATCAATTAGTAGACGTTATTAAGAATCGATTGATACCACTCACATTTTTATGCGATCATTTTTGGCAAATTTAGTACGGTGTATCCTTTTAAGGTGCATTCGTAATTATATAAATGCGTAGTACCTAAGATCGTCGTCTGGTCCGTCCGTCTCTCTGTCTGCCCGCATATAACAGCGCAAAAACTAACCCAATCGATTAATAATCGATTCATAACACTCACGTTTTTATGCGATCATTTTCGGCTGTATCCTTTTTAGGCGCGTTCGTAATTATATAAATACGTAGTTTCTATAGTCGTCGTCTGGTCTGTCCGAATATAATAGTGCAAAAACTACCCAAACGAATAGTTTGAAATTTGATATACAGTCGAACCTCTATTTAACAAAGTCGCTAAATCCCGAAAAAAAGTTCGTTATATGGAAAATTCGTTAAATAAAGATTCACCATTTAAAATACTTTAAATTACATAAAACAGATTTTAAATCCATAAACACTAAATATTTTTACTAAAAGTAATTAATCACATTTTTTTAATAAATTATTTCGATTTGTTTTATTTATTTTATCCACCAATATCCATCATCACATAATTTTTTCTATGCATTTAAATCTTTGAAATCTGCAAGGAAAACAAAACATTGTCCGGGAATACACTGTATTTTCTGTTTAAAGTAAATAGTTTTACATTAAAATTAACTAATTTTAATGACATTATCGTATTTATTATTATTGTAACAAATAATTTTAATCATACATTAACATATGCGTCCTTAAATTTAATTTCTGAAAAACTCTGTTAATTTTTACTGAGATTTTTATTTAAAAAAGTGATTTCTCTCCTAATACGTCTCGCATCTTTGCAATGCACCAAAAACCCCTTCATGCGTATTTTCTTCTAACTATAATCCGCGTCGGATTGTTTCAAATGATTTTAGCATTTCATCATACGAAGTTTTGTTAATTCCTGCATAATGATAATTTCCATCATCATCATATTCATCTTCATCGCAATTCATTGCTGTATTGTTTTTATTTTCCACACTGTCGAAAATATCCAATTCGGATAGTGTTTCCGAGGTCTAAATTTCAGAATTAAGTGAAATACAATCATCAATCAGCACATCATGGTTAATTTCTTCTTTTTTTCTCACTGTATCCACATTTTTTTAAGTCACTCTAATTAGGGATTATCGTCTTCGTTCTCCGTACTTACCAAATTCTCACTGATGATAAAGAAGGCGCCTGGTAAAATCAGTTCAAGGCCATTGAACATCATAAAATGTGTTTAAAGAAAGAATAAGTTTGAAATGTCCAGAAATATTTTGAGAAATGGGGAGAAAAAAAATTTGATCACAAGAAAAAGTTCGTGAAATAGAGAATGTACTTCGCTATTTGGAGGTTATTTTACGAAGAAATTTGCAAAATATTCTTGGTTCCAAGGAAAAGTTCGTAAAATAGAGAAATTCGCAAAATAGAGGTTCGTTAAATAGAGGTCCATCTGTATATAGAACCGTTGCAGAATTTCGTAGAGTCATTAGAAATGTTATGAAAATCGAATCAAAACTTAAAAAGATATTAATAAAAGTTTTATTCATTCGATTAAATCCAATCCTACGTCATTAATTCAATGATATCCCATGATAGGTAACGATTCTAAGTTGCCATGGTGATGACATCCTATTTAAGATGGTGTCCTATTATTTCCGTATTACTGAATTTAGTATATATAATCGTAATAAATTTTGTATTCATGCATCTTTGCATAAGAGTGCACAGCTATTGCACCAAGATCTGCATATTTATAAAACTAATTATAGTACGAACGCACCTCATTTGTCACATTTGACGTAAAATTTCAGACTTGAATAATTTTTTTTTTCTTTTACAACGGTATATCGATATTAATGTATCGGTATTAACGTAACGGTATATCGATATTAATGTATCTACATTCCTTGTCTGTTTTAATGAATTTAAGGGCCTTCAAATGGATATTCTAGAGATAACAGAAAGGTAGGTCCCATTTTATTCTTTTAATTTCAACAATGCTTTTCTACTTTCTGCCGCTGAAAAAAGAAAAACGATTAAAATATATAAAGTAGACTCGAAAAAATACCCGCTGCCTGAAGCAAATGTAATAGTCGAAAAAAAAGAGTTTTTCATTCTTCTCTATTGACTCAAAAACTGAAAGTGAATATTTTCTTTTTGAGTGATTTATTTCTGACAATAATTAAAAATTTTTAAAACCCATTAAAGGTGAAAATAAATCGATTTTTTTTTGTATGCATGAATATACGATTAAAGGTGCTATATTATTCATTTATGGCAATGTGGATTTTTAGATTTTTTTTCTTTAAATGGCTTATGGGGAAAAACAAATTTTACATGAGTTTTTCAAGGAATTTTTTGTCTGCCTTTTAAGTAAGGATCGGCCGAAACAGGTTTATAAGACCGAAATCGAAGCAGAACCTTAATTTCAGTAATCTTAGTATTTTCGGCCGAAAACAAGAAGGTCCCAATTTTTTTATGTAATTAATATATGCTAAATACAAAATTATTAATTAACTATACGTGTAATTATACGTGTGGCCCAAGTTGACTCTCTGACCAAAGCCTCAGACCAAAACTTTTTATTTTCAAATAAAATAAAATGTAATTAATTCATCAGCGACACAAAATGATTTTCTTATTATACGTATTTCATTTAATTAAAAAATGTTTAATAAAAAATGTACCTCAATTTATTTTTTATAATAATTTTTGTAAAGGATCATCTGTAATTCTAGAACTTTTAGGTAGCTTTCATTACAAAAAGCTACCTATTGCAGCCGTTCAGAGGAAAGCGATTTCAAAAAATTTTGGTATATTTTCATTGATCATTACCCCCAGACCCCGAAACCACCCTCCGTTCAAAAAATTGAAAATGGAAAAATATTTTTTCTTATGTATTTAACCTTTATACAAAGATTCCGGAGCAGTTTTTGTTTCGTCTATATCTTAAAAAATGGCTGAGTTATAGCATTTTGAATTTCTAGCGTGGCTGACATTTTGAAACGTCCTGATTTTTGTCACGTGATAACGGGCGTATTTATGAACCGATTTGGATGTACCTTGGTGTGTACATAGTACATACAAATATCTCATTTTGAAACGTCCTGAATTTTGTCACGCGATAAAAGGCGTATTTATGAACCGATTTGGATGTAACTTCGTTTATACATAGTACATACCAATGTCTCGACCGAGTTCGTTGGCCAGCTTCTTCCGCCATCTTTTTTAAAAATGGCGGCCACTTAAATTTTTAAGAAAAATTTAAATTTGAAATGTGATACCAAAAAATTGAAAATTGAAAAAATATTTTTTTCTTATGTGTTTGACTTTGATAAAAAGATTCGGGAGCAGTTTTTGTTTCGTCTATATCTTAAAAAATGGCTGAGCTATAGCATTTTGAATTTCTAGCGTGGCTGACATTTTGAAACGTCCTGATTTTTGTCACGTGATAACGGGCGTATTTATGAACCGATTTGGATGTACCTTGGTGTGTACATAGTACATACAAATATCTCGACCGAGTTCGTTGTCCAGCTTCATCCGCCATCTTGTTTCAAAATGGCGGCTATTTAAAAAATTTTAAAAAATTTTTAATTTAAAATGAAGTACCAAAAATTGGAAAATGAAAAGGTTTTTTTTGTACGTGTTTGACTTTAATACAAAGATTCCGGAAAAGTTTTTGCTTCGTCTATATCTAAAAAAAATGGCTGAGTTATAGCATTTTGAATTTCTATTGTGGCTGACATTTTAAAACGACCTGATTTTTGTCATGTGATAACAGGCGTATTTATGAAGCGATTTAGATGTAACTTGGTCTGTACATAGTACATACCAATGTCACGACCGAGTTCGTTGGCCAGCTTCATTCGCCATCTTGTTTCAAAAGGGTTGCCATTTAAAAAAAAATTAAATTTAAAATTTAAAATGAGGTATTAAAAAATTGGAAAATGAAAGAGATTTTTTTTATGTGTTTGGCCTTGATACAAAGATTCGGGAGCAGTTTTTGTTTCTGAAAATTTGTTCTTTTGTTTATATCTTAAAAAATGGTTGAATTATAGCACTTTGAATTTCTAGCATGGCTAACATTTTGAAACGATCTTGTATTTGTCACGCGATAACACACGTATTCGCCTATCTCGATGTAAGAAGGCATGTGGACAGTATACATCAATATCTCGACCAAATTCGCTGGCCAGCTTCATCAGCCATCTTGTTTCAAAATGGCGGCAATTAAATTAAGAAAAATTATATTTAAAGTGAGGTGCAAAAAAATTAGAAATTGAAAAAGGCTTCTTTCTTAAGTATTTGACCTTGATATAAGGATTCAGGAGCATTTTTCGTTTGTCTTTATCTTAAAAAATGGCTTATATATAGCAGTTTCAATTTCTAATGTGGGTGACATTTTGAAAAATCTGATTTTTTGCCTGCGACAGCACTCGTATACAGTGCTCAGCAAAAGTTTAGACAATGATCTATTATGCTTCTGTGCTGAGAAGTATGTAACGAATTGTTGTAATTCAACTGTCATATATTACTGGGTACTTATCCTTTATACACAAACAATAAATTTTAATTTATACACTTTACATAATATATAATGACAAAAAAAACGAATTTAACATTGTTGCAAAAGTATAGACAATCTGTCTGTTAACAGAAAAATATCCATAAATTAAAATCGAACTGCACCTACATTGTCTGCTATTAATGCAAAAATGTGACTTTCCATCGAAGAAACTAAATCCTGCATCACTTGGGGGTCTATTTCGTGCCAAACACGTTCAACATCTGATCGAAGTTCATTTACAGAGGAGTATTGTTAAAAAATTGCATAAACCGTATGAGGTATGATGCCACAAAAGTTTTCGATTGGGTTCAGATCAGGGCTACACGCGGGCCAGTCGAAAACACTAATATTTTGAGAGTTAAACCAATTTTTTTATTTGTATGCAACATGAATAGACGCATTATCTTGCTCAAATACATACTTTGGAAAAGGTAAAAGTTCACCAAATGGCTGTAAATAGATTTCCAATGTATGTATGTAGTCTTACGGAGCTTGGCGACCACTGAGAAACTCCAGAGATGCTTGAGAATTAAAACAAAGTGAGGCCCAAGTCATCAACCCTTTCGAGGGCAAAGGACACATAATTTTAATTCCAAAAATGGCAAGAATATTTAATTAAAATTTTCCTTTTATAATATACGTGAAAATAAGCAATTTCATATTTTCTAATAACTTCGTATTATAAATTCTGGTATCAGTCCATTATTTCATCCGTTTATAAAAAGAATTACTCCGCGACAGGAAAGGGGCCAATTTGTTGTGAGATTTCAAGGCTGGTGGTTTTATCATTTTCATGTAAACTAATTTACATCTTTCTTTAATGCATCTACGAAATTATCCGTTGGCACAGAAAGCTCTAACTCACTTTTAATGCGATTAGCAGTCATCATTTGTCTAGATGCCAGTTTATGGATCCTTCTATAATCTCGTTTTCTGGCCACACGAGTCCTTCCAGATCTATGTTTTGCTTTGAAAGAGTCACCCTTAGACAGTACTTAATAGACAGACTTCTTTGGCCGATTGAAAGTAGCTGAAATTTCCGCAACAGTCTTCCCTTTCGATTTCAGCTTCCGTGCTTTAATTATTTCATCTGACTGAAAATTTCTTGCTTGCGCATCTTCACTAACCGATGCTATCGCGAGGTGCACTTAAATACTTCATGCATGTGACGTCATAAGTTTGAAATATGCGGTTTTCGGTGAACAATATCCAAAAAATCACAAAAGTGTCTAAACTTTTGCAATATGCAAATTTCACTTTTTTTAGTTAAATGAAATAATATCCTACATTAAAACCGTTATTTCTGTCCTAAAACGTTTAAAATATATTTAAAAATAAGTACAGTCATTTGTATAACCCAAGTGTTCGTATTTTTTATTTAAAGGTTAAAAATCACCAGTGTCTAAACTTTTGCTGAGGAGTGTATATCAACCGATTCCGATGTGAGTGAGCATGTGCACAGCAATTACTAAGGTCTCGACCAAGTTCACTGTTTAGCCTCATCCACCACGTTGTCTTAAAATGGCAGGCACTTTAAGAAATCGCCGAATTTGGCAGCCAAATATAAGTTACTTTAAATAAAAGCAGCTTGGATAAAGCTGACTAATTTCGCGAAATTCTCATTCATAATGATTTAGTATTGATGAAAATTAGTACTGAATCTCCTATATTCGGTTTCCCTTAAATTGAGCTTCGTGTGTTTGAATAATATAAGTTGGCTTTTTTAAAATAAGGAATATGAAAGCTACCTCTTCCTCCCGGCACTGGCCGGAAGGACCCTTTTCAAAGAGTATTCGAAGCGCTTCTGCAGTTTCAAACTAAATTTTTTACTATTGCTGTTAAGTCTGCAGCTTTTAATGAGCACGTGAAAAGCGGCTTCAAAGTTTAGTCCCATATCTATTGCTTGCTTCATAATTTGCACTCACGTCTTGAGTCAGTGATGACTGATAATTATAAACAGTGAATTTCATAGCAATAAGTAAAGAGTGTCTTATTTCAGTCGATGTATCTCAAATCAATCAGTCATGTTGCAAATTTACGAAGGAAGAAGCGAAATTTTTGAAATCCAGATTGTTTCCGTCCAGCCAAATTTTCGGCAACATTTTCGCCGAAACTCAGATTTTGGGCTGAAAACGAAAACGAAACCGAATTTTCTGTCGATTTCTACTTTTAAGATACACCTTTTAATGAATAATATTAATATTCTTTAAATGTATGTTTAACCTCTTCAGTTCCGAAAATAAAATAATAATACGAATGATTATTCCTTGTTTTTTTCCAAACAAAATGACATCGTAAATGACAGAAAAAATATCTTTTCTGAAATTGATCCTTTAGGCGCTTTGTAATTTAGGTCCAAACATATGGATCTAAAACTACAAAACCCCTTAAAAACATTGCACTTTTTGACCATTGGAAACACAAAATCCCAAATCTGCTTCCTGGGAAGAATGTCCTCCCAGGACCACCCCCTGAATTCAACACTAACGATGTCATCTGCCCGTCACACTATTGAGCTCTCTTTAATATCGCTTTGATAGATTCCAAAGTTAAAAAAAATATTGACACAGAAAATGTTTAATTAACTTTAGTAATGATTTTGAACGGGTACTTTCAGCTTGGTATGTCCATTGACAATTTCTTCAATCTTATTTATATTATAACTATTTCAACTTTGTTTCTTTTGTGATTTCCTTTCCCAATTAAACACGTATAGAATTTACGCCGATTCTCAAACTGTGTGAATTAGAAAACCGAAACCATTTGTAACTTAGCAAATCAGGGAAAAAAATATTTTTTAAGGATTGAAAAAAAGTCCATTAAAATAAAGAATTTATTTATTCATTTACTTATTTATTTTGTTGTTGGTGTTTAAAAATTTAATGAATCATAATTTTTTTTTTAAACTATCATTTAAATCAGTACTAGTTCGACTGATATATTATTACATCAACAATTGAATCAAAATCTTCGAGAACTGAATTAAGTTATAATCATATTAAATCTGTGGAGTACTAATATACGAATTACTCGTATAGTCGTATGTACGTAATATACTCGTATTAAACTGATGTATTACAAAATTAATTATTTTTTGAATTTTTAATATATAGGTGTAAATAAATTAGTACACATACATTTTAAAATACCAATTATATGTATATATATGTATATATATATATTAATAAAAAAATTTGTAGAATTATTAGTCCATAGAAATTCTATAAGGTTTATGCACTCTATAAATAAATTGTTCTATAAAAAAAATTCTCTAGAACTTCTATGAACTTTATAGAAACATTTTTTTAGAAAACGTAATCTATAAAACTCTTCAAAATTCTATAGAAATAGTTTTCTATAGAAAGGCTATTCTATAGAAACATTTTCTTTAGAAAATGTACTCTATGGAACTCTTCAAAACTCTATATAGAAAGGCTATTCTACAGAACTAGTAAAGAATTCTATAGAGTTCTATACAGTTCTATGCACTAATTTCGCAAGGGGATAATATACGTTGAAAATGAAACGGCCCTTAGGACCTTATACTACCTGGCCTTATTAGCGGATGCTTGTTCTTCACATATTTTATTTTTGAAATACGAACAGAATTAAAAATGCAGAATATTCCAATATACATTCTTAAAGATCGTTAAATTACCTCAAATAGTATACAAAAGATTTAACAATAATTTTCTCTCATTTCATATGAAAGTTTATCAACTTTTTTCAACAGCGACGTGTCGAAAGATTTAGTAGTCAGAAAACGAAGATGAAGCCGGTATCGGTTGTGGTTGAAAATGAACCGCACTTGTCAAAGACACATAAACTATCAGTTATATGCTATCATTTGTCGACCTGAGACCGTTCCCTAAGGATATAGACTGATGGCATTATTAAGAGTCATTAAGAGTATAGTGTTATTCATTAGAAGTACCTTATTATAACCTCTACTAAAAAAATGTTATGCATGGATTAGGATTTGGGGGAGGGGGGGGGGAGTGCAGTATGCTAATTAAAAACTGTACCACCTTTATTTTTTCCAATGGTACTTTTCACATTACATTGGAGTTCTTTGGATAAAATCAGCCCTGAAAAATACAAAATTTTCTCATACAAATGATGTCAAACTTGAGGATTCTAATATTAATTTTTTTCTATATGTGTTTAATTTTTTTTTAAGCTTCCAGAGAATACTGATAAAATGTCAAACATTCAGAAAATATAAGGGAAAAAATTATTTCTAAAACGGAAAACTTCCGTATAATACATTAAAAAAAATTATTATATCTAAATTGCACAGCAAAAACATGTCTGTGAGTAACACTGACGTCATATTAATGATGACAATACCTGATCAATAAATTTCGCTTTTACTGCAACATTTTTTAAGTTCTAAATATGGCACAATTTCAGTTTTTACATCGTCGAATAAAAAAGGATTTTCTTTCAGATATAATTTGTTTGAAAATGGTATCTCGATTTGTGGATTCTTTATGGTTTTCAAAAATTATTTTCAAGCATGAATTTTCTTAAAATCTATCTCTATCGCGTGTAGCCCGATTATGAAAGATGAAACAGTTTACCCTTAAAACAATGTAAATAGTTCAGCATTTGTTTCCAACTCATATTCCATAACAAAATTAGAACTTCCTAAAAAAATAAAAAAATAATAAAGTAATATAAATAAAGCATAAATTTAACAGACGTGCAATTGAACTACGCACTTTAACAATTGAAATAATGAGAACCAAAAAGGCTGGTATGTTTCTTCGGCTATTAACTTCTGATATGCGGCTAAAACGAAAGTATAGCTTTTAATAAATTTCAAAACTTTATTTGAGCACATATGGACATTTTTCATATAAAAGTGCTATTTAGTGTTGCGCGTGAACAGTCTAAAAAAATATGTAATAAATGTAAAAAAATCTATTAGACTTTTTAATAAAAAAAAAGTTTTCACCTATCTTCTGTAACCCGGGAAACCGGAACGGGAGAATTAAAAGAAATCTCGTTTGCATTTCAATATTTTTAAATGATTTTTTTTTCCCCATCAGATAGCTGAGGCGATTTTGTTTACAGGTTTTTTAGCTCACAGGCTATCAAAGTCTGAGAACTAATATGACCGCAGGTTCTGTATGAATGTATGTACGTATGTATGTACGTAGCGCGATATCTCTTGATAAAAATATTCAATTTGCTTCAATTTTTTTTCTGTGTACATTCTGGTAAGGCGCTTCCCTGATTAGTTTTGGGGGGGTTAATTAGTTAAATATAAAGGGGGCAACGGTGGACTACCCCCCTTAATTTAGATAAATGGGTTTTCCATGCAGAATCATTCGATTTACTTCAGATTTGATATACCGGTTTACTCTGATAAGAAGCTTCCCTGATTAGATTTGGAGGTTCATTGGCTGAGTATAAAAGAGAAAAAGGGAGCTACTCCCCTCCCACCCCCACCCGCTTAATTTAGATAAATGAGTTTTTCATGCAGAATTATTCGATTTGTTTCAAATTTGGTGTACTGATTTATTTTGTTAAGGAGCTTCCTTGGTTAGATTTGGAGGTCTATTGGTTAAGCATAAAGGGGGAACGGGGCTCGCCTCCCCCCTTAATTTAGATAAATGGGTTTTTCATGCAGAATTATTCGATTTGCTCCAAATTTGGTATACAAGTTTATTCTGATAAGGCGCTTCCCTGACTAGAATTGGAGGTTCATTGGTTAAGTATGAAGGTGTGAAACGTTGGCAAATCCCCCTTAATTTATTTTTGGAGGGGCATTATTCTTTGAAATAATACTATAATATACAATTAGTGTGAATGGCCTGTGAGCTCAAAATCACCAGTTTAACTGGGTACTTTTCTTTTTTCTTTTTATTAGGATACTTTCACTTTCAAAACCAGTTTCAAAAGTGAAAGGATCCTTATATATATAAAAAAGTCAAAAACTGTAAAAAAAATCGAAAAAGTAAGAAATGGCCTTTGTAGGAATCGACCTCAGCTATCCAATGCCAAAAGAAAAAAAAACATTCAAAAATATTGAAATGCAAATGAGATATTAAAAAAAAATTCTCCCATAGGATTAACATTAGCGAGCAAATGTTTTTGTGTAAGTGAAGTAGCTCAGTAGCCCCTTAATGGTTGCCAAAATCAGACGACCCTGCATACTGTTATCAATATTCAGAACTCTATGCTTATAACATATTGATTTTTTTCAGTAGTATTTTTCTGTTTAATATGTGTTCGGTGAAAATAAAACTTACAGAATTCTTCTTCTAGCTAAGCGAGAACGCTTAGCACATAAACATACATTCAGCGAAGCGAAGTTGAAAGCAAACAAAGTACTGCGGCAAAGATTGGAGAAACATCATTTTGCTGGGGTAAAGAAATAAACACCAAGCTTGGGGTTGGCGGAGAAAGCGATAAAAAATATTTCGAGAAATGATATTTTTATATTTTTTTGCATGACTGTTCTCTTATGAACTGAATCAAAAATATTTTTTCTTGTACTTGAATATTGGAATAACATGCTTCTGTTTTATTACACTCTTTTATCTGAACTTGGTTCTTAACACTTTCCAACAAAGTTGAAAATTTTTATGAATTGGGTTTGTCTATCCGTCTGTCCTCGCTCTAACTCTTGACATATAACTGAAGACCTGAATGGAAAAAGATGTTATGCAAACAAAAATTAAACTCGAAAAAATTGAAGTGAAATTTTTTGTTGTAATTTAGTGATTTATTTAATTCCTTCTTACTAGCATATGTTCGAATGTTAATAGGCGATACTAAACTCTCCTTGAAAAGAATATTAATATTTAATTATTAAAAAACAATAAAATTATTTTCAGCATTTAAATTATTAAATAAGAAAATATTATATATTAAAAGAGAATGTCTCATATCTTCAATCCCAAGTAGAATTTTAGTATTTTAGTTTTACCATACACTGTAAAAAAAGATACATGTTTCTTCATCTACGAAAATGTACAGTAATCACAAACGCAAATATATATAATAACCTCTTCCGAATCACGCAAGATTCTGAAAAGTGTTCCTTTATCTTTAGAAACCTCAGAAAACAATTTATTTTCGAAGTTTAAAGAAGAGTTTATGAAAATAAATTTTTATTAGCTAACCCGCCATTTTCGGAAACGTTTCTGGAGTAGCTTTTACTGTGCATTAATCAGTTCTTTCTATCCGGAAAATTGGTTTTTCGGATTCTGCGAATTCTCAAGTAAACATTTTCACCTGCATAATTGAATTTGTGCATACTATTCTAACAAAATAATGTTAATTTTCTTATCAATGTTAATGCTGTTAATTTGGTATGTTTGTCTATTAAACATGTTTGCTGAGTATCAAAATATTTACCTTTCTCCGTCCGCAGCCCTTTATTCCACTCTCTTATTACGACTCTTTTGCGGAAGCCAGATTGAAAAAAAAAATCGAAAATTGAAACCGTACAAATTTAAAAGGGAAATTACACAAATTAAAGACACCAAAGAGAGGGCTTAGGGTCCTGAAGCTACCGAACGACCCATGCTACTTCGAGCTTATTATTAGTCAATAATACACTGGTTATCAAAAATTAAGGAAAAGTCATAAAATGCTAATTTTCAAATACGCGAATACTCAAAAGGAAATAATATAATTCGAGTCATTACTATCTCTACAACACAGCTAGCCCATATAACATCTCATTCATGTCACACATAATTTTTAAATTCATTATAACAGGACAGATTTTGTCTTCTCCTGGAAATATATAAAACAACAGTGAAAATCTGAAATATCTTTTATGCACATCTCAATTAATTATATAAATATGGATTAATGATTATGTACACTGGTTATCAAAAATTAAGGGAAAGTCACAAAATGCTAATTTTCAAATACGCGAACACTCAAAAGGAAATAATATAATTCAAATAACTGCTATCTCTACAACACAGCTAGCCCATATAACATCTCATTCATGTCACACATGGTCACAAGTGTCACAGTCACTACGGTGAAGCAAAAAATAGGAAATTCCATACCTCTCATTATGAGTCTCAAATGATCACTATATGTGACTCCACTGAGAAGTCAATGTGACTGCTGCTTTGTGACGAGTCACCAGGTGACTTTACAATGTAGTTAAATTGTGACTCTCACGTGACTGTCATTTTGAGACTCAATTTCATAGTCATCATGAACGTTGCATTATGACAAGTCACCAAATAATATCATATTATAGTCACATGGAGACTTTTCCCAAAAGAGCACAATGGTGACTTCACAGTAGTCTCTCTGTCACCTGAAAGTCATCATGTGACTTTAATGTGACATTATTTAGTAACTTATCACAATGCAGCGTTCACGATGACTTGGAAATTGAGTCTACAAATGACAGTCACATGAGAGTCACAATGTAACTACATTGTAAAGTCACATGGGGACTCGTCCCAAAGCAGCAGTCAGAGTGACGTCTCAGTGGAGTCACATATAGTGATAATTTGAGACTCATAATGAGAGGTATGGAATTTCCTATTTTTTTGCTTCACCGTAGTGACTGTGACATTTGTGACCACGTGTGGCATGAATGAGATGTTATATGGACTAGCTGTGTTGTAGAGATAGTAATTACTTGAATTATATTATTTCCTTTTGAGTGTTCGCTATTTGAAAATTAGCATTTTGTGACTTTTCCTTAATTTTTGATAACCAGTGTAGTTGAAAATTTCATTTACACATGTTTTCACTGGAAATGTCAAAAATATCTTGCACGGTGATATTTTGAAAATAAATATCAAATATAGAAAATAATATGAAAATATTGAAAATATCAGAAATCTTGATATTTTGAAACTAAATATAGGCTATATATCATGATATATATGATACCTCATAACGCTTTCATTCATAAAATAAAACAATTTTTGAGAAAATGCATCATAACATGTTCTTCCAATAAGCTCTTCTTTTTATATATTCAATTGAAGCTTACCATGACTAATGGCGAATTCAAGGGGGAGGTCACGGGGGTCATGACCATCTCAAACAACAAAAATATTCTAAATATCATTTTAAAAATGAAATATACAGTAGAGTCCCGATTATCCGAGTCCCGCTCAACCGAGTTTCCGCTTTAAGGGGACAAGGGATCTTAAATTTTTTTATTTTTTGTAAATTTCACATTAAATATTATTCAAGGGTACATTATATGCATTATGGCATGCATTTATCATAAAAAAATTTAAAAAAAATTTATTTTTATAAAAAAAATGGAATTTTACGCGTCGTCTTAGAAATCTTCGAAATGCCCCCTGTGTTCTCCATATCAATGAAAATCCCCAATATTTTTTATAAAAGTTTGTTTCATATATATAAATAAAATAAAGCATAGAATTTTATATATTTGAATTTAAAGGTAAAAAAAAAAAAAAATGAAAAATTTGGAAATTTTTTCGAAAAAATTTCCAATTTTCCAAATTTTTGAACTTTTTTTTTATTTTTTGTAAATTTTGTCTTAAATATTATTCAAGGGTACATTATATGCATTTATGGCATGCATTTATCACACACAAAACAAAATTATTTTTGAGAAAAAAATGAATTTTAGTCGTTTTAGAAATCTTCAAAATGCACCCTGTGCATTCCATATCAATGAAAATCTCCAATATTTTTTTTATAAAAGTTTGATTTATATATATAAATAAAGTATAGCACCGAATTTTATATATTTGATTTTAAAGGTAAAAAAAATGAATTAAAAATTTTGAAATTTTTTAGAAAAAATTTTAAAATTTTAAAATTTTTCATTTTTTTTTTTTGTAAATTTTATCTTAAATAATATTCAAGGGTACATTATATGCCTTATGGCATGCATTTATCACAAAAAAAATTAAAAAAAAAATTTATTTTTATGAAAAAAATGGAATTTTACGCGTTGTCTTAGAAATCTTCGAAATGCCCCCTGCGCGTTCCATATCAATGAAAATCCCCAATATTTTTTATATAAGTTTGGTTTATATATATAAATAAAATAGAGCGTCGAATTGTATATAATTGAATTTAAAGATTAAAAAAAAATTGAAAAATTTTGAAATTTTTTCGAAATAATTTCAAAATTTTTAATTTTTTTTAAACCTTTAAATTCAAATATATAAAATTCGACGCTCTATTTCATTTATATATAAACCAAACTTATATAAAAAATATTGGGGGTTTTCATTGATATATGGAACGCAGGGGGCATTTCGAAGATTTCTAAGACAACGCCTAAAATTCCATTTTTTTCCCCATAAAAATAAATTTATTTTTTATTTTTTTTGTGATAAATGCATGTCATAATGCATATAATGTACCCTTGAATTATAATTACGTGAAATTTACAAAAAATAACAAAAATTATTTTTAAGGATTTTAAGGTCCCTTGTCCCCTTAACCGAGTTATTTTTTTCTGATAGATTGATGGCTTCCATTAATATGAAATAGCCATTATAAATGAAGTGTTATGTGAAGATGAAAGAGCAGCCGTAAAAAGTTAGAACTCTGATTTTCTGGTCAGAATGGTGAAAAAAAAAATGGCCATAATTTTTTTTTCACCTAACACTTCATTTATAATGGCTGTTTCATAATAATGGAATCCATCAGTCTCAGAAGAAGATGATCCATTCCAAAGGTACAAGTTTAATTGACAAAAAAACTATTTAATACTTTGAGTAGAAAGAAGAGGCTACACCTGCAATTTTCATGACACTAATAGAATCACATTAGCTGCCAATGTCTACGGTTTTGTTACCTCAAAAATTGGATACAAATGTTTGCCATATTTAATCGTTGACAATTGTTAGACTTTTTAAACTGAATTTCCGGATGTGACAGTCAATTGTTCCCTTGTGACGACATTTGTGTGGCTGTCAACTCGTAATACTTGGCTAAAAATGCCAACTTTGACAAATTTTTCTGAATGAATTACCTTTTTCGGAAAATGGGAAACTCTTTAATTTCTTGGTATCTGAACAAAATCTGGAAATTTTATATTTTCACTAATATTGATGCAAATTTTTTGTATTTACGCATGAAAATGACTTCGCGAAAGTATCAGAAAATTAGTTAGTTTGGATTTGGGAATAGCTTTCCATATAAAAAGTTCTCATAAAGAGATGTGATCCCCTCCCATCCAAAAAAAGGAAATCCATGACTCCCCTCTAAATGTTGAATATGGATATGTCCTTGACCATGACATGTTCGGTATTAAAAATGAAGTGTGTAAGGTTAATACTATTTTCTTTACAGGACACTCAAAAAATTACTGCCTTATTCTGTATTCTTCAGTTCAGCCCATTATATGATCTGCAGAATTTAGACACATCCTGTAATACACTAAAAAAATAGTTAAGTTTTAAAATGCATACTACAACTGAAAACGCACTTCCAGCATTTATCGATCCTAGTAGTCCAATAACCGAATTCTTTTGTGTGTCTCTGTAAATGCTATGCTATTCAGAATATGTAGAAAATATATTGTAGGACACCGCAATGATCATTTTTAATTTCATTACGTTTGAAATATTGTAACATCTTTAAAATACACTACAAACGATTTTCGACTATGAGATAATGCGATGAAATTCTTTGGTCGTTCTTGAAAAAAAAATAAAAAAAAAATAAATAAATCTTACTTTTTCTGTACTCCCCAGAAAGCATGTTGTAGTTCACTTTAGTGATGCATGTCAATTTCATTATGTTTGAAATCTCATAACATCATTAAAATACACCCCCAAGTGATTTTACATGTGGGCCATAATGTCACCGAATTAGACCTAAACTAAATAGGTAAGTCGAGTAGAATTGGACAAAATAGGCCTAAAACTAGAATCCCACTAACGTAGTGGTCAGCGCGTCTGTTTATCGCGCACCAGGTCACCAGTTCGATTCCGTGCTACGAAGACTGGGCAAGGTTGAACTATTTTATACGGCCTAAATAGACTGAAACTATCCGAATAATACTGAAAGTAAATAGGCTAAATTGAGTAAAATTCTTCTGTATGCCCCTGTAAACGAATTACAAATGCTACACACTTCTTTTTCAATACTCAAACCCAACAGAATCAGCTCAACAGAATAAATCACAGGTAACGGATCGCCAGAAAACGCTGCATGCGTAATTACACTAGATTAATTTTATTACACTTATTCTAATTGGTAAATAAATCATATGCGACGCACTGTGGGAGATTTTCCGATTCTAGCTGGCCAAAATTATATTTGACGTCAATATAGTCGCATCGCTATGAAATTGATAAATGTTATTGTTATTCACTATGGCATGTTCGGTACTGCAAAATGAAGCGTGCAACAGTCATAATTTCGTTACAGGGACATTCAAAAGAATTTCATTACATTACGGCTTATGGGGAAAAATCGTTTCGGTGGTTTTTAAAGATGTTTTATAATTTTAAACCCATTGAAATTTATATACATATCTCTAAAGTGAACTACAAGATACTTTGTTATAGAATATGGTATGGAAAACTTTTATCGATTATTTACAGGGACACTAAAAAGAATTATGTTACATTACGGTCTATGGAGAAAAGTCGTTTGTGGTGTATTTTGTTCATGTTACACTATTTCAAAAGTATTTAAATTGATATATATCTCCGAGGTGCTCTAAAGAGGCTTTCTATTGAATATGATGTGCATAGCCTTCATCTTTCATATACAGAGGCACACAAAACATTTGTAGTACATTTCAGTTTGTTGACGGAAATTGCTGAAGGGGAATTTTCAAATGTGCTATGCGTTTCCTAACTGTTCTAAATTTTAGCATAATGTGCATTATATGATAAATATATAATTCATATACAGGGATGTGTAAAATTGTCAGTTATTTTTTCGACTTTGATTGAAATTGTGTTTTCAAACGTGTTATGCGTTTCACAAAATTATTACTTACACATTATTAAACTATGAAACTTTTCACATTATTAAACTATGAAGTTTTATTATAGTAATCTGAAAGCGTTGAAAAATGTTTCTTAATCTGCTGAACGCATGATTTTACATTCTTGTTGAGAATTTTAATGATACATTCTCAATGGTATGGAAGGTAAAGTGATAAAATTGTTTTTGTATTATTATAATAACAAATCATAAAATAATATTTTTTTCTAAAATTCTATTAAAATTTAAGATGCACGACAAACATTCGACAGCTTTAATGAAAATTGCTGTGTTGTATATTCTATTGTATATTTATCTTTGCACAGCGGAATTGTAAAGAATGGGAATCGTAAGACATCATGGGGAAAGGTCTATATTATGTTTTGTATTTTATTCAGTCTGAATTTGGAGAATTTGTCTGGATCAAATTTGTACACTGTAAAAAGAGCGACATTTTTACAGCACAAAGTACTGTTCATCTCGCACACAAACTCGATCACAGTTGAATGCACTGTATATTTCTTTGGTTTCCTGACTATTTAAACATGGAAAATACAGTAGTTGCGTAAAATTAACAGCACAATGTACTGGCAATTTAGACGCCAGTAGTTTGTGCTGTCGTCTAAATGCGTCCAAATTGCCAGTACATTGTACTGTTAATTTTACGCAACTACTGTATTTTTCATGTTTAAATAGTCAGGAAACCAAAGAAGATACAGTACATTCAACTGTGATCGGGTTTGTGCTGGCAAATTTACAGTGTTTTTTTTACAGTGTAACCACTAGAAAATTGCAGACAAGTAATATATTTTATGTCAATTTGTCTTGAGATATCTAAATACAACTGGTAATTTTTGTCCAAATTTGGTCATAAGTTTAAACATTTCTCGCTTGCAAAACTTCATATACTCTTCATTGTTATTTTCCTCTAGAAATAAAACATTTTCAACCAAATTCACATTTCGTTAAATTTAAATCTTGTTGCCGTTGCATAATGGTGAAAAGTTTATTTATATGACTAATTTAAATTCTGCTGACTTTGATAAAAGAAAATAGTACTTTAACTAAAATTTCATAAAATTTTATTTAGACGTAATAAAACAATTGAATAAAATTGACGTAATAAAACAAACAATGTATAAAACAATTCTAAAAACTGGGGAGGCAGATAAAGGCAGGCAAATTAAATTGGAGCGAAAAGGTAATAATCTAAACTATTTAATAATATCAGAATTTGAGCTTAATCGTGCTTTATCATATAATTTTTTCTATATTAAAAAAACAAACAAACAAACAAAAAAAGAGTTTTTTGCGACATTAAACATGAAATAACAGCTGATATGTGCAAAACTTATGCACATAAATCCGATAAAATAAAGTCCACATTTTATTCGGAAGCGTCCATAGTCGAGCAGTATGTTTTATTCCGCTTCAAGTAACGGATTAAAAAACTACTCTGATTGATTCATTCCCAACTAAGGAGTATCACCTTTGCACTTGTCTATGGACCATACAAGTATATTTATATCAAAAACTATAGCAGGGTACAACGTCCTAACTATTAAGCTATAACAGGCAAAAAATAAATTACGCTAGCAAAAACTTTCAAAAATCAACTTTTGGCCAGATAGAAGCGATAAATCTCCTACCATGCGATGTAAATTTCCAACTGGGCAAAAAATGTCCGGACCAGGATTCGAACCAGGGATCTCTTGGCTGAAACTGCCAATGCTCTGCCGCTGATTCAAATGTCAGACCAGATGCTATAATCAACAAGGTTAGTTGGTAGAATTAGATCCACCAAATTCGTCCGGGATAGCTCAGATGGCAGATCATTGGCCGCTTCAGCCAAGAGATCCCTCGTTCGAATCCTGGTCAGGACATTTTTCGTCCAGTTGGAAATTTACATCGCAAATAATAGTAATGTTAAGAGAAATAATTAAAATAGAATACCTTTATATGAATAAACTTCCAGTACAACAACCGTCAAATCTAGCAGGGAACACAGCACATTCAATTTATGGAAAGAAAAATAATTTAACAAATACTTACTGACGTTTTCTGAATTTCTTAAATTAAGTTAATAAGATTATTCATGGAGGAATGAGAAAACACAGTTTTTTTCAAAGACGCAAATATTGAGATGCTTGTGGAATACTAAGATCATTAATTTTGCATAAGATTTTAATTTAAAACTGTTAGACTTGAAAAAGAACAGTTTCCGTTTCAGAGTTTCAAATTATTATTATTGTTGTTTGCAAAGTTTGGTTAGTTTCAGTTTTTAATTTTTAAAAGGTATTTACCTATATTTTGCAAGAATGGAAGCATTAAAAGAAACAAGCCTCGGATTTTTAAGTGATTAATAACTTCTTCAAATGGTAACTTTGACAAATTACGCGAACTTCCTACATTTCATCAAGTACAATTTGTTATGAAATGATGACTCTCAACTCTCCAACATCTTATTGAATTTCTAATATTATAATTATTTTTACACTCTTTTTTTAGGTTCGTTCATAATTATATAAATACATAACAACTGGAGTCGTCGTCTGGTCCGTCCGTCTATTTGTCTGTCTGTCTGTTCGCTAATAAGAGCACAAAAACTACCCAACCGAATGGAAATGGGTCCGGAACTTTATAAACACCCTGTATAATCGTTGTAGGATTTTGTCGACTCATTTCAAATTTTATGAAAATCGAATCCCAACTTAAAATGATATTAACAATTTTTTTTAATTCTATTAAATCCTATCATACGTCATTAATTTAATGATATCCCATGATAGGTAATGATTTCTAGGTTGCCATGGTGATGATGTCCTATTTAAGATGGAGTCCTATTACAGTATAACTTCAAAAATCCGGCATCATCGGGACCGAGACTATGCCGAATTTCTGAAAATTCCGGATTTTAGAAGGAATGTCAAAAGTAGTACTATATTCTTAATGGCGCCTTTAGCCATAATTTACTTCATTATTAAGTGATAATTATGCAAGGAAAAACGAAAATTAAATATAAAAATAAACTTACATTAATTGATATTTTCTATGTTATAGAAAAAAATTTAATAAAGAGTGAAATTATTTCTTCTCGTGTAATTTCGGAAACATCGATGTCAATTTGTTTATTTGAATTTTTTGGCCGTTCTTTAACAAGTTTTTCTTGTACTTTATACAAATGGAGAATCTCTATTTCGGAAATGCAGTCTTGTTCTCTAAAGCAGATATTATTTCTATAGTCAAATTTAAGTTGTTTTTCTAGTGACACCTTTTCTTATGCCTGTTGTTCATCCTTGTCTTCGGAGCTGTTACTAGCGTTATGGGCGGTTCTATTTAGCACAGCGTCAGAAGAGGGACTCCAAAGATCTCGTGTATTAGTCTCCACGCCGTTGCTGTGCTACAGTGTAGAGCTCCCAGAATATATGTTCAGAAAATAATCGCCTCTGACAAATGAAAAAAATGTCAAATATTACTTTTTTGCATTTTTACTTTCGATCTTTAAGTGTTTAATTCATAAACAATTGCTATTTTTTTCTACTATTACTTGAAAGTGTAAAAGAAAAAAGAGGGGAAAATATGGTTTTGATGCCGGATTTTTGAAGTTGCCGGATTTCTGAATGCCGCATTTTTGAAGTAACACTGTATTTCCGTATTACTGAATTTACTACGTCTAATCGTAATGAAGGAGGTGGGTTGATAAGGGTTATTTTTCGCTCATCATACACGCGAAAAAAAAAGTTCCTGTTTCCGAATTTTTTTCACTGTCTTTGTATACTTAAAGATATGTATTTTTTTTATAATATAAGATTTACGAGATAAATAAAGTAATAAGTCATAGAAATCATATCCCGAATATGGAGTGTCTCGGCTTTTTCCTACATTTTTGTCGTTTTTTTTTTATCTTTGAATTATTTTTTTTTTTAAGTAGCGCTCCATTAACCAAATTAATTTTGATTTGCAATGATACTACTCTTTATAAGCTTTCATATGAGCATAATTTTATTTTGGTTCAGAGTACACTTCTACCTATTAAAGAAAAATACATTTCGTGCGAATATCATAGACTTCTAGAAGCTTGTATCAATTGCACTGAATCTGTCAGATTCATTGTTTTGCCGCGCTTAAAAAGTATTTACGTAGTTCAGATGTCAATGTTGTGTTCTAAAACTGTTATTGTAAATATTTATTGAAGAATTTAATAATATGAAAGGCCTGTCAGTGTGATTATTGTAAAACCTGGCGAAAAACAAATAGTAATTTTCGTATCTTTTCTAACACAAAAGTTATATCGATACTTAAACGTTCTAAAAACTGCGAGCTACAGAGTGGTTCTAAGTTGTGCTCTAAATGCAGATCATATGCAATTCATGTGGTTCGGGCTTTATAAATACTCCTTATTTCTTCTTCTGTAGTAACAGTAAGAGATCGTGCGTCCACGAGTACTGCCAATGACATCACAAATAATAAACCTAATTATATATTTATCAATACCTCGTTGTCACATTTCTAATACATGTTGTATAATACTTAAGAGTAAGAACTGCCTGGTGACTGTACCAAACGCAGCTCAAATTCAAGCCTTTATAGAAACAGGAATCTATATTTCGTCGGGAAAATGATGCTAGTATTACGTGATTGGTATTCAGTGAGTTGACTCTGCAAACTTTACTTCCTGTAAGTGAGAATGCATCAATGTATGTAATAGATATTGAAAGTCTTTAAAACAATATCAGTTAAGGTAGCAAAGAAGAGTGTTCTCGAATTCGACACATCGGAACAGCTTTCCGAGTCCGATTATTGTACTCTCATGTGTATATCCATTGTCCGACAACTCGTATGTGTAATTGCTTTTATTTTTATTTCCCAGGTTCAAGAATAGGACATTCTTAAATAGTCAGTTCTAGAAACATTAAAGAAGAATTTATTAACAAATCAAAAACGACAAAGGCGTTAACAACATGACTTTAATTATTTGTTTCTGTTTATATATATATCATATGTATTAATATAAACGAATTTAGGATACTAAGGATGCCTTACTCATATTTATTTATTAAAATGTAACTTTATTTAAATTTATTGATTACTCGAAAGCCCGATAGAACAATCCCCACTCACCTCTTAATTTCCTTAGCCAGAAGCATCGTCATCTTTAGTATTACTTTGGTTTAATCCATGGCACTTATACAGGAAAGTGTGAATCTCTAATATAAATTAACTACTCATATGGGGTTGCACAGAAGCAAAACCCGCATTCTTTCGCATGAGACCGGGAAAAATCACTGTCTCTTAAAACTGACGTTTCTTCAATCCGAACTCATCTCCCTTCTTAAAAGAGAACAAGTTGGAAATTGCTCGTCAAACGTGGCAAATGAGGTGCGTTCGTACTATAACTAGTTTTATAATTATGTTTTGCACCCCATATTGTACTGAATGTATATTTTTTTGCGCTTCATAAGTGCATAGTCTATAACATCATTAAAATACACTTACAATAATTTTTTCCCCATTCCCCGTAATGTAACGGAAAACTTTTGACTGTTCCTGTAATTAAACTATACATTCGATTTTCATAAAATTTGAAATGGCTCGACAAAATTTTGCAGCAATTATATATTTAAAATTTCAGACCATTCGGAAGGCTGTAAAATCATTAAAATGCATTTGCAATATTTTTTTCCCATTGGCCATAATGTAACGGAAAACTTTTGGGTGTCCCTGTAATTAAACTATACATCCGATTTTCATAAAATTGGAAATGGCACGACAAAATTTTGCAGCAATTATATATTAAAAATTTCAGATCATTCGGTCGGGTAGTTTTTGCTCTGTTATATGCGGACGGACAGACAGACGGACGGACAGACGGACGGACAGACGGACGGACGGACGGACAGACGGACGGACAGACAGACGGACAGACAGACGGACTGAACGACGACTATAGGTGCTACGTATTTATATAATTACGAACGCACCTAAAAAGATGTTTCATCTCTCGAATCTAAGCTTCCTCTCTCTCCACTTTTTTTTCTCATCTCTTCCTTAATTTTTCTGTCTGCTTAAATTCCACCTAAAAATCATCTACTCCTATAAAAATTTCCAAGAGGCGACTTCTTTTTGTATTTCGCAAAACTATTTGCTGCTGGATCCATTGACGCTTGCAAAACATTATAATTTTTCTAGTAACGCTTAAACTTTGATGGTCTACATTTTACCCCTTAATATCTTAATCCCTTTTTATGACGTAATCTGAAACTCGTGTTACTAAAATGCGACATTTTTATAACTAACTTGCTAATCTCACTAATAAATTTACAGACAAACAAATCCCTCAGCGGACATATTTATTGCACTAGTGATGACAAAATCACCAGATGCGCAAAATTTCCAATCCTATTTATTTGGAAACTCAATCTCTTCAAGTCTAACTTATGAACGTTTTAGACAAGTTTATTGCCTAACCGAGTATTTTCCATGGAATTCTCTGGTCCTATACCAAACACCCGGTTTCACATACGTCGGCAGCTCTCTCATTTTAGAAATTATATCTTTCTCGCGACCCCACGCAGTACATGCAAGCCTACAAACATCACCTGGTGGTCCAATTCCCATATTATGTTTATATCTTTCTTTCCTTCCCTTACTGAACACGTGTAATATGGCGGGATTATCCCGACACCATGTCTGATTTTAACTTATTTTTGAACTAGTAAAGTCCAAAATGCGTTCCTCGAAAAAGAGGTCATCTCGATTTGCTTGGCAGTGTTACTTGTAAAGCTTAGAACTGGTCTCTCTAATAGTATTGTGTTCACATAATTCAATATATGCAAAAAAAGATTAATGACATCTTCTGTGCAATGTACACGCAAAAGGTTATCTGAGCTAAACTAACTGATACAGATCTTCAAAATTTTTCTCGCCTAATTTGGGATGAGCTGCGACAATCAACTCTTGGAATATAGCAACTTAAACAAAGAAAATCTTACACTCAAAAACACTCAAATTAAGAAGGTATTTACCCCTTTTACATACATCGTGAAGATGATTCTGTTCTTCGAGTTCTGTTACGATCACGACACATAAGTGCTAAAAACTATATTTATTTATATTATATTTATATATAAACTATATTTATATATTTGGATAAAAAAGAGCGAAATTTCATCACACAATGGTACTGTCAATGTAAAGTAGGAGCAAGGGGCGTAGGGTGCTGTGCATGTGTTGCTTCCGTATTATGGTCTCTGGCTTACTGCCACCACAACTCAACCGAAGTTAAAAAACTAAGTCTTGAATATTCTCATGACGTAGCCCAAGACGCAGCCGCTGGATGGTTCAGTAGTGATTTGGGTGAAGAAAGCACGGAGGAAGACATAAAACACATTGCCAAAAGTGTCTGAAACTGTATGATTATTTTCGGTTATTGATTATTTCCGATATTTCATATATTGAAATAGTAGTCGTAATAAGCTCCATTCGTCTTAATTTTGCATTTAGCTTTGTATTTGCTATTGTTTATATGGATTAAAACTAATAACAATAGTGTCTGTTCATTAATGTACATAATACTTAATTATATATTTTATTTTTCCCATCAGTTATAGAACTTTCATTCAAAATACTTTTTTTCTTATTTGTTATGAGGTATACTAATGAAAGAAAATGTATGTCACATCAAGGGGATGATGGGCGAAAAATGGTTCTTATCAACCCACCTCCTTTTGCATTAATGCACATGTGCTTAAGAGTACAACAGCTGTTTCACCAAGATCTGAATATTTATAAAACTAGTTTTAGTACGACACGAACGCACCTCATTTGCCACGTTTCACGTACAATTTCCGACTTGTTTTTTTTTACCTTTTCTTACATAAATCATAAACGTTTAGACTTAAGTTTGTTTGTCTGTCGACTGTCCGTACTCTAACTCTTGTAAATCGATTCAGATTGACATGTAATATATGTTATTGAAGTTTACTATAGCACAATCGTTATTGAAAATAGAGTGTGTAGCATTTATATTTAGTTTACAGGCACGCCCAAAAGAATTTCGTTACGTTATGATCTACCAGTGAAAATTGTTTGCCGTGCTTTTTAATGATGTTATACCATTTCCAACATAATGAAATTGGTATGCATTTCTTGGGTATGCTAAAACATGCTTTCTGTTGAATATGGAGTGCAAAGCACATACCGTGGCCATAATTTGCTTCTTTTTTTGCAAAATTTGTTCTGCTCATCTACAATTTGCGTATCTCACTGGCAAATTGTATCAGCTGCAGTGTATAGCAACGTATCGCATGAAGTCATAGATTTTGCATATTGACACTTGCTGCTAAAATCAAGTATACTGACACTCGAAATAAATTTATTTTCTTTCTGACAAGACTTGTACTTACTCGTTATTAGCTCCTCACATTTTAATGCTGGCTTTCTTATTATTAGAAGGATTGAGGTTAGGACTTGACTCTTGAGAGCCGGGATTAGATTGACCCGATTTTTCAAAAAAGGCTAGAATATTTTTTCAGGTGGGAAAAAAAGATATAATTGAACATTAATCATATATATAATGACACAAAGTGTATAACGCTTCCGGGTTTGAACTCATCCGGATTCCCCTTCGCTTTATCGTATTCCATTCGGCCATTTTTATTGAAAATTATTTTTCCGAATTAAACTTCACAAAAGTTACATTTTTAGAAAGATTATTCAAAATAAATTAACATTTGAGAGATGACTTACATTTAATTATGTACATGTTCTGAGATAACTTCAGTTGAAATTAGTTTGGCCCTCTCCCTCCATTTGTATCGCATTCATTGTGAACTTTGAGCTTTGCTGGCTCCCTCTATCGGTAGTTAAAATAAAAAAGAAGTTTCTTTTGAAATTCTTTGAACTCTGAAGACATTGGGGGAAAAAATTAATAGTATTTCTTATAAAATATAATTAGACTATCAGGGATACTTAATGCCGTGTAGAATATATATATATATATGTATATAACAATGGAAATAAAATTTTGCATTTTTGTATTTTGTAGGGAAAATAAATTTGAAATTTAATAAAAGAATTTGAGGAAAAAAAAATCTGTTAATGCAATTAATAGTTACAAGTTACTTAAGTGATAAAGGATCATTTTTAATGATCAAAATTTATTATAGGTTTCTTTATGCATGTTTTAAAAAAAATGAGGATTTAATCGGAGTTAAACTTTTTAAAATTTAAGTTATATAATTATTATTTTGGCATCAGCTATCGGCAATTAATCCGTGAAGGACTCTTATTTAATTATTATTATTATTATTATTATTCTGATTTATAAGAAATTGAAGGTTATTGCTTTTTTTAAAGCAATGAACGAAGACGAAAGTTAATTGACACTATATTTTAAAATAGCATTATTAATTCTAATTTGCATGTTTTTTGTGAAGTAGTTCTTTAAATTTTGTGAGTGAAGTTTTTTCTTGCAAATTAAGTTTCAATTATAAATGGGCTGTTTTTATAACTATTTTATTCCCACCTGATTCTATTAGTCAGATAAGATAAAATTTATTACTTCATAATTCTTTTTATAATGCAATACTATATCATTCTTTTGAAAATGCAAACACGTCATTCTGACGGGCTACCTTCTAGTAAGTATATATGTATGTTATGTTTATCTTTCCATATAAAAAAAAAATCGTAACTATTTTTCTGTAATTGTATTAAGGGGGCCTGGGGCTAACAATTCTAAAAAAAAATGCAATTATTTTTTACTGGCTTAAAAAAAATACTGAGTTTGTAGCGTTAAATATCGCAAACCGCATGCTTTTATCTTCATTAGATCCATAGATAACACCTTTTACCTTGTGGAGCGATGCATCAGCTACCCTCTGACGAGAACTTCATTATTTATCTCAGAATGAATTTTTTCACACTTTGTCAACTTTAAAAGAATATATCAAAAGTTCCTTGCAAGATATATATATATATATGAAATTTTCAACAGAGATTTTATGCTATATTTCCTACAAATCATCTTCAGGATTTTTAATTTTGAGTGATAATTGTGAAAATATGCTAATTAATACAAAACTCACTCATAAAAAAAATTCTTTTTTTTACTTAAAATTTTTTAAATAAAATTAATAATTAATATTTTAAGAAATCCTAAAAAACAAATTAAAATGACACATTTTCTGTGCACAAAAGTGTAAAAATTTTGTAAATCGAGTAACTACTTTCAGAGTTATATCACAAACGTTTAAAATTTTTAAATTTAAATAAAAAAAATATTTAAAAATTTTCAGATATTTTTACATGCAATATTCTTATTATATTAAAACATATTTCAGAAAAAGAAACTCATAACAAAATCTCTATAAATAAAAAAAAATAGAATTTTGAGCCGCGGAGCCCCTTAAAATATGCGGATTAATTTTCTTCCATTTTGGGATCATATTTAAGTATTTCGGGCTCAGGTTGAAGTTTACCGGGATTAGGGTTTAATAATTTTATATTTTTATTTCATTTATTTATAGGTATTTTTTGTCGGGTTTCTAGTCAACGAACTTTTTTGGTTGATCGGCTTTTGGCTTGACTTTAAATAGAATTTTCGGGTGGGACTCTAAACAGGAGAGTAACAATACGACAGATAAGTAAGTCATCATTTGATGCCATTCTTCTTAAATGCTATTGGTGCACCAAGATACTCTTCTTTAATGAAATAAAAGAAGAATAGTGAAGATAAAATTCTAGCGTTCTTTTCAGATGCAAGCGAATTTCTGATTCAATTTGAGAAATATACCCGTGCAAAAAAAAAAAAGAAGGTTAAAGCGTGTCTTTTTAAGTATGAATTAAAGGCAGTCAGTCCTTGATAAGAATTGATCATTAACGACCAAAGATATTTTTCATTAAAACTGTTTTATCCATTAAGCTTTCCTTCTTTTCGTAAAGACCGCATAATTTTTTTTTTTTCGCAACTTTCTCATTTGATTATTTAACGAAGTGTAATTTTTGATGAAATGAAGTGATGCTATCAATTGGGTAGACTTTTCTAAATATAGTCGAAATGCTTCTATTTTACGAAATAAATAAATAACATTTCGATCAATATAAAGATGATAAAAGTTTTAAAGACTTGTGGATTTTAAAATCATTTTAGTGTTTTTCAATTATATGTGAATGGAATAGGGCATGCAAGTTACATAATCATTACCAAATGTCAGAAGTATTGCACTACAAGTCGCGAAACTACAGTAATCTCTACTTTTTACAGTAGTTTTGTAGTGTAGAGTTGTACATTTTGAACAATGTAGTGTAGCGAGTAGCGAGATGCAAGAAACCAGTAGTTTGTAGCGAGAAACCGAAGCTACTTTTAACTCTATTTCGATAAAAAAAAAAAAAAAAATGCCATTCTCAAAATCAAGTGGCCATATTTTGCTTTTGTGCAAAATTGGTTCTGCTCAGCAATTTGCGTATCTCAACGGCAAATCTCAGCTATAGTGTATAAGCAACGCCAAACGCATCGCACGAAGTCATAGATTTTCCCCGTCGATACGTGCTGCTAAAATCTAATACTGACCCACTAAAGAAATTTATTTTCTTGCTGTCAGCGCCTGTCTACTTACTCGTTATTAGGTCTTTATGTTTTAACGCAGGTCTTCTTATTATTAGCTGGTTCGGATTAGAATTTGATTCTTTAATGTCGAGTTCAGGTTGACAGGATTTTTCAAAAAGTCTAGAATATTTATTCAGGTAAAAAAAAAAAAAAAAGTAGTTAAACATTAATGAGTATATGTATGTATACTCATTAATGTATGTTTTATATAATGTATGTTTTATATAAAAGATAAAATTGTAGGCTAACTTTCCGTAATTGTATTAGAATGCGAATTAATTTTCTTTTATTTTGTTTCATTTCTTTCTATTCGTTTAAGTATTTCGGGTTCAGGTTGAAGTGTACCGGTATCAGAGTTCAAAAATTTTTTAGTTGTATTTATTTATTTATTTACGATGTGTTGAGGCCGACATTCTGGTGTTAACGATGTTTTTGTCTTTCTTTCTTTTTTCTTTTCTTTTCTTTTCCTTTTTTTTTTGTGTCCCCACCAGTGGCTGATAGGTTCTGCACTCGAAGCTGGTAGACGGGAGGTGCTGGGTTCGAACCCAATCGCGCCCGTCGGCCTAATCGTTCAGAGTTTTCGTGGTTTTCTTCGAACCTTGGATTTCCAAGCGTTAATACGGGTTAGGTTCCCTTAGAAAGACCCCCACGAAGGGCACTTCCCCCTGGGCCTATATCCCTCGTGCAGATAATTGGCCGTCATAAGTACAACCAACCAACCTTTTTTGTGTGGGGGGGGGGGGAGGGGGAGGAGGGGGGTATTGGTTTTAAATACAATTTTCGGGTGAGACTCTAAACAAGAGAGCAACACCATGACTGATAAATAGTAATTTCTTCATTTTCACAAGAACATTTGATGCCATTCCACTTAATTGCTATCGGCCCTCAAAGGACTCTTTAATGAAATAAAAGAGAAGATAAAATCCTTGCCTTCTTTTCAGATGTAAGCGAATGTTTCCGATTCAGCTAGAGAAATATACTTGTGTAAAAAACAGGATAAAGTTTGTCTTTTTAAGTATGAATTAAAGGCAGTCCTTGATAAGAATTGATCATTAACGACCAAAGCGAAAGATATTTTTCATTAAAACTGTTTTATCCATTAAGCTTTCTTTTTTGCAAAGATCGTATAGAATTTTTTTTTTCGCAACTTCCTCATTTGAGTATTTAACGAAATGTAATTTTTGATGAAATGAATGATGCTATCTAACTAGGCAGAGTTTTCTAAATATAGTCGAATCAGATTTTATAGCACCCATCTTTTGAAGGCTTCGATTTCACGAAATAAATAAATAACATTTCAATCAATTTAAAGATGATAAAAGTTTAAAAGACGTGTGGATTTTAAAATCACTTTAATGTTTTTCCATTATATCTGAATAGAATCGGGTATGCAACTTATATAATTAAAACCAGGGGTCGGAAAAAGCGAGTTTCAAGTATAGTGTAAGTACAGTAGTCGCAACTTTTTAAAAGTACTTTGTAACGCACTATATTTTTAATAATGTAGTGTAGCGAGTAGTGACATGCAAAAAATCAGTAATTTGTAGCGAGTAATGATATGCAAAAAATCAGTAATTTGTAGCGAGAAAGGACGTTAGTTTTAACGCTATTTCGGAAAAAAATTGCCAGTCTACAAATAGCGTGGCCGTAACTTGTTTCTTTTGTGCAAAATTTGTTCTGCTCTTCTACAATTTGCGTATCTCATCGGCAAATATCAGTTGCAGTGTATAGCAACGCATCGCATGGAATAAATACACTGGTGTTTAAAATTTAGGGCCAATCACAAAATGCTAATGTTCAAGTACGCGAATACTCAAAAGGAAATAATATATTTAGAACAATTACTATCTCTACAGCACAGCTAGTCCATATAACATCTCATTCATGTCACACATGGTCACAAGTGTCACAGTCACTACGGTGAAGCAAAAAAATAGGAAATTCAATACGTCTCATTATGAGTCTCAAATGATCACTATATGTGACTCCACTGAGACGTCACTGTAACTACTGCTTTATGAAAAGTCACCATGTGACTTTACAATGTAGTTACATTGTGACTCTAATGTGACTGTCATCTGTAGACTCAATTTCAAAGTCATCGTGAACGCTGCATTGTGGTAAGTTACCAAATAATGTCACATTAAAGTCACATGATGACTTTCAGGTGTCAGAGAGACTACTGTGATGCCACCATTGTGCTCTTTTGTGAAAAGTCACCATGTGACTATTATGTGATATTATTTGGTGACTTATCATAATATAACGTTCATGATGACTTTGAAATTGAGTCTAAAAAAGACAGTCACATGAGAGTCACAATGTAACTACATCGTAAAGTCACCTGGTGACTCGTCATAAAGCAACAGTCACATTGACGTCTCAGTGGAGTCACATATAGTGATCATTTGAGACTCATAATGAGACGGATGGAATTTCCTATTTTTAGTTTCACCGTCGTGACTGTGATACTTGTGACCATGTGTGACATGAATGAGATGCTATATGGACTAGCTGTGCTGTAGGGATAGTAATTATTTGAATTATATTATTTCCTTTTGAGTATTCGCTTACTTAAAAATTAGCATTTTGTGACTGGTCCTCAATTTTGTACACCAGTGTAATTTTTCACCATTGACACTTGATGCCAAAATCAAGTACTGACCCACTAAATAAATTAATTTTCTTTCTGGCAAAACTTGACTACTTACTCGTTATTAGGTCTTCATGTTTTAATGCTGAGTTTATTATTATTATCCAGATTCAGGTTAGGATCTGACTTTTGAGGGCCGAATTCAAGTTGATCCGATTTTTCAAAAAAGTCTAGAATATTTTTTCAGGCGGGAAAAAAAAGATATAATTGAATGAATAAGTATATGTGTATGTGATGTTTATTTTTCAATATAAAAGATAGAATTGTAGGCTATTTTTCCGTAATTGTATTAAAGTATGCGGATTAATTTCTTCCATTTTGGGAATGGTTTTAAGTATTTCGGGTTCAGGTTGAAGTTTACCGGTATCAGGGTTTAATAATTTTTTTATTTTTATTTTATTTATTTATTTATTTATTTTTGTCATTTCGAGTCAGGTTTCTAGTCAACGAATTTTTTTGGGTGGTCGGATTTTGCTTGACTTTAAAAATAATTTTCGGACGGGACTCTAAACAGGAGAGAAACAATATGACTGTTAAGTAAGATCTTCATTTTCACAAGATCATTTGATCCCATTCCACTTGATTGCTATCGGCCCTCAAGGAACTCTTTAATGATATAAAAGAACAGAGGAGATAAAATTATGGCCTTCTTTTCAGATGTAAGCAAAAGTTTCCAATTCAATTTGAGAAATATACTTGTGTAAAAAAAAGGGTTAAAGTTTGTCTTTTAACTATGAATTAAAGGCAGTCCTTGACAAGAATTGTTCATTAATGATAAAAGTGATAAAGATATTTTTCATTAAAACTGTTTTACCCATTATGCTTTATTTTTGGAAAGATCGCATAGATTTTTTTTTCTCAATTTTCTCATTTGATTATTTAACGAAGTGAAATTTTAGATGAATATAAATGATGCTATCTATCTGGGCAGTGTTTTCTAAATATAGTCGAATAAGAATTTACTTTTTGCCATCAATCTCTGCAACGCTTTTATTTTTGAAAATAAATAACATTTCAATCAATTTAAAGATGATAAAAGTTTTAAAGACTTGTGGATTTTAAAATCACTTTTTTTTTTCAATTATATGTGAATGGAATAGGATATGCAACTTATATAATTATAAATAGAACGCTGGGGCATGTAAGGATACGTAAAAAGGTTTTTTTTCTATGTGAATAAAAAAATATTTTTTTTAACTAAGGGACTTCTACTCAATGAGGTCATGCTATTAATAAGCCCACCAGCCTATATCTTGTCTCGGGATGGCAAATAGCAGCATATACCCAGTCAGTTTATGCGTCCTTGACATGTACGGAGAGTTTTAACCACAACCTATTAAAGTCCTGCGCGGGTCGGGTTCTACCCGACCCGAACCCAAAAATCCCGCTTGAAGTCGACCTGCAAAGCGACTCGAACCCGACAAAATATTTTTCTGCGACCCACAACTCGACCCAAACCCGAAACACTTCAACCCGCAACCAGACCCCGGACCCGAAATGCAAGGAAAGTAAACCATGTTTTGATGCAATTATGAAAAGTAATCTTCAATTACATCTCTAACACTAATTTTATCTTTTATATAGAAAAATGGAAAAATCATATTCTTTAATATTCAAATATAATAACCTCTCAGTAGCGAATATCTCGGGATCGTTTATTAGAGTCCTGAATCATGTCGGGTTGTTTCTAATTTTCTTTTTCGGATAGGAACGACTAATTTTCTTTCTGCGATTCGGCTTTAACCTAGAAAAATTCTTTTAGGTCATATTTAAGTTTTTTGAAAACCGACTTGTTAGGATTTTCACAAAAAGTTGGGGTACAACTATATTTCAGAAGAAAATAAATACGTATTTGAATATGAATGAGTATTCAATTTATTTGCATGAGAAATAAGATCTGTGTAAAAAATATGATCATAGATTTATTCTTTCCTTAAAAAACATTTTCTCTTCTCTCGGAATATGAGAAATATTACCAATATTTCGCTTTTACACATAAATACACATCGATCCTATTTATGCACAGTTGCACATGTTATGTGTTTGCAGATTGGCCACTATTCACAGGTATAAACGTACGAATGCACAAGTTTTACGAATTGAAAAAGTGTTAGCTAAATAGAGGAGTTCGCTTTTCGGTAGAGTCCATCATGGAAGTCTAATCTAAAAAAATATCTTGAACATAATTTTGACAAATTAGGTCAATTCAAACCGACCCCCAAAAGCCAAAGTCCAACCCGAACTCGAAACAATGAAAGTCAACCCGACCTGGACTCGACCCGCAACGAAAAAATATAGTTACCGACCCGACCAAAAGAGGGTGATGCCCGATGCAGAACTCTACAACCGATACCGACTTCGTCATCCTTTTTGGACCACTGAATCTTTCGGCACGTCGTTGTTAAAAACATCAAGTAAACTTTCATATGAAATCAGCGTACATTATTGATTATATTTTATAATATCTGCATGATGTTCGATATGTTTAACGATCTCTTAGAATGTATATTGAAATATTCTGTATTTTTAATTATGTTTGTGTTTGATTGTAAATTATGTTAAAAACAGAAGCCACCTAATAAGGCCACGGTATAACGCTTGATCTTATTAAGGGGCACTTCATTTTCATTGTATATATCATTATCAAAACTAATTAAACATTTTCTCTGTAAAAACTATATGGAAACTATATGAAATCGATTAAAAAGAGGTGGTTAAGTGAATCTACAGAGTTGAAGGGCAAATAGAATCAGCAGTTTTGACTGTTCACTGTAAAAAGAAAAAAAAAATCCGCTAAAGTACGGAAATTATACTGGCAATCGGGACGCAAGTACCATTTCCGTATTTTAACGGAATTTTTTTTTTCGCAAATTCGAGAAAAAATTTCGTTTTTTTTACAAAATTCTTCTGTTTTTTTCATATTTCCGTATTTAAAAATTTCCGTTTCTAAGAAGGAGAGGGCCAACCTTGTTAATCACAGATTTTGATTATTTTAACATATGTTGTAGGGTAGAAACCCCTTAGTGTCAGGTTCAATGGATTTTATCCAATGCACCTTAGTTTTTGAGAAACCGGGGGGGGTGTCTAATAATAGTACACAACTTAAATACTTACTTTGCAACCGCTATGGTAGGTTGGTCGTAGCTCAGTTGGTTTGGAGTTTACCGGCTGGTCCGCGGGCCCGGGTTCGATACCTGAATGCGCTACATTTGTTTTTCTCATTTTTTTTTGTTTTATAAATATACTTGTAAGTATAATTAATAATCTCATTGTCAATTAAAATTTACAATATTGTATATCAATTACAATTTTAACTTATTTAATTTTTTACTTTTAACTAAATAGTTGTATAAAACATCATAAAACTACTAATTTTTTTAAATTGCTTTAACAAAGAAAGTCAATGCGATAATACTATTATTATTCTGTTTTTAAAGTAACAAGCATAATTACATTAAAAATTAGCATAAGAATTAAATTACAACCGATTGTTTGCATATTAAAGATTTTTAAATTTGTAATACGCATGCTTGCGCTTTCAATTATTTTGCTTTCACGTTTATCTTCTTTCTGCTTTTATTTTTATTTTATATGAATATTCTTTTATTTTATTATAACTAGATGGCACCACAACAGATTTTGTCACGATTTTGGAATTTTTATCATTCAATAATAGATCCAATTTCTTTTTAAACCTCTTTAAAGGATGAGAAATAATAGTTTAAAAATAAAAATTGATAAATTTAAGTTTGGTAACATTATAATTAATGTATGATATTAAAATTTGTAATTGAAATTATTAAATTATAATTACAAGTACATTTATAAAACAAAAAATGAGAAAAACAAATGGAGCGCGGTCGGGTACGAACCCGGGCCCACAGATCAGGCAGCGAACGCCGTACCAATTGAGCTACGACCAACATATCATTACGGTTGCAATGTAAGTATTTAAGTTGTGTACTATTATTAGACCCCCCGTTTTCTCCATAACTAATGAGCGTTGGATAAAATTCGTTGAACCTGACACTAAGGGATCTCTACCCTACAACATATATTAAAATAATCAAAATCTGTGATTAACAAGGTTGGCCCTCTCCTTGTAAGACAAAATATAATATTTTTTCAAGGAGAAACTTACATATGTGACACTTCGCTTTTCAAGCGACACGTTTACATCAAGGTCAGAAAATCACAATTTAATTCAAACAAAACTAAATCAACAACACTAACCCTGACGGGATTCGAACCTGGGAACTTTCCTCTTCCAGATCAGCGCCCTTAACGATTACGCCACAAATTCACAAACTAAGCGTTCAAATATCGTTACTTATTTCAAACGTCTTTTATAAAGCAAAGGCTTAAAGCAAATGTTAAACAAGGAAGGTATTTTCGTAGAGATAATATTTTTCAATTGAGTATACAATTCTGAATATTTTACACATCCCCCCCCCCCCCATAATTTTCAATATTTAGCTTTTTAGTTTCATGCTTTATATAAGAAAAATTTCACCCCTTAAAATATTACAGGTATGAAAGAATTTTTTAAGAGTAGTGACTGCTTCTATTTTGCAAGATTTTTAAAATCTTATTTTAATATTATTTTTATTTATTTATTCATTTAGTTTTACAAGAATACCAACATATTTTTTTGAACCATGTACTTTTCAAATTTTCTAAATTATTTGTGTGACGGTCTACTGTAAACTCAAATGAAGATAATTACTATACAGTATTAAAATAAATTTCCTTTATTGCTTATTAAACTTAGATAAACGTCAATTTTATAATAATTTCATTATTATATTTCAGATATGTTTTACATTTTATGTGCGAATCTGTTAAAGTGAATATATTAAAAAATATTAAAATTAAAAATAGATTTTTTTCTCTTTAAAACATCCTAACAGAAACTTAAATAAATATATATATATACTTTTGGACACCATGTGCAAGAGGATATTTTGAAAACAACTGGGATTTTATTTGGTATGATGTGTAATATTTCTATTTTTTATGCTATAAATTAAATATTTAAAAGGTTTTATTGTTTTTTTCATTTCATGCCATTTGATATTATTCTGTTTTCATCTTGAAACTATTCTCTTGGTCATATTGGTTGTTTGAGTACAGGAGAAAATTTTTTTCAGCTTTTAGCTTTTTTTTTTCCTCGCAGAAAACAACCGATTTGCTTATATCATTGAATTCTGTACTCTTGAAAACGTAATTCAATGTATAAGATTTTCAATTATTTTTTTTCGGTATCCATATTCTTCTTTTTTTCTTCCATATTAATTCTTGTAATTAAGTATAAGGCACTTTATTTTATACATACAGTTGTATATTATAGGCTTGTGGTATCCAAATTAGTGTCATTTCATTCACAATATTGCGGTTTTTGATGATGGTCGGTAATGTTTAATTAATGGTTATATGTATATATATATATTAACAGCTTGTTATAAATAAGTCAAACATTATTTTAAAATCATAATGAAAAATAAACTGTAACATTTCCTTTTTAACGGTCTCAAACTTAAAAAGATATTAATAAGATTTCAAAAAAAATTTTAATATCGTAAAAATACGTTAGCTTTTTATTAAATATATATATGTATTATAGCGAGTTGTTTAAAATACATATTATTGTTCGCGCCAAAATTTTTATCGGTTTTACGTGAAAACTCATGTAAAATATACTATTTAGCCATTATTGGAAAATCGTTGAATATTTTTTCAACATAGAGCCATATTTAGCCATTACTGGGATTTCAATAAAAATAATATCACTATAAAACAAGTATATATAACAATTAATTATTTTGCTTCCCAAACAAAAGCAACTATTTCAAAACATCATTTGCGGAACTTGAACTGTTTTGAAAGCAATGCAGTAATATTCCGTAAAAATTAGGGAAAACTTACTGGATTTATAAGGGTTTATAATCTCAAAATGTCAATTACGGCAATTGTATTGTTTTCTTAGAAAAATGAAACTATTCTGTAAAATATTACGGAAAAATTTGTGTATATTGACGGATTTTTTTTTTTACAGTGTTGAAAACTGCATGCTCTTACATAGAGCAGCCACATATTATTGTATTACAAGGAGAACTCTTTATTTTGTTTGATTTTGGTATAATACCTTCAAAATATCTGTTAATTAAAGTTAAATCATATATTTAGAAAATTATTGTTTAAGACACATTACTCCTAATAAAGCCGTTTCTTATATTTTGAGCTCTCCTGGCTTGGATTAAATAACAGCGACAAGAGTATGCATGATTTAATACTGTAAAAGAAAAGGTTTAAATATTATATCCAACAACATTTAAAACGTTAATTCTAGTATAATACAGTTTATTGTGATCTGAAACCTTAACGAGACCTTATTTGGTGCAGGTACCTTACTAAATAATAATAATAAAAGCAATAAATAGATTCAAGATTTTTTTAGCCTGAATGAATTATGTCCAGTTTTAAAATGAATACTGAAAGTAATTTTTAGAAAAGTAAAATTGACTTCAATGTATTGCTAGTTACATTATTGCATTGGCGTTTATTGCACAGCAGTTAGCTTAATATTGTGACAATGGTTCGGCACAACAGAAGGATTTGTTGTAACCTTTATTGTCATCCAGATTAGAGTCCTGCATCCGGTCGGATAACCCGATTTTATCTGAACCCGACCTGACCCGTGGTTAGGTTCGGGTTGACATTAATTTGTTTCGTTGGAAGTCGGGTCTAGTCTAGATTAAGTTGGTTTTAATTGTTTCGGGTTTGCGTCGGTTTCAGGATAGGATTTGACTATTGCGGGTCGGCTTCACATTGACCTGATTTTTCAAAAAAAAAAAAAAAAAAAAAAAAAAGTCCCGAATATCTTTTTGACCTTGCAACACGAGCAAATAATGAGTTAAACTAATTTGATAAAGTTTGAAAATGAGTACCATAATCAATACGATGTAAGCAATTTATTTTTATGTGATTTTTTTTTCATTGATTAATTTAAGCAAGATAACTATTACTATACTTTTTTTTTTAAATGTTGTTATGGCTAAGGAATAGCAGTTATTTTTTTTATTCTCAAAGAAAATTGTTCATGCATGGTGAGGAATATTATTTTTTTTCCTCATTATATTTGAAACATTTCTGCAGAGTGATGACTAGAAAGTAAAGAAATAAAAAGTATCATGATAATAAAAGATGTAAATTACGTTATTATCTACTCCTTCTAGTTGTCAATCCACACTATCTATCCTGAGGGAACATAAAGCTATTTCTGTCATCGTGCAGCTCGCATATATTGTCTGCTCTAGGCTGTGAAAGAAATAACTCACATAATGCGATTATTTTTCTGGCTGAATAGCTGAAAATAACGATGAGTTATTCACACATATATGATAAAAAGATCCTTAATAGACTTCCTTAATATTCCAGATAGATATTTAAAATTTACATTTCTAAAAAGTATTTCTTTGTTCTATTATTCGCAGCAAAAATAATAGTTGTTTTATTCTAATGAAAATGTAAGCTCTTTTTCTAGAACAGTTAAATATGTAGGTAAATAGGTTATATAATAAAGCCTACATTTATTCGCAGAATAAAAGGTTTCAAATTAACATGTAAAAGATGGGTGGGAATTTTTGTGATATGACTTTAGTTCGCTTTGTTATATTGTTTGCAAATAATAATGCATTTTAAGTTAAGTTTATGGTTTAAGAATTTTTTTATTTTATGTTTTATATACAGATTCTTTAAAAACGCATTTTAACTCTATATTAGCGTCATGAAATTTTTATGAGCAAATGGCATCTTAATGTCAATTAATTCCTATCATTATCTATCTATATAAAATACAAATGGAAATTTCGTTCCAATTGTTTATAACTCGAGTTCTGCTGAATGGATTTTGATGAGATTTGCATTGATAGCAAAATAATTTTTCAGGAAATGTTTTAGTATATATAATATTGTTCTACGTTGCTTAATAAAAGGATTGTGGAAAAAAGTTTTATAATCAGATGAACCCGATTAGGAAAAATTAGCCTTTTAAAAAGATTCCACTGAATGGACTTCAATAAAACTTCCTATTTTAGTTAGTTATTTACTCAGGGAAAAGTTTTGAATATAAAATATCGTTCTTTCTTTGCTTAGTAATAGAACTAAAGCAAAAAGTTTTATGAACAGTTGAACCCAATCGTGAGAGATTAGATTTTTTAAAAAGATTCTGCTGAATGGATTTCAATGGAACTTGCACTTTAAGTTAATTTTTCGGAAAGGTTTTAGCATATGTTATTCTACGTTTCTTTGTTATAGAATTATCAGGGGAAGTTCTATAATCAGATGCAGCCGATTAATAAAGAATGATATGACTTGCATTGTTTGTAGAATAATTTCACAGGAATGGTTTTAGTATATTGTGTATCTACATTGCTTAGATGTAGAATTATGGAGGAAAGTTCTATATACTGATGAACTCGATTATGAAAGACTAGCCTTTTAAAAAAGTTCTACTGGATTGATTTTGATTCGGAGAAACCGCCCAGCGTAGTGGGCGCAGCCTGCTAGTAACGTATTAAAAAAATGAATTAAAAAAAAAAAAAAAAATTTTTTTGTTGTACATGACTGTATTTGCTAATTCAATAAATCAGTAAGTATATAACTTACTTACGCACTTTAATGTCTTTATCTGAACCTTACTGGTTGATGAAGAAATTAAACGGTTAGATAAAAGTCCTTTCGACATGTGCCGGGAGGAAGAGGTAGCTTTCATATAGCTTGGTTTTAAAATTTTGCAAGTTTAACTCGAAGTTAATTTTACTCAAATTTTAAGAAGCTAAAATGCGACGAACCCGATAAGAGAATATTCGTCAATACTGAATTTGAATGAGAATTGCGTCAAATTAGTAAGCTATAGCCAAATTGTCATCATTTATAGTTACTTATTTTTGGTCGTCAAATTTGGCGATATTTCGCCAAGTGTCGCCAAATATACCAAAATTTTCCGGAAGTGCTTTCCTCCGGACGGATGCAATAGGTAGCTTTTACTCTTTGTAATGAAAGCTACCTGAAAATATGTGGTGACTAAATATCGCCGCAAACCAGTCAAGGGTTAAATATAAAAGTGGAAAGAATAGTCGAGTTGAATGAGTACCAAAACCAATGCGCTCTACGCAATGTTATTCTTATGTGATTTTTTTTTCATTGATTAATTTAAGGGGGCTGGTCACTCAGCTTCGGAATTCTCCTCCGTAATGTTAAGTCTATGGACTTTTGACGCATTCGTATATTTAAAATATCTTCTCGGGAAATTCATATTTTTAACATCTTTTTTCTGTGTCCTCTTCTTAAAGGATGTCTCTTTTTTTCTTAGTTTTCAAAATATTTCTAAAATCTATGCTGAATTTAATATTTTATGTGTTAAACGCGAGCGAACTGTGAGTAAGATTTTAACACTTCCTATAAAATTAAGTCACTAGAATAATATTAAGTCACTAAAATTAAGTCAGTAGAAATACACTGGTGAAAACAATTAAAGGGACAAACGGTTTAAAAAAAAAAATAAAAATAAGTTATCCCTATACGCAAATAAGGTATCAGATGATAGTTAAGCTCGTCGCGGACACACCTGCCACGCAGTGGTATGTGTGGTCATAAGAAAGTGGCGCTGTGATCGCGTTTGTGCAGAGGTGCCTCATTTGACCGCCGAAGCTTGTAGCGGAAAGGTGTTTTGAAGCATCGTAGCATAACCCAATCCTTGTTTTTTTAATCTCTTTGTTTACGCATCGTTAGTATGGCTAGTCGACATCGTCTAGATGATGCCACAAGATGGCAGATTGTTGGAAGACCCGAGGCCGGCCAATCACAGGCTACTTGTTCTAAGGACCTCGGTGTTCCGTGAAATGTGGTGTCTACTCTGTGGAAACAGTTCTCAGAGACCAAAACAGTGATCCCCGGACCTGGTCAAGGCCTAAAAAAAGGCAACAACGCCAGCTGAAGACCATTATTTGAGACTTTTAACCAAAAGGGATAGGTCCGCGACAGCAAAACAACTGTCTCGTCACCTGTATAATGCTACAGGAACATACATTTCACGGAAAACAGTCACCCAGAGACTTAATGCAGGTGGCCTGTATGCCAGGTTCCCTGTAGTCTGCATCCCTTTGGCTGTGAACCACAAAAAGTCCCGTCTAGCCTGGTACTAAGAACACCTGTCTTGGACAGAGGATAGTTTGGGGCGGTTCTGTACAGTGATGAGTCGCGATTCAGTCTGGACAGCGACTCGAGACGTGTTCTCATCTGGAGAGAACCCGAGAGTCCATATCGGCCATCTAACATTGTCGAAAATGATCCCTATGCTGGAGGTGGTCTGATGGTCTAGCAGGCATCAAGGCAGACGGGCGTACCGACCATAATGTGTTTGATAGAGGTACTCTGACAGGTCAGCGGTACAGGGACGAGATTCTTGCACCCTCTTTGAGACTTTTCCGCGGAGCATATGGACCAAATTTCGTTTTTATGGACGATAACGCCCGTCCACATAGGGATCAGTTGGTGGACGAATACCTTGAATCGTAGAATGTTCAACGAATGGAGTGACCTGCGATGTCCCCTTACCTTAATCTCATCGAACACATATGGGACGCCCTTGGACGATCAATTGCAGCTCGAAGACGAGCTCCAAGGACCATCGATGAGCTCAAGGGTGCCTTGGTGCAAAAGTGGGTGCAGTTGCCATAGAGATTGTTAAGGACCCTGGTAAGCAGTATGAAACGCCGATGCGAGAGTTGTGTAGTTGTTACAGACGATTATACACTATATTAGACATGTTTTTCTCTGACTGACATGGTGTCGGTCATCTTCTGTGCTGGACACGTGACCAGTTACTTTATTTAGGGTGAATGTTGTGCCCATTTTTGTTTTCCCATACATTAGTCTTATATCAAATGATATTTTGGCCAAGTTTGGTTTTATTTGCTTTGTTAGTTTTTTTTTTAATTGCAAAAAAAACCATTTGTCCCTTTAATTGTTTTCACCAGTGTATTTTGAGAACTAAGAAAAGAAGAGACATCTTTTAGGAAGTGTACACAAGAAATAGAAGTTAAAAATATTAATTTCCCAGAGAGATATTTTAAATATACGAATGCATCAAATGCTCATAGGCTTTACATTGGTGAGGGGAAATCGGAAGCTGAGTGACCAGCTCCCTAAAGCAAGGTAGCTATTACTATACCTTTTTAAAACTATTAAGGTATGACAAAGGAATAGCAGTTATTTTTTTATTCTGTCGAGTTGAATGAGTACCACAACCAATACGCTCTACGCAATGTTATTCTTATGTGATTTTTTTTTTTCATTGATTAATTTAAGCAAGGGTCAACCCATTTCAAGTGGTCCAGAAAATCATTTATTCGTTGCTTGACCATTTTTAAAAAATCTGAAATTTATTCTACAACAACCCTAACATGATGGAAGTTCAAAATGACTATTATTTTAATTTTATTAATTTTTATTTGTGCATGGCGGCCATCTTTGTTTCATCGTCTGCAGCAATTTTCTCACAAGAAAGGTTTACGGAATTGTAAATAATTCATCGTTTATTTATCCAATTCAAGTGCGGATTAAAGCAATTTGTACAGAATACATTGGGCTAAAAATTTGGTAATAGAGTAGTTTCCGAAACTAACTGCTTATTGGTAAAATTTAAGCATAAAGTTTCAGTTTTTTTCCAAAATGTGTCCGTTTACAAGAGGAAATTTTTCTAGCAAGGAAAACTGTCAACATGACAATTTTTTTTACAAATAGGCCGAAAGCACTTGTACTCACACGCCGAGTTCCATATCTGAGACTTGCTTTCTCTTCGCTAAAAAAAAATCCCAAATTTTTTCAAAAATGACAAAAATCGCACTTTTCAGGTTTTGATATCTCTGGTGGGGCACGAGATAAAAATCTGAAATTTATTTTTATAAGAGTATTGTATGGTAGTGCTATGCACAAGAAATTTCAGGATGGAGATTTGACAACAAGCTGAGATATGGTAAGGGCAACATGTCAAAACAATTCTGCCAAACTATTGTTTTGTTGTAGTCTCAGCTAAGTACTTATCTCAGAGTGTCATTTAAATTTATGTTTTTGATTATCTTTAAATAATAGTAACAGAAAATAAAGCCCTTTTCAAAGCTTAGCAATCAATTAAAAAAATAATTATGCCTAAGGCCATACATTTTGTATGGTTTCAGTAATTTTTGTTGTAAGTAATTTTAGTAACTAAAAGAAACCTCAGCACTTTTACATAAAGAAAAAAAATATTTTTATACAAGACCTGAGACAAAAACAACATAGGGAAAAAGAAAAGATGTTAATGTAGTCATACTTGTTGAGCCATGATCAAACGTGTCAAAACACATTCTTGCTTTGGTTCAAAAACCACAATTTTGTGTTTCTCAAAATTTTATTTGTAGGAACCAAGTCTTGTAATCTCTTGATGACTTGATTGAAGATCTTGGCCCTGCTGGCTCATAGAAATATACTTTGAAATCACTATGTGCAAGTCTCAATTCATTAATAATTCTTAGCTTACTTCTTATGCAAAAATGTGATTTTTCTGCAGTATAAATTTAGAAAAGGCTTTGGATATATTTACTTTATGAAAATTACTTGAGGCTGATGCATGGTAACATCGCATAATGTTTCATTTACAGGAACATACTTATGGTAGGAACAAATTTCAGGGACTTGCAAGCAGCATTAAAATTGTGGTTTTTAAACCAACAAGCAGGAATGTGTTTTGACACTTTTGATCATGTCTCAACAAGTATGCCAACATTAACAGCTTTTCTCTTTTCCTATTTTGTTTCTGTCTCAGGTCTTGTATATATATATGTAAAAGTGCTGAGGTTTCTTTTAGTTACTAAAATTACAACAAAATTTACTGAAACCATACAAAATGTAGGCCTTAGGCATAATTATTTTTTAAATTAATTGCAAAAGGCTTTATTTTCTGTTACTATTATTTAAAGATAATCTAAAAAATAAATTTAAATGATACTCTGAGATAAATACTTAGCTGTGACTATAACAAAACAATAGTTTGGCATCATTGTTTTGACATGTTGCCCTTGCCATATCTCAGCTTGTAGTCAAATATCCATTCTGAAATTTCTCGTGCATATCACTACCATACAATACTCTTATAAAAAAAAAAAAAAATCAGATTTTTATGTCGTGCCCCACCAGAGATATCAAAGCCTGAAAAGTGCGATTTTTGTCATTTTTGAAAAATTTGGGATTTTTTTTTACCGAAGATAAAGCAAGTCTCAGATCTGGAACTCGGCGTGTGAGTACAAGTACTTTCGGCCTATTTGTAAAAAAAAATATGTCATGTTGACAGTTTTCTTTGCTAGAAAAATTTCCTCTTGTAAACGGACACATTTTGGAAAAAAACTGAAAATTTATGCTTAAATTTTACCAATATGCAGTTAGTTTCGGAAACTACTCCATTACCAAATTTTTAGCCCAATGTATTCTGTACATATTGCTTTAATCCGCACTTGAATTGGATAAATAAACGATGAATTATTTACAATTCCGTACACCCTTCTTGTGAGAAAATTGCTGCAGACGATGAAACAAAGATGGCCGCCATGCACAAACAAAAATTAATAAAATTAAAATAATAGTCATTTTGAACTTCCATCATGTTAGGGTTGTTGTACAAAAAATTTCAGATTTTTTAAAAATGGTCGAGCAACCAGTGCTGGACCACTCGAAATGGATTGACCCGCAAGGTAACTATTACTATACTTTTTTTTTAACTATTAAGGTATGACAAAGGAATAGCAGTTATTTTTTTATTCTATTTTCAAAGAAAATTGCTCATACATATGGTGAGAAATATTTTGTTTTCTATTCATCATTATATTTGAAACATTTCTGCAAAATGATGACTAGAAAGTAAAAAAAAAAAAAAAAAAAAAAAAAAAGTATCTTGATAATAATATATGTAAATTACGCTATTATCTACTCCTTCTAGTTGTCAATTCACATCATCTACCCCGAGGAAGTATAAAACTATTTCTATCATCGTGCAGATAGCGTATGTTGTCTGCCTTGAAAGAAATAACTCACCTAATGCGATTATTTTTTAGGCTGAATAACTGAAAATAACGACGAATTACTCACACATAAATGATAAAAAAAAAAAAAATTCTTAATAGATTTTCTTGTTCCAGATAGATATTTAAAATTGACATTTGTAAAAAGTATTTATTTGTTTCATTATTCGCAGCAAAAATAAAAGTTGTATTGGTAAGGGAATTGTAGCGCTTTTCCTGAAAGAGGTGAAATATGTAGGTAACAAATATATTAAATATGTAATAACTATAATAAAGCCTATACTTATTCGCAGAATAAAAGGCTTCAAATTAGAAGATGGGTGAGAATTTTTGTGATATGACTTCAGTTTACTTTTGTTATATTGTTTGCAAATAATGATGCATTTAAATAAATTTATGGCTTTGGCTTAGTTTTTGTTTTATACATTATACAGATATTTTAAAAACGCATTTTAACCTTTTACTGGCGTCGTGAAATTTTGTGCGCAAATGGCGTCTTAGTGTCATTTCGTTCCTTGCAAACATTAACTACTTCTATTATCAGATAAAATGCAAATGGAAATTTCGTCTCAGCTGCTTATAACTTGAGTTCTGCCGAATGGATTTGAATGGTACTTGCACTGTTAGTTGGATAATTTTTCAAGGAATGTTCCTATATATAACATGTTGTTCTATATTCCTTAGTAATAGAATTACAGTTTGCTGATTGGATTTTAATGACACTTGCACTATTAGTTGGATAATTTTTCAAGGAAGGCTTTAATATATAGCATGATGTTCTACCTTGCTTAGTAATAGAAATACGATTGGAAAGTTCTATATTCAGATGACCTCGATTATGAAAGATTAGCCTTTTAAAGAAGATTCCGTTGAAAGGATTACGTTGGAACTTGCCTTGTTAGTTAGTTAATTTTTCTGGAAAAGTTTTATTACATAACGTATAATTCTACGTTGTTTAGTTGTAGAATTATAAAGGAAAGTTTTATAATCAGTCAAACATGATTACGAAAGATTGCCCTTTTGAAAAGTTCTACTGTACAGATTTTGATGCCACATTTTTTTTTTTTTTTTTTTTTTTTTTTGTTAAAGAATTTTTCAGGAATTGTTTTTATATATTGCATATCGCTCTACGTTGGTAAGTTATAAAAATATGGAGAAAAGTTTTATAAAGAAGTGAACCGGATTATGAAAGATTAGCCTTTTTAAAAAGTTCTACAGGACGGATTTTGATTTGGAGAAATCATCCAGCACAGTGGGCTAGTAATTTATAATTAAAAAAATTATAAAGCCTGCTAGTAACTTATAAAAGAACAAATTAAAGAAAAAACCAGTGATATTTTTACATGACTGTATTTGTCGGTTGAATAAATATTTATGTGTGAATGTATGTTTTAATGTATATTGTAGTATGTGTGTTTATTATTAGTAATTATATCATTTAGATACTTTATTATTTTTATCGAAATCTTACTAATAGATGAAGAAATTACACGAGTAGAAAAAATACGTGGTGACTAAATGACGCCAGAACACCAGTTAAGTGTTAAATGTGAAATTAGAAACTAAAACCCTACCAAAAAATCCTGCACTGGTCGGTTTATATCCTACCTCGATTAAAAAAATAATATTCGAAGTAAATACGAAAAGCTTTAAGAACACGACAAAACTTTTTCTACAACGAATTGAAGCATCTTAGCACAAAACCGACTCAAACACAACCCAAAACTAGAAATGAAAGAAAATTAATGCATTTATGGCAAGGTCGCTACAAATATGTTTCTAACACGTGGGATAGAACTTTAATAGTGGCAACGCTGTTGTTGAGATGGCAGAACTCAGGAAAGCGGTTTAACCTACACGTAAGTTCCATACTTGCCTTACCTCAGAGCTAATGCACTCTCCCCACAAACGTCGCACACCTGTGTAATGTCAGGACAAACACAGCCATGTTTTAGTTGCCGTCCTATCATCCAAAGAAGATCCAGATATCCTCTAGATCCAGATCCGGATATCCAGATATCCAGAAGATCCTCTTTATAATTTCTTTGCTATCATCTAGCCTAATCGTCAATGAGCGGTATTATTGTTCGATCCTGGAATACAACCTACCATCAGCGCTGTGGAAGAAACGGTGACACTTTCTGCAGAACCCATCAATCGTCTTGCATAACATCAATCGTCTTCCGTAACGGGCGGCGCAAATTGTGTCTGATGGTTTGCTCGCTGGGGCTGGGAAGCGCGTTACCATTCATTCATTACCCATATTCCAGAGATTCTGAAGGCTATAGACTGCTCCATTTAAAGGTACCGAACAGGCTCTGCCAACGACATCTTGCAACTCCCTTTGAAGGATCGGCCTCTTGCAGCTCCATTTAAAAAATCAACAGTACATGTGCTGCCAACGACATCTTGTAGTTTTATTTGACGGGTCAGCAGAATAGGCGCTGAAAAATGCACCTTGCAACTCCATTTGAAGAATCGGCATCTTTCAGCTCCATTTAAAAAATCAACAGAATAGGTGATGCCAACGACATCTTGCAGTACCATTTGAAGGATCAACAGAACTGGCGCTGCAAAAGCCATCTTGTAGATCTCATAACGATGTTTATTACTTTGAAAGACTATAAAAGTTTCATCCCTGTATCTCTTATATCCTTTGTACATAAATTGTTGCCACTATCAAAATTCCATCCTATGTGTTAATTTTATCTTCTGCATAGAATAAATAACATAAATTGTGCACTCATTCATATTTATCCAAATAGTTTATTATCTAAAGGAATATTTTGGTGTTTATTTTAGAAAATCGGATATGCCGGAACTGGACCCACAATAACCAAAACCAAATCCAAAACCGAAAATATTAGGATCCACCTGACCTGTTACAAGAAAAGCTAGAACAAACCCAATCCCCGGCAAAAAAAAAAAAAAAATAAAATAAAAATAAATAAATAAATAAAAATAAATATAGAGCCAACCCGACTCGATGCATGGTTCTGAGCTTTTGTGTAAATTTTGTGTAAATTTCTAAGCATTGCATGGCACACATCAAACAAGATGATAAAATTTGAATGGGTAGGTACTTTAATCTGTACATTTATTTATATTTATCTTTTGTTTTCCCATTTGTTAATTTTAAGAGGTAATTACTGAATATTTTTTAACTTTTCTTTTTCAAATTTTGGTTAAGGAATTCTTTCCGCATTTACATCCCCAAAATTTACTCATACACGGTGAGGAATACTTTTATCTCTTCATCATTATATATCAAACATTCCTGCAAACTCATGATTAGAAACTAATATATATATATGTATATATTATAGATAATAAAACATGTAAATTACGCTATTATCTACTCCTTCTAGTTGTCAATCCACTTTGTCTATCCCGAGGGAGTACAAAAACTATTTATATCACCATCAGTTCGCGTATATTGTCTGCTTCAGGCTCTGAAAGAAATAACTCGGATAATTTGATTATTTTTGAGGCTGAATAACTGAAAATAACGATGAGTTGTTCACATATAAATGATAAAAATTCCTTAATAGATTAGATTTCCTTAACGTTCCGCGATAGATATTTTGAATGACATTTGTAAAAAGTATTTCTTTGCTCTTTTATTCCCAGCAAAAATAAAAGTCGTATTGATAACGAAAATGTTGCCCTTTTTCTGAAAGCAGTTGAATATGTAGGTAAATAGGCTATGTGTAAAGAATGCGTTTATTGGTAGAATAGAAAAGTTTCAAATTAACATATAAAAAATGAGGCTTTTTAAAATTCTGGTAAAGAATTTCCATTTATTTCTTCAACATGATATATTTGTACCGTTTGAGAATAATTATGCTTTTCTTATCCCCTTTTCTTGAGTAGTAAGCTGAAGAAAAATGACGCATTTGCTTGAAAATAACATACGAATTTTAAATATGCTCAATGGTTTATGAACATGCAGTAAACCCTATGAAAATTCTACCTGTGTATAAAGGAATTATGCCTTAAGGCGGTTCTCAAATCTCCTGCTCAGCAACGCGAAAATTTCTAACACAATTGTTGATCCATTTTTAAACGTATAGGTATACAATTGGCAGGCCTGTCTATTGAAGAAATTTGAAATAGAAATAAGTTTTCCATTTTTTGATAAATAAATTACTTACTGAGTTATAAGCATTTTTGATCACGCGACGACCGATTTTCCTCCTCCCTGCTGAGCTGCCGCGTGGCGGCGGTTCAAAACACCAACTTTGAAAGTACAGTAGCCTCCCGCTTAAACGGTCTAAACGGGACCAAGGGTAAGCTGGTTAAGAGAAAAACCGGTTAAAGTGGAGACGTAAAAAAAAAATAAAAATAATAATAAGTGTCTGCGTAATTCAATTAATTAAACTCGTACGATGCATTTAGTTTTTCAATTTGTGCAATTTTAAAAAAGTTCATATTTTCTATATTTTGTGAAATGAATACTAATTATAATTAACTGAATTGAAATAAAAATTATCACTGATAACAAATAAAAAAAAATATTTAACACAAATGAAATTGTTGAAAATCGTGTCAGACACCTTTATAAGAAGTTGAAGTTGTTCTACATCATATATATTTAAGTTAATAAACCATAAAGAAATCAGAGACCTTCTTCTGTTGAAGGCAAGATGTCCGACATTTTGCACCCATCTCTTTAACATCACAAGTTTAACTGAGGAAGCAGTTAGCCTCTGCTCAACATAGTGCAGAGCCAATGCTAATGCTTTTACCTCTTCCGTATGAGGATTTTTAGCAGTGTCAACTTCAACAGGATCATCATCAGGATTGTCTTCGTACTGAACAACATCAGTTACAGAACTAATTATACCCTCGTCATAGAATGTTTCATGCTTGAGATCTTTATTAGACTCAAACAAATCTTACACATCTACGGTGATTTCGTCGGTACCGTCAAAATATCCAATGTGAAAACAGTGGGCTAATCTTTTTAAATACAGCTTTCTTGATTGGTACCATTTTCCTGAAATGGTAAAATTCCCCTTGTTTTCGCCTTTATTAATATAACATTAAATAAGGTTAAATAAGGCAAATTTTACTATTTCAGAAAAGTGGAGCCAATCAAGAAATCTGAATTCAAAAAAGTAGTCGGCTGTTTTCACATTGGGCTATTTCCATGCGAACTTGTCATGTCTCTCACATACTACGATGTTTGGCTACCAGTATTCTAGAACGGAAAAATGTGACTTATTTTATCGGAGATACCTCATCAATTGAATAAGGCGAAGCAAACTTTTCGAAAATAACGGTGGGCGATTTTCAGCTGCGTGACAGACATGACAAGTTCGCATGGAAATAGCCATTTTATAGTTTGACATGGTTCCGACGATTTGTTCGTGTCTCTCAGGCTTTAAAAATGTTTTACAAAACAGTTTGCAGATAGATCAGACATTACATAGTTCCGGAGTGGGGGGGGGGGGGATTGCATTTTGACCATTAAAACCACAAAATCTCAAATCTTCCGGGGACATCTTATAGTTCCTTGAGGGGGATCGCCCCCCCCCCCGAACGCACCCTGAATTCAACACTAATGAAAGCCAACGCGTATCCATTTAGAACCAACGTTCTCCTTTCTGAATTTTGCCTTCTTCCCCTCGGGATTGCACTTCAACTCGAAAGCGTAAGCTGAGTTCCAGAAGCCGTCATCCCTGAATTTTGCCTAATGTTGGGTAAAAATGTCGGCCGGTTAAAGCGGAGTTCCGGTTAAGAAGAGGCCGTTTAAGAGGGAGGCTACTGTATTTTTAAAAGATCTTTTGCGTTTACCAAAAAATGGAAAACGCATTTCGATTACATAGAGTCTGAATAACAAACCCTTGCCAATTTCATGCGTTTCCGAACAAAAACGAATTAACAATATGTCAGAAATTAGCCCCTTTGGATTTGAGAACAGCCTTAAAGGGGTAGGTCAACTCAACTCCCCAATTCCCGTCACTAATGTTAAAGGCTGTTAGTGTTAATTAAAGCGTTCAAAAAGGATGTTATTTTAACAACCCAGCTTTCAGAATATAATGCGGACGCCAATTATGTATTTATGAACTTAAAATGTACATAAAGAAGTCAATTAACTTCTCAAAACAAAAATAATTTATTTACCGGTAAAGCTTTTTACCTTCTTCCATAAAAATATTCAAACAACAATAAACAATACAATTTCTGATTCACGTTACATCATATATAAAAGGTATCACGAGAATAAAGATGAGAGGATAATAACAAATAAATAAACATGGACAATAGATTTAATATCCTCCCACCTTTTGATTATATATTATAATCAAAACTTCACATTAAATAAATACAACATTTACATAAACATCATAAATCGAGTCTTTCTGGAACCTTTATCATTCTACCAGATCTCGTCTTTTTAATTTGCGATTCGTCTTTTGCAGGCTCAACCTGATTTTCCTTCAAAGTTGGTTTAGGAAAATTGTTTTCAGTAAAATCCACTGATGACACTTCCAGAGGGTAAATTCTTTGAATACGCCGAATCATCTGCGAATGAGACGTTTGTAGCTTCAAAAGACGAACTTTTCCGTCTTTGCCCCGAATGAGCTCTGTAACCCGTCCTAAGGGCCAATTGATTCTTTTCTTGTTATCTGCTCCCACCAAGACTATATCTCCTACAGCAGTTGAACGTTGCAATCTTCTCCCATTTGGTCGTTGGATAAGGAGACCCAAATATTCTAATCTAAATCGATTTCTGAGCTCTTTTTGCAGTTCTTGCCTATATTTAAGTCTTTTAGTGAGAGAAACTTCCTCAACCGCATCAACGTCTGGTAAACCACATTCATGAATATCTTTCAGAAACATGTCCGGTGATATGGGTTTGATGGACTCCTTCTCAGACATGTAAGTTAGTGGTCGCGAATTTATAATACTTTCGCAGTCAGCTAATACAGTTATCATCTCTTCATAGTTCCAACAGGCTTTTCCTAAGACTCTTTTTAATAGATCTTTCATCAATCTGATGAGCCTCTCCCACCATCCGCCCCACCAAGCAGCAGTCGGAGGGTTGAATTTCCATTTGAAAGAATTTATTGCTCCATACTTCTGTATGCGATTCCAGTTCAATCTTTTTAAAAAATTGGATGCACCAACAAAATTGGAACCATTGTCGCAATATATAACAGAACATCTTCCTCTACGAGATACAAATCTTCGCAAAGCCATTAAAAATGACTCTGTAGAAGCTGAAGTCACAAGCTCCAAATGCACAGCTCTGTAGATGGCACATGTAAATAAGATAACCCAACTCTTCTGTTTATTTTTAAGAAACAAAGGGCCAGCCAGATCAATGCCGATAATCTGAAATACAGCTGCATCTTTCACTCGATTTTCTGGCAGAGAAACTGGATAAGATTCTAAATTCTTCGAATTAAATCTTTTACAAATGGTACATTTTGATAGAACAGAGCTCACAGTTCTTCTTCCATTCAAAATCCAGTATTTTTCTCTAAGCAAATTCAGAAGAATCTGAGGACCTGCATGACAATTTTTGAGGTGGTAATGTAAAATTAATCGTTTGACAACTTCATGATTTGAAGGAACAACCATAGGTGTGAGGAAATCCATATTGTCTTGTCTATACGTAATCTTAGTCTTTACACGTATTATGTCTTGTTCATCCTTAAACGTCTCCAGAGTTTTCAATCTCCCCTCACTTTCATGGGAAAAACATTCCTTTTGTATCATCCAAATTATCCTCGTTTCTGCTCTCTTAAATTCAAGATTCGTCAATTCTCCTTTGATCTGTTCCTTTGGATTAGAAGAATTATATCTGAAACGAAGTATCCAACCAACAAGACGTACGATTTTCTCATAACTGGAAAAATACTGGTAGTACCAGCTTTTCTCTGGACTTTCATCAACATTTACCAGTAATTTTGTAGACTTCAATTTTTCTTTTTCAATTTCTTCTTCGTTTATGTCTTGGCCCTTGAAATCCATATATTTATAATATTCTTTAGAATCTTTAAGCCAAGATGGACCCTCCCACCATTTGAGAGATACCAGCTGTCTTGCTTTACATCCTCTAGATGGCAGATCTGCTGGATTCATTTCACCAGGTATATGTTTCCATAAAACAGGATCAGTCAAATTTTTTATTTCTTGAACTCTGTTTCTAACAAAAACAGACCAGTTTTCGTTCCTGGATATCCATGCAAGCACTGTTGTGGAATCGCTCCAAAAATATCTTTCTATATCTTCCCAGCCCATAGCGTCAGTTACTGATTTAGCCAATCTAGCACCAATCAAAGCAGATAAAAGTTCCATTCTAGGTATAGTTCCACATTTTAAAGGACCTATGCGGGATTTCGCTGCAAGAAGGAATAACTCCACACGATCTTTAGTTGCTATCCTCAAAAATATAACAGCAGCATACGCATACTGACTTGCATCACAAAATGTGTGAAGAGTACAACCTTTTAAATTATCTGGTGTGAACTGAATATATCTAGGAATCTGAATTTCTTGTAAACAATTTAATTCATGAAACCATTCAATAAATTCATTTTTTATATCACTAGTAACTTCTTCATCCCACGTGATTCCTTCTTTCCATGTTTTCTGTAACATCATCTTGGGACATATCATAACTGGAGCAGTAAAACCAATTGGATCAAAAACTTTATGTGCAACTGATAGCAAGATTCTTTTTGTTATTTTTTCTATATTTATATCTTTCGTCCAGCTTACGTTAACTTTTAAAACATCTAGAAGTCTGTTCCATTGTAATCCCAGTACAGCAGTTTCTTCGCTATTTTCGATATTGTTTCTTTCTTCTGTCTGTTCCCATCCTCTCAACTCAAATCCACCTTTAGCCATAAGAGATTTAGAATCAGTTATAAACCTTTCCAATTCTTCCTGTGTGTGGACACTAGCAACGACATTGTCAACATAAAAGCTTCTCAGCAATTGCTGTTTAAGATTGGGGTCGTATTCTTCATCGTTTTTAATGTGATATTCTATGACGGAACCGACAAGAAAAGGAGAGCTTTTGACTCCAAACACCACTCTAGTATGTCGAAACATTCTAATATTTCTTTCTTCTGGATTACTCCACCACAAGAAAAGCAAATAGTCCCGATCTTCTTTACGAATAGCTATTTGTAAAAATGCTTTCTTGATATCAGCTACAACACCAAATTTATTTTTTCTAAATCGTAAGAGAATGTCAGGAATTAATTCAATAAGGTTTGGCCCACAATGCAAACATTGATTCAAAGATGGATGGTTCTGCATTCTAGCTGATGCGTCAAACACTGGACGAATGGGAGTTGTACTGCTCTCTTTTATTACTGGTCGATGAGGTAAATAATTTCCATAAAGGTTCATTTCAGCCTGTGGAATTTCCTCTATAATTTGATCATCAAGCCACCCTAAAAGTACTTTTTCATACCTTTGATAAATGTTATCGGAAAGCAACTTGTTTGTAACGTTACTCAATCTTTTCTTGGCTAAACTCAAATTATCAGGTAAAGGTGGTGTATCTTCTGACCATGGCAAAGAAACTTCATAACGATTATCTTCATTCATTTTTACTGTCTGTAAAAAATGCTCTTTAACCTGACGATCAATCTCCATTTTAGATTGTTTTTCAATCAGATCATTTATTCCAAGCAAATCCAATTTCCATAAATCAGCAATCTCTGCTTCCTTTACAAACATAGACGTAACTGACAAAGCTAAATTTTCTTTAGACACATTATCTTGAGGCACTTTTCCCATTAAGGTCCAACCTAAAAATGTTTCCAGTGCTACTAATCCCGACGAGAGTATTTCTCTACGACCTGTCAGTAATTTTCCCATTACATCAGCTCCAATCAATATTTGAATAGATTCTGGAGTTTCACCAACATCCGTCAAAGTGATGCCTTTTTCCGATAATTCTTTAAACCAGGATCCTTTTCCTACTGGCATAACATTTTCACATATAATGTTTTGATCCAAAACCTCAAAATTACATTTAAAATTTTCTTTCAAATCGCTTAATCTTACCTTGTAGTAATGATGATTATAATCCTTTGTTATGACTCCGCCAAAAAGGGAATGAGAAACTTTTTCTTCTCGAAGAGGTAAATACTTCATTTCTTCGGCTAAATGTTTTAAAATATACGATCTCTGAGAACCTGAGTCTAAAATTAGTCTAACATCTTTCTTTTTGTTTTCGGAAAATATTTTTGCCTTTATCGTCTGAAGGAACACTTTAGGATTTCTATTGAAATTGGCCATATTTACTTCTTTTCCAGGCGACTTTTCTGTGTCTTCCTCTTTCTTTTCATTCAGCTTATTCTTATCGAGCGTTTGACACATCACAGACGCATGTCTTTTATCACAAAAGAAACACTTCAAGATAGCTCTACATTGCTTCGTTGTGTGACCTGTTGCCAAACATAAAAAACAACATATTTTGTCCTTCAATATATTCTGCTTTTCATTAAAACTCATCTTCCGTGCCGAAAAGCATTCTGAACTCAGATGTCTTCCTTTGCAAAAAACGCAATTTTTCCTTAAATCTGGTCTTGAAGAAGTTGTTAATAAAGTAGCAGCAGTTGGTAAATATTTAGCACCATCGTTGTGACTTTTGTTTTTTCTAAAGATCGCGTCATCTTTTCTCGCTAAACCAAAACCTGTCACTGCCAAATTAATTCTTTCATCTCCTTCAACTTCAGATTTGAGAAATGCCATTAAATTATCTAGGCGCTCTTTTGCATCAGAACTAACCGAATTTGTATGTGTTCGATTCCACGCTTTCAAAAATTCAGCAGTAAAACAAGATTCTACCATTGGATATAATATTGAAGCACATTTATCCGTTGTGACACCTAACGTCTCAAGAGCTCGTAAATACAACTCAAGTTTATCATACAATGATGTAATAGAAAATTTTCCTTTAGATTGCACAGATATAATTAATTTTAATAATTCTCGCACATACACTTCAACCAAAAGATCTTCCCTACCGAAACGAGCCTTAAGACTCTCTATAGCTTTGGCATAGTTAGCGCCAGTTGGCGGAAAACTATCAACAACTTCTCGCGCTCTAGATCCAGTGATAGTTGCTTGGATCAAATACTGGAATTTATTTTCTGGCGCAATATCTTGATCATTGTGAATCTGTTCAAACTGGCTCCAAAATGGCAACCATTCTTTTAAATCACCATCAAATTGGCGAAATTCCAACTTGGGCAACGTAAATTTCTTTTTAGAATTATTAGTTTCGTAATCATTTGAAATGTACTCACATTGCATTTGTCCCTGTGACTGAATCTTTGCTAATTCTAATTGATGATTTAATTCCAACTTTTTAAACTCTACTTCTTGATCTAACTTTTCCTTTAATTCTAGCTTTTTTAACTCTTGTTCCGACTTCTCCTTTAATTCTAGCTTTTTTAATTCTTGATCCGACTTCTCCTTTTCTAACTTCTTAGCCTCGTTTTCTTTTTCCTTTCTCTCAGCAACAGCATTGAATAAAATTTCTTGTACAAAAGCGGGATCCTGTTTATATTCATTACTATTCAAAATAATTTCCTTTAGTGTCCCAATCGTATAATCTTGCGGGATTGTTTCCCCAAGCTCTTCTACCACGAACTTTAAGTCGACCTTTTTAAAATTTTTAACGGCTTGAAACATTTTGCTTCAAATAAATATTGTAAAATGTCCTGTCGCGGACGCCACAATGTTAATTAAAGCGTTCAAAAAGGATGTTATTTTAACAACCCAGCTTTCAGAATATAATGCGGACGCCAATTATGTATTTATGAACTTAAAATGTACATAAAGAAGTCAATTAACTTCTCAAAACAAAAATAATTTATTTACCGGTAAAGCTTTTTACCTTCTTCCATAAAAATATTCAAACAACAATAAACAATACAATTTCTGATTCACGTTACATCATATATAAAAGGTATCACGAGAATAAAGATGAGAGGATAATAACAAATAAATAAACATGGACAATAGATTTAATATCTAGCTAGTCAACTTCCGAATTCCGCTCACGTTAAACCAATGGGCGTAGAATGCATTCGTATATTTCAAATATTTCTTCAGGAAAGAAATATTTTAAAATGCTTTTTCCTGTGTATCTTCTTAAAGAATGTCTCTTTTTTTTAGTTAGTTATCGAAACATTTCTGAAATCTATACTTACTTTTAAAGTGTACCTGTAAAGTGCTAAAATCTTACTCACAGCTTGTCAGTTTTTAACGCATAAAAATTGCGTTAAGCATAGAATTTATACATAGTTTGTGAATTAAAAATAGGAAAAAAAAACACCTTGAATCTCTTCGGTCCCTGGGTCCCCAAACGGGGACCTCTGTTCTTTTCCTTATAAAAACTAAAATATCCAATTTTTTTACATTTTCACATCACTTCTTAATAGCTGAATGTTTTTTGCGTTCAAAGGAAATGAATAAATGTCAGCATCTAAACTGATTCCCACATAAAATAAATGTTATTTTCATCTGTGTTTGCAAAATGCCTAAAAATGCCCAAAAGACAGTATGACGAAGAAAGTGAGAAATTTTCATATTTAACTTAAATCATTTTCAATAAAAAATTTTGAGGATTTGCAGATTATTTACTTGTTTAAAGTTCTTAAATTTGTGATTCTTTCATTTAGGTTAACGGTTATTAAATTGATGTTTTAAGGAGGTTTGTAGTTTTAGATCAATATTTTTGAACCTAAAATACCTAGCGTCTAAAGGATCCATTTCAGAAAAGATATTTTTTCTGTCATTTACGATGTCATATTGTTTGGAAAAAACAATGGATAAGCATTTGTATTATTATTTTAGCTTCGGAACTGAAGAAGTTAAAGAAGAGTACAAAGTTAAAAATATTAATTTCCTGAGGAGATATTTGAAATATATGGATGAATTCTACGTCCATAGGTTTAACATGAGTGAGGGGAGTTCGGAGGTTGACTGCCTTAAACATATGGCCGTAGAATGCATTCGTATATTTGGAATATCGCCTCAGGAAATTAATATTTTTAACTTCTTTTTTCTTTGTACTCTTCTTAAACGATATGTCTTTTTAGGTGCGTTCGTAATTATATAAATAGGTAGCACCTATAGTTGTCGTTCAGTCCGTCTGTCCGTCCGTCCGTCTGTCCGCATGTAACAGAGCAAAAACTACCCAACCGAATGGTCTGAAATTTTAAATACATAAGTGCTGCAAAATTTTGTCGAGCCATTCAAATTTTATGAAAATCGGATGTATAGCTTAATGACAGGGACAGTCAAAAGTTTTCTGTTACATGACGGCCAATGGGAATAAATTATTGCAAGTGCGTTTTAATGATGTTACAGCCTTTTGAACAGAATGAAATTGATATGCACACATGAAGTGCATTAAAATATACATTCAGTACAATATGCGGTGCAAAAAATATTTATAAAACTAGTTATAGTACGAACGCTCCTCATTTGCCACGTTTGACGAGCAATTTCCAACTTGTTTTCTTAGTTCTCAAAATATTTATAAAATCTATGCTTAATTTAATATTTATATGGTAAAAGCTGATAAACTGTGAGCAAGATTTAACACTTTAAATAAAATTAAATACGTTAAATTTAGAAGTTCATCCTTTACTTAAAAGATGGCCATAAACAATACCGATGTTAAAAGTTTAAAATACACATTTGATTTAACCTCCGAGAACTTTCGACTTGTATCCGCAGTCTTCATCAAGAAGAAATTTTTCTCCAACTACCGCCCTGTTCATCCAAATGCGTGTCCTCGTTTGAGATGGGAGAGCCTATTATTCTTAGTGTGTTGCCGGAAGTAGTGCTTCCGATTAAAACATATTCAAAGGGGAAAAAAATATTTTAGGATTAAGTCAAGGTGAAATTTTTCATTTCGTCTTATGATTTTATTAAGTATATATTTTAGAAATATTTTGACAGATAAGAAAACAGAGACATCCTTTACGAAGAGTGCACATAAAAAAGATGTTAAAGATATTCATTTCCTGGGGAGATATTTTAAATATACAAATGCATTCCATGCCCACGGGTTTAACATTAGTGTGGGAAATTGGAGAGTTTACTGACCAGACAGGCTTAAAAAATTTGATTTATGTTTTTACAATGTATCTTGCAGTCTATAGATAGCCATAAATGTCAGCTGAATCACAAAATTTTCTGATGAACCACAAAATACGAGTATACGAATGCATTTCACGCCCTAGGGTTTAACACTGAATAGCGAGAAGGATCGGGGAATTGACTGATAAACAGCTTCAATGGAAAAAAAAAATGATGATTCCAACAAAAAAATGCAATAAACGAACGTGTGCCTCCTTTAAAACTTTTTTCTATTTTTTCGGGTTTTTTTCCATTTTAACATTTTATACTGTAATCGATTTTTATTTAATTTTATGCTTTGTACTCCGATTTTTAAACCATGCTTTACATGTAAAAGTGAAAAGTATAATTCAATCAAAGTTTTATGCAGAGCTAGTATATCTTGCGCAGGGTGTTCCAAAAAATGACGGGTGCATTTAAAAAATTTATTAAATGAAAACGAAATGGATAGAAACACACCGTTTGCTGCATTCTACTTGGGAAACCAGTAAAATTTCAGTAACAGAATTTAAAATTTAGTTACCTTTTGTATATCGGAGTGCGAAGAACAATGGCAAGTAGATAAGGAGAAGAAAGAAAGAGAAACAAAGAAAATCTTCTATGACGACTGGTCAGTTAAGGTGGGAGTCGTTGGAATTGCAGTTGGACTGTCTTTGATTTTAGAGGGAAAATTGCCCTTGATTTTACAGGGGAGGACATTGTGTTATTTTTTGGAAGTGAGAAGCTGAAGAGAGAGTAATCAGTCTTGTGTGGAGAGGCTGGAGCCTTGAGTCGTGCGTTGGTGGTGAAAGGTGTTCTTTGGAAAAGTATTGACTCCTGTAGGGAATAGTGTATAGGGTAGACCGGGGCTAGTTGGCCCGCTTTTTCTTCTAATAATTTAAAAAAAATTACAATTCAACATTTTAAATTTTTTTTTATGTTACCACTATCGGTGTACTTTCAGGAAGAAGTAACAATAGTAAAGTTTAAAAATATTAACTATAAGTATTAGTTTAGAAGCTCAAATTGACACCAAGTCGCTTGGGCCAACCTACCCCGATTGCGGGGTAAGTTGGCCCACGTCACTTTTTAATGTTCTGATAGTGTAAAAGTTTAAGAAATGATCAAAATTTTACCAAATCTTAATTTTTATTTCTTTCGAACGAAAACACAATATAGCCTCCTAAATTAAAATAAAAAATTTCGTCAATTCACAAGATATCAAATTCACTTAAGTTTATCATAAATCCTCTTAATATTATCCACAATTTTTGTATTGACAAGCTTTTGATAGGAGCAATTCTTACAGCAAAAAGAAATTAAAAACAAAAAAAAGTGTGTATGTGGGGGGCAGGGAGGTTGTATAAGAAAAAAAAAACCACATTTCCCTTAATCCGTTGCGGGCCAACATGCCCCGTGCCAAATGGGCCAACTAACCCCGTATCGCCATTTTTGTTTTTCATGACTGTAACGAAATATTCTGAAAGTATTTCAATAAAAAAACATTCCCTACAATAACTACGAACAATTATTTTTCTGAATTATTATATATCAAAATCTAAAATGTAATTTACAAACAAATAAAAAACGATTATTTATAAGAGAAGAAATTTACTCACCTTTGCAAAATTTTGAAAATTCTCAATAATTCTTTAATGGGCGCTCCGACTTCAAGGTTGCTTATGTTGGAGGAAGAAAGTGAAGAAACGCATACTTGGCTGGACTGACAATTTTATCTAACGCAACGCTTAAAAAATATTGCGACTGGGCCAACATGCCCCTATGGCCAACTAGCCCCGGTCTACCCTACATAAAAGTAGGGGAGATACCTGTGTGGTTATCGCGTAAGCCTAGCTGAGTACTGTAAATTGAGAAGGGAAGAGTGTAATTTAATAATATTACCCAGTACGTAGATATTATCTTAACATGTAACTCAATGTTGGGCAAGATCTGTTATATCCGTGCCTATAACATGTAAATAGTGTTTTTAATGTAAATATTTTTAAAATAAAACATCCATTAATATTATTTGAAGAATCCTAGTAATTAGGTATAAACCTTCTCCCCTTGTATCCGGTATCACATACTTATACCGATGGTAGCAGCATATGAACTAAAGAGTGGTTATTTGCAATTTAAGATGTGGTGGACTAAAATTAGAGAGGTAGTTATCATCGTATCGGCAACGAACCATGACAATGGTGGCAGCGGCGGGATTGAACCGCCTCATACCAGTTTCAACGTTTTCTTAAACAGCTTAATTCTCGAACCCAAAGGAAGTCAATGTCCATTAATGTATGAAAGAAATGTAATCATTGTTTTGGTTAGTTAATTTTAAACATTAAATATTTGTCAAAGAATTTCTCGAAATATTTCTTTTAAAAAGAAATATTTATTAATTTATTTTTATAAAATGTCGCAAAATAGAAAATCCACGGTATAAATTGGCAACTCTTTGTTTATTTAAATTCTCTCTTGATTTTGCTTGAACTATATAGTACGTATCCCCAAAATTTTGACAACTTTAACTCTATGAAGATTTAAGTAAAGATGTATAAACTGTACCTTTTTCCGGACTGCATTTACCCAATCAACTCGAAATAAATGTCAAAAGTTTGACCGTTTGAAAAATCAAATTTGGTACAATTTTTATGTAGACGACCTCTATATGCAAAATTTCATTCATATTATTGCAGTAGACACAATTTCATGTCGAATGGTACCTCTTGCAGCTATCTGCGACAATTTAGCTGATAAAATAGTAGTTCTATTTTTTTAGCACTTCCCAACAACGTTTCAAAGTATTTATGAACTAGATTTATCTGTTCGTCTGCCTATCTGTCCGCGCGCTAACTCGGGTAAAAATACTTGGATGCCATGTAGTAATTTACAAATGTTATTGAGATTTAAAATGGCATGTTCGGTATTGAAAATGAAGTGTGTAGCATTAATATTTCGTTTACAGGAGCACGCAAAAGGATGGGGAAAAATCGTTTGTAGTGTATTTTAATAATGTTTACACTATTCTAAATATATTGAAATTGGTATATACCATAGGGCAGGGATGGCGAACCTATGGCACGCGTGCCGAACTTGGCACGTAAGAAAACTTTTCTGGCCCGCGAAAAAAAAAATTATAGATTATATTCTGTTTATGGAGAACAATCCATTTTATGTTTTTTTTTAACAAAAAGTATAGTTTGTGTAACAGGTATATAATTTACTTTAAAATAACCCGTAAATTTTGAATGATTTAAGGTATTATAAATTTCAATGAAAGCGCCTTGTAACGTCATTTTCTCGCCAAACCATTCAACATATAGTGTTTTCCAAAAAGTTTTTCCTTCTTTATGGAATTTCAAAGGTTTTTGAAAATTATATAGTTTGCATAGTAATATACCTGATTGACACGCCTCTACTTCAGATTAGGTTTTATTTTATTTAGATTTAGGGTTTTAAGACATTTTAGGTTTTATTATATTATATTTAGGTTATAATTTTGAAAACCGAATTTTAACTGTTATTGTAAATAATATGTATCTATTGAACCTGTTTCTACAACTAAAATGATCTGATTCGCAAGTATACAATAAAAGAAAAACTCATTTATAGATTATTATTAACACGGAATTCTATGAGACAGGGTTATATTATTGAGTAAATAGCTACAGCATAATAAATAACTTAGGAATCGAATTTAATGTAAGTGTAAAAATATTTGAGTAAAAATTCTATAAATTAATTTTGGATTTTATCTAAGTTAAAATGTTTCTGGCACGTTAGAATGTTGGTACACAATAATTTTGAAATTTTTGACACGCATACTCAAAAAGGTTCGCCATCCCTGCCATAGGGGTTCTGTATAAAATGCTAACTACAGAATATGGATTTCATAACATTAATCGTTCGTTTACAGGGGCATGCAAAATAATTCGTTTACAGTATACTGTATTTGAGCAATGATTGCTGGTAGTGAGTTTACAATTTTGGTATGCTTCTTTAAATCTATCTAATATTTTACATGTAACTCGATGCTCGATGTGTGTAAATTCTATAGATCATATACAGGGCTGAACAAAAGAATTTCAATACATTTCTGCTTATTGCCAAAAATTGCTGAAGGGAAATTTTAAGCTGCGTTAGGGGGTTTCTTAACTGAATTAAATTTTTTGCATACTATGTAATATATACAGAAATCTACAGGGTGTCCCAAAAAGGAGTACTTAATTTTAAAAATGAATAATTAATAAACGAATAGAGTTATTAAAAAAAATTCTTGCAGGAAACGAATGTGTGAAGTCTGGAATTTTGTTTAGAGCGCTTTATTATAATAGTTCAAAATCTGACGAACAGATGTTCGCTACATTACATTTTGGTGGCTATATGAACAAACGGAGCATGCGTGAAGACCAGACAGAAGTAGACGTGGTCAGTGAAAGTGCAGTACCAACCATTTCAAGGGAAACAGTAGTTGTCGTTGAGTAAATTCTTCAAAATGGTGTATTCGTTGGCCATATAGCCACAAAAATGTGCTGTAGCGCCATCTGTCGGTCATATTTTTAACTATTATAATAAAGTGTTCTAAACAAAATTCCAGTCTTCACACATCCGTTTCCTCCAAGAATTTTTTTAATACCTGTCAAAATCCTACATGGATTGTAGCACCATTGTGTAAGTAAGTAAGTAAGTATTCGTTTGTTAATTATTCACTTTAAAAAATAGGTACTCCTTTTTGGGACACCCTGTATATATCACATACAGGGCTGTACAAAAGGTTTCGGATAAATTTCCGAATGTAAATAAGAATTGTGTAAATTGTGTTTTCAATTGTGTTATGCGTTTTAACTGCTTAATTAGACATCATCTTTCACAATATTAAGCGGTGAAGTTTTATTACATTATTTTTAATGTGTTTGAAAAGTGTTTCATAATCTATTTTTGATGCGCGATTATTATTATTTCTTTAAAAAAATAAAATAAAATAAAATTAAAAACCGTCTGCAACGTTTTGCTTTATGCAGAAATATCGATAAATACTACTCACTTAAAAGCATTGCTGAATAAAACAGTTATAAACTTTTACAATAGAGGCATACTTATAAGAGCAATGAATATATATTTTGCCGAAAACATTTTTCTCTTTCCTTGATATTATAGAAAGTATGTCCTCTAATGTCCTAGGAGTTTATTTTCTACGTTCTTTAAGCCCGGGCATTACTGAGTACCTTCTTATATGTTTACGTTCATCTTCCTACCCCACCGTACAGCAGTGTGGTGCAAACTCGCCCTGCGGCTGTAAAATATGGAAGTTGCATTAGCTGTTTTTTTCCCTTACTCTCTCTTTGGAATATATGAAATGAAATTGAAATTTCAAAAACACTAAATATGCGTGAATATTACACCATTTGTACATATTGTAAGTGTCAGGATTCTAGCTTTAATAAGTGTATGTCGAATGAAATTTTCTGTTAATTAATTTTATTTTCTTTCTTTATTGTATTTATACCGCTTTCTATATACTTGGTTCAGGGAAACATTTTTTTCTTATCTTTCGGATTAGAATGAGTACCATAATATTCCTATCTCTAGTGCATAAAAAGATCTATTATAAAAAAGGAAATACCAGAACATGATCCTTTTTATATCGAAGTGTGAATAACAATGGCGAGCAGATAAGAGAAAAAAGGAGGAAGAACAAAGATAATTTCCTGTGATGTCAGGCCAATGAGAAAACGGGAAGAAAAGTGCAGTTGCATTGTCTGTGTTTTAACAAGTGGAAATCGCCCTTGGTTTCACTGGGGAGGACCTCATGTTTCCTGGGAAGTCAGAAGCCGGAGGAAGAGAAGTGAGTGGTCAGTCTGGAGTTTTGAGTTATCCGTTAGAGGTGAAAGGTGTTTTTTTTAGGTAGACTTCGTAAGAAATACTACCTATTACATTTTCCCCTATGTTAGAATTTCGGAAAAAAATTTGTAGATCTACGCCGAACATGACCCCTAGCGCCTAAAACCACCCCCTAGTTCAAAACTTTATCTATCTATCTATCTATATCACTTTTTTATGGACACGATAACTTTCATAATTCTGCACAAATCTCTTCCGAACTGATACATAAAATCAAGGGACAGAAAATTCGGTGAAGTTCGTTAATGGACAAAATCGGATCAAGGGGATGGAAATAGAGAGGAGTTTTGTGAAGCGGAAAAATGGGGTTTTAGGGAGATAAAAAAATTCACAACTTCGTCAATCCTTAAGATATCAAATTCACTTAAATTCACTATAAATCTTCTTAGTACTATCTACAACTTTTTTATATTGACAAGTTTTTGATAGGACTAACTCTTATCGCAAAATAATAATAATAATAATAAAATAATAATAAAAACGGAACAAATTGGGGGGGGGGGGAAGAAGAGAAAAATTCATAACTTCCTCAATTCACAAGATCCGCTTAAATTTATTAAACATCTTCTTAATATTATCTACAACTTTCATATTGACAAGTATTTAATAGGAACAGTTCTTACAGCAAAAACAAATTAAACAAAAATAGGGGTTGACGAAAAAGTTATCGTATTAAGGGTTTACTCAAATCCAAACTGCTTATTTTCTGACTCATTTTTAAATTCATTTTTACTCTCAAACACATCCAATTGGCAGGTTTTCTTATTCAGAACTTATGTAATGTGTCGTATGGGTCGAATTTTTGATAAAGGCAGAATATATTTCAAAAAATGCTGTCAAAGTGTACATTTTGAATCGAATTTCCCGAAGCGATAGTGCTGGAAACGAAAAAAAAAAAAAATGGTCGTACTAAGAAAATAATTGTTTGTAAATCAAGTTCTAATTAATTGAACGAAAAATAAAAACACAGGTCGCTTATAAATCTCTTCAAAAATCATGTTAGCAAGTTTCATGTTTTTACTTTTAAAAATGAGTCTGAAATGTATCAGAAAGTTTCGAGTTGATGAGCGTGCAAAAAAAAAATATATTTTTTTTAATACCGCTTTAATATGATTCTGATAAAAGCACCTCTTACAAAAAAATGAAATTAAAGATTCGTCAAAAGCGGCCAGATAAAATTGTTAAACTGGTTTATCTCTAATCTTGATTTAGTTTTCGTTGGTGAAATTAGTACTTAAGAGGCTATTTCAATCAGGCGAAAAGACCCGTTTGACAATGTGAATCCTATGGAAGAAATTTATAAAGATATCTCGGTTGCATTTCAATATTTTTAAATGATTTCTTTTGCATAGGATAGCTGAGATCGATCTGTATGCAGGCCGTTTTTTACCTTTTTAATTTTCATTACAGATTTTGTTTTATGAGGATATTTTCACTTTAGAAACCGGTTCCGAAAATGAAAGTGTCCCCATAAAAATTATCTGTAAACAAAATCGAAAAAGTAAAAAACAACCTTTGTACAGATCGATCTCATGCAACCGAAATATCTTTATAAATTTCTTCCATAGGATTAGCATTAGCGAACGGGTCTTTTCGCCTGACTGAAGTAGCCTCTTAACGTCAATATCTACCTCCGCCTGTAGGCCGAACCGGCAGGGATTATTTTAAAGTAATTACTCCTGTGTGGAGAAGTACACTGGTGGACAAATGTTAAGGACGAGCCACCAAATGCCAATTTTCATTCACGCGAATACTCAAAAGGAAGTAATATAATTCGAATAATTACTATCCCTGCAGAACAGCTAGTCCATATAACATCTCATTCAGGTCACACATGGTCACAAGAGTCACAGTCACTACGGCGAAACAAAAAATAGGAAATTCCATACGTCTCTTTTATGAGTCTCAAATGACTACTATATGTGACTCCACTGACAGTTCACTGTGACTGCTGATTTGTGGCGAGTCACTAGGTGACTTTACAATGTCGTTTCATTGAGACTCTCGTGTGACTCTCATCTCGAGACTCAATTTCAAAGTCATTATGAGAAATCACCAAGTAATGTCACATTAAAGTCACATGGTGACTTTATGTCACATGACTTTGTCAAATGGTGATAGAGACCCTAATGTGAAGTCACCACTGTGAAAAGTCACCATGTGACTTTAATGTGACATTATTTGGTGATTTATCATAATGCAACGTTCACAATGACTTTGAAATTGAGTCTCTAGATGAGAGTCACACGAGAGTTTCAATGAAACGACATTGTAAAGTCACTTGGTGACTCGCCACAAATCAGCAGTCACAGTGACCTGTCAGTGGAGTCACATATAGTAGTAATTTGAGACTCATAAAAGAGACGTATGGAATTTCCTATTTTTTGTTTCGCCGTAGTGACTGTGACTCTTGTGACCATGTGTGACCTGAATGATATGTTATATGGACTAGCTGTTCTGGAGGGATAGTAATTATTCGAATTATATTACTTCCATTTGAGTATTCGCGTGAATGAAAATTGGCATTTTGTGACTCGTCCTTAACATTTGTCCACCAGTGTATATATGCGAGAGCGCGAAGATACCTGTATGGTTATCCCGTTGAATAAGCGTAGCTGACTACGGTAAACTGAGAAGAGATGTGTGTAATTTAATAATACTACCCAGTACTTAGATATTATCTTAATGTAAGAGTTGGGCAGGATCTACTACATCCGAGTGTCTTCTAATGTAAATATTTTGTAAATAAATCATCCATTAATACTATTTGAAGACTCCTAGTAATTATTAAACTAGTTATAATTAAAACTTAAAATTTACAGTCATCAATCTTCTCACCTGGTGTCCAGTATCCCGTACTTGTGCCAGTGGTGGTAGCATACCAACTAAAGAGTGGTTATTTGCATTTTTTACGTGTGGTGTTTTAAAATTTGAGTTATAATCATCATGGTATCGGCTACGAAACATCACAGTAAGCCTCTTAAAAGTTAGCTTTGAACACTGTTTTTAGGAGGAAAAATAACTGGATTGATAAAAAACATTGTAAAAACGACAAATGTATTTTAAGCTTCGAAAATATAATATAACTAGTTGAATGTGCCAATCTGAAAACTTTCTTCTATCTCATACATCTTAATAATTCAAAAAGCAGTTACTTCAATATTATTAGCTCAATACTGTACCAACTTTGATTTCAGTCAATTAATCGGGGTAAAAACGAGTTAATCTCGATCATTATAGTTATTAAAATCAATAGTTTTTCGTTATTCTGTTGTACCTACATTAGGTTTTGCGAATAACCGGCTAAGAAGGATGCGACGTTCCCGTCGCTACACGAGCCGCCAATGGACAATAAAACTACGAAAAATCTAGAAAATTATACAAAAATCGCTATTACAGCGCCCCCTTTAGGCGGAATATTTCAAAATTCAAAGAAGACCTGCTGGCCATAGCCAAAAAATATACACAAGAAATTTGGTTCAATTTTACGCATAACTTCATACACTTTTCGATGGTACAATAATAAAATAGCACAAAAATCGTTATTACAGCGTCACCTTCCGGCGGAATTTTTTCAAATTCAGGGAGGATCTGCTTGCCGTAACCCAAAACATGCAAAAATAATTTGTTTCAATTTTTATGCATAACTTCATACATTTTCCGATGGTACAATGACGGCACATGGACAGACATTCATTTTGTATAAACATGTTTATTGGGATTTTTGACACCTAATACGTATAAAGCCATCGAAAACCGGAAGTCGAAAAAAATAGAAGAAATAAAGAAAGAGAAGAAATAGAAGAAATAAAAGAGTCGAAAATAGAAGAAAGTAACCAGGTATAAAAATACACAATAACCTTTTTCGTGTTACCCACGATTCTGAAACGCGTTCTTTATCTCTAGAAATCTCAAAAACCAAAATATTTTGGTGATTTAAAAAAGCATTCGTATAAAAAAAGCTTTTTTTTTTCTGCTGCCATTGATTTTTGAAGTATACAGAGATCTTAGTGTAATGGCTGTTGCACTCTGTATGGTGACGATTTTGTTTTTCAACATGATTTAGCACCTTCACACAGATCAGTGTCTACGAAGAACTGCCTTAACCAACACTAAATTAACGTATTTCCCTGGCCGTCTAATTCGCCGGATTTAAATCCAATAGAGAATTTGTGCGGAGTAATGAAGAAAAGACAGCGAGATATTGCGTCAGAAAAACAAAGTTGAGCTTCTTTCCAGCATAAAGTCAACATGGTCATGTCTGGGCAAAAAACATTGTGTACCCCTTGTAGCTAGCTTGGCAAAGCGAGTTCGTGATGTTATAAAATGTAAAGGTGATGCTACAAAGTATTAACCCTTAAATGCTGGAATTATTTTTCTCTTTAAAATGAAAATAATTCATTTCACACCATTTTTTCAAAATAGAATTTTTTGACTCATCTTAACGCGGAGTTTCTGCCATCAAAGAAAGCAAATATTTCTCTACACAATTACTGGTGTGCAAACCACAAACGTACTGGAAGATAGTAAGTTGTCAGAAGGCAACAGTAGGCATTTAAGGGTTAAAGAATAACTATTTTTCCTTTTTTTAAAAAAACTCCAATTTAAAGAGAGATTCTAGTTCTATTAACCCTTGTTCGCAAAAGAAAACTATAGCGAGTTTCTAGTTCAACATTTCGCAATTTTATTGTTCAGTATTTTATCACTTTTCAGTTCAACTTTTTATCAGTTCATGGTTCAACTTACGCAAATTTTTGGTTCAACCTTTTACTAGCTCCTGGTGCAACATTTTACTAGTTCATGGTTCAACCTACACACACAGATTCATGGTTGAAAAATTAAGGTTGAACAATTTATCATTTTTCGATTCAACATTTTGCCAGTTCATCGTGCAGCATTTTAACAAGTTCATGATTCAACATATACAAATTCACGGCTGAACGTTTTATCAATTCTCGGTTCAGCATTTTGCTTGTTCACAATGCAACATTTTTCTAGTTCAACCTACACAAATTTATGATTGAACTGGAGTACCAAACGTGGAAAAACGTTTTCCCATCAAATCAACTTTTTGGCACCATGTTTTAGTGAAATGTTGAACCAAATTTTTAACAATGTACGATAGTTAATAATTAATTTTCTAATAACTGAATTTCGAAATTAATACACTATTTGTGTATTTTATCTACATGCAATATGGATGATCTTCATTAAAATAAAAATAAAAATAATCCAGCTTATCAAATTTTAACCCAGGAAACATTATATGAGTAAAAATAGCCTACCTCAAAACTTTCTGATGTGCTGTCATATGTAATTGCAGAAAACAAATCATTGCCCCTAACAGTGTTTTCAGTAAGGGGAAAAAATGCTTTGATCATAAACTGAGTTTATAGCGCTTCTGCTACGGACATTGAATTACTGGTTCCAGCCAATAGGTCAAATAAGGTTTACGCTTTTAAGGTAGAGTGACTTCGATAAAAACCTTTGAACGAAATTATTGAAAAATACAAACAAATGCCAGAAAATGGGACAGATTTTCCCTTTTCCTTTTGTTGTAAATGTTTCTTATATTCTTGCTTACATGTTTTATACATACTACTTTCTATTAAATTAATTAAATTTTAGTCTGAAGCATTTCGTTAGATGAAAATTAATTTTCATTTCTAAGTTAATGAGATGTGTTTTATATTTGAAGGTAAGCTTGGACCCCCAAAGTGCATTTTAGATGCAAACAGAAAATAAATAAATAAAGTAGTTTATTCAAAGTTATACGAAAATAGATACAATGCGTGTCAAAAATGTATGCACAACATAAAATTTCAAAATAAAATTTTATTATTGACTGAAAGTTACTTTACTTTTCACATGACTTACAAACTGAGTTTAAAACTCAATTGCAAACTCAAAAAAAAAAAAGATATTAAACAGATTTCTGCTTTAAAATTTATCTCAGATATTAGAATTTATCAAAAGAACAAAAATGAATTTGTCCAAAGTTTAAGAACAATAGTTCTTTAGTCTTTAGTAGAACAAGAATAAAGAAAATTAATACTTGATTATTGTTCCATTCTGCTGAAATACTTTAAATATATGCTCTTCCATCCATAAAATAAGGTTCTGCATTGTTTCTGATTCAATTTTAAACCACGCGTTCTCAATGGCATCTTTCAAATCTTTAACTGAAGAATACTGCTTTCCATTTGGATAAACTACATGAGTGAGACATATTCTACAGGGTTTAAATCAGGCCTAATTGCCGGCTATTTCAAAAAGATACTTTTTTCGACTTAAGCCACGTTGAAGTTGAGTTACGGATGGAAGGTATGGTATATTGAGGTATGGATCGAACCATTGTCATGTTGAAATAACTATCCCCCCCCCCCTCAAAAAAAAAAAAATCTCGGCAACAGGGAGCAAATAATTGCCAAGTGTCTCTTGATAGTTTTCACGACCACTGATGAATGCTAGAGATGTTTGACCATTGAAAGAAATGGCTCTTCATATCATTACACAACCACCACCTTGTTATCGGCTAAATATACTCCTAGGTTCTTTGCGGAAATCGTGCCAATAGTACTTTAACCCACCAGGGCCATCGAGAGTTCCATTTCTTTTCATCACTGAATATGACATTCAGCCACTTATCACCAAATGACATATGCTCTTTGACCCACTGTAATCTAGCTTCTTTATAGTGTCGTTTCAGACATGGTAACCGAGCCATTTTACGGTTTTTGATGTATTTTGATTTCATTCAATTCGTTTAATATCATTCTTCGATGAACAGTTTTTTCGATATTTGTCCTCCAACTGCACGTTTTATTTAAGAAAGAGAGTAATTACCAGTTGAAGCCAAGTTTCTCATGCGGCGCTGCGGTCTTCACGTAAAATAGTCACTCGCGGCCTTCCTGGAGGGAATTTTCGTCTTAAATCATTACCACGAGCCAAAACGTGACGAATGCCTCGTTTTGATCTTTTCAATGCACTTGCAATTTCAGAAACAGACTTATGTTTTGCTCTCATACTCCAGATATTTATCACCTCCTCCTCTAAAAATTCTTTTGACTTAGGCATTTTGTACTAACTCAAAAACAACAACTGGCTGCTTCTTATACACCTAGAAATCGTTTGCGTGTGTGCAACTTCTTACACCAGTTTGTAAAATTTGCATAAAAACGATTTTGTGCTTAAACTTTTGACACGGTTATTTTGTTCTATTCACAAACTCCGTGGTTTGAAATAAAATTAAAAAGATAATTTTATTGAATATGGTGTTAAAACTACTATTATTAACATATAAAAGACATATATTGAAATAACGTGAATATTTAAAGTTTTATTTTTAAATTGTTATTGTGCTTAAACTATTTACACGCACTGCAATAATAATATTGAAAAAAGCATCTAAATAAAGATTTCGCGACATAAATGAAATGAACTTTATTCGCGAGTTTCTTGGCAAATTTTCTGTGAGACGGCCTCCAAACTTTTTATACTAAATAAAATAAGAAAGAAAAGTGGAATATTACCTGCAGGGCAAAATAAAGTAATTCAAACGTATTTATATAGAAATTACATAAAAAAATATCAGTAAGAAATCGCACCCGTGAAAAAAATGCAAGGGACTTAGTGTGATTTCAAATTAACCCGGGAGAACTCGCTAGTGAGAATGCCCAATTGCTTTTCTTTTAATTTACATTCATATAATATCAACTTTTTTTGGTTGGCTTAGTACTTTTATTCACAAAATAGGTAAAATAATTGTAAAACATTTTGAAATTTTAATTAAAATGAAAAATGATTTAAATGAGAGCCTTAAAAAAGTACGACTGTGAGAGAAAATCTCATGCAGCGAGTTCTCCCGGGCTAATAAAATTCATATCGATACACTTCGCTTTTTGTCTGCTTCTTTCCCCCTTTTAATTATTTTTCAAAAGATATAAATTCTAGTTTATGGATTATTCGTTACTAATCATAGATGTTGCTTGGAATCCTTTGTTTAATATTTTAATTAATAAATACAAAAGATTTTAGGATTTCGGATTAATTCGGCTGACATTTTTAAAACTCTCCAACATTGTTGAAAGTGTTCATACATTCGGTCTGTCTATCTGTCCGTGTTTTTATTCACGTGAATATACTCGGATTGCCGCATAATTAACATATGTTATTAAAGTTTACCGTGGAAAATGAAGTCTGTAGCATTTTTAATTCTTTTACAGGGGTTCAACATTACATTCAGAAGAATTCCTTTACGTTATGGTCACGGGAGAAAAATCGTTTACAGTGTATTTTAAGGACATTACACAAAAACACAATCATATTGAAATTGATATACATCACTCAGGTACAGTACAAGATACTTCCTATAGAATAGGGTATGGATAGCATTTATTTTAATTTACAGGGACACACAAAGAATGCGGTTTCAGTACTGTGTATGAGCATTAATTGCTGGAAGTGTGTTTTCAATTCTGGTATAAATTTTTTAATTTAACTAATTTTTACATATTACTTGCCGTGGATAAGTTTTAGAGATCATATATAGGACTGCACAAAACAGTTCGAGTACATTTCTGTATCCGCTTATAGATGATAATTAGAGATGCAAAACCCTGCAGATTTTGAGGGGCGGGAATAAACCAGGGAATTCTGGGGAATAAACCCGGAATTTTGGGGAATATCGGAAAACTTACAGGAGTTTTGAAGGTAAACAGAACCAGTCATTTTTCAATTTCAATTTTTTATTTTTCAGAATTTCAGGCACTGCTGTGAAAAGTTTAAGATAGATTTTTCATTATGAATTCACAAAACTTATGATTTTGCGTTGAAAGTTTGTTAGATGGTATATCTACTATTCCGGCATACTCTATATTAATTTTCTAGCAAGTTGCATTGTATTTTTCCATTGATTGGTTTTACTTTTGTTAATTTTCTTTTTGTTTATATTGTGGCTGATTCGTTGAACAAGGGTGATGTTTACATCCATGCCAGACAAGATGAATCTGTCATCTACCTCTGTCACTTTTTACCTATCGTCGATTAAAATATCAAATTACTTATGATAGTTTAATTTATCTTACTTAATATTTATACAACTTAAGCACGCATTTCATAGTTTTCATGTAAAGTGAAGCTATTTTTCAGTATTTATCTTGTTAGATATGTAAAACACATTTTGTTTACATTGAAAAAAAATTGAAATTATTAAAAATAATCAATTATAAATGTTCATGTCTAACATTTTGCGAAAAATCCTAAATTTTTTTTAATTTCCCTCCCAAAAAACGCGTTTTATTCCGGGATTTAACCCGTTTTTTTCGACCCTTTGCAACTCTAATGGTAATTAAGGACTAAAAAATTGCAATTGCAAATAAATGAAAAACACTCAAAGTACCAAAAAAAAAAAAAAAAAAAAAAAAAAAAAAAAAAAAACGCTTGAAGTGCCTAACCCTAGTAATAATAGTTCAAACAAGTCGAAAATTGTACATCAAACGTGGCAAATGAGGTGTTTTCGCGTTCTTTTTTTCGCTCTCTTGAAAAATTTTCCTCTTTTGGACTTTCAGCGTTTTTCATTCTTAATCCTCAATTCCTGAAACTGGGTTTACCAAATTGTTTACTTAGACGCCAACTTTCACCTTATTAAATGAAAAACTGTCATAGTTTTCTAAATATGTTGGAAAGTGCTTCATAATATATGTTTGACGAATGACTTTTATTTCTTGTTTTACTTTTATGGGCATTTCCTGTTGAACAATGGATCCCACCCTCATAGCATGCATGGTCATGGTGACGTCGTTGTGACGTCACTGTAAGTCACTGTGATCACGTCACATCTTTGACCAAAATGCCACCACTCAGTGATGTCACATTGTGACTGAGATGTGAACTTCTTAGAAAACTTTAAAAAATTACGAAAATTCTTCAAAACATGTTATTTACAGTAAAATTATATTTTTCTGGCAATTAAAGAAAAATTGTGACGTCACTGTTATGTCACTGCTATGTAACGTACGTCAGGTCACATATGTGACAAAAAAAACCACCATATTGTAAGTCACAGTGTGACAAAAATATGAACTTCAAAAATCTTTGAAAATGAAGAGAAATATTTTAAACAGTCACGAGTTGCAGCGACATAAGGAATGAAAATATATTAGTGGATATCAAATGGTAAATTCTGTCTCTAAAGGGGAGGGGGGGGGGGCATAATAAAGAAAGTACACGATACAAGCATTAATAAACTAAATTTTCAGGCTATATTTTATCAATTTGATATCTAAGAAAATAAATGTATACTTTTTCATGATTTCAATTTTATCTAGCATTTGGATAATATATTTAGAATTAGGAATATTAAATTTATACACTTTACACATTTAGTTTGCTGGGAGGAAGTTTATTTATTTCTTTTTTTTTTTTACCGACCAGGATTATTCGAAACACTTCTGTGGTTTCAAACTAAAAATTTTCTATTACAGTTAAATCTGCACCTTTTAATGAGCACGTAGAAAGAGTCTTCAGAGTTTAGTCATCTATGCATTTCTTGCTTTAGAATATTTTTATAATTTGTATTCAAGTCATAAATTCTACTTCTTTCAGACTTTTTAAATAAAATTAGCATTTTCCGAAAATAAAAGAAATATACAAAATTTGTGCAAAACAAACTTTACTTAAAAAAGAAAAAAAAGAGGGGGGGGGGGGTCGTTATTACCATTAAATTTATTTTTACACCTTTTAAAAATTTAAAGAATGTTTTATCTAATAAACTCTAATTATGAATATTATTATTATAATTATTTAGAAAAAAGGAACTTTACAATACATTTTAACTTGAATTATTTGGTACGGATAAAAAGAAAAGGTTAAATACTTTGGACATTTCTTCAAATACAAAATTTTAATTAACGATACTTTCAGAAAATTACTGCGCATTCAAGTTTCATATGTCTCGCATTCAAAAACAAATAATCTGTAACAGACCATCTGCTTGAAAATCGTCTGCCCACAAAAAAAAAAAAATAAATAAATATGAGAAGACGCGGGAAATAATTCACTGTTTTCAGAACATCACCACGTCTACAACACTTTAAGATAAGGAAATGACCATTTTAGGATACACGGATATTAATGGAACGTAATGGAATGTAAGTCTTATTTAATTTAAATATTTTATTTCAGATTTGTATATTATGAGTTAAATAGTTTTATGTTATATTTGTAAGAGACTGATCTTTAACTGTCAGAAGCGATATTTTCCAATTCGATAACTGTAAAGAAAATATCTTAATTTGCGATCGCTTGTAAAAAAAAAAAAAAAAACTGCGCAGAGCCTACATTCATGCCTACATTCATACTGCAATTAATATAAACATTAATTTACTCTTACTTTAGATTGAAAATGTATGGAACGACAATGATTTGGAATTATTTTATCGGCTTCTTACTATTTTTTGATTACTAACACTTACAGTTATTATTATTTTGGGGTTAAATATGATGTTCGATTATCATGATATTACGAAACTGTTTCAGATTAGAAATTAACATTTTACTGGGAAAATTTATTTTTACATATTACAGTAGTGAAAAATTTGAAAGAATTTTCTTTTAGTGCTAATAATATTTTAAATTATCTTTTTAAAATCCTAAATAAATCTTCAAACCAATGTTTTCAGATTTAACAGTTACCAAAATTATAAAATAATAGGAATTCCTTATACCATATGGAAATATTTTTGAGATATTGTTAAATCTAATAATGCATTTAATTTATCTATTGTAGTTTGCTGTTGTTTAATAGTACAATTATAAATACTAATTATTATTTTTAGTGTTTTTCAAATTGGTATATTTATTTTTTTTAATTGTATATAAGCATTTTTTCTGTTTGTGATTTTAATCAAACATTTAATTATAGACATTCTGAATCGGTTATTAATTTTCCTTCTATTGTAAATTCATTTTCTACGTTTATGATACGCGTAATTATTGGCACTAAAAAGTAAAATATGATATTTAAGCATTGAAATAAAGTGTTTTTCATGCCTGATAGGAAGTTATAGATTAAACTGCTTTAGTATATATATTTTTTTAAGTTCATATAATACAGGATACATAATATAGGACACAAGTTGAAAAGTGCTTATGACTTCGGTTGTCTCTCCGTCTGTTCGTCTAGCAGTCTATCCGCACTCTAACTCTCGAAAATATACTCGGATTGCCCTGAAATTTTTGGATGTTATTGACGTTTACCATAGCACGGTACCTATTTATAATGAAGTTTGTAGCATGCTTTGTTAATTTACATGGACAGCCAAAAGTTTTCCGTTACATTACGGCCTATGGGAAAAAATCGTTTCAAATGATTTTTAATGATTTTACGCACGATTTCAAACAGAATAAAATTTATATGCATTTATGAAGTGCACTAAAATATGCATTCTGTTTACTATGCGATGCAAAGAATAGTTATTGTTCATTTACAGGGCTAAAAAAGGAATTCAAATACATAATGATATAGGGGTGGAGGGAATTGTTTGCGGCATACTTTAATTATGTTAATCTATTTCATATATAATGAAATTGATATATGTCGCTGAGGTTTACATACTATAAATTATTTCATGTATAATACGAATAATACGTATATAGCATTTACAGGGATACACAAAATATTTCAGATACTATATTGTATCCGAAGTACTGTTCATTAGCGATGATTGCTGGAAATGTATTTTTAATTATGAGATGCGCTTTTATGATTCACTATATTTATGCATAGTATATGGTGTATATAAATGCTATAATTCCTATACAAGGCTACACAAAAGTATTCGTAAGGATTACTGGGTATGGGTGCAAATTGCTTAAAGTGGTTTCTAAATGAGTTATACTTTTTTTCGCTGAACTGCATTTAATTTACCAAAAAATGTTTGTAGAATATAGATAAAATGATGTACAGGGTCACGTAAAGAATTGTATACATGGCCATCTATGTATTATAATTTCTGGAAATGAGATTTAAGCAGTTTTAAGAGTGTCTTAGTTTGAATTAAATTTTAACTAAATAGTGGCGTGTAATAAAGATTCTAGGTAAAATACAGGGTTGTACAAAAGTATTCAAGTATGTTTCCATACATTAGTATAAATTGCTGAAAAAGAATTTCAACCTGTTAGGCGTTTTCTTGCTAAACTAAGTTTTCCCATTATATAGTATATATACACTTAAAAAAAATGGGTACTCAAAATTGAGTAAAAAGTACTCAATTTTAAATGCGTCACATACTCAAAATAGCTCCGATCCAAATGTACTCAAAGTTGAGAAACACATGTACTCATTTTTTATTCCATGGTTGTGATCAAATATGAATCGTTATGTACTGCCCCCCCCCCCCCCCAAAAAAAAAAAAAAAAAAAACACCTAAAATTTAAAGTAAAAATGTACTGACATTTATTTCCCGTTCAAAGTTCTTAACAAGAAATGTTTAATTGATTATTTATTAAGAAAAATAGCAAAATTCTTAACAAGATACTCAAATCGAATATTTTTATGACAAGAGCATTATTTCCAAGCACTTTTAAATTATTTTTAAAATGCTGTGCATAATTTAATATTTACATTAATAAACATCATTTATGCCGCCATAAATGAAATGAACCATTACAGGGTACAAAACTATTCATTTGTTTGGGTTTGATAACATGTGTTGTTTCAAAATAGAGGAAGCATAGGTTCATTTTTGATCCAAAAATATTCAATTCGATATGAGTACGTCGGTTTACTCATTTTTGAGTACTTCATTTTTTTCAGTGTATCAACCTACAGATCAAATACAGGGCTGTTCAAAAGAATTGGAAAACATATTTGGCTATGGACGGTAACTGCTGAAATCAGTTTTTCAAATGTTTTATGCGTTTTCTAAAATTTTTACTTAGTTATCTTATTTACGTCATTTCCCTAAATTACGATGTCTTGTTAAAGCATTCAGAAAGTGTTGGAAAGTATTTTATAATCTATGCTTAACGCATGATTTTTCTTACTCGTTTTTTTTTCTATTTCCCAGATCAGTCTTTTCCTATAAAACATACCAAATCTATTTAGCTCATATTCACAAAATACAATATACACGGGAATAAAAAAATTAAATAAATATCCCTTATCATGCTCTATAAATAATAGTTGTATTAATATCCGTTAGTCTCAATGTTCGTATTTAATAAAGCAATGACAAATCACAACAAATTAAAAACCTTACACATTCTAAATATCAAGCTTGAACTCAATATCAAGCATAGAACTTAATAAAAAAATATGTCAGTTGATAAGCATTGTTTTTTAAGTGGAAAAATTTTAAATGTTTTAGAAGAATAGGACTCCAAAATAGCGATATTTTGCTAAAGAGTACTGTAAAAAGATAACATTTTATATTTACAGCAAAAGTTTATTTCCAAATTCATCGCTGTATTAATACTTAGAAATTTTTCCAGAGAGAATCATTCGCCTTATATACAATATTTCAAATGAAAATCAAATGTCAAATTAATTGCTTAAAAGGCGCAAAGGCCAACATAGTGAAAAAGATTCCATGCCGGGACTCGAACCCGGGCCATCAGTATAGCACACTGACATTCTACCGACTAAACAACATGGAACGACGCCCAGCCTGTAAAATTTCTCACTATTACATGTTGGCAAGGCTACAAACGCAGCACAAGATGGAATATTTACCGTGAGCCACCGACATGGGGTAAACACGAAACTTAAATAAATCCAGCATAGATTGAAACTATATTAATAATTGGAAATTTTTCCAGGGAGAAATATTCGCCTTGCATACAACATTTCAAATTAAAATTGCCTTTTAAGCAATTAATTTGAAATTTGATTTTCATTTAAAATATTGTATGCAAGGCGAATGGTTCTCTCTGGAAAAATTTCCAAGTATTAATATAATTTCAATCGATGCCGGATTTAATTAAGTTTCGTGTTTGCATCATGTTGGTGGCTCACGCTAAATATTCCATCTTGTGCTGCGTTTGTAGCCTTGCCAATATGTAATAGTGAGAAATTTTCCAGCCTGGGTATCGTTCCATGTGATTTAGTCGGTAGAATGTCAGTGCGCTGTACTGATGGCCCGGGTTCGAGTCCCAGCATGGAATCTTTTTCACTATTTGCGTCTTTTAAGCAATTAATTTGAAATTTGATTTTCATTTGAAATCACAGTGTTTATGACAAGTTCGTCACAAATGACACATATTTCACAAATTGGTCACAGTGTGACTTCAAAGCATTGTCGCTTTCGTCACAGGTTCGTCACAAAGTTAATGCCAAAATAGTCACAAATGACACACTTTTCACAAATTTGTCACACCGTGACTTCACAGAGTGGTCACAATGTGACGTCACAAACGACCTCTAAAACGGCCATAACGACCTCGCATTCTAGTCACTATGACGTCACATCGACGGTCACAAAATCACAGTGTGACTTCACAATGACGTCGCCGTGACGTCACCATGCCTTACGGGCACTTCTGGACTGCCGAATCCTTAGATTTTTTTTTTCTTTACCGTCAACCGGTGTACTTTGGTCCTTGCGGGGTTACTTTGGTGCATCGCATAAAAAAAGATTTTATTCTTTGTATTAAACAATTAATACAGTATAATTTGGAGATTTTGCGCTTGAAAAATATTTTATATCCTACGATAGGGTATTTGAATAGTTTGGGGGTAATTTAAATTATTTTAGAGACAACACTGGATGTGTTTATATGCAACTGTTTTCGTGTGTAAATTTTAACTCTCCATACTTTCTATAGTGAAACAATCTGGTTAAGAGCTACAAATAAAGTAAGTGTCAAAATATTACCCTTAGTAACATATAATCCATGTGTGATCATAGTTTTTCCTTTAACTTTTTATTTTGAGAGGAAATGGTTTCGTTTTCATAAAGCTAACATGAAAACTAGTATTTCGGTGCTACTTTGTGCCAAGCCTTTTTTGGTCCGAAAATAGCCCCAATTACTTAGCCTTTTATACAACGAAATAGCTTAAAACATGTTTTAAGTAACATTATTTTAAAATGTTACTGTAGAAAAATGTTCCATTAATTGTTTTTGTTCCAGGTGCTGAGGAAAACATGTAACCCATGTGTGATCATAGTTTTTTCTTTAACTTTTTATTTTGAGAGGAAATGGTTTCGTTTTCATAAAGCTAACATGAAAACTAGTATTTCGGTGCTACTTTGTGCCAAGCCTTTTTTGGTCCGAAAATAGCCCCTATTACTTAGCCTTTTATACAACGAAAACGCTTAAAACATGTTTTAAGTAACATTTTTTAAAAATGTTACTGTAGAAAAATGTTCCATTAATTGTTTTTGTTCCAGGTGCTCAGGAAAACATGTAACCCCTGTGTGATCATAGTTTTTTCTTTAACTTTTTATTTTGAGAGGAAATGGTTTCGTTTTCGTAAAGCTAACATGAAAACTAGTATTTCGGTGCTACTTTGTGCCAAGCCTTTTTTGGTCCGAAAATAGCCCCAATTACTTAGCCTTTTATACAACGAAATCGCTTAAAACATGTTTTAAGTAACATTTTTTTAAAATGTTACTGTAGAAAAATGTTCCATTAATTGTTTTTGTTCCAGGTGCTGAGGAAAACATGTAACCCATGTGTGATCATAGTTTTTCCTTTAACTTTTTATTTTGAGAGGAAATGGTTTCGTTTTCATAAAGCTAACATGAAAACTAGTATTTCGGTGCTACTTTGTGCCAAGCCTTTTTTGGTCCGAAAATAGCCCCAATTACTTAGCCTTTTATACAACGAAATCGCTTAAAACATGTTTTAAGTAACATTTTTTTAAAATGTTACTGTAGAAAAATGTTCCATTAATTGTTTTTGTTCCAGGTGCTGAGGAAAACATGTAACCCATGTGTGATCATAGTTTTTTCTTTAACTTTTTATTTTGAGAGGAAATGGTTTCGTTTTCATACAGCTAACATGAAAACTAGTATTTCGATGCTACTTTGTGCCAAGCCTTTTTTGGTCCGAAAATAGCCCCAATTACTTAGCCTTTTATACAACGAAATCGCTTAAAACATGTTTTAAGTAAAATTTTTTTTAAATGTTACTGTAGAAAAATGTTCCATTAATTGTTTTTGTTCCAGGTGCTGAGGAAAACATGTAACCCCTGTGTGATCATAGTTTTTTCTTTAACTTTTTATTTTGAGAGGAAATGGTTTCGTTTTCATAAAGCTAACATGAAAACTAGTATTTCGGTGCTACTTTGTGCCAAGCCTTTTTTGGTCCGAAAATAGCCCCTATTACTTAGCCTTTTATACAACGAAAACGCTTAAAACATGTTTTAAGTAACATTTTTTAAAAATGTTACTGTAGAAAAATGTTCCATTAATTGTTTTTGTTCCAGGTGCTCAGGAAAACATGTAACCCCTGTGTGATCATAGTTTTTTCTTTAACTTTTTATTTTGAGAGGAAATGGTTTCGTTTTCATAAAGCTAACATGAAAATTAGTATTTCGGTGCTACTTTGTGCCAAGCCTTTTTTGGTTCGAAAATAGCGCCAATTACTTAGCCTTTTATACAACGAAATCGCTTAAAACATGTTTTAAGTAACATTTTTTTTAAATGTTACTGTAGAAAAATGTTCCATTAATTGTTTTTGTTCCAGGTGCTGAGGAAAACATGTAACCCCTGTGTGATCATAGTTTTTTCTTTAACTTTTTATTTTGAGAGGAAATGGTTTCGTTTTCATAAAGCTAACATGAAAACTAGTATTTCGGTGCTACTTTGTGCCAAGCCTTTTTTGGTCCGAAAATTGCCCCAATTACTTAGCTTTTTATACAACGAAATCGCTTAAAACATGTTTTAAGTAACATTTTTTTTAAATGTTACTGTAGAAAAATGTTCCATTAATTGTTTTTGTTCCAGGTGCTGAGGAAAACATGTAACCCATGTGTGATCATAGTTTTTTCTTTAACTTTTTATTTTGAGAGGAAATGGTTTCGTTTTCATACAGCTAACATGAAAACTAGTATTTCGATGCTACTTTGTGCCAAGCCTTTTTTGGTCCGAAAATAGCCCCAATTACTTAGCCTTTTATACAACGAAATCGCTTAAAACATGTTTTAAGTAAAATTTTTTTTAAATGTTACTGTAGAAAAATGTTCCATTAATTGTTTTTGTTCCAGGTGCTGAGGAAAACATGTAACCCCTGTGTGATCATAGTTTTTCCTTTAACTTTTTATTTTGAGAGGAAATGGTTTCGTTTTCATAAAGCTAACATGAAAACTAGTATTTCGGTGCTACTTTGTGGCAAGCCTTTTTTGGTTCGAAAATAGCGCCAATTACTTAGCCTTTTATACAACGAAATCGCTTAAAACATGTTTTAAGTAACATTTTTTTAAAATGTTACTGTAGAAAAATGTTCCATTAATTGTTTTTGTTCCAGGTGCTGAGGAAAACATGTAACCCCTGTGTGATCATAGTTTTTTCTTTAACTTTTTATTTTGAGAGGAAATGGTTTCGTTTTCATAAAGCTAACATGAAAACTAGTATTTCGGTGCTACTTTGTGCCAAGCCTTTTTTGGTCCGAAAATTGCCCCAATTACTTAGCCTTTTATACAACGAAATCGCTTAAAACATGTTTTAAGTAATATTTTTTAAAATGTTACTGTAGAAAAATGTTCCATTAATTGTTTTTGTTCCAGGTGCTGAGGAAAACATGACGAAAACTATTTTTCGTTTCTTTAATATTAATAATTGGTTTATTGCGTTTAAATGTAAAAAAAAAAAAAAAAAAAAAAAAAAAAAAAAAAAAAAAAAACATTTGTTTATAGAGTTTGCAGTGTTAATTTATTAGCAAATGCTATTGCAAGAGAGTTTCAATAAAAATGTATTCATTTACATATGAAATGTATTAATTTTATATAAACTAAGTGAATGGACCAAAGAAGCCCCCAGCAAGGGCTAATTTGTTCCAAAACCCTCCGACTGTCTTGGAAAAGGGCAAAATTGTAATGTTGTTTTTTCTGTATTTTGTTTTAAATGCTAAAAAAAAAAAATATTCTTTGAACATTTTATAAAAAAACTTAATAACGAATATGAATGCAATCCTTGGAAGCATTAATCATTGTTCAATGTATTGAAAATACATTAAATTAATAGAATTACATTACTTTAAATATTGCTTGTATTGCAGTGAAACCTGGAGCTTAGTGAACGTATTAACACGGGCTTGTCAGTGAGGGGGTTAAAAATAGTTAAAAAATAAAAAAAATAAAAAATTTCCTCTTAAAAACCATACAGTTTGCTTCAATGTTTCATGTTAATTGTTTACAACTCCATTTCGACGTTGAAAAATCACATATAATATTTTTTAATAATGGAAATGTGAGTGGAACCAGAAAAAAGTTGCCCAGAGTACATCATTTGACGGTACATCAATAGATAACTGTAAGAACTTAAACGTTTCATGCAACACGTTTATGTCACTTTCTACTGCGATGTTTTCCAAAAGAAATCATGTTTATTGACTTTGACAATTTGTATGAAAAATCGAGAAAATTAGTTGACATTTTGAAATCAGAATTATCCTACGTGGGACTGTTAATTTCAGCCTAAAAATTGGGACGTCTGAGAACCTTGAAATGAGAATTGCTTTTGATGTTTATTAAAAACAACTTTTCGATATTCATATTCGAGGTTGGAGTAGCACAGTTGAAGTTGAAGAAAACTTCAACTGTGCTACTCCAACCTTGAATATGATTTAATCCAGTTGGAAAAAATATTCGTTCCCTTCATTACAACTTTTGGATGTTAAAAAATTACTGAAGTTAGTTTTGAGATCAACTTCTTCAAAGTAATAAATCAGTTCTAGTTACATATCTTCGTTTCGCTCTGCATGGTTATTATTTACGTTAATCTACATTCTTGTCTGAATGTCGATTTCAGTCTGAAACGAAAATCGAAGGAAATTTTGAAAGACAACTTAATTTTGTCGAATTAAGATATGCAATAGACCTTTTTTGAGAGATCTGATAAGGAATTCTGATAAGGAGTTTTATAAAGTTATTAATATAATTCCGACTTATTACTGCTGTTATACAATCTGCTTGTTGTTATCGATTATTTACATCTTTTTTATTGGAAAAGAAACGTGAAGACTTAAAAGCTTTATCAGTAAAAAGTGTTAAACTAAAATTTAAAGTCAAAATTGATTACGAAATTTTGTCTAAAACTTAGAAATCTACCTTTAAAAGGAAGAAAAAGATAAATAGAATAAGGTTAGCTGGGTGAAAAAGTTCCACCAGATTCGTTCGGGATATCTCAGATGGCAGAGCACTGGCGGCTTCAGCCAGGAGGTCCCTGGTTCGAATCCTGGTCCGGATATTTTTCGCCCAGTTTGAAATTTACATCTAACATGATTTGTTTACCAATTAGAATAATTGTGTTAAAATTAATCTAGTGTAATTTTGTATCCAGCGATTTCTGGAGTTCCTTTACCTGAGATTTATTCTGTTGAGCTGAACCAGGTTTCAGACCAGATGCTGTAATCATTAAGGTTAGCTGGGCGAAAAAGTTCCACCAGATTCGTCCGGGATATCTCAGATGGCAGAGTACTGGCGGCTTCAGCCAGGAGGTCCCTGGTTCGAATCTTGGTCTGGACATTTTTCGCCCAGTTGGAAGTTTACATCTAATAAATAGAAAGAATGAAAAGAAGAAAAAGAAGAAAACAAAAACACACAAAGCAATACCGCAAAAAAAAAGAACAAATGTTTTTAGGGTTCCGTACTTAAAAAGTAAAAACGAAACCATTATAAGATCACTCCTGTGTCTGTCTGTCCGTCTGTCACAGCCCTTTTACACGTAAACTACGGAATGTGGAAAGTACAAATTGAGGGAAGTAATACAGACTATTGACCCATATATTTACAGATTAATAAATATTCATAAATATATTTGGGGAAAATGTAGAGGTGCTAATTAAGTTACTTGAAAAAAAAATCTTTTCTTTATATATCGTGTGGGGTATCGTGTGAAAGCTTTCGTAACGCTGAACTCAAAAATATATTTCATTTAATGTTAGGTATTACATTTTCAGAGTTATGGTCGAAAAGGTAGTGCAAAAATATGTTCCCCCCATCTAATTCCGAATCTACTGAAACTAAAATTATGAAAAAATTAGAGATAGTAGACGTTAATTTAAACTTTGCAGGAAAATTATAGTGATTATATTAGGTCACATAGCTTTTGACAAAATCGCATTTTCCCGTTACACGCAAATTTCAATTTACGGGCATTAATCAAAAGTGTTGAGCAGCACTGGAGGTACCTATCGTAGCAGAAGTATAAAAGCATTGCTGATCATAAATTTCGGAAAAAATCGTCGTTAATTAGCCTTGATATTAACCTTTAAAGACAGGGACGGTTTGGACATACATAATGGCAGGGACGGCGTACTCTATGCTCCATCGGCTTTTAAAGCCTAGATAACAAATTTTAAGGATATATTACTGTAATGTAATGCCCAATAGCAGAGTAAAAGCAATAAACGTCCAATTGTTAAAAACAGACTAATTTAATGAGAATTAATCACATAAATACTATAGGATTCGCGACTAATTTGCATTGAGTGGCTCTCTCAATACACCTACAGTGTCTTTAAAGGTTAACTAAAAACCTAAATGGAAAAATGTGGCACGGACCAAAGCGGCATTGCAACTTTGCGACGTCCTTTCGAAGCGCGCTTAGCGCAATGGTTAGTTTAAATTTTGAACAAGGGTTTTGCTTTAGGTACAGTGTAAAAAGAAAAGATTATTACTACGCTAAATTTAGGTTTATGAAATGCCAAATGAAATTTAAATATGCACTACTTTTATTGTCAGCACCGAATTAAGTTCGTTTTAAACAGATTAGGATAAGATTAAAAAAAGAGTTATACAGAATTGCTATGTTTGATATTATTTAGGTTCCATATCTCTTTGAACTTTCATCGTACATCCATTTATACTTTTCTAGTATATACAGCTACACCCAATCCTATGTTGTATAGTTTTTACAAAGTCTTAGTATTCTTTCAGCAACAGTTTTTTTTAATAATACGCTTACTAATTCACATATTATTGTATGGAACCCTCTGTGCGCGAGTAATACTCGCACTTCACCGTTTATTTAAAACATTATTTTTAAATATTTTTAAAAAATATAATAAATAACCATGAACGTAAATATACAATAACTTTTTCCGTGTTACCTGCGATTTTGAAAAGCATTCCTTATACTTAGAAAACTCAGAAAAAGTATATTTTCGAGATTTAAAGAAGCATGTAAGGTCATTGTACCTAAATGTGACAACCTCTAAATGCGACAATGCTCTTGTACTTAATATCTTGTTGCAAGAATCGTAAATAAATGCTATATAATGAGACATCCGAACTTCAGTAACAAACCCGAAACATTTCTCTGCTTTTAAAACGTTTTCTTAAAAAAAAAAAATAAATAAAAAATCCATTAAATTACACATCTTTCATTATAGAGCGTGCCCATCTTCCTTAATGAGGCAAAAAATCCCGAAAGTGCCGGGATTTCCTTTTTTAACTTTGAAGATCAAATAACTCAATGGACGTGAAGGGTACTACATAGGTTTCATTTATCTTAAGAGTAATCTTAAGAAAAGGCGGCCAATTTTAAAATTAGAGATAAAATATTCTACACATTTTGGTGTGTTTGCTGTCCTTCGATACATATTAGCGAAGAACTGAATGCCCAAAATACGGAGAGACTTTTAGGGGATTAACGAAGTACGTTTATACGGTATTTTTCATATATTGTATTAAAATAACGTTTAAAGCAGAAAATGTGTTTAAATAAGCTGTGTTGGGTTAGTAAATTAGAGTTTTAGCACGATCTTCCGAGAGTGTTTTTCTTTAACTGGGTATTTAAATAAGTGTTTAAGGGGTCAGGTACCTTTGAAAGTGTCCAAAATTATTTTTTTTATTTTGTAGCTTTTGTAGCTTATATTAAAATTTTATTCTTAAGGAATATTTAAAAGAAACCCCATGCAAAAATTCGCTTTAGAAGGGAAGTTGTGACGAAAAAAGTTTGAGCTCTCTTTGTGTTATCAAGGGGAAATTGTATCTTTAAAGTCAATTTTCTCAAAAGGTTGATTTTGGTCACTGCGCGCATGATTTCTAAGAAATGGCTGGATAGAATTTCATGAAATTTTAAATGAAAGTAACAACCTTATAGATGCACAAAATGACCTACTATTATGTTCATCAAGTAACAAATTTAGAAATTATGGCTGTTTTTATACAAAAATAATTTCAAAATTTTGAGATTTTTGATTTTACATTTATTTTCTCAAAAACTAATCATTATAATTTTTTCAGAGTAGGTCATTTTAAACACATATTATATCTCTACTCAATAAAAAATTTTGGGCACACTCTGACAATCCATTTATGAGAAATCATAAGCGCAAGACATATAAGATGAATTCGTTTATTAAAAAACATTAAATTTCAAATGAAGTTAAAAAAAAACTTTATATGCATCTAGACTTTTTTTCAGAGCATTAACACTTATGACTCTTTTAATGTACATTTTAAATTTCATATCCAAAAGTTTTCAGATGCGTTGTTATAGCAATCCATATCAGTGTCTCATTTGCGTGCATTTTCTTAGCTTCAAAGGTACCTGACCCCTTAAAATGATCAAAACATCTAATGTAACTAAAATTATTAATAAAAAAAAATGGCGTAAGAATTGCGATGTATATTCGAGACAAAGAATATATATACATGATTATGGGATTCGCAATATTTTTATATGAGGAAAATTCGGAAAAATCTTGTATAGATTGAAAACACTTAAATTATGTTAATGCGATGAAGTGAGTTAATTGTACAAATATTAAAACGTTCGGTAACTTAAATGCCATATCTGATTAAAGCATGATGCAGCTGAGTTATGCCCTGGTTTGGAAGTCTCTAATTTTTTCTTACACTTTTCTTAAATCTGATGTTTTAATTCTGTTTTCAACTTTTGTCCATTATAATAAACATTTCCTACTTTTAGATTAGAATAAGATAAAAAAAGAAAACTGTGTTTAGCTAACTGAGTTTTATGTTTCTATATATGTATTCCAAGGCATAGAAAATGTTCAATTTTTTGTGAAAGTGTAAGGAAAAGGAGGGGTGGTGGTGATGGTATGGAGGGGGGGGGGGCAATACAATATCCGACCTTGGGTATCTCTTTGGCTTATTCAGGCCTGCTTAAATAGAATTATTATAAAAAATACACGGTTTTATCTTTTTATAAGTCTAATATTTTTATAATATTACATTTATATTAACACGAGTTATATGTAATAAATAGAAGAAAAATTGAAGAAATCATGCTTTTTGCTGCGTTTTTTTATCTATGTTTGTTTATGTATTTTTTTTCTCGTAAACAAATTCATTAATGTAAAATCGATCCCTAATTTTATTAAGTACAATTTTTGAGGGTACAAAAAAGTGATGGAGTGATTTGACAAATATTTGTAAAAGTTTTTGTGTTTTAAATACAGTAATGTACCAAAAAACAGCAAACATTAAAATTCTTTAAATTAAAATAAATTAAAATTCTCAATTTTTACCCACAAAGTATTTTTTTTTCCTGTCAAAATCAGTTTTTCTCAGTAGTATTAGCTATAATAATATGAGTATATGATAAGTAAATGTACAGTCGTGGAAAAAAAAAAGTAAACACCCCCTACTAACTCCTCAACAAATTATCGTAGAAGAAAGTTACTGGTACCGAACGATTGGAAATAAAGTCTACTTTTAAATGATGTATATACAATTTGCTTAGGGGGCCACCTACATATTAAAACGAACCATAACTTTGTTTTTTTCAATAGCAGTACCCAATTCTGACAGCATAAATGAACTCTACACCCTTCAATTAGCCTAAAAACGAATTTTTATGCAATTCGTACCGCAAGTTTCCGAGAAATTAATTATTTTAAAACGAGCGTATTTTAAGGGCTGTATCCAAATTGAAGTTCCGTACTGGATTGTTAATCGAGACTCGAGAGAGCCACTTCCTTGATCAAGGCACCTTAAGCGCCACTCAAGGAGTCGATGAAGCGTGTTAGGCTACAGTACGGCAGAATAAATTTCAAAATGTCTACTCACTTCCATCATAGACGGCCCCTTAACCTCCTCAGACCCGATGTATCCTATAGGATACACATCTTTACAATTTTTTTTCACATATATAAATAATGTTTAAAAAAAAGAAAATTGGTGTGTATGGAGCCTTACAGATAGCAGAACTAAATAAAAAAGCAATTTCTTTCTTATAGTGTTTTTTTAGCGAGATACGTGCTATATCAAAATGGCTTGCAGCAAAAATGCACGAAATTTACAAAAACGAAAATGTAAACAGTTTTTCAGTATGTTAAAATACATTTGTAGAGTCCATTAGAAATAAAAAATTATTAAATGCATAATTATTTCGCGTTTTGCATTGTTTTTTCAATGCAATGCAAAATAAAGTAAAATAAAAAATCCTAACAAACTGTCAAAAAATGTACTTATTGGGTCCCCATGTATCATCGAATTTTATGTATAAAAAATACATTTTAATTTTTTTCGCTTTTCAATCTTTCTTAGTTATCGGTTTGTTAATATAAATTCATAACTGAAGTTTAAAAAAATATAATAATAAACCCTGGGGTCTGAAGAGGTTAAACCATCATTTTGCCGTTTTTTAAGCATAATTTGAAAACTACTTGGAAGAAAAATGTGAAATTTTTGAATTTCCATAAAGCAGGACTTAATAAATCTAAATCCATCAAAAAAATTGTAGGTTGCAATTCATAATTTTTTCGAATATTAATTTCATAATTCATATCATAAAATTATAAAAAATGCAAATTCAGCTTATTTATGTTTGGGTATATTAGTATTATTACCACAAAAAAAATTAGCACATTAGGAGCATAATTTCGGGAGATATAAATAAAAATATGAAAATATAATTTAACATTAGAAGCACTCAATTTTGAATGTTTATAATTCAAAAACTTATCATTCGAATGACTTGAAATTTGGTGTCTAGGCATAGTTTGAACCGAAGATTTGAAATATCTCGTTAAAATTGGGTATTGCCATTGAAAAAAATGAAGTTAGGATTCGTTTTAATATGTAGATGACCCCCTAAGAAAATTTCATATACATCATTTAAAAGTAGACTTTATTTCCAATCGTTCGGTACCAGTAACTTTTTTCTATGATGATTTCTTGAGGAGTTAGTAGGGGGTGTTTACTTTTTTTTTTCCACGAGTGTACATCAATAATAAAAAAAAAAAAGTCCCCTGATGTCTGCTAGTCGCTCAGCTTCCGAATTTCCCTCGCTAATGCTAAGGTTATGGGCGTAGAATGCCATTCGTATATTTAAAATATCTCCTCGGGAAATTAATATTTTTGACTACTTTTTTCTGTGTAATCTTCTTAAAGAATGGCTCTTTTTTTCTTTAGTTGTCAAAATATTTCTAAAATCTATGCTAAATTTAATATTTTATGTATTAATCCCTTGAGGGGCAGTGGAATATATTATATCCCACTTAATTTAAACAAGATTCATACCAGAAACTTTTAACTAAATTTTATATTTTTAACTTAGGTGGTGGGGGTGTTAAAAAATTGCTTTTCCTTATTTAAAAATAAAAAAAATCGATTATTCCGGTGAAAATTCAATATTACAGAAACATTACTGATTGCACCTCAAAGGGTTAAAAGCTGACGAACAGGGAGTAAATTTTTTTAATACGTCATGTGTAATTAAGTATATATTTTAGAAATATTTTGCCAACTAAGTAAAAAAAGACATGCTTTAAAAAGGGTATACAGAAAAAAGAAGTTTAAAATATTAATTTTCAGTGGAGATGTTTTAAATATAAGAAGAATGTATCAAACACCCGTAGACTTAACACTACGCACAGGAATTCGGAACCTGAGTGAAAAACAGTCTTAACCCTTTATCTAGACGGTACTTATAAGTACCATTAAAATAACTTGTCATAGAATTAATTTAATACATCGATTAGTTGTAATACAGTTTAGAATGAGTCATAGATAATTACTTTATCTTGTTCCAAAAGCCGTATGGATTACACAAAACAAAAATATTTCTAAAACGATGATTTCTTTTGCCTTTGCATCTTTTAGGTAGCTTTCTTTACAAAAAAGCTACCTATTGCAGCCGTTCGGAGGAAAGCGATTTCAAAAAATTTTGGTATATTTTCATCGATCATGACCCCCAGACCCCGAAACCACCCTCCGTTCAAAATTGATATATATATATATATATATATATATATATATATATATATCTATATATATATATATATATATATCTGACCTATGTCACACTGTAACTCCCGTAATTATGAACCGATTTCGATGTAATTCGGTGTGTACATAGTACATACCAATGTCTCGACCGAGTTCGTTGGCCAGCTTCATCCACCGTTTTGTTTCAAAATGGCGGCCATTTAAAATTTTTAAAAAAATTTAAAACTTGAAATGTGGTACCAAAAAATTAAAAATGGAAAAATATTTTTTTCTTATGTATTTGACCTTTATACAAAGATTCCGGAGCAGTTTTTGTTTCGTCTATATCTTAAAAAATGGCTGAGTTATAGCATTTTGAATTTCTAGCGTGGCTGACATTTTGAAACGTCCTGAATTTTGTCACGCGATAAAAGGCGTATTTATGAACCGATTTGGATGTAATTCAGTGTGTACATAGTACATACCAATCTCTCGACCGAGTTCGTTGGCCAGCTTCATCCGCCATTTTGTTTCAAAATGGCGGCCATTTAAAATTTTTTTAAAAATTTAAAATTTGAAATGTGGTACCAAAAAATTGAAAATGGAAAAATAGTTTTTTCTTATGTATTTGACCTTTATACAAAGATTTCGGAAAAGTTTTTGTTTCGTCTATATCTTAAAAAATGGCTGAGTTATAGCATTTTGAATTTCTAGCGTAGCTGACATTTTGAAACGTCCTGAATTTTGTCACGCGATAAAAGGCGTATTTATGAACCGATTTGGATGTAACTTCGTTTATACATAGTACATACCAATGTCTCGACCGGGTTCGTTGGCCAGCTTCACCCGCCATTTTGTTTAAAAATGGCGGCCATTTAAATTTTTAAGAAAAATTTAAATTTGAAATGTGGTACCAAAAATTGAAAATTGAAAAAATATTTTCTTCTTATGTGTTTGACCTTGATAAAAAGATTCGGGAGCAGTTTTTGTTTCGTCTATATCTTAAGAAATGGATGAGTTATAGCATTTTGAATTTCTAGCGTGGCTGACATTTTGAAACGTCCTGATTTTTCTCACGTAATAACAGGCGTATTTATGAACCGACTTGGATGTACCTTGGTGTGTACATAGTACATACCAATGTCTCGACCGAGTTCGTTGGCCAGCTTCATCCGCCATCTTGTTTCAAAATGGCGGCCATTTAAAAAAAATTAAAAAATTAAAAAATTTAAATGAGATACCAAAAAATTGGAAAATGAAAAAGATTTTTTTTTTGTATGTGTTTGAGCTTAATACAAAGATTCCTGAACAGTTTTGCTTTCGTCTATATCTAAAAAAAATGGCTGAGTAATAGCATTTTGAATTTCTCTTGTGGCTGACATTTTAAGACGACCTGATTTTTGTCACGCGATAACAGGCGTATTTATGAACCTATTTGGATGTAACTTGGTCTGTACATAGTACATACCAATGTCTCGACCGAGTTCGTTGGCCAGCTTCATTCGCCATCTTGTTTCAAAAGGGTTGCCATTTAAAAAAAATTTAATTTAAAATTCAAAATGAGGTATTAAAAAATTGGAAAATGAAAAAGATTTTTTTTTTATGTGTTTGGCCTTGATACAAAGATTCCGGAGCAGTTTTTGTTTCTGAAAATTTGTTCTTTTGTTTATATCTTAAAAAATGGTTGAATTATAGCACTTTGAATTTCTAGCATGGCTAACATTTTGAAACGATCTTGTATTTGTCACGCGATAACACACGTATTCGCCTATTTCGATATAAGAAGGCATGTGGATAGTATACATCAACACCTCGACAAAGTTCGCTGGCCAGATTCATCAGCCATCTTGTTTCAAAATGGCGGCCATTAAATTAAAAAAATATATATATTTAAAGTGAGGTGCAAAAAAATTAGAAATTGAAAAAGGTTTCTTTCTTAAGTATTTGATCTTGATATAAGGATTCAGGAGCATTTTTTGTTTGTCTTTACCTTAAAAAATGGCTCAGATATAGCAGTTTCAATTTCTATTATGGGTGACATTTTGAAAAATCTGATTTTTTGCATGCGACAGCACTCCTATATATTAACCGATTCCGATGTGAGTGAGCATGTGCACAGCAATTACTAAGGTCTCGACTAAGTTCACTGCTTAGCCTCATCCACCATGTTGTCTTAAAATGACAGGCACTTTAAGAAATTGCCGAATTTGGCAGCCAAATATAAGTTACTTTAATGAAAAGCAGCTTGGATAAAGGGGACTAATTTTGCGAAATTCTCATTCATTATATTGATAAAAATTAGTATTGAATCTCCTATATTCGGTTTCCACTAAATTGAGCTTCGTGTGTTTGCATGATATAAGTTGGCTTTTTTTAAATAAGGATTATGAAAGCTACCTCTTCCTCCCGGCACTGGCCGGAAGGACTTTTTAGCTTTCTTGGCGTTAAAGGGAGGGGGGGGGGGGATTTTTCAATTCGGAAATATTTCTATTGTAAGAACATTATATTTGTACATTTCTCAATTCTACAAAATACTAAGAAAAATATTTAAAATAAAAGATTTGAGTGGGGTTATAAATATTGCACAAAATTCCTATAAATTCAAATTTAATGAATCCTTCTAAATCCTTCGATCCCTCTAAAATCCTTCTAAAATTTATTAAATGATTATGTAAATCTTCTAATGTAGTTTCAAAAATTCACGAAAAATGCTTTAGAAGATAAAATTTTCATGAATTCGTAATTCAGTACATAAAGGGTTAAGTGTATTATTTTATTTCGTGATATCGAACAGGATGACTGTATTTCAAATAAAATTTACAAGTTTTTTTTTTTAATTTGAGATTAATTATATGAAATGAACGTTGTTCACACGCAGCCCTTTTTACCCGACTGCCAAGAAGAGTTATGTGTTTCACGCGTATCTGGGTATGTGGATTTCTTTATACTCTCGAAACATCCCAACGGCTGGATGGACTTTACTGAATGAGGTCTCTATCGATTCGTCTTAATCGTCCGATGATTATAGGCTAGGTTTTGTATTTATAAATTCAAAATGGCGTCTGTATAATACAAAATAGCGGTACAGACGAAAATTTTTTTTACGCACCCTATTGAGTGGCATATCATTGGATAGGTCTTTCAAAATGAAGACGATGTTTCATTGACTATTTTACAGTCAGATGCTCCGTTTAAATATTACACCACTTGGAAGTTATGTAGGAAGGATCTATAGCTTTACTGCAATTCTAACCATCATAGACATCTATATAGGCCTCATCAAAACAGTGTTTATGGATAGGAACTAACAATTAACCACAACTTAAAAGTCATCAATACAAGTAAATAAAAAAAAATAGGTAAGTAGTATAAAAAATAGTTTCGCATTGATGAGAAATAATTAATTAGTTCGCTTTTTACGCAGTCGGGTTTTTTGATTTTTTAAATTTAATATATTATTAACTACATAGTATTCGTCTATGAAAGAAAATATTTTTGTTTTTCTCCTTTTTTCCCCTTTTCAGAGAATCATTGCTTCTGCGTTTGTCCTCTCCAACTGTCGCAACCAATTAGGAAAAGGAAGCTTGTCCTGACACATCTCTGAGTGCAGAAAACTAAAGATTCGGAGAAGGACATAAACAAAGTTTTAGGGACGCATTTATCACCGATGTTTGTCGCTTCTGCCATGCTTTTTCGATCGCTGAGACTCGGGGTTTAGAAATCTTTGTAATGGATGAAGTCTGCGAAGAAAACTAGACTCTCTCTCTCTCTCTTTTTTTTTCTTTTGACGAAAAAAAAGTTTCATTAAACTAAAGTTATACATGCTAAAAGTGAAAACAGTACAATTAAAGTCTCATAAATACTTTTTACTAAACAGATCAACATGCACACAATCTGTGACGTTATCAATATCAATACTGATAAATGCACCATTTTCGCAAAAATTTGAAAATGAACTTGATGAAAAAAAAAAAAAAAAAAAGGTGGAAATTGCTTGTTAAACGTGGCAAATGAGGTGCGTTCCTACTAACTAGTTTTATAATAATTTTTTGCACTGCATATTGTACTGAATGTATATTTTAGGGCATATCAATTTCATTCTGTTCGAAAGGCTGTAGCATCATTAAAATGCACTTGAAATATTTTTTTCCCATTGGCCGTAATGTAAAGGAAAAATTTTGATTGTCCATTAATTAAACTATACATCCGATTTTCATAAAATTTCAAATGAGTCGACAAAATTTTGCAACAATTATACATTTAAAATTTCAGACCATTCGGAAGGCTGTAACATCATTAAAATGCACTTGCAATAATTTTTTCCCATTGGCCGTAATGTAAAGGAAAAATTTTGACTGTTCCTTAATTAAACTATACATCCGATTTTCATAAAATTTCAAATGAGTCGACAAAATTTTGCAACAATTATATATTTAAAATTTCAGACCATTCGGAAGGCTATAACATCATTAAAATGCACTTGCAATAATTTTTTCCCATTGGCCGTAATGTAAAGGAAAAATTTTGACTGTCCCTTAATTAAACTATACATCCGATTTTCACAAAATTTCAAATGAGTCGACAAAATTTTGCAACAATTATACATTTAAAATTTCAGACCATTCGGAAGGCTGTAACATCATTAAAATGCACTTGCAATAATTTTTTCCCATTGGCCGTAATGTAAAGGAAAAATTTTGACTAATATTTAACACAATCAAACTGATTGGTAAAGTTATCATACGAATTTAATATTTACAACTGAGCGAAAAAATGCCCAGGCTGGGAATCGAACCCAGATCCTTGGCTTACAAGGCCAATGCTTTTCCGTTTAAGCTAACTGGGCCGACAACCAGCCAGCATATTTCGCTCAGAAAAACCTTATTGGTAATAACATCTGGTCTGTCATGTAGACAGCTCAACAGAATAAACCGCAGGTAAAGGAACTCCATATAAACGATGGATACGCAGATGAACTAATATTTAACACAATCAAACTGATTGGTAAAGTTATCATACGAATTTAATATTTACAACTGAGCGAAAAAATGCCCAGGCTGGGAGTCGAACCCAGATCCTTGGCTTACAAAGCCAATGCTTTTCCGTTTAAGCTAGACCAGATGTTATTACCAATAAGGTTTTTTTGAGCGAAATATGCTGGCTGGTTGTCGGCATAGTTAGCTTAAACGGAAAAGCATTGGCCTTGTAAGCCAAGGATCTGGGTTCGATTCCCAGCCTGGGCATTTTTTCGCTCAGTTGTAAATGTTAAATTCGTATGATAACTTTACCAATCAGTTTGATTGTGTTAAATATTAGTTCATCTACGTATCCATCGTTTATATGGAGTTCCTTTACCTGCGGTTTATTCTGTTGAGCTGTCTACATGACAGACCAGATGTTATTACCAATAAGGTTTTTCTGAGCGAAATATGCTGGCTGGTTGTCGGCCCAGTTAGCTTAAACGGAAAAGCATTGGCCTTGTAAGCCAAGGATCTGGGTTCGATTCCCAGCCTGGGCATTTTTTCGCTCAGTTGTAAATATTAAACTCGTAAAATTTTGACTGTCCCTTAATTAAACTATTCATCCGATTTTCATAAAATTTCAAATGAGTCGACAAAATTTTGCACCAATTATACATTTAAAATTTCAGACCATTCGGTTGGGTAGTTTTTACTCTGTTATATGCGGACAGACAGACAGACGGACGGACTGAACGACGACTATAGGTGCTACGTATTTATATAATGACGAACGCACCTAAAAACATGAGATCACAGGTCGGTATAATGAAAGCAGGTGATTTAATAAAAATGGTCATCTCCGAACGTGAATTATTTTATCCTATTATTTTTTTAATTTATAAAGCATCTCATTCCAATTTCGAAGCATGGCATGCGATGCCGACCGTCTCAAAAAAGTCGAACGTATGACATGCGGCGCTGATTAAGATGGTGTTAAACTTTACATACTCAAAAGAACAAACTTTAGATACTGCAGAAAATTTAGGAAAAAAAAAAACAGCTACCATCTAAATAATATTACTTCATTAGTTAGAAAGTTCTGTATTGGTAACGAGACTTTAGGGACATCCTGGATTTTTTAATGGTATAGTTATAGGAAAAGTATATCCCTCCCCCCCCTCCCACCAACAACAACTTTGCATCATATCATCGTATGGTAAATATACTGATAGCAACCGACTGCTAATAACATTTACAATTAAATATGCATCGATTTTGATTTAAGTACTGTCTTAATTTTAAATATTAAGTATAATTTTTCTGCACGTCGACAGCTGAATACTTTTAGGAAAATTAATAAGTTAACTTTTAACTGACGTCACAGAAATTGTTACATAACTAGTGTGAAGCGGTCTGTGAGACCGCTCCATTGAAAGTTGAATAAAAGCCGCGATTAACTCATAGGATGTTGTTTTTGTACTAAACTTTTTGTACAGGAGTGTTATAATTAAAATTCACCTATTCGAAAGTCTCTGGTGTTAGTACTAAAGTTCCAAACGAAACAAAATTTCCGTAGTGTTTATAGATAAACTGAAATTTGCAAGTTAAACTATGAAAATTGAAAAAAGCATCGATCTGTGAGGTCGGTAACATCACTTAAAGGTCAATATAATTTAATCTGTTAAGGATTTCCCAAAAGGTGCAAGACTCATTAAAATGGCCCTGGTCAAAAGTAAAATGTTTCTGCGTGATCTTACTCCCATTAAAATTAAGTTTTAGAATCAGTTCATGAGCACCCTTCAAATAAATATTAAATTGGAGATTTCACTTACGGTACACTTAAACTTTACAACAAAACACAATATTTCCGTTTTCAATCAAGAATATAGCAAGTTAAATTACACTTTAGGATACTATCTAACACAAGGTTATAACAGTATGAACGCACTATTCCCGTCTCTTTTGAACGTACACAACAATTCTTAACAAATATTACGGTCGCACTGGTCTATCCGAAATCTCGGCACAGACGTGAACTTCTTCTACAAGACACTGCTCTAAGGAAAAACACCGTGCTCACAGCATGACTAAAACCATTCTCCTGCAACCCTCAACGGATTGTCTTCTCTGCCTTCTTACTTCGCCTTCCTCCTTCAAACCTTCGGGTGTACACTATGACGCAAAAGTTTAGACAATGAAGAAATTCTTACATACTTTGAAAAATATTTATTCAATTTTCAAATCACTGCTTGAAATTAATGTGCTGTACATATAAACAATATTTATAACAAAGAAAAGTGGAATTGTGCATATTGCAATAAATTAAATGGTAACAAAAATAAACTGCTGTCTCAAAAGTTTAGACACAAATTAAATAAAATCGAAATAAACAATTTTTAAAACCTGGTTGCGCATCCATGCTTATGTATTACGTCATATACACGAGATTGCATGGAAGAAACTAAATCTTGCATAGTTTGTGGATCGATATCGTACCATGCATTCTCAATAGATGTCTTAAGTTCCTTTTCAGAAGAGTATTGTCTAGCGTTGCTATAAACTTTGCGACACATGATGCTCCAAAGGTTTTCTATAGGGTTAAGATCTGGGCTACATGCTGGCCAGTCGAGAACTCTTATATTATGGGAATTAAACCAAGATTTTGAATGTTTTGCAGTGTGAATTGAAGCATTGTCTTGCTGAAATTCCCACTGAGGACCCCCTAGAAGCTCAGCAAATGGCAGTAGGTTTTCTTCTAATGTCTGTGTATAATGCTGTGAAGTTTGACGACCACTGGTGAAGGTCAGAGATACTTGTCCATTATAGCAAAAGGCTGCCCAAACCATCACCGAGCCCCCTCCTTGTCTGCGACTAAAAAAACGTCGAGGTTCCTTCCGCAAGTCATGCCAATACGATAAACAACCATCTGGACCATCCAGATTCCACTTTTTTCATCGCTAAATATGACTGACTGCCATTTCTCTCCATATGACATATGCTTTCGAGCCCACATAAGTCTTTGTAACTTATGATGTGGTTTCAGAGCTGGTTTCTTCTGCATTTTGCTATAAACGATTGTTCCTTTTTCCAAAATTCGTCTACGAATCGTATCCTTTGATACAGAGAGTCCCGATGAGCTTTGAACTCCACGTACGCTCATTTGTTGAGTACTCGCTAGTCTTTGTATCAGGCGATCCTCTCGTACATTTGTCACACATGGCCTCCCAGACCGACATTTTGCTTTATATTCGGAACCACTCGATAAAACTCGATAAATAGATTTTTTTGACCTATTAATAATAGCAGAAATTTCAGAAACGCTCTTCCCTTCACCTTTCAACTGCCAAATCCTTGAAACCTCATTCACTTGAATTTCTTTAGCTCTCGGCATGTCGACTATGAAGCGCAATCGTTTGCAGAACTTAAGTACTCCAAATTTGTGACATCATCGATTCTAAATTTGCATATGCCAGCGAATATTCAAAGAAATTTAGAATAGTGTCTAAACTTTTGCGACAAGCACATTTGAATTTTTATGAAAAAAATTAGTATTATAGCAAATAAAACGACTGTCTTTTGTACATAGCATTTTAAATCAGTTTTTGAATATATTTACAGGTTTTTGTAATTCTGACGTCATAATTCTACATTTTAAAGCTGAATGACGTCATTGTCTAAACTTTTGCGTCATAGTGTATCTCCTCTATTTTCACAGGAAACCCACGTGTCATTGTTGCCCACTTGTCCAGTGATAGGTCATCAAAGAAGATTATCCTTTGTTCATCAACTATTACTTCTACATACCTTCCTGTTGTAGCATCTAAATTCCAATAGACAATAACCCCTCTTCTGTAATTTTCTTTCCTGCTTTTCACTCATTCTAATCCCGTAGATAAGCAAATGTATCCATAACTTAAGTACGTATATAATAGCACACACATAAATAGATTAAATAAAGAAAATAAAATTAATTAAACTATAATTTACGTTAAGCTTAACGTCATAAACCTGACAAAAGACAAGTTATTTTCTTATTTAATGTAAACGATCGATAGCAATTCAATAAATAATGCTTTGTTAATTCGAAAGAAATACTGTTTATTTTAGCCTTCTCACGTTCTTTGACTTAATGTTACTTTAATGTTATGTAATACATCTGAATATATACATTAAATCCCATTGTAATATATGTCACGTGTTGATCATGATATAATCTTAAAGTAAGTCCTTGGACAAAAAAAAAAAAAAAAAAAAAAAAAAAAGACTTTCTACACATATATAATATTTATGATTTAACATGAGATATGCATTAAGAAAAGCAAAGTTTGGCTAAGTTTTGCAGAATATATTGTTAAAAATTTTAGAGATAAACTGCGGCAATAGATACTCAGCAGAAAATGTTCCCGAGTTTACTTTCATACTGTCATTATTTTCAATATTAGAGCTACTGAAATAATAATAATGAAAAACTGGCATATAAAAAGCTATAAAAATATTTAATGCAGGTTGACAGCTCATTGTCTTATAAAGTTAAAATCTGCCGCTATCCTAAAAAAACTTAAAATATTTTAAACGTGTAAGGGTTTTGCTTCACTGGAAAAATATAAATGAATAATAAATATACTTTAAAAGCCTTCTCCAATAACCCTATCCTTTATAGCTACTATAGCTTACATTTTACTTTAATCTGCTGAAAAATCTGATATTTTCATAATGATTTTTTGTAACATCAATAACTTAATGAAGAATGAATACTTAATTTATTTAAGGGGGCAGTTCACTATTAAATTGCAATAAAAAATGGAATTGTATTGTTTATTTTAAATGAAAGAAATTTTGACTTTGAACATTTAGATTAAAAAAAAATTACACAAGCCTGCGATGGTTGTGTTTTTTAACTTTTGATATTTGATTTTTATGTATTTTTTAGCGCTGAACATGAAAATAATCTTCCTTTTTAACCATCATGTCAGAAGTTTTCGCAAATCATAAATTTCAAAGCTAAAAAGTAAAAAAACAGCGAAAATATCTCAAAGCAATTTGCCAAAGCCTTACCAAACGAAGGCAAATGTTTTAGCCCATTTGTGCCTGAATTTTTGTTTTCTCAAATTCTTTGGTAAAATCACTTTAAAATGTTTTAAATTGAACTGGAAAAATACTAGAAAAAATTACGCTAAAATTTTTTTGTATTTATTTGATAGAATGTAAACGTACTAAATATGGGAATATGAATAATATTTGTAATAGTATAATATGCTTATTTATATGTTTTGTCTAAATTTATATAGAATAGGTTTTTTTATTGTATATTATACACTATAATTAGTATTTTTATAAACTACTAAAAAAATATAGGTCAGGGTAGTACACAGTGAGACAACCGCCACTTTGACATATAGTTGTAACTTTTTCTCCAAGCTAGCACACACACATGACGACCTCATCTTATGCAACACGTGGATGTAGTTTCGGCACTTCAGTTACTCGTCCGACAAAATAGCAAATAATTCTTTATTTTATAGTGGTTAAAGTTACATAAACGTCTATTTTAGAGTTTGTTTCCTTCAATATGACATATATTTACTTAACCAAACCTAGCTATATCAAATAATGGACTATTTCGACAAAACGACATAAACTTTTTAAAGCGATGAAATTGATGTAACAGATGTGGCATCCATTTTGTTACAACGTAACGAAAGTACACAGTGAGACATACAGTTGTAGCACACAGTGAGACGTGTCTCATTGTGTATCTACTATGTGGTTCTGATGTTTAAAAAAGTTATTTATTAATAAAAGAAGGTTTTTTTCTCTCTCTCTTTCTGTGTGTGTATGGGCGTGCGATGGCTAAGGAAATCTACTAAACGTAATAGGCTGAAAATTTGTACGAAGGTAGCCCAAGGTCTGCCATTGTCCACCCGTAGCTCATATTTTTAATATTTTGAAAATCTAGAAATATTAATTAGAAATCATAAACTACGGAAAATTATTGATAGAGTGTAAAAATGTATGATTTATGAAAATAAATTATCTCACTGTGTATCACAAGTGGTACACAGTGAGACAATTTCCGATACTCCGTTAAGCTGCTTCTGTGCTTTTATAACTAACTTTTTTAAAACCATTTATACATTAATGTGTAGCGTATTTGTGTAGCTTAAAGATATAGCAATTTTTTTTTTCAAAAGAATAAAAACCTTCGCCATTCGTTAAGTAATAATAATTTTCGTCTCACTGTGTACTATCCTCCCCTACTTATTTCTTTACAGAGAATAATAACGTTATAAGTACAGGCATCCCCTGACTTACGTATTACGTGACTTACGTAAATTCGCAGTTACGTAATAAATCTCGAAAACTGCATTTGTGAACATACTAGCGCGTTTGATACGCAGTTGCATATTTTTGATATTTATTTTATAAATAAAATATATAGATATAAACCACAACCGTAATATAGTTTATATATTAGATAGAGTTATATTTTTATTGATATATACAATCAAATCTATAAGAAAACAACTTAATCTTTATTGTTAGTTATTCATAGTAGTCATCTAACTTCTAATAAATACAGTTTGTGCCTATCAAAGATTATTTTATTTTGTGAATGCTATTCATTTGTCTTGACATCAGAAATTTATGGAGAATAAGCGTATCAGGATTAAAAATAAGTAGAAAGATTTGAATATCACCAAAGAATCAATTTATGTAAAAACACATAAGTAAAATCAATATCTATATTAATAAAGATTTTTCGTGCTTTGATTGAATGGAGATATTTTACAATTTTCGGACTCCTTTAGAGTAATGTAAAACAAACAAACAAACAAACAACAACAACAAAAAAAAAAAAAACCCGAAAAAAAATTAATTATGAATCTAAAGTAATGTTTCACAAATTAGCATTTCCCGAGCCTCAGTGCAACTTTCGAGGTCTTTCAAGTAATTACAGTTCTTTGTGTTAATGAATTATTATAAAAGGAATACATTTTTCTAAGACCTAATGAAATGTGAGTGTAAATAAATGTTCACAAGCAGACGATCTTTAACTGAACTTCGAATAAATAGATGAGAATAACAATGGGATCCTAGTTAAAGATGCACAAAAGGAATTATGATTCTAATTTTAAAATTTGTTTGACACATTTCAATTTTCAGTAGAATTTAAATCTGTTAAATAGATACATAGAGTGAATTTTAATTCAGTTATTTACAATTCTGCATGAATAGCTCGCTTTAAATATTAACCCCTTGAGATTAGTAGCTGGATACATTCTATTTAAACTGTTTTAGATTTGATTGCATACATAAGGTTATTTATGAAACGATTTTGTTTTGTTGTTTTCAGATGAAGATCGTAATATCAATCGTGAATTTTGATCTTGTTTACAATGTTCCAAAAATAGCTTTTCTTAATTTTATTGGTGAACCAACGAAATTCATCTGTTTATTAATACCGAAGTGCAGTATAATCCCGATTTAACAAAATGATACATAAAACTAAGTACTAATAAGAACATAATAAGTACATAAGAACTAAATACTACATTTCCTCCAATAAAATGGAGGAAAGAATATATCTCCAAATATATTAACAATCTGAGAAGTATGAAGAAACGCGAGTAGCAATTGAAGAATAGAATAATGTGCACAAAATCCCAAGTTTTTGTATAAATACATACAAACACCAACATTCAACCTTCTCAATCTAGCATCTTCCCGGTCTCTCATCTATTTTTCTTCTTATTCGTTTTACTTTCTTCTATCTTTACAAGAAGAAAGTACTGGATTCGTGAAAAAATTTGACTACCGGTTTTCGATGGATTTATACATTTTAGAAGTTCCTGAACACGATTTGTCTGTTTTTAGAAAATGTCTGTCTGTTACTCTGTGAGTCTGTCTGTCTGTAACAAAAATTTTGTGGGCACTCTATCTTCAGAACTAATGCACGGAATTTCACAAAACTTTAGATTCAGTTAGACCGTGATATAAGCTGGTGCTGATTAGTTTTTGATGTATATTGATCAACAGGTGGCGCTTCTATGCTGCATTTTTCTTGATTTTCGCAATAGCTCTATCTCAAGAACTAATGTACAGAATTTTCTAAAACTTTAAATTCAGTTGGACCTTGATATAAACTGGTGCTGATTAGTTTTTGATGTATATCCTCCAACAGGTGACGCTGTTATGCTGAATTTTTAACGATTTTCGCAAAAATTGTATCTCAAAAACTAATGCACGCAATTTAATCAAACTTAATATTGTTTTCATGTAAATAGATCTTTGTTAGACTTGGGTGTATATTGAACAACAGGTATTGATTTTATACTCTTTGGGTTGGAAATTTTGGTTGCAGACATCTAAGACGGTCTGAAATTCCATGATTTGCTTGATTAGTTATATCTCCTTGTTAAATGCATACAATTCAACGAATCGATGTACATTTACAATCCTCATCATGGACATAGATTGTCATTTAATTTTGGCACTGTGATAGCGAATTTTGAATTATTAACATGTATGAGATAGAAAAAGTTTTGGGAGTGACACATCCGGGTTGTTTTAATATGACGCTGAACAATATATATTATATATGTAATTTTTTCATTTCAATCAAAAGAGGCCACCAGTTCTGCTTTTTTTTTATTTTAATTTGTAAATCACAGAATATATTTCTTCCTTTGATGATGTATGCTTCTTTTTTTTGCGGGTAGTTGAAATAGACAAAATTTACTAATTAGTTAATTATTTAATAACTAGCAAACCCCGCGGCTTTGCTCGCGTAATATTTGAAATATGCCAAGTGATATTTATAAGTCTAATTTTTATTAAAAGGTACTAACTAAATTTTTATTTTATTAAAAGGTAATATTTTATTTTATTAAAAGGTACTTATTACTTTTAGGAATACTTCAAAAATTACTATTTAAAAGACAATTTGATTAAACATTATTATTATACTGCATTAGGCAGAAATGAGAATTAAATTAATAAAATAAAATAAAACTAAATAAATGATAATTTAGAAAATATTTTGAAACTTTTATGCTCAATTAATACGCTCATTTCAGTATTCATTTGAAGCTTTGAATTTTTTAGAAACCATCTTCTTACATCTTAAAATTAACTATCATGTCAAATTCCAAGTCCTACCACCTCTCTTAACATAAAGGGCTATGCTGAAATAGGAACTGTTACCATTAATTTGCCAACATTAATTCTGAAATCGGTTTGTTATTTCCTAATATTCCACAGAAACGTAATTTAGAAAGCTTTTAAAGGCCTTTTTTAGAACATTTGTTGTTCCTGTGAACCCCAGGTGGTAGAATCATCGGCATAAAATATAGCCTACGCAGGATCAGACTGTTACCATTGATTCGCAACTATTACTTTTATAATCGGTTTATGTTCCCCAAAATTGCATAGAAATCGTAATTTAGGACTTTTTTAGAATGCTTTTATTTATATTTTATAAGTAACTACCATGCCATATTTAAAGTTTCTAGCCTTTTCAGTATCACAGAAATCGCAATTTAGAACGTTTTTAGCTTCTGGAACCCTCTGGTGATAGTAATAGCATAGAAATCGTAATTTAGGACTTTTTTAGAATGCTTTTCGCACCTCCCCTTCGCTTCACCCCTTTTTAATTCGAATTTATTTTCGACAGTCCTTCGAGGGCATTTATATTTTATAAGTAACTACCATACCATATTTAAAGTTTCTAGCCTTTTCAGTATCACCGAAATCGCAATTTAGAAAGTTTTTAGCTCCTGGTACCCTCTGGTGGTAGTGGCACAGACATAAAATATAGCTTATGTTTGAGCAGGTTCTATCACCAACAATTTGTCATCATTAATTTTTTTAATCGGTTTGGTATTTGATAAGATTGCATAAAAATTGTAATTTATAACGTTTTTCGCTCACTTCGCCTTTTTAAATTTGGAATTTTCTTTCGACTGTTCTTAGAAAGCAGTTGCATCTCGTACGTAAATACCATGCCATACTTCAAAGTGTTTAGACCCCTCAGTTGTGCAGACACGCAAATTAGAACATGTTTTGCTTTTGCAACATTCAGATGGTAGTGACAGCAACATAAAATATAATCTATGTTATAGCAGGGACTGTCACCATTGATTTGCAACCATTACTTTTGAAATAGCTTTGGTATTTCCTGAGATTGAGTAGAAATCGCAATTTAGAGCGTTTTTAGAATGCTTTTCGCGCATTTCCACCCCTTTTTAAATTTCCAATTTTCTCGAAACTGTTCTTAAAGATCCTTTATATCTAATAAATATGTACCTTGCCTAATTTTAAGTTGCTAGCCCCTACCGATCATAAAAATCGAAATTTAGAACGCTTTTTTGCTCCTGCAACGTCTAGGTGATAGTGATACCGACATAAAATAGCGTCTATGTTAGAGCAGAGGCTGCCAGCATCAATTTCCTACCATTACTTTTGAAATCAGTTTGATTCTTCCTGAGATATTGCTCACAAATCGGCATTTAGAACGTTTTTAGAACGCTTTTCGTGCATTTTGCTCCTGCATCTCCTCTGGGATAGTGTAAACAGATATAAAATATAGCCTATCTTCGAGCAAGATCTGTCACCATTATTTTTACACCATTATATTTGAAATCGCTTCAGTACTTCTTGAGATTGGATAGAAATCACCATTTATAACGTTTTTTAGAACGCTTTTCGCGCATTTTCACCCCTTTTAAATTTCGAATTGTTTAAGAACTGTTCATAGAAATCCTTTATATCTAATAAGTATCTAATATTTCAAATTTCGTATTTCTACGCCCTTCAGTAACACATAAATCACATTTTTAGAACGTTTTTTGCTCCTGCACCCCCTTTGGGGTAGTGGCACCGACATAAAATATAGCCTATCTTGGAGCAAGCGTTGTCATCTTCATTTTGGTACCAATATTTTTGTAAATCGGTTTGGTATTTCCTGAGATTATGAAGAAACTACCATTTAGAACGGTTTTTAGAACGCCTTTTTGCATTTTCACCCCTTTTAAATTTCGAATTGTTTAAGAACTGTTCTTTGACATCATTTATATCTTATAATTAATATTCCAAATTTAATATTTCTAGGCCCTTCAGTAACGCAAAAATCGCATTTTTAGAACGTTTTTTTGCTCCTGTACCCCCTTTGGGGTAGTGGCACCGACATAAAATATAGCCTATGTTCTAAGTTGGACTAACACATCATTTTGATACCATTACTTTTGAAATCGGTTCGGTAGCTCCAGAGATTACCTCTAACAAACAAACAATTTTTACTTCTTTATAATATTACTAGCAAACCCCGCGGCTTTGCTCGCGTAATATTTGAAATATGCCAAGTGATATTTATATGTCTAATTTTTATTAAAAGATACTAACTAAATTTTTACTTATTACTTTTAAGAATAATTCAAAAATTACTATTTAAAACACAGTTTGATTAAACATCATTATTACACTGCATTAGGCAGAAATGAGACTTAAATTAATAAAACTAAATAAATGATAATTTAGAAAATATTTTGAAACCTTTATGCTCATTTAATACGCTTTTTTCAGTATTCATTTGAAGTTTTGAATTTCTTAGAAACCATCTTCTTACATCTTAAAATTAACTATCATGTAAATTCCAGGTCCTACCATCTCTCTCAACAGAAAGGGCTATGTTGAATTAGGAACTATCACCATTAATTTGCCAGCATTAATTTTGAAATCGGTTTGTTATTTTTAATATTCCACAGAAACGTAATTTAGAAAGCTTTTAAAGGCCTTTTATAGAACGTTTGTTGTTCCTGTAAACTCCAGGTGGTAGAATCATCGGCCTGTGTAGGATAAGAGACTGTTACCATTGATTCGCAACTATTACTTTTATAATCGGTTTATATTCCCTGAAATTGCATAGATATCGTAATTTAGGACTTTTTTAGAATGCTTTTCACACCTCCCCTTCGCTTCACCCCTTTTTAATTCGAATTTATTTTCGACAGTCCTTCGAGGGCATTTATATTTTATAAGTAACTACCATGCCATATTTAAAGTTTCTAGCCTTTTCAGTATCACAGAAATCGCAATTTAGAAAGTTTTTAGCTTCTGGAACCCTCTGGTGATAGTAATAGTATAGAAATCGTAATTTAGGACTTTTTTAGAATGCTTTTCGCACCTCCCCTTCGCATCACCAATTTTTAATTCGAATTTATTTTCGACAGTCCTTCGAGGGCATTTATATTTTATAAGTAACTACCATACCATATTTAAAGTTTCTAGCCTTTTCAGTATCACCGAAATCGCAATTTAGAAAGTTTTTAGCTCCTGGAACCCTCTGGTGGTAGTGGCACAGATATAAAATATAGCTTATGTTTGAGCAGGTTCTAACACCAACAATTTGTCATCTTTATTTTTTTAATCGGTTTAGTATTTGATAAGATTGCATAAAAATTATAATTTATAACGCTTTTCGCTTACTCCATCTTTTTAAATTTGGAATTTTCTTTCGACTGTTCTTAGAAAGCAGTTGCATCTTGTAAGTAAATACCATATACCATACTTCAGAGTGTTAGACCCCTCAGTTGTGCAAAAAAAGCAAATTAGAACATGTTTTGCTTTTGAAACCCTTAGATTTAGAACGTTTTTAGAACGCTTTTCGCGCATTTCACCCCTTTTTAAATTTCTAATTTTTTCGAAACTGTTCTTAAAGATCTTTTATATCTAATACATATGTACCTTGCCTAATTTTAAGTTGCTAGCCCGTACCGATCACAAAAGTCGAAATTTAGAACGCTTTTTTGCTCCTGCAACGTCTAGGTGATAGTGATACCGACATAAATTAGCGTCTATGTTCGAGCAGAGTCTGTCAGCATCAATTTCCTACCATTTCTTTTGAAATCAGTTTGATTCTTCCTGAGATATCGCTGACAAATCGGCATTTAGAACGTTTTTTAGAACGCTTTTCGCGCATTTTCACCCCTTTTAAATTTCGAATCGTTTAAGAACTGTTCTTAGAAATCCTTTATACCTAATAAGTAGCTAATATTTCAAATTTCATATTTCTAGGCCCTTCAGTAACACGTAAATCGCATTTTTAGAACGCTTTTTGATTCTGCACCCCCTTTGGGGTAGTGGCACCGACATAAAACATAGCCTATCTTAGAGCAAGCGTTGTCACCTTCATTTTGACACCAATATTTTTTAAATCGGTTTGGTATTTCCTGAGATTATGTAGAAACTACCATTTAGAACGTTTTTTAGGACGCTTTTTGTGCATTTTCACCCCTTTTAAACTTCGAATTGTTTAAGAACTGTTCTTAGACATCATTTATATCTTATAAGTAACTAATATTCCAAATTTCATATTTCTAGGCCCTTCAGTAACGCAAAAATCGCGTTTTTAGAACGTTTTTTGCTCCTGCACCCCCTTTGGGGTAGTTGCACCGACATAAAATATTGCCTATGTTCTAAGTTGGACTATCACCATCATTTTGATACCATTACTTTTGGAATCGGTTCGGTAGTTCCAGAGGTTACTTCCTACAAATAAACAATTTTTACCTCTTTATAATATGACTAGCAAACCCCGCGGCTTTGCTCGCGTAATATTTGAAATATGCCAAGTGATATTTATATGTCTAATTTTTATTAAAAGGTACTAACTAAATTTTTATTTTATTAAAAGGTAATATTTTATTTTATTAAAAGTTTTTTCTATTAAAAGGTACTTATTACTTTTAGGAATAATTCAAAAATTACTATTTAAAACACAGTTTGGTTAAACATCATTATTACACTGCAATGGCAGAAATGAGACTTAAATTAATAAAATGAAATAAAACTAAATAAATGATAATTTAGAAAATATTTTGAAACTTTTATGCTCAATTAATACGCTCATTTCAGTATTCATTTGAAGTTTTGAATTTTTTAGAAACCATCTTCTTACATCTTAAAATTAACCATCATGTCAAATTCCAAGTCCTACCACCTCTCTCAACATAAAGGGCTATGTTGAAACAGGAACTGTCACCATTAATTTGCCAACATTAATTTTGAAATCGGTTTGTTATTTCCTAATATTCCACAGAAACGTAATTTAAAAAGCTTTTAAAGTCCTTTTTTAGAACGTTTGTTGTTCCTGTGAACCCCAGGTTGTAGAATCACCGGCATAAAATATAGCCTGTGTAGGATCAGAGACTGTTACCATTGATTCGCAACTATTACTTTTATAATCGGTTTATATTCCCTGAAATTGCATAAAATTGTAATTTAGAACTTTTTTAGAGTGCTTTTCGCACCTCCCCTTAGCTTCACCCCTTTTTAATTCGAATTTATTTTCGACGTTCCTTCGAGGGCATTTATATTTTATAAGTGTGTACCATGTCATATTTAAAGTTTCCAGCCTTTTCAGTATCACAGAAATCGCAATTTAGAAAGGTTTTAGCTCCTGCAACCCCCTGGTGGTAGTGGAACAGACATAAAATATAGCTCATGTTTGAGCAGGTTCTATCACCAAAATTTGTTATCATTATTTTTTTTATCGGTTTGGTAATTCTTAAGTTTGCTTAAAAATTGTAATTTATAACGCTTTTCACTCACTTCATTTTTTTTTTATTTGGAATTTTCTTTCGACTGTTCTTAGAAAGCAGTTGCATCTTGTAAGTAACCACCATGCCATACTTCAAAGTGTTAGACCCCTCAGTTGTGCAAAAAACGCAAATTAGAACATGTTTTGCTTTTGCAATCCTCAGACAGCAACATAAAATATAACCTATGTTATAGCAGGGACTGTCACCATTGATTTGCAACCATTACTTTTGAAATAGCTTTGGTATTTCCTTAGATTGAGTAGAAATCGCAATTTAGAACGTTTTTAGGACGCTTTTCGCGCATTTTCACCCCTTTTTAAATTTCCAATTTTTTCGAAACTGTTCTTAAAGATCATTTATATCTAATAAATATGTACCTTGCCTAATTTTAAGTTGCTAGCCCCTACCGATCACAAAAATCGAAATTTAGAACGCTTTTTTGCTCCTGCAACGTCTTGGTGATAGTGATACCGACATAAAATAGCGTCTATGTTAGAGCAGAGGCTATCAGCATCAATTTCCTACCATTAGGTTTGAAATCAGATTAATTCTTCCTGAGACATTGCCGACAAATCGCCATTTAGAACGTTTTTAGAACGCTTTTCGCGCATTTTGCTCCTGCATCTCCTCTGGGGTAGTGGAAACAGATATAAAATATAGCCTAACTTGGAGCGAGATCTGTCAGCATAATTATTACACCATTATATTTGAAATCGGTTCAGTACTTCCTGAGGTTGCATAGAAATCGCAATTTAGAAAGTTTTTTACAACGCTTTTTGCGCATTTTGACCCCCTTTTAAATTTCGATTATTTTAGGAAATGTCCTTAGAGATCATTGATATCTTATAACTAACTACCATTCCAAATTTCACGATTCTAGGCCCTTCCGTAACGCAAAAGCCGCAATTTAGAACGTTTTTCTCCTGCACCCCCTTTGGGGTAGTGGCACCGACATAAAACATCGCCTATGTTGGGGCAAGGGTTGTCACCATCATTTTGACGCCATTATTTTTTAGATCGGTTTGGTATTTCATGAGATTGTGTAGAAACTACCATTAGAATGTTTTTTAGAACGCTTTTCGCGCATTTTCACCCCTTTTAAATTTCGAATTGTTTAAGAACTGTTCTTAGAAATCCTTTATATCTAATAAGTAGCTAATATTTCAAATTTCATATTTCTAGGCCCTTCGGTCACGCAAAAATCGCATTTTAAGAACGTTTTTTGCTCCCGCACCCCCTTTCGGGTAGAGGCACCGACATAAAACATAGCCTATGTTGGAGCAAGGGTTGTCACCGTCATTTTGACACCATTATTTTTTAAATCGGTTTGGTATTTCCCGAGATTGTGTAGAAACCATCATTGAGAACGTTTTTTAGAACGATTTTCGCGCAATTTCACCCCTTTCAAATTTCGAATTGTTTAAGAACTGTTCTTAGAAATCCTTTATATCTAATAAGTAGCTAATATTTCAAATTTCATATTTCTAGGCCCTTCAGTAACACATAAATCGCATTTTTAGAACGTTTTATTGCTCCTGCACCCCCTTTGGGGTAGTGACACCGACATAAAACATAGCCTATCTTGGAGCAAGCGTTGTCACCATCATTTTGACACCAATATTTTTTAAATCGGTTTGGTATTTCCTGCGATTGTATAGAAACTACCATTTAGAACGTTTTTTAGAACGCTTTTTGTGCATTTTCACCCCTTTTAAATTTCGAAATGTTTAAGAACTGTTTTTAGACTCATTTATATTTTATAAGTAACTAATATTCAAAATTTCATATTTCTAGGCCCTTCAGTAACGCTAAAATCGCATTTTTAGTAAGTTTTTTGCTCCTGCAACCCCTTTGGGGTAGTGACACCGACATAAAACATAGCCTATCTTAGAGCAAGCGTTATCAGCATCATTTTGACACCAATATTTTTTAAATCGGTTTGGTATTTCCTGAGATTGTATAGAAACTACCATATTGAACATTTTTTAGAACTCTTTTTGTGCATTTTCACCCCTTTTAAATTTCGAATTGTTTAAGAACTGTTCTTAGACTCATTTATATCTTATAAGTAACTAATATTCAAAATTTCATATTTCTAGGCCCTTCAGTAACGCTAAAATCGCATTTTTAGAACGTTTTTTGCTCCTGCAGCCCCTTTGGGGTAGTGACACCGACATAAAACATAGCCTATCTTAGAGCGAGCGTTATCAGCATCATTTTGACACCAATATTTTTTAAATCGGTTTGGTATTTCCTGAGATTGTATAGAAACTACCATTTAGAACATTTTTTAGAACGCTTTTTGTGCATTTTCACCCCTTTTAAATTTCGAATTGTTTAAGAACTGTTCTTAGACTCATTTATATCTTATAACTAATATTCAAAATTTCATATTTCTAGGCCCTTCAGTAACACATAAATCGCATTTTTAGAACGTTTTATTGCTCCTGCACCCCCTTTGGGGTAGTGACACCGACATAAAACATAGCCTATCTTGGAGCAAGCGTTGTCACCATCATTTTGACACCAATATTTTTTAAATCGGTTTGGTATTTCCTGCGATTGTATAGAAACTACCATTTAGAACGTTTTTTAGAACGCTTTTTGTGCATTTTCACCCCTTTTAAATTTCGAAATGTTTAAGAACTGTTTTTAGACTCATTTATATTTTATAAGTAACTAATATTCAAAATTTCATATTTCTAGGCCCTTCAGTAACGCTAAAATCGCATTTTTAGTAAGTTTTTTGCTCCTGCAACCCCTTTGGGGTAGTGACACGACATAAAACATAGCCTATCTTAGAGCAAGCGTTATCAGCATCATTTTGACACCAATATTTTTTAAATCGGTTTGGTATTTCCTGAGATTGTATAGAAACTACCATTTTGAACATTTTTTAGAACTCTTTTTGTGCATTTTCACCCCTTTTAAATTTCGAATTGTTTAAGAACTGTTCTTAGACTCATTTATATCTTATAAGTAACTAATATTCAAAATTTCATATTTCTAGGCCCTTCAGTAACGCTAAAATCGCATTTTTAGAACGTTTTTTGCTCCTGCAGCCCCTTTGGGGTAGTGACACCGACATAAAACATAGCCTATCTTAGAGCGAGCGTTATCAGCATCATTTTGACACCAATATTTTTTAAATCGGTTTGGTATTTCCTGAGATTGTATAGAAACTACCATTTAGAACATTTTTTAGAACGCTTTTTGTGCATTTTCACCCCTTTTAAATTTCGAATTGTTTAAGAACTGTTCTTAGACTCATTTATATCTTATAACTAATATTCAAAATTTCATATTTCTAGGCCCTTCAGTAACGCTAAAATCGCATTTTTAGAACGTTTTTTGCTCCTGCAGCCCCTTTGGGGTAGTGACACCGACATAAAACATAGCCTATCTTAGAGCAAGCGTTATCAGCATCATTTTGACACCAATATTTTTTAAATCGGTTTGGTATTTCCTGAGATTGTATAGAATCCACCATTAGAACGTTTTTTAGAACGCTTTTTGTGCATTTTCACACCTTTTAAATTTCGAATTGTTTAAGAACTTTTCTTAGACATCATTTATATCTTATAAGTAACTAATATTCAAAATTTCATGTTTCTAGGCTCTTCAGTAACGCTAAAATCGCATTTTTAGAACGTTTTTTGCTCCTGCAGCCCCTTTGGGGTAGTGACACCGACATAAAACATAGCCTATCTTAGAGCAAGCGTTATCACCATGATTTTGACACCAATATTTTTTAAATCAGTTTGGTATTTCCTGAGATTGTGTAGAAACTACCATTTAGAACGTTTTTTAGAACGCTTTTTGTGCATTTTCACACCTTTTAAATTTCGAATTGTTTAAGAACTGTTCTTAGACATCATTTATATCTTATAAGTAACTAATATTAAAAATTTCATATTTCTAGGCCCTTCAGTAACGCTAAATCGCATTTTTAGAACGTTTTTTGCTCCTACACCCCCTTTAGGGTAGTGGCACCGACATAAGATATAGCCTATGTTCTTAGTTGGACTAACACCATCATTTTGATACCATTACTTTTGGAATCGGTTCGGTAGTTCCAGAGCATACCTCCTACAAATAAACAATTTCTTCCTCTTTATAATAGGAGTATAGATGAGTATAGAATAGATTACTAGCAAACCCCGCGGCTTTGCTCGCGTAATATTTGAAATATGCCAAGTGATATTTGCATGACAATTTTTTTTTTAATCAGAAAAACACTTTTTGAAATAATTCAAAAAGTACAAATTAAGCCACAGTTTGACTTAACTTCATTATAAAAGTGCAAAAGTCCTTCCGGCCAGTGCCGGGAGGAAGAGGTAGCTTTCATATTCCTTATTTTAAAAAAGCCATCTTACATTATTCAAACACACGAAGCTCAATTTAGTGGAAACCAAATATAGGAGATTCAATGCTAATTTTTATCAATACTAAATCATTATGGATGAGAATTTCGCAAAATTAATCAACATTATCAAAACTGCTTTTATTTAAAGTAACTTATATTTGGTGCCCAATTCGGCGATTTCTTAAAGTGCCTGCCATTTTAAGACAACATGGTGGATGAGGGTAACCAGTAAACTTGGTCGAGACCTTAGTAATTGCTGTGCACATGCTCACTCACATCGGAATCGGTAGATATATACAAGTGCTGTTGCAGGCAAAAAATCAGATTTTTCAAAATGTCACCCACATTAGAAATTGAAACTGCTATATGTGAGCCATTTTTTAAGATAAAAACAAACAAAAAATGCTCCTGAATCCTTATATCAAGGTCAAATACTTAAGAAAGAAACTTTTTTCAATTTCTAATTTTTTTGCACCTCACTTTAAATATAATTTTTTTTAAATTTAATGGGCGCCCTTTTGAAACAAGATGGCTGATGAAGCTGGCCAGCGAACTTGGTCGAGATATTGATGTATAATATCCACATGCCTTCTTACATCGAAATAGGTGAATACGTGTGTTATCGCGTGACAAATACAAGATCGTTTCAAAATGTTAGCCATGCTAGGAATTCAAAGTGCTATAATTCAACCATTTTTTAAATATATAAACAAAAGAACAAATTTTCAGAAACAAAAACTGCTCCGGAATCTTTATATCAAGGCCAAACACATAAAAAAGGCTTTTTCATTTTCCAATTTTTTAATACCTCATTTTAAATTTTAAATTTAATTTTTTTAATGGCAATCCTTTTAAAACAAGATGGCGAATGAAGCTGGCCAACGAACTCGATCGAGACATTGGTATGTACTATGTACAGACGAAGTTACATCCAAATCGGTTCATAAATACGCTTGTTATCGCGTGACAAAAATCAGGTCGTTTTAAAATGTCAGCCACAATAGAAATTCAAAAGGCTATAACTCAGTCATTTTTTTAGATATAGACAAAACAAAAACTGTTCCGGAATCTTTGTATTAAGGTCAAACACATACGAAAAAAAAATCTTTTTCATTTTCCAATTTTTTGGTATCTCATTTTAATTTTTAAATTTTTAAAATTTTTTTAAATGGCCGCCATTTTGAAACAAGATGGCGGATGAAGCTGGCCAACGAACTCGTTCGAGATATTTGTATGTACTATGTACACACCAAGGTACATCCAAATCGGTTCGTAAATCCGCCTGTTATCACGTGACAAAAATCAGAACGTTTCAAAATGTCAGCCACGCTAGAAATTCAAAATGCTATAACTCAGCCACTTTTTAAGATATAGACGAAACAAAAACTGCTCCCGAATCTTTTTATCAAGGTCAAACACATAAGAAAAAAATATTTTTTCAATTTTCAATTTTTTGGTATCACATTTCAAATTTAAATTTTTCTTAAAAATTTAAATGGCCGCCATTTTTAAACAAGATGCCGGATGAAGATGGCCAACGAACTCAGTTGAGACATTGGTATGTACTATCTATAAACGAAGTTACATCCAAATCGGTAGATAAATACGCCTTTTATTGCGTGACAAAATTCAGGACGTTTCAAAATGTGAGCCTCGCTAGAAATTGAAAATGCTATAACTCAGCCATTTTTTAAGATATAGACGAAACAAAAAGTGCTCCGGAATCTTTGTGTAAAGATCAAATACATAAGAAAAAAATATTTTTCCATTTTCAATTTTTTGGTACCACTTTTCAAATTTAAAATTTTTTTAAAAAATTTACATGGCCGCCATTTTGAAACAAAATGGCGGATGAAGCTGGCCAACGAACTCGGTCGAGACATTGGTATGTACTATGTACACACCGAATTACATCCAAATCGGTTCATAAATACGAGAGTTACAGTGTGACAAATGTCAGATATATATATATATATATATATATATCAATTTTGAACGGAGGGTGGTTTCGGGGTCTGGGGGTCATGATCGATGAAAATATACCAAAATGTTTTGAAATCGCTTTCCTCCGAACGGCTGCAGTAGCTTTTTGTAATGAAAGCTACCTAATAGACAGAAATGAGATTTTAATTACAAGAACTGAAACTAATTACAATTAAGAAAGTATTTTGAGACTTTTATGCTCATTTCATAAGCTCATTTTAGTATTCATTTGAAATTTTGAATTATTTAGGAACCATCTTAACACATTTACATCTTAAAATTAACCATCATGTCAAATTCCAAGCTTCTTGTCTAACAACCTACCACCTCTCTGGTGTTAGTGGCACCAACATAAAATTCCGAAACAGAGAATGTCTCAAAAAATGTTGAAACAGAGATTGTCACCATTAATTTGCTAACATTAACCTTGAAATCTGTTGTTACTTCCTAATATTCTATAGAAAACAGAATTTAGGTGTTTTTAAAGGCTTTCTTGTTGTTCCTGCCAGTCAGGTGGTAGTGATACCGGCATAAAATATAGCCCATATAGGATCAGGGACTATCACTCTTGATTCGCAACCAATAACTTCTGTGAACGGTTTATTATTTCCTGAGATTCCATAGAAATCGTAATTTAGGACTCTTTAAGAATGCTTTTCGCTCCTTCCCTTCGCTTCACTCCTTTTTAATTTTGAATTTATTTTCGAATGTTCTTAGAGGACATTTATATTTTATAAGTAACTACCGTGCTATATTTAAAGTTTCTAGCCTCTTCAGTACCGCAGAAATCGCGATTTAGAAAGTTTTTTGCTCCTGCAACCCTCGACAAAAAAATATAGCTTATGTTTGAGCAGGTTCTATCCCCATCAATTTGCAACCATTATGTTGGAAATTGGTTTCGTATTTCATACAATTGCATAAAAATCGTAATTTGGAACACTTATAGAACGCTTTTCGCTCACTTCATCTTTTTAAATTTGGAATTTTCTTTCGACAATTCTTAAAAAGCATTTGTATCTTTGAAGTAATTATCATTCCAAATTTAAAATGTTAGACCCCCCTCAGTAACAAAAGAAACGCAATTCTGAACATTTTTTGCTCCTGTAACCCCCAGGTGGTAGTGACAGCAACGTAAAATATAGGCTATGTTGGAGCGGGGACTATCACCATCAATTTGAAACCTTACTCCTGAAATCGCTTTATATTTCCTGAGATTGCGTAGAAATCGCTATTTAGAGCGTTTTTAGAACGATTTCCGTTCATTTTCACCCCTTTTAAATTTCAAATTTTTAAGGAACTCTTCTCAGAGAGTATTTACATCTCATAAGTAATTACCATGCCAAATTTCATGTTGCTAACCCCTTCAGTATCACAAAAATCACAATTTAGAACGTTTTTTTAAAAATGCAATCGCAAGGTGGTAGTGACGCCGACATGAAATAGATCCTACATTAGAGCAAGGGCTGTCATCATCATTTTCCAACCATTACTTTTGAAATCAATTGGGTACATTCTGAGATTGCGTAGAAATCGCAATTTAGAACGTTTTTTAGAACGTGTTTTTCTTCCATTTTCACTCCTTTTAAATTTCGAATTATTTAGGAAATGTTCTTAGAGATCATTTATATCTTATAAGTAACTACCATTCCTAGCTTCAAGTTTCTAGCCCCTTTAGTATTACAAAAAACGCAATTTATCGTTTTTTGCTGCTTCACTCCCTTTGGGTTTGTGGCATCGACATTAAATGCAGCAGCCTATTTTGGAGCAAGGGCTGTCACCATCGTTTTCACACCATTATTTTTTTAAATCGGTTCGGTATTTCCTGAGATTGCGTAGAAATCGCAATTTAGAAAGTTTTTTAGAATGCTTTTTGCTCATTTTCACCCCTTTTAAATTTCGATTTTTTAGGAAATGTTCTTAGAGATCATTTGTATCTTATAAATAACTTCCCTGCCTAATTTCAGGATTTTAGGCCCTTCAGTAACACAAAAATTGCAATTTAGAATGTTTTTTGCTTCTGCAACCCCTGGGTGGTAGTGCCACCGACATGAAATAGATCCTATGTTGGAGCAAGAGCTGGCATCATCAATTTCCAACCATTACTTTTGAAATAGGTTGGGTACTTTCTGAGATTGCGTAAAAATCGCCATTTAGAGCGTTTTTTAAAACGCTTTTTGCGCATTTTCACCCCTTTTAAATTTCGAATTTTTTAAGAAATGTTCTTAGATATCATTTATATCTTATAACTTACCAATATTCCAAATTCCATGTATCTGGCCCTTCTGTAACACAAAAATCGCAATTTCAAACGTTTTTTTTCTCCTGCACCCCCTTTAGGGGAAGTGGCACCGACATAAAGTCTAGCTTATATTGGAGCAAGGGTCGACACCATTATTTTTAAAATCTGTTTGGTACTTCTTGAGATTGCGTAAAAATCGCCATTTAGAACGTTTTTTAGTACGCTTTTTTGCACATTTTCACCCCTTTTAAATTTCGAATTTTTTAAGAAATGTTCTTAGAGATCATTTATATCTTCTAAGTAGCTAATATTCCAAATTCCACGTATCTGGGCTCTTCAGTAACACAAAAATCGCAATTTCGAACTTTTTTTGCTCCTGCACCCCCTTTCGAGGTAGTGGCACCGACATGAAATGTTGCCTATATTGGAGCAAGGGTCGACACCATCATTTTGACACCATTATTTTTGAAATCGGTTTGGTACTACTTGAGATTGCGTAAAAATCGCCATTTAAACCGTTTATTAGATCCCTTTTTGCGCATTTTCGCCCCTTTAAAATTTCGAATTTTTGAAGAAATGTTCTTAGAGATCATTTATATCTAATAAGTAACTACCATGCCAAATTCGATAAATCTGCACCCTTCAATAACACAAAAATCGCAATTTCGAACGTTTTTTGCTCCTGCACCCCCCTTTAGGGGTTGTGGCACCGACATAAAATATAGCCTATGGTTGAGCAAGGGTTGTTACAATCATTTTGACACCATTGTTTTTTAAATTGGTTTGGTACTTCCTGAAATTGCGTAAAAATAGCCATTTAGAACGTTTTTTAGAACGCTTTTCGCGCATTTTCACCCCTTTTTAATTTCGATTTTTTAAAGAAATGTACTTAGAGGTCGTTAGTATCTTATAAGTAACTACTACCATTCCAAATTTCATGTTTCTAGGCCCTTCAGTAACACAAAAATCGGATTTTTAGAATGTTTTTTGAACCTACACCCCCTTTTGGCCAGTGGCATGGACATAAGACATAGGCTATGTTCTAAGTTGGACTAACACCATCATTTTGATACCATTACTTTTGGAATCGGTTCGGTAGTTCCAGAGCTTACCTCCTACAAATAAACAATTTTTACCTCTTTATAATATTAGTATAGATAGATTAGTATAAATATAGATATAGATATAGATTACTGTTTTTATCTTAGATAATTCATTATTAATCATTAGATAATTCTTATTATTTTATTACTACTTAATTTATTTGTCTTTATGTTTATTTCATGGTTTGGTGTATTAACTGTGTCTAATTACTGTTAACAGGAAATTTTTACATGTGTTTTTACATAAGTAAAATAAAAAAAAGTTTTTCAACATGCTTTGATTGAACAGAGATATTCTACAATTTTCGGACTGATTTAGAGTAATGTAAAAAAACAAACAAACATTAATTATGAATGTAAAGTAATGTTTTACATATTAGCATTTCCCGAGCCCCGGTGTAATTTTCGAGGCTTTCAAGTAATTCCTGCTCTTTGTGTTAACGATATGTAAAAGGAATACATTTTTCTAAGACCGAATGAAATGCGTGTGTAAATAAATATTCACAAGCAGACGATTTTTAATTGAACTTGGAATAAATAGATGAGAATAACAATGGGATCCTAATAAAATATACACAAAAGGAATTATGATTCTCATTTAAAAAATTGTGGCACATATTTTAATTTTCAATAGAATTGAATGTTTAATTTAAATCGGTTAAATAAATACATAAAGTGAATTTTAATTTTGGTTAAGTTATTTACAATTTTGCCTGAATAACTTGCTTTAACCCTTTGAATACTGAAGTCTAAAAACGCACTGGCACTCAAAATACGGCAAACGCCCGAAACTGAAATATTGCTGTGAGATTTTTTCACCCCCTTTCTTTTGCCTTCCTACCTGTCACAAGGACAATAAGAAGGCAGCTATCTTCGAAAGTAGAACTCATTTTCCCCTAATATCCCTCGTAAGAGCACTCATACAAAAGGGTAATCCTGATCAAGGGAATGTTTTTATTGTACTAAAGCCCGAAATGTTTGTGCATGTTTTATCTTTCAGGATTTATTCCTGGCATGCTATTTCTGAGAGTTCCTCGAAATTAGCTTCTTACATGTTAGAGTAACTTTTGTCCAATAATGAAATTTGTCACAGGGTGAATACAATTTCTTGCTTTTCGTTTTACTGTATATTTTCCACGATAAATATTTGCAGTGAACTAAAAAAAAATCCCTTCAACAAATAACAGTAAAAAAAATCTACTGCACTTTTCAAAGAAATTTACGAAAAATATCACAATATTTCCATTGTAAGAGTATTTCTAAATTGACCAAATGTATTTAACAGAGGATTTTTTTTTTTTTTTTTATGTTATAAGACAATTCATTAAAAGCTGCCCAACCATAAAAGTTACATTAGATGCGAACTAAAAAATAACTAATAAATTTTCTGTTCGAAATTATTTTACAAATCACTTCAAAAATAAAAATTCTACTTTTTGTGTTATATTTGTAAATCCCAAGAAAATATCAAATTTTTAATATCGAATTTTAAAATTATTCAAGGAATAACATCATTGTGATAAAAAAAAAATATATTATTGATTGATGCCGTAAAAATAATTATAGCAAACGATTTATTTTTGATTTTTAGCATTTTAAAAGTTCATATTGATTTTCTATTAATTACTAAACACATACTATTTATGAAAACATAGTAACTAAAATAACTGTATCTAGAAATTAATATCTCAAGAATTCAAATTTATTTTTTCTTAACAAAATTTGAACCTGTTACTAGAAGTTAAAGCTTTATAAATGTTAAATTTTAACGCTAAAAAAATAATAATGACTTGTAATAATAACTTAATAGCTATTTGTTCCAAAATTTATTTAAATATTATGTAATACAGAAAATATATATATGCATATTACTCTACATATTTTTTGATCTAACAAACTTGTAATAAAAGTAAAATAAATATTAAATCCTTATAATGATAAATGATTTTTTTAGGTTTCCAAACACATTGAAAATACAGTAATAAAAAAAAAGGAAAAGTATATAGAAAACAAAGTTATCTACAGAAATTAAAATATTCTTTTTTTTTCTTTTTTTATTTCTGGAAAATGGGCATCGTCAATTTTTACAAATTTGTAATAAATGGATCTAAGGTTTGCTATTATAGATCCTAATGGCTGTAATGTGTTTTCTAAGTTTCCAAACATATAGAAAATACAATAACTGAAAAAAAAGGAAAAGCATATAGAAAACAAAGTTATCTAGAGGAATTAAAATTTTCTTTCCTTTTTTTTATTCTGGAAAATTTACATTGTCAATTTTTATAAATTTGTAATAAATGGATCTAAGATTGATTATTATAGATCCTAATGGACGTAATGGATTTTCTAAGTTCCAAACATATAGAAAATACAGTAACTAAAAAATGGAAAATCATATAGAAAATAAAGTTATCTAGAGAAATAATTTTTTTTTTCCTAATTCAGGAAAATGGACATTATTTTCAATTTTTTCAAATTTGTGATAAAGGGATTCATGTCGGTAATATTCATGAATTTATTATTATTATTATTATTATTATTATTCTGGAAAATGGACATTGTCATTTTTTATAAATTTGTAATAAATGGATCTAATATTCATTATCAGTGCCGAAACTAGCTTTTTTACGCCAGGGGCAAACATGGACTCCCCCCCCCCCAATCCTGACGCATAATAAAAGTTATCGACTTCAGGTACCCTATGCGAAAAAAAAAATCCTTAAAAAATAAAAATAATTTAATAATAATTAAATTGTGAACTAGAAATATGTAAACAATGGTCCCATAGGATTAACATTAGCTTGACCGTTACGAGCCTATACTAGTCGCGCGAAAAAACTGGGACGCTAATGTTAAACCTATGGGAGTATTCTTTTTAAAATTTCTCATTTGCATATTAATAGTTTTAAGTGACTTTTTTTCCTTGCTTAGAAGAGCTGAGGTTGAATTCTATACCGGGTTAATGTTTACTTTTCCGATTTTGGTTGCAGATATATTTCTTTTTGAAAAGTTACTTTTACTTTCAATATAGTATCCGAAATATCAAATATAGCAACGCTAAAGATCAATCTAAACTATCCTTAAAAGAAAAAAAATATTTTTAAAATATTAAAATGTGATCGAAAAATTTGAAAAGCAATGTGCCATAGGTTTAACATTAGCTTGAAAGTTTCTTTGTATTTCATATATATATACACATTTTAGTATGAAACAACAAACAAAATCTTAATTTGGCTGCCCCTCTCTTCTTCGCCTTTCGTTCTGGCGCCGGGGCACATTCCCCCTCTGCACGCCCCTAGTTTCGGCCCTGTTCATTAATATAGATCCTAATGGATGTAATGGATTTTCTAAGTTTCCAAACATATAGAAAAACTAAAAAAAGGAAAAGCATATATAAAACAAAGTTATCTAGAAGATTTTTATTTTATTTTTTTCTGGAAAATGAACATTGTCGATTTTTATAAAGTTGTAGTAAATGGATCTAAGATTCATTATTATAGATCCTAATGGATGTAGCGGATTTTCTAAGTTTCGAAACATATAGAAAATACATTAACTTAAAAAAGGAAAAGCATATAGAAAATAAAGTTATATACAGGAAATTATTTTTTTTTCTAATTCTAGAAACTATACAACACTTTCAATTTTTACAAATTTGTGATAGATGGATTCATGTTGTTAATATTCGTGAAATTAGCACACTATATATATTTTTTTAATTCTGGAAAATATACATTGTCAATTTCTATAAATTTGCAATAAATTGATCTAAAACTCATTATCAGGGCCGAAACTAGCTTCTTTTTGCGCCCGGGGCGACAAAAATTTATTTTAGTGCAACCCTTCCACCACCACCACCGATTTACAAATTTGGGGACCCCGGGCACAGATGCTTACGGGGGACCCCTTACACCGATGCTTACAGAGCGCTTGAGTAAATATATATATATATATATATATATAACCATAATATAATTACAAATCATCATCTATTTCCAATTACGATAATTAAATTAATAAATTTAGCATCAAATCATAACTGTAATATTGTACAAAATACAGATGGAACCCCATACAAGTAATACAAACTAAGCAATATATATATATATATATATTGAAAACAGTACTTACTAAGATAACCACTATTGAGTTTAATAATTACTTTAAAATATCCATTAAAAAATTAAATCCGATAATCATTAATTTACTTTTAAATATTTAATTCATGATAATGAAATTTAAATGAGTAAATGTTTTATAATAAATTGTGTGATGCTGATCATCTTTTTCTATGCAAGTCCATATATTTGGAATGATAAAGTATGCAACAGCTATTAACACATTTTCTGCAATACCAAATTACAGTATTATTTAAAATATTAGGGGGCTCTGCCACCTACCAGCTACGTTCACCAATCCCCAAATAATCTGACGAGAACAGGAACAGGATTAAATAAGAATTAAAAATACAATATATTTTTTAAGTGACGAAAGAAAATATTCACTATAATAAAGTAATTAAATATGGATGTTTCAAATAAAATATGCGACTTTTAAAAAATGCAATTCGAACACAATAGAATGTAGAATGATAAAACTACATAAGATTTAGGACAATAATTGAAAAACCTTCACCAGCTTTTAGGGGCGCTGTGCCCGGTCCCCGAATGCCCTGCCGTAAATCAGGCACCGCCCCCCCCCCCCCCTCCCCCATCCTGACGCACAATAAAAGTTATCTACTTGGTACCCTATGCAAAAAGAAAAAAAAAATCCTTAAAAAATAGAAATAATTTAATAATAATTAAAATGCGAGCTAGAAATATGTAAACAATGGTCCCATAGGATTAACATTAGCTTGAGCGTAAAGAGACTAAACTAGTTACGCGAAGAAACTGGGACGCTAATGTTAAACCTATGGGAGAATTCTTTTTAAAATTTCTCACTTGCATATATATTAATAATTTTAATTATTTTTTTTTCTCACTTAGAAGAGCTGAGGTTGAATTCTAAACAGGATTAGTGTTTACTTTTCCGATTTTAGTTGCAGATATTTTTTTTTGCAAAGTTATTTTCACTTTCAATACAGGTTTCGAAATCTCAAAGTATAGCAACGCTAAAGATCAAAGCTATCCTAGAAAAAAAAATAATTTTTAAATATTAAAATGCAAGCGAAAAATTTGAAAAGAAATGTCCCATAGGTTTAACATTACCTTGCGAGTTTATTTGTATTTCATATACATATATACACTTTTGTATGAAACAACAAACATAGTCTTAATCCCCCTACACCCCTTCGCTTTTCGTTCTCTCGCAGGGGGCACATCCCCCCTCTGCACGCCCCTAGTTTCGGCCCTGTTCATTAATATAGATCCTAATGGATGTAAAGTTTCCAAACATATAGAAAACACAATAACTAACAAAAGGGAAATCATATGTAAAACAAAATTATCTAGAGGAATTATTTTTTTTCTAATTCTGAAAAATGGACAATATTTTCAATTTTTACAAATTTGTGATGAATGGATTCATTTTGTTAATATTTAAGAAGTTAGCAGACTATCTTTCTTTTTTTTAATTCTGGAAAATAGACATTGTTAATTTTTATAAATTTCTAATATTCATTATCAGGGCCGAAACTAGCTTTTTTTCCGCCCGGGGCGACAAACATGGATTTTGGTGCACCCTCCCCCCCCCCCCCCCTCCTGACGCACAATAAAAGTTATCAAATTCAGGTATCCTATGCAAAAAAAAAAAAAAAAAAAAAAAAAAAAAAAAAAAAAAAATTAGTAATAATTAAAATGCGAGCTATATGTATCTGTATCCTCGTTAAAAATTATTGCTAACGCTTCTTCTTGCGTTAGACTTTTTCCTGTACGATACAATTTATGTACCATATACAAATAACTAAATAAAATGCAGATAAATAAGTTAAAATTTAAAAATAATATTATTGTAAAATACGAATTTGAATAACACATAAAGTTTAGCAAACATATCATGTATCACAATAGTAGAAAATGTTAAAAGTGTTTTCCTTCGGAAATTCCCCATCCGTTCATTGCTTTAATCCCTCATCAATCACTCCCCTCGCACTTACTCCGGGACAATAGCTGGATATTTCCGAGGGGGGTAGGAACGGAATACCAGTTTCTCAGGCGCTCGGGCGGTCTCGCCGTAGTTTCATTGTCCGGGCGGTTGAGGCGGTTTCGTAGCGAAAGGGTTTTAAATATTAACCCCTTGAGATTTGTTGATAGATGCATTCGATTTAAATTGTTTTATGTTTTATTGCATTCATAAATTTATTCATGAAGAATTTTGCTTTGTTGTTTTCAGATGAAAATTGTAATGTTAAACGTGAATTTTAATCTTGTTTATAAATAATCTCCCAAGCATATTTTTTCCAAATTTTATTGGTGAACCAACGAAATTCATCGGTTTATTAATACCGAAGTGCAGTATAACCTTGATGTAATGAAAATAATATTTAAAACTGGAAGGACAAAATATGTATCTCCTCTCCAAATATGTTAACAATCTCAGTATGAAGAAACGAAAATAATACTCCAAACTGGAAGGACAAAATATATATCTCCAAATATATTAGCTATCTCAGTATGAAGTAACGCGAGTAGCAGTTAATGAATGGAATAATCTGCACAAAATCTCAAGTTTTCATAAAAAAATAAATTCAAACACCACCATCTAATCTCCTCAATCTAGCATCTTCCCGTTCTCTCATCCATTTTTTTTTCTTACCATTATTTTAAAATGACACTGAACAATATATATGTATAATTAAGTTTTTCATTTCAGACAAAGAAGGTCAATGCTTCTGCGGTTTTTATTTATTTATTTATTTATTTATTCAAATTTGTAAATCACAGAACATTTTTCTTCCTCTGATGATGCATGCTTCTTATTTTTGCGGGTAATTAAAATAGACAAAATTTACTAATTTACTAATTACTGCTTTTATCTTAATCGTTAGATAATTCTTATTATTTTATTACTACTTAATTTATTTGTCTTTACGCTTATTTTATGGTTTTGGTGTATTAACTGTGGCTAATGACGGTTAACATGTAAATTTTACATGTGTTTTTACATGAGTAAAATCAATACCTGTTTTTTAAAAAAGTGTTTTTATTATTTTGATTGAACAGAGATATTCTAAAATTTTCAGACTCATTTAGAATAATATAAAAATACATTAATTATGAATGTAAAGTAATGTTTTACAAAATATTAGCATTTCTCGTACCTCTGTGGAATTTTCGGGGCTTTTCAAGTAATTCTAGTTCTTTGTGCTAATGATGTATAAAAGGAATACATTTTTCTAAGACCAAATGAAATGCGCGTGTAAATATATATTCACAAGAAGACGATTTTTAATTGAACTTCGAATAAATAGATGAGAATAACAATGGGATCCTAGTAAAAGATGCACAAAAGGAATTATGATTCTCATTTAAAAATTTGTTGCACACATTTTAATTTTCAATGGAATTTAATGTTTAATTTAAATCGGTTAAATAGATAAATAAGGTGAATTTTAATTTTGATTGAGTTACTTACAATTCTGCATGAATCATTTGCTTTAAAAATTAACCCCTTGAGATTTGTTGGTATAGATAGATTCTCTTTAAATTGTTTTAGATTTGATTGCATTCATAAATTTATTTATGAAGCAATTTTGTTTTCAAATGAAGATTGTAATGTTTTAATTTTGTTTATAAAGATTTTAAATTATTAGATTTTCAAACCTAGTTTTTCCAAATTTTATTGGCGAACCAACGTAATAATTATGTTTATTAATAGCGAATGTATATTTGCTGATGGCATAAAATTGATTTTTTTAGTGAAATATCCCATGCTAAAAAATACACCATTAAATTTAATGATAATAAGCAGCAAAATTTTAATTTTACTGTATAAAACAATTTGTAGTTAAATACGAGAAACTAACCTTACGATGTTTATATTTAAGACAAGCTATTTACTCAAAATTCTAAAATAAGTTAATTTAAATTAAAATTAACTTTGTGTATCTTTTAAACAAATTTAAATTAAACACAAAATTTTAATAAAATTTTAATTTTAAAATGTAAAATTTATTTTTTGCTAAGTCGAAGTAACTTAAACGTACACTGTAAAAAAGGAAAGTTTTTTAATTATTAGAAACACTTAAAATACTCATCAGCGTACTACATATATAAAACCAAATTAAACATACATTAAAAATACACCCAACGTTTCAGACTTACTCTGACAAGCCATCATCAGGGGTTTCTTGACAGTACACACATCGCAGTCACGGTCGCAATCACTAAATTCAAAATATTTCAGTGAGAAATCACCAAACTTCAAAAACAATATTGTAGCGGATATGGCTCCATCTATTAGTAGACAATAACATTATTATCAAAGTTTGGAAAAAATTGAATTTAATTTTACAAATGTATTTCTTTCAAAATATTTAACCAAACGCTAGAAACCTGAAATGAGATATTGTCATTACAAACTTCGCCTTTCCTCAGGCTAATTTCAATAGATTATTTTTTTTAATCGATGGAAATATAGCAAAAAATGAAGGCCAATAGCCTTCTCCGAGTTGCACACGATTCCGAAAATCTTTCTTTATCATTAGATACCTCAGAAACCGATATCTTATCGAGGTTTAACGAATCATTTATAAAAACAAACTTTCCATTGCTGCCACTGGTTTCGGATGCATTTTTTAGAGTATTTTTAACACTGTCTAACAAAGTTGAAAAATGTTTATGAGTTCGGTTTGTCTGTCTGTCTGTTCATCCGTGCTCTAATTCACATAAATGCAATCCGAATGCCATGAAATTCATAGTTGTTATTGGGTATCACTACGGCCTGTTTGGTATTGAAAATGACTTGAAAATTGAAGTATTGAAAATAGCGTTTACGGTGCATTTACAGAGACACATCACAGAAATGGCATTAAAAACTACAAAAAAATTATTATCTCAAAAATAAATTGAGATACAAATTGCATTTAAACGTACTTTTTTTTCCCAATACGACGGTGTAAAAATTGAAAATGTGCGATGTTTAGAAGTTAAAAAAATTTCAGTGGATTATCAGTATTAATAAGGTGTGTCCCAACGAAATAAAGCCACCGTAATTCTGTGCCGTAACCGGCCACGAAACAAACAAATACGATTGAAACAAATATATTAAGAAAGTCTATGTAGAAATACATATTTACAAGGAGTAACTCACTTCCTGCCCCACCTGGTCAGGAGAAAAAGGCGAATGTGTAAAAAAAGAGGGGGAAAAGTGTCCCGCCAAAATAAAGCCACTGCCAATATTAGTATTTATTGGTAACTACTGACATTCGAGCTGCTGAGTTCAACATATTTATGACGTCAGGAAGTTGTGAAGTACTTGTTCTGTGCCAGTCGAACTTTGTGCGGACTTTATAAGGTTGTATTTTCCATTTATCCTGCTGTATTACAATGGGACAGAAAATCCAGCTATTAAAGTTCGAGAAAGGACATATAACAGCGTTTAAGGAACAAGGTATTTCACACAGACCAATATCTAAGCAAATCAAACGATCTAAAACCGTAATAGACAATTTTGTAAATCAGGGCAATGCGTACGGGTATAAAAAAAATGAGGTGTATCTGCAGAAAACTGACTTCCAGGCAGGCAAGAGAAGTTTTACGTCGTCTTTCAGGAGGTGGTATTTCCCTAAAATAGTTGGCCAGAGAGGATAATATCCCTGTGACAAAATCAACCCTGTCACGAATTAAAAAACGTGCAAGCAACTTGCGATATAAGAAAAGGAAACAGCAGCACATGTTGGAGTCTATCCACATGCAAAGGAGAGTCGACTGAGCCAAATATAATCATACCTGGAAGGACCAGTGACATTGTGTTATAGTCTCAGATGAGAAAAAAAATTAATCTGGATGGGCCAGGCGGCCTTGCTTTCTATTGGTATGACAAAGGGAAAGAAGAGGAAATTTTCTCCAAAAGATAGCAAGGTGGAGGCTCATTAATGGTATGGGGAATCTTCGGCTATGGAGGTAAACATAACCTGGCTGTTCTCTCAGGCCGCATGAAGGCTACCGATTACCAAGAAATGCTAAAAAACTAATTACTGCCATTTTCAAACACAATTGGTAGTCTAAGCTTGATTTTCCAGCAGCAAAAACCTCCATTCACGCTACAAAATCGTCCTGGGAATGGTTTTTGGAGAATCGGGTGCATGTCATGGAATGACCTGCCCTTTTCCCTAATCCCAATCCCCAAGAAAATGTGTGAGGTATCCTCAGTAGGGCTGTATATGCCAATGTCAGACAGTTTCAGTCTGTGGCAAAATTGAAGGTCGTCATCATTGAAGCGTGGGAGAACATTGGCTCTACTGTGCTCCAAGGAGTGGTAAATGGTATGTCGAATCGTATATTCCAAGTCATCTATAACCATGGCGGATATATTGTCTATTAACAGTAGTGGCTTTATTTCGGCGGGACAACTTTCCCCCCTCTTTTTTAAAAAAAATATTTTTTTCCCGTCCAGGTAATGCAGGGAGTGAGTTACTCCTAGAAAATATGTATTTGTATATAGGCTTTCTTAATATATTTGTTTCGTTATTACTGGTCTGCTTTGTGTCCAATTACAGCACACAATCAAGGTGGCTTTATTTCGGTGGGACACACCTTACGTACAATGATACATCAGCTTCGTTTTACAAGTGGCTTATGGTTAGGTGTAACGTTATTTTTTAGTGATGACACTTTAATTGTTGTCTGAAAGAAATAGCATATCGGAGACTAAAAAAATAAAAGTAAACTTCAACAATTTAACATTCCTAATCCTAAATATCTCATCAAAATTGCTCCATCATGTACCGTTTTTAAGAGAGACAGTTTTTAAATAATAGAACTTACAGTATCAAATGGAAAATTAATATATTCATTAACAATACTTCAAAACAGTAAAAACATGAAAAAGTAATTATTTTCATCACCTCAATTAAAAAAAATGAATAAAGTCTACCATGAAAAAGTCATTTCGTTGACATTTTTAATTTATGTTAATCTTTTGGCTGTCTCCCGTATAAATGTCCAACAGTAATCTGCTGACACATTTTCATTCCATTTGCCGCTGTATCTCTTTTCCATTTCAGCTACAGCCTGATGGAACCTTTCTCCATGTTCATCAGAAAGTGCTCCCATGGGGACAGTGGGTGTTTATAAAAATTTCTTTTAATTTTCATAATAGAGATTTGAAATTTTGTGCTAATACACATTTCACCATAAATATATAGAGAATCTTAATAGAAATTTCCAATCCTTATTATAATTTTAAGATCTTAAAAAAAAAATAAAATTTTTAAAACGAAAATTAAAAATGCTCCTTGCGTCTGAATTTTTTAGATATTTCCTCGATTTTGGATTTTAAACACGTAAAACTCTATTACAAGCAAGTCGATTTTTTAATCCTGTAAGTAGTTAATTTTTTAGAGGTATTTTTCTGACTTCCATATCGATTTTCATCGAAATTCTGCCTTATAATAAGTTACAATTCAAATTTAATTGTTTTAATGAAGTCAAATTTTAAAATGCATACACAGTTTCTTTTTAAAGCGATATGAGGATCCTTATCAGTTTTATGAATTTTGATCAAAAATTCAGTGGCAAGGAGCATTTCAAAAAGTTAAAAAAAAGCTGAAACATCAGTATTGAGAAAAACAGATTTAAAGTATATTAAAAGGCCAAAAAATTGTTTGCGAAGAAAATTAAAACACTTGTAACTTTTCGTAAAACAATCGCATCTGCATATGTTTTCCACCAATGACGTAGTACAAATTGGAGAATAATAATACATAAAAAGGAATGTCGATTTTTGCTCGAATAAAGGTCCCCTTAACCAGAAAAGAGTACAAGTGAGAATACAGAAAATGCAGATTTAAAGACATATTCCATCCCAATGCCTTAAATGCTGACTTTTCTCATCCATTTCTTCATAATTTTGACACTTTCTGTTTCCTAAAAAAAAAAAAAAAATGTACGTACATTTTCGAAAACATCCCATGCTATTTTCTCGAAAGCATTCAGTTTATTTTTGAAAGTAGGATCATGAACTAGTTGTTTTATTTGAGGTCCAACAAAAATACATTCTTTTATTTTGTCTCGCTCATGCGTGGAAATTCGTGTATCAAGTATTTAAATGCTTCAATGTCTTTATTAATAGCTTTAACAAATTGCTTAATAAGTCCAAGTTTTATGTAGAGGAACGCTAAATATATTTTTCCCTTATCAACGAATGGCTGCTATGCAACATTTTTCGTTGCAGGAAAATACCGGGTCAGCCAAAAGTTCGTTAAAACTTCAAAAACTCATAAAAAAGGAAGAAATTATGATAAAGCAACGCGGTTTGGAAGAAAAGACTCACAAGGTAGTCAAATTTCTTTGAGCAGCAAAAAAAAAAAAAAAAAAAAAAAAAAAAAAAAAAAAATTAAAAAGTCACATGTATAAGGCGCTGACGACCCGAAACACAATGAACGGGTACTACGACACAACTTGGTTGCATCGTAGAATGTTCTGGAGGCCATGTTGAACATTTGTTATTGGAAGAACAAATGAATGAAGCGTATTGTTGTCCTGTTCATCGTGTTTCAGTTCGCCTTCTACATGTGATCTTTTAACAAATTTTTTTTTGCTGCTAAAATAATCCAACTACCTTATGAGTCTTTTCTTGCAAACCGCACTCCTTTATCACAATTTCTTCCTTTTTTATGAGTTTTTAAAGTTTTGACGAATTTTTGGCTCACCCGGTATTTTTTTCTCGCAGTGGCCACTTTTTTACGCAAAAGTGTTTGCGTAAGTGAGTTGTTCTCATTCGGCTGTCCCATTCACATAAGAAACGATTGTACTTTGTAAAACTTTGTTGTAACACAGTTATCAATGCAACAACCTTTAAGACGGCACATGTGTTCCACTGGTAGTCTTCATAATGTATTTCTTGCAATACATTTTGAATGTTCAAGTACTTTCTTTCATATGACCTGAATGAGCAATAGGTACTGAAGTTTCCACATTTCGATTGTGAAGCAAAACGGCTTTTAAACTAACCTTAGATGAATCAATGAAGAGACTCCACTGTTCTGATTTGTATTCAAACATGTAACCCTTCCATTAATATTTGAATATTATTGCTATACACCAAGTCACCATGCGCCATCGAGAAATTGTTTGAAATGCATATTTGCATCTTTCTATAAAAGGAAATTTTTGCATCTTTATCCTGTAAATCCATTTTTGAAGCCAAGAATCAAGTACCGAGGCTTTGTTTTAGGTAGATCTAAGTTCTGTGTGTTTCTTTCAACAGAGACGCTACGCAATTTATCTTTGTGAGTGGAATACGGAGGGTCATTTGAGATTGCCTGTGTGCAAATTCAGGTTATCGACTTCTAGAAGAAGGCGATAAAAATGTTCAGAAGAAGGTAAAAACCCTTTTTAGAAAAGACGGGAAAAAAGCATAGGTTAATCCAAAAATAAAAGAATGGCACGCTTTTAGTGCTAATTTTTACAAAGGAAACATATTTTTAATTTAAAGAGGATCCCGAACAAACAAAGATAACAACAACAACAAAAAAAAAAAACCTACTATTTGATGGAACAATTTTATTAACATATTTGGATTTAGTATCTTTAAATCTGTCAAGAACAATCAGTATTTTTACAGGGAGGATTTCGTTACCGACCAGTGAAATTAGTAAAGACACTGGTAAATAAAGCTATGTTATTAAATAGAATTTACCTTCCGTATCACCATCAACAACATAATTATATACAGTGTGTCTACAAATTAGTTGGGCAAAAAGAATGATTTACTGAATGGAATTGACAGGAAAAAATTAAAGTACTTACATATTGTTGTAAGATAGAAAAATAGTTCAAGTTTACTATTATCACAAATGCTCTATGTGATTTCCTTTCGCGACTCTGCAAATGTCTTATCGGTAAATCATTTCTTGCCACAGATTTGTCAGCATGTTTTCGTCGATCAAATTAATTGCAGTGTAGATTCTTGATTTTAGTTCAGGAATGGATGCGGGAAGTGGCGGCTAGTACACTTGATCCTTTACAAAACCCCATACACCGAAATCAAGCAGGGAAAGATCTTGTGATCGTGGTGGCTATTGAATAACATCTCCGCTCGCTAAGTGATAGCGTCAGTTATGACACCTAACGCCATCTATGAATAAACTTCGGCAATATTACTACTAGTCTGACTTTTAACTAATTAATTTCATTTAATATTTCGGAAGTTCTTAACCCTTTGAGGGGCAAGTAATTGTGTTTTTGTAATGTCAAATTCACACCGGAATCTGTAAATAGATTTATTGCAAAATAAGAAAAAAGGAATTTTACGACTTTTTTCCACCAAAGTTAGAAAAGTAAAATTTAATAAAATTTTTCTGATGCAAATCTTCATTATTCGTAGGTGGGATAAAATATATCTCACCGCCCCTCAAGGGATTAACCATAGCTGCCAACATCTTACGCTTTTTCAGACCACACAAATTTTATGGTAAATTTTATCTTTTTAAATCGCCGTTATCTGCCGATTCAATAAGGCAAAAATTTCTATTAAATTTTTGTGGTCTGAAAAAGCGTAAGAGTTGGCAGCTATGGATTAACTTACGAATTGCAGAACTAATTTGTAGACACGCTGCAGCGGAAAACGATCAGAGAATCTGTTCTTAAAAGCTTTCACAAAAAAAAAAAAACTTTGATAAAATATATAAAGTAAGTGAAAAAAATCATATATAACTTACAAAGTATTAAAAGAAAATGAAAATTTAGTTTTGAATATGTTTTTAATAAAATATCCATATGAGAATTGATTGGTAAAAAAAAAGAAGAAGAAGAAAAGAACTGCCGCCTGTTTTAAACCAAAAATAAAACTAGGTTCTCCGAAGCTCTAATTCTTAAAATTATTTATTTACTTTTTTTTTCTGAAATAAATCAATAATAATTTAAAATTAATACCATATTCTTAACATATGAAATCTTCTTCTCTCATTTACTTATACAAACAACATTAATAGGAATTAAAATGGCTAGAAATAAGTTTGATTGCCATTAAAGTCAAATTGAGATGCCAAACCTTTTAGCAATGTGATAAAAATATACTTAATGTATTTTCAAGTTGAACATACTCATAACAGATATTTTATTTAAGATGATAAAAATAGAATACAGTTAAATAACTCGATGGAATTGCGATAAAACTAATCATTATGTTAAATGCTAATGTTTATCACAATAAGATGGTATAACTTAAAACTGAATTTCTAATACTCTTAATTGGAAGTTAAAGTAATCTGAAAGAAACTGTACTCTTGAGGGTAATGGATAAATTGTGGGGGTGAATACTTATTTTACGTGAATTGTGAAAATTTTGTAGTGGTATTTATTTTTATACTTTATATATATATATATATATATATATATATATATATATATATATATATAATACATATTTAAAACACCATGTCTTTATTAGTGTACTTAAAAATAAATAACAACGTAAAATCATGCGCTAAGCATGGATTATGAAACACATTCCAACACATTTAGAACACTATAATAAAATTTCACAGTTTAATACAGTTAAAAATGTTTCCTAAATAAGCAATTTGTAAAACACATGACACATCTAAAAACTTAATTTCATCAATTTCCATCAAAAGACGAAAAAAAAATCTGAAATTTTTTGCAGCCCTGTATATGTACTATAGATCTGTCACATAATACATAGTATGTTAAAATTTAGTTCAATTAGAAAACGCATATCACAGTTAAAAAAACCTTCAGCAATTTCCAACAATAAACAGAAATGTACTTCAGATATTTTGTGCATCTCTGTATATGATCTGTAGAATGTATACACACTATAAATTATGCAAAAAAAAAGCTTGATTTAAAAACACGTACAAGAACAGAAAATGTTTTACTTCCAGCCATAATTGTGCGTAGAAATCGAATTATTTTGTGTGTCCCAGTATATCAATGATGAATGCTATGTAAATCATATCCTATAGTAAATAGCTTGCAGTGCACCTCAGAGATATATATCAATTCCAATATATAGCATGAATAAAATACACCGGAAACGATTTTTCTCCGTAGACCGTAATGCAATGTAATTCTTTTGAGTGTCCCTGTAAATGAACGATGAATGCTATCCATTCCATATTCTACAGCAAGCATCTTGTAGTGTACTTCCAGAGCTATATATAAATTTCAATGAGTTTGTAATTGTGAAACGTTATTAAAAAACACTGCAAACGATTTTTCCCCATAGGCCGTAATGTAATGGAATTCTTTTGAATGTCCCTGTAAAGGAACTGTAACTGCTACACGGTTCATTTTCAGTACCGAACATCCATAGGAAATATCAATAACATTATAAATTTCATGGCAATCCGTCTATATTTATGCGAGTTAGAGCACGGACAGACATCATTAAATGTTTGTCATAGAGTAAATTAAAAAATTGCGATTCGAATTTCTGCTATGAACTTGGAATTTCTGAATAAAAAAGGAAGTCAAACTGGCAACTCTACAAATACGATAAGGAAAACCACACAGTGAAAATATTGAGGAAGAAAAGCTCTAAACATTCATCAAAAAGATAAATTTTTATGAACTTAATTAAAATTCCAATTTACTTAGAGTATTTATATCAAGTTTCACGTTTTTCCGATCTAATATTTTGTCCTCCAATTTTTCACCTTTTCAAGTTCTTTTTTAAAAAGCGTATAAAAAAATATACTTTTATTTCATACTTTTTAGTATTTAATATATTTCATAATTATAGTTATATTTTGTAATTAATTTTTCTATAAACACTTATGTCATTTTTTTTCTTATAAAAGACAGCATGAAGGAAAGAGATAGATGGAGATGCAGTAAGGTGGCTGGGGGTGACGCCAAAAAAATAAACTTTCAAAAATTCTTTCACGAAAAAAAGAAGAGAACGTTTAATAATACAATTTTTAATTCATAATACGATGGAATTCTGCTTTGGAATGCTTAAAAATAAGCAGATCACTTTCATTTAGAGAAACAAAATGCACGGGTGATGTCAAAGAATTCGGTCCCTGTTTCAGGTGCTTGTTTTGTTTGGGCCGAGTGAGATCATTTAAATTTGAGAGATAACGCGCATCCTATTGCAAACTGTTTTTACGGCATACTGCATCTCCATCTATCTCTTTCCTCCATGAAAAGACAGCATTAAATAAAGTTAATTATCAATAATTACTGTCTGAAAATACTTAAATGTTGTATTGCCATCGGCATCTCACAATTATACATAATTTCAGGCTTCTTTCACGTAAAAAAGTGAGTGACTAGTCTATTACAAAGTTCAATCTTCACAAACACAAACTAAATTAAATTAAGTAAGAGTAAAATGAGTTTTTAATAAACACAATTTTATTAGAGAATTTAAAAGGAGAAATACGCCAAATTTTGAATTTATGTGTTTTTAGGTTTATAAAAATGACACGCTGAGGCAACGGGATAGACATTCATTTCTTTTTGGACCACTTGAGTCTTGTGATGTTCTTTTCGCTATACAAAGAGCATCACCTGACTCTAGCGGCCCGAAGGGAGAGCAATGCAAAATGTGCATATTCACCAGGGCTGCGGAGTCGGTGGGAAAATGGACGACTCCGACTCCGTAAATTTTAACAGATCCGACTCCGACTCCGACAATGCAGACTTGCTTGTAAAATGGACGTCTCCGACTCCGGGAATTTTAACAGATCCGACTCCGACTCTTTCACTCAAAAATGGGCCCGACTGGGTACACGACATTTCGGTCCCGACACTTCGGTCCCGCCATTTCGGTCCCGCCGTTTCGGTCCCGAGACATTTCGGTCCCTGGCCATTTCGGTCCCGAGACATTTCGGTCCCTGGCCATTTCGGTCCCGAGACATTTCGGTCCCTGGCCATTTCGGTCCCGAGACATTTCGGTCCCTGGCCATTTCGGTCCCGAGACATTTCGGTCCCTGGCCATTTCGGTCCCGAGACATTTCGGTCCCTGGCCAATTCGGTCCCGAGACATTTCGGTCCCTGGCCATTTCGGTCCCCAGCCATTTCGGTCCCTGGCCATTTCGGTCCTTAGCCATTTCGGTCCCTTGTCATTTCGGTGCCCACCACCTTATAACTCGTATTCTAATTGTTGTGGGCCGCCAAACGCTGTAATTTAAACATTATTTGGGACCTTTTTAAATTTTTTTAACACCCCCCACCCCCCAAATTAAAAAAAAAGCTGAATATAACAGTCCGATAAATTTAAACTTTTATAACTCGTGATAATGAAATCACAGCGAGCTGAAAATTTGATTGAACAATGTGATATAATTTTACAGGGGACATTGTCTTTTTATTATTATTATTATTTAACAAAATGGATTTTTTAAGCTTTATTATTTGTTATTAATATTAGGTATTTTATATATACTATAAACTGCCATAGATGATTTTTTGGTTGTTTTCATACGTTTTTCAGAACCTTTAATTTATCATCATTAATTAAATAATTTAAAAAACTGTTCTTATTTTTTCTCCTTCTTACAATTAGATTAATAATAAATGTCTTCAATAATTCAATTGGACACTTATAAGCTATTGTAGGTAAATATTTCCTCAAATCATTCTTCTACATCCTCTCCTAATAATTCAGAAATGAGATATATTTATTGAAGCAAAAATATTTAATTTTTCTTATTACACTTTTCTTATAATACAATATTTCTTATAACACAAAGTTTTAATTTTGTTTTCATAAGTTACTTTACCATTACAAACATTGGAAAAACAATAGTGATTTGGTAATTAGGTATGCCAGAAAAAATATTTTGTTGTCAGAAAACTCCACCCACCGCTTCATTTTTTTAAAAATAATTATTGGTTGCATTTTTAACAGTCTTCTCACCCATTGCAGACGATTTTTGTGAACTAATTTTATTGAAACTGGGCCTATTTCTTTGTAATAAGATGATTATTTTTATTTTACGTAATAGTGTAAGTATTATTTTAATTAATTTTATTTTCAATTTTTAACTGACAAAACTAAGGTTTTTAGGTGCGTTCGTAATTATATAAATACGTAGCACCTATAGTCGTCGTTCAGTCCGTCCGTCTGCCCGTCTGTCTGTCCGCATATAACAGAGCAAAAACAACCCAACCGAATGGTCTGAAATTTTAAATATATGATTGCTGCATAATTTTGTCGAGCCATTTCAAATTTTATGGATATCGGATGCATAGTTTAATTACAGGGACTGTCAAAAGTTTTTCTTTACATTGCGGCCAATGTGAAAAATTATTGCAAGTGCATTTTAATCATGTTACAGCCTTCCGAATGGTCTGAAATTTTAAATGTATAATTGTTGCAAAATTTTGTCGAGCCATTTCAAATTTTATGAAAATCGGATGTATAATTTAATTACAGGGACAGTAAAAAAAATTCCGTTACATTACGGCCAATGGGAAAAAATTATTGCAAGTGCATTTTAATGATGTTACAGCCTTCCGAGTGGTCTGAAATTTTAAATATATAATTGTTACAAAATTTTGTCGAGCCATTTGAAATTTTATGAAAATCGGTCTATAGTTTAATTACAGAGACAGTCAAAAGTTTTGCGTTACATTACGGGGAATGGGAAAAAATTATTGCAAGTGCATTTTAATGATGTCACAGGCTATGCACTCATGAAGTGCAAAAAAAAAATATACATTCAGTACAATATGGGGTGCAAAAAATAATTATAAAACTAGTTATACACTATGACGCAAAAGTTTAGACAATGACGTCATTCAGCTTTAAAATGTAGAATTATGACGTCAGAATTACAAAAACCTGTAAATATATTCAAAAACTGATTTAAAATGCTATGTACAAAAGACAGTCGTTTTATTTGCTATAATACTAATTTTTTTCATAAAAATTCAAATGTGCTTGTCGCAAAAGTTTAGACACTATTCTAAATTTCTTTGAATATTCGCTGGCATATGCAAATTTAGAATCGATGATGTCACAAATTTGGAGTACTTAAGTTCTGCAAACGATTGCGCTTCATAGTCGACATGCCGAGAGCTAAAGAAATTCAAGTGAATGAGGTTTCAAGGATTTGGCAGTTGAAAGGTGAAGGGAAGAGCGTTTCTGAAATTTCTGCTATTATTAATAGGTCAAAAAAATCTATTTATCGAGTTTTATCGAGTGGTTCCGAATATAAAGCAAAATGTCGGTCTGGGAGGCCACGTGTGACAAATGTACGAGAGGATCGCCTGATACAAAGACTAGCGAGTACTCAACAAATGAGCGTACGTGGAGTTCAAAGCTCATCGGGACTCTCTGTATCAAAGGATACGATTCGTAGACGAATTTTGGAAAAAGGAACAATCGTTTATAGCAAAATGCAGAAGAAACCAGCTCTGAAACCATATCATAAGTTACAAAGACTTATGTGGGCTTGAAAGCATATGTCATATGGAGAGAAATGGCAGTCAGTCATATTTAGCGATGAAAAAAAGTGGAATCTGGATGGTCCAGATGGTTGTTTATCGTATTGGCATGACTTGCGGAAGGAACCTCGACGTTTTTTTAGTCGCAGACAAGGAGGGGGCTCGGTGATGGTTTGGTCAGCCTTTTGCTATAATGGACAAGTATCTCTGACCTTCACCAGTGGTCGTCAAACTTCACAGCATTATACACAGACATTAGAAGAAAACCTACTGCCATTTGCTGAGCTTCTAGGGGGTCCTCAGTGGGAATTTCAGCAAGACAATGCTTCAATTCACACTGCAAAACATTCAAAATCTTGGTTTAATTCCCATAATATAAGAGTTCTCGACTGGCCAGCATGTAGCCCAGATCTTAACCCTATAGAAAACCTTTGGAGCATTATGTGTCGCAAAGTTTATAGCAACGCTAGACAATACTCTTCTGAAAAGGAACTTAAGACATCTATTGAGAATGCATGGTACGATATCGATCCACAAACTATGCAAGATTTAGTTTCTTCCATGCAATCTCGTGTATATGACGTAATACATAAGCATGGATGCGCAACCCGGTTTTAAAAATTGTTTATTTCGATTTTATTTAATTTGTGTCTAAACTTTTGAGACAGCAGTTTATTTTTGTTACCATTTAATTTATTGCAATATGCACAATTCCACTTTTCTTTGTTATAAATATTGTTTATATGTACAGCACATTAATTTCAAGCAGTGATTTGAAAATTAAATAAATATTTTTCAAAGTATGTAAGAATTTCTTCATTGTCTAAACTTTTGCATCATAGTGTAGTACGAACGCACCTCATTTGCTACGTTTGACGAGCAATTTCCAACTTGTTTGTATTTGTTGTTTATTTATTGATTTTTAATATTACCCTTTTCCTCCCACTTTCCCAGAAAAAAAATTAATAATTTTTTATTTTAGTTTTATTATTAATTATATTAATAGTTTTAAATTTCGGTGACTTTAAATATAAAATAAATAAACATGTAAAAGATAAATTTCAGTTTATAACTACTATATAATAAATTGAATATAAAATGTATTATGTATTGAGTTTATTTTAAAGTAAAAAAATGTAATGTATATTAATAATGTTATTAATTTAATAAATTAAGGATACATTAAATAAAAAATATATTTAATAAAATATTAATTTAATTTTTATACTAAAATTCCTAACTTTTTTGAGAATTAATTAATAGCAATTATTAGTAGCAATTATTAACAGCACTTAAAGTTTTTATTCAAAAGTTTTAATTTATAATTTCCAAAAAATAATATAGGAATTTTTTGAAAAATCAGCCAAAAACATAAAGTCTAAGTAATAATTAATTAATTAATTAAACATAATAATAATAATAATAATGCAACATTGTACAAATACGTAAAAATACCTCTTAACAGTGTTAGGTGATATTATGCAGATTTTAATTTTTTAAGTACACTTATAATTTACAATTCGCAAAAAGTAAGAAATTATTAATTAATTATAATTAAAGAGAAAAAATAATATTATAAGCTAACTAATAAATGAATAAACAACATGTTTATCTTCAGAACCCTTATCACTTTTATACATCCTAATGAAGTTTATAACGTTATAATAACCGAAAATTAAAAAAATATATATTTGCATTTACCCTATAAAAACTATTATATAGTTCATGTAATAGTTTTTAAACAAGCAATTGATAAATTAGTTATCTAAACAATTAATAATTAAAATAATTTTGAATTGATAAATATGTTTAATAAAAACAATTTAATTTTTGAATTTTTTTTTTTACTTAACAATATAACTATGAGTGTTTTCAACTTGTCGTGCAAGTTAAATTCATGCTGTATCAAATTTATTGCAAACTAACGGCAAACAAGTAATCAAAAATACTGCAAACTTACTGCAAAGTAGTAATCTTTCCATATCACACTATAAGTTTAACCCCTTCGAAGGGGTCAATAGACCTGATCAGGTCTATTGATGCGAAAGCGCCGTCAGAAGGCGCATGCATAGGTTTTATCACCATAAACAAGTTTAGGTAATATTTGTACTTTTCATTTCGAGCATTTTTTGGTATTTAATAAGTATAGCGTTTAGAAAAAACGGTGCCTACCGAATAAAATTTCTGCAATTTCTGCGTATGTGCTGATTCTCATTGTTGTTGAGTCTCTCAACAGAGAGATTTTTTGCTTTCGTCACTTTCGTGAATTAAAGACAGTCTTGCCATCAGTTTCACAACAAACTACTCATGCAAGTGGGTGATAATATACCTTGCGGGAGATTTGCTGCGAATCTCTCAATTCAAATTTGTCACGGCAAGATAATATCAGAAAAAAATCAAAATTTCTGCTAATGTTCATGCTATCTGGGTTATCTCAAAAATTTCCATGGGGAGCGCGGCGGATCGCATGAACGGCTCATGCGATTGACACTTATGTGAAATCATTATCCAATATGTATTACAGCACAAATTCTTAATTCAATGGCAAGAAATTGAACATGAAAATTGCTGTTTTATACTTAACCACTTGGCCCTAACTTTATTGTAGGCAAATGTTATGTAATATGAAACTTGATTTAACCCATTCGCTGCCAAAGCTAAGAATTTTCAATTTTTTTGTTGAAGGTCGTTTGCCAGCACAAATTCAGAAAGATAAATTTCGCTTTACTAATACAGCGAAATTTCTGCCAATAAATGAGGCTTTTTTTTTTTTTTAATTCTAAAATAGTGGTGACAAAGTAATCAATAAATTAAAGCCACGAGTATACTCGTGAATGACAGCGAATGGGTTAATTAAATTTAACTCTTCAGTATGCGCTCAGCTTTTTACATCATAAGTGAATCTTTTTCACTGGTAAATATTAATGTAACTTGAATGTATTATTAGTTGCAGTTATAGAGATTGGCCTTATATTTTTTATCCATGCTTTTTTTTTTAAATTAAGAAATTAAATAAGGATATACCTAAATTCTTAAAGTTACTCGAAATACTTCTATCATATATACACAGTCAAGACAAGATTCCAAGCACTGGTAAAAAGCTCCATTTTAGACAGGCTTCCATGTAAAGAAGTGTAATTAATTATACTTCTAAGATACACTGCCTCAATAAGATCTATTGTTCGTTTCGCAGGGATTCTGAAACTCTTCCGTTTGAGACAGGATTCCGTTATACAAAGATTCCGCTTTCACAGGTTTCACTATGCTTCACTAAAGAAGGGTGAAAATCCCCTTTTCAGACAGGTTTTCAGCAAATTTAATTGTATCGCAATTCATATTAAGACCATGTAACGCTTACATTAAAGACAGGATCCTGTTATAGACAATTACTATTTTGACAAGTTTTATTCTATTCATATGTTATAAATAAGTATATTTATATAAATACACAAAACTTTTAAAAATGGAACCTGCCTATAACGGAGTTCTGTCTTAAACATAAATGTTCCATAGTGCTACGGAAAAGAGTACTATACAAATACACAACACGGAAACCTGTGTAAAACGGAATTTTTCACCAATATTTACAATTTCATCTTGACAGGTTTTACTATATATATAACATGAAGGGAAAATTCTGGACACTCCCCCCCCCCCCCCCCCCGAAACGAAATCCTGGCTACGCCACTACATGTCGTCCCGGTTTTTTTAAGCCATTAAAGTTGAAAAATGCCGTGTGGCCACAAAAAAGCGCCAGCTGACTAGAACAAAGAAAGCGCGAGTAGAATAACTCTTCTATCTGGATCTTTATTTAGCATAATCAAATGGGGGAAGCCAGGACATCTACACTTGACATATATATATACATGTATAATATTCTTTTGAATGAATAACATATAGATATCAAGAAAAGCCAAATATATTTTCTAAATTTCCAAATTTCTTCATTGTGATATATTTATAAAATTTCTTAATTTAAAATGAAATTTTAAGTAAAAGTGATTCACTATACATTACTATTTTGAGATTTTATGTTATTTGTTTGTATTTTCATTTTTATTCTTTATTTGTTATATTAAAACATGTAGGCTGCTTTAATTCTAAGTATATAAGTCAAAGAAATAACAAAGAAATATTTGAAATACAGAATTAATTTTAAATACGAAAAGAATATTTTATGACAATAGAAATTTTAAAATTTTGATTTATGTTTATTGTGCTTGTAGTTTTTGAATGTAATAAGCATATAAAAGTCTTAAATATATTTAAAAGGATTTGTAATTGTTGCAAACCACTTCACCGTCGACAGGTATGGGGAAAAAGTGCTTTTATCCCCGAGTTATCTCGGGGCAAACGGTGAAGTGGTTCAAAATTAAAAATATTTTTAAACTTGTCATTTGACACCGGTAGAAATAGCGGTAATATTATTGGACATGTAAAAAGATTAATGCAAACTTTTAAATAGTTTTTCAAAAAATAGTAAATTAAAATAATTATTAAAATAAAATAGAAAGTTCTAGTCTGTTCCGGTGCAGAATTTAAACAATAATGTGTCTTTATCACAATTCCATGTTAAGAATCCCCTTTTTAAAAAATATGTAAAATGCAATACATTTAAAATTGATGCGCCGTTAAATAATAGGATAAAATAAAGATTTGTAAAAATATTTGCAGATTTTTTCATTATTAATCACATAGAGTGCAAATTATATACAATTGAATATGTGCATTTTGACATGGGCATTTGCATATGAAAATTAAAGCTCGACTTATAAATATTTTTAAATTGTCTGGACTTTATATTTATGATAGACTAAAATATAAGGAGCTTCTATAAAGAATCCACAGAACTCTCTCTTCCCCACTCCTGAAAACGATTACTTCTACCATATAAAATTTGCATGGGGTGCTACAATTTGATTGCGAGTTATAAGTGTTTGCGGTTTTCGGGCCCTTATGTTCGGTTATACTAAAATTTCAAGGGTTCAGTTAAAAAATCTTATAATGTACCTCCTTTTTTAAAGATTACGTTTACCGTACAAAATATGAGTGTGATTACGATAATTACAGAGAGAGTTATAAATGTTTTAATTTATCAGGACCTTATACTTAAGATACACTAAAATATATAAAAAGTCAACAGAGCCCCCCCCCCCCCTGCCTTATAAAAGGATTATGATTATCATAGGAAATTTGTGTGGGCTGCGACAATTTTGATCTGTGTTATAAGTGTTTGAGTTTTCGAGTCCTTATATTCGGGTTATACTAAAATTTAGGGAGTTCAGTTAAAAAATTTGATAATGTCCCTCCTTTTATAAAGATTACGTTTACCATACAAAATATGAGTGTTTTGCGATAATTATAGATCGAGTTATAAATGTCTTAATTTATCAGACCCTTATACTTATGATACACTAAAATATAGAAAATGTCAATCCCCCCCTCTTGTTTTTTAAAATGATTACCATACAAAATTTGTGTGTGCTTACTAAAATTTTAAGGCCTTTATTTAAAAAACTCTACAATGTCCCCTATAAAATTGTCACCTATTTCAAGTGCACAAAATTTCAGCTTGCTGGAGAAGGGACCGAAATATCTCGGGACCGAAATGCCTTGGGACTGAATTGTCTCGGGATCGAAATGTCTTGGGACTGAATTGTCTCGGGACCGAAATGTCTGGGGACCGAAATGTCTCGGGACCGAAATGTCTCGGGACCGAAATGGCCAGGGACTGAAATGTCTTGGGACCGAAACGGCGAGACCGAAATGGCGGGACCGAAGTGTCGGGACCGAAACGTCCTGCTTCCGGCCCGACTACTACTGCGACTCCACGACTCCGGCTCCGACTCCGCAGCCCTAATATTCACAAATGAACGGATCATGGAAGTAATGACTCCACAAACTGCGCATGCGTCGGATGATGTCAGTACTCGGTTCACCACGATTCAGATCTGCCACCGTACTGATTGGCTCGTTTAATTTTGACCATAGTGACTTTTAATGTTTATAAAACAATGATCCTGTATCACGTAACCCCTTTTTCGATGCACATAAATTGATTATATTATAACACAATTTAACGATAATTCTGAATAATTTAAAAAGCTTACGTAAATAATTTACGTATATTTATCAAATATTTTGTTCAATTTCTAGAAAAGGAATAAGTCAAGTGCGCAAACCATAAATGGATTTGACTAAATCGTTTAATAGAAATCTCTAAAGCAACTGATATGCACAAATTCATCAATAACACCAGTTTTAAATTTTTCAATAACTCCAGTTTTTAATTCACCCAAAAATAACTGCGGTTTTAAATTTCTCAATAGCTCTGGTTTTAAATTTGTGAATAATTTGTTTGATTCAATATTTTTTTTTGCAACTTAAATAAATATTGCAAAATGAAGAACTTCCACCTATTTTAAATTTCCTTCACTTGGGATCGAATTGAAGATCCCGGGATTTGAGGCAACCAATACACTCGAAAGAACTCTTTCTGAAACAACTCAAAACGAAATTTTAATTAATCAACGATATCACTGGCTTGTACGACATTGAAAACTAGTACAGTAGAGCGCCGATTATCGGAACTCCAATTAACCGAACTTACAATTATCCGAACAGCCTATTTCTCACAATTTTTTTTTTTTAAACCGAACTTTCACTTATCCGAACAGCCTGTTTATCTCAAAAAAATTTTGTAATGAGGATGAGATTGTGGATGATATTTAAGATGAAAAAGAAATTGAAGAAATGAAAACGGATGCTCTGAAAAGGATCCAGGTCCATCTCATAACGAAGCCGTTGAATGTTTGGAAACAGCTATGAAATGGCTCGAACGGCAGAAGAACTCTGATTCTATTCAACTAACGCATTTAAGGCTGTTCTCAACTGCTCTGCTCAACTACGCGAAACGTTTTGACACATTTACAAATTCATTTTTTAATGGAAAGGAATAAAATTGAAAAGCTTGACCATGGAAGCGATTTGCAATCGACTGTTTTTTTTCATTTTTGGATCAATCAATTACCTGTTGAGTTATAAGCGGTTTTGATCACGTGATAAACGTGTTTTTCACCCTTTCTTGAGTGAATTTTCTCCTTTCGCGCGGAAATTCGATTCAAAACGCCTACTTTGACACTATTTTCTGAAAGATTTACTGCGTTTGCTAAAAAACGAAAAAAAGACTTCGATTATATAGTTTCTGAACAACAACAACTGCCAGTTTCATGCATTTCCGAATAAAAATAAATTAAAACTTATGTCAGAAATTTGCCCTTGAGAACAGCCTTAAGAAGAATTCGAGATATGGCAGCATTGGAAAGAACGTCTTCTTTGAAGCAAGCAACAATCGAAAGCTTTTTTGTTTAAATTATAATTTTTGAAGTTCAGAAAATGATAAAAAAAATAAAAGAAAATTTTAAATGATAGCAAAGTAAACAACAACAACAACAAAACAAACAAACAAAAAACAGTTTTTAAACACGCTAGCACTAACTGGTGCAACCAGTCCTAAGTCTGGATAAAGTGTGAAGGTTTTAGTATAGTCAGGAACATCCCTTAAACTGTCTGTCCATTTATCCGAACTTTTGCTTATCCGAACTAGGGTAGGTCCCAACTTGTTCGGATAATCGGCGCTCATAGTATGGTCTTCGTCATCCAACGCATGCGCAGTGTGTTGAATCATTACCCCTCTGATCCGCTCTCCTGAATAAAAGTATTTATATGACTTTTAAATGCATCTTTATCACTTTTAGTATACATTAGATTAATTAGAGTATATCCATCAACTAATCTCGCACGAGCTTTATATTCAAAGCGAGTGAAACAAAAATTCCGATAAATTTAAAGTAACCTAATTTCAAAATTAAAATTAACTTTATGCAGTCATTTAATTGCTTTAAATTAAGCAGCAATTTTAGTTGAAAATCAAAATGTGTGCCATTAAATTTGAAAATAGAATTAAAATTATCTTTGTGCATCTTTAACCAAGATCTGATTGTTATTCTCAGGTATTTATTCGAAATTCAATTAAACATTTCCTGCTCCTGAATATTTACTTACACACATATTTCATTTGATCTTAGGAAAAATGATTCCTTATATACATTGTTAATACAAAGGTTGGAATTAGTTTTAAAACTCAATTATTTCACAGACCCTATATGGAAATGCTAATACGTAAAACATTGCTTCACTTACATAATTAATGACATTTTTCTAACGGCATTCTAACTCCCGTATCTCTGTTCAATCAAAGTACATTTTGATTTTCTGAAGAGACTACTTTTATTTAATTTTGTTCATTTGTGATATTTAAATCTTGAAATTTATTTTTAATGCTGCAGAGCTGAACCACTTCATTTCAAATATTGCATACTTTTCCGATCGGATATTTTCATAATATGATAATTTTCGTCGTTAAAAATATGGATTTTTTGTCTTTTATTTTACAAGCAAGATTTTTTAAAAACTAATTGTAATTTATAAGAGCGAAATGTTTTATAAAAATTTAGATATTTATTTTTTTTTTATTTGAAAAATAATTTTATTGATCAAAACCACTTTTAGAATAAATTTTTTAAAATATGATTTTTTTTTTTCTAAAAGTATTTCACTATTTCACTCAGTCAGCCTTTTTAGGTGCATTCGTAATTATATAAATACGTAGTACGTACAGTCGTCGTCTGGCCCGTCCGTCTGTCTGTCCGTATATAACAGCGCAAAAACTACCCAACTGAATGGTTTAAAATTTAATACATAGAACCGTTGCAGAATTTTGTCAAGCCATTTCAAATTTCATGAAAATCGAATCAAACATTAAAAAAGTATTAATAAAAGTTTTCTTCATTCTATTTAATCCTATCATACGTATTTAATTCAATGATATCCCACGATAAGTAATGATTCTAGGTTACCATGGTGATGACATCTTATTTAAGATGGAGTCCTATTATTTCCGTATTACTGAATTTAATATCTATAATCGTAATACATTTTGTATTCATGCATATTTGCATAAGGGTGCAACAGCTATGGCACCAAGATTTGAATATTTATAAAACTAGTTATAGTACCCACATTTGGAACGTTTAATGTACAATTTACGACTTGTTTTATTTAATTTGATACATTTGTGATATTTAAATCTTGAAACTTATTTTTAATGCTGCAGCACTGAACCACTTCATTTCAAATATTGCATATTTTTCTAATTGGGTTTTTTCATACTATCGTAATTTTCGTCATTAAAAATATGAATATTTTTGGTTGTTATTTTACATGCAAGTTTTTTTTTTTTTTTTTTTTTTTTTTTTTTTTAATGAGTTGTAAGTTATAAGAGCGAAATGGTTTATAAAAATTTAGATGTCTATCTTTTTTTTTTTTTTTTTTTTGAAAAATAATTTTATTGATAAAAAACACTTTTACAATAAAACTTTTAAAAAATGATTTTTTTTTTCTTCTAAAATTGTTTCCCTATATCACTCAGTCAGCTTTTTTTTATTATTATATTATCTGAGTTGCCCTGGTCAGTGATAATAACTTTAAATAAACCTGAAATTTGTATGATTTTATATCTTTAACCTGATTTTGTATTAATTTTTAATTTTAAATGAAAAATTCTCGAAAAATATTCCTAATTAGTGTTAAAAGTGCTCGTAAGAAGACATTTTTTTATTTTTCATGTAGGGTCGTTTCATAGTTTCAAACCAAATAGTTCTTGCTGTCCGAACATTTTGAAATTTTCATTGGTTACGGTTTTAAAGGTCGTGTAAAAATTTCGTGAAAAAATACTGATATCTAATTGTAAAAGAAATAAGTTTTCTCCTCGCCTTTTCTTTCTTTTCGCGTCGGGACCTTTAAAAAAGCAAGAAAACAAGTTCTTATCGTTCAAGCTCTCTGAAATTTTAATCTATTCTATACTTTTTCCTATTATAAAGAGGAAAAAATTGTTTATTTGTAGGAGGTAAGCTCTGGAACTACCGAACCGATTCCAAAAGTAATGGTATCAAAATGATGGTGTTAGTCCAACTTAGAACATAGGCTATATCTTATGTCGGTGCCACTACCCCAAAGGGGGTGTAGGAGCAAAAAACGTTCTAAAAATGCGATTTTAGCGTTACTGAAGGGCCTAGAAATATGAAATTTTGAATATTAGTTACTTATAAGATATAAATCATATCTAAGTACAGTTCTTAAACAATTCGAAATTTAAAAGGGGTGAAAATGCACAAAAAGCGTTCTAAAAAACGTTCTAAAAAACGTTCTAAATGGTAGTTTCTACACAATCTCAGGAAATACCAAACCGATTTAAAAAATATTGGTGTCCAAATGAAGGTGACAACGCTTGCTCCAAGATAGGCTATGTTTTATGTCGGTGCCACTACCCCAAACGGGGTGTAGGAGAAAAAAACGTTCTAAAAATGCGATTTTAGCGTTACTGAAGGGCCTAGAAATATGAAATTTTGAATATTAGTTACTTATAAGATATAAATCATATCTAAGAACAGTTCTTAAACAATTCGAAATTTAAAAGTGGTGAAAATGCACAAAAAGCGTTCTAAAAAACGTTCAAAATGGTAGTTTCTACACAATCTCAGGAAATACGAAACCGATTTAAAAAATATTGGTGTCGAAATGATGGTGACAACGCTTGCTCCAAGATAGGCTATGTTTTATGTCGGTGTCACTACCCCAAAGGGGATGAAGGAGCAAAAAACGTTCTAAAAATGCGATTTATATGTTACTGAAGGGCCTAGAAATATGAAATTTTAAATATTAGCTAATTATTAGATATAAAGGATTTCTAAGAGCAGTTCTTAAACAATTCGAAATTTGAAAGGGGTAAAAATGCGCGAAAATCGTTCTAAAAACGTTCTAAATGGTGGTTTCTACACAATCTCAGGAAATACCAAACCGATTAAAAAAATAATGGTGTCAAAATGACGGTGACGACCCTTTCTCCAACATAGGCTATGTTTTATGTCGGTGCCACTACCCATAAGGGGGTGCAAGAGCAGAAAACGTTCTAAAAATGCGATTTTTGCGTTACCGAAGGGCCTAGAAATATGAAATTTGAAATATTAGCTACTTATTAGATATAAAGGATTTCTAAGAACAGTTCTTAAACAATTCGAAATTTGAAAGGGGTGAAAATGCGCGAAAAGCGTTCTAAAAAACGTTCTAATGGTGGTTTCAACAAATTCTCAGGAAATACCAAACCGATCTAAAAAATAATGGCGTCAAAATGATGGTGACAACTCTTGCTCCAACATAGCTGATGTTTTATGTCGGTGCCACTAATCCAAAGGGGGTGCAGGAGAAAGACGTTTACATTGCGGATTTTCCGTTACGGAAAGGCCTAGAATCGTAAAATTTGGAATGGTAGTTAGTTATAAGATATCAATTATCTTTAAGGGCATTTTCCTAAAAAAATCGAAATTTAAAAGGGGGTGAAAATGCGCAAAAAGCGTTGTAAAAAACTTTCTAAATTGCGATTTCTGTGTAATCTTAGGAAGTACTGAACCGATTTCAAATATAATGGTGTAAAAATGATGGTGACAGATCTTGCTCCAACATAGGCTATATATCTGTTTCCACTACCCCAGAGGAGATGCAGGAGCAAAATGCGCGAAAAGCGTTCTAAAAACGTTCTAAATGCCGATTTGTCGGCAATATCTCAGGAAGAATGAATCTGATTTCAAACGTAATGGTAGGAAATTGATGCTGACAGTCTCTACTCTAACATAGACGCTATTTTATGTCGGTATCACTATCACCAAGACGTTGCAGGAGCAAAAAAGCGTTCTAAATTTCGATTTTTATGATCGGTAGGGGCTAGCAACTTAAAATTAGGCAAGGTACATACTTATTAGATATAAATGATCTTTAAGAACAGTTTCGAAAAAATTGGAAATTTAAAAAGGGGTGAAAATACGCGAAAAGCGTCCTAAAAACGTTCTAAATTGCGATTTCTACTCAATCTAAGGAAATTCCAAAGCTATTTCAAAAGTAATGGTTGCAAATCAATGGTGACAGTCCCTGCTATAACATAGGTTATATTTTATGTTGCTGTCACTACCATCTGAGGGTTTCAAAAGCAAAACATGTTCTAATTTGCGTTTTTTGCACAACTGAGGGGTCTAACACTTTGAAGTATGGCATGGTATTTACTTACAAGATACAACGGCTTTCTAAGAACAGTCGAAAGAAAATTCCAAATTAAAAAAAAAATGAAGTGAGTGAAAAGCTTTATAAATTACAATTTTTGAGCAAACTTATAAATTACCAAACCGATTAAAAAAATAATGATGACAAATTTTGGTGATAGAACCTGCTCAAACATAAGCTGTATTTTATGTCTGTTCCACTACCACCAGAGGGTTGCAGGAGCTAAAAACTTTCTAAATTGCGATTTTTGTGATACTGAAAAGGCAAGAAACTTTAAATATGACATGGTAGTTACTTATAAAATATAAATGGCCTCGAAGGAACGTCGAAAATAAATTCGAATTAAAAAGGGTTGAAGCGAAGGGGAGGTGCTAAAAGCATTCTAAAAAAGTTCTAAATTACGATTCTATGCAATTTCAGGGAATATAAACCGATTATAAAAGTAATAGTTGCGAATCAATGGTAATAGTCTCTGATCCTACACAGGCTATATTTCATGCCGGTAATTCTACAACCTGTGGTTCACAGGAACAACTAACGTTCTAAAAAGGGGCTTTAAAAGCTTTTTAAATTACGTTTCTGTGGAATATTAGGAAATAACAAACCGATTTCAAAATTAATGTTGGCAAATTAATGGTGACAGTTCCTGTTTCAGCATAGCCCTTTATGTTGAGAGAGGTGGTAGGACTTGGAATTTGACATGATGGTTAATTTTAAGATGTAAGAAATGGTTTCTAAAAAATTCAAAACTTCAAATGAATACTGAAATGAGCGTATTAATTGAGCGTAAAAGTTTCAAAATATTTTCTAAATTATCATTTATTTAGTTTTATTTCATTTTATTAATTTAAGTCTCATTTCTGCCTAATGCAGTGTAATAATGATGTTTAATCAAACTGTGTTTTAAATAGTAATTTTAAAGTAATAAGTACCTTTTAATAAAAAAAAACCTTTTAATAAAATAAAATATTACCTTTTAATTAAAAAAAAATAGTTAGTACCTTTTAATAAAAATTAGACATATAAATATCACTTGGCATATTTCAAATATTACGCGAGCAAAGCCGCGGGGTTTGCTAGTAGGTTATAAATATAATTGTATCCAAGACCACTTTAAAATTTCATGAAACAATATGCATATTTTGTAGTGAAAACATGAGCCGAAGCCACGCCGAAACAGCTCGCTTTTTAGAGTTTTCATCGAAAATTTCTCAGATTTCAGTTTTTAAAAAAATGCCTCTACCTGTGCGAACGTTTCGACATTTTTGTAGGGGATTTTAAACACATGTTTTTTTTTTTTTTTTTTTTTTTTTTTTTTTTTGCTAATTGCTACTTTCGAAATGGAGCCCTGAGGGAGAGTTACCGAAATGGAGAAAAGCCAAAAGCGAAAAAGACCTTTTGGAATTATTATTGTTATTATTTTTATTTATTTATTTATGTTGAAAATTGCTAACAACAACATTTTTTCAAACTGATTGCGGCGTTTAAGACGTAAAAGCACGAAATTAAAGAATATGTCTTCCGTATCCTGAACGGTTCGGTAGTGCGGTACGCAAACGGCCAAAAATTACAACATTTGGTACTTCCCTTCTGCGTGTTGGAAAAAAAAAAAAAAAAAAAAAAAAAGGGGAACGAGAATGCAGGAGTTCGCCGCCACCGATTTACATAAAAGATCGCTTTTTTGATGAATTTTAATTTCGGCTAATTATCAGCAAATTAAAAATCTGAGCATCTTTTGCATCAGAACCTCCCTTGGGCTATAATCATCGTAATCTGCGCACGGTGGATTTTTCTAGTCATCGCCATACATGGACACGGAGCGAACTTCTCTTTAATTAGTATAGAAATCAGTCCAGTTTTTTTGTTTCACAATCAAAAATTTCAGAAAGCCCAATTTGACGCAGATCGAGCTTTTTAGTACAGCTAATTAAATGACAATACTCTCAAAACGGGACTCAAAAGTTCAATTGTCACCCTGCTCTTTACCTTCAAATCATACAACAAAATTAGTTGCTAAGTAAATTTATATATGTAACAGAATTAAAAACAGGTTGAATAATATGAATTTAATCGATAAATCACATGGGATTTATTTCCAAAGCAAGACAGTCATGAAGAACTCTAAATAATTTAATCAAAATTAAAATTAATTTTATGCACCTGTTTAACCGATGTAAATTAGGCAGCAAATATTATTGAAAATTAAAAGACGCGAAACAAATTTGAAAATAAAAATTCCGAATTCCTTTTGAGCATCTTTAACTATGTTTCGATTGCTATTCTCACATATATATTCAATGTTCAATTAAAAATCGTCTGCTTGTGAGTATTTATTTATACATGCATTTCGTTCGAACTCGGAGAAAAGCATTCCTTACCTCATTAATAATACAAAGTTTAGAGTTATTGAAGTAATCGATAATTCCGCAGAGGCTAAGGAAATACTAATATATACAAAACAGTACTTTACATTCATAATTAATGGCAGTTTTTTGAATTACCTTTAATGAAGGAGGACTTTCAATGTCGTGGAACATCTTTGTTATATCAAAGCAGAAAAATTAATTTTTTTCAGATAATTTCTGGTCTTATGTGCTTTCTTTTAATTTGTTCCATCTGCTATAAAAATCTGCACAATTTTTTCTTCTTTTTTATTACCCAGCAGCACCGACCCAATTTATTATAAATTTGCTAACTTTCCTGATTGTGATATTTGATAATTCGATCGTATGAGTTTTGTAAATGATGTTACATTATTGTTTTTGCATGATTTCTTTTTAGTAAATTTAATTTACAGAACTAATGGGTTTCATATTTATATATATACATGCACAAGGTGTCACCACTTATCGTTACCAATAGCTAATTCCTAGTAGAATCGTTCATCAAATCCGGTTACCCGATTTTACCCGAACTTGAACATAGTCGTGGTTCACGTTAAACCGATTTGACGGTAACATTTTCGGTGCAAAAAACTTTAAACGTTTTGGATTCGGATAAAACGGACATTTTAAAAGAAAGTGCTAAATTATTTTTCAGATGAAAAACCAAATATTTTTATATGAATGGTTTCATTTTTATACATAAAGTGTAAAACTGATATCAGATACAATTCTAGATTGCTTTTCCATAATTGTATTAAAATATGGATTTTTTACCCAATTTGGGTTCGGTATGACTGCCTGTCTATGTGTGTGTTCTCTTTGTACATTGTAAAAGAAAAAAAAAAAAGAAAAAAGAAATCCGTTAAAATACGGAAATTATACTGGCAAATGAGACGCCAGTACTATTTCCGTTATTTTAACGTAATTTTTTTATCGTAAATTTTGTGAAAAAATGGGTTTTTTGGGGAATTTACGGAAAAAAATTCCGTTAAAATACGGATATAGTACTGGCGTCTCGATTGGCAATACAATTTACGCATTTTAAAGGAATTTTTTTACAGTGTGTGATTGAAAAGGGCATGAAGTTATGCATAGAATCAAATCAAACTTCATATACAGTGGCTCCCAAAAAAATTCGTACTCTTACGAATTTCAATGAAACAGTGCTCTATCCTTTAATTGAAATTAATATTTCAGAATGGGTATTTAATAATAAGATCAGTGACGTGGCGTCCGGTCATCGCTGGATGCGGCGATGACCAAGCAATATTTTAAAACTCTTAATAAGCTTTTAAAACTCTACGATCCAGTTTTAGCAGAACATTTGGAGTTTATGTATAAGTGAAGGTAAGATTTAAAGTTTCTTTTTTGAACATTCAACCATTGAATTTTAGAGTTAATAATTTTTCACCACAAACTTAAATAATTGCGATGACCACCGAAAATTTTCACGCCACGCCACTGAATAAGATCTATAACTTATTCTTAACAAAACTGCGTAAAATGTTTTTCAAATATAGTAAAACATTATTTTGAACAAATCAATAATAAAAAATGCAATTTAACAAATTACAACGACCATTTGGAAAATGATTTTTTCAAAGACTAAAATTTAAGACATAAAAAATCGATCATACATTAATCATAAAATAATTGATCATACATTACGTACGCCATGGATTACATTTTTCGGTACTGTAAATTTTTAAACTTCTGCGGAGCTAGTCATTCATTACGTACGCCATGGATTAAACATTAATATTCCTGGACCAATTTTAAATGAAATTTCCTTCTTAAACTTCTAAACATCCCACAATATTACTTTTTATACCGTCGTATAGAGAAAAAAAATTTACTTTTAAATGCAATTTGTTTGAAAGATGTATCTCAATTTGTTTCTGAGTTATAAATTTTTTTGTAGTTTTTATTACTTTTTTGTCATAGTAGCAACAGAAGTAGTCATCTCTGTTGAAAGTAAAGGGAAAATACAGATTACTGTATAGACCAATCAGAAAACGAATAAAGTTCGGATACAACCAATAAAACGCTTCAGATATGCTTTTGATTTTCTACCCTGACAGAGGACAATAACCATTTTTCCAAATGGTTAAAAATAGCTAAAAAGTTACCTCACGAAAGTCTTCGTGAGCTTTAAAAAAATCTCACATATTAGCAAATATTGTAATATTTCGTTAGATTAGTACTTACAAGGGAACCATTTTTGGTTCTGCTCGCACCTAACATTGAGACCTGGTGCATTTTAAAGTCCTATATTACGAAGTTTGAGAATCGATAATTTTTTCCTGTTAAAATAATATTTCTTGATTCTACAGCAGCATAACTTTCTGAAAATGCAATTTTCGAGACCACTTATCGGACTATTAACATTGAAGTTTTTTAAAGAAAAGCATTTAAAAATAAAAATTAATTAATAATAAGTATAAAATATTGAAAAAAGTTTAAAAATTCCTTCAAAAACCCACGAATTTGATTTTGAAAAATTGCAATAATATATTCCCATTTTTTGCGGGGAAAAAGTTGGCGGGTTTTTTTCGAAAGTAGAGCTTTCCGACAATTCTAGCCAAATGTCATAGCTGTTTGTCTTGCTTGAGGACTGGTTTGGACTTCAGTAGAAATTGTAATGTCCGACCTAATTAGCCACAGTAAATTTTCTAAACTGTGCAAAAATATTAATTTACTTTATGATTATTTTTAACAAAGGGCCATTTAATACAGCAACATTTCATTCTAAACATTCGAAACTTTATTCGACTCGTTTCCAAAAGAAAATAGTTTGTTTATTTTGTATTTCACTAAAAAATATTTTTCAATGATCTTGAAAGCTTTTATAGAAATATATTTACTATTTAGGGTAACTCTAAGATAGATGGCCATAGAGGAGAGATGGTCAATCTAAATATTTCCAAAACTTGATCGTAGATTGCAACATAAACTTTGTTCGTAGGAAATGGTTCAACGAGTTCATTCATTACGACGTGCAGTTGTGTTTTTCGATTATAAAAAGTATGTGTAATTTTAATGTTTATTTAATTTAGTGGTTGAATATTTTCTTTTTGACTTGGGTATCTGAATGTTTTGCAGTACATATGTTATATATTTTTTTACTATATGGACTTTTACGGCACTTATATAACGTAATCTTTACTTCCAAGCCTAAAACAAAGACGTACAATCACTATTGGTGCTTTAAATTGGGGTACCATCAGTCCTTCAATTTCAGGAGAGATGGCCACATGAAATCGAGGAGAGATGGCCACCTTTAATCAATATTTCAAAATTATACGGGGTGATAATTGTAACTAAATATAATGAAATATAAAATAAATATATAACGCGTATGTTTATAATTGCTATATTAATTGATATAATTGTTTACATTTTAACTAATATAAATATTTCAATAATAATAATAATATAATAAGACCTAACGATGCATTTGTTTCAGAAAATACTGAAAAACATCGGAAACTTTCATCCCAGAAACTGATAAAGTTGATAAATAAACTAAATTAACGCAATAAACCTAATCTTAACGCGAGAAATAAAAACAAAAAAACAAGTGGGTAAGTGTGATAACAGATCGCACAGAGAGTTTCGTTTAATATTTCTTTCAAAACACTTTATCCTTTTGAAAAATCTGTTAGTTCCACATTTCGCAACCAGGGGCGCACTCTATTCTATAAACAAACCTCTATCCGAACGAAACTCCGTTTTACATACTATCCGTAGATATATTAGTCGAGGGGATTGGGCCCATAGCACACGAGATAAGTAGGCGTCCCTGGCGGTAAAAAGTGTAACTAAAATATGTAAGGCTATGGTGCATAATATGAAAGAATGGTCAAAGGGGTGTCGACAAAAGTTGGAAAGGTGCTCCCCGGTGAAAAGGGCGGAGGTTAGAAAAATTGCTTAAAATTTTATGATTTTTAAAATTTTATGATTATAAAAGTTTATGATTTGTCGTGCGGTCTAGGGTATTCAGCTATACGTATGTAAAAATTCATGTCTCCAACTTAATTAGGGGCCCCACCAGTGGCCGAGAGGTTCTGCCCTCGAAGCTGGTAGACGGGAGGTGCTGGGTTCGATCCCAATCGCGCCCGTCGGCCTAATCGTTTGGAGTTTTGGTGGTTTTCTTCGAACCTTGGATTTTCCAAGCGTAAATACGGGTTAGGTTCCCTTAGAAAGACCCCCACGGAGGGCACTTCCCCCCTTAGGGCCTATATCCCTCGTGTTGATAATTGGCCGTCATAAACAAAACCAAAACCAACTTAATTAGGGTCTCTCTTAGAAAGAATTGCTTAAAATACATATGTGGTAGCTCAAAGGGTTAAACGTAAAACTTTTTCAAGATTTTATGATTTGTCGCCTGGCCTCAGATGTTCTGCTATAAGTATGCAAAATTTAAAATCTCCAATTTAATAAAGGGCACAGTTAGAAAGAATTGTTTAATACACGCATGTAAAGGGGTTAAATGTACGCCCAAGGGGTTAAATGTACGACTTTTTCAAAATGTTATAATTTGTCGCATGATGGTGTTCAGCTATAAGTATGCAAAATTTTACGCCTTCAACTTAAATAGGGCCTCACTTAGAAAGAATTGTTTAAAATACACATGTGGGAGCCCAAAGGGTTAAATGAACGACTTTTTTAAAAATTTATGCCCCAAAGGGTTAAATTTACAACTTTTTCAAAATTTTATCAATTGTCGTTTGATGTGAGGTGTTCAGCTATAAGTATGCAAAATTTCACTCCTCCAACCTAATTAAGGGCTCACTTAGAAAGCATTGTTTAAAATACAAATATGGGAGCCCAAAGGGTTAAATGTACGACTTTTTGAAAATTTTATAGTTTGTCGTTTGGTGTGAGATGTTCAGCTATAAGTATGCAAAATTTCACGCCTCCAACCTAAATAGGGGCTCACTTAGAAAGAATTGTTTAAAATACACATGTGGGACCCCAAAGGGTTAAATGTACGACTTTTTGAAAATTTTATCATTTGTCGTTTGATGTGAGGTGTTCAGATATAAGTATGCAAAATTTCACTCCTCCAACCTAATTAGGGGCTCACTTAGAAAGCATTGTTTAAAATACAAATGTGGGAGCCCAAAGGGTTAAATGTACGACTTTTTGAAAATTTTATAGTTTGTCGTTTTATGTGAGGTGTTCAGCTATAAGTATGCAAAATTTCACTCTTCCAACCTAATTAGGGGTTCACTGAGAAAGGATAGTTTAAAATACACATGTGAGACCCCAAAGGGTTAAATTTACAACTTTTTCAAAATTTTATGATTTGTCGTTTGATGTGAGGTGTTCAGCTATAAGTATGCAAAATTTCACGCCTCCAACTTAATTAGAAGCTCACATAGAAAGAATTGTTTAAAATACACATGTAGGAGCCCAAAAGGTTAAATGTACAACTTTTTCAAAATTTTATGATTTGTCGTTTGATCTGAGATGTCCAGCTATAAGTATGCAAAATTTCAAGTCTCCAACATATATAGTTTCTGAGAACGGGCTCTGTGACAGACAGACAGACGGACAGACAGAGGAGCGAGACGAATAGGGTTTCGTCAGATGAACGAAACCCTAAAAACAACACTTCTAGCAGTGAAGAAAATGAAATACATTTAAAATTATCAGATTTTACAGATTCCGAGTGAATAGGATTGGATTAGGATCACTATGTTGGTTGTGCAGAACAATATAATATCACAACCAAAAAGGATGTCTTTATATAATGCATAAGGTACATTAAGTAGTTCCATGAAACGTGTACAAATTATCAAGACCTTTGCCAAAAATATGGTAAGATTTTACGAAAAGTGAAGTATTGAAATTATACTTCAAATTTGTTTATTCGAGTTTTATTCACTCATTTTCCACCATATAACTGCATCTTTACAAATTGCTATATACCGGGTGTCCCAAAAAGGACTGACTGATTTTAAAATTCAATAACTTGCAAACGGTGACAGATATTAATAAAATTCTTGCAGGAGGGTTATGCATAAGGTCAAAAGTTTTATTACAGTGATTTTCAATTTTAGTTCGATTTACAAACAATAGATGGCGCTGTAAGCAATAGTCGCTAAATACAGGCTCGATTTTTTGTCCTTTATCTTGTTCCATGCAGAAAAAGGAGATGGAAATGTATTATCCGGGCCACGAAGTACCAAAAATCGAGCCTGAATTTAGCGACTATTGCTTGCAGCGCCATCTATTGTTTGTAAATCGAACTAAAATTGAAAATCACTGTAATAAAACTTTTGACCTTATGCATAACCCTCCTGCAAGAATTTTTTTAATATCTGTCACCGTTTGCAAGTTATTGAATTTTAAAATCAGTCAGTCCTTTTTGGGACACCCGGTATTTTTCGTGATTAATTAATATGAAATGTGTTATTTTTTTGCTATTTAACATCACTTTTTCTTTCTTGAATTGGATGGTCAACTCTCCTCGGCTTTAAGGAAAGATGACCATCTGCCATTTTAATTTCAATTTTATTTCACATATTTTTTTCTCACTATTTAATTATTTTTTCCCCAAAATATTATGAGTATATGTATAAGAATTTTAAATATGCATAAATATTTCTTGTATTTGCCTTCTAAGAATTTTTATTTCATTCTTTAAAAACTATGGCCATCAATCCTAGAGTTACCCTATGTATTTATCGTCTGCATAGAAAATAAAAGAAAAAACCTAATTTTGTTTCTTATGCTATCAATTATCAAACAAATCGCAATCTGATATAATCCTAACGTACTGTACTGCCCATTTACTCCAAGGATAAAGCTAGCGCTATATTTGGCGACTTAACTAACTTTTGGCGTGAAATAAACAAATAAAAATGTAACAATAAAAAATTAAAAGTATAAAATGTATGCAAAACATGATTTTAACGGAGAAATTTTATCGGTTCCCTAACTTTTATGTATAGGGCTACAAAATGCACCAAGTCTCAATGCTAGGTGCATTCAGCACGAAAAGTGGTTCCCTTGTTAGTAGGATATCCATTAGCATCCACTACAGCTTTTAAACTTCTGGGTATGGATTTATTTATTTTATTTATTTTTTTTTTGTAATTTCTGCATCATTGTAGACCATTCATCGATCATTACTCTTTTTAGTTCTCTTCTCGTTTTACGCGCCTCTCGTGGTCGCGCACTCTAACCTCCAGTTCTCTCCAAATATGCTCTATTGGGTTTAAATCCGGCGACTGAGTAGGTGTTTTCAGAACTTGTGGACATTTATTGAGACACCAGAGGAGAATATTGACAGCCGTATACTTAGGATCATTATCTTGATAAAAAAACAAAGTTGTTTCCAATACCCAAATTTTGGGCTGATAATTCTAAATTGTCTTTTAAAATATTTAAACAAAGATCATGATTCATTATGTCATCAATAAATACCAAATTATCTAGTCCTGATGCTGCCATGCACCCCCACATAAGGATACCTCCGCCGCCATGCTTAACACTATCCCAACTAAGTTCACTCCCGAATAGCGGACGCCTCTATTTAACGGACAGTTTTGTAATCCCAAATCCCAAAACCTAAATTTTTGTATGTTTAACCTCTGAATAACGGACATTCCGAATAGCGGACAGTAATTTTGGTGATAAAGGATGAAAAATTATTTTTTAACGAGAAAAAAAAAATGGAAAAAAAGTAAAAAGCCTCTAAATTTATCAGGGCAATGTGTCACAAATTTTGTGATCACAGATAAATGCAAGGGGTGGGCTGGGGAAAATCCCCCACCCCCTCTCACGTCCAGTGTTGAATTCATGGGGTAGCCCGGGAGGAACATCCCACCGGAGCATTGAAATGCCCCCCCCCCCCCCCCCCCCGAAGAAAAAAAAATCTATTTGAGTAGGGCTTGTTCGTAAAATTCAAAAAGTAATTAACTGGATTGCATCATTGCATAACATAGAAGAGAGAAATCAGAGATGTCACATGGCGTCATATAATCTGAGCAAAAGAAAAATAATCGCTGAAAACCTAACATACGATTTTATTTATTTAATTTTACCCTTTTATAAAACAAAGAAAAGAGTAGCTGAAAATTTCATTAATATTGATGATGAGTTACCTACTGAAAAAAGAATCAGTTGATGTATGCGATTATATTCCTTCAGAATTTTCGACAAAAGCTGACTGAAAAGCTGAGCTTAGTGATGATGAAGCAGACCTGAGGCTGGAGAAGCTTTTCCTGAAGTATCGGGAATTTCCAAGAAGTGGCAAAGTACATTGAGTAGTTACACAATTTTTTTGTAAAAAAAAGATGACGCAGAAGGATTAAAACTACTGAAAGAGCTAAAACTTCACATTGAAAAAGTAATTACAATTATCTTTTAAAATGAGGACACGTAATCGCAAACAAAAGTAAACTTTTGTAACAGATTTTTTTCGTAAGAATGTAATAAATAGTGGATAAAGGTATGCATAATTTTATTGCAGTTTTATTGCTTAAAAAATAATTTTAATTTCTTATTAATCATATAGTAGTGGTTTTAGGACATATAAAAGTCAATTAATGAGACATTAAACATTTCTTAGCAATTTTTGAAACTCTGAGGTTTTCCCAATAGCAGACACCTCCAAATAGCGGACAGTTTCCGCGCCCCCGAGGTGTCCGTTATTTAGAGGTTTTACTGTATATGCCCATCGAAACCAAAAATGTTAAATTTACTTTCATCTGCAAATGATACAATTCATTACGATTCGGGTTTATTTATTTTTCGATTTTTAATTTAAGGATTTTGCGAAGGAAAGCCTAAGCTTTCCGTTTTACGCACTGACAAAACAAGTGGGTAAGTGTGATCATAGATCGCACAGAGGGTTTCGATTAATATTCCTTTCAAAACACTTTATACTTTTTCAAAATCCGTTAGTTCCGCATTCCGCAACCAGGGAGCGCCCTCTATTCTAAACAAACCTCTATCCGAACGAAACTCCGTTTTGCAACCTATCTGTAGATATATTCGTTGAGGGAATCAGATTCATAGCACCCGAGATAGGTAGACGCCCCTTGGCGGTAAAAAGTGGAACTAAAATATCTAAGTTTATAGTGCATAATATGAAAGAGTGGTCAAAGTGGTGTCGGCAAAAGTTAGAAAAGTGCCCCCCCCCCGGGTGAAAAGGGGAGAAGAGGATAAAAAATTGCTTAAAATACACAAGTTAGAGCCCGGAGGGTAATTAATATAAGACTTTTTGAAAATTTTATGATTTTTCGAGTGATCGCAAGTGCTCTGCTATAGGTATGCAAAATTACAAGTCTCCAACGTAATTAGGGGCTGAGTCAGAAAGATTGCTTAAAATACACAAGTTAGAGCCCGGAGGGGTAAATAATATAAGGCTTTTTGAAAATTTTATGATTTTTCGTGTGATCGAAAGTGCTCTGCTATAAGTATGCAAAATTTCATGTTTCCAACTTAATTAGGACCTGAGTTCGAAACTTTGTTTAAAATACACAAGTTAGAGATAAGGGGTAAATACAAGACTTTTTGAAATTTTTATGATTTGTCATGTGATCGCAAGTGTCCAGCTATAAGTATGCAAAATTTCAAACCTCGAACTTAATTAGCGGGCTGGGTTAGAAAAATTGCTTAAAATACACAAGTCAGAGACCGGAGAGGTATATATAAGACTTTTTGAAATTTTTATGATTTGTCGTGTGATCGAAAGTGTTTAGCTATAAGTATGCAAAATTTCAAGTCTTCAACTTAATTTGGGGCTGAGTTAGAAAAAAAGCTTAAAATACACAAGTTACAGCCCAGAGGGTTAAATATAACACTTTTTCGAAATTTTATGATTTGTCGTGTGATCGCAAGTGTTTAGCAATAATTTTGAAAAATTTCAAGTCTTCAACATAATTAGGGGCTCAGTTAGAAAAAAAAGCTTAAAATACGGAAGTTAGAGCCCAGAGGGTTAAATATAAGATTTTTTTCAAAATTTTATGACTTGTCGTTTGATGTGAGGTGTTCAGCTATAAGTATGCAAAATTTCAAGTCTCTAACATATATAGTTTCTGAGAACGGGCACTGTGACGGACAGACAGACAGACAAAGGAGCGAGACGAATAGGGTTTCGTCAGATGAACGAAACCCTAAAAAGACGCGCAGAACGACTATTTAATTCAGCTGATCTGGGCACTCATCGAACAGTTTCAGGTGAAATTGAACTAAAAAATTTGTCCTTAAATTCTGTAGCAACTTTTAGAGTACTTAAACGTGGATCTTTCACAATTTTTCTAATTATAAATCTCTAATCACGTTGTGTTATCTTTGATGAACGACCTTTCCTTACCTTGTTTTCAATCCGATTTTCTTCTTTAAAGCGTTTTATCACATACTTCACCGTAGAATGGGATAAATTAACTTAATTTAGCAATATTCACTCGAAATAAAAAAGAGTGACTTCACGCCGGAGGAGTGAATAGTCACTCTATCGCAGAGTCAAAATATGCCCAACCTCTTTAGAGTGACTATTCACTCTGAGCAAAAGTGAAATTTTTGACTCTCTGAAAGAGTGAATAGTCACTCCTGGAAAGTGAATATTCACTCTAAACAGGGGTGGATAATCACTCTTTCGGAGGAGTGACTATTCACTCTTGTTAAAGGAGTGCGGTTTTTCACTCCTGGTTGGAGTGAATAGTCACTCTTTCATAGGAGTGAATGTTGATTTTTTATGTAATCAGTTCTTTTTTCTTTTGCTTTTATGGTAATTTTAAAAGAATCACATCTTTTATGGCATGCAATGAAAATAGATACAAGCGTGGTAAACATTGGAATAAAATACTTTATTAGCAATATTTATTTAATTCATAGTTTGTAACGCTAATTGAACTTTTAAGGAAAAATTCAGTTAAAGTTATATACGAATTTAAATTAGATTTCTGACAGAAATAAACTAAAATATTTTATTCCAATCTTATCCTTCGTGTTTGCTTTACTGCATGCCCTATAAAGATATTACTTTTAGTTTTATTAATAACTTTTTAATAGGTGGATGTTATATGTTTAACAATGTTTGATTTGATTTTAATTTTGGTTTTAAATATAAAACCGTAACTTTTTCCTGAAATTATTGCTATTTTTGCAAAGTCCTGTTGCTCTAAAATATTTAACATTTTTCCATTTAAAAGCAATGCTTATAAACTCACTTCTTTTTAAAATAAGTTCTAAGCATGATTTAAATGTTAAGAATGTGTAATTTTTTTTTATCCGCTGTGATTTGCTTTTGGTTTATTTAATATGAACATGGAGTCTAAATTTTGACTTCTCTAGAATATGTATATATTTTTCTTTTAAACATATTCCTTAACTTAATCATGATTTCTAATTTTTGTCCGTTATTGCAGAAAACTGGAATTAATACAATACGTATTATTGAAAAGACACGATAAGCCATATTTAATTTAAATTTTTTATTCGTGTAGATATTGTATTTTGTGACTATGAGCAAAATAGATTTTATATGTTTTATAGGAAAAGATTGACCTCGGAAATAGAAAAAAAGCAAACTTAAAAATAAAGTAAATAACTGCATTAGAAATATTCCTTTTGTTTGAAAAAATTTTAATGTAAAAAAGTAGTTATTAATCTCTTTAAAAAATATTCAGTCCAGTATTATGTAAGTAAATATTAACATTTTTAAAATATACTAAAGAAGTCTTATCCATAAACTTCAAAACAGGCATAAAAAAACATTTTATTCCAATGCTTAAATATCATGTTTTATTGTTTAGCGCCAAAAATTACTTGTATCAAAAACGTAGAAAATGTTTTTATAATAGAAGGAAATTTAATAACTGATGCAGAATATCTATGATTAAAATTTTTTACATTACTCGGTCTCGAAATTTTAAAATCATAACCCGCAGAAAAATGTTTAGATACAATTAAAAAAAATATATATACAGTAAAACCTCCCTAAACTGTCCACGTACCGTTCCAATAAAAATTGGTCGCTCCGAGAGGTGGTCTCTTAATGAATTTCATGTTTAAATCTAGATTTTAATTGTTGAAAAATGGTAACAATGTTACTAAAACTTATTTTTCACATTAGGAAAAAATATAAAAAATTAAGTATCAAAATAAAAGTTAATTAAGTTAATTACTGCAGAGTTTTAAAAATGAATACATTGAGCTTTGATTTAATTTTACAGTTTTATATTTTATAATTTTTATTTCCAAGTCCTTTCGAAGTTCAGTAAATAAATGCATTTTTTTGAGGACGGGAACAAATAATGACGATTTCATTACTTTATTTATTTGTTTGAGAGTTTTCGACGGAACAGGGCAGAGATGTTTATTGACCGCCATTCTTAATTTGTAATCAGAGTTAAATTCATTGCCTAAAAAGGAACAAATGGGTATAAACACTTAAAAATTATCGGGATAAAAAAAAAATAAACTTAGTTTAGAAGTTTGATGAATAATGCACTCTCTGGAATTATTTTTCTAATAAAACCTTCTTCAAACGACCAGGAAAACACAAAATTTATTTCCTTTTCTTCAAAGAAATCGGTCTCTCATGGAGGGAGCTCAACTGGGATGGTCTCTGAATGGAGGTAAAATTAGTATTGAGTCTATGGAAATAAATTTCGTTCCATGAAAAAATGGTCGTTCAAGGAGGTGGTCGCCTAATAGAGTTGGTCGCACAGGGAGGTTTCACTGTACCAACCTTTTCGTAGTATCATAAACATCAAATATCATATTTAACTCCGAAAGAATAATAAATATTCTTAACTGTATATAATCCGAAATCCGAGTAGGTAATAAACAAAAAAAAACAAAAAAAAACAACAAAAAAAAACCCCTCATACAACGGCAAATTAATGTTTTCGAATGTGTCTGCTATACGAATTGAGAGAAAATCCAGATATCTTCTCTTATAAGTGATATCACCGTTTCAAACGAAAGAGATAAAACTTTTTTGTTTTGGCCGTTGGCGAAAGTAACATAATTTGCAACATAGCATTGAAAAGGAAGAATAAAATATTTACATTCATTTTTTTTTATTCACATTTCCCGAACTAATGAAGTTTTTATTATTTTTTTTGCTAAGCATTGTGTGTATTAGAGGTCTGCACGGGACGAAATATCCAAAGGCCCGGCCCGACTCATAGAAAAAAATTCGGCCCGGACCGGTAAAAAAACTTAAAAGTTCGGTTTCGGGCCCGGCCGGGAAAAAAAGTTAAAATCTCGGCCCGAATGAATTTCAACAAAGCATCGATTTTTTATTTTTTGAAGTGTTAAAAATCTGGAAAATGCTATACAGTAAGACGGAATTGCATAGAAAAGAAAAGAAAAATGCGTTATAGACAAGTTCCCTTCTTAACGAGTGTGAACGTATTATATATTCTTTTTTTATGCATTAGTATATTAATTATGCATGAATCAATACGTTAGTGTGTTTAAAACTGGGTTCCATCATACGCAGGTTCTTTTTCACACGCTCTACTATGTTTTAATTTAGCTATATTTTAATAAACGCAGAAATCGAGTGTTCTTTAAAAAGAATAAATTTTAATGTTTAAGTGTAAAATAATGGCGATTTAAAAATCTATGCATTTTTTGCAAAAATATTTGAGCCAGACCTAATTTTACTGACCTTTGAATAGACCAGGCCACGCTGAGACAATGATTTTCATAAGGGCTGGGTGAAAATTAGGACTGAAAATTTTGGGCCGTGAAGACTCGGAATGAACTACTCCCCGCTTTGTACAGAAAAAATAAGTTAGGCACGGTCCGGCCCGAGCCTTCAGAAAAAAGTGTGGCCCTGGCCCGGGCCCGGCCCGAGTTCCGCGAGTGAAAATCGGCCCGAACCGGCCCGTGCAGATCTCTAGTGCGTATTCAATTGTTAAAAGAATTATATTTCAAACCGCTACATGAAGAAATATAACAGACAATCACTTTCGAACACTCCAACGATCAATCTTTTTCCATACAACTATTTAGCTAATAATCTTAATATTCCACATATCTACACGGATAAATGCTTAAAATTAAATAAGACTTACCTTTATTTTATGTATTCCATAAAGAATAATTTTATTGGTATCCTAATCTGTTAATCCTAAGATGGCGGACGAAAAAGTGATAATTTTTCTTATCTTTTAAGGGTGTCGTCGACTTGCTGCTCTGATTGGTTAATAAGCAATGCACACGTAAGTCACACTTTACATTTCACTCCTTTCTAGAGAGTGGAAAATTCCACTCTTTAAGGAGTGTATTTTTATAAAATTTACTCCAAAAAGAGTAAAAATGCCTGTCACTATTTCAAAGAGTGAACTTTTCACTCCTCCCAATTTTTAGAGTGTTCCGAACTGATTTACCTTACTATCATGAAAGATAATCAATTTTCGAATGCTGTTACTTGTCTCTTTACGACTACGAGCCACTTTTAAATAATAAATGGAATATTACGGAGAAAGCAAGCAAAAATTAAAATCAAACGATTTTTTAAATATCACCACAATGCAAAAATAAAAATATCGCGACAGACGATAATTTTAATTATGAATTTATCCGAAAATGTTTCAGTGTACCAAGTCTTTTGTGGCGCGTTCTTTCCCTGACTCCTTCCGTTTTCATTTTTATATAAAAAGAAAATCAGTCAATGTATTTTTTTATGTTGGGTGTTATTTAAAATAACATAGAGAAGATGTATAAAAAAATATTGAACTTCATATTCGAATTCAATTCCAGGGTACTTCCTTTTTATTTCAAATTTTTAATGAGTAAAAAAACTTTTGTGAGCCACTGTATATGCTTTTGAGTATGGCCAGCAGCTCTAGGTTAAAAATGGGAATATTCTCCCGGAAGGGACCTCTGTGATAGCTATTTTTATGCGATTTTCCTTACGAATCATCAGAAAGTATACGAAGTAATGTATAGAATAGAACTAAACCTCATATGTATGTTTTTGACTATGTCCGTCAGGTCCCAGTTGAAATTGGAGATATTCCCCGGAAGGAAGCGCTGTGATAGCCATTTTAGTTGTGTTGGTGTTGTAAATCAGCTGCTCGTGCAGCGAAGGGGCTTCGTATCCGGCGTTTCGTAAGCGACTGACGACAACAGAATGACGAAAATATTGACCTTATTGAAAAATATGATCAAGAATAACTGGTATTTACTCGATTAATAAAATGAAGCATAATTTAACCCTTCTGCACGAATTTTTCTATCTTTATGAAAACAATTATTTGCCATCTATATATCGCCCCAATAATGGGAAAAATAGTAAAAAATTTTTAATAAAAAATTTTCAGCTAAAATTTTATATTTTATGGTGCCAAACATACAAAATTACGGTTTTAAAATATTATATTGCAATATTTTGCATATAAATGGACTTAAATTAATCAATTTTATCTGTCTAACACTCTGCATCTTCTTTTATATTATTGTTTTTCAATATTCAGTAAAAATAATGAAAGCAAATTTTACCGTTAATAGTTTGATCGAAATTTCTTTTGTTTCCGAAGAACAAATCCTAATTTATTGTCTAGTGAATACATCTAACACGGACAAATTAAGTATTATTCCATACTTTGGATTATTCCTGATCAGGGACAGCGATCATGCCCGCTAAATTCATGGCACATAATTAATAACGTAATGTTTTTACACTGTAAAAAAAAATCTGTAGTTCTACAGATGTAAAGTTACATGCTTACTAAACTTTCACCTGTAACTGTACGAAAAAAGCTGCAAATCTACAAAACTAGTTTTTGTAAAGCTACAAAAATCTGTAACTTTACAAATGAATCTGCTAAAATTTCAGTAATCTTACTAAACTTTTATTTGTAACCCTGGCTGCAGTTACATGAAAAGTTCTCGGAATCCCAGTTTCCAAAAAAATTCTTAGTAACCTTACAGATTTTCTGATTTTCGGCGCAAAAGTGTGTCTGTTACATGAAATTTTGTTGTTGCCGTTACACGAAAAGTTCTAGGAATCCCAGTTTCCTAGAAAAACTTTAGTAACTTCACAGAATTTTTTTTACAGTGTAGGTATGTGCCAAATATGGCACACGGTGCAGTGAAGGGTTAAGAGGAAAATCAAAGTCGGTGCAGTTGTGTTTTGCTCTAGATGCTCGTGCAGCGACGCATACTTCGACATCTTGTTTGTTTCTGAAATGCATATTTCATGTGATGACACATAATTATGTAGTGTGATGATGTGTAAAACGCATAATTGATGTAAGAAGATGTGAGCGATGCAGAGTGTGTCACTTAATATAATGTCGGATAACTGGAAATGTACTGTAAACAGAAAATACATATGTATTTTCGAGTTCTATTTATTCTAACAGATTAAATAAAGTAGAACCTCTTTTATCCGAAACTCTCGATTAACCGAAATCTATTTTTAAAGCTTTATTTTTTTTTTTTTTTACTATCACATTCCCTGTTTGCAAAATCCATTTTGAAAGCATTTTGTGTGTGTGTGTGTGTGTGTTCAAGCTGTCCTTTCCGAACTACGAGTACATATAAATATTTTCGATCCCCTTTCTTAGAGTTCCATTGAATTTAACTTGAGTTCCCGAAAGCTGCGAAGTGGAACGGAGAAAACGGTCAAATTAGCAATTCTGAAGCTTTTGCAAAAGGTTTGGCATGGCTGGAGCAGCAGAAAGACTGTGATACTGGTGAACTAATACTATTAAAAAACTCCGTGATAAAGCTTCAAAGCAAAGGCAGTCGAAACTGCAACAAACAAAACATGTTTTCAAACCCTTGTGATATATGTAAAAGGTGTTTAATTTCAAAATTAAAATTCGGGTAATTTATTCTTGATTCTATTTTGTTATTGCTTTATTTTTATTAAGCACTTGTTACCATAATACGAAATGTTGCATATATTTCTCCTTGATCTTCAAATGGAAGCATTCTTGATTATCCGAAAATTTCGATTTCCCAAAAGAGGGTCGGTCCCAATTATTACGGATAATCGAGGTTCTACTGTATTGTGAAAAACTTTTGGATAAAAAAATATACGTTACGCGAATATGCGAGAAAGTATTAATGGGTAACTTGCAGATTCTTTAGCTACAAAAACTTTAAAACATGCAGTCGCATTTCGTTCGTCCCAAAGGGCAGTTTGGAAACGGATAGGTATACTTTTTTTTTTCTGATCACTGTCTGGTATTTTTCAGCTTGGAAGTGAAATAATACGTATGCTCAGATTGTGCGATGCTACTCTGACATCTTTTTTTGTTCGAGTAGATTTCTCAAACACTCGTTGTTTATGTGTTTCTAAAGAGAACGTCGGAACAACATCCTGAAGGCAACGCATTTTGAGCGATCTTCATTCATCAAAAGAAAAGATATTCAGAGAAAGGGATTTTTTTTCCCCCAAGCAGACGATAAAGACGCATCAATATTTATGCAGAATATATTGTTAAGCGCTATGTTCTATTTATTTAAAGTAATTTATTGAATGTTATTATTCACAACGAAGTTTTTTTAAACATTTAATATAAAAAAACAAGTTGGAAATTTCTCGTCAAACGTGGCAAATGAGATGCATTCGTAATATTAGTTTTATAAATATTTTTTGCACCACATATTGTACTGAATGTGTATTTTAATGCCCTTCATAAGTGTATATAAATTTCATTCTGTTCGAAAGGCTGTAACATCATTAAAATGCACTTGGAATATTTTTTTCCCATTGGCCGTAATGTAACGGAAAACTTTTGACTGTCCCTGTAATTAAAATATGTATCGAATTTCATAAAATTTTAAATGACTCGACAGAATTTTGCAACAATTATATATTTAAAATTTCATTCTGCTCGAAAGGCTGTAACATCATTAAAATGCACTTGCTATAATTTTTTCCCATTGGCCGTAATGTAACGGAAAACTTTTGACTGTCCCTGTTACATCCGATTTTCATAAAATTTGAAATGACTCGACAGAATTTTGCAACTATTATATATTTAAAATTTTATTCTGTTCGAAAGGCTGTAACATCATTAAAATGCACTAGCTATAATTTTTTCCCATTGGCCGTAATGTAACGGAAAACTTTTGACTGTCCCTGTTACATCCGATTTTCATAAAATTTGAAATGACTCGACAGAATTTTGGAACAATTATATATTTAAAATTTCATTCTGTTCGAAAGGCTGTAACATCATTAAAATGCACTTGCTATAATTTTTTCCCATTGGCCGTAATGTAACGGAAAACTTTTGACTGTCCCTGTTACATCCGATTTTCATAAAATTTGAAATGACTCGACAGAATTTTGCAACAATTATATAATTAAAATTTCCGACCATTCGATTGGGTAGTTTTTGCTCGGTTATATGCGGACAGATGGACAGACAGACCTAACGACGACTATAGGTGCTACGTATTTATATAATTACGAACGCACCTAATAAGGCAATGTTACCGATTAGTGGTTGCCAGGTGTCCCGCGTAAATCGGAGCTCCAAATGCTCTGGACACCAGTATTTTAAAGTAATTTTCTTCGCCTTATCTAATGGCAAAATTATCTGCGATTAGAGGTAGCGAAATAAACTGTAAGAAATTAGTGGTGTCCCGAACATTTAGAGCCCTAAGTTACTCGTAACACCTGGCAATATTAATTACAGACCAGGGATAGGTTGGAAAATATGTATTGAGGTAACGATACACTTCTTGTTAAGTCCTCGTGTTTGCTTAATATGCACTGTAAAAAAACAAAAAAAAATGTTTCTTAATCAAAGATGATATAACATAAACTACGGAAAATATACAGTAACGTCTTCCGAGTTACCCACCTTTTCGAAAAGCGTTCTTTATCTTCAGAAACCTCAGAAATTACATATTTTCGAGATTTAGCGGTCGACTGGTAGGTTTACCATTATACTAAAACCACTCAGAAAGTTTCCGAGAATCAGTTTCAGCAAAAGAAACTTTGTGTTTAGACACGCTTCCTTAAATCTCAAAAGTATTTAACTTCGTGGCTTTTGTTTCAAAATTACAGTCAGCTTATTTAATATGTGTCATTTCCAAGTCCCTTATTGCTGAAATATGTATTCAATAATTTAACTTTGCATAATAAGTTATAAAGAACGTTTAGGGTTGCTTTTAAATTAAGTACCCCATAAACTGTCAGTTGTTATATTTTATCTCTAAAATAGAATAAGAGTTAAAAACGTCATTATCGTGTTCATTATCAAAGTGTATTGGGATTTATGATTTCAGCGACATATAGTAAAGATAATTTTAGACATTTCGAGAAATTCATTCTTAACAAAAATTCCCATTTTTTAATAAATATCGCAATTTGAACTAAAAATAAGGAATTAAGATAATCGAATTTAATCCTTTTTTCAAAGCCAAAATACCTCTTTTTATGAGAATGTCTATCTTTTGCGTATTTTCCTTTAAAAATAAGATTCTTTAACTAATTTTCTCTATGCGTTCCATCCGCTTTTATCAGAAAATATCTCGATTTTATAACGATGGCGACGTGATAAAAACACAGGAAATATCTTAAAGTAACTTTTCAACAAATTCGTTTTAATCGAAACGCATTGAACGTTTTCACCATATTTGCTAATACACGGAAGTTACCGAAAACGTCCTTGGCCATTAAATAAAAAAAAAGGTAAAAGAACTTTATTCCTGAATAAAAATATACATAAAAATGTAAAAATCTGACTATCTTGCATCTACTATACTTGAAATGGAAAGAAGCACAGTTGTTTATATTTTCATTAAGTATTTCTCAATTTTACGTTGAGGCATTTAATTCCGCCTTTTTAATTCTTTTTTGTTCAATTTTTTTCGGGGTGGGGTGGGGTGGGGGTAAACTTGTTATTAAATGTTCTTAACATCAGAAAGAAAATAAATTAAAGTTTCTTTCGATTTTTCTCCCATATTAAATCTTAAACTTTGAAAAAGACCGAACTGTCACGTAAACATTTTATGTATTCTGAACTTAGATCCTTTGTGTTTTAAGTGCTGCATTAACCCGGGGGAAGTCGCGCATAAACAGTGTATGAACGGTTTTCGGTTTGTCACCAATAAGTTTAAATAATAATCGTCACCTTATTTTGTGAGAGACAATTGCTACAAATTATGCGATAAAGTAAGTTGAAAAATAGTGGTGAGAATTGTAAAAACCGTACGCACCCGAGGTATGTCATACCCCACGCGCTTCCTCCCGGGTTACGGATGCCAACTCATTTAATAATTGCTTTCATTATTTATTGTATTTGTTTTTATTTATTTTTTTATACATGGGTCATTCTCACAATCTTTTGACTTTTGGGAAAAAAAATCTGACAAAATTAAACTTGCTAAAATAACATTTTAATCTGATAGGCGACTGCCTTAATGATTCAAAATAAAGAAAAAATGGTCAGAAGCGAAAAATGTTTTATTTAACTGAGGTTTAAGTTAAACTTGCAAGTTTAATTTTCTTTACCATTTTACCCCTATAACTTTTTATTTTCTTCTAAATTTTTACTTATAATGAATTTGCATAGTACCATTGCCACCTAGAGTAGTATTCAAATAAGAAATACCAACAATGTAGTACTTTTAATACAGAATTTTTGTATAACATTGTCTTAAAGGTTGTATTGGGTGTATAGGTCCCTTCTTTCGTCCCTACCGTCAAAAGAAGGGACGGTAAGGTAAAAAAAGGGGATGGTATTGGAAAAAAAGGGACGGTAAGGATGGAACGGTAGGGAAAATTACCACCTATTTTTAGGAAAATCATGTTAAGACTAAGTGATAGCCACAATTTTCATTGATTTTTAGAAACAGATGTTAACATTGGATTAAATTATTATTATTATTTTTTAAATTTACCTCGAAAAGTGCAGGAATAAACCTTGGGGACGGTGAGACTACCATGATGTATGAAATTGATATTTAAATGCTGATTTAAATTCTACAGTAAATTTCCTGCCAAAGAATTTTAGACATTATTTCTCTAGCATACTTCTGCATGAGAAAAAACTTGAAAAAAATTCTGTGGCTGCATCTGAAATGATTTTCCGTATAATTTTAGAAGAGGGATGGTAAGGAATCTAAAACTCAGTTACAGAGTTTAAAAAATAATAACAACCCTAAAAATGTATGCAGGTTAACTTTTAGCTACATATTTATATAAAACAATAGTTCCAGTTTCAGAAAAAAATTACATCGAATTATTTTTATTGAAACAATTTTATCCAGACAGCTCCAAACTTAAAAATAAGCATCAGGGACACGGGACGGTATAGGAGTTTTCCAGGTGTTTGGACCCCCCAACATCGTCCAAAACTTATTTATCTCGTTAATATTGTTGTGCAATCATGCAATAGGATGTTCCCCAGTATATGAAATAAATAAAAAAAAAACACAAAAAAGTGTATTAAAATAAAAATTATTATTCAGGGACATGGAAGTCAAAAGATTGTGAGAATGCCCCACATATCTATCAAGTCTGAACATCGAGTAATAATACAGAGTGCCCCCCAAAAATGTATACACCATTCGAATGATTATAACTTCAGTTTTTATTCATACTTAAGTAATATTTACACCGCAAAAAAATCTACATAAAAGGTACAAATTTTCGTCCTCCCGCAAATGTTTTATTTACAATAGCTTAAAATGCAATGGGCACTTATTTGCTCACTACCTATTTTTGGATTGTAAGGTTTTGTGTATAGTTCTTTAATTCCAATATAACTGATTGGAATTTTATAAAGAAAAAGCCCCATTCATATAACCCTAAAATTGAGCGAGTTATGAAACTTTAAAAATGCATGACTTATGCCACTTTTCTGCTCTGAAAACAAATGAGTTCGGCTTGGCTTTGAGGGGTCACATAACAAGTGCTTAAAGTATTCGAAGATCTTATTTCATGCGTATCTGCGCTTTGAAAAAAATCGTACAAGTATTGCTATTAAGTTAACATTTATTAAGTTTCAGATTGGCTAAAATAAGATATGTTTTATTTTGTCAGGATTTGAGACTGTTTCTTTTATGATTTCTTTTAACACAAATTATGTTATTTTTATAAGTTTTTATGTTACTTGAACGATTGTATGTATATTTTTCCAGTTCAAAATTTGTACTCGTACAAAATTTGTTCAAAACTTTAACTCACTTTCAAATATCCGATCGAGATTCCATTTTACATACTGGCGCAAATCCGATAACAATCTAATATTATTATGATTTTCGGTGGTTACCATTTATACTTATTTCATAGGGTAACACAAAAAATTTCGGATCGATTACCGCCAAGAAGTTTAAAAAAAAGTTTTAGATTAGATAATACAAGGCTGCGATTGTTGGGTTTTTTGAGGTTTTTTTTTATTTATTTATTTTTTTTTATTTTAGCACTGAATCTGAAAATTACCTTAATTTTTAACCATCATGTCAGGATATTTCGCAAATCATAATTTGTCAAATATAAAGAATAACAAAAATCGGATACTATAAAGTAAGAGGAGATGGTTGTGTTTTTTAACTTTTGATAACTGATTTTTACGCATTTTTAACACTGAATCTGAAAATGACCTTCATTTTTAACCATCACGTTAGAATTTTTTTGCAAATCGTAAATGTGTAAGTTAAAATATAGCGAAAATCTCATACTATAAAACATATGAAAAACATTTTTTTTTATTTTATTTCATTTTATTTTATTTTACTTTGTTCAATAATTTATTCGATAATTTTGCTTATCCTGGGATTATTACAGGTAAACAGCTGAGTGGTCCGATGTGATGGGAGATGAGGTTGAATTTTGACTTTGAACTTTTTAACTTTGAAATTTGCAATTTGCGAAAAATCCTGATGTGATGGTTAAAAATGAAGGTCAATTTTGGATTCAGCGGTACAGAATACATAAGAAACAATTATTAAAAGCTAAAATACATCACATAACCCAACTTTTGCAGGCTAGTGTAATCTAATAATATTTTAAAATACGTATCATTTTGTAAAGAATTGAGGCTGTTAATTTAGCATCATTTTATTGATCAAAAATTCTGTTTTCTCTTTCTTCTTAAATATTTATTATAAATTGTATATTTTGCATCAATATGTCAGAATGATTAAAGGTTTTAAATTTATATTGCAATGTTAATTTTATTCTCAACCATATTTTAATATATCTGACGAAATTATACTTCGGCTAAATTTGTGAATGACCCCCAATTTGCAGCAAAAAATATGCTCCAACTTTAAACAGCTATTACTCGGTCAATTTTAATCGTAGAATAACGGGACTTTTTTTGTCTTACTTGTCAGTGTAAAAGGAAAATTTTACTAAATATAACTTATAGGACCGGGAGACCGTATAAAAATTTAATTTTCTTAATTTTTTAAGAAATGTTTCTATTGACCCAAATCGCTTTTAAAATATTTCTTTACGTGATTTAAAACATTTTTGTAATTGGAACTATATGTCTAAGACTAACGTTTTAGGAATTAGCCATTGGACACCGTTGAGACCGGACACCCTGTATATGCCAAGCCAGATTCAAGTGATTTTTAAGAGGTTTGAAGATGAGTTCAAGTAGCTAAGAATTATCGCCTTTTCAGTGTGACGAAATGTCCAGTACTTAAGATTTCTTCAAAAGTTACGAGTTCTATAACGTCATAAAGACCATTAAATAGGAAACGTATGGTCTCTTGAAAAGAATTTATGATTTTACATCTGAACGGTTTCTGTCTTAGACTCAAAAAGGTGGTTCTTTTGGGGAGCCATTACAACTTATTTTGTCTTACTTGTCAGTGTAAAAGGAAAAATTTACTAAATATAACTTATAGGACCGGGGGACCGTATAAAAATTTAAATTTCGTAATTTTTTAAGAAATGTTTTTATTGACTCAAATCGCTTTTAAAATATTTCTTTTCCTGATTTAAAACATTTTTGTAATTGGAACTATATGTCTATGTCTAACGGTTTAGGAATTAGCCATTGGACACCGTTGAGACCGGACACCCTGTATATCCGATCCTGGAGGACAAGAGAGGTAATCATTTGAGCATCCGGAGAAAGACGAGGTTTCTTAGACAGAGAACTCTGGACAAAGGCTTGCCAGAAAAACTGCAACAGACCCTGGTATCCTGATGTGTTTTAATTAAGGATCGACCGAAACAGGCTTTTAAGACCGAAACAGAAACCGCATTGCAGTAATCTTCCTATTTTCGGCTGAAAACGGAAACGAAAATGAAAATGTCCAAAAATTTTTTAAAGTAATTAATACATACATAAATATACATAATTATTAATTAATTATACGTGTTTTTTAAATATACATAATTATTAATTAATTATACGCGTGGCCCAAGTTCTCTCTCTTGTACCTCTGACCAAAACGTTTTATTTTCATATAAAGTAAATGTAATTAATTCATCAACGACACAGAAAGATTTTCTAATTATACGAATTTTATCTAATTATAAAGTTTTTTAGACATGCATACCTCGATTTACCTTATATAATAATTTTTGTAACGGATCATCTTTTATACTAGAACATTCTTAAAGAGTATTCGAAACTCTTCTGCGATTTCAAACTAAAATTTTTCTATTGCTGTTAAGTCTGCAGGTTTTAATGAGCTCGTGAAAAGCGTTTTCAACGTTTAGTCATATATGCAGTGCTTGCTTTATAATTTGCACCCCCGTCTTGAGTCAATCATGACTAGTGAAGTTCATAACAATAAATAAAGAGTGTCTCATTTGAGCCGTACAGTTCAAAATCAATGAGTAATGTTGAATATTTCCGAAGGAAGAAACGAGATTTTTGGAATAGAAATAGTTTCGGTTGAGTTTAGGCCCGGCCGAATTTTTTCAGCATTTTCGCAACTCAGATTTTGCACGGAAAACTAAAACGGAACCGAATTTTCGGTCGATCTCTAGTTTTAATTATATTTCTTTACTGTGTTAACTGTGCGTGTACTTTGTTTTATGTACTTTTGTTGTAACCCGTGTGCTACTTTTGTACCGTAAATAAATGCAGTTGCTGTTCATGCACTCGAGATTTTCATTCTTAACCCTTAAATGTGCGATTTTTTATTTTGTTTCGAAAAAAATTATATGTGATTCTCTGAAAGGTTTATTACACAGGAAAAATAATGAAAAAAATCAGAGCTACAGTTTTCATAAATGACAATATTTTCTTATGATGCACATCTGCAATAGAAGTAAAAACTGCTGTTGCGTGACTGTGTTACCCTAAAATATTGCAAATTAGTAAATATTTTAGTAAGTATCTCTCCAAATAATTTATTTTATATAATTATTTATTTTATAAAGCTTAACCTTTAACCCTTTAATTCGCATGATAGAATACGTTCTAGAAATTACGTAGTCCAGAGAATCTGACTTTACACCAGAAAGTTTCAATGGTTAATTTCGCTTTATTTAAATAAGGAAAGTCTGTTATTATTTAAAGCAAATATTGCAATTTTGTGTTTCTGGTGTGAATTATGTATATACGAATAAAAAAATCTATTAAATTCAAAACACTGTTGTTTGCATATATGCAAAGCTACGCACTAAAGGGTTAAATTTAAGGGCAGTACAGGATGTTTCGCCATAACTTTCCTGTACTCTTTCTTGGCTAGTGAAGCTCATTGATGTTCTTGGTCTTCCGGAAAGTTCTCTATGAACATCTTCAACAGTTCTATTCGTTTCAAACTTATTTTTATTTCCGATTAATTGCAAATCGCGTAGGTGGATCTGCCTGAAACTCACTTCGACAATGTCTGTGTACTTCTGCTACATTTTCATATTTCCAGTAGCATTTTAAAATTAATTTTCTTTTCTCAAAAGTTAATCTTGATCCACTCGTTCTTTTCAATTAATTACACCCGGAAAAGAAAGAAAAATCATAAAGTTATGACTCGTTAATGACCTGAGTTATGCATTTTTTGGGACAATCTCATCTGTATGCTTCATTAATTGCTAAAAGGTGTTAAGGCTGTTCTCAAATCCAAAGGGGCAACTTTATGACATAAGTTTTAATTCATTTTTGTTCGCAAACGCATGAAACTAGCAGGTGCTGTTATGTTGTTATTCAGAAAGTAGGTAATCAAAAGACATTTTCCGTTTATTTATTTATTTTTTATTGGTAATCGCAATAGATTTTTCTTCAGAAAATACTGTCAAAGTTGCAGTTTTGGACAAAATTTCCTGTAGAAAGCAGAAAAACCAGTCAGCGAAGGGAGAAAAATGACTTGTCACGTGATCAAAATAGTTTTTAACTCAAAAAGTAATTTATTTATTAAAAAAATGGAAAAAATCTTTTCGATTCCAAATCCTTTTCATAATCAGGTCTGCCTATTTTACACCTTTACGTTTAAAAATGTGTCCGTCATTGTGTCAGAAAGTTTCGTGCTTGTTGAGCTGTGAACTTCAGAACAGCCTAAACCCTTAAATGTCATGTGTTTCCTTTCGGCAACATACCCAATTTAGTCTTCTAAAGTATTATTAGAATAATATTAAGCTCTAATGCCTAATGTTGCCAATAAAATACATACTGAAAATGTTATTCAATCAATTTTCAACATGTAGATGGAAGCAATAGTGCTGTTTAAGAATAAAGATCGATTTTTTTTCAATTGTTGCAACATGTGTTAATTTTTTTTATTAGAAGTTTACGAAACACCCTATTTTGTTCTGCAGTGAGCACGTAAAATTTATTCCTTATCATAGTTGTTGAAATTCATGTGTATTTAATACTATAGAATTTTATCAAGGAAAATTATTCTTTTAATTAAAGACCAGTGTTGCCGATTGGCAACAACCTGTTTTCTAGCCATAAACCATATTTAAAACAAAATATGATTTTTTTAAAGTATTTTCCCATGATTTGTTTAATAAATGAAAGCCGAAAAATTTTTTTAAATTGATTCATAAAAAATCAGGCATTTAAAGATTAAGTAAAACAGTAAAAAAGTTTGATATAAAAATAGTCTACAAGTAACGGCTTCACCAAAGCTCTTTTGAAGACAAATGAGAACATTCTAGAGTTTTCGATCTATAATACAATTAATAAAATGCGGAAAACGTTATTAATGGCGCTATATATATGTGTGTTAAATTATGGAGGAGGGCGGAGTTGTCTGGATAATTTATACGCAAATGTTGATTTAATATATATATATTTAAAAAAGGGAATGGTACGTATATAAAAAAGGGGGAATGGTTCGTTAATTTTGTAGTTAATATGATTATGGTGGTCCTCATGAGGTTTGTTGTCCTTGGCACTGTATTGAAATATTTATATTATAATGATATAAAATTAAGTCACTTTTATTGATTTACTTCAATATATATCGATTTATAATGGTGGACGTTATTATAGTTTGTTATTTGTAATTATCAGTATGAAGAAATGTTGTAATTTGTTTATATATACCCCCCCCATTTTGTAAAGTACATTTAAAGTTTAAAACATTAAATTTATTATGTGCATAATAAAAACATACTTTTATATCATAATTGTAACTTAATTGAAATTATTATTAATTTACCTTTATTTAATAAATAATTAAAAATAATTATAAATAATTATAAACATTATAATATAGATGCTAAGTGATTATTATCGATAGTTAGAATTGCTTTTTTAGTATGATATTTTTGTGTTTTAAGATGATTTAATCGATTCTAATATCAGGAATAGTTTAAATATGCAATTGTTCTACAGTTATATCTAGTATTTGCATTATTTACAACAGATGGCAGCACTATAAATTATTTATTTCAAGCTGATTATGTTCTTTTAATTTTATGATGTTCCGCAAGATGGCAGCATTAAATAATTATCTATTTAGTTCAAAATAATTTTGTTGCCATATTTTTTTTATATTTCAATATTTCTCTGTGTTATTACCCGTTTAATTATAAATAATTTAATTTTTTATATGCTTTTAGTAATAATTTATTCCAGGATTCTTTAAATGAATTTATTTTTATTATAAAGACTATATATGTTAACTATAATAATTATTATATTTATTTGATATTTTAAAATATTTATAGATTATAAATAATTTAATTTTTTATATACTTTTAGTAATAATTTATTCCAGAATCCTTTAAATGCATATAATTTTTATTTTAAAGACTATATATGTTAACTATAATAATTATTATATTTATTTGAAGTTGTGTATTTTCTGCACAATGTGTTGTTTTGCAACCGTAAGAATTCGATTTTAACCGTACCATTAAATTGGCGGGACGTTTGCTGTGCTAATATTGATACTTGTTCATTGTTCAAGTTGTAATAAGGTCATTGCAATTCTCTTGCTGGGTATGTCTTTAAATTTAAATGTTTCTATATATTAATATTGTTCATTATTACGGATCTTGTATTGATTAATATTTTTTTTTTAATTCAATTTATATGTCATGGTAAATGCTTTTTTGGTGTGTGGTCGATCGGGTACATAAGGAATCTAATTTTTAGCTTAATGCTGGATTCTATTACAGAAATTGACTATGCTTTTGCTTATATTGGTATTTAATGTACCTTTGATAAAGTGAAATGCTGTATAAGCTTCCGGCGTCATCCTTCCATTTGATCTATTATTTATTTACAATACGTATTTTAATGGTTCAACATTATTTTGCTGTTTTTTTGTTTCATATGTCTTTAATAGATTATTTTTTCAAAATTTGGTGGTTTTTCATGTGTTAATATGGACTAATCGTATGCAATGTGCTAGTCAATTACTGGATTTTGCTTAATTTGTATTGCTTGTATTGGGTTCCATCTGTATTTTGTATAATGTTACAGTTATAATTATATGCTAAATTTATTAATTTATTGAATTAATTCTAGTAATTGGAAATAGATGATGATTTGCAATTATATTATGGTTATATATATGTGTGTGTGTGTGTGTGTAATAATAAAATTTTCTCCCTTTTATCTTAATTAAACTATTCCAAATTATTATAACATCAACCTTTTTTACTTAGCTTTAATATTAAATATTTTTTATCTTTTTTCCATGCTTTAAATGCGTATTCTTTTATTATTCTAAAAACCTTAACTCCATTCGTCTAATCTTATAAAACCCATTAAAATACTTTTTTTTTTCATTTTATTCTGAAATTAAATTCTTTTTGTTTCGAATATTTTTAATATCATTTGTTCTCTAATGTTCTATTTCCCATAATTCCTTGCCAAGCCCGCCAACATTTCTTTACGTTATAAATCTGACGCCGAGACTAAAGAGTTCATCATCGACGTCATGCGTACTTCCCCCTTCCCCCTGAGCTAAGTCCTATCGTAGCCTGCCTCTCGTGGCGTCCTCCCGGCTATTTTTACGCGTTTGATTTTTTCACTTGTAATGTATTCATACGCGTGCATTTTTTGCAAGTATTTAACCTGTTGTATTGGCTAGGAGAGAGAAAAGATTACGATTACTGATTTGCTTAAATAACCCATGTCACCTGGAGAGCTTTGTTTACTGTTTCTTCGTCATGCTGTTCTAATATTTAACATCTAGTGGTTTACATTTTACGACGTAGCAACGACCCGAATATGGGTAGCATCTAGTGGAATTGGTGCATTTTATGATCATCTAATAAATATTTGATGAATCTAAAGGCTTCAGTTATTATTTTCGGGAAACTACCAATGAAAAATTAGCACATTAGGAGCATAATTCAGGAGATATAAATAAAAATATGAAAATGTAATTTAACATTAGAAGCACTAAATTTTGAATGTTTATAATTCAAAAACTTATCATTCAAATGACTCGAAAATTGGTGTCTAGGCATAGTTTGAACCGAAGTTTTGAAATATCTCGTTAAAATTGGGTATTGCCATTGAAAAAAATGAAGTTTGGATTCGTTTTAATATGTAGATGACCCCTAAGAAAATTTTATATACATCATTTAAAAGTAGACTGTATTTCCAATCGTTCGGTACCAGTAACTTTTGTCTACGATGATTTGTTGAGGAGTTAGTAGGGGGTGCTTACTTTTTTTTTCCACGACTGTACATGTGTCATAAATAAATATCAATACAACAAGGTAAAAAACAATCTCTTGAAATCAGTTTTGTTCATTATTTTTATAATATACTTTTTAAGTATAAAAACCAATTTTATGACAAATACAATACATAATTCGCATAAAATAAAAGTTCCCACTTCACAATTTACCCGTTACCCTCAAGAGTATAATTTCTTTCATATTCCAATTAAAATTATTAGAAATGCAGTTTTAAGTTATTCCAGTTTATTATGATAAACATTTGCAACAACGCAATACGAAGCGGGAAAGAGAGAAGCAACTTAATGATTAGCTTTACCGAAATTTCAACGGCTTGTTTAACTGCATTCTATTTTTAACATTTCGAAATAAAATATCGGTTATTAGTATGTTCAACTTGAAAACATTTTAAGTGTATTTTTATCATATCGCTTAAAGATTTGATAATAATTTGTCTTTAATGACAATCAAACGTATTTCTAATCGTTTTAATCCTCTTTAATGTAGTTTGATTACGTAAAAGAGAGAATTAGACTTCGTATGTTATCAATATCATAACTTAAAATTATTAGTTATTCTTTTAAACCAAAATAGTAAATAATTAATTGTAACCAGCCAAAGATCTTTAATTACCTTTTACACTCTTTGCTCTTTAGAATATTGAAGAGGCTGGTAAAAGAAGATGTATCGTAGCAAAATATGATTTCATATTGTTATTAAATATAAACTGTCCTGCGCAGGTCGGCTTGTACCTAACCCGAATAAAAAAATTGTACTTAAAGTGAACCCGAAACCTGAACTGAATCCGACCAAAAAATTTGTCAAACCGAAATCCGACAAATAAAACATCGTCAACCCGAAACCCGGCCTAAATCCGGCGCAATAATAATAATAATAAATAAAAAAAAGTCGTCAAACTGGACTGTTGAACTCTTAATCTGAAATCAACCCGAACCCGAAATATTCAAATCCGAACCCTGAGGGAATGAAAATTATGTTAGTATTTGAATCCCAATGAAAAAGGCGTGAGTAAGTTAGATAAAATTGGGACTTACCCGTTTTTCAGGATACTTATCTATTTCGGTGTAAATCCACATTTTGTGTAATCCAATATATTGGTTTCCCAATGTAATGTGTTAGTTGTCATATTTTTAATCAACCACTCTTTATAACCTCCTTTGACAAAAAATTGTAGACTATTATATCAAATGAATAAGCAGTGGTAACACTTTAAGCCTTTTAATTCACATTGTTTAAATTGTGAAAAAGAGAGAGCATTTTTCATCCCTCTTCTCTGGAATAACTACATTTTCAGAATGAAAAAATATTTACATTATAAGATAATAAATCAGTAATAATAATTGTAATAGCAATATCATAATAATAATAATAAATCAGTTTAATGTCTATGAGTCACTCAACAAGTCATTATCTTTATCAAGGTTTTCAAGGTTAAATACATTTTTCACATTTGAAAAGATTTATGGCTGAGTTGAAATGACGCATTATTTATGTAACTGAGGAAATTATCTTTATCATGGCTAATTAGCTTGATTTATATCCATCAACTCCTCCTTAATTTCTGAAGTTTCATTCTCACACAAATTTAAGTTCCTTCTATGGGTTTGAAAAACAGGTTTGGGAACTGGTTTCGTAAACAGGTCTGCTATCATCAATTTGGTTGGGCAGTACTTTAGGTTTATAGTCCCTTCTTGCTTTAGTTGTTTTATCAGGTGGAACCTAATTTCAATATGTTTAGTCTTACTTGAGTGCTTTTCTAATTCTATCATATTGATCGTGGACTGGTTGTCTTCATATAGGTCTATAGGTAAGGTTTGCTTTAGGTTTAATTCTTCCAGTAGATTTACTAGCCACTTTATTTCAATTGCTGCATTTGCTGCTGACACATACTCGGCCTCTGCCGATGATAATGCAATGCAGGATTGTTTCTTGGTCGACCATTGTATAGGATTTCTTCCTAACATGTATAGGTTCCCACTCGTTGATTTTCGTGAATCTACATCTCCTCCCCAGTCTGCATCCGCATAAACTTCAAGTATCGGTTTCTTTTCTCCGCTCAGAACTAGACTATAATTTTTTGTAGTCTTTAAATGTCTTATCACTCTTTTTACTGCATTCCAGTCTTTCATTCTTGGTGATTCATTTCTTCTGCTAAGAATGTTTACTGCTGCACAGATGTCAGGTCTGCTTATAGTTGCTAGATATAGAAGTGCTCCTATGGCTTGTCTGTAATATGTGTTGTTTGGTAAAATGTTATCCTCATCATTAAAGCGTGTGTAATTTGTTTCCATGGGTGTGCTACATGGTTTTGCGTCTTGCAAATTAAATTTATTGATTAATTCTTCTATTTTCTGAGTTTGATTTATCATGTAGCTTTTATTTACTTTTTTAATGTTCATAGATAGGTAGTTACTGATGTCACCTAAATCTTTTAGCTCGTATTCTTTATTTAAGCTCGCGATTACTTCCTCTATTATTTCGTCTTTTCCAGCAATTAAAATGTCGTCTACGTATGTTATTATGTATGTTGTGTTATCGCCCCTTTTTCGCGTAAAAAGGCATGAGTCAAATTTGCTCTGACTGAAATTCATCTTTTTTAGTGTTTCTGTGATTTTATTATGCCACGCTCTCGCGGCTTATTTAAGTCCGTATATGGCTTTGTTTAGCCTACATACTTTATTTTCCTCATTTGGTTTAGCGAAACCTTCTGGTTGTGACATATATATCTCCCCCTCAAGCTCTCCATGTAAGAACGCGGTGTTAATATCGATATGTTTTACATTTAAATTTTGATGCAATGCTGTTATTAATAATGCTCTTATTGTTGTATATGACACGACTGGTGCATAAGTTTCATCATAATCCTCCCCGAATTTTTGTGAATATCCTTTTGCAACTAAACGTGCTTTATATTTTTGGATTTTTCCTGTGTTGTCGCGTTTTAGTTTGTAGGTCCATTTGCAACCTATTATTCTCCTATTTGGTGGAGGTTCTACAATTAACCAAGTTTTGTTTTTCATAAGGGAGTTCATTTCGCTTTTCATTGCATCTATCCAATTTTGTTTATCCTTAAAATTTTCCATGTTTTCGATTTCCTCATAATTTTTTGGTTCAGTAGCGTTTTCGTTCTTAACCATGTATATTAACCTATCAGGAGGTACACCTTTATTAATTCTTTCTGATCGTCTAAGTTCTGCTACTGGTTGATTGGACGTGGATGGTGTCTCATTGCTATTTGAAATTTCTATTTCTACAAAGTTTTCGTTAACCCGATTTTCATCTTGTTTTGGTTTGTTTTCTACTTTCTCGTTTCTATATTTAAATTTGTTTTCGAGAAATTTAACGGTTCTCGCGATCTTTATTTCATTTCCTCCTACATATATTCTATATCCTTCGGATTCATTATCATATCCGACTAAAATTCCCTCTATAGCTTTATCGTCTAATTTTTGTCTTCTAGCTTTATTGATATATGCGAAGGCTTTGCAGCCAAATACCCTAACGTAACTTAAGTTTGGCTGTCTGTTTGTCCATAACTCGTATGGCGTCTTTTCATTTGCTATTGTCGATAGTCTGTTTTGCAAATGATTTGCTGTGCAAATTGCTTCCCCCCAGAACTTTAATGGTAAATTGGATTCACTTAACATTGTCCTTGCCATTTCAACTAACGATCTATTTTCCTCTCTGCCACACCGTTCTGGCTTGCGCAATATGGAACTGTGTGTTGATGTTTTATCCCATTAGCCCTGAGGTAATTTTCTATTTCATCTGATGTGAATTCCCCTCCGTTATCTGTTCTAATTGCTTTCGGTTTTTCTCCAAATTTGTTGCTAATTAACGCGATGAATTCTTTAAGTTTTTCGTAAACTTCACTTTTTCTAGACAATAGGTATATGATCGTAAATCGTGAGTAGTCATCAATGAAAGTCAAAAAGTATGATTTCCCCCCTATTGTCGGTGTTTGAAAAGTTCCGCACACGTCGGAGTGAATGAGCTGGAGTCTTTTAGTTGCTCTATACTCTGCAATTTTTGGATAGGGTTCATCAGTTAATTTTGCCTTAATGCACGGTTCGCAATCTATGTTATGCTTACAGTTGTTTATTTGGATTCCTCTAGCTAATTCCTTTTGCGTAATTTCTTTAATTGATGTTAGGTTTCTATGTCCTAACATACGATGCCATAATTCTAGGCAATTTTTGTTGTTGCAGCTTTGTGCTACGTTTGCGTAGTTTTGGAATGCCAACTGAACTTCGTATAGGTTATTTACTTTTCGCGCTTTTAAGCATATTTCTCCGTTAAGTTTGAATATACATCTATCATTTCTGAATATAATTTCACATCCATTTTGCGTCGCTTTGCTAACCGATAATAAATTTGTTTCGATTTCAGGTACTAGTAATACATTTTTAAGTGTTATTTCATGAACTTTGTTGTCTGATGTTCGCGTGTTTATATTTACGTCACCTGACCCGTAACTGATAAGTTTTTTCCCGTTTGCGATGGTTACATTTGTTTTTTCGCGTGATCTTATTTCTGTAAACATTGATTCTGAACACACAATATGGCTTGAGCTGCCACTGTCTACTATAAATGTTTTGTTTTCTATTCCTTGTGTTATAAAGGCGTAATTTTTATTTTCGCTCGTCCTCCATGTATTGTTTTCATTTTCAGAGTGACTGTACCTACGGTTTGATTCTGGTGTTTGTTTACTTCTAAAATTATTTTCACTCTTTTGAAAAACTAGTGATGTAGAGTAATGTTTTTTGTTTGGTCTAATGTGTTGATTTTGTGGTGTATTTTGTGTTTTGGCTTTATTATGCCAACATTCCTGGGTATAATGGTTTCTCATCCGACAATTGGAGCAGTATTTATTACTTGTTTTGTTGTTGTAATTTTTCTGTGCTTTAAATCCTCTGGCAGGATTTTCTGTTCTCTCATTATTATCATATCGTCGGTTATATTCATCAATAAGTTTAGACTTAATAAATGATGGTGTGAGTTGATTTTCTTCTCTCGATTCAAGGGCAGTAATAATAGTATCATAAGATTGGGGTAGGGAGCATAATAACAGTGCAGAAATGTGGTTATCATTTATAACTTCTGCTATGGCCGCTAATTTATCTACTAATTCCATTATTTTTGTAATATGATTAACAACGTTGCCACCTTCCGCTAATTTAATCCCTTAAAGTTTTCTTAAGAGATAAAGTTTGCTAGACAAATTATGTCGCTCATGGATTTCACGCAAAGCTTGCCAAGTTTGTCTGGCTGTCTGTAAATTTTTAATATGAGTAATCTGACTATCATCAATTGTTAGATTAATTAGAGCACGGGCTTTCTTATCACTTTTGGACCAAGCGTCCGTAATTGGATTAGGCGGTTCTTCCGTAATTACATGAAATAAGTCTTCTTTAGTTAACATCATTTCGGCCTTGAATTTCCAAATCGAGTAGTTCGTAGCTGTAAGTTTTTCAATTGCTAAATTATCTTTAGAAGCTGCCATTTTCTTAACTTTTGATTACTTACGTGTTACCGTAAAAAGTTCTTCCAACTTTTCTTTTTGAAAGTTTAAAAGTTTATTTATCGAATATCTGATATTTCAGATTTCAATGGAGGCTATTTAATTTATTTATTTTTATTCAGTGATCATTTTTGAAAGTTTAAAAGTTTATTTATCAAATATCTGATATTTCAGATTTCAGTGGAGGCTATTTAATTTATTTATTTTTATTCAGTGATCAGTAATCATAATCTTGTTAGTATTTGAATCCCAATGAAAAAGGCGTGAGTAAGTTAGATAAAATTGGGACTTACCCGTTTTTCAGGATACTTATCTATTTCGGTGTAAATCCACATTTTGTGTAATCCAATATATTGGTTTCCCAATGTAATGTGTTAGTTGTCATATTTTTAATCAACCACTCTTTATAACCTCCTTTGACAAAAAATTGTAGACTATTATATCAAATGAATAAGCAGTGGTAACACTTTAAGCCTTTTAATTCACATTGTTTAAATTGTGAAAAAGAGAGAGCATTTTTCATCCCTCTTCTCTGGAATAACTACATTTTCAGAATGAAAAAATATTTACATTATAAGATAATAAATCAGTAATAATAATTGTAATAGCAATATCATAATAATAATAATAAATCAGTTTAATGTCTATGAGTCACTCAACAAGTCATTATCTTTATCAAGGTTTTCAAGGTTAAATACATTTTTCACATTTGAAAAGATTTATGGCTGAGTTGAAATGACGCATTATTTATGTAACTGAGGAAATTATCTTTATCACGGCTAATTAGCTTGATTTATATCCATAAAATTAATCTTGATTTTAATACAAATATGGCACAGAAGTCTACAATTATATCTCTAATATCAATTTTATTATTATTTTTTTATAAAATGAACATATATTCTCTCATTAATATTCAAATATACAGTTTTTTCATTTGAAAAATATTCAGGACTTTTTTTTTTTGAAAAATCGAGCTACCCGATCTGCTGTAGTACTCTAATATAGACTAATTGATACCTGATATTTTTGCAGCAGAGTACACAGCACTACTTTATGTTTTTAAAACAAATATTCATCGTACCAGAATCACGTCAGAAATTCCAAGTATAATTCTCCACTCAAAATGAGCTACATCGGAAACAATCCCATAAAAAAAAAAAACGTTCAAATTAGTGAAGAGTTGCTACAAATAACACTTTCTTATACCAAACCAGTCTCAGTAACTTACGCCAACTGGCGTACTTATGCAGGGCTGGCACAGGCGACTATTTTTATATTCTGTTCGCACCACTATTTTTCAAAAATACGTTTTTTAATATTTTCCCTTGCAAATGTTGTCAAAGCGTATGTAAAAGATTTCTGATTTGAAAAAGTGGTACGAAATAGAATTAAAAAACAGTCGTCTGTGGCAGCTCTACTTATGCCATACGTAAATATCAATGCGACAAGGTAAAAAAACAGTTAAGTATAAAAATAAATTTGGCAACGAATAATTCATAATTCGCGCAAAATAAAAGTTTCCACCTCACAATTTATTCGTTGCCCTCAAGAGTATAATTTCTTCCAGATTCCAATTAAGATTATTAGAAATGCAGTTTTAAGTTATTCCAGCTCATTAAACATTTGCAGCAACGCAATACAAAGTGGGAAAAAGAGAAGTAACTTAATGATTAGCTTTATCGAAATTTCATCGGCTTATTTAACTGCATTTATTTTTAACATTTCGAAATAAAATATCGGTTATTAGCATGTTCAACTTGAAAATATTTTAAGTGTATTTATATCAAATCGCTTAAAGATTTGATAACAATTTGGCTTTAATGATAATCAAACGTACTTCTAGTCGTTTTAATCCCCTTTAATGTAGTTTGATTAAGTAAATTAGAGAATCAGATTTCGCATGTTAACAATATCGTATTAACTTAAAATTATTGTTTATTTTTTAATCAAAATAATAAATAATTAATTGTAACTAGCCGGAGATCTTTTATTACCTTTTACACTCTTTGCTCTTTAGAATTGAAGAGGCTGGTAGAATAAGATGTAATGTAGAAAAAATTGAATTTCTAGAAAATTGAAGTGAAAGTGCTTGTTATAAATGTTATTAAATTATTTGTTTTCTTGACTAACAGATGGACTGAACTTTATTAACATTATTAACACAAGTTATTGACATTTAATTTTTTAAACTATTTAATTTATACACTGTTAAAAATTTCCGCTTAACGTTACACCATTATTTGGAGTAAAATAATGAGGATTACCAAAATATGGTACTTCTTAATTTTCAAAAACTCCATTTCATGGAGTAACCTTGGAAGTTACGCTGAATTGAACCACATTTTGGTAATAAGTTGAACCAAGTTTTCGAACTACTTATCAGCCAATCAGAACAGTTCGTCTTTGTCTATGACGCCATTAGAAGATAAGTGAAACGATTGCATTTCGTCCGCCATTTAAAGTTTAAACGAAAGGGATATTAAAAGGAATATTTATTATGGAATGCGAAGTCTTATATATGTAAGTCTTATTTAATTTTAATGTTTCATTCCTGTACTTAGATATTGTATAAGTGTTAAATAGCTTTCATGTTTTATAGAAAAAGATTGATTTAGTTTTCCGAATTTCACAAGCAATTGTGTGTTATATTCGTTTTTTATATAACGGTTTGAAATATAATTGTTTTAACAATTAAATAACAAATAGTTTTTAGTAAAAATTAATCACGACTTCATTTGTTTCGTCTTTTTAAATAAAGAAAATTTGTGTAAACGTTTCATTCTTCCTAATCAATAGTGAGATGTGAAGTATTTTAATTTGACGCAGCTCGAAAGGAAAAACAAAACGTGAAGTACTATCTTAGTTTTAAAATGCTGACACCGAGATATGTTGATTCATGGCTGCATTCATAGTAGTAGATGTAAACATTAATTTGCAATGATTTGAAACTCTGTTTATTTATACTGGAATTTTTGTGTTCTTTGCTGTGTCCCGATTATAAAGAATAACAGTCAAGGAATTAGTATTTATAATTATTAATATTTTGGAGTGAAACATGATATTCAATGGTTAAGGTAATAAGAAAAGGTTTCATATTGAAAAATAGAGTTACACTGGGAATATTTCCTTATCAATATTACAGTTTTTAGTTTAAGAAGTGAAAAGTAAACATGATATTTAAGCATTTAAATAAAATGTTGTTTATACCGATATAAAGTTTATGTATAAAGCTGCTTTAGTATATTTTAAGTTTATATTTACATTTTCTTTATATAATGTAGGTTTGAATATTTATTAAAGAGATTAATAACTACTTTTTACATTCAAAATGTTTTCAAACAATGAAGAACAGTACATATGCAATCATATTTTTTTTTTTTTTTAAATTTCCTTCTTTTTTTTCTTTTTCCTAGATCAATATTTTCTTATAAAATATGTAAAATGTATTTAGCTTGTATTTATAAAATACAATGTGTACGGGAATAAAATATCAAAATTAAATATAGCTTATCATGTCGTTCAATAAGTATTAATAAGAATTATTAAGGAATATGTTTAAAGGAAAATTATATACATATTCCGTAGAATTTAAAAATTTAGACTCCATGTTGATGTTCACATTTAATAAAACAATTACCAATCTCCATATATATATATATATATATATATATATAAATTACACATTCTTAATACTTAAATCATGCTTAGAACTTATTTAAAAAAAAAATAAAATCTGAGTTGATAAGCCCCCTACCTCCGTTTGACATGTTTTTTTTTTGTTTTTTTTTTAAAGATGTTTTCTTGTTTCAATGCAATATAGGATTTATATTTACTCTTTCTCTGATTGATTTTTCTTTAAGGATTGCTTGCATCCGTCATACAAAATCAATTTTATAGGTTTATTTAGCAAATTATAATGCATTTCAACTACTTAATTTGATAAGTTTTTATATGCATAGATCCTCATAACATAATCGTATCCTTTCTTATGTATTTTAATATGTAAATTATAGTGTAAGATATTTAAAATATCAATGGTGTTATCGTATAATTAAACTGTTTTAAAATTTGCTAAATAAACCTAAATAAACCTTCTCTGATCTTGAAAATTATTTTCAAAAAATGAAAAAAAAAAAATAATTGGAGAGACCGTAAATATTTCACCTTAAATATTATTAAATCAGAATATCTTAAAAATATATATATATATATATATATATATATATATTACCTATTATGAAAGAGGAGGGATAGCGGGGCAAAAACAATTGCTTCATCAACATTTCACTAATTTATGGTTCAACATTTTGCCAATTTGTGGTTAAACGTTTCACCAATTTATGGTTCAAGATTTTCACCAACGTATGGTTCAAGGTTTCACCAACTTCTGGTTCATCTTTAGAACCAAATGTTGGAACAATATTTCACCATCTTATGGTGGCCGCTACTGCAGCACTCAAAAATTGATGCAACGTTGTACCAAATTTTTAACAGTGTAAAATAAAAAAAAATATATAAAAAAATCATGTCTCGTCTCATTTCTTCAAGACCAATTAGAATCTGTACCCTATGATATACAGGTTGTGTCATAAGTTCATGCAAACTTAAAAAAAAAATCATAGTAAAAAAAGTAATGTTCGGAAAAAATTTCGGATTGCGCGGATATGAGCAGAGGGACATTGGATTTTTTTACATGTATAAAACAAAATTACTCCAACAGTAACCGAAAGAGGGCACCCACACGTCATACTGAGACGTTTTATGCAAATCAGTCAAACACAAGCAGACAATGAAACAACTGACAATAACATGACACTGTGCATTTGTTTTAAAGTAAAAGATGTTCAACATGACTATTACCACAAGATATTACGCAAGTGAGGCATTTTTGCGTGGCCACGTTGTCCCTGCATTGCAGGAAAGACACGCGTTACCTGTCGTTACCTTCATTCACGATGCCAACTCGGTTCAGATTCGACACTGGTATTTTTCAGTATATTTTCCTGGTATGAAATGTTGAATATTTTAAAATACTTAGTTTCGTTATTATCTCCATGTAGTAATAAAAGTAGCCTAATCCTAATAACATTATGAGTGTGAATATGTTTAGTTGAAGTCAGAATCAAAACAGATAACTAATTTTTTTTGTATTCATTATCAATTGTATTATTTTTTTTTTCATTGTTTAAATTTTAATTTAAGTTAATAAAATTTACATATTTATTTGTTTGTAATGCCCAAAATAAAAGTTATAAAAATGAAACCTACCTTCAAACAAATGTAGCAATACAATATTCTCTTACCTTTGTGATATTGTAGCATTTCAAAGAAAAACAATATGAACATTGATTTGTTATTAAAGTAATAATAGATACAGCAATGTTAACCTTACTAAAAATGCACCTGGTGCAAAAATACAAGAGTGGTTGTGTTTCTATATTTTATTATAATTACTATTTCTTTGTAAAAGTAATACTCGCCTTATAAATTACGAGATTAACAAATGCGACGATTACTGTTTGGAAATTAAGATTTAAACAATCCAAACACACAATTACTCTGAAAACCAGTATTAGTTGATTATATTATGCTAATATTTGCATTGATCTCTAACAGTGTTGCCAATTTACCGAAAATCTGAATTCAAAATATCTACCAGTCTTTATATACAGTATTTTCACTTTATTTAACCGATGAAAGTCTGCCATTAAATAAAGCAAAAATTAGTAGGAAAAATTTCTGATAGCCATTTTGAATGCAAAAATACGCTTAGTTTTAAGCACAGATCGCTACCACTGATACCAATTTACATTTTGCATATATTTGCGCAATATTGAAAAAAAAAATATTTTGCAATTTCAGTATTAATATTTCCATTATAAAGTTAATATTTTTGCAATTTGGTTGTAAGTTTTATGTTATGTATTACAAACAAATAAAATGTGCAATTTTTTAAAACTAAGTGAAAATTTTAGAATTTGAAAAAAAATAATAATATAATGCGTAATGAATACAAAGGCATATAATTATTTGTTTTGGCGCTAAGTTCAACCAAACATTTTCATACTTTCACATTTATAATATTATTAGAATTAGGATACTATCTTATTACATAAAAAAATAGTAACAAAACTAAGTATTTCAAAATAATCAAAATTTCATACCAGAAAAATATACTGAGAAATGCCAGTGTCAAATCCGAACCGAGTAGGTATTGTGAATATGCATCTAGCACCACATTGCACGTGAAGTCAAGACGTTCCTGTTGAACCCTTTCACTGAAGACCAAGTAATAACTCGAGGTTCTAAGTTTGAGAGGCCCTCACGACCTCCAGACTTGACACCGGCAGATTTTTGGTTCTGGAAATACTTAAAGTCTCGTGTGTACCGGGGTTCCCTAGCAACTTTGGTAGAACAGAAAAATGCCATTCGACGGACCGTCGGTGGCATAGATGCCGACATGCTACATTCAGTTTTCTGTAAATGAACGATGAATGTTATGCACACCTTATTCTATAACAATAAGCATCGAATGTCAATTTCAATATGTTTCAAATAGTGTAACATCATGAAAGCACACCGTAAGCGATTTTCCCCCATAGACCGTAATGTAACGATATCCTTTTGAGTGTTCCTGTAAATGTAAAAGAACTATAAACGCTACACACTTCAATTTGAATACCGAACATGCATAGTAAATCTCAGTATATCAATTGCGTGAAAATCCGAATAGGGGAGACTAGGGAGGTTTGATCTACATTTTACAAAATGATTTTTTATTTTTTAAATATTGAACGTAGAATAAAGTTTTATATATCATTTTATTCGTTATACAATCAGTTATCAAAATAAAATTGCTACATAAGTGTAATACATAAGAAATTTGAAAAATGATTGATTTTAATCATGAGAAAATAATGGGTCAAGACTACCCACGTATTGGAGGATTGACCCACTGTATGGGAGACTTGACCCACTTTGTTTTATATTGAAATATTTGTGAAGAGAAATAAAATCAGTTTAAAAAAAGCAAAAATACTTTATGCTACATGCTTGAATTATTATAAAAAATATTTTTGAAAATATGATGCTTAAACAAACCTGTTTAGACGCAATCGTAAGACAGTGGAGAAAAGTTTTGTTTTAAACAGGATTTTGTCTGAGCAGGTATAATTGTACAGCAGGGAAAATGAAATTTTAGCATTCAAGACAGTATTCCGTTAGAGACAGGTTCATAGGGTTTCATGTATTATTATGTCCGGATTTAGGAGCCACTGTCCCGCTTTTTTTTGTCTCCTTGTCCTACTTTTTGTGACACTCGATCTGATAACTCTAGTTGTCACATAGTTTGGCTTCATCTCACTGTATTCATCCTGATGAAATTTGTCTACATATGTCCCTAAAGTTTTTCGATCAATGCTATGTTCTTTTGCAGCCGCATGAGCACTTAAATTATCATTAACATGTTTTAACCCTTTCAGGGGCAAAGTACCTTCAATACTAAAATGTTGAAATAAATGACTGGTACCGGAATTTACGAACAAATTAAATGGAAATAAGAAAAATGCTGTATTTCATATACGTATTAAATGGAAAACATTTTAGCAAAATTCTGGTGCCATTGTGACGCTTGGGAATTAAAATTAAGTGGTTTCATAAACATACCACTGCCCCTGAAAGGATTAAGACTGCTGCTATCATACTTTCTAGTCCTTTCTAGTCTTTTACACTGTTTCTAATTACCTATTGTAAGTAATATTTAAATGGAAAAAAGTTCCTATAAACTTTTCCATTTATATTTCATTAATTTTTTTCTTGCAGTGGATACTATAGCAATTTTTCACATCTTACTTTAATCAGTTTTAAATATTTCTTTTCCCATCACCCCATTTTACTGTAGCTTTACAGAATAAATTTACATTCTTTTTTATATATAACCATTAACCTTTCATTATGCACAGTGTATAATAACAAGATTTCCTAAACCATTTAATTAAGGGAGCCTAGAGCATCTGGTCAACCCTCCCTCACATTGACTGCGTCAAGCCTCCCCAGCTAGCCCTTTTCTAAAAAATAGCACATTGTTATGTTAAGCCTAACTTACTGTGCAATCTTTATGCCTGGAATGAAAGCTCTTTATTTCTGCATTACTTAAAACCTATTTACAGAAATTTCTATAATATATTTTATTTTAAAAAAGATAAAATACCAACCTAACTTTTAGGTTGAAAAAGCCTTACAATTGATTTTTTCCACACCTATGAAACAAGGGTTCCTGTTTGAGCATTCCAGTAGCTTTGACTGACACCTATTGATAAAACTCTGGAATTCTTTTAAATATGAAAACTGATGGGTGGGTGAAGCCTCCCCAGCCCTCGCTAGTCTTCCATATATGTACTCTAGTTGGAGCACGGACAAAACGACAGACAAACTGAATTCATAAACACTTTTCAACTATGATGGAAAGTGTGGGAAGTGATGGAAAGACCCTTCATAGGATCATAGAAAAAAAATGTATATAGATTTTTGTAATTTTTGTAAACTATAATAACTATCATGTAGTCTGATAATTAATTAATGGAATCTGATAGCGAAAAAAATGTTTTTGTAAATAACTAGCATATTCATTAGAATGAAAATATTAATTCTTATGACCATTTTTTTTTTAATCTTAATTTTTTCTCTTTCATTTTTCAATTCCTACTATTAGCTCACACTCTCCCTATATTTATTTATTTATTTATTTATATATTTATCTTGTTCAAATTTTCAATCGTTAATAAAATACTCATTATTCATCCTATCAAGTTGAAATGCATTTTTTTAAACTTGTACTGGATGACAATTGATGTTAATACAGTTTTTTCAAATATTAATTAATTAATTAAATTTTAATTGAATTTTAGTTTTGCATGGGAAACAAAATGGCGGCCATTGGTTGTTGAAGATCAATTAAAGTATTTTTAATAAGGGGTTACCATAGGGAGGAACCTGTTCTGTCGCCAAATACCGCCAAGTTTGTCGCCAACTCGGTGATCTATCGCCCAAATTTGGCGGCCAAAATGAGTCGTCAAAAGTGACGCCAACTTGGCAATATCTGTAATATTTCGCCAAATTCCCATAGAGTTTCATTGTAAACCTACTTGCTTATAGAAAATCAACAAATTGAGATATTTTAATGCAACACAAACTAATATTAGCTTAAGGGATTATATTAAATTTTTCTTTGATGACCTAAGTAGGAATTAACTTTAAAAACAAAATTTTTATATTACTTGTTATAACTGTCATGTTAATTTCTATCAATCTTCTTGTATCAAAAGTGCTCGTTAAAAGCCGGAATATACAGTAGTTCTGAATGTAAAGTACTGTTTTAGATAGTAGCGTTTCTGTTAGCCTCGATGGAATTATCAGGATCTTTCAAATAATTACGGCCTTTGCATAAATGAATTATAGAATACATGAATTTTTCTAATTAGATCAAATGGAATTCACGTATAAATAAATATTCACAAGCAGACGATCTTTAACTGAACCATAAAAAGACGAGAATAACAATCGGATCCTAGTTAAAGATGCACAAAGGGAATTCTGATTCTGTTTTCAAACTTGTTCCACACATTTTGATTCTCAATAAAATTTGCTGCTTAATTTACATCAGTTAAATCGATGCATAAAGTGAATTATAATTTTGATTGAGTTATTTTTAATTCTTCGTGTATGTCTGCTCTGAATATTAAAGCCTATGAGATTAGTTTGTAGATACAAAGGTAGCAAAAAATACCTGAGTTAATTTGGAATTTATAATATTTATTATTCATTTCCCATGTATCAACTAACTTCCTTTTAGAAAGCGGATGAATTTAGCTGATTGCCAAATAAACTATAGGAAATTTCTATTTTGTAAAATTATCAATGGATCAATTATTTATTATAAATCGAGATTAATATCACAATCCTCTCCACCTAACGATCGCATAAAAAATTTATTGATAAGTGAATTTATTTGGTTTTTAGGCTATCAATTCTCAAGTAAATATTTTCATGTTCAACAAACATATTTTATAGACAAACATGGTAAATGAACAGAATTGCATTAATATTAATGGTATTTTGTTATGATCGCATGTATAAATTCAGTTACTTAGCTGAAAATGTTTAATTGATAAGGTTTAGCATCCTAAAAACCGATATTTTAGTTTGTGAAAAATGATTAATGCATCATGTGAATCACTCGGAAACGTTCCCGAAAATCAGTGACAAAAAAAGAATTCTTGGTTTTATAACTGCTTCTTTAAATATCGAAAATATATTAATTTCTGATGTATCTAAAGATAAAGAGTGCTTTTCGAAATCTTGGGTACCTCGGAAAAGGTCATTGTATATTTTCGTCCGTGGTTATATTATACAGGGTGTTTCGCTACCAGGCCGACAAACTTGCAGGAGGTGTAGAGGGCACAGAGACGACTTGGAATCACATAGCAATGCGGGGTCGGTAATGGAATCCTAACGAAATAGAGGGGTTGTTAGGGTCTGAATCATAGTGATAGCAAATTGAAAAAGGCCATAAGCTTAAAATAAGTCATGACATTCCTAATAATAATGTTCCACGAAGTTTTCTGCCTACGTGCCTTGTTCTTACCATCTACGGTTTTGCACGTTTGAGGTAGTAGGGACGTTTTGAAATGGCGCATCTTCGTTGCTACCGCAAACGTTGCTACCAAAACAAGCCTGGCGTATTTCAAAACATCCGAGATTCCAGGTTACGAATGTTTCATTCACACATTACGAAATATCGGACAACTTCACTATCAGAAAATTCATGACTTATTTTAAGCTTATGGTCTTTAAATGTCAATTTTCTATCATTATGATTCAGCCCCTAACAACCCCTCTATCTCGTTAGGATTGCATTTCCGACCCTACAAAGCTATGTGATTCCGAGATGTCTCTGTACCCTCTACACCTCCTGCAAGTCTGCCGGTTTGGTAGTGAAACACCCTGTATATTAGCAGATTAAGAAACATTTGTCTTTTTTTATAGTATAGTTTTACAGTGTTTTTTTTTTTTTTTTTTTTTTACAATATACATTACTGTATATTGAGCCTACATGAGGGCTTAACACGAGGTGTACCGTTATCTCAATACACACTCTTCACTTCTTCTATAAATCATCGTAAAAACCATTTTTAAAACATTTTAAGATGAAATTCATATGTTTTAATCGTTTTATTTTATTGCGGCTATTAGATATGTTATTAATTACTTGAAACATTTATCTGTACTAAAAACTGTATAATTGTGACTTTTTGGGTATATTTTAGGATAAAACAAATAGTAAATTTTAATCTCTTTAAAATTCTTCAATTCAACATATATTGCCATTGTTATAGTGCCACCAAAATACTATATTTGTCGTATATTTCGGCGTATGACGCACTAGTTTCAGACTTCATTTTTCTGTTTTTCTGTGTATTTGTCGTATAATGCAATCTCTTTGCTCTCTTTTCTTCTTTGCTTAAAAAAAAAAATTCCTTAATAAGAAACATAGAAAAAATATAAAGATTTTTGTAAAATATATTAACTATCATTTGTCTATGTAATCTGACAGCGAAAATTATTATTTTTTAATTTTGTAAATAAATAGCAACCTCATCAAAACAGAAATTTTAATTCTTATTATGACCATCTTTTTCTTTTTCTTAATTTTTAATCTTTCATTTTTATAACCCGCTTGTAAATTTCAATTATTTTCTTCTATCGAAATTGTTCGCCATACCACCGGAATATACAGCAGTTCTGAAAGTAAAGTACTGTTTTGGATATTAACATTTCCGTTAGCCTCGATGGAATTATCGGAATATTTCAAATAATTCCCGCTTTTGTACTAATGAGTTACAAAAAGAGTAAATTTTTAGAATAAGGTGAAATGAAATTGACGTATAAATAAATATTCACAAGCAGACGATTTCTAATTGAACATGGAATAAAAAGATGAGGATAACAATCGGATCCTTGTTAAAGATGCACAAAGGGAAATTTGATTCTGTTTTCAAATTTGTTCCGCACATTTTCATTCTTAAGAAAATTTGTTGCTTAATTTACATCAGTTAAATGGATGCATAAAAAGAATTTTAATTTTGATTGAGTTATTCTTCATCAATGTTTTCCTTTGTATATTAAATCTCGTGAGATTAGTTGGTCGATTAATCGTTTTAAATTTGCTTGCGTACATAAATTCATTTGAGATCACAAGTGTGTTATGTGATTTTAAGGTGGAGAAGATTGTGGTTAATCTTGATTTTTAATACATTTTTTTTTTTATAAATTGACAAAACAGAAGTTTTCCATACTTTATTTGTCAATCAACGAAATTCATCCACTTCATAAAAAGAAATTAGTTGATTAATGGAAGATGAGTAAAATATATTGCAAATTTTAATTAACTGAGATATTTGAAGCACACAAATACACCAATAATTTAATGTTATAAGGCAGAAGAAATAATTTTAAAGTGCGAAACAAAAAGCCTAGCTAAATACAGGTAAATGAACGGCAGCATACAGTGGCTCCAAAAAGTGTTCGTACACTTGCGAATTTCAATGAAATTGTGCTCTATCCATTAATTAAAATTAATATTTCAAAATGGGTATTTAATAATAAGATCTATAACTTATTCTTAACAAAACTACATAAAATATTTTAAAAATATAGTAAAACTTTACTTTGAAGATATAAATAATCAAAAAATGACAAAAAAGTTACCTCACAAAAGTCTTCGTACACTTAAAAAAATACTTTATATATTAGTAGATATTGTAATATTTCGTTAAATTAGTGCTTAGTAGGATATCCTTTAGCGTCCACAACAGCTTTTAAACTCTGGAAATAGATCTTTTTTTTTTTTGTAATTTCTGCTTCGATGTTTATCCATTCGTCGATCATTACTGTTTTTAGTTTGCTTTTCATTTCATTGTTGTTTCTTCGTACTCTAACCTCCAGTTCTCTCTCCAAATATGTTCTATTGGGTTTAAATCCGGCGATTGAGGTGGTGTTTTCAGAACTTGTGGACAATTATAGAGACACCACAGAGGCGAACGCTGAGAGCCGTGTGCTTAGGATTGCTATCTTGATAAAATCAAAATTGTTTCCAATACCCAAATTTTGGACTGATAATTTTAATCTGTCTTTTAAAATATTTAAATAAAGAGCACTACTATTGCCATATATATGCCTATATATGCCATAAATAAATACCAAATTTCTTCGTCCTGATGCTGCCATGCACCCCCACACTCGCACACTTCCACCATCATACTTAACTGTTCCAACTAAGTTCTTGGGATTAAGTTCTTCATTTTTTCTTCTCTACACAATTATACGCCCATCGGAATCAAAAATGTTAAATTAGCTTTCATCGACAAATCAGACATTATTCCAATACGATTCGGGTTCATTTATCATTGATTTTGTGAAGGAAAGCCCAAGCTTTCTGTTTTTCGCACTAACAAAAATTTTTCTACGGTCAGAACACCCATTTAATCCAGCTGATCTCAGCAATCGTCGAAAAATTTCACATGAAATTTAAGTAGAAAATGTTTCATTAAATTCTGTAGAAACTTAATCGTGGATTTGTCACAATTTTTCTGATTATAAACTTAGACGGACGACCTTTTCTTACCTTATTTTCGATCCCATTTTCTTCTTTAAAACAAATGATAGTTAATATATTTTACAATTTTATTTTCCTATGTTTCTTATGAAGGAATTTTTTTTTTAATGCAAAGAAGAACGATTATACGGCAAATACAGATAAAAACAGAAAAATGAAGTCTGAAACTTTAAGAGCGCGTCAGACGCCAAAATATACGGCAAATATAGAGTTTTGGTGGCACTATAACAATGGCAATATATGTTGAATCACATACTACACCGTAGAATGGGATAAATTAACTAATTTAGAAAAATTTCCAACTGATTTACCACTACTATGATGAAAAATAATCAATTTTCGAATGCTGTTAGTTGCTTCTTTACGCCTCGAGCCATTTTTAAATAATAAATAGAATATTACGAAGAAAGCAAGCAAAAATTAAACCCAAACGATTTCTTAAAGTGTCACTACAATACAAAAATAAAAAGAAAGCGACAGACGATAATTTTAATTATGAATTTATCCGAAAATGTTTCTGTGTACGAAGACTTTTGTGGCGTGTTCCTTCTCTGCCTCATTCCATTTTCATTTTTTATATAAAAAGAAATTCAGTCAATATTTAAAAAAATATTGGGTATTATTTAGAATACCACAGAGATGATGTGAAAAAATATTGGACGTCGTATTCGAATACAATTCCAGGGTACTTCCTTTTTACTAAATTTTTTTTAAGTGTACGAACACTTTTGTGAGCCACTGTACATACACTAAATATAACACGTATTTAAGACTTAAATACACTGAAAAAAAAAAAAAAAATCAGTGCCAGTCCGGTGTACAGGCGGAGGTAGATTTCGAAGTTAAGTACTAATTTCACCAACAAAAACTAAATCAGGATTAGAGATAATCCCAATTTAACAATTTTATCTGGCCGCTTTTGACGAGTTTTTAATTTCCTTTTTCTGTAAGAGCTGGTTTTATCGGAATTATGTTAATACGATGTATTTTTCTTCAACCTCTATTTTTGTTTAATTTGTTTTTGCTGTAAGAGTTGGTCCTGTCAAAAATTTGTCAATATAAAAGTTTTAGATAATATTAAGAAGATTTATGATAAATTCAAGCGGATTTGGTATCTTATGAATTGACGAAGTTATGATTTTTTTTTCTTTTTCAACCCCTCCCCCTTTTTTCCGGTTTATTATTATTTTTTTCCAATAAGAGTTGGTTCTATCAGAAACTTGTCAATGTAAAAATTGTTGATAGTATTAAGAAGATTTATAGGAAGTTTAAGTGAATTTCATATCTTGAGAATTGAGAAAGTTATGAATTTTTTTCTGCTTAAAAACCTATTTTTTTTGCCCTTTGAGACCATTTTTAATTTTATCAAAAATCTGTGATACATAAATTTTTGGCCTTTTTCCTAGAAGTAATAATAACTTTAAACTGATTTTATATACATTATAATTAAGAAATTATAGGTTTTTTTCTGTTTTCACAAAACCCCTTCCTATTTCCACCTCCTTGGTCCGAATTTTCTGTCCCTTGATTTTATGTGTCAGTTTGGAAGAGATTTGTGCAAAATTATGAAGTTATCGTGTCCATAAAAAAGTGATATAGATAGATAAATAGATAGATAGATAGATAAAGTTTTGAACTGGTGTTGGTTTTGGGCTCTAGGAGTCATGATCGGCGTAGATCTTCAAAAAGTTTTTCTGAAATTCCAACATAGATGAGAATGTAATGGGTAGTATTTTTTACGAAATCTACCTAAAAAAGACAAATATTCCTTAATCTAGAAAAATTTATTTTTGTTTCATAAAATATTGAAAACTTCGGAAACGTTCATCCCAGAAACAGATAAAGTTGATAAATAAACTTAAAACCGTGAAAAATTCTAAAATAAACGCGAGAAAAGAAAACAAAAAGTCCTTCCGGCCAGTGCCGGGAGGAAGAGGTAGCTTTCATATTCCTTATTTTTAAAAAGTCAGCTTATATTATTCAAACACACGAAGCTCAATTTAGTGGAACCCGATTATAGAAGATTCGATGCTAATTTTTATCAATACTGAATATTAATGAGAATTTCGCTAAATTAGTCAGCTTTATCGAAGCTGGCTTTATTTAAAGTGACTTATATTTGGTCGCCAAATTCGGTGATATCTTGAAGTGCCCGCCATTTTAAAACAACATGATGGGTAAAGCTAACTAATGAACTTGGTCGAGACCGTAGTAATTCCTGTACACAGGCTCACTCACATCGGAATCGGTTGATATATACGAGAGCTGTCGCAGGCAAACAATCAGATTTTTCATAATGTCGCCCACATAAGAAATTCAAACTGCTATATCTGAGCCATTTTTTAAGATAAAGACAAAGCAAAAAATGCTCCAGAAGCCTCGTATCAAGGTCAAATACTTGAGAAAGAAACCTTTTTCAATTTCTATTTTTTTGCTCCTCATTTTAAATTTAATTTTTTTTAATGGTCCAAATGCCCTCTCACATCCAAATCGGTTAATACGAGTGTTATCGCGTGACAAAAGTCGGATCGTTTCAAAATGTTAGGCATGCTAGAAATTCAAAGTGCTATAACTCAACCATTTTTTAAGAAATAGAAAAAACGAAAAATGCTCCGAAATCTTTGTATGAAGGTCAAACACATAAAGAAAAAATCTTTTTCAATTTCTAATTTTAAATTTTAAATTGAAAAATTTTTTTTTAATGGCCGCCATTTTGCAAGAAGATGCCGGATGAAGTTGGCCAACGAACTGGAATCGAGGCATTGATATGTACTACGTACACACCAAGTTACATCCAAATCGGTTCATAAATACGCCTGTTATTGCGTGACAAAAATTAGGCTGTTTAAAAACGTTAGCCACACTAGAAGTTCAAAGTGCTATAACTCAGCCATTTTTTAAGATACAAACGAAACAAAAAATGCTCAGGAATCTTTGTATCAAGGTCAAACACATAAGAAAAAACCTTTTTCATTTTCCAATATTTTTGGCACCACATTTTAAATAAAAATAATAATAATAATTTTTTAAATGGCCGCCATTTTGAAACAAGCCATTTTGAAGCTGGCCAACGAACTCGGTCGAGACAATGGTTTGTACTATATACACACCAAATTACATCAAAATCGGTTCATAAATACGAGAGTTACAGTGTGACAAAGATCAGATATATATATATATATATATATATAATAAATTTGAAATCACTAATAAATGAACAAAATGGTAAAGTTCTAAAGATGAATTAGATATGAACATAGGAAACCAGTATGTAAAATAAGAAACTATGAATAACCCACAGAATCTTCAGAGGAGCATATATATATATATATATAATATATATCAACATTTGAACGGAGGATGGTTTCGGGGTCTGAGGGTCATGATCGGTGAAAATATACCAAAATGTTTTGGAATCGCTTTTCTCCGAACGGCTGCAATAGGTTGCTTTCTGTAATGAAAGTTCCTAAAACACGACATTTCCAGCAGCGAAGCAGATGAAATACACTTGCAATTTTTAGATTCTACAGAGTCTGAGGGAATAGAGGACGAGGATCACTGTGCTGGTTGTGGAGAAGAATATAATACCACAACCAAAAAGCATGACTGGATATGATGCATAAGATGCCAGAAGTAATTCCATGAACCGTGTGCAAACTATAAAGATCTTAGCCGAAAATCTGGTAAAATTTTACGAAAAGTGAAAGATTGAAATTATACTTCAAATTTTGTTTATTCAAATTTATTCAATAATTTTACGCGATATAATTGCATCTTTAAAATTTTCTATATGTTTTTCATGATTAACTGCATGAATTGTGTTATTTTTTGCTATTTTAACTTCGTTTTTTCTTTCTTGCATTAGATGGCCATCTGCCATTTTAATTTCATTTTAATTTGCCACTTTTTGTTTTCTATATTTAATTATTTTTTGCCCAAAATATAATGAGGATATGTATAAGAATTCCAAATATGCATAACTATTTCTTGTATTTGCATTCTAAGAATTTTTATTGCAATCTTTAAAAACTATGGTCATCTGTCCAAGAGTTACCCTACTTGAAACATTTATCTACACTGAAAAACTCTATAATTGCAACTTTTACAGGAATATTTTATGATTAAACAAATAATAAATTTTAATCTCCCAAAAATTCTTAATATTGCGAAAGGGAAAAAAAATAGAATCTAATTCTTTTGTATAAGTTAATATTATGAGCCATTCGGGATTCCCCCCCACCTTCCTCTGTTTATAAGTATTGTTAGTTATAAACAGAATATATAGGCTGTATGTTATATGATTTTTGTTCGTCAATTGCAGAAAACCAATTGTTTTGTGTGGGTGAAATATGCTTGAAAATGGAAAGAGCGAGATTCTACGAGAAATGGAATTGGGGATTCTATAATTTATATTTAGTAAACAAAATCCATCAAAGAACCTGTAAGACAGAACGAGTGGAAAATATATCCATACTTTAACTGTGAAAAAAAATGACCGAATTACACGCAAAATAAAACCGCGTAAAAAAGTTTCGATATTTAACTAGTCGGAGGCGCCAATCCCAAAACTTTGTTCTTTTTCATACATGTTAATATCTCTAAAAGTTGATTTCAACTTTCATTTTCGTCTTAAATTCTGTTTCATTTTATTAATTTGGAGTAAAAACGAGTTAATCTCGACCATGTACTTAAAAAAATCACTATTTTTGTTATTTTGCTGTGTGTCAGCTGCTTGCGAATCTCCATGTTAGCTGGATGCAAAGTGCCCGTCGCTGCACGAGCAGCCGATGTACAACACAGCTACAAAAAATCAAGAAAACTGCACAAGAATTATTATCCTAGCACCTCTTTCTGGCGAAATATCCCAATTTTCAACTAAGATCTTATAGTTATAGTAAAAAAACATATAAATATGGAAATTGGTTCAATTCTATGCACTTCGTGAAATTTTCCAATGATACAATAATGAAAATGGCACAAAAATTGCTATTACAGCGCCCCCTTCTGTCGAAATATCGCCATATTTACCTGGAACCACAAATTCATACACTTTTCGATAATACAATTATAAAAATGGCATAATAATCGCATTTTCAGTGCCCCCTTGTTGCGAAATATTTCCAAATTCGAGTAGGACCTGCTAGCCATATAGCCAAAAACATACACAAAAAACAATTAGTAAATTTAAAAAATCAAAAAACCTGACTGCGTAAAAAGCAAACTAATTAATTATTTCTCATCAATGTGAAACTATTTTTTTTTTCAATTCCTACTATTAACTCACACTCTCGCTATATATATCTTGTTCAAATTTTCAATCATCAATAAAATACTTATTATTCATCCAATCAAGCTCAAATAAATTTCTTTAAACTTGTAGTGGATGACACTTGATGTCAATCCAGTTTTTTCAAATATTAATTCATTAATTAAATTAAATTAATTAATTTTCAATAATCGAGAGAGCCCTCTTCTTGATCAAGGTATTTTAAGACCGAGAGAGCCATCTTCTTGATCAAGGCATTTTAAGCGCCACCCAAGAAGAAAGAAGAATGGAAGAAAAAAAATTCTCTTATTGACCTAAGTAGGAATTGACTTAAAATATTTTTTTATATTACTTGTTTACATTACTTACCTTTTTTTTTATTTACTTGTATTGATGACTTTTAAGTTGTGTTTAATTGTTAGTTCCTATCTATAAACACTGTTTTGATGAGGTCTATAGATGTCTAGGATGGTTAGAGTTGCAGTAAAGCTAGAGATCCTAGATACACAACTTCCAGGTTGTATAATAATTTTAACGGAGCTTCTGACTGTAAAATAGTCAATGAAACATCGTCTTCATTTTGAAAGACCTATCCAATGATAAGCCACTCAATAGGGTGCGTGAATTTTTTTTCGTCTCTACCGCCATTTTGTATTTTACGGCCGCCATTTTGAATTTATAAAAACAAAACCTAGCCTATAACCATCGGGCCGTTAAGATGAATTGATAGAGACCTCATTCATTAAAATCCATCTAGCCGTTGGGATATTTCGAAGGTATAAAGAAATCCACATACACAGATACGCATGAAACACATAACCCTTCTTTTCAGTCGGGTAAAAAACTGGTTCAGTTCTATGCATAACTTCATACACGTTTTGGTGGTACAATATGGCGAGACACGGACAGACAGATATTTTGTATAAACATGTTTTTCGGGATCTCTGGCCCCTAAAATGTATAAATCCATCGAAAACTGCAAGTCGAAAAAAATTTCGATTACAATACTTTTTCCTTTAGAAAGAAGAACATAAAAACTGACATAATATACAGCAGGCATGTGCAAAACGCGTGTGACAAATTATTTTTATTCACAAATATGTGAAATTAAGAGTAAGTGAGAAGCTTCTGGAAATTATTCCTATGCTTGGTAGAGCTATCAATATTTTTTACTCTAAATGCTTTGACTGAATGCAGCTTGTAGTTTAAAAAGAGCCATGACTGCTACAATTAGTGCTATAAAAGGAGCAATTACAAAAATAAAATAAAAAAGAAATGAAAAGATCACGGTAATATATTTTCAATCTTTTTGTTGAAAACATTCACACGATTTAAAAAATTTGGAAAAAAAAAATATTTTTCATGTGCAAAAAATAAATAAATAAATAAATAAAAAAATAAAATAAAATAAAAATAAAATAAAATAAAAATAAAAATAAATAAATAAATAAAATAAAATAAAACCCCAAAGTATGTCAATTATTTTGGTTTTAGCAAATGAAAAACGCATATGTGGCTCAATTTTAAAAACTGTAGCTTATATAGTTCGAAAATAACGGTGCGCGCAAACTCAAATTTAATAATTTGAGAAAACGCATTTTAAAGTTTCAATAGCCCAATATCTCCCATTATACTAGCTGTCTATAAATGATTATAACTCAAGAAATAATGCAGATTTTTGAATGTTTTTTTTTTGCATAATGTTTAGAAACGTTCAAAGTTTTGAAAATAAATTAATAACCAAAAATTTATTTTTTGAAAGTTTAATGATCCTGTATTCCCTAGACAGAAGAAACAATTTCTAATCGAACAGCTGTTTTGCTTTTTCTCTATGACAGTTTGACGAATCAATTTTATGTCGTGCATCTTTCTTTCCCCCTTTTTTAGGCAGCTTTCTTTACAAAAAGCTACCTATTGCAGCCGTTCGGAGGAAAGCAATTTCAAAAAATTTTGGTATATTTTCATCGATCATGACCCCCAGACCCCGAAACCACCCTCCGTTCAAAATTGATATATATATATCAATATATATATATATCAATATATATATATATATATATATATATGACCTATGTCACACTGTAACTCTCGTATTTATGAACCGATTTGGATGTAATTCGGTGTGTACATAGTACATACCAATGTCTCGACCGAGTTTGTTGGCCAGCTTCATCCGCCATTTTGAAACAAAATGGCGGCCATTTAAAAAAATTAAAAAAATTTTAAATTTGAAATGTGGTACCAAAAAATTGAAAATGGAAAAATATTTTTTTCTTATGTATTTGACCTTTATACAAAGACTCCGTAGCAGTTTTTGTTTTGTCTATATCTTAAAAAATGGCTGAGTTATAGCATTTTGAATTTCTAGTGAAGCTGACATTTTGAAACGTCCTGAATTTTGTCACGCGATAAAAGGCGTATTTAAGAACCGATTTGGATGTAACTTCGTTTATACATAGTACAGACCAATGTCTCGACCAAGTTCGTTGGCCAGCTTCATCCGCCATCTTGTTTAAAAATGGCGGCCATTTAAAATTTTAAGAAAAATTTTAATTTGAAATGTGGTACCAAAAAATTGAAAATTGAAGAAATATTTTTTTCTTATGTGTTTGACCTTGATAAAAAGATTCGGGAGCAGTTTTTGTTTCGTCTATATCTTAAAAAATGGCTGAGTTATAGCATTTTGAATTTCTAGCGTGGCTGACATTTTGAAACGTCCTGATTTTTGCCACGTGATAACAGACGTATTTATGAACCGATTTGGATGTACCTTGGTATGTACATAGTACATACAAATAACTCAACCGAATTCGTTGGCCAGCTTCATCCGCCATTTTGTTTCAAAATGGCGGCCATTTAAAAAAATTTAAATTTAAAATGAGATACTAAAAAATTGGAAAATGAAAAAGATTTTTTTTGTATGTGTTTGACCTTAATACAAAGATTCCGGAACAGGTTTTGTTTCGTCTATATCTAAAAAAAATGGCTGAGTTATAACATTTTGAATTTCTATTGTGGCTGACATTTTAAAACGACCTGATTTTTGTCACGCGTTAACAGGCGTATTTATGAACCGATTTGAATGTAACTTGGTCTGTACATAGTACATACCAATGTCTCGACCGAGTTCGTTGGCCAGTTTCATTCGCCACCTTGTTTCAAAAGGGTTGCGATTTTTTTTTAAAAATGTAATTTAAAATGAGGTATTAAAAAATTGGAAAATGAAAAAGATTTTTTTTATGTGTTTGGCCTTGATACAAAGATTCTGGAGCAGTTTTTGTTTCTGAAAATTTGTCCTTTTGTTTATATCTTAAAAAGTGGTTGAATTATAGCACTTTGAATTTCTATCATGGCTAACACTTTGAAACGATCTTGTATTTGTCACGCGATACCACACGTATTCGCCTATTTCGATGGAAGAAGGCATGTGGATAGTATACATCAATATCTCGACCAAGTTCGCTGGCCAGCTTCATCAGCCATCTTGTTTCAAAATGGCGGCCATTAAATAAAAAAAAAATATATTTAAAGTGAGATGCAAAAAAATTAGAAATTGTAAAAGGTTTCTTTCTTAAGTATTTCACCTTGATATAAGGATTCAGGAGAATTTTTTGTTTGTCTTTATCTTAAAAAATGGCTCAGATATAACAGTTTCAATTTCTAACGTGGGTGACATTTTTTAAAATCTGATATTTTGCCTGCGACAGCACTCGTATATATCAACCGATTCCGATGTGAGTGAGCCTGTGCACAGCAATTACTAAGGTCTCGACCAAGTTCACTGGTTAGCCTCATCCACCATGTTATCTTAAAATGGCAGGCACTTTAAGAAATCACCAAATTTGGCAGCCAAATATAAGTTACTTTAAATAAAAGCAGCTTGGATACAGCTGACTAATTTTGCGAAATTCTCATTCATAATGATTTAGTATTGATAAAAATTAGTATTGAATCTCCTACATTCGGTTTCCACTTAATTGAGCTTCGTGTGTTTGAATAATATAAGTTGGCTTTTTTAATATAAGGCATATGAAAGCTACCTCTTCCTCCCGGCACTGGCCGGAAGGACTTTTTTTTTTTGACGCCGACTGTCTAATTAATTTTTTAAATGGCTGCAATTTACCAAATTAAATTTTGTATAGTTTGATGACTGCCACGATCAGTGATAGAAAAGAAGCAATTGCACAGTAAAAAAAAAAAAAAAAAAAAAAAAAAAAAAAAAAAAAAAAAAAAAATCACGTTAATACATTTTTGTACCATTTTTTTTATATTTTAAATTTAAAATTCCAGATTGTGCAAAGAAATTTATATGCAATTGTCAATTATATGCGTACTTTCAGGTTTAATCATCGTCAATTTAGAAAATATCTTGGAAATATGAGTAAGGCACTAAAATTTGAAGGCTATAAAGTTTTAACAAATAACTTTAATAATCTCAGGAGATTGCCTTAACAGAAATTAGCAAATTCTATGAATGTGAATTACCAAAAGATTAATAAAGGATGTAGATTTTAGAGTATTCAGTTTATATTAAAAAACACCTTAATAAACTGAAACTTAAAATAAATTTTATAATTTTACGATGTTATCTCATAGTGTAAACATTTTCAAATAAAATTTATTACTTTATTAAAATTATTTTCTTAAACAAATGTTATTTCATTTCAACTGTCGCTAGACATAATTCAAAAATCCATCGGAGTTCAAATATTCAGAATAAATTTGTTAAATTTATGAAATTATATTAAAAACAAATTTAAACTAAGATTTTTTTAACTTCAAAAGATGTAGAAATCAAATTATTCCATTTATTTCTTCTCTTATGATTTATGTTCAAAATGTTTCAAAGTTTATTATTGCATTAAGCAGAAATTCCAGATTTCTGTAAATATTATATCAATTAACTGATTACAAGAAGTATAACATGCCAATTAGATTTATTTTAGCTATTTTGATAGTGCGCTGTTTTAAGTCTTAAAGCAGAGTATAGTAAGTATTATATTATTTATATTCGTCTTAAAATAGTCTTCCTTTATATTTTGAATTTTAAAAGAATGATAAAAATTCTGAAAGTTAAAAAATAACACACCAGTATGTACAGTCAGTTAAATAAAAAAGAAAAAAAAAGAAACATCTCACATATTTCAATCACCAAAATTGTCGCATCTCATGCATTTTAATTTAAAATTCAGGCAGCGAAAAGTGAAAATAGCAATTCGATTAGTGTTATCTATTCAACCGATTTTACTTGTCACTTATGGCTAATTTGGGTTTAAAACTTTACGCAAACTTATATTGATTTAATAGCTTTCCTTTCTACATTTTAATGCTTATAGAACTTCTTTATTTTAAAAGCAATGCCTTCATCACCTGGAATATAATGTTAATTGTTTCCTATAACGTAAATTAATTTAAAAGAACTGACATTAAATTTAAAGTGTTTCATAGATGGCGTTAGCCGTTCCGTAGTCGAGTATTCTCGGATCTACCCTTTTTGTAAAGTGGAATCGTCTCCAGTTCAAAGGTATAAATTGCGTTTCCCTAATCAATTGCCGCGCTCTCTCTTTTCTGTTCATTTCTTTAAAGTTATCATTATGATTTTAATATGTTTGAGTTACAGTAAGATATTTAGATTGAGTTTTACGATGTTTTTAGAAAACGGTTTTAGCTATGATTTAAATTTAAGCTGTTTTGAAAAGCTCCAGGTGTATTGAAGTTAATCCGGTTTTAACCAAAGTTATTTTTAGTGATTCACTTAGCTATTTTAAACAAAGTTGGCTCTGAATATTTTTCAACTTAAATCTGTATTTTTATAAAGTAATTGAATGAAATAGAATTCAAATAAAGAACTGTCGTCAACAATATCTGACTTTTCTATGAATTCAACATACAGTTTTGTAACAGGTATCTTCCACAGCACATTTACAGTTCCTCTGCTGATAGCAGTATAAGTGTATATCAGACCTGTATTGATACAGGCTAAGAGAAGAGGTTATGGGCAACCAATGCCATACCTGGATAATAGAAGCGTGTTGAATTTAAATAAGAAGAGTCATAAATTTTAGCCCCATTTCAAAGACATTTGTGTTTGTTAAGAAGGAAGGCTGATATTTTTTTGAAGATGGCGAGTATGCAAGTACAGATCGATAAGCTTGGAGGTTTAAACTACTCAACTTGGCAAATGGATATTAAATACCTTCTGTTGGAGAAGAATGCATGAGATATTGTTGCTGGAATTGAGAAGGAACCTGAAATTGATGCCGATAAGGGAATTACAGCAAAGGATGTGAAAGATTTTCATACTAGGAAAAGGATTGCTTTATCCACAATTTATTTAAATATGGGAAAGGACTTTAGAAAAATCATAGGGAACAAAGATAATCCCAAAGATGTAATGGATGTATTAAAGAAACATTTCGAGCCTGATAATAGATCACGGCATATGTTCCTGTTTTCCGAGTTCATGTCCTGTAAAGTAAAGCCAGATGAAAAGATAGATTTATTTGCTGCCAGGTTAAATAGAATTGCCGATCAACTGAACGACCTTGGTCATCCTGTTGAAGAGGTGTATAAATCATTTCAACTCCTGCGTCATCTCCCAAGCCATTTCGACAGCATAGTGCAAGTTATATTACGTTGGAAGGAGGAAAAGTTTATTTTCAACGATATTCTAATGGAATTAATCGCCGAAGAATCAAGATTAGCCCTGCGAGATTTAGACAAACGTAAAGAACTTTTCGTTGAGACTCAACATATACAGAAAAGTAGACTTCGATGCTTTCGATGTGGGAGCCCAAACCATCTACAGAGGGATTGTCGACAACGCCGAAGAGACTCTAGAAGTTACAATCGTCGTGTTCCATCTGTTTCTAGTGTGTCTGATGTCTCCGAATCCAGTTCCGAACGTGCCCAGTCTCCAGTTAAGAGAAACAGGAATCGCAGAGGAAAAGCGAAGGAATCATCATCAAACTCTAACAGCGTTAAACAAAAAGGTAAAAACAATCCTTTCTTGTTTTATATTCAGGCAAATTTGAGTGGTAGTGAAAGCGAAAATAGCTGGTTATTTGATACCGCAGCTTCACACCATTTTTGCCGTGATAAGAGTTTGTTTTATAAATTTAAGCCTTTAAAAGATGAAAAAATGTTTGTTGCTGTAAATGGTGTTACTTTTCCGATAGAAGGAAAGGGAAATATAAAGTTAAAGTTTGGCCAAAGGCTGTTTTTCTTTTCTGATGTAATGTATTCCCCTAAACTAAGGAAAAATCTTATTTCAGGTCCAAAATTGGATGTAAAAGGTGTAAAATTTACTGGTGAAGGCGGTAAGGTGGAGGTGTCCAAAGATGGTCAATATTTATTTACTGCTTTTCTTAGGGATGGTACTTATCATTTGTATCCTAAAATTCCAAGTTTAGTTCCTAAAAAGGTTAAATTTGAAACGTCCCATCTATCTAAAGATGATTTCAGAATTTGGCATCGCAGATTCGCGCATGTAAGTCCAGATTTGATAGAAAATACGGCCAAAAATGAAAGTGTTAGAGGTCTTCCCCGGGTTAAATCAGGAAAATTTTTTTGCGAAATATGTAAACTTAGTAAACATAGACGTACGTCATTTAAATCAATTAATAGGATTAGATCTAAACGTCCCCTCGAGTTGTTGTTTATGGATGTCTGGGGGCCTGTAAGAGAGAAAGGAAGAAACGGAGAGAGATATTTTCTCTCAATTATTGACGATTTTTCGCGTAAGGCCACAGTTTTTCCCATAAAGGAAAAATCCGAAGTGTTTGGAATTGTTCGCAATCATGTGATCCGGGCGGAGAGATTTCTCGAACGTAAAGTACATTCGATCAGATAATGGCGGGGAGTTTAAAAATGATAATTTTAGGATTTTCTGTGAAGTTAGAGGCATTAAACATGAATTTACGGACGTGTACTCCCCTGAACAAAATGGGACTATTGAGAGATACAATCAAACGATTGCTAACGGCATCAGATTAATTTTAAGTGAAAGTGGTTTAAAACGAAGTTTCTGGCCGGAGGCAGCGTTGTATTTTACGTATACTTGGAATCGCATTTGTCACAAATCTCAGTCGAAGACTCCTTTCGAACTTTATAGTGGCTCTAAACCATCCGTTAGACACTTAAAACCCTTTGGAGCTATAGCATATATAGGTGTTCCCAAGCAACTTAGGTCGAAACTTGATGCAAAAGCAAAAAGGGGGGTAATGGTTGGTTACGCCTTTAGTACTAAAGGTTACCGGGTTTGGCTACCCGAAGAAAACAAAATTATTGAAACCATTAATGTTTCTTTCAATGAGGAACTCCCAGATAGTGTCCGGCGCAGTGGAGTCGTGATGGGTTCAAAAGAAATAGGATCTCCTATTTTTGATAAGGAATCTGATGGAGAGTTTGAAGGTGAGGTTGAAAATAATGATACCCCAAATATAAATTATTTCCCTTCGTATAAACCTCCAGATTTATCCTCTTCAGAGGAGGAGAATTCCACAGAGGAAATAAAATCAAGTAAAGATGTTTTGAGGGGGGTTCCACTCTCTGATACTGTTTGGTTAAGAAAAGTTGCCCCGAGTGCTTATGGTAATCGTAACTACATTTACTATTACGAACAGGGAAAAACTGAAAGGTTGAGATCCTTAAACGATGTAGAAAAGTATTGTAAAAAGCATCATCTTAAATTTGAACCTCATATTTTCTGTTTTAAAGGATCAAATAAATTTAAAGGAGTGGTTTCAGGTCAAGAGGATAGTTCTTGTTCAAATACGGAGACTTCTGATATTGATAGGGATATATGACTAGATGACATCAAAATACCAACTACCTATAAACAAGTTTTAAAATCCCCACAAAGGAAGTTTTGGGAACAGGCCATGAGAGAAGAATTGAAAACTATGAGAGAAAGGGGAGTTTGGAAACTAGTTAAGTTACCAAGCGATGCTAAACCCTTGGGTTGTAGGTGGGTTTTCACATTAAAAAAGGATGACAAGGGCAAAATTGTAAGGTATAAAGCCCGCCTAGTGGCACAAGGTTTCAAACAAATAAAGGGGGAAACCTATGATGAAACTTTTTCACCGGTTGTTAATTTTGCCATTATTAGATTTTTCTTTTCCCTTTTAGTCTCCTGTAAAAAATGGACACACCTACAATGCGACGTAAAATGTGCTTATTTATATGCACCTTTGGCCGAAACAATATATATGTTCCAACCTCCAGGATTTGTGGAAAACGAAAATTTAGTATGTAAATTAGAAAAAGCTTTATATGGTTTACATCAGTCTGGTAGAATGTGGTATTTTGAAATAAATAAAATTTTGCATGATATAGGGTTTGTTAAGTTTGAATGGTGCAATTGCGTGTATAGTTTTGATGATAACATTATCCTGCTTCTTTATGTAGACGACATAGTAATTTTCGGTAAAAATGAAAGAGTGGTGGAAAAGGTTGTTAAACTTTTGACTGGTTATTTTGATCTTAAGATACTAGGTAAAACCAGAAAGCTATTGGGTGTAGAATTCGAGGAGGGTAATGACTATCTAGCAGTACATCAAATTCCATATATTGATGAGATTTGTCAAAAATTTAAAAAGTTTAAGTTCCCTATCACTTCACTCCCAATAAGCAAAGGTGTAGTTTATTCAAAAACCCAATCCCCTCAATCCGATAACGAAATATTTGAAATGTCTAAAATTCCATACAGAAGTGTTTTAGGATGTTTGTCGTTCCTATCTAATAGAACCAGGCCCGATATTGCTTATGCAGTAAATATATTTAGCCAATTTCAAAATAACCCTGGTTTAGTACATTGGCATGGATTATTAAAGCTTTTGGGATATGTTTGTTTTACTAAATCTTTAAAATTGAATTTGAATTGTAAAAATGTACATGTAATTGCATATTCAGTCGCTGATTTTGCCATAAACAGGGATGACAGAACTTCAATGGGAGGTCAGTTATTACTTTTAGATAAATCACCAATAATGTGGAGGTCCTTTAAGGAAAAATGTATAAGTTTATCGACCATGGAATCGGAATTTATTGCGATGACAGAAGCTGCAAGAGAGCTCTTATGGTTCGATAGAATAATGGACGAATGCATTGGTCGAAGGATAATTTGTGATAGAAAGGAAAAATCTTTATTATTGGTTGATAATCAGGCCACCATTAGTTTTGTCAAATCCCCCATTGAAAACCACAGAACGAAGCACATAGATGTAAAGTTATTTTTTATTAGAGATTTGGTATATAAAAATATTTTTGAAGTAAAGTATGTTAAAAGTAAAGAAAATTACGCGGACATCTTCACCAAGCCCCTTAGTAAATTTGAATTATCAGGGTTTAAATTGAAGGTTTTCTTGGATTGTTAAATTTGTTGTTAAATTTTGTTAAATACCCCTCATTGCATTAAAGTGTATTTATATAATATTTATTGTACTAGATAGTCCAGCTTCTGTATAAGAGATGTATTTTAAAGTTTTGACTATATAAGGTTATGTATAAGATCAATTTTTTTTTTTTTGTGTAAAAATTGAATTTAGTTTAGCCTTGTGAACCAATTTAAAATCCCGCCGGAATGCAATAAGTACCCTTTGCCCTTCCATTCTCCGGGGCTCGAGCGGCCTTTCGTAACGTCTCGTGAAAGGTGAAAATGTAATCCGGCCAGAGAGTCTACAGGGGATAGTGTCGGACGAAGGTGTAACTGTTGCAGGAAGGCCCCATTTGCGGGCATGTTAAAGTTTAATTCAGTAAGTCCTTCATTTTAATATTGGAAATGCCACTTTAGTATCCCGGTTCACTTGGTGAAACTTAAATATAAGAGTTTAATTATACATGAAGTCGACTTCATTACGTTAACATTGTTGTAGTTTATTGAGATTAACCATGAACTTTATTAGTTTAAGATTTTTTTTGAACTAAATTTGAAATGAAAGTTTAATCTTGTTTCAGTTATTGAAATAGAAATCTGAATACGTAATTTGAATTATTGACATGTAAAAATCTGCATTTATTATATACAGTGGAAATATGAAATTATGAGTTAAACATTTATAGAGTATATTATGTGTTATGAAAGAGAATGGAATCATGGGCCCATGTATGATGAAGGATGAAAGATGATGGATGAATGTGATAATAAAGTTTTGAATATGTATAATTTTTCAGAAATTTATATTGAAATATATTGATTGAAACTATTTTTAAAATGAAGTCACGTTAGATGTTGTATTAAAACGATTTGCTTTTCAGAAAGATTTGAATTTATCTGGTAATGTATTAGGAATATTAATTGAAGCTGATGGACTGTTGAAGTTTAAACCAGAGTTAAATTTTAGATACTGTGGTTGGAAATATTGCATTTTAGATGCATGAGGGTAATTTGTTTCTTGTTATATATTGTTATAAATTTTGTTAATGTTTATAATGTTTAGTAATTGTATGTTACTGTTTAAAAGGCGACAAGTTATATTTGGATAAAAATGTTGGATTTTATGAGAAGATTGAAGATGTAATGGTAAAAGCTCAGATTGAATTTTTGTTTGACCTTTGTAAATTCAGAGCGAATTTTGGAAATTCTAGGGATTTGTTAACTGTTTAAATTTTTCTTTCCCATGAGTGACAAGTGGGGGGCTTTGTTATCTATTCAACCGATTTTACTTGTCACTTATGGCTAATTTGGGTTTAAAACTTTACGCAAACTTATATTGATTTAATAGCTTTCCTTTCTACATTTTAATGCTTATAGAACTTCTTTATTTTAAAAGCAATACCTTCATCACCTGGAATATAATGTTAATTGTTTCCTATAACGTAAATTAATTTAAAAGAACTGACATTAAATTTAAAGTGTTTCATAGATGGCGTTAGCCGTTCCGTAGTCGAGTATTCTCGGATCTACCCTTTTTGTAAAGTGGAATCGTCTCCAGTTCAAAGGTATAAATTGCGTTTCCCTAATCAATTGCCGCGCTCTCTCTTTTCTGTTCATTTCTTTAAAGTTATCATTATGATTTTAATATGTTTGAGTTACAGTAAGATATTTAGATTGAGTTTTACGATGTTTTTAGAAAACGGTTTTAGCTATGATTTAAATTTAAGCTGTTTTGAAAAGCTCCAGGTGTATTGAAGTTAATCCGGTTTTAACCAAAGTTATTTTTAGTGATTCACTTAGCTATTTTAAACAAAGTTGGCTCTGAATATTTTTCAACTTAAATCTGTATTTTTATAAAGTAATTGAATGAAATAGAATTCAAATAAAGAACTGTCGTCAACAATATCTGACTTTTCTATGAATTCAACATACAGTTTTGTAACAGGTATCTTCCACAGCACATTTACAGTTCCTCTGCTGATAGCAGTATAAGTGTATATCAGACCTGTATTGATACAGGCTAAGAATTAGGAATTACGTCTTCTTTCAAACGTCTTCTTGACGTCTTCAAACGTCTTTTTACGTCTTCTTGACTTGAAAAAATAGCTTAAGGGGTCATCTTCATATTGAAATTTTACCATATTTTAAAAATTCCAATACTAACAATCAATTCTGACAGCATATTCGGATTTTTCGGTACATTTTATCTTCGGATACAAAACGGTAAGTTATTCGATCAAGTAGTTTAGGATTTATGACCGTTTAATGTTTCGAACTCGTAATGCTAAATTTCTTTTTAGTTCTTGCGAAACAGATTGCAATATATAAAAACTTAACACTTTGTAATAATATATTATTTCTAATTGCTAAAAAGGTGTAAAGATTAAAACTTTAAAAACAGTAAAATAGTTTCATTTGACTGATGCCATGTTTCAACTCATCCAGAGTCATTTTCAAAACAAATGAATAATGATACTCTGAAATTGCACGGTCTATGATGCAATGAACTGAAACGCCATCATTCGGTTTTTTATGTAACGCACATTAATTCTTTTATTTTTACTTTGCTTGGATGTTTATTTCTATTTTCTAAACCCTTGAGTTCATCGAGCCATAGTTTTGGTAAGTTGAATGATGCTGTATCGTTACATACATCGAATGTTTTTAAAGTTTTAATCTTACACAACTTTTTAGCAATTAGAAACAATACGGATTGCAATGCAGGTGTTTTTTAAAGCATAACTCAAAAACTACTTGTCGGAATAAGGGCTGTATATACATAACATTATCAACTTTTTGGCAATTTTGAACTCCCTTGCGATATCATACGTCATCATTCCTCGACCCCCTCTCCTCCCTCACCATAACGATATCATTATCAGTGTCTAAAAATTCTTTTTTTTATTTTTCCATTTTTTTTTTCTTTGCTTTTCTTTCTAAATGTTTGCAATGATATACAGATGTTAATTAAAATAATAAAACTTTGTAAAAAATCACCATAAAGTAAAACAATACACAGGACGCGTTTCGAGCTAAAAACATAACAGTTCGTCATCAGCTACAGCAAACACGTGTCCGCAAGCGAACAAGGTCAAAAATGAACTGAAGGTAAAGAATGTTGCAAACAATGCGACAGATGGCGCTAGCTGAAAGAGGCACATGCAGAAGAGAAAGGTGTTGCCAAAAAGATAGAAGAGAAATTGATAGGGAAAAAATGGAAATAAAAGAAATACACAAAATTAAAATAAAATAAAAGAAGATAAATAATAATAATAAATGAAGAAATGTAAAATAATAAAACAAGGAAAAAAAAACCAAAAGATCCCCTCCCTTTTTTTTCCTTTCTTTTTTTTTTCTTTTTTCTTTTTTACATTCCTTCATTTATTATTATTTATATTTTTTAATTAACTTCTTTTATTTTATTTTAATTTTGTTTATTTCTTTTATTTCCATTTTTTCCCTATCAATTTCTCTTCTATCTTTTTGGCAACACCTTTCTCTTCTGCATGTGCCTCTTTCAGCTAGCGCCATCTGTCGCATTGTTTGCAACATTCTTTACCTTCAGTTCATTTTTGACCTTGTTCGCTTGCAGACACGTGTTTTCTGTAGCTGATGACGAGCTGTTATGTTTTTAGCTCGAAACGCATCCTGGGTATTGTTTTACTTTATGGTGATTTTTTACAAAGTTTTATTATTTTAATTGCTTCAAATCGCCAGCTTTTGGTGCTGTTTCGCTGATATACAGATGTTGTTATACATTTATTATTCGCATACTTTACGGATTTAAATAAAGAGAAGACGTTAATAAAATATCACTATTATATGAAATAACTTTATATCAAATAACACTAAGAAATACTTGCTACTTAAAAGTATTTAATAATAGCATTTTGTTGCATAATGCATTCAACTGTAATATTTTCTTCTTGCACTTGCCCCTTGCAGGAGCTTCTTATAAACAAACAAGTAAAAATTAAATTTAAAAAATCAGGAAACCCCGAACTAATTAATTATTTCTCATTAAAGTGAAACTATTTTTTATATTACTTACATATTTTTTTTTATTTACTTATATTGATGACTTTTAAGCTGTGTTTAATTGTTAGTTCCTATCTACAAACACTGTTTAGATGAGGCCTATGGATGTCTATGAAGGTTAGAGTTGCAGTAAAGCTAGAGATCCTACCTACCCAACTTCCAGGTTGTGTAATATTTAAAAGGAGCTTCTGACTGTAAAATAGTCAATGAAACATCGTCTTCATTTTGAAAGACCTATCCAAAAACATGCCACTCAATATGGTGCGTAATTTTGTTTTTCGTCTCTACCACCATTTTGAATTTATAAAAGCAAAACCTAGCCTATAACCATCGGGCCGTTAAGACAAATCGATAGAGACCTCATTCATTAAAATCCATCCAGCCGTTGGGAAGTTTCGAGGGTATAAAGAAATCCACACACCCAGATACGCGTCAAACACATAACCCTTCTTGGCAGTCGGGGAAAAAAATGGCGGACAACGTTCTTCTCCATTTTTCTAATAAACATAACAAGTATCATTTCGAACCTGGTTTCACCAACAACGAACTATGAACACAGGTGTTTCACTATCATTGCAGGAGGTGTAGAAAGCGCAGAGACGACTCGAAACAGCATAGCAATGTATGGTCGGAAATGCAATCCTAACGAGATAGAGGCGATTGTTAGGGGCTGAATCATAGAAATAGAAAATTGACATTTAAAGACCATAAGCTTAAACTAAGTCATGAATTTCTTGATCATGAAGTTGTCCGATGTTTCGTAATGTGTGAATGAAACATTCGTAACCTGGAATCTCGGATGTTTTGAAATACGCCGGGCATGTTTCGGACGGTTGCGGTAGCAACGAAGATGCGCCATTTCAAAACGTCCCTACCTCAAACGTACAAAACCGTAGATGGTAGGAACAAGGCACGTTGGCAGAAAACTTCGGGGAACTTCATTATCAGGAAAGTCACGTCTTATTCTAAGCTTATGTCTTTAAATGTCAATTTGCTATCACTATGACTCAAACCCTAACAACACCTCTATCTCGTCAGGATTGCATTTTCGACCCTGCATTGCTATGTGATTTCGAATCGTCTCTGCGCTCTCTACACCTCCTGCAAGTTTGTCGGTTTGGTAGTAAAACACCCCGTATATGGCGGAAGAATAGGAATGACGAACGTTTGGATATTATATATTTTGGAATTAAATGATTTTATAATCCTTTAATGGTTTAAATAATAACTTTGTATTTTTATAAAAATAGATAACGGACTAAAAAAATATAAAAATGAATAACAGACTATATTGATGTAAAGAAAAAAAATGCCAAAAAAAGAAAATTTTGGTAGGATCAAAAATGGTAACAGTATCGAAACACAAATTCCCCTTCCCACCCCCTCCTAAAGATATCTTACGATATCAAGTGCCAGAACTCCCACCTCCCTATAAAGTGATAACATTATGTATGTACAGCCCCTAAGCTGTAATTGTCAATTCGAATATTTAAAACTTCTAAAAATCGATTTCTTTTTTAAAAAAATTTATAGGTATAATTCATATTTTTTTCGAAAATCTCTTTCAAAATATGTATATTTTCAAAATTAATCTTCAAAAACATTATGAACTGTAACCTATATATTTTTAATATGAATAGATTTTTGGAAGCTTCAAAGAGGAAAATCCAAAATTACACTTCAATCCAACAAGTAGTTGTTGAGTTGTGCTTTTAAAACTACCTTAGTGTAAACTGTTTACCAACGATTAAAAAGCAATTTAACATTACGATTTCTAAACTTTTAGCTTTCATAATTCCTAAACTATTAGACCGAATGACCTTTCGTTTGGCACCCAAATCTAAAATGTACCGAAATATTAAAACTGGACGTTAAAATTGGATATTCTCATTGAAAATTTAACATTTTGGTGAAATTTGAGTATGAAGATGGCCCCTTAAGGTTTTCTTAAGGGGACACAGGACCTTTGAGATTGTCGAAAACGATCAAAATCATCACCTATTTCAAAGTACGAAAGCTCAAATAATATGCAATTAAGATTTTTCTTTTTCCTTCCCGCTTAAAGTATATATTCTTAAGCATATTACACAGAAAATAAATGCTATACAAAAGTAATGTTTAATTTTAATTTTTTAAATTCATAGCACTATTATGTGAATAAAAATCAATAAGTGCTGCGCGCTTGATAAAACTGGATATTATGCATATAGAATTTTTTTTTTTTGTCCAAAATAGCATCCTAACACATTTATCTCTAACTTAAAACCAAAATATACACAAAAGTACTTTTTAAAATTTATTTTTAGCGCACAATTTAAAAAATTTCGAAATTGGAAAAAATCTTATTTTTTCAAGTGCAAAAAATAAAAATCCAAAGTATATCAATTATTTTGGTTTTAGCATATAAACTATGAAAAACGCATGTGTGGCTAAATTTTAAAAACTGTAGCATATAGTTTGAAAATAACAGTGCGAGCAAACTCAAAATTTACTAATTTGGGAAAACGCATCTTAAAGTTTCAATAGCCAAATATCTTCCATTATACAAGGTGCGTCTAAAAAGTTCGATGAATGGATGGATTTGGATATCTCATAAACAACGCGAGTTAAAAATGCGTCGCTGCGCATGCTCAGGTAGAGACCCATGGAGAGACGGCACGTAACAAGAAGAGCAAGAAACCAAGGCAGAATAATCTGCTAAGGACAGTCGAACGGTGTATGCTTGAAAACTCGTGTCATATTGAAATGGAGCAACGGATAAACATGTTTTGCTAAAAATTGGGAAAAACCGCCACAGAAACGCATGCAATGTAGGTCCAAGTGTACGGAACAGACGCAGTGAGCAAAAAATGCGTGTACAACTGGTTTAAACAATGGAGCTATAAATATTAAAAGGAGACGATATATCAACCTAGCCCCGTGGAGAGTGTGGAAGCTAAAATACGAGTTCTTTCACCCCTCTCCAGCGTCCGCCATATTCGACTTTTCCGTAGCTGATTTGCGCAGCGAAAAGAACTGGTTCTCAGCGCAGCTCACCGCGGTCAAGTATGGTGGAAGCAGGGGGTAGGAACAGCTTCAAGTGACGTCATTTATGTCTCCTCCTTTACGCTCGTATTCATGAATAACTTCGACCGAGGGTTAAACCGCGGGTTCAGTAACCCCAGGTTGGTATTTTCAACCGGGAGTTGAAAACTCGTATTCACCGTTTACTTCGGATGAAAAGTTACCCAACTCGGGTTTCTCGACTTAGGTTGAACGAAATGTGTTTATTGGTTAAAAAAATCACATGCCTTGTTTCGGTTTCGCGTCGAGGCTTCGTTTGTTTATGTTTTGGAAGAAAAACGCCAATTAAAAAAAGAAAGAAAGAAAGAAAAGAAATATTCACTATAGTGTTTCTTTCTTTTTTTTTTTTTTTAATTCCCACAAAATGTATGGACAAAATAAAAACCTGTAATCACTAAATATGGATCAACTTAATTTTTCTTGAAAGTTTTAATATTTTTTAAACAATTATTTTTTTTAAATTTATTAATGAGTTAGGTTAATGATATGAAACGTGTCAACTGCTAAAATAAATGTTAAAAGGTTCTTTTTCAAAATAAATTTTCGCATAGTTGCTAAAAAATGGAACTTTATTTGGGCCAAAACTAATAAAACTTGATTTGAATAAAAACTAAAATTTTATTTCAACAGCAATTATGATGATTTCTATTATTAATAGCTCTAGTTAGCAATTAAACAATTTCTGATAATGAAAATATTAAAATGGAGAAAAAAGGAAAAAAAATTAAGGAAGTAGTCTGTTGTACTTTATATATACTGTTTCTTTTATTGGTATAGATGGTATCCCAGATGTATTAATTTTATTGTTTGGATTTTCAGCGAGCTAATTAAAATGTTTAATTCTAATTAAATTAGATAGTAATTAATATTCCAGGTTGACAGGAAAAAGTAGTGAAATAATATTAACAGAACTGCAGAAAAAGCGGAACAGGTGATCCTAGCGGTGCCCTGGCACCAGGTACCAAACCGCAGAGGCGCACCATAGGCGCATATAGTTATCACTTCCGAAGGATTGATAAACCTTTTTCATTTAACTAGTCGCTAAATAAAACTCTATACTTCCTTTAAGTTTAAACTGTGTGCTGTGGAGATATTTTATAAGATATTATTTTAAGGAACGCAAATATTTTAAACTTTTTAAGACTACTAGTGTATAGTGTATGAATTTCCATTCAACACATATAATCGAATAAGGCCTTTCCTAAATCATTATAAATGTATTCTGAATACTATCTGGACAAATAAATGTGAAATATTACAGAAAGTTGAATTTTTATCGACCAGCTTTTAGGACCTATCCCCACCCCTTCCCCTTCAGCCATTTGTATGAGAATTTTTCTATTATCACATTTATAAGATCAAAGCTATTCACTTGATTATCTTTGACTATTTTTTGATAAATTAGCCTAATACAGGGGTGATTGTGACTCACAGTGAAAAACCCTGAAAACTAATTGAAACAAAGTGAAAAACCCTGAAAATTATCGATGCAACATATATCAATATCAGTTTACATAACAACTGATGCTGCAACAACATGACAATAAATGATATATTTCTGCTATTGTTTGAAATATACAATTGCAAAAAAACATAATTTGGTAAACTTACATTAATTTCACTGAAAGCTAAATGACTTCATCAAATGGAGAGTGCAATTTATCTTGCTAAATATGCAAAGTTCGAATTCTATAATCAGTAAATAAATTTATTCCAGGTGCTCATGAAAATAGTACAAATTATGTGTTAAGAGTAGGATCTCTTAGTAGATTTAATGCAAGTCATATATGACACCTAGTTATTTGAAAACAGCAAAAAAATGTCAAAACCAATCCAATTTTACTTCTAAGTGGCTAAGTATTAGAGAAAAAAGAAAAATAAATATATAAATAAAAATAGAAATTTTGTTTGTTTTTTTACGTTGCCCTTACACAAGGTAAATTTCTTTTTCCTGCTTTCTTCTTGGGTATTACACATTACAGATATGCAATTCTGAACATTTTTGTACAGAGATTGAGATGAATGGCACAATACCAGGGGTGATTCTGAGTGTAAAAAAAAAAAAAAATGTATCTGAAATTCACAGCAGAGGTGGGGGGGGGGGGGATCACTCCTCGTTCTAGTTATGTGTGTGTTTTTTCCAGGGGTGATTCTGAGTGTAAAAAAATTTTTGGAAATACAGCGACAGGGGGGATTCTGAGTTAAAAAAAAAAAAAAAAAAAAAAAAAAAAAATCTAAAATGCACAGCAAATTTTCTGAAAGGTTACAACAGAGGGAGGGAAATCCACTTCTGTCACTAACTAAGTTTTTTTTCGGACTCCTTTGACGAAATTTGCAGTTTATTCGCGATCTTTTGACGAAATATGCCTTTTTTGCGATCTTTTGACGAAATTTGCCGTTTTTTCGCGATCTTTTGGGCAAAGTTGCCGTTTTTCGCGATCTTTTGGGGGGAAATTTGCCATTTTTCACGATCTTTTGTCGAAATCTGCCGTTTTTTTCGCAATCCTTTGACGAAATTGGCGTTTTATTCACGATTCTGTGACGAAATTCGCGTTTTTTCCCGCGATCTTTTGACGAATTTTTTTTTTCCCGTTATTCTTTAACGAAATTTTTTTTTCGTGATCCTTTCACGAAATTTGCGTTTTAACCGCGATATTTTGACGATATTTCTGTTTTTCCCGCGATCTTTGGACGAAAATCGCGTTTTTTCTCCTGCGATCTTTTGACGAAAATCTTTTTTTTTCGCGCTCCTTTGCGAATTTTGTGCTTTTTTGCGATCCTTTGACGAAATTTGTGTTTATTTCGCGATCATTAGACGAAATTTGTTTTATTTCGAAACTCACGTTTTTTCGCGATCCTTTGGTGAAATTTCCGTTTTTTTTCGCGATTTTTTAAAGAAATTCAGTTTTTTCCGTGATTCTTTAACAAAATTTGTGCATTTCCCGCGATCCTTTGACGATATTTCAGTTTTTCCCGCGATTTTTTGACGAAAATCGTGTTCCCCGCGATTCTGGAATGGGGAAAATTCTTCCCGGTTCTAATTACGTGTTTTTTCTGCGGTCCTTTGACGAAATTTGCGTGTTTTCCGCGATTCTTTAATGAAATTCATGTTTTTTTCCGCGACCCTTTACCGAACTTTGCGTTTCCCCAGCGTTCCTTTGACGATATATCCGTTTTTTCCGCGTTCTTTTGACAAAAATCTTCATTTTTCGCGATCCTCTGCGAAATTTGTGTTCATTTCGCGATAATTTGACGAAAATTCGCGTTTTTTCCGCAATCCTTTGACGAAATTGTCAATTTTTTTCAGCGAACGATTGAGGAACTGATTTTTTCCGGCGACCATTTGTCGAAATTTGCGATATTTTTTAATGTCCGAATTTTCCACTAAACGTAACGATCTCATAAACCCGGAAGGATCGATCGAAAAACCCGGAAATCCGGGGTACACCCGGAACACAATCACCCCTGCTAATAATTACGAAATATTATTACATGCACGAAGACACTTGTTTTTGGTTGCAGTGTTGCATTTGAAAAAATGTATTTATTTAGAAAATGTTATTTTATTTTCTATATTTTTTCCAGCTTCTTAATTTCATATTTTTAACTCATTTAGATATCACTTCATTAGATGTAATAAGAATCTCATTTAGAATAGAAATTGAAAGTGGTGGTCTTTTTTTTTTTTTTTTTTTTTATGATTGATTAATGATAGATTTCTAGACTAAATAGGCAGAATAATGATAGTTTGTAATCTAACAAAACAGCTCAAATTAATTATTAATAATTTCATATAATTTTACATTATCTAATAAATAAAATAGCTGTCTGTTGTTTGTGAATCAGTGGAGAAAAACAAGTTCCCATTTGTACCAACCTACCCATTCCCTCTATTTTTTTTTTCTCTTTTTTTGGTGTCATTCTTTAATTTAAGCAAATTAAACGTTATGCTGTGTAAGATATAGAAATAAAAAGAAAGTTTAAAGTACATATTACCAAAAATAGAAGAATATATGTAATCTCATACATACACATATATATATATATTATCTATACATTTTTGACTGGTTTGTTTATATTTATACATTATATCTCCTTCATTACATGTTGAATTGTTTGCTTTCATAAATACTCATGATCACGAAGAATTTATTTACCTTAAAAAGTCATCATTACTGCAAGGGCTGATAGAAATATTTTTGGTGTGGGTTATTTTAAAAAATGAAAGTTTTTTTTTTTTTTTTTTTTTTTTTTTTTTTTTTTTTTTTTTTTACCAGCGCATTTCAAACCTTTAGTAATTTATTTTAATTTAGCTGTCAAGTAAGAAGCAAAACTTATAAGTGATCTCTAAAAAAAGTCACAATTTCAGGAGGTAACATTCAAAAGTTATTCATTTTAGGATTTATTATTACTATTATTATTTTCGTATAAAATAGTACTAATGCAATATTTTATATTATGTATAATTTTGAAATTAAAATACAGTTGAAAAAGAAATGCAATAAAAATAAATATTTCAAATTCCACAAAAATTGGGAAACATACGTAGAAGCTTACAAACAATCCTAAAAAAAATCAATAAAGTAATAAAACTCAAATTGTTTAAATTTTAAGTTAAAATATCTAATTTATAGATCTGATTTATACATACTCAGTTTGTACATAAACAATAATATATCTTTTACACAATAGACCCAAAATTTAATTTTAAAACATTCTATAAGTACTGATCAAAAATCTACAGAGAATCTATGGATATTCTAAGATAATCTGTGTTTTTTTTTACTTAAACAAGAATGCAAATTAGCCTGAGTCTCACATTTTAATTAGAACTTATGCAAGTATGGCGTTTATTTCGGTCCTGTTAAAATACATTTGTGAATTTTTTAACATCAAAATTGCAAAAAAAAAAAAAAAAAAAAAAAAAAAAAAAAGACCTTAAACGCGACAGTTGTTATTTTAGAAGCAATTATTCGGCTGTTTAAGTAATATTGGCTATTTTTAAGGCAAATAAATTTTTCGCGACCACGCGTATTTATGTAAACAAACAATTCAACATGCATTCAATATATAGAGGCTATATACATAAACATAAACAAATCAGATAAAAATATTGAAGATAATTACATATATATGAGATTACATACCTTTGCATAATGTTATTCCGTTTTATTTAATAGTAGAACTTCTATATTTTACACAGCACATTCTATCAGCACGTCTGCTGCCATTGTAAAATGGCGGTCCTCTCCCTCTCCTCACTCTCACAGCCATGAACATAGAATAGAGAAGGACTTCACACGAAATAGTGTGAATATCGTGTCGCGATTTTGGTCTTGAATGAAGGGATGGCAACGGTTAGAATACAACCGTGTACATACCAGCGCCTCTAGCGGACAACGTTCATTGGCTGGATCTCATTGATCAAAGAAGTTATTGGTAGAGCAAATTGAAGCAGACGAAACCGAGTACAACCGTGCGACATAGCGCCATCTATTAGACAAATTTTCAAGGAACGGTTTTCTTCTTCTAAAACCTATTTCGTGAGAAGTCCTTCTCTAATCTATGTTCATGCTCACAGCTTGTTTTTCGTTAAATACGCATGCTCGGTTGAAAAATCCTAGGTTGAACCCTGCTGTAGACCAAGGTTGGGTTACTGAACACGGCGTTAGATTTTAACCTCGAACCGGTTCAGTGGGGTTGACGGTGAATGCCATTTGAGTTTTCAACCCGGGTTTTCTGCATAACTCCGGGTCGAAGTTATTCGTGAATACGAGCGTTAGTCTTCATTCCTCCATGGTTTAAACCTTTTCGAAAGGGAAAGGAAACCGTGGATAACGAACCACGTTTTCAGGTCGACCCTCAACAAATGTGGCGACAGACAACACCGAGCGGGTGCGACCGATGCTGTTAAACAATCGTCGACTGTCATTACGATGGCTATCGGAAGAATTGGGAATCAGCAAGAATAGTGTTAGCACCAGACATACCAGACATCCGACAACGTGTGACATCTGTGTTTCGGTCGATACCAAAAGAGGCCTTCCCTGACTCATTCCAGCAGCTTTATCAACGATGTCATAAGAGCATTGTGGCAAACGGATATTACTTTGAGGGTGATTAAAGGTATTTTGTTAATATGGTTTGTTGTATTTGTTTTATGCTTCCATTCACCGAACTTTTTAGACGCACCTTGTACTAGCTGTCCAATTATAACTCAAGAAATAATGTAGATTTTTGAATGTGTTTTTCTTTTCATATTGTTTAGAAACGTTCAAAGATTCAGAATCAATACCCCCCCCCCCCCTTTTTTTTTAAATTTATTTTATAGAGGTCATATACCCCTAGAAAGAAGAAACAATTTCTAATCGAACGGCTATTTTCCTTTTCCTCTATATCGCAATTTGGCGAATCAATTTTAATGTTGTGTATCTTTCTTTTTCTTTCTTTTTTTTTTTTTTTTTTTTTTTCACCGACTGTCCAATTAATTTTTTAAATGACTGCAACTTACCAAATTAAATTTTGTATATATTTCTTTATTGAAAATTATTGTAAAGTATTTTCGAAAGAGAAGATAGAACAAAATATGTATAATACTAATTTTAAAAAATTTCATGGATAGATTGTTTTATTTTGCATATACACATTCTATTCTGTATTCTGCGCAATGCTAATATATAAAACTGTTCTCTCTCTTTTTTGCGATGTAGCTCGTGTGGCTTTGCATTTAATTCATAATTTGACCGTCAAGTCGGTGATAAGCAAATTTCACATGTCTACAAAATTCAAAATCCATTTTTTTTTATTATTTCATTACAATGAAATTACAAATTTTATTTACATGAATAAAATTATACGGAAAAATTTTGCATTTTCTCAGAATCCTATCATTTGCGTTATTATTTCTTTTGTCTCGAGAAAAACATAAAAACTAGGCTCTTCTGTAAATGCACATAAATAGATGTTAAGAAATATTCTCTAAATATCAGCATTCAAGTTTTAAAAAATTGTTTTAAAATATGCACTACAACTGAGCAAAATAATAAGGTATTAAAGCTGATTAAAATCAAACGGCAATAATAATAAATCCTAAAAATATTTTAATTAGGTACCAGTGTCTTTTAAAGGATTATTTAATAAATATATAAAGTTTCTAAAATCAAATCTGATTCATAAAATTTCAGAATAAGCCGTCAATAAATGTTCGACTTTTTTTTTCACATCATACATATCTTTGAAATGTACAATATATCCTAAATACACTTTAAACAAATACTTCGCAAAGCCTTTATTATACAGTTACTTACAAATACAAAATATATGCTTTTAAATAATGTTTAAAGCTGAGTAATTTAAATATTATGCTTACTACCTAAATAAAATTTGCCCAAATCTATACATTTTTACAGTTTCAGACTAAAGGGATTTTAAAAAGCTTAAATTGTCTGCTAGATTTTAGACGAAGGTATTTTCTTGAGTTTTATGAAATATTACAGAGGTAAAACAGTTTTCGAAAAACATTCTTATGTAATAGTCTTGATATTAGGTGTGAGAATGTGCGAAAGAATTGAGATTATATTATAAAATAACATCACGATTCGCAGATACAGTCCTCTGAAATGTGATTTTCCAATATATACAGCGTGTTTCAAAACGATGGAAGCGATCTCAACTGATTATGTTTTCTTCATAAATGAAAACAGATTAAGGCAGAGGCACAACTCCGGGACTATCAAATTAAGGGGCAAACCTGTAGAAAAAGTTTATAAACTGCACTATACTTTAATATTTTACATAGATTTATTTTTTACTATAGCAAAATGTGAATATTATACCATGAAAATAAATTTTTTAACTTCAGAAATATGACTTTTACAAACGCTAAGCCGATTCAAATTTAACCACACTTGTTAAATCTTATCATTTTAGTAAGCCCAATAAGTGTGTGAACCAAAATACATTTACTCCGGTTTCAATGTAACTTGTCATTGTATAACTGTACTATTATTATACGTAAATCTGACAATCTATTATTTAAAAAAAAGCCTTTTGTTAAATGTCTAATTACTGCTACATTAAAAATTTGTATAACAGATGTATGCATGATTTGTTTTTATTTGCTTGCATAGAATACACATGGGGGGTGGGGGTATGTCTGTGCCCGGAAGCGCAAAAGACAATTTAATCCTTAAATGCCTGATTTTCCAAAAAGCATTTTAATAATGTTTTTCAGCTTTCATTTTTTAAATGAAACATGGGAAAAATACTTAAAAAAATCATATTTTGTTTTAAGTATGGTTTACGGCTAAAAAACAGTTTGTTACTAATCGGCAATACTGGTCTTTAATTGAAAAAAAAATTTCTCTGATAAAATTCTATAATATTAAACATACAAGAATTTTCAGAACTATCATAAGAAATAAATTTTTCTTGCTCACGGCAGAACAAAACAGGGTATTTCGTAAGCTTCCAAACAAAACAAAAAGAACATGTAGCAATATTTGAAAAAATAAATCTATCTTTATTCTTAAACAGCACAAGTGTTGCCATCTATATGTTGAAAATCTGGTTAATAATATTTTTAGAATGTATTTTATTGGCAACATTAGGCGTTATAGCTTAAATATTATTCTAATAGTATTTTAGAAGCCTAGATTGGGTATGTTGCCGAAAAGCAACACCCGGGATTTAAGGGTTAAAATACGGACACACGTGGTACAGATGCAGAGCCGCCCACTCTAAAGAGGGAGGCGGGTAATCTCTGCCATCGAAATACACAAGTCCAGAGGACACGTGTGTGACGTCATCACTAATCGACCGAATTTTCACTAGTGTTGAAATTCACACCGGAAAATTTTGAATAGCAATTTTATTTTATTTATGGAATATCTATCATCTTATAAAACAACAACTATTTAATCTTACTGGTGAGAATTTGGTTGGTTGGTTGTGTTTATGACGGTCAATTATCAACACGAAGGATATAGGCCCTAATGGGGGAGTGCCCTCCGTGGGGGGTCTTTCTAAGGGAACCTAACCCGTATTTACAAGCGGAAATCCACGGTTCGAAGAAAACCACGAAAACTCCGAACGATTAGGCCGACGGGCGTGATTGGGTTCGAACCCAGCACCTCCCGTCTACCAGCTTCGAGAGCAGAACCTCTCGGCCACTGGTGGGGCGGTGAGAATTTGGAAATCAGCTAGAAGCGGCAACCCTGTAGCCTTCCGCATCTGATGGAATTTTTATTTAGGGATTCCAAATTTTCACCAGTAAGTTTAAATAGTTATTATTGTTTTATAAGATGATAGATATTCCACAAATAAAATAAAAGAATATTGCTATTCAAAAATTTTCAGCATGAATTCCAACACTAATGAGAAGTAGGTCGATTAATGATGATGTCACACTCGTGTCCTCTGGCCTTGAATATTTCGATGGCAGCGGGGTAATCCGTAGAAAAAGTTTACAAAACTGCAGGGACTGAAAACATCTTATAGAGGCGCTGATCGTAGACGCAGGAAAATTGTCCCTTTAACTTCAGAGTTGCCAGTTTGGCCTCCATTTTTATTCAAAAATTTAGAATCCATACCAGAAATAAATAATAGTATTTTATGCTTTATTTAATAAGAACATTTAGTGATCGTATGAAGTAAAAATTCTTCTTTCAAAATTTCCCGTTTTAATTGATTCGGTAATTGAAATTTTCAATTAAAATTGGAGGCCAAACTGACAACATTGCTAATGTTAAAGCGCCATTGGAATCATTCTTTATTGTAACTTTGTTAAAAAATTTTAGATATTCAAATTCGGGTAATTTTTACTTTGTTATATAACACAGAACACAAATGTCACATGGAATCGGAAACTGGGTAAGAAAATAATCATTCTGAACAAATTAAAAATACATGTAGTTAGTTTAATGTGCTTGTATGAGATTTTCCTGAAGCAAGAAGTTGTATCTTTTTCCCACCAGATGGCTTATTCGAGCACTTGAACCTAGAGATCTTACATTAGAGATTTCTCTAATGTAGGATCTCTACTTGAACCGTTAATACTTTCCTTATTTAGATAGATTTATGTTTTACTATAGCAAGATATGATATTACATCAAGAATTTGTATTTTTTAGCTTCAAATATATGATCTATTTTACAAGTCGTAAGTCGATTCAAACTTTACTCCACTTGTTCAATCTTATCAGTTTAAAAAGTTCTCCAAGTGTGAGAAGCGCATTGCTTTTAAAACATGATATTTTATATAAGGAGATTATATATAGATAGAATATATGGAGATTTTCTTTCATTATGCATAGGTTTAAAATAAACAAGATAAAATAAGCAGACTTTAGGCAAATGTTTTGCGAGGCATTTACGATATAGTTACTCATAAATACAAAGCATACAAATTTTAAATAATGTTTAAAACTGAGTAGTTTAAACATCTAAATTTTACATTTGATTGCTAAATAAAATCATTCCAAATAGATATTTGAGGACTAAGAATAAAAAACGTTGAAAGTACCAAAAAATTAATTTTTTTTTTTTTTTTTTTTTTTTTTTTTTTTTTTTTTTACGAAAAAATGTCTTAAGTTCAAGCTTAACAAACAGGAGGACGCTTGAAGTGCGTCCAGTAATAATAGTTCAAACAAGTCGGAAATTTTATATGAAACGGGGTAAATGAGGTGCTTTAACCTTCTTTTTTCACTTGAAAAATTTCCTCTTTTGGACTCTTAGTGCTTTACATTCCTAGTCCTCATTTTTTACCCGACTAAAAAGAAGGGTTATGTGTTTCACGCGTATCTGTGTATATGGATTTCTTTATACCCTCGAAACATCCCAACGGCTGGATGGATTTTAATGAATGAGGTCTCTTTCAATTCGTCTTAACGACCCGATGGTTATAGGCTAGGTTTTGTTTTTATAAATTCAAAATGGCGGCCATAAAATACAAAATGGAGGTAGAGACGAAAAAAATGTACGCACTCTATTGAGTGGCATATCACTGGATATGTCTTTCAAAATGAAGACGATGTTTCATTGACTATTTTACAATCAGAAGCTCCGTTAAAATACTATACAACCTGGAAGTTGTGTAGGTAGGATCTCTAGCCTTACTGCAACTTTAACCACCATAGACATCTATAGACCTCATCAAAACAGTGTTTATAGATAGGAACTAACAATTAAACACAACTTAAAAGTCATCAATACAAGTAAATAAAAAAAAAATAATAGGTAAATAATATAAATAAGTAATATAAAAAAAAATATTTAAGTCAATTCCTACTTAGGTCAATAAGAGAATTTTTTTTTGTCCCATTCTTCTTTCATCTTGAGTGGCGCTTAAAATGCCTTGATCAAGAAGAGGGCTCTTCGGTCTTAAAATACCTTGATCAAGAAGAGGGCTCTCTCGATTATTGAAAATTAATTAATTCAATTTAATTAATGAATTAATATTTGAAAAAAACTGCATTAACATCAAATGTCATCCACTACAAGTTTTTAAAAAAGTATTTGAGCTTGATTGGATGAATAATAAGTATTTTATTAACGAAAGTTTGAACAAGATATATATAGCGAGAGTGTGTGCTAATAGTAGGAATTGAAAAAAAAAATAGTTTCACATTCATGAGAAATAATTAATTAGTTCGCTTTTTACGCAGTCGGGTTTCTTGATTTTTTAAATTTAATTGTTTATTTAACATTTTTTCCCAAATTTTAAGTACAGTCTAAAAAATTAAAAAAAAAATGTCAAAAACATAAAAAGTACAAGCAGCACGATGTAGGAACAACCCCGTGATTCGAAGAGATTTTTCAATTATTTGACAAAAAATTCCGTCTTTCGACTGGAGAATTTTGGACCATTTTGAGGTTTGGTTTAAGAATTTTTCCTGTTTTTGAAGGAGAAATGTCATATTCCGTGACATTGTAACAATTTAAAATTTTGGCTTGTAAAAACTAATTTTCTTTTATCTTCTTGAGATCCCGCGTCCATCCTATTGGACATTTCTATTTTTCATATATAATATATAATTTCAGTCGGAACTTGGAAAAGTTTGCTTTCTATTATATCGGACATTGTAAAAATTCCGTTTCTAAAACGAAAAAGTTACAAGCAGCACAGTTGCCGGAACACTCCTGTGATTTAAGGAAATGCAGCTTTAGATTACAGAAATTCGGGTAATTTTTTACGTTAGATTGAGAAATTGTCTGTATTTTGAGGCAAAATGGGCGAATTAAAAAGAGAGCTTTCTTGTTGTAGCCGGAAAATAAAAGCAACGTTGGGGGAAAAAATTAATTCACGGACTTTTTTGAGAGTACCTTTAAATTTGTCTTCTATATGATTTTACAGAATATTATAAGTGATAAAATCATTCTACGTAATATTATTTTGTAATCTATTCCTATACTAATTGGCTTGGCTGGAGGACCTTAAAGGTTTGCAATTGAAAATTTTCGCATGTAAAAACTGTTAAGGGGGTAGGATGGATACCTTTGAACACGTCGAAAAAGTAAAAAATATCACAATGTTCCAAGCTTCAAAATTTGTGTAATAAGTCAAAAATAAAAATCAAACTTCATTTAAATATAAAGCTCATATTTAAATTTATATTTAAAAATAGATATGTACTTGTAAATTCATAAATAAATATTGAAATGATATGTTTAAAAACATATGATAATAAGAGAAAAAAATATTGTGCGCATGATAAAATCTGAAAATATGCATATAAAGAGGGCACTTTGGTGAAAATAAATACATAATAGAGTTACCTTTATACTAAAACCAGAATATTTGTAAAAAATATTGACTAAATTAAAAAATTAACAAAAAATTAAAGATTTTCACATTTTGAAAAATATTTTCAGAGTACAAAAACAGAAAAAAGAATAAAATCTTAACTTTTTCTGGTTTTAAGTTGTAGATAATACAGAAATAAATATGTGGTAAAAATTTCTTTTGATCGCCATGCATAGTTTTTTAGTAACACTGCGCGCAGTATCAAAATTCATCGTTTTGAATAAACGCAACGGGAAGTATAATTATCCTATGTAGTCTTGTAGTTATAATAAAACTGCCATAATTAGTAAACTAATGGGAATTTTTTAATGCGGTTTTTTGCATATTGTTCAGAAATGATTACAGAATCAAAATATGTATTGAAAATAATTCGAAAATTTTGATAGTGTAAAGGTATCCTACCCCCTATATATTATCCTCTTGAGATCCCCGTCCATCCTACTGGACAATTCCATTTTTCATATAAAATACATAATTTCAGTCGGAACTTGTAAAAGTTTACTTTCTATTATACTGCACCATCTAGTTCTGCTATCTGTACTCTGAAATAATAAAAAAAAATCTCAGGAAAATGTGTATTTTAATCACTTGAAAAGGGCGGCGATTTTGAGAGACTGTTGAAAGTAAACACACAGTTTTAACTCAAATTTCATGTATTTTTGAAAAGTATTTTGTACTGTTGAGAAAATATTTTAACTGTTGAAAGTAAGCACACAATTTTAACTCAAATTTCATTACAACATATATTTAATTTTAAATGTTGTATTAATGAAGTTAAATCGTAGTAATTGAATGTATATTTTGGAGAGTAAACAGATGTTTTTATCGATGTCCATTGTATCGGAAGATTGGGTCTTCATCAGGGAAGCGACTCAAGGGTGAAAGGTTCCATTTTTCCATTGGTTGACAAGAAACGAGAATCCCACGATTACTTCTAAAGGTTACATGTCCTGGTAATTGAGCAGTGGTAGATACTTCTTCCTAACAAATCAGATGGCACATTGCGTTTCTACACCAAAACAAATCGTTAAGCGTCACTTGAGATTATTTCAAGTATTAATAGTTCAGGTGAAATATACATTTTACCTTGCAAAAGGTCGGGTAAAAGTTTTTTTTTTTCTAAATTGTTTATAATGATGCCAATATGGAAAAACCAAGTTTTCTAACAAAATTTCTTAATGTTAAATTTTCTGTGACCGAAAAACAACAAAATTTCGGGACATTTTTTGATTTTTTGGAAATATCTCGAGACTCGTTGCCGTAGCATATTATTCGTCAATTACAATATTAAAGAGGATAAAATTCATTCTCTACAACTTTCATATTTATAACTTTTTTATACACTCAATAGCAAGCGCAGTACGCTATTTCAAATATGGGGCAATTTTTTCAATTTTCTTAAAAACCATGAAAAACGTAGTTTTGCCGCTATTATTCAAATGTTCCTCGCAGATTTAATTGTGTATGTCGACTTCTAAAAATTGGTAGCAGTAAATTATCTATTTTTTGCACACTCACGTCTTTATTTTCATCTCAATAGACATTTTATATGCAATAAATTTATATAATTTTAAAAGTAGTGCAGAGTGTAGATGAATGAGAAAATTTTCATATTTAGACAGTAACTTTAAGTGTATACAATGTTAACTTCAAAGCATTGTTTAAAAGAATTTTTCAATCTATAGTAACTTATTGGCACGATAGTTTCAATTAAAAAAGATTTCTTGCTTAATTTTAATAAATTTTATAATTTTTATAATTTTTATAATGTATATATATTTTTCCAGGTATCAATGGAATAGTTGGGTCATTTTCAAAATCTTTCCATGTTTTGGAATAACAAAATCAAATTTTTAGAAATAATCAGAAAGTTTTAATTGTTTGTAAATAATTACCTTACCTCATAAACATTAATATACAAACATCAGCAGAGACCAAATTACTAATTTAACATTTTAAAACTAATTTCTAAATTTTAATGCACTTGGTATAATGACATAAGTGAGCACGGTAATGACATATTAAGGAAAATATTTTTATTTTTCCCCAGGCATAAATGGCAGCCATTATATCTTCTGCCCCAACAAAGGATTTTCTATTTCTCATATAATGAAAGCAGATTAAGAAATAAAAGTTCATTTAATTATCAATTAGAACTGGGTACGGTAATGACTTACAGAAGAATACTCACCAAAACATTCAAAGTCTTTGCTTGTTTTATTGAAACTATAAAACTATCTACTCTATTCACCTAAACCTGATAACAAGTTGACTTTTAAGGAGTACTTTTGCTTTGATAAAAAGGCATGTGCTGTCTTCTAAAAATATCCGGAGGAACTTTTTGTCAGAAGCATGGCAATGACACTCTTATGAACAATTATACCTGCTAAGATGGAAACCTGTTTAAAGCGGAATATATTTCGGTTCCTTTCGGCACGGTTTTCAGGGTTTTAATGAATCAATATTTGGCAAAGCTGATTACGTTGTTCAGCATTACGTATTTAATGCTTACACACTTAAAAATTTCAAAATCCGGTTATTAGAGATATTTATTAAAATTCCCGTGGTAAATTTTCTTTTTAAAAGAGGGGGGGATGGGGCGCCAAAATCCATGTTTGGTACGGGTGCAAAAAAGGCTAATTTTAGCCCTGAAACACATAATTTACTGCTACTAATATATAGAAGTTCACATACACGATTAAATCCGTGGGAAACATTTGAATAATCGGGGCAGAACTGCGTTTTTCACGGTTTTTAAGAAAATTGAAAAAAATTGTCCTATTTTTGAAATGATGTACTGCGCTTGCTATTGAGTGTATAAAAAAGTTGTAAATATGGAAGTTGTAGAGAATTTTATCTTCTTTAATATTGTAATTGACAAGTAACATGCTACGGCAACGGGTTTCGAGATATTAAAAAAAATACCCAAAAAGGTCCCAAAGTTTTCTTGTTTTTTGGCCACAGAAAATTTAGCCTTAAGAAATTTTGTTAGAAAACTTGTTTTTTCCATGTTGGCACCATTATAAATAATTCAGAAAAAAAATCTTTTACCTGACCTTTTGTAAGATAACCCCCTTTTTTTGGTACATTTCCCCTGGACTATAAGTTGCAATCATATAAAATTTTCTTTGCTACCTGTAAGGAGTTTTAATTTATTTCTCATATAAAGTGATATAAACTTAATCACGGAAAACAACGACAAGGTATTTTAAAAAATAACCTTTTTTTTTTCCCTGCAAAAAAATTATAAAACTGACTTTCTTTTAAAAAAGTAATCAATTAAATTATTTTAGATTTATTATTATTTTTAACTTATTCTTAAATTACACATTACGTACATTTTCCTTTTGCGTATACAAGTGTATATATATATATATATATATATAAACATGTTTCATATTTTAAAAGTATACATTGATATTTATATGAAAAGTGAAATTAATAGATTTTGATTTATAGCTTTGCATCAGGCGGTCAGAAGCTTAAGGGATTAGACGCCCCCCCCCCCCCGAAATAATACCCTGGTTACGCAACTGCAATGTAATTAGCTATGTGTGTTGGCTGTAGTTATGTGTGCAAAGCGACAGTAAACTCAAGCACTACCCCCACCCACCCTTTCTTGATAGCTGATGTGTTTTTTTTTTTCAATAATAAATATATAGAAAACAATTAATAAAAGTACTCAGTCAAATTTTTTAAATAAAAACAATTCATGTTTTTGACTGAGTTTTCAAACAACATATATTCTTTTAAAAAGTAGTTTATTAGAATTTTTTAATAAAAACAATTAAAAAAATTTTTAGCAAATTTTAATAAAAAGTATTTAACAATTAACTATTAGAAACGGATTTAAATAATTAATTACTGATTAAATTACTAATATTATTGATATAAATTCATAAATTAATAAAATTTTACTTTCAAATAAAATAAACTAAATATAGCTATGTATTCAGATATATTGTTAAATAATATAACATGAAAATAAAAATATTTTATGTAAGTGTAAGAAATAATATTATATTTTCAAAAATATTCATTATAAGGAATTAAAATAAATAGCTTATAAGTAATATGAGTTTTAAAAATTAATTTCATTAACAGTATTTTATACATAATAAAAAATTACAAAATAATTGATAATAAATTAATGAAGATTTTTTGTATGAAAAATACTAATTACTTTTAAAAGAAAACATTAATAAATTAATTTTGCTAATTTAATATTTATCAACAACAAAAAAACTAATATATGTAAGTTTAGGAGATATTATTATTGAATTATAATAAATGTTCACTTTAATTCATAAAAAATAGCTTACATGAATTTTGAAATTTATTTAAAACTAAATTTTACTTTATTTATTTTATAAAAATTAAAATTAAACTTTATTTATCTTAGGTATAATTACAATTTGATTTTGTTTAACTTAATTGCAATAAAAATTTAATTTAATTAAAATTTAATTTAATTATCTAATTGACAATAAAAAAATTAGAAATGAACTGATAATGAAAGTCGATAAATCTTTATTAACTAACTTAATGAAAATCGAAACAAAACTCAAAGAAAAAAATAAAAATATCTAAGAGGACAGAACCTGCCTACTTGAGTTTGCTAGACAAGTGCTCTAACCACTGGACAAGATCGTCCAAGGAAAAGAATCACTAAAATAACATGATTTTCTCAAAGTGCTTGCATTTCATCGCCAAATCATTGGTGAGAAGCAAGCCAAGACCGGTTTCTGATCAACCAATGAGAGAATGGAACCTTTCACTCTTGAGTCGCTTCCTTCATCAGTTGTTTACATTCATATTAGGCTCTGTTTCGTATACCGAAGGGAAACATTGCTTTTCACTCAAAATTGCATACAGTGTTGCAAAAATAACAGATATAGAAGTAGATAATGTATTTTGATAGATAATTAAAAAAATTATTTAAATATTACCCTAGAAGGTACTCTACCGGTACCCTAGAAGGTAATTCTACTGGTAGAATGCTTGTTTTAACCCTTTATCTACTGATGGTACTTATAAGTACCATTAAAATAACTTGTTATAAAATTCATTTGATACATCGTTTATTTGTAATACAGTTTAGAAGGAGTTATCGATACATTACTTTACCTTGTTCCAAAAGCATTATTGGTTACACGAAACAAAAATATTTTTAAAAGGATGATTTCTTATGCATTTGCATCTTTTCAGCTTTGTTGGCGTTGGGAGGAGGGGGTGGGAGTTTTTCAATTTGGAAATATTTCTATATTTCTATTGTAAGAACATTATATTTGTACATTTCTTAATTCTACAAAATACTAGGAAAAATATTTAAAATAAAAAATTTGAGTGGGGCTTTAAGTATTGCACAAAATCCCTATAAATTCAAATTTAATTAATCCTTCTAAATCATTCAATGCTTCTAAAATCCTTCTGAAATTTATAAAATGATTATGTAAATCTTCTAACGTAGTTTAAACAATTCACGAAAAATACTTTAGAAGATAAAATTTTCATGAATTCATAATTCAGTAGATAAAGGGCTAAATTAGTACATTGTTGAATTTTTTATTTCAGTCTAAAATGTTTTTTTTTTCAGTACTTAGTAAATAAAGAGATTTATAATTGAGCTTTTCTTTAATGTTTTGTTCTTATTCATTTTAAACTTTCTATGTTATTTTTCTGTTAGTACGTTGTTTATAATTAAATTAATTAACTTACTCAAATTTAGTTAGCAACAAAATTAAAAAGAAAATATAATTAAATATAACAATATAAGACTATAAATAAACTCATTTTTATTTCTTTTAACTTTCCTATTGGCATTCACTTGTCAATTACGGCAGCCGTGCCACTAATTATTATCGTTATTCTAGTAAACAAAGGGTTGCTGACTTAGATTTAAAAAAAAAAATTCTGATTGAAAATTATTTAAAAGAATACTAAATTGACATTTCCTTTTGAAAGTACACTTTTTTCTATTTGATGATGCAAAAATTTAAATTATACGATATTTAGAAGTAACGAATAAATGATAAAGACACACTTCTGATGACAGTAAAGTTTGCAGTGAAAGAGGTAGGAATTTGACGCTAAAAATCAGATTTTTCAAGAATATCTTTTTTTATAGAGATATTTGGAAATCGGCGTTAATTAAATGCATGGAAAATTACTGGAACAATTTTGGAAGCGATAAAATGAATGGTGACGTGTCAGATCTCTACATTAGTGATGAAAATGAAAAGTAGGAAAAGAAAGGAGAAATAGGATTCATGCAAATATTAGAAAATAAGTTAGTTATTGCTGATCAGCTTTTGAGGGAATCGAAGTTGTTATTCGAATGTTCGTACCTAGCAACAATGCGCAAACGCAAAGGTTCGCACGTAAGTACCGAGTCTAAACGAAATTAAAACAAGTGGGTAAGTGTGACCACAGAGGGTTTCGTTTAATATTCCTTAGTCTCCAACTTAATTAGGAGCTGAGTTAGAAAAATTGCTTAAAATACACAAGTTAGAGACCGGAGGGGTAAATATAAGACTATTTTTTTATGATTTGTAGTGTGATCGCAGTGTTCAGCTATAATTATGCAAAATTTCATTTCTCCAACTTAATTAGGGGCTGAGTTAGAAAAAAAAATGCTCAAAATACACAAGTTAGACCCCAGACTTTTTCAAAATTTTATGATTTGCCCTTTGATGTGAGGTATTCAGCTATAAGTATGCAAAATTTCATGTCTCCCACTTAATTAAGGGTTGAGTTAGAAAAATATACTTAAAATACACAAGTTAGAGACCAGAGATGTAAATATGAGACTTTTTTTCAAAATTTCATGATTTGTCGTTTGATGTGAGGTGTTCAGCTACAAGTATGCAAAATTTCATGTCTCTCACTTAATTAGAGGCTCAGTTAGAAAAAATGCTTAAAATACACAAAATAGAGACCGGATGGGTAAATATAAGACTTTTTGAAATTTTTATGATTTCTCGTGTGATCGCAAGTGTTCAGCTATAAGTATGCAAAATTTCATGTCTCCAACTTAATTAAGGGTTGAGTTAGAAAAATATGCTTAAAATACACAAGTTAGATCCCAGAGATGTAAATATGAGACTTTTTCAAAATTTTATGATTTGCCCTTTGATGTGAGGTATTCAGCTATAAGTATGCAAAATTTAATGTCTCCCACTTAATTAGGGGCTCAGTTAGAAAAATTGCTTAAAATACACAAAATAGAGACCGGATGGGTAAATATAAAACTTTTTGAAATTTGTATAATTTCTCGTGTGATTACAAGTCTTCAGCTATAAGTATGCAACATTTCATGTCTCCAACTTAATCAGGGGTTGAGTTAGAAAAATATGCTTAAAATACACAAGTTAGAGCCCCAAAAGGTAAATATGAGACTTTTTCAAAATTTTATGATTTGTCGTTTGATGTGAGGTATTCAGCTATAAGTATGCAAAATTTCAAGTCTCCAACATATCCTGAGAACGGGCTCTGTGACAGACAGACAGAGGAGTGAGACGAATAGGGTTTCGTCAGATGAACGAAGCCCTAAAAAGAGCGCCCGAAACTTACCTAAAATAATCGACAAATGAAATGCAATGAGATGCAAAATCAAGTTTCGTTAAAACAAAAAAGAAGACTAAAGTCATATGCATAAAATGCAACTTTTTTAACTACACCAAAAATAATTGATTGGAAGCACATTCATAAACTACTGAATTGTAGGTTCATATATTTATTTTTTGCGTGTAATTAACTTTTTATAACTTTTATTATTATTATTTATTGTCTAATTAAATTTTGTATCATTATTTTGTGCCGATTTCATTTTGTGTCTAATTCAATTTTTTCTCATTATTTTTTGTCAAATATTAAGAATTTTACATTCAGATTCATGTAACTGTATAACATGGTTTTCACAAGACTAAAAGACCCAATGTCCATTTTACTGAACACGCTAAAAAACAATATATTTTTTTATCTTTTTAAATAAATGAAAATATGTATAGCTTTCTATAGTCTCAAAAGAAGCAATAATCTTAATTATGGTATAAAATTTGTACGAAAAATATGAGCTTTGGTCTCAAGAGGTTATGTGAAAAACAAAGCATTTAAAATAAAGAATTTCGCAATCATTTCCGAAATCTAAGGCGATCACTGTGAAAGAGGCTTTGATTATAAGAGAACCTGTAAGAAATATTCAGTAAGTATCATTATTAATTTTTTTTTTTATTTTGTTGAATTTCTTTTAACTACTAAAGAGATAGTAAAATACATTACAATTGAAAAAGATAATACGATCAATAATATCAATTCTTAAAAGATATATAACACGATCCCAAAATCTTATACAAGATTATTTAATAAATGCACAACATTTTAACCTTTCGGAAGCACATCCGATCATTTCGATCCGTAGACTTTCATTTATATTTTTTAGCATTACCTTGCCATTTATCATTCACTTTTTTTAGTAGTTTTTTAGTACCACAATTGAACTTTAAAATTCCGTCTGAGATTTTAATATACATATATGTATGTTACTATAATTTATAACATGTAATGAAGTTTGAAGCAATAAAAGTAGCGATCGCTCTATAAGACTCTATAATATGGCTTTAAAATAAAGCTTTCCTATAATTTATATACAGTGAAACTTCTTTTTAAGGCCACCTCCATTCAAGGGCCACCTCTATTAAGGGCCAATATTTTTAAGAATGAAAAATTTTCCCATAGAGATAATGTTAAATTTACTCCTATTAGGGGCCGCACGTACCGCTCATAAAGGCCATTTTTTCACATGTGCCTTAAATCCTAAACAGGTGTATTGAATTCCTGAATCAAAAGATAAGAGTTCAGCAAACAACTGCATTTGCAACAAAGAAGGCAGCGGAAGATGGGAAGGATTTAATAACACAATGAAGAACCACAAACTTTTCCACAAGTGAGACAAACAGCGTTCCTCGAACTTTGTTTGATTTTTCAACCTGTAGGGGTTGGTTTGGAGGGGAAACTTGACCCTTTGTTGTGTGCACACAAAGGATAACTGGTTAAATAGAAAAACTGATTCCACATTGACTAAAACTGTGAATGCATACTGCACAATTTTTACACTAGAAATTTTATGCTCATGCTTATGAAAAATTTAAAATATGGCACCTAAATCAATCCGAAGAGTACATTTGGATTTGAATGATAAAATCAAAGTTCTTAATTGTCATGATCAAGAAACATCTGCAAGAAAATTGGTTTCACAGTTTAATTGCTTAGCAAGAATCAAATAAACAATATTGTTAAAAACAAAGAGAAGTTACTGAAAGAATATGCAGATTTTAAAAATCGCGGGATAAAAAGAAAGAGAAATGAAAAATTTGATCACCCCTATTCAAGGGCCACCCCTCATAAGGGCCAATTTTCAGTGAAACGGCAGGTGGCCCTTACAGAGGGGTTTCACTATTTACAAAAGGTAATTAGTACCATTTAATCAACTATTTAGTGGATGTTTCTGAAATCGCTATATTAAATAGTACTTATGCAGTCGCCGTTTATCACTGTTGGTCTTTGTTCGAAATATATTGGCAATTTCCCGAGAAAGAAAAGAGCTGATCTTCATAAAGGAAGAATTTTTATTTGATGCTTCTAGTAGAGTATTGTTGTAAAGCATCCACCACAAATCACAGCTTGTTGCGATGTTCCATGACATCTACCTTAGTACATAGCTGCCAACTTTTACGCTTTTTTTCTGACGACTAAAATTTAACAGTAAAGGTTGTCTTATTTAATCGACGAAATGTACCTATTAAATAATATAAAAAATTGTGTTAAATTTTTAGTGGTAACAAAAAAGCGTAAAAGTTAGCAGCTACGTTAGTAATAAGTCAGCTTAAAATTCATTTTAGGAAAATATGTTATAAAAACATTGTATTATTCCGATGACTCGCTTCCAGAGACGACGTTATTTAAGATAACTAATGACACGAAGTCTGAGCTCCTAAACTAATGTTTTGGCTTTTTATACTCCGCGCGGAAGGGTTTTCCCTGCAATGCAGATATGGGGAGGCACCAATAACAGTTCGAAGCTGGCGCTGAACTATATTTTAAAGGCGTAAGGAAAAAAGGAACGGTGTGGTTTTCACGGAAAAAGCGCGCCAATTGACTTTTACAAAACAGATAATTTTGATAGACCTCATATCGGCATTTAAGATTGAGAAATGTAAGACCTTGAAACATAATAATTACAGAAAACGTTTTTTAGAATAGATTTTGGAAGTAAATCAAATATTAAAATACGCATTTTAAATAGAAATGAATTTAAGTAAACGGAACGAATGGAATATTATTTAAGGTAGGGAATAATTTGATAAACTAAGATTGTAGAATCATTTTAGAAAGTAAATTTTTATGGAATAAATTTAAAAATACGTAGAAATTTAAGATAAAAAGAGCTTCTTAAAAACACCATAAAAATTTTGTTTTTAAGAAGTTCTTTTTATCTTATCATTTCACATCAGCTTATTTAATTATTTAATGCGGAAATTTAATTTTCGTAATATATATATATATGCATATATATAAAGAAATATTTAGCGAAACTTTTAAGTAACTTTGTGTACACTGTAAAAAATGACAAGTGCATATTAATCAAGGAAAATATAACTACAAACGAAAATATACAATAACCACTTTCGAGTTACCGACGGTTCCTAAAAACGCACATTATATTTAGAAACCTCGGAAACCAATGTAATTCCGAAATTAAAAAAAAAAAAGCAAAAATATAAAATCAAAATTTCTATTGTTGCCAGTGATTATCGGAAATGTTTCTGGATAAATTTTGCTGTGCACTAATAAATTTCCTCAAACCGGTATACGATTTTTAGGAGGCTATCCGTTATCAATTAAACTTTTTCAGCTGCATAGCTGAATTTATAGCATGCAATAGTAACCATATGTTATTAATTTTAATGTTAATGTTAATGCTGTTCATTTATAATGTTTACCTGTAAAAGATAAACATGTTTCTTGGACATGAGAATATTTAGTTGATAATTGATAGTTTCTGAAAAACCTACATTGGAGGTTGAGAAAACCCATTATCAGGTTTTTGACGTTAATGAGCGTGTGAATAATTAAGATTAATGTTAATTGAGTTATTCAAATCCTACTATTAGCTAACACTCTCCCTATATTTATTTATATATTTATCTTGTTCATATTTTCAATCGTTAATAAAATACTCATTATTCATCCTATCAAGTTGAAATAAATTTTTTAAAACTTGTACTGGATGACAATTGATGTTGATACAGTTTTTTCAAATATTAATTAATTAATTAAATTTCAATTAATTAATTTTAGTTTTGCATGGGAAACAAAATGGCGGCCATTGGTTATTGAAGATCAATGAAAGTATTTTCAATAAGGGGTTACCATAGGGGGGACCCTGTTCTGTCGCCAAATACCGCCAAGTTTGTCGCCAACTTGGCGATATATCGCCCAATTTGGCTGCCAAAATGAGTCGCCAAAAGTGACGCCAACTTGGCGATATCTCTAATATTTCGCCAAATTCCCACAGACTTCCATAGTAAACCTACTTGCTTATAGAAAATCAACAAATTGAGATATTTTAATGCAACAAAAACTAATATTAGCTTAAGGGATTATATTAAATTTTTCTTTGATGACCTAAGTAGGAATTGACTTTAAAAACAAAATTTTTATATTAACTTGTTTTTACTTGTATATTATTTTTACTTGTTTTTAAATTAAATTTATTTATTTTGTGTGTATATCAGTTTCTACGCACTTGGGTTAGAGAAATATTTTTTCCTTATCTTTGGGATTGGTATGAACAATTATATTCATATCTCTATAGTATGAAAAGCTCCATTGTATAAATGAAATACCGGCATTCCTTTTTAGGTGCGTTCGTAATTATATAAATACGTAGCACCTATAGTGGTCGTTCAGTCCGTCTGTCCGCATACAACAGAGCACAAAAAACTACCCAACCGAATGGTCTGAAATTTTAAATATGTAATTCTTGCAATATTTTGTCGAATCATTTCAAATTTTATGAAAATCGCATGAATAGTTTAATGACAGGGACAGTCAAAAGTTTCCCTTTGCGTTACGGCCAATGGGAAGAAATTATTTCAAGTGCATTTTAATCATGTTACAGCCTTTCGAACAGAATGAAATTCATATGCACTTAAGAAGTGCACTAAAATATACATTCAGCTCAATATGCGGTGCAAAAAATATTTATAAAACTAGTTATAGTACGAACGCTCCTCATTTGCCACGTTTGACGTGCAATTTCCAAGTTGTTGTATATGAGAATGTGCACAACAATGAGAGTAGATAAGGATAACAAAGGTGGTCTTTAGGAACCCATAGTCAATGACCAAGGGAGGAAGCGAAGTGCAGGTAGATTATCTGGATTCCTTGATTCTACAGGGAAGCAACCTACGTGTTTTCTCTCAGTGTAGAAGCTGGGAGAAAGAATGAGTTAGTCTTGGCTGGAGTCTCGCATGTAGAGTTTGAAGTTTTTAATGTCATTCACACTCATTCAGTGACACTCATTCATTTTTTTAAATTTCATTTAAAATATAAACTAGAATTGAGAGCAAAATATATTAAATACATTAAAATTTTAGAAGTTAATGCAGCAGTAATATTCAATTCTCAAAATATGTGGAATGGGATTCCAACATATTTTCAAGATTATTCAATAAAAGCATAATGTTTTTAAAAATATTATGCACTAAATTTCAGATTAGGCAATCAATAAATATGAAGAGATTTTCTTTCACAATGCGTATCTTTGAAATAAATTACATATTCTGGCGCTACACTTTAAACAAATGTTTTCAAGGCATTTATTATACGGTTAGTTACAAATACAAATTATGCACATCTGAAATAAAGTTTGAAGCTGAGTATTTTAAACGGTCAAATACTACGGTTTCTAGTAAATAAAACTTTTCTAAATAGATACAATTTCATTCTTGCTTTAGAATAAAACGGTTTTAAGCAGCTAAATTTGTCTGGTATATTTTAGCCGAAGGTATTTGCTGCGATTTTAAAGAATGTTACAGAGATAAAATCATTTTATATAATATTCTCTTGAAATATAATTATAAAAACAAACCTGTCTGAAATTGCCCTGGATTATTTTGAAAGTTTACAATTTTATCATCAATCCATATCGTACATGAAAATAAAATACATATAAAACAAAAAAGTAAATTAAGGTGTCAGGTATCTTTTAAAGCGTCCAAAAATCGTTTTTTATTTTAAATAAATAAAACTTTTATTGTTAAATATGATTCTTTAGAAACATTTAAAAACAATTCCCATTCTAAAATTGGCATTGCAAGAGAAGTTATGCCTAAACAAGTTGGAAATTGCTCGTCAAACCTGACAAATGAGGTGCGTTCGTACTATAACTATTTTTATAATTATTTTTTGCACCCAATATTGTACTGAACGTATATTTTTTTGCACTTTATAAGTGCATAGTATGTAACAACATTAAAATGCACTTTCAATAATTTTTTTCTCATTCCCCGTAATGTAAGGTAATACTTTTGACCGTCCCTGTAATTAAACTATACATGCTATTTTCATAAAATCTGAAATGGCTCGACAAAATTTTGCAACAATTATATATTTAAAATTTCAGACCATTCGGAAGGCTGTAACATGATTAAAATGCACTTGCAATAATTTTTCCCATTGGCCGTAATGTAAAGAAAAACTTTTGACTGTCCCTGTCATTAAACTATACATCCGATTTTCATAAAATTTGAAATGGCTCGACAAAATTTTGCAACAATTATATATTTAAAATTTCAGATCATTCGGTTGGGTAATTTTTGCTCTGTTATATGCGGACGGACAGACGGACGGACGGACTGAACGACGACTATAGGTGCTACGTATTTATATAATTACGAACGCACCTAAAAACTTTGAGCTTTTTTTATGTCATCAAAGGGTGATTTCATATTTAATGTCAATTTTCTCAAAATGGCGATTTAATCTTTGCGCGCATGATTTCTGAAAAATGGTTTCCTAGAATTTCAGGAATTTTTTTCTGAATGTATTAAACGTACAGAGACAAAAAATGACCTATTATTATATTCCTAAAGTAAGAAGCTTAGAATTCACCACTACTTTTGTATAAAAATAACCCTCGATATTTCGAATTTCTTTGAATTTTTTTTTCTCGGGATCTGAAAGTTTTATGTTTTTCATTGTAAATCATTTTGAAAACACATCATATCTGTACTCACATGATTTCTGAAAAATGGTTTCCTAGAATTTCAGGAAATTTTTTCAGGAAAGTTTTATGTTTTTCATTGTAAATCATTTTGAAAACACATCATATCTGCACTCATGAAAAAAATCTTCATTCGTTTTAGCCATTCAAATGTGGAAAGTCATTCACGTAACGCATGCAAGAATAATTCTTCCGTAAAAATTGTATTATCTATAAAAATAAATTAAAAATATATACAGACATTATTAGAATAATTGTGAAATTTACAGTAAAAACTTGTTATATTAAAGAAATATTTAAAAAATATTGATACATTTAACGTTTAGTGTGCATCCCCTTGTTTTTTATTAAAGAAATGATAGCATATTTGTCCTGGCATACTTTGTATGAGTTTTCGGCAATTAATTTGTATTTCGTTGTCATAATGCCAAATTTGGATGAGTCTTTCTATCAGTCTAGTCTTGTTTGTGATGTTGTATTTCTTTAATTTTTTCTTTACAATGGCCCAAAGGTTCTCTATGGGGTTCATATCTGGACTGTTTCCAGGCCATGGAAATGTTTTATTTAATTAAATTAAAGAAATACAACATCACAAACAAGAATGTTCTGATAGAAAGACTCATCCAAATTTGGCATCATGACAACGAAATACAAATTAATTGCCAAAAACTCATACAAAATATGCCAAGACGTATCGAATCTTTAATAAAAAACAAGAGGATGCACACTAAATATTAAATATGTCAATATTTTTAAAATGTATTATTTCTTTAATATAACAAGATTTTAATGTAAATTTCACACGTCTGTATATATATGTGTGTATACATGTTTTGAGAGCTTTAAGGCTGTTCTTAACTGCTCTGTACAACGAGCGCAAAACGTTTTGACACATTTACAAATTCATTTTTTAATGGAAAGATATAAAATTAGAAAACCTGGCCATAGAAGCGATTTGGAATTGAACTGTTTTTTCCATTTTTTGATCAATCAGTTACCTATTGAGTTATAAGCCATTTCTATCACGTGACAAACCGTTTTTCGCCCGCTCTTGAGTGATTTTTCTACTTTCGCGCGGAAATTCGGTTCAAAACGCCCATTTTGACACTATTTTCTGAAAGATCTAATTGGGTTTTCAAAAAAAAAAAAAAAAAAAAAAAAAAAGGAAAAAACAGCTCGATGACATAGTTTCTGAACAACAACATCAGCTTGTTTCGTGCATTTTCGAACAAAAATAAATTAAAACTTATGTCAGGAAGTTGCCCCTATTGATTTGAGAAAAACCTTAATTGATAATAGAAATCCTTCTTAATATACGCTTCAAATTTTATAATTAAAAGTAAATTAGTGTTACAACGTGACTGGAATTCACTTTTTTCATGTATTTTGTTAGTTCAAAGGCTAGCTGACCCCTTAAAGTATTTTGTACTCACTTTTCCTGCCATAAATCGTTGATATAACAATCACTATGACAGGGCTCTCTCTATAACGGACCTCTGCAATAAATATTTTCTAAATGTGCTCATTATTTTATTTTATTTAAATTATTTTAAAATATGAACAAATGAGCAAGATACAGGGTGTCCATAATTAAGCGATCCTACTTTAATGATATCTACATACGAAACTATTGGTCAGAAAGTTGTGAAATTTTGTGACGGACATAATGAAGGAATGGGAATTTGTTTGGGCGAAAAAAAATTCAGTTCAAAATTTTGCCACCAGAGGGCGTTTTTTAATAAATTACACATTTAGCCATCGCCCACTGAATACTAGACCTGAGCTCTGTGAAAAAAATGGCGGCTGTCGTAGATGGATTTTTTTTTTTTCAGAATTAGTGTGGTCCGTTCAATTCGAACACCAATAATTTTTAAACGTTTTTATGCTTCATTTTTTTTTCAGGGGACGCTGTACATTTGTCTTATTTAACCTGAAAAAAAATAAAGCGTAAAAACTTAAAGAAACGTGTAATTCATTATAAAACGCCCTCTGTTGGCGAAATTTTGAACTAAATTTTTTTTTCGCTCAAACAAATTCCCATGCTTATATTGTGTCCGTCACAAAATTTCACAACTTTCTGACCAATAGCTTCGTCTGTAGACATCTTTAAAGTAGGATCGCTTAATTATGGACACCCTGTATATAAAAAAAAACATTAAAACTGAAGAATGTAAAAGAGCTATAATATTAATTTATCAAAATATATTTAACGGAATCCCAAAATATTAAACAAGATTATTTAATAAAATATAATGTTTTTTAAAATATAATCTTTCAAATTTTAGAATAAAATTTAGGCTGTCAACAATTCTAAGAAACTTTCTTTTCATAAGACCTAATTTTTGAAATAGATAATACATCCTTATCCTAAATATATCCTTAGATACACTTTAAACAAATATTTTGGAAGGCATTTAGTATACAGTTAGTTATAAATACAAAATATACACATTTTAAACGATGTTTAAAGCTTAGTAATTTACATATTATGTTTGCTAGCTAAATAAAATCATTCTAAAATAGATACATTTTTATCTTTGTTTCAGAATAAAGAGATTTTAAGTACTAGTCTAATTTGTCTGCTATATTTTAACCGAAATGATTTTCTTAAGAAATATTACAGATATTAAATAATTTTGAAAAAACATTCTTATAAAATACACTTTTGTACTATTCTTATTATATTAGGTGTGATAATGTAGGAAACGGTGAGATTATATTATAAAATAATTCATGACAGTAAAATAACTCATGAGTAGTAGATCTCTGAAATATTATTTTGCAACATATACAGTGTGTTTCGAAATTACGATTTCAGCTAATAATACAAGGTGTTCATAAAGGTATGTCCCAGTTACAAATTTTAATAGTATCAACTGTAAGCGCTTTTAGACTGCTGGTCACAAATAAAGAGTCACTCAAACAGTTTTAGATAAGCGCATGCGCGAGTACTTGTTTGTTACTGACTTGCTTGCAGTGCCACCTACGCAAAATGGGGACTCCTGAACATTAAGGCTGTTCTTAACTGCTCTGCTCAACAAGCGAAAAGCGTTCTGACATATTTACAAATTCATTTTTTAACGGAAAGATATAAAATTGGAAAGCCTGGCCATGGAAGCGATTTGAAATGGAGCTGCTTTTTCAATTTTTTGATCAATCAATTACCTATTGAGTTATAAGCGAATTCGATCACGTGACAAACCCGTTTTTCGCCCACACTTGAGCGCTCTTTCTCCCTTCACGCGGAAATTCGGTTCAAAACGCCTACTTTGAGATTATTTTCTGAAACATCTATTGCGTTTGCGAAAAAATGGAAAGCACAGCTCAATGACATAGTTTCTGAACAACAACACCAGCTAGTTTCATGCATTTTCGAACAAAAATAAATTAAAACTTATGTCAGAAAAGTGCCCTTTTCGATTTGAGAACACCCTTAAGCGTTATTGCTGGGCTGAAGATTAAATAGCCGTCAGAGCCTTGATTTTTTTTTCTTTTGGGGCTTTATAAAAGATCGTGTCTACGTTCCGCCGCTACCTAAAGACTTACAAGAGTTGAGACACAGAATGGAAAAGGCCATTACTTCCATGACTCCGGACTTGTTAACCGAAGTGTGGGAAGAATTGGACTTTAAGTTGGATGTGTGGGGTATAACTGAAGGTACACCTATTGAACATTTGTAAGAAAAAGTAGGTTAGTTTCCCTTCAGTTGGATGTACGATGTGTTGTAAATAGTCTAAATTAAACTGTTATAATATACCATTGAAACTGGAACATTCTTTTACGGATACGCTGTATTTTCTTCAAAAATACAGAGCTTAATAATGCACATTAATGGGTTGCACATTAAGGAAAAAGCATAGGGGGCGCAGCTCCAGGGTCTCCAACGTTAGGAGGGGGAAAGCACCAAATTTGTAGAAAAAGTTTTAAAAACTGCAGTATAGTTTCACTATTTGCATAGTTTTATGTATTACTACACAACGCAAAAAAAAAAAAAAAAAAAAAAAAAAAAAGATTTTTTTTAAACTAGGAAAATATAATGTAACCACTGACGAAAATATACAATAACTTCTTCGAGTTACTAACGATTCCCAAAAGCGTTCTCTATCTTTAGTAACCTCAGAAATTAATATATTTTTTTAGATTTGAAAAATCTTTTATAAAAACAAAGTTTCTTTTTTTGCCACTGATTTTCGGAAACGTTTCAGAGTAGTTTTAATTAAATGAACTAAAAACAACGTTTAAACACACAATAAAATACATAAGGTAATTTGAACAGACGTATGCGTTTCGTGAGTTCCAGCACTCACATCATCAGTGTATAAAATCTATAAAAACAATATCCCCCCCCCCCCCAACTATACGGCGAAAACCCAAATGTCAAAACACAATACAAAAAGACCATCAAGTTCCAACAGCCAATGAAATTAAAGCGGAAGTGAAGCGCCGTGACACAACAAATTCACCCAGAAAGTTGAGATGTAAGGTACACTAGACAAATCATTAACCAAGGAGTTTTTAAGTCTATGGATACGAACAGCTTCAAAAAAGTCTAAATCTAGAGGAGTAATGCATTTCTAGATAATGGTAGCTGAGTCAAAATTGAAATTATGTCCCTCCCCCCAGCAATGAGGGCCAACAGAGGATTTTTGCAATTCTTTTTTCTTTCCATAATTTATGTGTTCTTTGACTCTGTCACGGAGTTTTCGTTTAGTTTGTCTAATAAAGGACAAACCACATTGGCATTGAATGTTGTAAATACCCCCAATAATTTTGAGGAGGAATTTGATCCTTAAGCTGTGAAAAAGTTAATTTATTAACTGGTTTAAAAACCACGTTAAAATCATAATGTCTTAAGATATTAGCTATTTTAAACCTAATACTATTATAAAATGGTAAAATCATAAGGTTAGAAAAATAAACCGCAGTAACAGAAGAATCAAGATTATTAACACATTTATTAAGACTATGAGAAATTAAATTATTGATATAAGATAAACTAAAACCACGATCGATAGCAACAGATCTAATATAATTTAATTCTGTAACAAGTGAATTGTTGTCTGACCAAATTAAGCGAGCTCTATTAATCAAAAAAAGAAAAGCCGAAGCTTTTTGGAAAGGGGCGTGACATGAATTGAAATGGGGGGGGGAGGGGGGTGTGGAGCGTGACAGCAATAGGTTTACAGTAAACGCAAGTGTCAAAGGTGTTAAGCTGACGAGTAACCAACACATCAAGAAATGACAATTTATTATCTATTTCAACTTCATAAGTAAATTGAATAACTGAATCTATTGAGTTCAAAATAGTCAATATATTTTCAACAAAAAAAAAAGAGAAAGATCCAAGAGCGCAAAGGAATCATCTACATATCTACAATAAAATAGGAAGTTGATAGGGTTAAACATTTTAACCTCAAAGTAATGCATATATAAATCGGCTAGGAAAGGACTAAGGGGATTACCCATTGCTAAACTATCTGTCATAGGGTAAAACTGATTTGAAAATTGAAATGAATTTTGTTTTAACCGCGAGAACTCGCTAGTGAGAATTTCTCTCACGGTGCCCAATTGCTTTTCTTTTACTTTACATTCGCTTAATATCATTTTTTTTTTTGCTTGCCTTAGTACTTTCATTCACAAAAAGGTAAAATAATTGAAATAACATTTTTAAATTTTAATTAAAATGAAAAATGGTTTAAATAAGAGTCTTAAAAAAAGTGCGACGGTGAGAGAAAATCTCATGCAGCGAGTTCTCCCGGGTTAAACAAGTACTGAATAACTCAATAATGTGACTCATTTCATAATATGTATAATGAAACACTTTTAATCTAACCGTGAGACTTTGTAGTGCACCTTGAACTGGAACATGGGTGAATAGAGAAGTAACATCAAACGAAACTATGCGCAAAGAAGGGGAGGGGGTGAAGTTTTAATTACGATTTACAAAAGAAAAAAGAATTGCAAAAATCCTCTATTGCCTCTCATTGCTGGGGGAAGGGACATAATTTCAATTTTGACTCAGCTACCATTATTAAGAAATGCATTACTCCTCTAGATTTACACTTTTTTGAAGCTATTCATATCCATATATTTAAAAAACTCCTTGGTTAACCGTTAACTGATGTTACCGGTCTCACAGACCGGTGTTTTTTTCAATTTACATAGTTTAACTTGCAAATTTCAGTTTATCTACAAATACTACTGAAATTTTGTTTCTTTTGGAACTTCAGTACTAACACCAGAGACTTTTGAATAGGTGAATTTTTATTATAACACTCCTGAACAAAAAGTTTTGTACAAAAACAACATCCTATGAGTTAATCGCGGCTTTTATTCATCTTTCGATGGAGTGGTCTCACAGATCGCTTCACACTAGTTATGTGACAATTTCTGTGATATCAGTTAAAGGTTAATGATTTGTCTAGTGTACCTTACATTTCAACTTTCTGGGTGGATTTGTTATGTCATGACACTTCACTTCCGCTTTAATTTCATTGACTGTCGGAACTTGATGGTCTTTTGGTATTGTGTTTTGACATTTAGGTTTTCGCCGTACATGTAGTTGGGGGGATATTAATTTTATAGATTTTATACACTGATGATGTGAGTCCTGGAACTCACGAAACGAATACGTCTGTTCAAATTACCCTATATATTTTATTGTGTATTTAAACGTTGTTTTAAGGTCATCCACACAAGTTTTGTATTTACTAGTTTTAATTAGTTTTCTCAAACCGCAATATCGGTTTTTGTGATACAGTTAACTTTCAAGTAAACATTTTCATGTTAGACAAACATGTTTTACAAACAAACATGAAAAATTAACAGAATCAACATTAACGTATTAATATTAGTTTGTCATTCTTGCAAGTATAAATTCAATCCCACAGGTGAAAATATTTATTGATTGAATATTTAAATGCTTCTTTAAATTTCGGAAATTCATTGGTTCCTGAGGTTTCTAAAGATAAAAAACATTTTTTCCGGTTTCAATATATATATCCTGTTACTGTATAATTATATTGTTATACATAAATTTGACAATCAGTTATTTTAAAAAAAGGGTCTTGTTTATGACGTTAAAAATATCTAATTATTTCTACATAAAAATTTTATTTAACAGATACATGCATTTATTTTTATTTTTTTATTTTTTTTTTTACGTTACTGCATTTCAAGGTAGTCCCATGTCAAAGCTGTGTCCGGAGCCCACCAAAAGTTAAAGTCGGCTCTGTTCAAAAAAAGAAAAAAAAAGAGGATAATTTCACACATTTTACTGTAAAGAAAGTACTAAAAATTGTCGTCCAGCATAAATTATCTAACACTTTCCAACACATTCAAAATACTGTAATAAAACATAACGCAGTTGAAAGCCCAATTGTTGCAATTACCATTAATAGTCGGAAAAATATCCGAATTTTTTGTCCAGTCCCTTATATGATCCTATACATTTATATGTACACTATGTAGTATAGTCCGTCTCAAAAGTTTATGCACTCTTCAAATAAGGTTAAAAATAATTGAAGAAGAAAATATATCAAGCCAATTTACAAGAAATACTCGACATTTAATCAAAATCAAATAAAATAAGCAGCTTTGTTGGTTAAAATAAAAATTACATTAATTTTTATTTAACCCTTTGTAACTCAACAACCCCGATTTGAAAAATTCTTACACAGATATTAAAATGCATCATTTTAAGCATGGAAAAAATAATAAAAAAAATTCAGAACAGAAAAATAATTTTTTTTTTTTTTTGAAAAATGGGTTTGTTGCATATCTGCAACATATTGCCAAATGGCACAAAAACTGAAAATATTTAAAATTTTAATTTGCACGAATTTTTTAAAAATTATTGTTAGTTTTGTTGTAGCAAATTCCCACACCACATTTCTCACAAACAGTTTGATTAAAGTTTTTACAATCGCAGCAGTTGACAAAGTATTTACAACGTATTCTTTTTTCTGCCCAATATGGCCAGTTTCGTCTAGGCGCACTTGTTTTGGTGGAATATGTTGAGTAGGTGCTCTATGCTTTTTCTGCTGAATTCTTTTTTCTACGAGACCTTTCCCTTTTTTGCTAACTTTGGACTTGGTGTTAATTTTACATAGGGATTACATCCCTAACTTACCCTATAGCAATTAAATAATATAAAAACAGGCTAATGTTTCCCCTTTTCAATAAGTTTGCTCTTCTGAAAGAAATGTAACTTAAATAACCATTAGAAGATATTTTCGATGTTCTTTCGATATTTTTAAAAAATCCATTACAAGGGAAGATATGGCGCGTTGTTGCTGATCTGCAACAAACAAAAGTTTACGTTTATCTTACACATATTATAAATTTCCTAGCTCGAAAATGGTCTTTAAATAAAGAATTTAAACTCACCTTTGAAAGCAATATACTTGTAGACGTCTGCAGACTTTTTTAACTCCTGTATTTCAAGGCTTAGTTCAGCAGAAATCACGTGTAGCTGATCAAGCCATAATTCAAACTTTGGCGAAAAAAAAAAAAAAATTAGTATCGACATTTGTTGCGGATTTAATGAAATAATTATGTTAATAGTAGTGTAATAGTATAACAACAATCAACAAAATCGTCTTTTGAAATTTACTGTTGAAATAACAATGACGTTTTGGGTATGTTGCAGATCTGCAACACGGTGATACACAGGGTTAATTTACTTTTTCTCTTGAAGAAACACTGTCTCAAAAGTTTAAGCACTTTATGGAATTTTTTTTAGAAAAACGAGATTGGACGGATGTAATGAGGTTGTATGACATCGTTTTCCAATTTTATAAAAATATAAAAGTGAAAAAAACATTTCTACTCATTTAAGGTAAAGAATTCACAAAAGGTGAGATTTTAAAATCTTTTAAATTGAAACCGCAAAATAAAACTGTTTCTCAAATTGCAAAAATTTTAAACTGATTAAAGCGATGTATCTATGACAAGTACTGTTTATAAACGATAATTTCAACCGCTGAAACCAAGATGTGGGCTATCAGGTATGACGCTCATTGAGACGGATCGGAGAATACCGAGATTCGTGTTTAGATAAAATATGCCCATACGCCAAATTAAAAATAATCTCGGTGTACAGGTGTTCAAACATACTGTGCATAGACGTATTGAAGAATGTTATTACATCACACTAAAGAAAATGGCTAGCAAATCATGTCTCAAACTACATCACTATGAAGCAAGAACGAACTAGGCAAACACATGTCCTGTAGGGGACAAGTGGCTCACTGCGTTTTATTCAGTCATAAGAAAAAGTGTAATTTAGATGGCCCTGATGACGAACATGTATTGGTATGATCTCCAAAAATAACCAAGGAATTTTTTCAACAGGCAGCAAGGGGGTAAGCCTGTTACGGTTTGGGGGGTTATTCGGCTTCAACAGTCTAACTTATCTGGATTTTCTAAAAGAAAGACAAAATCTTCAAAAATATCAAGAGTCGCTGAAACAACATTTCCTTTCATTCGGTGACTTTTTTTTTTGGGGGGGGGGGAGGGGCCCTGGATGATTCTTTGAACAAGGTAATGCCTCAAAATACATATCACATACTACGTAACCGTGGCTTTCACAGAAAAAAATTTAAAATTCTTGACTCACCCACTTTAAGTCCTGGCATAAACCCTATTGAGAATGTCTATGGTATTTTAACCCGTCAGGTTTACAGCAATGGAAAGCAGTATGATTCTCTTGAAGAATTCAAAGAGGTCATAGAGCAGCCATACTCAACCTGTGGCCCGTGGGCCACATGTGGCTCGGAAACCTTTTTATGGGCGGCCCGAGGCACATAATCATTAATCCAAATTTTAAAATTACCTGAGATGTGCATAAAAAGTATTTAAGACCTTCACTGTTGTTTTCTATAGTTTCATGGGAAGATAAAATATGTCCTATTACATTTATAATTAATTTAAATTATGTTAAAACATCTTAAATGCCGTTTTCTTAGTCAAAGGCTATTTTACATGTAGTCCTCATTTATGCTACAGTGCTGTATACATTTCTTCAACACTAATCAAACTTTATTCCAAATTAAGTTTGCGCTATAATCTCTACAATTAAAAGAAAATAAAGTTTTTCTATTTTGCAAAAGACTGTATAATTAGAGAAAATCTGATTTTAGAACTTTGAAATTCTGCATTTTTATCTTACAACGTTTTATACTTATTATATAAGTAATACTGCTTTTTAGAGTTGATTGTTTGTTGTGAAAAAAATTGTCACACAAAATTTTAAAACCACTATTTCCAAACAACAAAGTTCGCGACCTATTTCTACAATATGTGCAACTGAAATCGAACACAAACTTTATTGTTTGAAAATAGTGGTGTTAAAATCTTGTTGTGTCATTTTTTCCTAGACCATACTGATATCAGTATGTCATATATCATATCATATGTCATATATCATGATATCATACTGATATAATATTATCAGTTCAACCATACTGATAATATTAAATTTACTACGTTGCTTTGTTATACTACTTTTGTCATCTTGCAATTTTAATTACGCCTTTTTGAGTGTGTTTCAGCCCGTCTAACGTCGGAAACGCTTATTTGCGGCCCGCGTGAAAAAAAAAAGTTGAGTATGGCTGCCATAGAGAAAGCATGGTACTCTTTGCCACCAGAAACTCTACAAAAACTAATAATTTCGATGGACGCATGTTTATTTGAACTAACCCGAAATAACAGAAAAATAATTTGTATGTTACAGTTTTGTAAAAATGATAAATGTAGTTGTTTTTGCCATTGTGCATAAACTTTTGAGACAGTTTTGTTTGAACATATTTTAAATTATATTTTTTACAAATATGTAATTTATTCTTTTTCTACTTTAGATATCATTTGTTTAAATAAAGTTGCGAAATCCACAAATAATTTTTTTTTTTTTTACTTTTTACTATTCACTAAAAACTTACATTTTATGCTCGTGCTTAAACTTTTGAGACGGACTATATGCTAAAAATTAGTTCAATTAAGCGCATAGCACAGTTGAAAATTTCTATTTAGCATTTTCCGTCAATAAGTGAAATGTACTTGAGATCTTTTGCGCAGCCCTCAGAATCGATAGAATTATACACACCAAGTAATATGCAAAAAATAGTTAAATTTTAAAACGCGTACCTCAACTGAAAAAGCACTTCCAACAATTACAGGGTGCGGAGAAAGTATTGTTAGTAAAAATCAATCTCTACTACAACGCCATAAATAGAATTATTTATTATTATTTCAATAATTTTTATTGAGTGAGTATAACAAAAAGTAACAATTGATATTGTATCATTAATTTTTTATTCGGTCTCCTTTTGCCTTCATACACTCGCGGAGACAGCCGGGGAAGACATCAACGGCGCGCCGCAAATAGCCGGCATCGAGACCGTTCAATTCACGTGTCAGAGCAGCTTTTAAAGAAGCGATATTCTTTCTTGTGAGGTTTAGCACAGACTTGCTATACTCCAAATACTGAGTAATCAAGTGGATTCAAATCCGGACTATTCGGTGGCCAGTCTTGAGAATATATGAAATGAGAAGCAATTGGAAATCCCCTTTGGTCTTTGTTGATGCTGGTGTAAAGATTAATCAGAACAATTATCTCAATGATATTCTGATAAAGGAGATCCTTCCATGGCTAAATTCTCATTTTGGAAGTAATTATATGTGTTCCAACAAGAGCACCAGCTCATAAGTATCGCCAAATGCAACAGTTGGTGCCAAGCAAATCTTCGAGATTTCATTTCTTCTCAAGACTGGACACCGAATATTCCACTTTGAATCCACTTGATTATTCAGTATGGACAGTGTTGCAAGAAATGGCCTGCGCTAAACCTCACAAGAATATCGCTTCTTTAAAAGCTGCTCTGACACGTGAATGGAACGGTTTCGATTACTTGCGGCGCGCGATGGATGCTTTCCCGCGCCGTCTCCACGATTGTATGAAGGCAAAAGGAGACCGAATCGAAAATGAATGATAGAATATGAATCGTTACTTAGCTGTTAAACTTATCCAATAAAAATTATTGAAATAATTGTATCTATGGCGTTGTCGTAGAGATTGATTTTACTATCAATACTTTCTCCTCATCCTGTATAATTCATAGGCAATACTGCAGCCAAATACTTTTGTTTGTCCCTATAAATGAACGATAAATAATATGCACACCATATTCTACAATAAGCGATTTGTGGTATACCTCAGTGATGTACAAATTGATAATTTAAATTTCAATATGTTTAAAATAGTGTAATATCATTAACCCTTTGAGGGGCAAGTGATAATGTCTCTGTAATATTGAATTCTCACCGGAATAATCAAAAATATTTATTTTTGAATAAGGAAAAGCAATTTTTCAACATCCCCCCCCCCCTAAAGTTAAAAATATAAAATTCAGTTAAAAGTTTCTGGTGCGAATCTTGTTTAGATTAGGTGGGATATAATATATCCCAAGGCCCCTCAAAGGATTAAAATACACCACAAACGATATTTTCACACAGGCCGTAATGTAAGGGCTTTTGGGTGTCTCTGTAAATGAACTGTAAACGCTAAACACTTCATTTATAATTCCAGACATGCCATGGTCAACCCCAATAACATATACTAATTTCATGGTCATCTGACCATATTTACGCGAGTTAGAGCACAGACAGGCAGACAAACCGAATACATAAACACTTTTCAAATATGTTGGAAAGTGTTAAAAAGACAAATCTTTCTTTTAAACTACGAAAATATAATACATCCAAGTACAAAAAAAATAACCGCTTTCGAGTTACCCATGATTTCCAAAAGCCTTCTTTATCATTATAAACCTCAGAAACCAATATATTTTCCAGATTTAAAGACTCATTTATAAATACAAAGTATCTTTTGCTGCCACTGATTTACGAAAACTTCTCGAGTATTTTTCACAGTGTAATTAACCCGTTTTCTCAAATCGCAATACCGGTTTTTAGGGTGTTATCAATTCTTAATTAAACATGTTCAGGCTGTGTAACTGAATTTATGCATGCAAGATTAACAAAATAATATTTATTTTCACGTTTCTGTTCATGCTCTTAATTAATCATGTTTGTTTGTAGAACGTGTTTGTTTAACATAAAAATGTTTACTTTTGAGAATGAGTAGCATTCGTAAAACCTATATTCTGGGTAATAGAAATGAAAACTGATCAATATACTATAAAAACTATTCGGAACTGTTTCCGAAATTCAGTAGTAACAGAAGAAACTTTCATTTTGTAGATGCATCTTTAAATCTCGAAAATATATTGGTATCTGAGGTTTTGAAAGTTAAAAAATGCTTTTCGTAATTCTGGCATTCTGGGTAACTAGGAAGAGTTTATTGTATATTTTCGTGTATAAAAGAACACTCCCAGAGGGTAGTACCGATTGAGCTGCCAAATATATTTTAAACCATCGTCGCACAAGAAGTGTATTGATTTTCTTACAAATCAGCCGAAGTATTGAACCGATTTTTAAACCATTTTCAAGCTTTTTTGCGACCGATTGTATAGATACACATAAATACGCCAATGACACATAGAAACGCTACCCCTGTCATTATGTGTCCAAAACGTTCGTGTCTTTAAGGGTTAATATCTCGGCTAATTACCGACGATATTTTTCAAAAATCATCATCAACAATGCTTTTATACTTCTGCTACGATAGGTACCTCCAGCGCTCCTCGACACCTTTGCTCAATGTGTGTGAGGGTAGAATGCGCTTTTCTCAAAAACTATGTGGCCTAGGGTAATCGCTAGAATTTTCCTGCAAGGTTTAAATTAACCTCTACTACCTCTCATTTTTTCATAATTTTAGTTTCAATCGATTCGAAATTAGATGGGGGGGGGGGGACATATTTTTTAACTACATTTTCAACGATATTTCTGAAAATATAATACCTAAAATTAAAAGAAATGTATTTTTGAGTTCAACGTTATGAAAGCTTTCACAGGATATCCTACACGATGTACTAAGAAAATATTTTTTTTCAAGTAACGTAATTACCCCCTCTACATTTTTCCTAAATTAATTGGTGAATGTTTAATAATCTGTAAATATTTGGGTCAATAGTCTTTATTACTTCCCCCCATTTGAACTTTTCATGTTCCATAGTTCTCGAGTAAAGTGTCTGTGACAGATGGACAGACAGACACTGGAGTGATCTTATAATGGTTCTGTTTTTACTTTTTAAGTATACGGAACCCTAAAAATCATACACATTTGAGTTTCATTTATCACATGCCCGAGCTACGCCGGGTGGGTCGGCAAGTATATAAATAAGGTAGTTTTGGTGACATAATATAATTTAATAACTTGAAATTTCGGTGTGTTCTTTCTCATCAATAAAAGTCTCCAGTTTAGATATTTGACAGGGACATTTATGCAGGAGATAGATGGAATCCATTAATTAAGTATGATGAATACAATTTATTCTAAATATTTGCGAAATAGACCCTACTTTCGACCAATTTATATTTAAATATATTTCATATAAATATTTAATAGAAAGTTCATGTTGAATTTTGTTTACAATCTGCACTATTTCAAGAAATTCAATTTTGTTTAAAAGTCGTTCTAATTTTTAGGTAGATTTCTAAAAAATACTAACTATTACATTCTTTTTGCAGATCTACGCCGATCATGGCCGCTAGAACCCAAAACCACCCTTTTATGTACACAATAACTTCCATAATTCTGCACAAATCTCTTCCACACTGATACATAAAATCAAGGGGCAGAAAATCTCGGTTAAGTTCGTTAATGGGCAAAATCGGGCCAAGGGGATGGACATGGTGAGGATTTTTGTGAAAACAGAAAACCCCCATAATTTCTTAATTATGATACATATCGAATCAATTTAAAGCTATTTTTACTTCTAGGAAAAGGGCGAAAAATGCATGTATGACAGATTTTTGATATCATCAAAAATGGCCTCAAGGGGCAGAAAAAAAAAAAAAAAAAAAAAAAATAGTTGTTTAAGAAGAAAAAAATTCACAACTTCGTCAATTCAAAAGATATCACATCTGCTTAAATTTATTGTAAATCTTCTTAATATTATCTACACCTTTTATATTGACAAGTTTTTGATAGGACGAACTCTTACAGAAAAAAAGGTGTTGTAGAAGAAAAAAACGCAAAAAAGCGCATCTATGTTAATCCCCCACTACAGCGATAAAAAGTATCATTGCCGTGATGAAAATTTTTGACAACCCTCAGAGATGCTGTATATAGGGTTGTATTATTAAACTCACGCGTCTCTCAATAAAAAGAAAGTCAGATGAAAATTTAAAATATAGTGTGTGGTTCATTTAATGAAACAGTCATCACATGGTTTAAATTTATTATATAAATATTCTTAATATTATCTATAACTTTTGTAGTAACAAGTTTTTGATAGGAAGAACTCTCACAGCAAAAAATTTGGCTATGGAGATTTATAAAAACATTTAAACCATCATAACTTCTTATTTATGAAACATATCGAATCTATTTCATGATGTTATTACGTACTTCTCAGAAAAGGACCAAAAATTATCTAAATTTATCTCTAATCTTGATTTAATTTTTGTTGGCGAAATTAGTACTTAACTTCGAAGTTCAAAAATTACCTGTGCTTGTAGGCCGAGCCAATAGGGATTTTTTGGTTCATATCTGAGGTTTTCCGAACTTTACAGTGATCAAGTAATCATGATTGCAATTAGAGATTATTACTCTAAATCAGTTAAAATTATTTCTTTTCTGATTTTTTTTTCTAAGTGTTTAATGTAGATTAAAGGTTACAAAATGCAATCGTAATCAGTAAACATTTTGCCCAGCACTTCTCTTTATTTATACATTAGTTTTTACTTTCAAGTTTTTTTCTGCTATTGATTTAGTAAATACTTACCTCTTAGTATTTGTTTAATAAAACATTATCTAAGTGGTATATTATATTTGTTATATCGTTTTTATTTAATAGAGTTTATAAATATAAAAATATAATTATATAAGTTAAACTATTTTTGAAATATTTAAGAAACTGTTTTAGCTTTTTTTTTTTTTTTCAAAAATAGAAATGAAAATAAAAAGTAATCATAAGTTTTCCACATAGGTTAAAATTAAGTTTTCGCAAAAACTTTTAACGAGATTAACTTTTTTAAAATTGCAATTGAAATGAAATTTACGATCCTGTCTAGAATTCAAAATAACCTAATTATTGTGCGAATTTCGGTTTTGAAGTTAATCTGATTTCGTAATCCAGTGAAGGCATATGGAATCTGGCAATGCAAATGAAATATTTTTCATTCAATATTATTTTTAATTAAGTAAAGAACATGTCAAACCATACAATTATAGAAATAAAGATGAATTCTAAATACTTTTTCATAATCTATTTTTCTTTGATTATGGCATTATTATTCTAATCCTCTATAACTCAGTGTTTCTAAAATTATTCCCAATTCTGAAAGAATTTACTTTGCTTAGAAAAACTTTATTCGTCTTATTAAACAAGCGCATGCGCGAACCTTGCGTACCAATGAAAATTTTCGGCGTGGGTCGGAGGAACTTAGGGCGCCTGGAATTTGCGCGCACATTTGAAAGAGCGGGGGCTGCGGGGGTGGTGCGGGATACGAACGAGAAGAGGGTATAAGAGAGGGGTTTAGATGTTATAAGTCCTCACATATCGCTCAAAACTCCTAAGCCGGGAACTCTGAGATATTCCTCGCTCTCTTTTAATTTTCGTTGGTTTCCAAAAGAAACAGGTAAGAAACTTGAATTTCTTTTGAATGCATGCGTGAGATATAAATTTTATACTAAGGGGTCTTGTAAGTTTTAAACGCGATGAAGAAAACAAGCATTCAAAGTTTTGAATTAATGATCTTTAAAAACTTTTTATCTACAGCCAAACCCGGTTAACAGCTTCCCTAATTATCTCGGGTTCGTATATATTACAATTAATTATTATCCCGAGAAAACTCGGGCGTAGCATAATTTGTCACTAAGACTTTTTTTTTCAAATTTTTACTCTTCCTGAAGCTTAAAAAGAAAGAAAATATTCTTATATAATATAATAAATTATGTATAATATTTGACTGGCAGTTTTTCAAATTTTGTGTTGGTATTGCAAATTATATAATTCAATGATGTAATCCCCAAAAAAATGATGATTTTTTGCAAAAATTGGTAAGGGAAGCGGGAAGCTGTTAAGACGCGTTTCAAGGCAATGGACAAAAGTCGCATATAAAGCGGGATCGCGTATTAACCCCTTAAGGGTGTATTCGAAAAAATATTTTTCTACCCTCAACAGCTCGAAATTTTCTGAGACATTTTCAGACTCATTTTTAAAAGTAAAAACATGAAACTTGCTGGGGTGATTTCTGAAGACATGTTTAACATGCCGTGGGATTTCATTTTCAGCTCAATTAATTAGAATTTGATTTTTAAACAATTATTTTCTCAGTATGACCATTTTTTTCATTCCCAGATCGCCCGCTTCGGAAAATTCGGTTCAAAACGCCAACTTTGACAGCGTTTTTTACAGTATTTTCTGCATTTATCAAAAAATTAAGAAGCACCGCACATTATATAGTTTCTAAATAAGAGAATTTCCAAGTTTGATGCGTTTGAGAGCAAAAATGAATTTTAAAATGAATCAGAAAACAAGCAGTTTGGATCGGAATATACCTTTAATTCTCGCTCCCGTGATATTCACGGGCTATGTCTTTTATTCAGATTGTTTGATTCCCACTAGTTTTATAAAATAGTGTAACTGGCTTTATTATAGTATCATTTTACCTGTCATTAAATAAGGTGAATATTTCTTTTCCAAAAGATCCTTTTTTAAGACGAAACATTTTGTGGAGGGTCCTGCTTTAAGAAAAAGAAAAAATTGGGAAGGGTCCTGTTTTAAAATCAGAAAATGAGCTACTCATACGAACAAATAATTTATAATAAGAAAATTTAAAATAAATTACTAGACGATTGTTACGTCTGTTTAATCCCGTTTTTATGTATATTCTTCGTATTTTATATATTATTCTGTTGTAATTCATTGGTTTTTAACCTTCTTTAAAAAAATTTCATAGTCCGCTGTCATATTAAAAGTGAGCAAAATAACTAGATTCGTTAAATTTCTGTAAATGACACATAAGCAAACCTTATTTTATATCATCTGGATAGCTTTAAAACTAACTTTAACTTTTAACTTTTTAAATCTAAAAGTAACTTCTCCCAAATTTATATATAAAACAATCGCATTCGAAAGGGTTAAAAATTTATAATTCTTAACCCTTAACCCATAATTTTTCAGAAATACCAGAAGTTTAGTAGATATTTAGATTATTAGATACTTCAAACATTTTTAAATGTAAATGTAATTTCCCCTAAATTTATAAAAGAAAAAAATCGGATTCGAAAGGATTAAAAATTTATAATTCTTAACCCTTAATTTTAACCCTTATCCCTTAATTTTTTTTAAATGCTAGAGGATTAGCAGAGATTTAGTAGCGATTTAGATTAGTAGAGACTTAGAGATTTTTAAATCTAAAAGTAATTTCCCCCAAACTTATAAAAGAAAAAAATCGGATTCGAAAAAACCCTTAATCCATAACTTTTTAAAAATACTAGAAGATTGTTATGTCTATTTAATACTGTTATTATGTCCATTTAATCCTTTTGTAATGCATTAGTTTTTAAACGTCTTAAGAAAATCTTCCATAGTCTTCTGTCATATTAAAAGTGAACAAAATAACTAGATTCGCTAAATTTCAGTAAAAGACATATTAGATAAATTTCAGCAAACCTTATTTTTTGTCATCTGGATAGCTAGTTTTACCTTTTTAAATTTAAAAGTAATTTACCCCAAATTTATAAAAGAAAAAAATCGGATTCGAAAGAATTCCGGATTATGTCTAAAAATTTAAAATTTTTAACGCTTAACTTTAACCCTTAACTTTTTAAAAATACTAGGAAGATTGTTACGCCCATTAATACTGTTATTATGACTATTTAATCCTTTTGTAATGCATTAGTTTTTAAACTTCTTTAAAAAAATTTCCACAGTCAACTGTCATATTAAATTAAAAGTGCGCAAAATAACTAAATTCGTTAAATTTCAGTAAGTGACATATCTGATAAATTTCACCAAACCTTGTTTTATGTCATCTAGATAGCTATTTTTAACTTTTTAAATAGAAAAGTAACTTTCCCCAAATTTATAAAAAGAAAAAAATCGGATACGAAAGGGTTAAAAAAACTATAATTTTTATCCTTAATCATTAACTTTTTTAAAATACTTGAAAAATATTAGATATTTTGTAGAAATTTAGATTTTTAGAGACTTACATATATTTAAATCTAAAAACAATTTCCCTCAAATTTATAAAAGAAACAAAATCGGATTCGAAAGGGTTAAAAATTTATAATTTGTTACCCTTAACACTTAACTTTTTAAAAATACTAGAAGATTAGTAGAGATTTAGTAGGGATTTAGATTCGTAGAGTCTTAGAAATTTTTAAATCTAAAAGTAGTTTTCTCCAAATTTATAAAAGAAAAAAATCGGATTCGAATTGGGTTAAAAAGATTTTTCACCATTAACCAAAAGGATAAAAAATTTATAATTCTTAACCCCTAACCCTTAACTTTTTAAAAACACTAGAAGATTGTTACGTCTATATTTAATCTTATTATTATGTATATTTAATCACTTTCAAATGCATTAGTTTTTAAACTTAAAAAAAAAATCTTCCATAGTCTACTGTCATATTAAAAGCGCGTAAAATAACTAGATTCGTTAAATGTCAGTTAATGACATATTAGATAAATTTCAGCAAACCTTTTTTTAGGTCATCTGTATAACTATTTTTAACTTTTTAAATCTAAAAATAATTTCCCCACAAATTCATAAATAAAGAAAAAATCGGATTCAAAAGAGTTGAAAATATTTTATTTAACGCAATGCACATTCTTTTTTCTCTTTCATATGTATGAATATATCTTTTAAAGAAATCTCGAGAATCTTGATTTCTTTTATATTTACTTCTTAATTTTAATTAAATGTTTCATTCGCTTTTCACAAAGTTTTATTTGTTAATCTAAATTAATTTAGTAATTTAAAAAATAATACGACTTACTTTCATGGGAGTTCATACGTGATTTATAAAGTTTTCATTAAAAAGAGTTTAATTATCGTATTACATTTTTAAAACATTGCTCTGTAATTTTTATGTTGGTGTAGGGGAGCTGGGGGGATGAATGAGATAAGGGATGGATAGGACATTATCAATATTTCAGGCAGTAATTTTTTTTTTAGTTGCTTTCTGTTCACATATATGGTACTACTATAGTGTGCTTTAGAACCAAAAGCAAAACCAAATCACTGTTTTCATTTTTCTACAAAGTTGCATTTCCTGAAACTCTCCTTAAAAGTATTTTTTTTTTTTTTTTTTTTTTTTTTTTTTTTTTTTTTTTTACGTTTGAAGCTGTTAAATTTCTCATACAATATAAACAATTATGTTGTAGTTATTTATTTGAAGGTTCAATATTGGTAATTAAAATGAATGAATATTAACCATTGTGAGAAAATCACTTTCCGAGGCAAAATGGCTGACAATTGAATATATGCATCATGGGGATGATTGGGACATTTCAAATGGTGATGAATGGGACTGTCTTATTCATCCCTAGAGATGTTGAAAAATTTATTTATTAACTAAATAATATTATATAGGTTACTAAATTAATATTTTATCTTAATTGTTATGTATTAAACAGTACTCGTATTATGTAGGTTGTTTATTATTAAAAATTATATTGAATCTTAATTATTGTATTGTAATAAAGGTTAACTATTTTATCAAAAATCGCGATTAAAACTTTATCAAAATAGGTAATATTGTTAAAAATAGTATATGTTTATTGAACAAATGGAGGAAATTATATTGAATTTTGAACTTTTGCTTAAATAAATCCCCACATCCCCTAACATAATTTCAAGTGTGCATGATATCTAAAATGCATTTAATTAATATTAATTAGTAAGTTGTGAATGAAAATCATTAGCTATGCCGTATTTTAAAGAAATTTTTCATTTTCATTTCATACCTAAAATGTATTGTAAGTGGAAAAATGGAACAGAAAGACGGCCGAAGTTTGCATTACAAATTAAAACTGCAGTAAAAGAAGTGATTACCAACGCTGAGATATAACATCATATATTACTAATATAATTTATAAGTTTATAATTATAAATTTTAATTAGGTAACATTGAACATAGGGAGGGAAATATTTGTGTCCCACCCATCCCTATTAGTGTCCCATTCATCCCTGTTATGGAGATGATTGGAAGAGAGAGGAACTTTTTTTAAATTTTATAATATTTAACTGTATAATAATAATCTAGAATAAATATTGTGCATAGATATAGTCAAATACCTAATGTATGAAATGCGATGCATAATATTGATAATAACTTTTAAAAAATACTTAAAATAATTATTTTTGTGAATTATTTTGTGTCTCCCATTCATCACCCATATCCCCTTCATAAAAATTAAAGCAAAAATAGTAAAAAAAAAAATCCTGATTAGTGTTACCAGGTATACCGATTTATGCGGGATGCAGGGCCGAAACTAGGGGGGGGGGGCAGAGGGGGCATGAGCCCCCGGCGCCAGAACAAAGGGGCGCCAAATGAAGGATTATACCTTTGGAAAGGATCATTTTCTTCTGATGGACTGATGTCTTCCATTATTATGAAACAGCCATTATAAATGAAGTGTTAGGTGAAGATGAAAGAGCAGCCGTAAAAAGTTAGAACTCTGATTTTCTGGTCAGAATGGGGGAGGGGGGGGGGATGGCCATAATTTTTTTTTTCAAAAATTATATAAAATAAAATATTTTTCATTCTGACCAGAAAATCAGAGTTCTAACTTTTTACAACTGCTGTTTCATCTTCACGTAACACTTCATTTATAATAGCTGTTTCATAATAATGGAAGACATCAGTCCATCAAAAGAAAATAACTTGGTTAAAGCAGAAATTCGGTTAAGCGAGACTCGGATAATCGGGAATCTACTTTATATTTCATTTTAAAAGTGATCTTTAGAATATTTTTGTTGGTGTTCAAAGGGTCGGGGGTCATGATCCCCGTGACCTCCCACTTGGATCCGCCATTGTAGGTTACTTAGTTCACAATTATACATATTTTAAATTTTAAAATAAGTCGGCTATTAGAAAATTAGTAAAATTCTCTTTGTAAATATACTTTGCGGAAGAGGGGGGGGGGGGGGTCGCCAAAATCCATCTTTGCCCCGGGTGCAAAAAAGGCTAGTCTCGGCCCTGGCGGGATGTCTCGATTTTCAGGGGCTTCAGGAGCCCCACGTAGCCACTGCGCATTTTTTGTGTTGCACAGTTTTCTTTTCTTTTCTTTTTTTTTTATTTTTTATTCTCCTTATCATTCAATTCGTTATTCTGCACCGACTCAAAAACAGTAAAACATGAGCAGCTAGAACGCATGAATAAGAGAAAGGTTTTATAGTTCCTTTCAAAGGAATACCATGCAAGTTCATCTGTTTAGATGGAAATCTCTCTCAAACGGAATGTCTTGCGGTTCCTAGCGATCGCTGTTTTTGTAAGTTTTACTGTGCTTGGTTCAGTGAACGATACCAGTTTATTATGGAATTTTGTTTTAAAAGAAAAAATTTCATTGTTCCTACGATAGGAATGCTATAGGAATTATACCTGCTAAATTGGAATTTTGTTTCCGTCCGCAGCGATTCCGTTTTCACCAATTTTACTGTAAAAATTTTGTATTTAGTATTTAAAAGCCTGCTAAGGCGGAATCGCAGGACCAGCAGAAAAATTCTGTTTTAAACAGGTTTTTGACGTAACAGGCATAACTCTATGGCAATCTTACCGTAAATCCACCTCCGAATCTCCGAATAAATCCGAATCTTAACCGTAGGGACAATACTATTTTTACTTTCAGACAAGACTCCGTTACAGACAGGTTACGTTTTCATAGAATTTATTGTATTTTTATGTCCCGATTTAGAAGCTGCTGTCCCGCTTATTTTTTCTCCCTATTCCTCTTTTTTGTGATACTTGCACCTGGCAACACTAATCGGGATACAAATGAGTATGATACAATAGCCTCGTGGGTACGATTCTTCTTTTTTTACAGACCGCTGGAGTCACATGATGCTCTTTTCGCCCACCTTCATTGGTGCATTCGAGCATCACGTGACTCCAGCGGTCTGTAAAAAAAGAAGAATCGGATCCACCGGGGTTGCCTGTCTTTTTCGTCAGCCTCGCTCTCGCTCAACATACTCAACTGATTTGGATTTCTACGCGGAATTTCAAAGCATTTTAACACTTTCAAACAAAGTCGAAAAATGTTTGTTAATTCCAATTGTCTGTCTATCCGTGGTCTAACTCTAATAAATATAGTCGGATTACCATGTAATTTTTATATGTTACTGAGGTTTAGTATAGAATGCTCGGTATAAAAAATGAAGTGTGTAGCAATTATAGTTCATATACAGAGACACGTGTGTCTTTTATGCATAAAAGAACTCCCTTACATTATGGTCTGGAAAAATCGCTTGCTGTGCATTTTTTGATGTTACGATATATATGATGTCACCGAATTTAACTGCACATGCACTCTCAAGAGTATAGAATAAGTAGCATTTATAGTTCGTTTATAGGGAGGCGCAAAAGAATTCTATTGCATTATGATCTATGGGGAAAATCAGTTGCGGTGCATTTAATGATGTTACGATACTTCAAACGTAAAGGAATTAAAAAAAGAGCACTGATATGCACTACAACATGTTTTCTATAGATATAGAATGAGTAGCACTTATCGTTCATTTACAGAGACACACAAAAAATCCACAGGATTTACTAGAATCGATAATTGCTAGAAGTGCGTTTTCTTGTGAGGTATACATTTTTAAACTTATCTCATTTTTAGTGTATTACGTGGTGTGTATAAGTTCTGTAGATCACATACAGTGCTGCATGACAGAATTCGCACACATTACCTATCGCATAGTATAAACTTATGTGAACTCATATAGTATGATATGGTATATGATTTGGTATGGTATGGTATATAGTATGGTATGGCATGTGGTATGGTATGGTATGGTATATGGTATAGAATATGGTATGGGCTCATATGGTGTAAGCTTAATTTTTAGTATATTACGTGGTGTGTATAAATTCTATGGATTACAGCATTGCACGACAGAATACGCACACATTACCTATCACATATGGACAGCAATTGCTGAAATAGATTTTTATTGAGTAATGAGTTTTTTTTTTAATTGATTATTTCGATAGCTTGTTTCATTGTATGGAACAATCAAATTTCTAATAATATTCTGTTACGCTTTGAAAGTATTGCATAATCTATGCCTGATGCACGATTTTTCGTTCTTGTTTAAAGTGAATGAGGCAAGCGGTAATTATTTAGAAGAGAGACTGAGTTTAATTAGAGAAAAAGTAAGTGATGAAAGGGATTCTGAAAACGTTCAGTGTATACAAGAAAATTTTTCTCCGAATCTGCAAACAGTGATAAATAAACATTATGAATTATTTCTTTTCCTTTTGTAATTGTATTTTTCTTTACGCATTTACTTAAATGATTAACAATTACGGAGATAAAGTCAAACACGGATTTATAGTAACAAGTTACTTGTGTACATTTAATTAAAGAACTGAAAGCTACCTCTACAAGTGGATTTATTCAGCTGTTTCTTCTGATTTATTTAAATTTTCACGTATTCTCTCATTTCATATTAGAATAAATGAACTGAGGTTTAAATCTGCTTATTGTGTGAACTTGGTTATAACGGGCAATGACACCATGGCATCTCCATCTTCGTTATAACCGAGTTCAATTGTAGTTGCAATCATAAAAGGATGAAACATTCTTCCAACATTTGATGCTTGTTTGAACCACAGACATGTTCTTGAATCATGAACTTGTGAAATGTTGAACAATAAACTCACGACCGTTAACCTCCGAAAATAAATTTGCATAATGTTTATTCTTTTATCACCGGTTTTTAAAAATAGAATTTTTTCTGTAATTGAATCCCACAAATGCTTTGATTAAAAAAGACAAAATTTCCAATTAAAAATTGCTGGTAGGTATATCAAGGATGCTGGGTACTTTACCTGTCCCATATACGTGACTGTCATCGAGAAGGGGTTAAATTGCAATCCCTTTCGATCACTACGAAAAACGAAGCCTGAATTGGGATTCGAACCTGATGCCTCTTAGGCTGGTAGCCAACGTTCTAATCAACAAACAATCAGGTAGATACTACTGTAGTGGCTTGGTTTTGCAGTTTAGACCTAACTAAAAGTAAGTATTAAGATATTCCTTCATGTAATCTTTTGTAACTCCATTGTTCCATTGTTTTATTTATCTCTTTTGCCAAAATTATCGGCACGCATTTTTAACGAAATCCGGCAACCTAGCAGTTTTGTTGTTTTTAGAAAGGTAGTTTTTTTTAGAAAGGTAGTTTTTTTTTTTTTTTTTTTTTTTTTACGGTGAAGTAATATTAAAAGGAACTGTGAACTATGGAAATATTTTTTTGAGTTCGCCTTCTGAGATATCATATTTATTTGTCTAAGCAACTTGGCACTTTAGCAATTTTTTTTATGCAATCTGGCAATTTTTTAAGCCAAAGCGTTTTAATGAGTTTTTTTTTAACCATCAACAGTAGGTATAATTCTTAGCATTTGAAAGGAACTGACTTATAAGTTTTCTAGTACCGAGTTCAATACCGATTACACTGATCAACAAAATTGAACTTTTGCTCTTTCACAAAACGGAAATTAGTTGCGTCTTATTAATTTTTTTGTGCTGATTCCGAGTCTTGTTTTAAATTTTCTCAATCGGATCTAGTTTTTGAGATAGGGGAACCCGGGGCAGAACGGAGTACCAAGTGGAAAATATGTTTTAAAAATATAAAAGGATTAATTAAGAGAGCTACAAAATATTCTATAAATACATTATAATGTAATAATTACAAAAATTTAATAGTATTGTAAGAAAATAAAGGAACAATATTTTTTTTTTTTTCAGAAACAGAACATTACCGCTATCTATTACCACACAGGAATTGTGTGCCCATTTTTTGCACATGGAACAAGCTATCCAACATTCAACTGACTTTGAGTAAAATTCACCGCAAAATAAACATTTACAGTCAGAACATATCAGTTTAAAAAATTTATGGGCTTAATGGGGTACTTCCCTATTGCGCCCCACCCGTTCCGCCCCAGCGACACGATTTAGGTTTTTGAGGTAAGATCATTCGAGAAAGGTACGTAAGCAAACGTTTAACTACACGAAACTAAAAACAAACAATTAAATGTACATCAAGCGTGAACTAACTATAGTTGTAATGTAAGCAAGTATGTATGCCTTACCTTGCTTCGAAAATCATCAGAAATTACAATACAGGAGCAAAAAATCACAGAACGAAAAATTTACGCACCAACGCTCGAGAAAACTAGACTAACATGGCTGCTGAAGTTGAACAGCAACAGGTTTTCTTACTTATGCTTATTGTCGCTGGCTGGAAGCACATCCTTGACACGGAAAAACGTCAAACTTCATTCCGCCCCGGTACCGCGTTGTGCCTCCGGTCCCCCTATTTGCATATTTCGACTGATACAAATTTTGGAATTTTTGTACGATTATTATGCAAATTTAAGGCATAATGCATTATCAGTGTGGGGTTTTTTTTTGTTTTATATTATGATTACTGTCTAGTTTACTTTACAAAAATGTTGTTTCTGAGATTATGGTGACATGTGACCGTGAAATAGTGTGCCTAATTTGCAAATTTTTCCTATTTTCCTAATAACGTTTCTTGACGTCCAAATGTTTCTGCCACATGAGTACGCTAATGTGTTTCTAAACAAGTTTTTTGCTCTGATTTCGAATCTGGTATAAATTTTCTTCTATCACGTCTAGATTTTGATAAAGTGAAAATTTATTTTTTCGTCAAAAAAAGCCAGAAAATGCTTTTATGATACTTTGTGATATACTTTTTCTAGTTAGGATATATTCTACTACTTTTTTTCAATTGCTTTTTTGATTATACCTATTATGTTTATTATGTCCCTGATACACTGTAAGAAAAAATCTGTAAAGTTGCTAAAGTGTTTCTAGGAAACTGGGATTCCTAGAACTTTTTATGTAACGACAACAACAAAAATTTCTGTAACAGACACACTTTTGCGCCGAAAATCAAAAAATCTGTACCGTTACTAAGAATTTTTTAGGAAACTGGGATGCCTAGAACTTTTCATGTAACTACAACTATGGCTACAGATAAAATTTATTAAGATTACTGAAATTTTAGCAGATTAATTTGTAAAGTTACCGATTTCTGTAGCTTTACAAAAACTAGTTTTGTAGATTTGCAGCTTTTTTTGTACAGTTACAGATAAAAGTTTAGTAAGCATGTAACTTTACATCTGTAGATCTACAGATTTTTTTTTACAGTGTAGATTCTGACACTGTTCACTCTTTTGATGGTGAGGTGTACACCCTAAAAAGCTTTTATATCAAATTTGCGTCAATGCCATACAAAAGTAGAAATTCATTTTACTCAAAAACTAGACGTATTATATGGAAACGGATTGCAGATTTGAAATCAGCATAATCTACACTGTAAAAAAAAATTTGTAAAGTTACTAAAATTTTTCTAGGAAACTGGGATTCCAGGAACTTTTTATGTAACGACAACAAGAAAAATTCCTGTAACAGATGGTGTTACAGAAATTTTTGCTGTTGCCGTTACATAAATAGTTCCTGGAATCCCAGTTTCCGAGAAATATGTTAGTAACTTTACAGATTTTTTTTTTACAGTGTAGTCTAGAAAAACATTACGTTATTTCTGTGGCAACTACTTTAAAGTTGAAAGTAATGTGAACCATTTAAAAATATGCAAATCCTGCTTAATAACTGTCAGATAAATGTTAAGAATATGCATATTGCGACATTTATCTGGAAGCAAATATTCCAGTAGTCATTATCTAGAAAATGTAATTCAATCTGACATTTATTGTACCTAAAAATTACATAAAATGGCGCAAAAAAGCTTAAATTTGCATCAACTTAAATATGCAAATTTCTCAAAAACTGGACCACCTAGAGAAAAACGGAAAGCATGTTAGGAATCAGCGCAAGAAACTGATCTACAATCAACTAATTTTACTTCTGTGACAGATTCATTGTTGTCCAGTGTTATCAATCGCTTAATTAGAAAGTTTTTACTTTCTTTAAATAGATTTAGCGACCTCATTTTCGAATAAAAACATTTGGTTAAACTGTCATAACTTATTATATACCGTATATTTTCTACGTATTTAGACTCATATTTTAGACTTATATTTTAGATTTTTGCGCAACTAAATGCATAAAATTTTGTTTCTTTTTTTGTAATTTAATTAATTTTAAATTGAACTTCTACTTGGAAAAAAAAGAAAAAAAAAACAACAACAACCAGATCTCTGGATTGTATGTCCAACAATGTGGGATTTCAATTTTCACCTTGTTATGTTCCGGCTATTCTTACATGAAAGAAGCAACATTGATCGTCCATTCCGTTTTGGACATTTTTTAAAGTGAACGGGGTCACTAAATCGTTAATGTGTCATGTTAATTTGATAAATGAATATGATGTCTCAGAAGGCGAATTCAAAAAAATATTTTTATAGTTCATAATTTAATCGTTTTAATATCACTTATATTTACTTCACCTATAAATATCAACAGCAAAAAACATTTCTTTTTCTACGGCCTAAAAACAACAGAACTGGAAATTTACCAGATTTTATTAAAAATGCGTGCCGATAATTTTGACAGCAAAAATAAAGTAGAACAATGGAACCATCGAGTTATGAAATATTATTTTAAGGAGTATCTTAGTTTAGGATTTAACTTCAAAACCAATCCACTACATTATCACGAAAAATATACGAATTGAAACTTCTGATTTATTTTATTAAAAGGGGTTAGAATACATAAAAAGGTTTTGAGAACATAAAAACCGACAAATGATGCTGTTTTGAACATCATTTGACGGATTTTATGTTCTGAAAACCTTTTATGTATTTTAGCACCTTTTTAGTAAAATAACTCAGAAGTTTCAATTCGTATATTTTTCATTTAATAATCAAGATGAACATGGCCCCCGAAAATTATAGTTAAACTATATATTTTTTAATAAATTATTATCACGATCTAAAGCAGCGCATTGACAGCATATATAAGTACATGTTCTGACTGTTGAATAGCTAAATTTTTTAATGAAACTTAAAAGCTTTATTTTGAAGGTTGATTGTTTGCATAAAGATGATTGTTTAAAAGTTAAGAAAAAGGACTTAAAAAAATATTTTACACCGCAGAATGGTTCAACTTTTAATAAAATTTTTAACAATTTATTTTGCTAATTGAGAAATTTGTTTACTTTATCTTTTCTTTCTTTCTTTTTTTTCATATTTAAGTTTTGCAAAACAGTACTGGGATAAGAAAGAATTATTACTCCGTTACAAGGTATTTTCTATGAAAAATGTTTTCTTAATAGAACGATTTTATTATTATTATTATTATTATTGCAGTTGCATTAAGAGGACCGGGAAAGCAAAATTCAACTAAAAAATCGATTTTTACTTTTTTATATCACTAAATAGTTTAAACTTTCATCTTTCCAACGATGTGTCACGCAAAGTTACATATATAAAAAAATAAGTATTGAAATTAATCATTCTTTCTAAGAGTACTTCACAGCTTAATGGCCATTTAAATCTTTAATTGACTTTTCTGAAAACTTGGATTTTTCATGTTTATGTTCCTTTTTTTCGATATCTATTAAACTTAAGAATTCAGATTTTTATTTAATACTTATATTATGATATATCATATACTTTAACACAGGGATTTAATGATTTGTTGAGAATTATTTATTTTAGGCAGTGAAATCTTACCAAAATTGCTAATTTAAAAATGACTTTCAATAAATAATTAATACTTAATTTTGAGTTTCATTTAGAAAGAAAATGGTGTGTTAAAATACGTAAATCATGTTATTTTAACTACTCTAAAAAATCTAGACCTCTATCCTTCACCATTTCTGAGAAAAAGGTTAATAAAGTTGTTGAATTTAACATGGCGGAGATAGGGCTTTCCCGGTGCCCTTAAAGTACTTAAAACATAGTATTATCATACTGATATATTTTTAAAAACTTTTGAAAAGGCTTTTTAAAATCATTGAATATTTTATATGTAGAATTTAGGTAGTGTACTAGAGAATTTTGAGATATGTACTAGAAAGCTCTCTATTCAAAGTCTTTGCTTCCGGTTTATTCAAGTCAAATCCCGCTTATTCAAGTAGTAAACTCAAATAAATGCTGCCAGATACCAATCTAAATATTTTAAATGCAGTATCGATTCCCACTTATATTTTTTAAATTCAATTTCTATTTACTTAGAACAGTTTTTCTGGAATCTTTCCTAATAGATATAAAACAGATAATATTTTTCTGTTACATAATGAAAAAATAATTTGTATTACTAAGAAGCAAAAAATAAATAAATAAATAAATTGATAAAATAAAATAAAATAAAATATTAATAATTGTAAAATACTGAATTCGGAAGTATTTTTAATCATTGGAACTGTCATGATCTCAAATAGAATAAATAAAAAGTAATAATCAGGCCCGTATTTTGTATGCGCGACGTCTCTGTCTAGTCGTTATTTTAAGACCCCCCTGTCAGTTTCTGACTTCCCCTCGACAGATTTCGGGTATCAGAATGAGTTATGATGAGTTGAAGAATCAGTTTTAATTTCATATTAGTTAATTGTACATTTTATATATCCTTTGTCCATACTTTTTAAATAATACTGCTATTTTAAAATTTTTGAATATACGAAATTGTCTTTAAAAAATGTACAATAAATTAACTTTCGATTTTAATCGAAGTTAATTAAAAAAGATATGATTTTATGATCAAGATGCATGCTGCAACAACGTTTACAACGTTTCAACGTTAAAACACGTACACACACAGACACTATGGTGTTCCTCCTAAGTGTCGCTTCATGTGTGCATCAGTGGTTCTTTCTTCCTTCCTTACTTACTTGCGTACTTTCTTACAACTACTCGATACACTGTACTCGAAGATGGTAAAAAGAAGTGGACGAAGAGCTTGCACAAAACAAAGGTACAAATTATAAATTACAGAACAGGGATCGGAAGGTCTGGTGAGGTACATTAACGGAGGCCAAAATTATTCCCGAACTATATCTATATAATTCTTGGAAGTTTCTCTGTAGAAAATTTCACACGCATTGCATTCAATAAAAATTTGAATATTTGAATATACTCAGATTCTAGAGCCATTGTGTATGTACGTATATCACGATATAAATATTTACTGAAGTACGGAAAAGCAAATACATAAAATGTATGTATAATAAAATAAGAATGTTTAAAGGAATTAGGAGCTCAGCCACCTGTTCGTTAGCGCTCGCCAACACTTGTGAATTGCAACGCTATTCACATTGGTAACCTCGCTTAACTCACTCACCATTTTTTGCATTAACTCTAGCCATATTGTCATAAATGATTTTAACGTTTGAAATTTATAAATATTTTTTGTGTATAAAAAAAATAATGTAAAACTTCCTTACAAATGCAAATAAAAATATCGTCTATAATATTGCACAGCATGGATCGAATTAATTTAAAACTCTTTAAAAAACACTACGGAGACAGTATGCTTGACGCTAACGAAATGTAAACAAAACGTTTTCTCCCGTGTCTAAAAGACAATTTTGATCAGAAAGCTGATTCGCTAAATGCACACGTCATCGTAAAATGAACCAATTGCATTGCTATTAATACATCGATCAAATGATCTGTCTTTAAAAAGAAATTCTCTCTGAATTTTGATTTGCTGAATGAGTCGCGCTATGTGACTGTAAATTAACCACTGAGAATCGTTGCTATAGTTGTTACCAAATGGCAAGCTATAAATTCAGCCTCATTTTCGCAACACGTAAGAGAAATATATATATATATATAGATTCTTTTTTTTATTTTTCTTAAAACCTTTATATATCAATAAAAATTGTCCAAACATATCTATAAACGTTGCTGATAAATATTGTACACCAGTAAATATATCATTATTAACAAAATCTACAAAACATCAGTTTTTTTCTCGAAAAAAATATTTTATAAAACAAGTAATATGAGTATTTTTTTAATCAGTTAAAATGTGCTGTGTGTTGCTAAATGTGTCTGTTAAATGTGTGCTATTATTAAAAATTATTATTAAAAAGATACGCTAAAACAGACGTTATCAACAACGTGTAATTTATGTTGGAAAATTCTTTCTTGAAATAAATCATCATTTTTTTTCTTTTAAAAAATTTAATAAAGAAAACGTTAAGCATAAAACTGCGCTAAATTACCCCTATTAGAGCAAACACAATCATCAAAGAAATAAAACTTCAATGAACTTTACCTGTGAAACATTTAATGACCATTGTTTCTTCAAAAAATGAAAAAGAAAAGAAAAATTTAGATCATTTATGAGAGGTTAGAACTCTTCACACATTTCGAATATATATTTTTTCTTTTTTCAAAATAAACAATTTATTATCCTCGTAATATATTTTCCTGAAGAACAGACGCTATTTTCTTTTTTTTTATATAATGTAATAAATTTTCAAATACATTTATCATTTTCTCGAGATCCATTTTGAAATAAATAGCAATACAAAACAATAAATATATATTTTAAAAAATAAATATAATATAAATGGTATATTATAGGAGAATTAAATAAATATCAAAGTAAAAGTATTTTTTATTCAAATATCTCTTATAAGTATTCAAGGTTTATTTTAGAAATCACTTCTAATTTTACGACAGTAATTCATATTATCCCAAAAAATGTCCCTTACAATACGTTAATTTGGTATGGGATCCGATTATAGAAAATTCAACGCTTTAATTGACTCTTTGCAGAAAGGACTAAAAGTGAATTTAACAGAAAAATATCATTTTCGCACTCTTTCTTTTTTAAGATATAGCAAGAGGAAAGAATCGTTTTTAATTATTTTTTCAGGATTTCTAAATTGTTTTCTCAACATTCAATTATAATTTAATTAATATTAAGCTATTAATTGATTAAAGCGTATATTTTAAAAATTATTACCCTCTTTATTTTATTTTTATAATTTCTACTTTTTAATGTTTAAAATATCTCGTTGTTTCAGTTTCACAGTCAGTTGGACACTTTCGGCAAACTTTTTTAATTCCATTGTTTTTGGAACTCGTATACAATTGTAACCTTAAAGAATATTTGGCAATTTATCGCTTGCATCTGGCTAACGGGAAAATATCCTAAAATAAATTTATTAATTTTTAATTAAGTTTTAAAAGTATTAAAATGTTGCATTGTTATCGGAAACACATCTGTATACATAATGTTTACGTGTGTTCGAAATTATATATAAATTCGTAGCACCTATAGTCGTCGTTTGGTTCACCCGTCTGGTCTGTAGCGCAAAAACTACACAACTGAAAGGTTTGAAGAGTAATATATAGAATCGTTGCAGAATTTTGTCGTGTCATTTAAAATTTTATTAAAACCGATTGAAAACTTAAAAAAATATTAATAAAAGTTTTCTTCATTCTATTAAATCCTATCCTACGTAATGAATTCAATAATATCCCATCATTAGCATGTTGAGTATCACGGTGCCTGACACTGAAGCTGAAACATTTACAATGTTTTAAGCAATATATTGAAGGACTATTACGTCTTGAGACTAAAATCATACAATAAATTAAAAATCTTTACTTAAAGACATATACTACATTAAAAAAAAATTTTAAACATTAAATAAAAATTTTAAAGTTTAAAAACCAACAAGTTTCGACCACCCTGCGGCCTTCATCAGGGTCATATTCCAGTAAATGGGAGAAAGAAACTAATAAGTCCGTAAAAGTAAAAAAAATAAACATACTGTGTACTTATGTTTATTTACGTTGTTAAAATCTTGTGTCGCTTATTTGTTGAAAATTGCTTTCACATACTCGAAAAGGCAAAGCAAGTAGGTCAGAGTTTCCCATATCCGTACCCCTTAGGGGTGCTTGAGGAGGTTCTAGGGGTACGCACCGAGTCTGTGTCGACAATCAACCGGCTCGATGTAGCTAAATGAGAGAGTGAAAATATTGAATGACCAAAATATAGCAACACAGGGTTCAAATGTTAAATATGACGTACTTCAGAAAATTAACACCGAAATTAAAAAAATATTCAAATGTAAACAAATGCAACCGTGCGTTAAAAAACTTGCTACTTTTAAAGATACAGGCACATTAAATGTAAATAAAAGCACACTGTAAAAAAAGAGAAAGAAATCCGTTGATTTTATAGAAAAAAAAACTGTTAGCAAGCACGCCAGTAAAGAAAAAAAACATTTTACTTGAATAATCTGTATTTAATACGAATTTTCTGTTATTTTAAAAGATTTTCCCACATAAGTTCGTAATAAATACAAATTGTTTCCATAAAAATAAACAGTTTGATACTGACGTCTTGGCTGACAGTTTTTTCTTTAAAATCAGCAGATTTTTTTTATTAACTTTTAAATTTATATATTTTTTACAGTACGTCTATTTGTACCCATTCTTTGCTACTATTTATATTTCTATTTTCTATTTATGAACCTCACAATTAAAAAAATAAAATAAAATAAAATGAGAGCTACACCAAGTACATTAAATTCTTCAAGGGGTACGCGAGATATAAAAGTTTAGGAACCACTGAACTAAATAATTATCAATAGAAATACATATGGATTGTTAAAAAAAATAATAATTAAACTAGAAAAAAGGAATTCTGCTTTTTCAAAATTTAGTGTCGCCCCCGATGAAAAAAGATATGTATATATAAATAGAACAAAACATATTTAAATTTTAAGACTTACATCACACGGTTTTATTTTATGTAAAATGACGTCATTAGCATCCGCTTAAGAATTCCACATTTAAGTTCCACTCTTAAACATCTACGGTAAAGTAGGCATAGGACGTCACTATCGCGAAATAATCGACCAAAAAAAAAAAAAAAATAAAAAAAAATAAAAAATAAATAAATAAATAAAAAAAACGGCTGTCTAATGATTTATAGGCCTTCATTTGTTTGTAACATTAATATGGATACTTAAAATTAAATATAGTTTATAATAGCTCCATGTTTTAACAGAAATCATTAGTTTATATTTTTTCAAAATAGCACGTATTTTAATTACATTTTCTTTCGGTTGTTATGAAAAAATGGCAATAAAATATATAATTAATATTTTACAACTATTTTTCCTTTACTTTCTACAGAAATGAAGTACTTTTGTTGCCAATGTTAAGCAAATGGCTCCAAATACTACAAAAAAATTAATATTTCAAAAATAAATGGAGATGCAGTTTTCAAACAAATTGCATTTAAAAGTACTTTTTTTTCCCAATACGACGGTATAAAAATTGGAAGTGTGCGATGCTTAGAAGTTTAAAAAATTGCTATAGAGTATTTAATCGTACTGCTTTGTTTTACGTCTGGCTTCTGTAAGGTAACGTTATTTTTTGAAGACCACACAAAATAAACTGGGAAAAAGAAATAGAATACCGTACCGGGGGCTAATAATCAAAATATAATTCCTTCTGGAGGTGAAACTGTATGTTCTACATAATTCAACAATTTTCTTATCCATGGACATTATCCTTTTTCATAATAAAGTCAATTTTGATATTCTCACGTCTGATGTTTAAAATATTTATAAGGAAAAGTTTATTTCACAGATGAAAGATTCATCGAAGTATCATAAGTATAACAAAAAATTTTGTTTCTCATTTTGTTCTTTTTGCATAAAATATAAGAATTATTTATGATTTTCAGTCGATAAGCAAAATTTGTTTGAGTCGCTGTAGTAACCAAAATTCGTTTTTATTATTATTTTTATTATTATTATTATTATTTAAGACGTGGCTTCAATTTTAACCAATTTTATTTTTTATATAAAGATTACGTAAGAGGACAAATGGCAAAATTTATAATAATATTTTGTAACTTAATCGTATAGATAAAATGAAATTACGTAAAAGTAGAGCTTTGTCTTAAATAATAATTATAAAATGTATATGTTCGTATTCTACGCACGTCCTTCCTTGCGCTATGAGAAAATATTTAATACTAATGTGAATAATTAACAAAATTTTGAAAATTTCTTTGTAACTTGTTATCCCGAAAATTAATATTAACCCTTTGTCTACTGACGGTAACTTGTTATAAAATTCATTTAAGGCTGTTCTAAACTGTTCTGCTCAACAAGCGCAAAAGGTTTTGACACATTTACAAATTCATTTTTTAACGAAAAGATATAAAATTGCAAAAGCCTGACCTTGGAAGCGATTTGGAATCGAAATGGGTTTTCCATTTTTTGATCAATAAATTACCTATTGAGTTATAAGCGATTTTGATCACGTGATAAACGTGTTTTTCATCCTTTCTTGAGTGAATTTTCTCCTTTCGCGCGGAAATTCGATTCAAAACGCCCACTTTGGCACTATTTTCTGAAAAATCTATTGCGTTTGCAAAAAAAAAAAAAAAAAATAATCATTAATTAAAAAATATATAAACAGTTTGATTACATAGTTTCTGAACACCACCACCTGCAAGTTTCATGCATTTCCGAATAAATTAAAACTTATGTCATAAAGTTTGGATTTGAGAACAGCCTTAATACATCGATTAGTTGTAATACAGTTTAGAATTAATTATAGATACATTACTTTATCTTGTTCCAAAAGCATTATTGGTTACACAAAACAAAAATAGTTTGAAAAGGATGATTCATTTTGCCTTTGCATCTTTTCAGCTTTCTTTAGTTGGGGTACGGGGGGAGGGGGGGGGGGGGAGGAATTTTTCAATTCGGAAATATTTCCATATTTTTATTGTAAGAACATTATATTTGTACATTTCCTAATTCTACAAAATACTAAGAAAAATATTTAAAATAAAAGATTTGAGTGGGGTTTTAAATATTGCACAAAATCCCTATAAATTCAAATTTAATGAATCCTTCTAAATCCTCCAATCCTTCTAAAATTCTTCTAAAATTTATTAAATGATTATGTAAATCTTTTAATGCAGTTTAAACAGTTCACTAAAAATGCTTTAGAAGATAAAATGTTCATGAATTCACAATTCAGTGCATAAAGGGTTGAGAATGAACGACCATTTACGATGGATATCTAACTTTCCAATATCGAATAAGTTCGGTATAGAGGTCTGCAAGGGCCCGGACCGGCAAAATAAAGGAAGACTTTCAAACGGGCCAGGCCAGGTCGGTATAATTAGGTCAATTTTTGTAACGGACCAGGCCGACAAAAAATTTAAACGGGTCAGCCAGACCAATAAAAGATTAAGCGGGCCGACCGGTCCGATATAAAAATTTAAGCGAAGCCAATAAAATATGAACCATTTTCAATGGATATGGCTTTCGCGGAAATAAGTATAAATATGCTGCACGAACCGTTGCTAGTTTGACAACATCAATACAGAAATATATAACATGTCCCGCGTAGAGATCGGCGTCGGACAATTACATTGTGTCTGAGCCCGGGCTTAATTTTTTCAGCTGACTCTGGCTGGGACGGAATCAGGCTTACATTTTTTTTGTACATAGTCGAACCGGGCCGGAACTGGATTTTATTATTCTCAGGAAGTGTCGACAGGCAATATATTTCGAAAAAAATAGTATAGCCACAATGAACTTCTGTTAACGGTATCATTGGAAATGCTATACCTTGTTCTGAAATTCCCTGCTCAACAACGCGAAACTTTGTATCTCATTTTTGACGGTAAAGGCATAATGTATGATGATTTGGAAATGCAATAGCGTTTTCCATGTTTCTTATAAATAAATTACTTATCGAGCTATAAGCGATTCTTGTCACGTGAAGACATTTTTTCCCCTCTCGTGCTATCACGTCCAAAAATTCGATTCAAAACGCTAACTTTGACAATATTTTCTAAAAGTTCTCTTGCTTTTATAAAAATAAAAAACGCCATTCGATTGTATAATTTCTGAATCAGAAAATCAGCCAATTTTATGCGTTTCCGAACAATAGTGAATTCAGAAATGTGTCAGAAAATAGCTCCTTTGGATATGAGAACAGCTTTAATAAATTACACAGAAATATTTTTAAAAATCTACTTTTTACTATACGGCTTCAAAAGTTATGATGTTTTAACTCTTTTTTTTTAATTCTAAACTGCATATTTTTTTTTTATGAATCTTTATTTGCATCTAAGAATCTAAGTAGTTATTAATGTTGCTATTGTGTATTTTCTGTCGGTACTTTTCGGTTAGCCGGGCGCCAGTGTTATATATACATATGTATGTATACCTATATACACATTTATATGTATATGTACACACACACATATATATGTATACATATAGCTTCTATATATGTATAAATATACATATATATGTATATATAGGTATACATACATATGTATATATAACACTGGCGCCCGGCTAACCGAAAAGTATCTTTCTGTCTTGCAAAAACATAGTAATCTAAAATATACTGTAAATTTTTACCATAAATACTTATGAAGTATTCTTTAAAAGAATCTTAATTGTATGTTAAGGCTGTTCTTAACTGCTCTGCTCAACAAGCGCAAAACTTTTTGACACATTTACAAATTCATTTTTTAACGGAAAGATATAAAGTTGGAAAGTCTGGCCACGGAAGCGATTTGGAATTGAACTGTTTTTTCCATTTTTTTTATCAATCAATTACCTGTTGAGTTATAAACGATTTCGATCTCGTGACAAACACGTTTTTGGCCCGCTCTTGAGTGCTTTTTCTTCTCTCGCGCGGAAATTCGGTTCAAAACGCCTACTTTGACACTGAAAGATTATTGCGTTTGCAAAAAAAAAAAATGGAAAAAACAGCTCAATTACATAGTTTCTGAACAACAACACCAGCTAGTTTCATGCATTTTCGAACAAAAATAAATTAAAACTTATGTCAGAAAGTTGCCCTTTTAGATTTGAGTAAAATCGGAATTTTTTGTAGAAATTGAGTAATGTCAAACTGAGCTTACTTAATTGATTTTTGCACGGGCTGGGCATGTTTTCACTTATTTTTTCACGGGCCGGGCAAGTCCGGGCCGTGAACAGTTAAATACAAACAGGCCCGGGCTGAACTTTTATTTTTCACACCGGGCTGAGTCAAGATAGTTTTTTTCAGACTGGGCCGTAAAATGTGAAACATAAACCGGCTGCTGGGCTCTGGCTGAACTTTCAATTTTTACACCGGGACGGGTCAAGATAGATTTCGTTCTGTCCGAGCCGGGCCCGTTCCTGGAAATTCCGGCCCATGCCCATATCTACAGCTCGGCCATGAAAACCTTTGTAAAAAGCAACTGAAATATGCAAATGTAATAGTTGAGCGTTCTCGAATGAACGATATTTAAAAAAGATTTCGCGGATTCTATACTCTGATGCAATTTGATGCTTAGATTTTTAGTCATTTTAGTAAAGTACTTATCAAGTCTATGATGAATTTAAAATAATCATCGTATCCTGGCGAAATATCCTTGGAATTATATAAGTATGTTTTGGGTCAACGGTAGCACTGACAAGAATTTACCTATTTTTATCTATTTATTTGTTTATTGCAGTAATAGGATATTTTGCACTTTGAAGATATGAGAAAATAGAGACCTTGTGCAAGTTTCGTGTTTTTAGCTGCAAAATACCTCAAATTTCATTAGTTTCAATACTTGTTCCTTTATGGCTGTTCTCAAATCCAAAGGGGCAAGTGTCTATCGTATTTTTTTAATTCTTTTTTTTCCCCTGAAACACATGAAATTGGCAGGTGTTGTTATTCAGAAACTATGTAATCGAAAGACGTTTTGCTTTTTTACTTTCTTCTACCTTTACAAGAAAAAAGTACTGGATTCGTGAAAATTTTCGAATTCCGGTTTTCGACGGATTTACATATTCTAGGGGTCAGATATTCCAATAAAACATGTTTTTACAAAATGTCTCTCTAGGAGTCTGTGATTCTGCTTGTCTGTCTGTATGTGACACAAATTTTGTGGGCGCTCTATCTCAAGAACTAATGAACGGAATTTAATGAAAATTTATATTCTGTTAGCCCCTGACATAAATTGATGCTGACTGGTTTTTGGTGTAAATCGCCCAAAAGGTGGCGCTGCTATGCTGCATTTTTCACGATTTCCGCAATAGCTCTATCTCAAGAACTTTCCACCAAACTTCAAATTATTTTAGTCCTTTACATTTTAGTGTGAATCGCCCAACAGGTGGCGCTGTTATGTTGCATTTTTCACGATATCCGCAATAGTTCTATCTCAAGAATTAATGCACGGATTTTCATCAAACTTCAGATTCAGTTAATCCTTGATATGAATTTTTTTTTTTTTTTTTTTTTTTTTTACGTTTTGGTGTAAATCGCGCAACAGGTGGGGCTGCTATGCTGCATTTTTCGCGATTTCCGCAATGGCTCTATCTCAGGAAATAATGCATGGATTTCCATCAAACTTCAGATTCTGTTAACCCTTGACATGAATTCATGCTGTTTACATTTTAGTGTGAATCGCCCAAAAGGTGGCGTTACTATGTTGCATTTTTCCCGATTTCTGCAATAGATCTACCTCAAGAATTAATGCACAGATTTTCATCAAACTTCAGATTCGGTTAATCCTTGATATGATTTTTTTTTTTTTTTTTACGCTTTGGTGTAAATCGCCCAACAGGTGCTATGCTGCATTTTTCGCGATTTCCGCAATGACTCTATCTCAAGAACTAATGCACAAATTTTCATCTAACTTAGAATTCAGCTAGACGTTGACACAAATTGTTGCTGATTAGGTTCTAGTGTTAATCGCCTCATAGGGGGGGGGGGGGGTTATTACCCCTTTCAGACCTGACCTACACAATTGTGTAGGTTATCTTAAGAAAAAAGAAAAAAAAATTCCTCTTTTTCTGGGATTTAATGACGAGCCTGAACCACACAATTGTGTAGCTCTTCACTTGACGTAACCTGACATCAGAAATATTTTACAATATATTTTTTTTTCAATCAAATATGATGCTGATTAAAAACCAAGACCTTTTTAAATTCTACCAAAACTCTTCAGGTCTTAAACGGATATGCAGGATTTTGAAGGATTTACACCAATTTTAGCGATAGTTCAATCTCAAGAACTAATGCAAAGAATTTCATATCTTTAGAATCCTCACGATGGGCATAGGTTGCCATTTCATTTTGGCACTGTGATAGCGAATTGCGAAGTATTAACATGTATGAGATAGAAGAAAGCTTTGGGATTGCCACATCCAACTAGCTTACTAAAGGCAGACGATCTTTCAGAAAATACTGTAAAAATGAGTGTTTTGAAACGAATTTTCTTACGCGATACTGCGAGAAAGGAGGAAAATCGGTTGTCAAGAGACCACAATTATTTATAACTTGATAAGTAATTTGTTTATCAAAAAACGGAAGACACATTCCGATTCCAAATTGCTTCAATAGTTCACCTGCCTGTGTTATGCCTTTATGTTGCAAAATGTGCCAGTAAGTTTCACGTTTTTGAGCAGAAGTTTTGAGAACCAGCAAGGGGTCTCAGGACTCTTAAAATCGGACAACATGAAAAAAAGACCCTTTTCATCATTTAATGTCTGAAAATGTATATGATTTTAAAACACAATTTTCATTGGGAGAAAAGATATAAGTATGTTCTTTCATTTCATGTATTTAAAAAATTGCAAGATGCAGAATTAGTCTTTATACGGGACTCCAAACTGTCAAACATTTGTCGAGCAGAAAAGTAGCATAAAACGTTACGCGCAGGATTACAAAAAAAAAAATTTACAACTAGAATGAAAAATTTTTAAGCCTAATTAACTTCCGATTGTAATAATTTCCCCGAACCAAAATAAATTTGAATTTGATGCATTTTCATATTTTTAATACACACTTGTCTTTAACTAATGTAAAATTTTGAAAATATCAACAGCATAATTATATAAAAATATACTTTTTTGAAGAATAAAAAGGTAATTTTAGGCTCAATTTATACAGACTAACATAAAACATATGTTTTGAAAATTTCATGAAAAAATATTCAGAAGTTTTTGAGATATCGTGCGCGTTATGCCGAAAAACGTCATTTTGAGAAAAATGACTTCAAAGTTTATTCGAAAACGCCGCTCCAGCTATAGAGCAGGTATAATTCTAAAAGCCATAACTTTGTTCTAATGGAATTTCAAGAAAACAGTTATATCAAAATGTTCAGAAAAGATAGGAGTTTAACATCTAAAAAAACTAAAACTCCGAAAATTTTGAAGCTTTAAAAGTTCCGAGACTCCTTAATGTTTACTTGAACATATGATTATCCCAAAGATTTCAGCAGACTTGTTTTATGTAATGCATATTCAGTCAGTGCTGGACTTAGACTATCTAGGCTCCGGGGCGAGCAGGTGGAGGGGGGGGGGGTTATCTGTTCATAGAAATTCTTCGTGAATTATGATGAAGTCACTAGTACTAAAGTGCATACGTATTGCCTTAATATCATAAATTTCCTACTAGGTACTATTCACATCTGTATACAGGGTAGCACAATAAAGAGGGTTGCAATTAAAAAAAAAATACTTGTAGGAAAATAGTAGAAAAAATGATGGATCTTCGTGAATTATGATGGTGACTAGTATGGAATTTCATACATATTGCGAATAAATATACAAATTTCGTACCAGATAGTATTTACATCACAAGAAAGAGGGTCACAACTTAAAAAAAATAATACTAGTAGGAAAATAATAGAAAAAAATGATGGATTGCTTGACGGGTGTATTTGTTCGCAAACTTTCCCTTTGCTTATCTACGTATGTCATAAGATATCTAAAAGAAAAATGTCTTCAATTCGTCATCGTTAATGGCTTTAACTTACCTCGTTACGAAAAAAATGTTAATAATGGATTTTTCTTCAAAGCGACAGAATACTAAGTTGTTATAATAAAATTTTAATGATTAGTTTTCTAATAATTTAGTTTTTTTTCTTTTTCTTTTTTTTTTTTTTTTTTTTTTTTTTTTTTGCGGGAGAGGGAGTGTCGTACATGGGAAGGGGAGGGCCGCACTCCCTTCCTAAAACTTTAATAATCTATTATTCAATATTGTCGTAATATTTATAGAATTATTAATTTTTATAGGTATGTATTTACGCACCTATAATAATAAAGTATCAGGGTCCATAAGCCGCGTTTTTGGCTCATGAAATAGACTAAAATTCGATTATGTTATAATGACTTAATTATTTCACTTTTTAATGGTAGAAATATATATTATACAATTTTAACAATAGTTTTTGTATTTTGTTCGCATTTATAGGACTTACACAAGCTCAAAGTTCGTATAATTCGTAGCTTTGATGAAAAATACGCAATTTCTGCTTTTTACCTCAATTATTTATCTGAGTGCGATCGTGCAATACTTTCTTCTTGACATATATTATAAAACACATCAAAATATACAGAATATGTTAAAATAAAAATGTTGCAAAGCTGCGCTCATAGTAAAATATTAAAAATAGAGAGTAAATTGCGGAACAAATAGCAGAAATTGCGTATTTTTCATCAAAACTTACGAGTTGTACGAACTTTGAGCTTGTGTAACTCATATAAATGCGAACAAAATACAAAATCTATTGTTAAAATCGTACAATACATATTTCTAATATTAAAAAGTAAAGTAATCAAGTCAGTATAGTACAATCGAATTTTAGTCTATTTCATGGGCCAAAAACGCGGCTTATGTGGACCCTGATCCTTTCTGAATTGTTATTATTAGCTTTTTTTTTTTATAACAACTTCTTATAGGTTCTCCAGCTATTACATGAACGACAAAAAAATATTTCAGACTTCAACTACCACCAATTATGAATATAAATCGTCTTGAGGCCCTTGGCGATTTAACGCCAAAAACAGCAACACTTTCTTCAAATCATCTTCAATAGATAACAATAGATCTTCAATGGTACGTTCTCCTGAAAGGTAAAATTTGTGGCTTTTGTTGAACATGTTTGAAAAAAAGCAAATAAACGCACTTTAACACGTTGAATGCGAAGTCTATTTTGTCTGTATTTCCGTTCGGGCCACGAAATAAAATTCACGTTGCACATTCTAATAGTGTCAGTCACCGTCAGTCACCGCGGCCTAAATGGAAAGTCCAGTGTCAGTTATCGATGGCTGCCGTGGCATTCAATGTGTTAAAGCTCCGTTCAGAAGTAGTTTTCAAACCCCTTCTACAAAACCAATAAAAATATCAATTGGTCTTTCTTTTCCAACCGTTCCGTGGTCATCGTGGTTTTAAAGAAAAGGGAGTCTCAACAATGGAAAGAGGTAGACATGGAATCGTCGGGCAGATTTCGGACCGATTCGGATCCTACAAAAGTAATAAAGCATGAAAAACACCGCCTAACCAGAACAAAGAGTCCGCAGCTCCTGGGGCTTGTCTGTTTGCGCTTTAAAGATCAAGACGGGTGTGGCGGGGTGTTAGAAAAAGGGGGAAATTAACTTTATACTTGAGAATCCGCGAAAATGGCAGACACTTTGGCAACGAAATCCTCCTAAAAACCGAATTGTAAAAGATGCCATCTTATAACTATTTAATTCAGTTAGATTTTTAGAAATTAAAAATTATGCCATTGGGAAACCGAAAAAAAAAATGTTTAATCTAACTCTCAAAACGGTTTTGAAATAAATCAACCCAATTTAAACTGGCCTAAGAATATTTTAATTGTTTAGAATGTAGATGATTTTAATTCAAAAATTGAAAAATATATTAAAAAGAATGTCGCATGTGTAAATACACAGTACTTTTTAAAGGTTTTTATGAATAACCTGATAAAATTTTCATGCAATTTCTCGTTTATACCCTTTTTTTTTTTTTTTTTTTTTTTTCTTTTTAAGTTTATGCGCTTTTGAGCTTAGGCTTTTTGAGCTTTACGCTCGCATTCATCCCTATGTTTCTAAATTGTAAAAATATTTCATTTATATGCTAGAATAAATTCACAGTTTGAACAAATTCCCAACACTGTAAAAAAAACGGACTAAAATAGGGAAATTGTTCTGGCAATCGAGACGCCGCTAGTGCTATTTCCGTATTTTAACGGAAATTTTTCCCTCTAAATTCCAGAAAAATTTCAGTTTTTCTGGAATTTACGGGGAAAATTTTCCTTGAAAATACGGAAGTAGTAACTGGCGTCTCGATTCACCAGCACAATTTCCGTATTTTACTCCGTTTTTTTTTTTTTTTTTTACAGTGAATTAATCATAATATTTTTTGGCCACTTTTAACTATTTGACACCCTCTTAACGAGAATCTTGATTACTCCAATAGGGACCCCTGTCAAATAAAGGATCCAGGGCAGGTGCCCCGCATGTCCCTGCATTAGTCAGGCTCTGAATTAAATATTGTGTGTGTATCAATCTCTTTTAAAGGAAAAAAGTTTCGATGTATTATGTCAACATTATACTTTTTACATTATAAACCAGTCAATTCTTATCCAGACTCTGTACTGTAGACATCATAACTGTCAAAATATCATTTAAAATGCAACGTAATCCAGATGCTGTCATTTGAATTTTGTATCATGAAAGCTTTTTACAGCAAATTTCGTTGTAGATACTTTATGAAAACTACCAGGCTGCAGTTGTATTTTTTTTCTGTTAAAATCCTTAAAGTTAGAATGCGAATGAAACTTTCGTTAACAGTATATTAAATTTTTACTACAGCTCAGCATTTTACCTTCAATAAGCAAATTCAAAAGACCTTTTCAGAAGCACGACAGTTAAAGGAGCTTCATGGAAAAGATTTTTATTATCAAAACGAATGCATTGGAATTAAAAATTGTAGAAAGTTATTTAAAGATCTTTTTACTATTACTTTCAGCAAAAAAAGTGGAATTGATTTGCTTTATGGAAAATAATTGTTTCTTTCTTATTTCTAAATAAGAAAATATTCACTGTAAAAAGAAAAAAAAACGGATATTCTACTGGCAATCGAGACACCAGTACTATTTCCGTATTTTGACGGAAAATTCCCCCATAAATTCCAGAAATCCGTATTTTTACAGATTTTTTCCCCCATAAATTACAGAAAATTTTCCGTTTTTCTGGAATTCATGAGGGAAAATTTCCGTTAAAATACGTAAATAGTACTGGCGTCTGGATTGCCAGTAAAATCTCCGTTTTTTAGTCCCCCCCCCCTTTTTTTTACAGTGTTGTAATCGAAATTTTTTCGACTTCTTTTTTTCGACGGATTTGCACGTTCTAGTGGTTAGAGATCTCGAAAAACATGTTTGCGTAAAATGTCGGTCTGTCCATGTGTGTGTCCTCTTTGTACATCGAAAAATATTTGACGTTATGCATAGAATGGAACCAAATTTCATATACAGGGTGCAATATGTTATCTATCGCCGACCTTTAATTTCTCAACCGCTGGCCGTAGACATATAGTTCCAATTACAAAAACGTTTCAAATGAGGTAAATATTCATGTTGTGGCATTATTTAAAGTAAAAAATCAATTTGATAAAAATTACGAAAACTAACTTTTTATACGGTCCCCCAGTCCCTATAGTTATATTTAGTAAAAGTTTACTCATATCATAACAGATATAACCCAAAAAGTTTGACATCTCTACTGCAAAAACTGACACAGTTATTCAATTTCAAAGTTTGAGATTTTTGCACATGATTTTGTCTTTCATTGAGGGATCAGTGAAAAAATGAATTAAAGTAATTCGAGATCAAAGTCAGGATGCAATGTCCTTTTTACAGCGAAACCACCTTTAGCCGGTATCGCCAAATCGGGGAATCATCAAAGAGTGTTATTTCATCTAAAAAATTGAACTTTTTATGGGTCGAACAATATTCAAACGTCAAAGTAGGTAGAATCGATAACCGGAAAATAAAACATACTCACTAAGGACTAGATAAATGGCAGCGAAATTGCAGCCTGATTTTGATCTCGAATTACTTTAATTCATCTTTTAACTGATCCCTCAATGAAAGACAAAGTCGTGCAAAAATCTCAAACTTTGAAATTGAATAACTGTGTCAATTTTTGTAGTACAGATGTCAAACTTTTTGTGTTATATCTGTTATGATATGTGTAAACTTTTACTAAATATAACTATAGGGACTGGGGGACCGTATAAAAAGTTAGATTTCGTAATTTTTATAAAATTGAGTTTTTAATTTAAATAATGCCACAACATGAATATTTACGTCATTTGAAACATTTTTGTAATTGGAACTATATGTCTATGACCAACGGTTGAGAAATTAAAGGTCGGCGATAGATAACATATTGCACCCTGTATATGTTTTTGGCTATATGGCCAGAAGGCCCCACGTGAATTTGGAAATATTTCGCCTGAAAGGGGTGCTGTAATAGCAATTTTCGTGCCATTTTTATTATTTTAACATTGAAAAGTGTATGAATTTATTCATAGAATTGAAAAAAATTCACATATATATATATACTTTGGCTATGAATAGCATAGGTCCCAGTTTAATTTGGGGATATTCCGCGGAACGGGGTGCTATAAAAACGATTTTTGACAATTAAAAAGAAAAAAAAAACAGTATTCCCGTACGAGGCTTTCTCATCGCAATCTTTGAGATTATTTACTGATACGTTTTTTCCTTCATTTTTGATTAACTGCAACTCTTTTTTATCAAACGACGTGTTTCAACAATTAAGTATAGGGGAGCCGGGGGGGAAGGCGCCACTCGGGATTATGTAGCCACTCCACCTAGTTTAAAAACTAACGGCAGTTTGAGATAGTGAATGCGCCTGCACTATAGCGGCCAACAATATAAACAGTGTCTAGAGTGAGAGTGATTTTGTTGTATGTCGTTCGTTTGTTCTAGTGAAAAATTTAGTTTTCATCTTGTTGCTTCTTATTTTGGAGCTTCAAATGAGTAGAGGTAAACACCTTTTATTGTAACATTAGGTACTTAAGATAATATTACTCGTAATCTACATGCATTCGCTGACATTTTGATGCAATTTGTTGAAGCAAGTTCGGTTCTTCTTTAGGATTTGCTGGGGGATTCTCGCTATATTGTCCTGTCGGGGTAATGCCGCCACCATGGCAAAAAGTGACTTTTCCAATTTGAGTTAAATTGTAAGCTTAGCACATAATAAATCTAGCTTAAGGAACATTATAATTATTCATTATTCTGATAAATTATTGCTTTCTAAATATTTTCAGTAGGTTATGTGTTTACTAATATCCGTTTTATATATTCACTAGGTCATTAAATGGCGTAATTACCCGATACAGTGGCGGAATTACCCCAGTATCCTGGGCAATCCCGCCACTGTACAGAGGTTGAAATATTTTTTTTTTTTTATGTGTGCTTACTTTGCAGTTATGATTATGGTTAAATTTATACAGATACTAAAGATCATGATTCAGCTTTAGAATTTTCACTATTAAAAAATAAGTATTTTTTTGAGGTGAAAAAATTTAAGTTCCCTTAAGGTGTCGCCATTCCCCTGGTCTCCCGTACTGTGTCAAAGTCAAAGTCCGCTTGCAGAAACTTTCGAAAAAAAAAAAAAAAAAACCTCGTGCATCGCTGCTACTTTAGTATGTGGAGAGAAAAAAAAGATGTCGACATCAAAAATAATATATATGATGGTTTTCCCCTATCTTCTGTAACCGGGGAAGCCCGGGTTTTATCCCCTAGTGATGAATAATTGCGTTAAGTGTGATTTCAGCTGTGGTATGCAATTTCAAACATAACTAATTTTTTCGCCTATAAATTCTATAGATCGTATACAGCGAATAACTAATTTTTACGCCTATAAATCCTATAGATCGTATAGAGCGAATAACTAATTTTTACGCCTATAAATTCTATAGATCGTATAGAGCGAATAACTAATTTTTACGCCTATAAATTCTATAGATCGTATAGAGCGAATAACTAATTTTTACGCCTATCAATTCTATAGATCGTATAGAGCGAATAACTAATTTTTACGCCTATAAATTCTATAGATCGTATAGAGCGCTTCGCAGAAGAATTTGCACACATTGTCGTACATAGACAGCAATTGCTGAAAATGGATACTTACAACGTTGTGTGTTTTTCAATTGTGTATTTAGATATTTCATTATATGCAAAATATTATCCCATTGTTAAAAATAACCATAAAATGCATATCAAGTAAAATAATGCTATAAAAAGTGATAAAATATCTTTATTAAGATTGACGATTGTTTCGTCGCTCCAACGACGACATTTTCAAAATCATTTATGATGGAAAATATTTTCACATAATTTAAAAACATGTTATACATAACATGTATAACATAAAATTACCATGATATTGCTTTGTTAAATTATATGAAAATTAATCCACGCTCACAAACAGCTAATTTAATTTTAATTTAATTTTAGGTTTGCAATGTTTTTCATATGCATCATGTCTCGTGACATTGTTTTTAAATTATGTGAAAATATTTTCTATCATAAATGATTTTGAAAATGTCGCCGTTGGTGCGACGAAACGATCGCCAATCTTAATAAAGATATTTTATCACTTTTTATAGCATTATTTTACTTAATCTGTTTATAAGTGATTTTTATACATGTTTTCATAAAATGCATATCAAGTAAAATGAAGAAGGACTACATTATGATCGTAACATTAAAAAAAAAAAAAAAAAAAAAAAAAAAAAGACAGTTTTATTTTATTTTTGTTATTATTGCGATCATGTTATATAATGTAGATTCCTAAACTTCAATTTTAGATTCTTCAAAAGAGAACATTTTATTCACGCAAAATGTTCCTAGGCAACCTATTATTGCTTTCACGTTTTCATTCTTTTCTACCTATTCGAATAAATGTGTTATTAAAAAAGTCATACTCAGGTTTAGAATTTTTTACTTAAAAAAAGTATTGCTAAATATTTACATCATTCATGTAATTTTATAGTTATTGCTATGTACAAAATATTTTCTATCATGCCATATTTTGAATAGAAAATTTTAATTAAAATAGATATATAAAAGCACAAATAATTGTATAAAAATTACTTTCAGGTGCATACATATAATATAAAGATATTTTAAAAAAATACATGAAAGTTAAAATTCTAACGCTTAAAGAATTTTAAGTACAGCTGCGATTTACAAGAGAATTATTATAAAGCATTTTAAATATCTTTATATTATATGTATGCACCTGAAAGTAATTTTTGTACAATTATTTGTGCTTTTATATATCTATTTTAATTATATAACTCAAGGTGAACATAGCACTAGAATTTTAACTTTCATTTATAGAAAATTTTATTCAATTAAAACTATCGTTTATACACACACACACACACACACACACATATATATATATATATATATAGACAACGTTTTTATTGTCGAGCTGAATGGAATAAAGACTAACCATGAATTTAACTATTATCCTCAAAATTTAGAATTGAAACTTTCCGGTAGTCATAATAGTTGTAATACAAATTATTTAGATGTAAATCTAAAATTAGAAAACAAAAATTTAATTACATCGGTTTATGATAAAAGAAACGATTTTAACTTTAAAACAATTGCAATATTGAATTTCAATTCAAATGTCCATATATCGGTATTCAGAAACATTTATATTAACGGTTTAAACGGATTAAACCGATTGACATCAGATAGAGACATTTTGAAAGAGGATATGCTTAAATGGTACGTCATTGCTATGAAACAGGGTTAGCCTGTGAGTCTGGTTAAAAATATGACGTATAATTATGTAAGAACTTGCCAGAACAGAAGTGAATTGATGCCTTTACTCTCACCGTGTGGTTTACGGAATGTAGTGGAAACAGATCGCTTTTGATACGGATTGATTTCGGTCGGTCGGTTTCATTTAGCTTTAATCTTGTTTCATTCATTTTTTCAGTATGGTCTCGACAGGTAAATCTGGGGAATGTTGCATGCTTGAAAACAGTTTTAACCCTGCATTAGCGTGTCATAAGCCACGCAACCTGTCTCCATGTTTAATTAGTTATTTGCCTTGTTTCTTATCGTTGGATTGTTTAAGTTAAAGTTGGTTATGTAGTGTTTCTTTAAGATTGTTTATTAAGTTAAATTATAGTTCTTATTTGGTATGGTTCAGTTAATTTTGTACTTCAATTAAAGTTTACCGTTTATGGTAATGCTTGAAATTACTATTGGAATTTTTATACTATATATATATATATATATATATATATATATATATATATATATATACAGGGTGTCCCAGAAGTAATGGGACAAACTTTAAGGGGAGGTAGGGGACATCAAAAGGATTCAGATTTGCATAGCAACCCAGGGTCGGAAACGCTTTCCTGGCGCGGTAGTAACGACACAAAACACAAGAAAGACAGGATACGAATAAGAGGAGAAAACATGTTTATTATCCTTAGCACATCAAAAAACTAAGAAGAAAGAACATTAAAGGGACAACGATCGTCATCAAAGTATGTGTTCGAAATTACGACTCCGGGCCGTGATGCATGGAAGCGCATCTCCAGCGTATGGAAGATCTAATGTTCTCGAAAATACTGGGAGTGCCCCGGACTTCCCCAGCAGCTGCCACGATGCGTGCAACAAGTTCCTCAACACTTTCCATCATTGTCCCGGCATTTTTGCAGTACTAAGAATAATAAACATGTTTTCGCTCCCTGTTCGTGTCCTTTTTTCCCTTGTGTTTTGTGTCGTCACTACCGCGACAGGAAAGCGTTTCCGACCCTGGGTTGCTATGCAAATCTGAATCCTTGTGATGTCCCCTACCTCCCCTTAAAGTTTGTCCCATTACTTCTGGGACACCCTGTATATATATATATACATACATAATATTAGTTGCGTGTTAATTCATAAAAAACCGTCTAGACTAAAGAAGATCGTGTATAGTTTATATATATTACAATAATTTATGCAATTTCAAAGATTATTTGGCTTTCATAAATTAAGTCATAATTGCAAACATCTACTATATTAAAATATGACTATCTGAATAAAATCATAACACGAAGTGCAATATTTTACCGTGATCCAATCACAAAATACACAATATGAACTTTAAGGAAGCACAGGATCTTTAAACTTTCAAATATCCTTTTTCGGTTTTTCTTTTATTCTAATTTTTTTTTTTTTAATTTCTCAACAATATGCAAAAAACACCATTCAAAAACCTGCATTATTTCTTGAGTTATAATCATTTATAGACGGCCCCCCCCAGCGGCCGAGAGGTTCTGCTCTCGAAGTTGGTAGACGGAAGGTGCTGCGTTCGTGCCCGTCTGCCCAATCGTTCGGAGTTTTCCATGGTTTTCTTTGAACTTTGAATTTCCCTGCGTAAATACGGATTAGGTTCCCTTAGAAATATCCTCATGGAGGGCACCCCTCCCCACTCGGGCCTATATCCCTCGTTTTGATAATTGGCCGTCTTAAACAACACCAACACCATTTATAGACGGCGAGTATAATTAAAATTCCGTATATATTAGAACTTTAAAACGTGTTTTCTCAAATTAGTAAATTTGGAGTTTGCGCACACTGTTAATTTGAAACTATGTAAGTTACAGATTTAAAAAGATAACCAAATATGCATTTCTTCATAGACAACATGATAAAAAAGAAAAATCACATGTTTTGGTTATTTCTTTATTTCTTTATTTACTTATTTATTTATTTGATCTTGAGAAACTTAAAAAAACTTGGATTTTTTAAATTTTTTTTTATATTTTATGCTAAAATTAAATGTTAAGCAAAACTTTTTCTGTATATTTTGATTTTAATTTAGAATTAGGTGTGTTATGATTTTACTTTGTTCAAAAATTGTTTTCTATATGCATATCTTAAAGTTTTATCATGCGCGCAGCACTTGATGATTTTAATTCACACATGAGTGAGATCCATTTTTAAATTTAAAATTTGAATATTATATACAACATTTATTTTTCTGGATAATATAGATAATATACACTTTAGGCAAAAAGCGAGAACAAAAATCTTAATTCTATATTATTTGTGTTTTGGTACTTTGAAAAAGGCTATGTTTTTGATCGTTTCGACAAATTCAAAGGTCCTGTGCTCTTTTAAGGCTGTTCTCAAATCCAAAAGGGCAACTTTATGGCACAAGTTTTAGTTTATTTTTGTTCAGAAATGCATGAAACTAGCAGGTGTTGGTGTTCAGGAACTATGTAATCAAACTGTTTATCAGTTTTTTTTTTTTTTTTTTTTTTGCAAATGCAATAGATTTTTCAGAAAATATTGTCAGTGGGCGTTTTGAACTGAATTTCCGCGCGAAAGAAGAATAGCCACTCAAGAAAGGGAGAAAAACGTCTTTGTCACGTGATCAAAATCGCCTATAATTCAATACGTAACGTATTTATCAAAAAATGGAAAATACAGTTCGATTCCAAATCGCTTCAAGCCTTCCAATTTTATATCTTTCCGTTAAAAAAGGAATTTGTAAATGTGTCAAAACATTTTGCGCTTGTTGAGCAGAGCAGTTGAGAACAGCCTTAAATAATTATAGACTCTCCTATTTCAAACGAAGTAACTTATGTGAATGAATGGAACAGCAATTAATAAACATATTCCCTGACGATGGCCATGGGATTGCATGCCGAAAGTACCAGGAAATTTAAATAAAATGCATATTTCCAACTTGTAACATCTATATCATTATTATCTTTGTCGCCTTTTAAGTAAAACGGTGAGCCTTTTAAAGTTCATATTGTGCATTTTGTATGACTATCAGTTTTTTACAACTATTCATCCTAGAATATGGAACATTGGACGGCGAAATGAACACAATTTTTCCTAGGGATCCGAGGCTGTCATAATAACTCTCGGAATTTTTTTATTTAAATTAGTTCCCGTTAGATTGTTTTCTAAGTTTTAATCTTAATTTCTTTAATGGTGGCAACTAAATTACTCCATTTTTGTGAGGGAAAAGAAAAGGCAAATATCGTAAATTTGTCGAGGACGTCATAATAACTCTCAGAATTTAAAAATCTAAATTAGTTTTTGAGATTTTTTTTTTAATTTTTTATGTTAATTTTTGTAATGATGGCAACTAAATTACTAACTTTTCTAAAAGAAAAAGAAAATGTATATATCGCAAATTTATTGTCTGCTATCGAAACTGGTGAACAATTTTTTTTTTTTTTTTTTTTTTTTTTTTTTTTAATTATACGAGGGCATATCAATAAGTTTTGCCCTCACATAGAAATAATTAAGTGAAATTGAATTAGTCCTTCTCTTTATAGTCACTGTGTACAGTAGCACATTCCTGCAAACGGTATTTCAATTAGGGGAGGGGATGTATTCCAGGAGGCGCGATAGTAGACCCAAAGCGGGGGGATATTTTTCTAACTTTTGCCGACCCCCACATGTGACATATTGTTGGAAAGGCCTTTAATCACTTATTCATGTTATGCACTCCCTCGCCCCTCGCCCCAAGTTTGCCCTCCGGTGGGCATGAATGATGTCCGCAAAATTTAGAAAAGTGCTCCCGGTGGGCGAATTTTGGGGGGTGGGGCTTGGGAGGTGCATAGCATGAATAAGTGGTCATAGGCCTTTCCAACAATATGTGACTTGTGGGGGCAGGTAAAAGTTAGAAAAATGCCCCCCTTTGGGTCTACTATCCCGCCTCCTGGAATACATCCTCACCCCTCTTTTTGAAATACCGTTTGTAGAAATGTGTTACTGTGTACTGTGACTATATAGAAAAGGACTCATACAATGTAGCATTTCATAAATCTCACTCAATTATTTCTATGAGAGGTCAAAAACTTATTGATGCACACTCGTATAAATAGATTTAAGATTTTTAACTTACATTCTGTTTATGTAATCTGAAAATGTAATCTCTAAATGTAATCTGAAGGATATTCATGTAACTTAATTCCACATTTACTAAAATTATTACAAAATATCTGAACGGTTTTAATATTATTGATCCGTATGAAGTAAATTTTCCGAATTTATTTAAAATAGATGAGTACACTGGGATATAATATAGAGTTCTGAGCATGGAGTCATCATGAAAATTACATGAATGATAAATATATTGCAATACATTAAACAAAATCACCGTCTCACCTGCAGACATATTCAGACATATTTTAACATGTTGGTAAAAACTGCTGTAATTCGCAGTAAAAAATAAACACTTGTAATTTTTATTTAAAAGATATTTGCACAGTATAAGAACATCCACTTATGTTAAAACATTCTCTTTGCAAGCATTACATAAAGACATTCAATCCAATGGCATATGCATTTGAAATTGGAAAAAGAAAGGGAAGTACAAAGCAAATGTGCAAATAATTAATTTTAAAATTTGAAAGCTTCATTTTTTTTAACGACAGATTTAATGTTACTTTGTAAACAAATTATATTAAATAGAATATCTGTTTATAAGTACGAAACAATTTGCCACAGAAATTCCATATCAAAAGCAAGTAGATCTAATCTTCAAAAATAAGTTGATTTTTGGTTGAAATTTTAGTATTTAACCCATTTGTGCCTGCATTTTTGTTTTATCAAATTTGTTGGTAAGACCACTTTTAAATGTTGCAAAATGAACCGGAAAAATACTAAAAAAATTACGCTAAGGAAGTTTTGAATTAATTTGAGAAAATGTAAACGTACTAAATATGGGAATATGCATAATATTTGTAATAGTATAATATGCATAATTATATGTTTTGTCTAAATTGATATAAAATAAGCTTTTAGATTGTATATTATATACTATAATTAGTATTTTGAACTACTAAAAAATTACATTTATTTCTTTACAGAGACTAATACGCATTAGGAATAATAAACTAAGAATAATTGTATTTTAGGCTTAAAAACAATTTGTTTCATAATCATCTTGAAAAGGACTTTACATAAATAACTGTCCCCTAAATGGCTAATAAAAATGTGTAACCATTCGTGCTTAGCGCCCTATATTTTGTACGTTACAAAAATGCATAAAAAACAGGCTTGAACACATAATTTCCCAATTTAAAAAATACGTATTTCAAAGAACTCTACAAGCTAAGATGATGATTTATTTATTTGGATCCTTCGTACAAAAAACACAAGTAAACTTACTTTTTACATTTTGCCATTTTGAAAAATGAAAAATCTATAAACACCGAAAAAAGCCTTCATTTAAGCAAATAAATATCCATCTTACGCTGTCTTCTATCGGTAACAGATAAGGGACATTTATAGATAATTATTTCATACAATTTTCATGTTATAGAAAAAGAATAAAATTATAAAAATTTATTAAATTTCGAAGCGTCCCAAAAATGGGACACTACACTGTTAAAAATATCGTGAAAAATTACCTCTGTTTTTAAAGGCTATCTATTTTTTCACCAATGAGAACGCTACATAAACACCTTTGAAGCATTCTCATTGGTCAGAAAATAGATAACCTTTAAAAACAGAGGTATTTTTTCACAATATTTTTAACAGTGTAGGCATAAATAGATTAAAAAACACAACAAACAGTGGAATAGTGTGATACGAGCGAAATTTAACAGAATGGTGAAAGATTTGGATATTTGGTGCACTGTCAGAAAAACTGGACTATATACACTAAATTATTCCTCATTTTTTAACAAATAATTTCCGTACTCTTGAACACATGTTTTATCCGTCAATTCTTCCCGAAGGTCTGAAAAAGAAGGAGAAATTCCGTTCATTCCTACCACGCATGCGTATTGACTCTATTAATACTAAAATCCAAATTCATTTTAAAAACGAAAAAACAAAAATTCTATAAATGAAGATTTCTAATTTAATTTAAAAAAAAAAATAAAACTAAACCACCAACAAAGAAAAGAAACGTTTTCGAATTTAAAAATAAATAACAATTAATTTTCTCATTCATTTAAAAGTATTCACAATTTATTTTTTAGAGTTATAAGACAATATTCACATTTAAAATATACAGCAGAGCCTCGATTATCCGCTGAATTGATTGGCAAGGGCACTGCGGATAACACAAAAAAAATCAACTGAAAATGGGGTACAAACACGAAAAAAAAAAAAGAAACTTCAACATAAAAACTATGTTTTAGTGTACAAAAAACATAATAAAACTTTTAAAATACATACAAGTGTATACAGTACAGCAGAAACCTTTGCTTTACGTCTAAATCACTAAAATAAAGAACATTAAATAAGAAACAATGCCAAACATATATAGTAGGAGAGCTGTTGAACATTTTTGAGTAAGTATTTGAGGCACCCTGAAAATTTGTGCAACACTTCTTTTGTAGTGCCTGAATACAAAATCGAATGTCTGGCTGAAGGATCGTGGCCCAAAAACTGTGCCAGACAAAAAATGGCACTTGACACGTGTCTGGCACAGTTTTTGGGCCGACTAAAGTGTCTGTCGTTTTCAAAATATTTTTTTCTAAGTATAAATATTATTCTGTCTCAATTTCAGCGTGCCTCAAATACCTTTTTTGGGTAGTCAAAAAAATGGCACTTGACACGTATCTGGCACAGTTTTTGGGCCACGATCCTTCAGCCAGACATTCGATTTTGTATTCAGACATTACAAAAGAAGTGTTGCACAAATTTTCAGGGTGCCTCAAATACCTTCCCTAAAATGCTTAACAGCTCTTGGACTATATTGCACAAAAAAGAGTTCAGACACCTTTTTAAAAAAATCAGTCTCTTATTTTTACTTTTTGTTTTGGAAACACATTCTTTATTTTCTTTATTCTAAATTGTAAACTATTATTTTTTGTTTAGTATGGAATAATTTTTATAATGAAAATGAAGCTATTCTTGATATGCTCTTCTGGAATTTATCATAATAGTCTTATTTAATTGTTAAATATTTTAATTGCTGTGTTTTCTAAACGTTTTGGTTAATAAAATCAAGAAAAGACATCAAGGTTTTTATATTTGATATTTCAATCATGGCAACTGATTCTAGAAATATTATTTTATTACTTTCGAATACATGAATTTCTATGTTTATATTTATTAGTAGGGCTTGTTGTATTTTCCTTGCTGTTTGCTTGAATTAAAAAAATTCGCTTCTCGGATAAACCGCACCGCGGATCATCCGATCGCGGATAATCGGGGCTTTACTGTATTTTAAATGAACACATTTAAAATAGGTATTTTATATCATAATATTAAAATATTTATCTGCTTAAAAGACGTTATAAAAACACATTAAAAGTAAGTTAAAAACTCTTTATTTACATGTTTCAACTCATTTTCCGAGTCGTCGTGTGAATGTATAATAGAAAATTACAAATGCATAATGAAAAATGGTAAAAATCATCGAAACTAAACAAGTAATCATGTAACGCGCCTTATATTTTCGCGATTGCTCGTGTCCCCTCTATGTCGCGATGCCGTAATTTATCCAACCATTCAACCCATAAATTCGAGCATTTGTAATTTTATATTATACATTCTGACGACGACTCAGAAAATGAGTTGAAACATGTAAATAAAGAGTTTTTAATTTACTTTTAATGTGTTTTTATAACGTCTTTTAAGCAAATAAATATTTTAATATTATGATATGATTAAAAATGGACGTAATTTTGACTTACTACTCGCACTTATTTACATAGGTATTTTAATTAAAATACTAAATGGAAAAAAAAATCGATTTTATTCAACAAAAAAAAAATCTCGCATAAAAATATAATATTCATATTTTACATCTAGCAATTTATACGTAATTTTTTTTTTATAATTCATATTTTTATCCTATTGTATTAAAATCCTGCTACAATCTCATTAAAAACGAAATCTTCCCGAAATTAACTTGAAAATCCAAAGCTGTTTAAAGAAATTAATCAAGCCATACCCAACGGAAGCACACATACACAGAAAAACTCTTTCGTTGAAACAACAAAATTTTTGTTAATATAGCTCCAACCAAATATTTTGGTTGGAACGATCAAATTTTGGTTAGATTAACCAAATGATTTCGTTAATTCAATAAATCATTTGGTTAATCCAACCAAAACTTGGTCATTCCAACCAAAATATTTAGTTGGAGCTATATTAACCAAAATTTAGTTGTTTCAACAAAACAGTTTTTTTCGTGTATATTTACTTCAAACTGTTTCGCTACTGTAAAACTGTAACCGAGTGGTTAGAGTACTGGTCTCCTCACACTAAGGTATCTGGTTCGACTCCAAGGTCAACAACTGTTATTTTATCCCCATTTTCTTTAATTGAAGTATATTTTACATCCTACAGCGGAGGAAAAAAGAAACGGATATTCGTCTATTAACGGAAAAATCCTGGTAGCACTGCTGACAGGAAAATTTCCATGAATTGAAGAAAGTATTTGAAGGTGTGTCCCGCACAATAGTTCCGCGGGACGTACCTTTTAACGCCTAAAAATCGGGACACCTGATAACACTAATCTTAAACTACCTTAATCCTCTCGCTCACGTTTTTTTTCTTCCCACAAATGATTCTCTGAATTTACATAATTAAAATTCCATTCAAGATTGTGAAAAATAATGATTTACGCCATATGTGAGGTCTGGAATTTAAAGAATATCACTCAAAATAAAATTTAGTAGAAAATCTGTTTCAAAACACTACGTATCATTTTATTTAAGAGACTCCTATGAGTTTCGGTAAAACGAGAGGCTTAAGGGACAATGTAGTTATAAAGTTAATCATTAATAATTAATTTATTTTAAATTAATACTCATAATTAAATTATTAATAAAGTTAGTGTTAATATTTTTTAAATCAGAACTACCCTAGACTTTCTGACATATTCACTAGAGATGCAACGAATATTCGGCCGAAGCCGAATATTCGGCCCATTCGGCCTGTCTGCCGAATATTCGGCTTCGGCCGAATATCAAGTCCATTATTCGGCCTTGGCCGAATAATACACTGTAATAAATGTTTTTATATTTACACAGTATAACTTTTTAATTTGACAATTTATATTCATCATATATAATGAAAATTTTATTTGAAATTAACTAACACTTTTTTCCCCATTAACTTTCATACTCCGAATGGGTTTTATCTACCCATTTTTATATAACAGGTTAATTTAGGAATCATGTTAAAAAAAAATTATGCTGTATCAGTAAGTACAAAAAGTATCTGTAATAAGCTAACATAATCTGTTAAATTTAAAATTAATCTATTCAAAATTGTTTTAATACACTAACAAGCTAATTCAATTTTTTTTTTTTTTTTTTTTTTTTTTTTTTTTTATCATAATGTGAAGTTTAACATTTAACCCTTGTTACATAAAAAAATATTTCTTTCAATAATATTTTGAATTATACCTATAAAGAACATAAATATATGATTGATTAGATATAGATGTATTATATGTATAAGATATTTAAGTCGTATATGTTGCAATAGTTAAGGGTTTTTTTTTTTTTTTTTTTTTTTTTTAGTAAAATACGCTTAAAAGTGAAATATAATTTAAGTGTTTTTTTTTTTAAGCCTGTTACTATTTCTTATTAATAATGAAAGAAATGTAAATACTAAATTCTTTTAATTAGTATGCATTTACGTTTTAGATATTTTTTCCAAGAATAGCATTGTAATGCCTTAAAAAACAGTTAAAATGTTTTCAATAAACGTAGATTGTGATGCAGAAATAATAATAATCAGCATTCTCAGATGATAGTCTTTCCCTTTTTTTTTTTTTTTTCGTAAATGCTACCTGCTTCTGAAAATAACCTCTCACTATATATGGTACTTCCTGGTGCAGAAAGGTACTTTTTGGCTAATTGTGAAACGTTTAGAAAGTCTTCCGAATTTTTCGACCACCACCCCAAAGGACGCTGTTGTCTTTCTAATAGTGGCTGGGAAAGAAAATTACTAATTTCTTTTACTCTTCACATTGAGGCGCACTTTCTAAAGAGGCTTCACTGCTGACAGCAAAAAAAAAAAAATAAATAAATAAATAAATAAATAAAATAAAATAATAATAATAAAGATAAATAAAAATTTTGTTAATTGTGAGCTTTATAAAGTCTACAGTGATTTCTTTCCACCATTTTAGAGGATATTCCTTTCACCCTTTCTATCAGTGGTTTTTCTTAAGATATTAAGATTTCTTATTTTTTATTTTATTTCATCTGAAAGCTGAAACTTATGTTTCCTAGTACTTTTAAAATTTTGTCATTATTTTAAAATGTAACAACAACACATATAATATCTATTAAAATGTAACTAGACAGTACCTGATGAGGAACTTTTGCTAAGATTTTTTTTTTTTTTTTTTTTTGGGGGGGGGGGGGGGTCTGAATTATATTATTGAGGCAATTTTTAGGCCGAACATGGCCGAATATTTTTTCAGAGTAAAATAATGCTTTAAAAAATTAAAAATTTGTATATAAATAATTTTTTAAAAGAAAACAATACATTTTAAATGTGAAATATACAAGAATTGTGCATATAGTGCATACCATATTTTGTTTTTAGGCAAAAATAAGTTCATTATTCGGCGGCCGAATAGGCCGAATATTCAGCTGCAACTTGGCCGAATATTCGGTATTCGGTTATTCGGCCAAACCACTATTCGTTGCATCACTAATATTCACGATCTCATTTTCATTCCTGTTTGCCTGAAACTTTCAGATATTAGCTTTCATGTGCCTTAAAATCAAACAGCGATTTTAATTTTCTTATAAATTAGCCGCCCGGCGTTGCCCGGGCCCATGATAATATTCTTAAATAAACCTTATATTTGTATAATTTTATATCTGCTGCGCACGCGCTGTTCAAATGATTTATCAAACAGCTGCCAGATAAAAAATGCTCGTAAAATTAAAATTGTTAATTAGTATATATTCGTTAATTGCGGTCGTATTTGAAAGAAAATTATGCATTTGGATTTGTTGTTAAAAAAATACGCATAGGTGTGTTAATTTCAATTCGGTAAAAGCAACGTTAAAAAATATATAACATGCCTTAAAAATTCCTAGTGCACTTTGAAGTGTGGCAACCTGGTGAACTACAAATTCTGGAACCCCCCCCCCCCCCTCTTAAAGAAGAAATTGAGAAAGAATTTTCTTTGCTGCCCTATTAACATCTGTGATTTTTCCTTCAGCAAACTCAATGCGATTACAAGGGGAGAGTGTTGATTGGGCATGAGCAGTCGTGCGCGATCCTCGCACCAAGGTCCAATTCTATCCAGCTTGTGGTTTTAAAGAAAGAAATACTTTTCTTAATTGGGCCGTTTTATGAGTTTTTAATTAATATCCCTATTGATTATTAGAAATTTAAAATTCTGAGTCTCAGGTGCACTAGGAGAGGGCTTGGACTATCTTCACAAAAATGTTCAGCCTTGTATGTGCCGTAGATTTCGTTAGCAATCTCAGACACACACGCAGACAGACAGACACAAAGAACGAAAATTTCTTTTATTAGTGTAAGATTTCATGCATCTTGATTCTTAACTGATTTCTCCCTGATTTCTGTTAGTACCCTATCTGAAAATGTAAACATATATTGCGCTGTCGTATGTGGCACAGAAATCGCGATTATTTGTTAATTGTTAATGGTAACGCCCAAATGAAACGCAACTCATTGGTTATTGAACAGCATTTAATGCATCGCCATACCTATAAGTTGGGGTTACCATAGGGGGGACTATGTTCTGTCGTCAAATCCCGCCAAGTTTGTCGTCAACTTGGCGGTATCTTTAATATTTTGCCAAATTCCCATAGACTTTTATTGTAAACCAATAGGGTTTACTTGCTTAGAGAAAATCAACAAATTGAGATATTTTAATGCAACAAAAACTAATACTAGCTTAAGGGATTATATTAATTATATTTAAGGAAGTCCAAGTAACTCAAATTATGAATAAAAGTAGCACGATACAATGCTTAGCATGGTTTCCCAAACATAAATTTTAAGGGGAACCAAACTGGTCGCCAAGGGTGAAAACATCGTCAACTATGATGGCATAAAAAAAAAAAAAAAAAAAAAAAAATCATTACTTTTAATGCAAAACAAAATTCATTGTTTGGTTTCGTGGTAACTGAATAAGAATACTTGTAAATTGGACACCTCTAGTAATTAAAGTGACTCCATGAGTATATCAGAAAATAGCGTATTAAAATTTGAAAACGGCCTTAATAAGTTTAAGAACGTCGCTGATAAAAATTTTAAACACAGATTAGAAATAAAACTCCTCTGAGATTCTAATAACTTAGAGCGGAAATACTTTAATGTATTAAATAAAATGTAACATTTAACACGCATATTAATCAACTTACTGTATTAATTAATATATGCCAAATAAAACATTTTATGTTAATAACTATTTATTTTAATCTTAAGTGAAATAACAATATAAATGATGTAAATATCACGCTATTCAACATGTTTCGTAAGCTTTTAACAAAACCATTGTTTACTAATAAATAAATTTTCTGATTAACTAAAACAAAACATATTGTATAGCATTGAACTAACCAACCATGACTTTTCTGCGCGCTTGATATAACACATGTTGCCATACTTTACTTTATTAGCTTTCTTTTGTCTTAAAACAATTGAAAAAATTTCAACACAATAATTCGAGAAAAGAAATCAGTTCATTGGGATGAAAAGAACACATTCAAATTATATTCTTTTACAGAACGATAAAGTTCTATAACAATCATTTGTTTCGTTTTATTATGAAAGATTCTGTAACTTCATTCGGTACAAAATGATACGCATAAACATCATACCTTTTATGTACTAATTAGACGAGATGTTCCCAAATTAAATTTGCTAACAGAATTTTTAACGTCTGTCTATCTGAGCGGCAACTCGATTTGTTGCATTTGCAATGCATGAGATTTTTCGATTTGGAAAAAAAAAATAATAATCTGAGTCGTTGATTTTGATAGCGGAAGAAGTCCATGTTTGAAAAAATATAAGTAAAGCTAAATCTTATTACACATTAACATACAATTTATGTTTTTAATCAATCCACAATAAATATCTTTTAATAGTACTATGGTCAATTCTATCGTAACGGACGTAACACTTGAAATGCATGAAATTTTGCGATTTGGGGGAAAAAAATAATAATCTGAGTCGTTGATTTTGTAAGCGAAAGAAGCCCATGTTTGAAAAAATATAAGTAAAGTTAAATCTTATTATACATTAACATACAATTTATGTTTTTAATTAATCCACAATAAATATTTTTTAATAGCAGTATGGTCAATTCTATCGTAACTGACGTAACACTTGAAATGTATGAGATTTTTCGATTTGGGGGGGGGGGGAAATAATAATCACAGTCGTTGATTTTGAAAGCGGAAGAAGTCCATGTTTGAAAAAATATAAGTAAAGCTAAATCTTATTATACATTAACATACAATTTATGTTTTTAATCAATCCACAATAAATATCTTTTAATAGCAGTATGGTCAATTCTATCGTAATGGACGTAACACTTGAAATGCATGAAATTTTGCGATTTGGGGGAAAAAAATAATAATGAGTCCAGTGGCGTAGCTACATATTCAGCGCCCTGGAGCAAGTAAAGTTTGTGCGCCCTCTTGTCACTCAAAGAATTTCTGCGTAATTTTGTTTTGAAGTTACATATATACATATATATATATATATATATATATATATATATATAGTAACTAGCTGACCCGCACGGCGTTTTCCGGGCTCGTTATAATAACGCAAACAAAACTCAAGTTTGTATGATTTTATATATTCATAAAGTAGTTCAAATGAACTTGTTTTTAGGGATGGCCCACTGCCTTCGGCAGCGTCTAGTATATTCCCGAGAAACCTCTTTCTGAACGAACATGTGGCCTGGGTCCCCGCTACCAAAGGCAGTGGCAGTGTATGCCAGGAGTGTTCCGTACGCGCCGGAGGCAATCGAAAACCAAGATGAATGAGTAAACACCGTAGTAATCGAGCCCATAGAACCCAAGATAAGAATGCGAATCCTGGCGGTTGAACTATAATCTTTAAAACAATCGTAAGCTGAGTTGAATGGACCTATTTCCATTGAAATAGAGCCCACAACAACCGAGAAAAGAATGCGCCGTTAATGTTTGAAAATGGTGATAATAGAAGTTTAAGATAAACTTCTATAATGCAGAAAGTAGCTGAATAGTAAACTAAGCTTAATTATCCAATTAGCGTTGACATAGGGCACATTGAACTCGGAAAAGAATGTACCATTAAGGGTGTTCTCAAATCAAAAAGGGCAACTTTCTGACATAAGTTTTAATTTATTTTTGTTCGAAAATGCATGAAACTAGCTGGTGTTGTTGTTCAGAAACTATGTAATTGAGCTATTTTTTCCATTTTTTTTGCAAACGCAATAGATCTTTCAGAAAATAATGTCAAAGTAGGCGTTTTGAACCGAATTTCCGCGCGAAGGGAGAAAGAGCACTCAAGAGCGGACGAAAAACGGGTTTGTCACGTGATCGAATTCGCTTATAACTCAATAGGTAATTGATTGATTAAAAAATGGAAAAAACAGTTCGATTCCAAATCGCTTATTGCCAGACTTTCCAATTTTATATCTTTCCGTTAAAAAATGAATTTGTAACTATGTCAAAACGTTTTTCGCTTGTTGAGCAGAGCAGTTAAGAACAGCCTTAATGTTCGAAAATGTTGGTAACTGAAGTCTAAGACAAACTTTCATAATACAGAAAGTAGCTGAGTTGTAGTCTAGGTTGAATGAACCAATTCCCGTTGAAATCGGGCCCCTAGAACACGAAGAAAGAATGCACCCCGAAGCAGTGGAAGGTGCTTTTCGCCCCCACCCCCTGTAAATTTAACGAATTATCTTTAACATTAACGTGACATTTAATTTACGGATAAAATCCCATCCCCTCTAATGTTAACCACTTACCTTTAACGGTAGCGCGAATTTTAATTCACGGCTGTAGTGAGTAAACGTAAGTTGATGCCGAAAAAGAAGATTAATATCCGAAAAAGGCGGCAGCTGGAGTATAAAGAAATTTTTTAGTGGTTTATAAAGTAGCCGGAGGACCCTAGAACTATGCTAAAGAAAAATTGCAAGACTATCGGATAATTTTTAAAGAAACTGCACCAAGGACCCTAAGAAGGTGATTAATATTCAAAATTGGTGGTAGCTGAAGTGCGAGTATCTTTTTTGTTATTCATGCAGTAGCTAGAGGACCTAAGAAGTTGTTAGGAAAAAAATCCTAGTGAATCGGGCCATTTTTAAGAGAACTATAATAGCCTACTGATAAGGATATAACTGATATAACTTCAACTGATATAAGGAGCCTACTAATAATTGAGAGCAAGGACTAAGATGAAAACATGATAAAAGACCCTAGTACTTAGCGCTTTAGATTTTCAATTAGTCGAAATTAAGTATAGGGTATAAGTATTAATCATTAGACATTTTTTTTTCAAAGAAGTGCTTAAAAAAGAGCTCTAGGGTCCCAATAAATATATGAAGGTGTTGGCTCGGGGAAAAAAGTCCAAGACTCTATTTTGAAGTTGAGAATGTGACACAATTAGTGGGTGAAAAATGCATGGTGCATAAAAAGTTACCCTAGGGGGCCAGTGTCTTAACTGAAATGTAGAAACGAAAAAAAAATAAATAAATGGAAAAAGAGCCCCAAAAACGAATGTCGGATTAAAAGGGAGCAATTTATTAACAATTTATGGCACAGAAACTTCAAGCGGGCTCGTATCAAGCCCCAGGGGTTCAGGGTCTCAACTGGAATGTAGCTGGGCAAGGACATCAAGAAGGCGATTAATATTCAAATTTGGTTGTAGCTGAAGTCTAAAAAAAATTTATATTGCTCATGTAGTAGCTAGATTTGATAAGATGTTGTCACAAAAAAAAGTTAGTGAATCAGACCATTTTTAAGGGAGATATAATATGAGGTCCAAAAGGGGCCACCTGATAGTTGAGAGCAAGGGCCCTAAGGTTCTAGTACTTAGGTTAAAAGGTTCTAGTACTTAGCGCTTTAGATCTCAATAAGTCGCAATTAAGCATAGGGTATGTATTAATCATTCGAATAAAATTTTAAAGAAGCGCGAAAAAAAGTGGGGGAAATTCTTAAAGAAGGGCACTAGGTGCCCAATAAAAGTATGTGGGTGCTGGCCCAGGGAGAGGAGTCCAAAATATGAGGGTGCTGGCCCAGGAGGAGGAGCCCAAGTCTCAATTTTAAAGTTATGCCTTGAGAGGTTTACAATATTAGGGTGTGAAAAACGCATGGCGCTCAAAAATTTCAAGGGGCCCAGAGTCTTAACTGGAATGTAGAAACGGAGAATAACTAAATGGGAAACGGGCTTCCAAAACGAAGAAGATCTGATAAAAGGGGGGGGGGGGAGTTCTGAGCAATTCAGGGCTTACAAACTGAAAGGTGCTCTGTTTGGGGGGGGGGGGAGGTCATAAAAAATTAAAAATCTGAGCTTCAGATGTATCAGGACCTGTTTTGCACTACCCTCACCCAAATTTTCAGACTTCTACGTGCAGTATATTTCGCTAGCCAAAACACACAGAGCGAAACTTTCTTTTATTAGTATAGACTAGCTGACCCACCCGGTTTTGACCAGGCCCATGATAATATTCTTAAATGAACCTGAAATTTGTATGATTTTATTTCTTAAGGCTCTTCTTAAATCCAAAGGAACAATTTTACGGTATGCGTTTTAATTAATTTTTGCTCGAGAACGCATGAAACTGGCAGGTGTTGTTATTCAGAACTTTGTAATCCGTATTTTTTGTAAACACAATAGATCTTATAGAAAACACTGACAAAGTTGGCGTTTTCAACGGAATTTCCAGACGAAAGCAAAAAAACCAGTCAACGAAGGGAAAAAAAAAAAAAGTCTTGTCATATATCTTTATCACGATTTTGTCTGAAATACGTGCTCGATGACTGCGTGAAAAATCGGTTTAGAAAATAAAAAATAAAAACAGTCCTGTTCTAACATATATACAAAATAGGTAACCGCCGTTCTGATTATCACATTTATAGACAATATTGAAACAGTCCCATTTCCATATTAAAATGCAATTTTTAACAAAAAAAGAATGTTTGAATTACATTTTCTTTGCCGAAAATATTCTTTATAAATACTTTCGCACATCAAGCGCAAAAATTAATGTAATACACATTTATATAGGGGAAATTACTACCACAGCATTGTACGAAAACACGAAGCCTACACATTTCAAACAAATACTTAATAAATGATAATAAAATACCTATATATATATTTTTTTTTTTTTAAAGGGAGGCCATGCTCTCAGACAGGATAAAAATTCTTGGGGTAGACCATGTCGTTATTGGTCACAGAGAAAATTACAGAATATATACGTTAGGTTTTAAAAGATTTAAATGGTCCTCTGAAGCAAAGAAACTTTCAAGAAAAAAACAATCAATTCTTCTGGCCTTGCAAAAAGAAGTAAAATCATTAATAAAAAATGCTTCAAAAAAGTGATCTTTTAAAAAATTATTAAATGATTTAAGACTTTTACTATCTAATGTTTATAGAAAATTTTAAAACTATTAGCTTCACCTGAGGGAGGGAACAGCTTTACCTGGTTTAGGGCGCACCGACCCGCAGGTCGGTTTCCCGGCGGGCCAGTCTGCCTTCTTTAATCCTAAAATTCAGCGATTAAATAATGTTTAATGCGGAAAAATACTGCTACAAAAAGTGGTATAATTTTGCATACGCTATAATCAAGCCCTAAGGAACACTGAATTTGGTACTTAACTTTTTCCCTCTTTTTAAATCTTATCGATTCTGCATTTGACATTTGCAATATTTTCAAAATCTCAAAAACAATACTCACAAAATTTAATGCTTCCCATCACCCCCCATCCCAACTAAATTTTGTCGCCATTGTCTGATGTGGAATATGTTTAAATCGAGCTCTTATTATTGCTCTGTATTGATGCATATTTAGTTTCCACAACAAAAAACCCTTCAAAATTTTCGTTTTCTTGGTTTTCGTCTGTAAAATGGTCAATAATTTTCTGCAACTTGTTAGGCTATTTTTTTACAAATCGTAAAATAATTATCATCGTAAAATTACTAGTGTTACATTGAACATATAGGTCTCTCAGCAGTGAATTCTTTGGCTACCATTATTTCTGTTATCATCATGATAATTTTCTAAAACATTTTAATAGAAATGTACTGAAAAATTATATTTTGGGAAAAGTCGTAGCCAGTAAAGTGACCGATGAGAGCCCTGTTAAATAAGTTTTGATTACTTTAAGATTTGAAAATCTTCAACACTCGTCTACCGAAAAGTTACAGAAAAAAATCAGGCATGCTGAAACGATGTTGGAGAAGTTACTTGAGGCTGCAATATGGTATGAATTAAAATTTCCTTAATAGAAGTCCTTTCTTTCAACTGTGTATGAAAACATGCTTTAAATCGAAATAGTTGAGGTTAAACATAAGGCAATATATTTTAGGAATACGCTGATTGTAACAAGATGTATCTATAATGATTAATAATGAAAAACATACGTAAATATTTTTAAATGAAAATTTCTTAATTAAGAAATTTTTATTTCGCTTTTTCTAATTTTGCGCCCTTAGGATTCGTGCGCCTGGAGCAGTTTGCTCCAACTGCTCCACGGTAGCTACGCCCCTGAATGAGTCGTTGATTTTGTAAGCGAAAGAAGTCCATGTTTGAAAAAATATAAGTAAAGCTAAATCTTATTACATATTAACATACAATTTATGTTTTTAATCAATCCACAATAAATATCTTTTAATTGCAGTATGGTCAATTCTATCCTAACTGACATAACACTTGAAATGCATGAGATTTTTCGATTTGTGGGAGAAAAAAAATAATCACAGCCGTTGATTTTGAAAGCGGGAGAAGTCCACGTTTGAAAAAATATAAGTAAAGTTAAATCTTATTATACATTAACATACAATTTATGTTTTTAATCAATCCACAATAAATATCTTTTAATAGCAGTATTGTCAATTCTATCGTAACTGACGTAACACTTGAAATGCATGAGATTTTCCGATTTGGGGGAGAAAAAAAATAATCACAGTCGTTGATTTTGAAAGCGGAAGAAGTCCATGTTTGAAAAAATATAAGTAAAGCTAAATCTTATTATACATTAACATACAATTTATGTTTTTAATCAATCCACAATAAATATCTTTTAATAGCAGTATGGTCAATTCTATCGTAACTGACGTAACACTTGAAATGCATGAGATTTTCCGATTTGGGGGAGAAAAAAATAATCACAGTCGTTGATTTTGAAAGCGGGAGAAGTCCATGTTTGAAAAAATATAAGTAAAATTAAATCTTATTATACATTAACATACAATTTATGTTTTTAATTAATCCACAATAAATATCTTTTAATAGCAGTATGGTCAATTCTATCGTAACGGACGTAACACTTGAAATGCATGAAATTTTGCGATTTGGGGGAAAAAAATAATAATCTGAGTCGTTGATTTTGTAAGCGAAAGAAGCCCATGTTTGAAAAAATATAAGTAAAGTTAAATCTTATTATACATTAACATATAATTTATGTTTTTAATCAATCCACAATAAATATCTTTTAATTGCAGTATGGTTAATTCTATCATAACTGACGCAACACTTGATTCTCGAATTTTGTTTTCAAAACTGTGTAGAAAATTTACTAATAAAGCTAGAACAAATTTTTACAATTTAAAATATTTCTTACTAAGGACATTAATTTTGGTTAAGTGTTAATTTTCGGGTGAAGTTAAAAATTCGGATTCAGCGACCCAAAAAACTTAAAGTAAACCTTATAGAGAAAGTTCGGAGGGGAGTTGGGAGGGCGAATGTAAACGTGTGAGTGGTTAAGAGGAATTGCGCAACTTAGTTCACGCAGCACCGTGCGCATGTTCCGAGGCAGATCCCCCTTCCCCTTCATCCTAAGTCATAATGTCATGTATCTAATTTGTTGCAAATTTTGTCTACTTTCTGAATTTCTAGGTACTTTTCCCCTAAAACAATAAAAAAAATTGATTTTTTTAATAAAAACCTTTTTGGGGGGGATTTTTACCAAAATTTGGGGGGTTGCCGGGGGAAATTATGGTGGGAAGTTACAAATTTGGATTCAGCGACCCAAAAAACATATAGTAGGCCTTTTTCCAGAACTACCATGAATTTTGCTAGGTAGAACCCCTATACGGTCTCTATTGCCTGGACTATTATGCTATCCTGTAATCTAGCAGGCGCTTAAGATGCTTTGATCAAGAAGTGGGCTCTCTCGGTCAACAATCGAGTACGGAACTTCAATTTGGATACAGCCCCTAAAATACGCTCGTTTCAAAAATAATTAATTTCTCGGAATCTTATCGTACGAATTGCATAAAAATTTGTTTTTAGGCTAATTGAAGTGTGTAGGGTTCATATATGCTGTCAGAATTGTGTACTGCTATTGAAAAAAGCAAAGTTATGGTTTGTTTTAATACGTATATGGCCCCCTAATCAAATTTTATATACATCATTTAAAAGTAAACTTTATTACCAATCGTGTGGTACCAGTAACTTTCTTCTACGATAATGTTTTTGCAGAGTTAGTAAAGTAGTAAAGGGTGTTTACTTTTTTTTTCCATGACTGTACAATTTTGTAAGAAACTGCAATATTTATTATATATATATATATTATTTACACCGTATTATTTTATAAATAAAACATGATGCGACAGTATTTACTTATATATATATATAAACTATAAAAGTATGAAAAAATATAAAAACAAACTTAAAGAACACTTTTCAGATATCTTGTGGAATACGGGATTTATAAAGCTAACATTGAGGAATTGATTTATAACAATTTTGAATCTATATCAAACGACTATAAAAATAAGAAATAATTAAAGATGACTCATTTAACATATACTCCATGAATTTCTGATGGCAAGACAAATGAATAGCACTCACAAAATAAAATATTCCTTGATAAGCCACAAACTGTGTATATTATGAATTAGATGACTAACTAATGAATAACAAACAATAAAGATTAAGTTGTTGTGTTATAGATTTGATTGTATACACCAATAAAAATATAAATCTATCTAATATATAAACTATATTACGGTTGTGGTTTATATCTATATATTTTATTTATAAAATTGTAAGTATCAAAAGTATGCAACTGCGTGTATGAAGCGCTAGTATGTTCACAAATGTAATTTTCGAGATTTATTACGTAACTGCAAAATTACGTAAGTCGCGTAATACGTAAGTCCGGAGATGCCTGTACTGTCTATTCATATGAAAAAAGAAAAAAAAATTAACAAGAAAATGGTATTTATAAACATATATAATAATCCCTGTAAATTCCCAATCTCACTTTTTTTCCACAACAATGGAATAAATTAATTGCCACCATTTGAATTTATTTCAGAAATACTATTTATTTCATAAAACTAATATCTCGGAAATTTGTTTAAACTAGAGAATCTAATTCGGGTTACAGAATATAGGTGAAAATCATTCTTTAAAAAATAAATTAAAAACTCTGATAAATTGTTTACATTTAATATGTATTTTTTAGATCGCCCACTAAAAATACCAAAAATCAATTTTATATAAAAAATAGTAATTTATTGATGAAGTTTTAATTTCATTATGGGATATAAACCGGAAACAAAAGTTGAACTATTTATATTAATTAAAGTGCAAACGGATATATCTTTCATAATCGTCTGCACTGGATAGAGAAAGATTTAAAAAAAAAAAATCGTATTCGAAAATTATTTTAAACAGTTTTCAAACAAATTGCGATACAATTTTCAAACAAATTGCAATTGAAAGTCCATTTTTTCCTTATTCGACGGTTTAACAATTGAAAATATGCAAGGTTTAGAAATTAAAAAAAATGCAGTAAAACGAACTGCCTGGTGTTGCCAACATTATAATGACGTCATTTTTACACAGCGGCACGTTTTGTCCTTTATAATGTAGATATCTTTTTAACTTGAAATTCGAATAAGTAGATGTGAAATATACGTACGAACAGATTGTGATAGTAAAGATCAGATGGGGTGGAGAACATTTTTGCATACGTATATACAAAAAATTCAAAAACAATATCTACTATTAAATCTTCAGGTCAGGGACCTCAGCATCAATTTTGCAAGACGTTTTAATTTTCGTTCACTTCACACATTATCTAAAATTCTGAAATCCGCAATTCAATAATGTTTGTTTATATGTATATATTCCAACCAAATACGATTTCCCAAATATTCAGGAAATCTAACTTTAAAGACCTGTTATATTAAACGTAATTCCATACAATTATAATCTTCAACTTACCTGTTGTTGTAATTTTTTAGAATATGATACAAAAGCGATATGATAAGTCACAGTTATAAGATGTATGAAAACCTGCAAGAAATGAATTGTTTTAATAATATTTTTCCTCTGACTTCTTATGAAATAGAATTGCTAGATCTTATATTACAGGACTATTACAAATGATGGACCCGGTTTTAAAAAAAATCATATTTTCGAAACTACTGCACATATTATAATAAGTGATACATGAATTTAAAGAGAAATACACCAAGTTTTTTTCAGTTACAAATGTTCGATGTGTGACCCTCTTGTTACATAGCATACGTCCAATCTGTAATCCAGTTCGTCCCAAACATTTTGTACCATCACTCTGTCAATGGTTCTGAATTCTGCACAAATGCTTTCTTTAAGTTCTGACAGTGTCAAAGACATTGTTTATGTACCACCAATGCCGAAAACAAAGTGTTCAGCGTGTTAGAATATCTGACATATGTATTATCAAAATTTAAATTTAATCGGAGTAATTTAAGATCTCCATTGGGAAGTTATAACATCCAAAAAATTGTGTGTGTATGTGTGTGTGTGTGTATATATATATATATATATATTAAATCTTAAAAACGGCTCTAACGATTTTGACTAAATTTTGTTTTTTACTATTTTCGGGCACGAGAAGACCATTGGGCTAGGTCATGTGTTCGTGAAAATTCGATTAGTGGGTCATAATGGGTCAGGGTCAAGCTAATTATATCTAAAAAAAAACAGCTCAATCGGTTTTGATTAAATTTTATATCCAACCGTTTTGGAGCACGAGAACATTATTGGGCTAGGTCACACGTTCGAGAAATTTCGATTAGTGGGTCATTTTTGGGTCACTTCGGGTCAAGCTAATTTTATCTAAAATACGGCTCTAACGATTTTGACTAAATTTTGTAATCTACTGTTTTTGATTACGAGAAGACCAATGGGCTAAGTCACGTGTTAGAGAAAATTCGATTAGTGGGTCATTTTTGGGTCACTTCGGATCAAGCTAATTTTATCTAAAATACGGCTCTAACGATTTTGAGTAAATTTTGTAATCTACTGTTTTTGATTACGAGAAGACCAATGGTCTAAGTCATGTGTTAGAGAAAATTCGATTAGTGGGTCATTTTTGGGTCACTGTGGGTCAAGCTAAGCTTATATAGAAAACGGGTCTAACGATTTTGACGAAATTTTGTTTTCGATCGTTTTCGGGTGCGAGAATATCATTGGGCTAGGTCGCATGTTCAAGAAAATTCGATTAGTGGGTAATTTTGGGTCACTATATCTCAGGATTGTACCAATTGTATCTAAACAGCAAGAATGATACAGTGTGAATAAAATATCGAATTGAAGATAAGGCTAATTTTGACCGAGCTTAGCTCGGTCAAAATGATCAATGGAAAAATGATCGGAAAGTACGCCTCTTAATTGCCTTTTGCATTTTCTGTATATTGTTAATAAATATTTTTTTAATAAAAATATGTATGCTAATCACTTATAATGAAACAAAGCTAAAAAAATGCTGTAAAAGTTATAAAATACCTTTATTTAGATTAACGCTCGTTTCATTGAACAAACGGCGACATTTTCAAAATCATTCATGACTGTAATATTTTCGCAAACAAATTTTAAAAACAATAGCTTGGTAAATAATGTCGCGACTCTTCATGCATAGTAAAAATCCGTGCAAACATAAAATAAAATGAAACTGGATATTTGTGAGCGGGGATTAATTTTTACCATTGTTACTAAAACAGCATAGCATCTCTTTCCAAATTTTAGGTAACTCAAGGGACACTGAATCATTGCAAATATTCTCGTTGCGTAAAAATATCTCTATTGATTCCCGGATAATGGATGGTAAATAAAATCTTGATGGATAAATTAATATGCTATTTTTAAAATCGATCTGCAGAGGTTCTTTGCTGCATAATTTGGGTAAGGCTGTGGTTCTCCTGTTGTATTTGATGTCTGCTATATGTTCTTTGATTCTAGTTTTAAGTTTTCTGCTTGTCATACCTACATAATTATAGGTAATATAGTATACCTAATGTATAATATAATATAATGTAATATAATATAATTCCTAAATAATCTTTTATTACCCTTGTACCATTTTTCTTTGGAGCCATCCTCGTATATATTTATTTATTTATGAATTCCGTTTCCAAACCGTTTTTCAATCATGAGATTCTTGAATATTTAATAATTTGAAGGTTGATGGATTTATTAAATATTTAAAATATTATTTAAATTCGTATATAATTCGCATTTAAAATAACAAAAATTTGCAATTTGTTTTATAAAGCGCCGTCATTTAGAATATGTTGTCGGAATATTTAATTTGCGTTTCTTAGATTTAAAAAAAATAAAACATTAAAGAAACTTTATCTTTCGTAAAGATGAAAATGAATCATTATAAAGTTCATGAAAAGCGTAGGGCTTCAAAAGTGAAATTTTTAATAATGTATTTTTTTAAATCTTCAAAAGTAAATATATTACGTACAAACCTACACATTCAGATATCGATTTTCATTATCATAAGAACTGACTTATAGAATAACATAATTGAATAAATTCAAAAACTGCAGTAAAACATAGAACACTTGTTCATGCATTTTGAATCACATATTTTATTCATCACAACGAAAAATAGATAAAGGCAGTTTGAAAAAACTGCCACCCTATTCCTCTTTGAAAAATTATATTGTACGGTTGCAAAAGTCTTTTTAATATTTGCGACAGTTATGTAAATACACTTTTGAATAAACAAAATTTTAAAATTAAAAGTCACCGTCAAGGTACATTATTAATGATTTGTTTACTTGACGTCTACCGCAGTTCTAATTAAACATCATTAAGCTTTTTATTATTGATGATTAAGAATATTTTAAATATCTTGAACTATGAAATTTTAAAAATAGACTTTTTGAAGAGGCGGATAGATTTGTCTCTTTAAATAAAGCAATCCATTTCAAGAAAATTAATTGCATTTATTAGTGTTATTTTTTAAAATTTACATAAAACATCTTAATCTTTTAATTGCGTATTATATATATAAATAGGCACAGGATGCTGGGATTTTTTTTTTTTTTACTTTTCTGAAATCTATATTTAAAGACACTTTCAGGTGATTAATATAGTTTATTGGGGATTAAACTAAAATGGAAAGTCCTGAACATTCTTTACTTTTTAAATTTGATTAAGGAACCTACGCTAAACTGTAAAAAAAATCTGTAGTTCTACAGATGTAAAGTTACATGCTTACGAAACTTTCATCTGTAACTGTACGAAAAAAGCTGCAAACCTACAAAACTAGTTTTTGTAAAGCTACAGAAATCTGTAACTTTACAAATGAATCTGCTAAAATTACAGTAATCTTACTAAAATTTTATCTGTAACCCTGGTTGCAGTTACATGAAAATTTCTAGGCATCCCACTTTCCTAAAAAATTCTTAGTAATCTTACAGATTTTTTGATTTTCGACGCAAAAGTGTGTCTGTTACATGAATTTTTTGTTTTGCCGTTACATAAAAAGTTTTCGGAATTCCAGTTTCATAGAAAAACTTTAGTAACTTTACAGATTTTTTTTTTATAGTGTAGTCATGCCAAGACACTCGCAAAACTTAAGAGTGCGTTCTTTTTAAATTTCTCGATTTCAAAAATTTTTAATGATTCTTTTTTTTTTATGGGGATACTTTTCCTTTCGCAGCCGGTTCCGGAAATGAAAGTAGCTTCATTACAATAAACTACAACCAAAATCGAAAAAGTAGAATAAGGCCCACTTAGAGATCGATACCAGCTACACTGAAAAAAAAAAAAAAAAAAAAAAAAAATCTGTATTTTACTAAGAATTTTCTAGGAAACTGGGATGCCTAGTGTAATGTGACCCTGAAATATGTAAATTGGAGCGAAAATTCGAAAAGAAATATTCAAATCTAATCGAAATAAATCGAATTCACACACCCCAGAATCACACTACGGCCGGATGTGTTGTAGTCGACAAATACGCGTCGCAACTAAATTAAATTAAATCTGAAAAGGAAAATCTTTAAATAAATAATAATATATGCAATGAAACCTTACTCACCCCATTAGGACGAAATATCAAGAGAAACACAATCTTATACTAAATAATCAGAGCAAATTACATATTCATGTATTTCATTGTAACTTATCATATATATCAAAATTTATCCGGATCCGGAGTATAGGTTTAATATTGAAAATGAAATATCAAGTTATGGTAAAAAGACACATGTGATTCTATATTATTTCAGGCATTGATTTTGAGTAGTTCTCTTTATATATGCTGAACAGTCTTTATAAATATTAACACTTTTTGAATTAAGTATGGTTCATAAAAGTTTGTAAAAGAAAGTTTAAACATCTGGTTGGTGATAAATCCCATTAATAACATGAAGATCGTTAAACTAGTAAATATATGAAAGTACATGAAAATGCAGTTGATATTAGATGATAAAAACATAAAAGGTTAAGCATCATTGCATGGAGAAATTGATGAAATAAAATTTCACAACGTATTGTATTTACAGTCGAACCTCGTTATCCCGACGCTCTAATGACCAGAAAAAAGTGTCGTCATAAGCGGAGTGTCGCGGTAACCGGAGTTGAAAAAAATATGTTTATAATAAGCTGTATTTTTAATTAATTAATGATAATTTTAAATTCATAACTATTCTTGAAGCTTTAAGCAATAAAACATTATTATTGAACAAAATAAACATAAAAACAAATAATAAAAATTGAATAGAATAAAAAAATAATAAAATTGAAAAATAATAAAAATCAGATTTATGATGACATTTTTTTATTGTTACATGAAATATTGATGAAGTAATGTTTGCTTACTCTAGATGTGGTTCCTACAATTATTTTTTCAATATTATACAATGAATTATAATCAGTATTCGTTGTATCAGAAATAGATGTTTGATAATTTCTGATCGTTTCAATGCAATGCAATGCTTCGGTTTTAGTCGGATGAAAAAGTGCCGTGTAACCACAAGAAAGAGCCGCCTGACCAGGATAAAAAGACCGCGAGTAGACTGAACTGTCTATCTGGAGCTTAAGTGGGTCATTCATAGTGTGTGGGTTTATTTATTCAGATAAAGGATTGAAGTAAAATTTCTCATTTATCTCAATGGGTGTTTTAGACACTTTTGTGAAAAGTTTGGCTAAGACATTTCTTACCGCTATCTCCGTGCTTATAAAATGGATTATGAAAAATGGATCGTTTTCCTAAGCCGTCGGGTTGAAAATTATTAAACGACGTAAAATCCGGAGTTTATTTGCATTATAATCATATACAGAAAATCGGGATTTTAAAAAACTGACGTGATAGGCGGAGTGACGTGAAAACCGGGTGTCGGGATAACGAGGTCCGACTGTATTCGCTTTCTCATAGCACCATGGGTATCGATGAGGTTAGGTGAGCAAAAACATTAGAAAAGTGGGTCAGTATTGTGATTTACGACGATTGACAACCATAATGCGAAAAATTGGAGTATTGTATTCACATTTTACCGATGGGTTGATGTTCCGCTGGATTCCTGGCTTAAAATCTTTCAGCGTCAAACGGATGGCGGTACAAGCTTGACTATAAGAGTAAACGAAAATCTGTATTCTCTTCTTCCGAATTTCCAATGATAAAGTCGCGTTAACTATTGATGTAGTTCATATCATTTAATGTAGATATTTTCTTGCATGAGTCATTCCATGAGGCGCTCACCGGGGCTTACGCTCAACAATGAAGAAGAATTAAAAACCCCCGATCAGAAAGGCGAAGCTATGTCTTTAGGCATAACTAACGAACTGAACTCTTTTTTGAAACGCTGCCGAAATCGGCATACGCTCTCGGCGAAACGAGCCAATGAGAAAAAGCGAAAAGGCGGTTTGTTGATAGCACAGCAGACGAAAATTTTTTTGTGCCAGAATCTCGACTATGAAATGGCAACGGTTGTTTGAGCCTTATAAAAAGGGACGCTAGCTACTTGTGTGGCCTGATGACGTGGTATTGGAATTTCCGGTGCATTCCGCGATAACAAACATTATTTGAACTAGGAGATGCTTTTTTGAGGCGAAGCATGAACTGAAAACGATTATAAATAAAGAAAAGTCTAGAAATTATTTTCTTGTTTAACTGGTAAACTATAAAAGCAATTACGCTGAAATTTTATCAGAGGAATGAGAAAAAATATTAGAATTTAATAAATGTGATTTCAAATTAAAATAATTAAGAATAAAGAATTTAGATTTTTAATATTTAAAAACCTAGAAAATTTTACTGTCAATTTTATAGATCGAGATTGAAGTTGTTTATTCTAATAAACAAAGTATAATGAATTAAATTTTGTAAATTTTAAATGTTATGTGATACTTTTATAACATAACACCTAGAACATTTTATGTAACGGGAACAACAAAATCCATGTATCAGATACACGTTTGCACTGTAAATCAAGAAATAAGAAATCTATAAGGTTACTAAGATTTTTTTTAGGAAACTGGGATGCCTAGAACTGTTTATGTAAGTGCAACCCGGGTTACAGATAAAATTTTAGTTAGATTACTGTGATTTTAGTAGATTGATTCTTTTGTAAAGCTACAGATTTCTGTAGCTTTACAAAAACTAGTTTTGTAGATTTACATCTTTTTTTGCACAGTGTACAGATAAAATTTTAGTAAGTAAACAGATTTCTGCAAGTTTCCATCAAGAATTACATCTTTTTTTTTTTTTTTTACAGTGTATCCTATTAAAAAGAAAAAGAAACACAAAATACACAATATGAACTTTAAAACCTCCCCGATTTACTTAAAAAGCGACAAAGATAATAATAATGTAGCTGTTACAACTTAAAAATATACATTTTATTTAAATTTCCTAGTACCTTCGGCCTGCAATCCTGAGGCCATCGCCAGGAAATATTTTTATTAATTGCTATTCCATTCATTTAAATACGTCACTTCGCTAGAAATGGGATACTCCCATTCATTTAAATACAGACTATGCTAAAGGAATTTTATAATTTACGGTCCTTTGAAAAAAAAGAAAAAAGTTTCAACATCAAATAAACCTAGAAATTCATAAATGCGAAATGAATTATTGTGACGTTTACAAAACCTCTTGTTAATTTACGCCTACGGTTTAAAAAATTAATTTGTAATAATACATTTTTTTTTTAATCTAACCATGCAAATATATCGCATACAAACCTACACATTTTGCAATATCAATTTTGATTATCATAAGAACTGGCTTACACGATTTTATAAAATAATGCAATTAAATAAATATTAAAAACCCAATGAAATACAGAGTACATCTTGTTCATAAAATTTGAGTCATATATTTTATTCATTGTACGTACCATAATGAAAAATATATAAAAACAAGTTAAAAAGATTGCGTACCCCTTCTTTAAAAATTATACTGTATTATATACAAAAATCGTTTTAGTGTCCGCGTCAATTATGAAAACACAGTTTTAAATAAGCAAAACTCTTAAACTCAAGAGTCGTGTTTAATGTACATTATTAATGATTTGCTTACTTAAAGATTGCCGTGTTTTTAATTAGCTATAATTAAGCTTCTTTTTTAATTAATGGTTTAAATGTCTTTAAATATCTTAAAATATGAAAATTAAAAAATCGAATTTTTGAAGATGCAAACGGATTTGTCTCTTTAAATTAAGCAATACATTTCAACAAAGTTAATTGCATTAGTTAGCATTTTTTAAAAATTTACATAAAACATTTGAATATTTTTTTATTGTGATTATTTCATTATAAATAGTTATATATATTACTTACTTTTTTTCTTTAAATGAGTTCCACTTTACGGATACCCATATTTAAATATTACTTTTAAGTGTTTAATAAAATTGTTTGGGGATTAAACTAAAGAGATCATCTTTAATATTCTTTACTCTTTTTAATTCGATTAGTTATATTCGTTTCTTTTGATAATTTTTATACATTGTTTACTCTTTTAAGTTACTTTTATTGATTTCGAATGCGCATTTCAACCTTTCGTATCCCGACGGGGTTTTAAAGTTCCATTAAGGAAAATTTGATAAAAGAATAATTTAATTTCTAATTAATAACAGTAGATTTCGTATTCCATTCAAAATACATTATTATGCTTAAAGCTAAATAAATATATATATATTTAGAAATTTACATTTTCTTACTTATTTATTTGTGAATAACTTTATTTTTAAACAGTTATACGGCAAAAATATTTTCATTTAAAATAATTTCTCCATTAAGAGCCTATGCCAGGTTTGGTGAACCTATGACAAGCGTGTCACTTTTGGCACGCGAAAGAATAATTTTGGCACTGTGCGGCGTTTTTTGTGTCTCTAAAGCAGGATAGGGATTTTACACAAAATACACGAGCGTAGATAATTCGATTATAAATTCGATTAATTGGAAATTGAAGGATTTTAATCTTACTCAATATAGTTTCGAAAATATATCAAACAAAGAAAATATTTGAAAATTATCAAAAGGGGAAGGTTATTACATATTAATAGAAATATCGATGGTAAATTATGGCAACTTGGAAATTAATTTCAAAACTATTTAAATAAACTGCCTTTTATTCCCATTTTAATAATTTTTTTTTTACCATTTATAATTTATACCTGTGAGTCATTATTTTCGCAAATGAATATTACAAAAAATCAAATAGAAAGCAGTTGCCAGATAAATACATTTTAGTTTGCATTCTGTTAAAATTAACTGAGCATGAACATGATATTAATTATTTTTCATCCAAGATACAACACAATTAATCACATTCTTTTTTTTAATTTATTTCTAAAATATATTTGTTTCTATAATTATTACAATACTTATTATAATACTTACATGTATGTTACCCATTTTATAAAAAAACTTAATAAGTAATTTTCAAGATATTTCGGTCTCAAAGATCTACTCTCTTTATATTAAAGAAGTTGTCAGACATTGTCTGTGTTGTTGCTTCTAGATATAAATTTCCCATTGCTCAGCCTTTTCATCGTATATGTACGTTAAAATTTTGATTCGCCAATTAAGGGCTAAATTAAATTAAAATGCTTGGCTTGATTGTAATTCAAAATTCCCGTTAAGTGATGTACTCTTTGGGGTTATAATGGTCCAGGGCTCCAACTTTTTGGCTCGACGCACTTGCAGCTATATCTGACAACTGATCACTCACACTCTGACCGTCGGGCTTGTAACCAGGGCTGCGGAATCAGTGGGAAAAATGGACGACTTCGACTCCGACTTCGGGAATTTTAACAGCTGATCCGACTCCCACTCCGACTCTTTCGCTCAAAAATGGGCCTGTCTCCGACTCCGACAACGCAGCCCTGCTTGTAAAATGGACGACTCCGACTCCGGGAATTTTAACAGATCCGACTCCGATTCTTTCGCTCTAAAATGAGCCTGACTCCGACTCCGCAGCCCTGCTTGTAACAATGTAACATCCTTATTCCGATCGGGTCCCTTTCTGGCTCTGATATTATAATTATCTGATATTATTAGTCTTCTTTATATAACAAAAATTGGACTGTAATATTTGCATATTACTTCGTTTATGTTCATTAAACTTATCAGGGACTATGTCGAAACCTGGATGTTTGCTATGAATTATAAACAACGCGACAACGGTAATATCTCAGCCAAACAACCACTTAGTACCACAAGAACTTATCAACACCAGAAGTCTTCACTACAATTGAAGAGCTGAGTGGAAGAGCATGTTATGCTACATTTTCTTAAAAATGATTTTATCTTATGGACGAAGGTGTTATCAGGTATTCTATCACATGGTAAAGCTAAAATACCAAAGTTCTATTTAGCCTTGAAGATTTAAGACATTATTCATTAATATTTAATATTTTAATATTTAATAATCCAAATAATATTAATATTTTTTATATTAAAAAATTAAATATGAATAAGTTTTTTTGATAGAGTTTAGTACCACACCTGTTAATATTTTAAACACATGGTATCAAACAGAAAATAAATCATTAAAATTGAGAGCAAAAACTTTCACATCAAATTTCTTCAAATGTAATTTTTGTTACTTAACATGTTCTTCCACTTAGCTCTTCAATTATTACTTATGATACGGGCGACTATAGCGTAGGCCAGGGTTGGCGAACTTTTTATAGTTGCGTGCCAATTGTTTCCAAAAAATATCTTACATGACCTTGACGTGCCAACTAAAAAACAAATTTAGTGGATTGAAAAATAATGAATCAAAACCTGGCATGCGGTTAATACAAAGTATCGCTTTTAATAAATTTCAAAACCTTATTTGAATGCATAATAGATATTTCTCAAATAAATATTCGTGTATTATTACAGGGGAATCTAAGAAAAAAAAATCTATTAGAGTTTTCGATAAGAAACTGTTTCAACTATGTTCCGTAGGGCACGGGGAAAACAGGGGACTCAACCCCTCCCCCCCCCCCCCTGCATTGGAAATCAAGCCTTTGCTTCTTCTCCCCCCCCCCCCCCCGACGGATTATAGTGTCTCCTTTAAAGTGAAAAACAGTTGTCATTTTTACAAAGAAAAAAGACCAAGCAATGGAATAGAGTCCTTATCAAGTTGTAATACGGCTGTTTACCCAAACATCAAGAAATCGTTGAAAGTTCTATCAACGTTTTCAGTCTCAACAGCCACTCCGGAAAGAACATTCTCTACAAAAAACGTTAAAAACGTATCTTAAGAATACTACACTGTAAAAAAAAAATTCGTTAAAATACGGAAATTGTACTTGCAATCGAGACGCCAGTACTATTTCCGTATTTTAACGGAAGTTTTTCCCGTAAATTCCAGAAAAAATTCCATTTTTTTCACAAAATTTACGGAAAAATATTCCGTTAAAATATGAAAACAGTACTGGCGTCTCGATTGCCAGTACAATTTACGGATTTTAACGGATTTTATTTTACTTTATTTTGTATTTTGTATTTTTTTCTTTTTTACAGTGTATGTATAATTCTCGGCTTTCTGGATTTGTATTGATGAACATCTATCAACAAATACAACTAGATGCCGAATCCATTTTGAACGCAATGTCAGCGAAACGCACTTACCTCATGTTATGATTCCAAAGGGCCATTTTTTTTCTTTCTTTTTTTTTAAAGTACTATTAAAAAAATATTTCTTTCGTACTCTGCTTTCACATTTCTCAAAGTTGTAAAATTTAATTTATTCTTTAATGTTTATTTTGAAAAAATGCGCATACACATTTTTAATTACGAATAAAATTAATTATTAATTAATCTACATAACTAGTTATTAATTAGACACTTTATCATTAATGGTTTTTCTCAGTTTCGTAGTTATTTTGAACATACTGAGTTAGAAACTATTTGAGCACGCCCCCCTTCCTCCCAACTATAATTTTTAAATTGCTACGCTACTGCTTTTGTACACCCGGAAGCTCTGAATTCGATCCTCAAAATCGCATAAAAGCATTTCGATATCAAGTATCATAACTTTGGACAAAGGAGCTTTATTAGTTCCCAAAGTAAAGTAATACCACACTGCAAAATTTAATTCTTGATAAGTATAATACTGGCAACCCACTTGCCAGTATTATACCGTAAAATCAACAATAAACTGCAAATAAGCAGTAGTATACCGTCTTATAAATGAATTAAACCGTATGTTAGGGGAAAGTAGGGGAATGGCGTTGTCTTAAGGGAAAACATGAATAGTTAGTCAAATTTAGACAAAAAAAAAAATCAATATTTTATTAACGAAGTATAACTCCAAAGCATAAGGAACAGTTCGCAATCAACTAATTTGCATAAAAGTTTAAGAAATTTTTTCCATCGTCTTATTTAAATGACCATCGATTGAGCGGTAATTCCCGACATGGTAGGGTAATTGCGCTCAGAGTTTGAATACAACATTTAAGTAAGACAAAAGTCACATATGTAGTTGTGTGGGCCGTTCACACCACTGCAGACTTTTTGCAACCACTTTACACATATTGTGTTACACATATAGTGGGCTACTTCTTTTATACTCGTATTTAGGTTTTTTGATTTTCACCCTTTTTTTGAAATCGTAAAATTCTCCTTGTTTAATGGCATATTAATAAAGGCGAAAACAGGGAAATTTTACCATTTCAAAAAAGTGGTTTCAATCAACAAATTTGAATTTTAAAAAAGTTGCCCACTGGCAACACTTCTTCTGGAATTCCACGCGAGCGCCATTATCGTCATCGCCATGTTGGGTTTTATTGCATTATAATTGCCGTAACAACGCACTACAAAAATAAATAAAAGCATGAAAGTACAGCTAAATGTATATATTTTGTAGACAAAATCAGTAAATTAATATTTAAGAATAAGAGCGTACACTTACCTCCAAGTTAGATGTTGTAGAATTTTATAATAAAACAACTGCAAACTAATAACGTGAGGACACAAAAATACTTTCTTTCCGACGGGCACTATATTTTTACTGGGAACTTACGATGCTAGGTCAAGTTCGCTACCGATCGCACGTTTTCAATTCTATTCTGTTTAGAGATATTGGGTGTGCGGGATTGCCCTTCTGAGCGTCATTACCCTACTTTCCCCTAACTGGAGTTCCACTGTATTACGGTATAATACTGGCAACCCACCTGCCAGTCCAGTATTATACAGTAAAATCAACAATATACTGCAAATAAGCAGAAGTATACCGTCTTATAAATGAATTAAACTGTATATTACTGTTTATTTACAGTTTATTATTGTTATGTTTACGGTGTAATACTGACAGTTGGGGTGCCAATATTATACCGTAAAATAATAATAAAAAAGTATTTTACAGTATATTCACTATACGAAGCTTTTTGGAATGAAGAAATAAATCATTAATTTTAAGAAGAAAATAGATTTTTTTTTTTCTGAAATCTTTAAAAATATTAATTTTTTTTTCCACCGAAACAGCTTTAAATATTTGTCTAGAATCTATCATTAAATTCCAATATTTGGTCCAAATCTGTCATTAAAGTGGATTAGAGTCCTGCACGGGTCGGGTTGTTCCCGATCCAACCCGAAATTTCTGCTTAAAGTCAAACCGAAACCCGACCTGAACCTGACAAAAAAATTCATCAACCAGAAGCCAAACCGAACCTGATGCATTTCAACCTGAACCCGACCCAAACCCGAACCCGAAGTGAAAGAAAATTAATCCATATTTTAATGCAATTATGGAAAAATAAGCCTACAAAAATATGTTTAATATCCATTTTAACTTTTTTGTATAAAAATAAACACATATATACTGTTAGTAATATTAAATAGACATTGTCGAATCTTTATCATTTAGGTAATGACTACAACATTTCTACTTAAATAATTTACTGAGCATTTTCTATCTATGTAATTATTTATGCTCTTCTATACAGTTGTATGTATTTAGTTTCAATTATACAAGGATAAGGCAAAAGGCTTACCTCTTCTCTTTTTAATTTGCAGGTCAATTTCGTTAAATAACAAACCTGTGATTTTTCACAGTCGATCCACCGTAGTTTTCGTTCTTTATGCTGCTGTTTGGGAATAAAAGGTAGATGATTTTAATTGGGTGTCAAGCACACAAAAATCAGTAAGAAGGGACGGTTTCTCTATTTGAATCCTGTTTAATTAAATCAGATATATAGGATTCACAGGTTACAAAATAAGAATGTCGCTTTAGGAGCGGGTTAAAAACACGTAATACACAGATAAAAACACGAGATGATCTAACGAGAGAAAGAGTCTATTACGCAGTTCTTGTTTTTTTCTTTTTCTCTCAGAGTCCTGGATATCTGGGGTTTAGGTCGATGACCTTACGACGTCATCGTAGCTCGACCCAGATCTTCTCCATTAGGATTTTTTTTTTCTTGTTTTGGATACTCGGGGATTATATTGGAGAACCATATTTCACAATATACCCCCCTTAATCCCTGAGTGGAGGAAAGTCTAATAGTTTGAGTCTTTCGCGGTTTTTTAGGAAGTCAGGTTTGGGTGCGGGCTTAGTTAGCACGTCCGCAACCATGGCTTTGCTGGCACAGTATTGAAGTTCTATGATGCCTGTTTCCACTAAGTTCTTTATGAGGTGGAACTTTACGTCGATGTGTTTGGTCCTGTTGGAGTGCTTTTCTGACTCTGTCATTTTTATTGTTGAAAGATTGTCCTCGAAGAGAGTTATTGGATGTTTTTGTGGAAGATCTAGATTTTCTAAAAGTCTTGTTAGCCAGACGATTTCATTTGCAGCAGTTGCAGCTGCAACATATTCCGCCTCAGCGGACGATTGGGCAATACATGATTGGCGTTTAGACAGCCAATGAATGGGGTTCTTTCCAATTAAAAATATGTTTCCCGATGTTGATTTCCTTGTCTCTGGATCTTGTGCCCAGTTCGCGTCTGAATATGCCTCAAGGACTGGGGCCAATTCTGTGTCTATTATTAAGTGTAGATTTTTTGTTGCGTTTAAGTATCGAATGACGCGCTTTAAAGCTTTCCAGTCGGTCTCTGTCGGATTTTCGTTTTTTCGACTGAGTATATTGACTGCGGTCAGGATGTCGGGTCTTGTTACGGTCGCTATATACAATAGTGCACCGATTCCTTGCCGGTATTTATGATTGTTTGGGAGTAAATTGCTGTTATCGTTTATTCTCAGGTATCCGGCGTCCATAGGAGTACTATATGGCTTGCTTTCGGTTAAGTTAAATTTGCTTGTTATTTCGTTAATTTTTGTTGTCTGATTTAGAGCATATCCGTTTTTTATCTTCTTTATGTTTATTCCTAGATAGTTGCTTACTTCACCTAAGTCGCTAAGTTTGAATTGACTTTTCAATCTTTCTATGAATTTTTCAATGTTTTCTTTATTTCCTGCAATCAAAAGGTCGTCAACGTAAACTATTATGTAAATGGTATCTTCTTTGTTTTTATTCTTTCGTGTAAACAAACAAGTGTCTACTGTACTTTGAATAAAATTCATTTGTTTTAGAGTGTCGCTAATTTTGATGTTCCAGGCTCTTGCTGCCTGTTTTAGGCCATATATAGCCTTTGACAATTTGCATACTTTGTTGTTTTGATTTGATATTTCATGACCTTCGGGTTGTGTCATGTAGATGTCTTCGTCAAGTTCGCCGTGTAGGAAAGCGGTCTTAATGTCAAGATGGTGTACGTCAAATCCGTGGTATGCGGCTGCGGCTAGAAAGGTTCGGATTGTCGTGTGAGACACCACTGGGGCAAATGTCTCATCGTAATTCTCACCATATTTTTGCAGGAAGCCTTTCGCGACGAGGCGTGCTTTGTACCTTTTAACGTTTCCCTGGTCATCGTATTTGACTTTGAAAGTCCATTTGCTGCCGATGACTTTCTTTCCTTGTGGGGGTTCCACTAGTTTCCAGGTGTTGTTTTCCTTTAGCGAATTTATTTCTTCTTGAGCGGCTTTTAGCCAATTCTGCCTCTCAATTGGATTTTGAATGCTTATCATGTCATCCCAATCTTTGGGCTCATAAATTGTGTTTGTCTTAACGGTGTACGCGAAGCGATCGGGCGGTACTCCACTATTGGATCGTTCTGATCTTCGCGGTTCGTTAGTTGATTGTTTGGGCACTGATGGTTCGCATTCTGCAGGTGTGATTTTTACTAGTATTTCGTGTGGGTTGTCTTCCATTAGTTGTTCGTTTTCTGAATTTTTTGGTTTGGTTACTTCTGGATTATTGTCGTTTTGCATGTATGGGAGTTTACTTTCGAGGAATTTTATTGATCTGGTTAATATTACTTTACCATCATTAGTATACACTCGGTAACCTTTGCTTCTATTGTCGTATCCGACGAATTTTCCTAGCTGTGCAGTTTCGTCTAGTTTTCCGCGTTTTGATTTGTTAATGTGAGTATAGGCCGGGCAGCCAAATACTCTTAGGTAGTGGAGATTAGGTTTTCTGTTTGTCCATCCCTCGTAAGGCGTGATGTCGTTAGATTTTGTAAGTAAGCGATTTTGAATGTGGTTGGCTGTAGTTATCGCTTCTCCCCATAGTTTGTGCGGTAAATTAGCTTCAATTAACATACTGCGGGTCATCTCAAGTAAATATCTATTCTTGCGTAATCTGGCAGAATCTGGTTTTATCATCTATGAATGTTACGAAGTATGTTTTGCCGCCTATTGTAGGGGTTTGTATCGGCCCACATACATCAGAGTGAATTAACTCGGTTTTTCGTGTAGCCCTGTATTTTGCTTGTTTGGGGTACGGAGCTTCTGTTGTTTTTGCTCTAATACATATTTCACATGTATTTTCATGTTTGCAGTTATTTATTGTCACACCGGTGACCAGTTGATTATTTTGCATTTCTTTAATTGCTTGATAACTGCGGTGTCCCATTCTGCGGTGCCATAGGTCAATGCAGTTGGGATTTTGACAGGTGTATGCCATGTTTACGTAATTTTGATTTTTCGTATCACTAGCGAAATTTATTTCATACAGGTTATTTCTCAATTTTCCTTCTAATATTGTTTTGCCATCGTTTATTATGCTACATTTTTCCTTTTCGAAAGTTACTTCACAACCGTTTTGAGTCGCTTTACTGACTGAAAGTAGATTAGTTTCTATTTTAGGTATGTATAGCACATTTTAAACGTGATTTGTTCACTGTTATCTTCCGTTTGAATTTTTATGTCGCCAGAACCGTATGCCTTTAATTTATTACCGTTAGCAACAGTTATTTCAGTTTCGGCATTTTCGTTAAATCTTGAAAACAATGTTTTATCATTTGTTATGTGGTTTGAACTACCACTATCAATTACCCAAGTGTTTGTATCACTTTTTTCCACTAGGAATGCCACGTCGTTACGTTTTTCATTTTTGAAATTGTATGCTTCATTCCTATCATTTGTGTTAGTTTTCTCAAAGCAAAGTTGTGTTGAGTTTTGTTTTTGAAAATTATATCTGTTTGGATGAGGATGGTTGCCATGCTGCTGAGTGTATGGATTTTGTTTTTGTTTCTTGATGAACCAGCATTGGGCGGTATTATGGTTCCGCATTTTGCAATGAGTGCAGTATTTGTTTTCTTTTCTATTACTGGCGTATGCCGAATTTTTCGTAATTTTGTATGCTTTGGATGCATTTTGTGACATGTCAGTATTTTCTATTCTTCGCTGGTATTCATCTATTAATTTTGTTCTCAGAAAATTAGGCGTCAGGTCAGTTTCTGGACGTGATTCAAGAGCGGTGATCAAAACGTCGTATGACCTGGGCAATGAACATAGCATTATCGCTGATATATGTGAATCGCTTATGCGTTCACCAATTGCGGCTAATTTGTCGATCAGTTCGAGTATGTTAGTAATATGTTGTTGCATGTCACCGTTTTCACTTAGTTTAGAATTGTACAATTTTCTTAGTAGAAATAATTTACTAGAAAGTGATTCTCTTTCATGAATTTCTTTTAGTTTATCCCACGTTTCGCGAGCAGTTTCTAAGTGTTTTATGTGTATTATTTGCGCGTCTTCAATGCTCAAATTTATAAGAGCACGCGCTTTTTTATCCTTTTTGTTCCAATCTGCCCATTTAGCATCGGTCGTGGCAGGAGCAGTTTCTGTAACTGCTTCTATGAGATCATCTTTGGTTAGCAGCATCTGAATCTTGAAGCGCCAGTTGGTGTAGTTCGATGCATTCAGTTTTTCAATAAATTGATTATCTTTATACGATGTCATAATAAATATTTTTTCTTTTTTTTGACCTACAATATTTTACTTTTTGTATTTGTTATTGTTATCAAGCACAAAATCAGTCTCAAAAACAAACAAAGAGTAACAAAGGTAAACAAAGAGAAAAAGTTTTAAAGTAATAAAAGCAGAAAATAGTGGACTTCATGTTTAAAAAAATCTTGCTGGGGAATTGAAGAAAAAGAAAAGCACAAACAACAAAACACAAACCTTAACATCTTTAAAAGAGAACTGTTTTCAAAAATTAAATTCAGATGCCAGTGAGAAATGGTATTTGAGCATTTAGAGGGGCTTTCTTTAATTTTTTATACAATATCTTTATTATAGGGGAGGGTAGTACACAGTGAGACGAATATTCTTTTGAAATATTTTTTGTTGCATCTTTAAGTTTCACAAATGCGCTGCACATTAATGTATAAATGGTTTTAAAAAAGTTATTTATAAAAGCACAGAAGCAGCATAACGGAGTATCGAAAATTGTCTCACTGTGTACCAAAAGTTGTACACAGTGAGACAATGTATATATTTTCATAAATCATACATTTTTACACTCTATCAATAATTTTCTGCAGTTTATGGTTTCTAATTAATATTTCTATATTTTCAAAATATTAAAAATATGAACCTCGGGTGGACAATGGCAGACCTTGGGCTACCTTCATGCAAATTTTCAGCCTCTTACGTTTAGTAAATTTCCCTAGCCATCGCACGCCCACACACACACAGAGAGAAAGAGAGAGAAGCCTTCTTTTATTAATAAATATCTTTTTTAACATCAGAACCACATAGTAGGTACACAATAAGACACGTCTCACTGTGTACCACAACTGTGTGGCTCACTGTGTACTTTCGTTGCGTTGTAACAAAATGGATGCCACATCTGTTACATCAATTTCATCGCTTTAAAATGTTTATGTCGTTTTGCCGAAATAGTCTATTATTAGATATAGCTGGGTTTGGTTAAGTAAATACATGTCATAAACTCTAAAATAGACGTTTATGTAACTTTAACCACGATAAAATAAGGAATTATTTACTATTTTGTCGGACGAGTAACTGAAGTGCCGAAACTACATCCACGTGTTGCATAAGATGAGGTCGTTATGTGTGTGTGCCAACTTGAAGAAAAAGTTACAACTATGTCAAAGTGGCTGCTGTCTCACCGTGTTCCATGTCTCACTGTGTACTCCCCTACCCTATACCAAAAACTAATCCATATGCAACGCTGGCGACGTATCGATGGTCGCAGGGATCTAATGAATCCATTCTCTTTTTTCTCATATTTAATTACTATTTCAAAGCATTGCATTTAATTTTTATACCATCGAAATGAAGAAAAATATTTACTTTTAAATGCAATTTGTTCAAAAACTGTATCTCAATTTACTGATTACGAATACGTTTCTTTTCATTTGATTCTAACACTTCTATCTCATTATTTACAGTTTTTAAAATAATTTCTACGCAACAATTTTTAAAAAATCTCTTTCTTTCGCCTGCAACTCAGAAGATCACGGGGGATTAACCAATTTGCACTTAAAACAATATAAATTATTCAACGTTTATTTCTTCACATCCAATAATTACATTAACATTCCATCGCTAAATGAATAAATTAATATACAAAAACACAAATTTAAAAGCTACATATTTGAATTACAGGTTTAAAAACTGAAATATACAGAATTAAAAAGTCTGAATAGCAAAATTTTTCTTGATTTTTAGGTGCATTTGTAATTATATAAATAAGTAGCACCATAGACGTCATCTGGTCCGTCCGTCTGTCTGCATATAACAGCGCAAAAACTACCCAACCCGAATGATTTTAAATTTTTATATATAATTGTTGCATAATATTGTCGCGCCCTTTCAAATTTTATGAAAATCGAATCAAAACTTAAAAGGATATTAATAAAAGTTTTCTTCACTCTATTAAATCCTATCATACGTAATGAATTCAATGTTATCCCATGATAAGTCATGATTCTAAGTGGGCATGGCGATGACGTCCTATTGAAGATGAAGTCCTATTATATCCGTATTACTGAATTTATTATATAGAATCGTAATAAATTTTGTATTCATACATTTTTGTATAAGCCATTGCACCCAGATCTGAATATTTATAAAACTATTTATAGTACGAACGAACCTCATTTGCCACTGTTGACGTACAATTTCCGACTTGTTAGCCCACGATATGCTATTCCTTTCGGCCAGCAATTTAAGTGTCGTTTCCAAAAAATAACGTTCCGTTATACACCGAACAGCCAAAACATTATGACCACCCCCACATTTTGCAATGAACTCGCTTGGTTGACGTGGAAGGCACGTAATCAGGTGGAATGGTATTTAACTACTGCTAGGGAGTATGAAGAACCATTTTTAAGCTTACTTCTGCCTGTGATGGGAAAGGTTGCTGATATAAGCGACTTTGATAGAGGGCAGAATTCAATGACAGGATGGTTCAGAAGAGTATTTCCGAAACTGTTCGACTCGCGGGTTTTTCGCGACATACCGTCGTTAGTACTTATGCAAAGTTCATGAATGACGATAAAACCATCAGCAGACGCGATGGCGGTGGACCTCGAAGCGTTATCAAAGAAAAAGTTCGTCGGAGACTCCCCCACTTGGTAAAAAAGAATCGGTGACAGACATTGGCTCAGCTGACAGTCCAATACAATGCAGGTCCAAGTAGAGTTGTTTCAGAGCACACAGTTCAGCTGGCACTGTTGGATATAAAGCTATGCAGCAAACGTCCCACTCTTGTGCCTTTGTTGACCAAGCATAATCGCCAACTACTCCTACACTAGGGCCAGGAACATTGTGACTGAGCCATGGATCGTTGGGAGAGAACTAACTGCCTTGTCAGATGAATCACGATTCATCCTTCAACCCGTCGATGGCCGCTTCAAATGGACCCTATTCAGGTGACGTCAGACGCCAGAGTTGGCGGTATGTCGATCTGTTATTCTAGCCACTGCACCGCCAGAATGCCAGTATGCGCAGGCGCAAACACCGCTAGCAGACGACTTTAGCCTTGACCCAGTCTACATCCATACATTTTAACTGAAAATTTGCAAACTTAGGAAATTTTACTCGCAAACAGAACAGCATTTTGAATTTATATTACAATATATTAAGAATATGCTGCTACAACAAAGAATTATTTTGCAGTATTTTTAACAAACAAGCATTAATAAATCACACTCCATAGACTGCTATGCTGAACACCGCCAGTAAATACCGCCAGCAGACGAATTTTAATCTCGACCGCAGGTCGCATGTATAAGGTCCATTACGCCTTCTTCCATGAGAACGCTCTAGTGGGCATCTCTGGTACCTGTGGTTATGGTAGAACAGATCACGAAGGCCGCTGACTACCGAAACATCAGAGCGGACCTGTTGCACCCATACAATGCTATCTCTCCTCCCAATTGGAAATGGAGTCTTCTAGCAGGACAACACTCCATGACACAAAGCTCGAATTGTGCTGGGGTGGTTCTAGGAACATAATTTGCCTATATATTCCGGATTTACGTGACCGCAACTTGAACATCTGGTACAATCTGCCTTCGGCCATGTACCAAGGACTTGTGGCATCCATGCCAAGGCGGGTGCGGCTTTTTTGCAGATAGAAACTGTGACAATGCGTTATTAGGTAAGTGGCCATAATGGTTTGGCTCTTCAGTGTATAAGCCAGCTGTAAAACAAAGCAAATGTACCATATTGCAGTTAAATAAGGATAATCTCTACTGCACTTTTTCAAAGTTCTAAGCATTGCACATTTTGAATTTTTTATTCCGTCGTATAAGGAAAAAAAAAGCATTTTTAAATGCAATTTGTTTGAAAACTGCATCTCAATTCATTTTTGAGATATTAATTTTTTTGTAGTTTTTAGCGCTATTAGTTTAATGTTGGCAACTGAAGTACTCCATTTCTGTAGAAAGTAAAGGAAAAATAGCGAAAATAGTAATTATATCTTTATGTTGCCATTTTCCCATAACAATTGAAAAAAGATGTAATTAGAACGCGTACTATTTTGAAAAATATAAATGAATGATTTCTGATAAAACATGAAGCTATTATAAACTATATTTGATTTTAAGTATGTATATTAACATTACAAACAAATGAAGTCATAGGAATCATTAGATAGCCGATTTTTCTCTTTTGGTCGAGTTTCTTGAATGACGACCTCGCTTTTTTCCTGGATTTGTGTATTATTCAGCGATAGAGACGTCCTATGCATACTTTACTGTAGATGTTGTTTAAAACTGGATTGTAAATGAGGAATTCTCCAGCGGATGCGAATGGCGTCATTTTATATAAAATACAAGCGTTCATTTTAAGTCTTAAAACTGAAATACGTTTGTACTATCTATATTTATAAACATATATATTTTTTTTTTCATCGGGGACGGCATTAAATTCTGAAAAAGCAGAATTCCTGTTTTCTCAGTTATTAAACTCTGACATGCAGCTAATACGAAAGTACCGCTTTTTAATAAATTTCAAAACTTTATTTGAATACATTATTGAAGTCATTCACATAAAAATGTTTCTTGCTATTGTTAGTACATAAAAAAAGACATTAAACGTAAAAAAAGGCTATTGATTTTTTTCAGTTAAAAAGAAATAGTTCCGTCTATGTTCTGGTACACAGGGAAGCACGAGTTTGGCCGTCTTAGTAACTTTAAGGGGGTCCGGGACATATTTTAAAATAATTTTTATTTATTGAGTTAAAATTCTGAATTTTTTTGTGATGGTTCACCTTATCATTTGTAAACAAAATCACATAATAAAACATCTCAGAATTCTTTTTAATTTTAATTTAAAATTTATTAAAAAAGTGAGGTAATTTAAAATTGTTATAACTCGAAATATTATTTATAGAATTTCATTTTTTTTCATTTAAATAAACAGAAATATATAAGTTTTAATTTTGATTCAGCGTTTTTAAAAATATTAATTTACAAAAAAATTGAAAATACTTAATGAAAAAATTTCAAAAAAAGTGTTCCAACTTTTTAAAAAAAAATCATATTTTCAAAAGTAAACATTTTTTTCAAATATGCTGGATCAAAATTAAAGTAAAATAATTGAAAAAGATATGTTCCAAGTTTGAAACCTGTAACTTTAACGGTTCTCGAGTTATAAGAATTTAAATATGAGAAATGGTGATAAAACCTATCATGAAGAAAAACGCATTTTTACAAGAAGTCGTTTCCATGACAGCCATTGCTTGAAAGCTAGATTTTGAAAACAAACCAAAACGAAAAAATTAATAATTTTTGTTCTAATTCAGATAGAAACATGATTTAAATGTCATTTTAAGCAGGAAAAAACAAAGAAATTTTTTATGAAATAAAATGTTTTTGCAAAATTTGAATATTTTTGTGTCCCGGACCCCCTTAAGGGGACCGTGGACCTTTATTTGAACAAAAGTCGACACAAAAACCAAAATTTTATTTGTGCATATTATTATTTTCCAGTTTGCTCTGAGCCATTTGCGTAAAACCGCCTACAGATTTTTCGCAAAGTTACAAGCGTTTTGAAATTTGCACACAAACAATTTTTCGGTCCTTTAATATACTTTTAATCTTTTCATCTCAAAACAGATTTTTTAACGTTTTTAGATTTTTGAAATGCTCCATGCGTCTTAATTTTGGGTTGGGTTGGGTTTATTGTTGACGGCCGATTATCTATCTACTCGGGGGATGTAGGCCCTAGGGGGAGTGCCCTTCGTGGGGTCTTTCTAAGGGAACCTAACCCGTATTTACGCATGGAAAATCCAAGGCTTCGAAGAAAACCACGAAAACTCCGAAACGGTTAGGCCGACGGGCGCGATTGGGTTCGAACCCAGCACCTCCCGTTTACCAGCTTCGAAAGCAGAACCTCTCAGCCACTGGTGGGGCTCGTCTTAATTTTGGATCGATCAAGAAAATTGGCTTCATGGTTTAATTGTGGCAAGAATCAAGTAAACAATATTGTTAAAAGCAAAGAGAATTATTGGAAGAATATGCAGATTTTAAAAATCGCGGAATAAAAAGAAATAAAGATGAAAAAAAAATGGTCACCCCTATTCAAGGGCCACTCCTCATAAGGGCCAATTTTCAATGGAACGGCAGGTAGCCCTTACACAGAGGTTTCACTGTATTTCCAAATAAGTTTCCAAAAAAAAAAAAAAAATCATATGTCAATGAGAATAAAATTTGTTCATTCAGTCGGACTTTCTTTAAATTTTTGCCTCCACATTATTTGAAAGGAAATTAGAATTTCTTATCTTTATTTTAAAGACATATTTTCTATGATACTGAATTGATCCAGTTAATCGATTATCTTTTAAATTGTGACTGATATGACAACCAATAAAATTAGGCTATTCACGAATAGATTCTGAAATATCGCTTTTGTCATTAGGACGCCATTTTATTGTAATTACTAATCAATAATTCCGTTCTAAACTGTAATATTGTTTACTATCTGAAATATCTTGTATTATTAAAATTTTTTTATTGTTTTCTGAGTCATAAAATTTATATTTAATAAGGTTTTAGAAAGTAAATAAGACGATAAATTTGAGAGGCGAAATAAGATCAAATATATACAGGGCTATTACAAATGATGGATCCGATTTAAAAAAAATCATATTTTTGAAACTACTGCACATATTACAATAAGTGATACATGAATTTAAAGAGAAATATACTAAGTTTTTTTCAGTTACAAATCTTCGGTATGTGACCCTTTTGTTACACGGCATACGTCCAATCTGTAATCGAGTTCGTTTCATAGTATCACTCTCTCTCAACGGTTCTGACAGCTTCACAAATGCGTTCTTTAAGTTCTGAACACTTTGTTTTCGGCATTGGTGGTACATAAACAATGTCTTTGATACTGTCAGAATTTAAAGAACACATTTGTGCAGAATTCAGAACCGCTGACAGAGTGATGCTACAAAATGTTTGGGACGAACTGGATTACAGATTGGACGTTATGCCATGTAACAAGAGGGTCACACATCGAACATTTGTAACTGAAAAAAACTTGGTATATTTCTCTTTAAATTCATTTATCACTTATTGTAATATGTGCAGTAGTTTCGAAAATATGATTTTTTTAAAAATTGGGTCCATCATTTGTAACAGCCCTGTATATATATATATAATGTTTTTAAAAAGGTGTAATAAAAAAACAGCCCAGTGCATCAGACGCAACGCAGCTCTTATATGCACTAAGTAAATATATAGCTTTATCAAAATATGCAAATCATGAAATTTATGAAAAAGAGGGTGCAAAATGTAACAATAAAACTAATGAACATTTGCAACAAGAAACAATAAATAAAAAACTCCTTGCTCGTCGGAGGGTGGGAGGAGTCAAAAAACAGGTACCAAATAAAAATTGAAATTGAATCTTCACAGGTTTCGCAAGATATGGCCAACCCCCCTACTCCAATAGTGTAAAAAATCAAATAGAGAAACTTAAACTTCTTAAAACAACTTAACAAAACCAAACTGCTGTAAAAACATAAACAACCAACCAATTTAAATCTGTAGAACTGAATTTAACATAAAAAATAATCAAATAATTTTTTAAAACTATATCATTAACCAGCTTAAAATATTGAACATGTGGGAAGACCATACCCCCACCTTGGCCCATGAAGACTTGAAAAACCTTTTGATACCTTTAAAACATCTATGCCAGCATCCACAAGACTTGTCTTTCCGTCAACCAAAATCATCAATTCCATTCCAGTTTACCTCTGGTTCAACTTGATATTCATCCAAATGTAGACGTTCTATAAAGACTCTAGTCTGCACTCTTCATATATTCAAGCTGTCGCTTCGGTTTCCATTACGGTGTTTGGCCGCTGAGCTGTTGGCACTTCAAAAAACTTTTTTAAAGCTTTTTTTAAGCTTAAAAAATGCTCAACGAGCATGTTTTAGAGACAAATATGGTAAATTAACAAAATTAACGTTAATATCAAAATTAATATTATTTTGTTACTCTTGAATGTATAAGTTCAATTACGCTGCTGAAAATGTTTAAGATGGAATAAATATAGCATTCTAAAAACCTATATATCGGTTTAAGAAAGCTGATAACAACTGACAACACTATGAAAACTACTCATAAACGTTTTCGAAAGATCAGTGACAACAAAAGGAGCTTTATTTTTATAAATGAATCTTTAAATCTTGAAAATATGTTGGTTTCTGATGTTCCTAATAATAAAGAACGCTTTTGGGAATTATGGGTAATTCAGAAGAGTTTACTGTAAATTTTTGTTCTTAATTATATTATATTTTCGTAGATTGAAAGATATTTGTCTTTATTATAGTGTAGTCTAATAAAGGTAGTCGAATTAAATACTTTCACTGTCTCCCCCACCCTTCTTTTTTTTGAGCTGGAGGTGTAACTTACAGAGTTAAATATAGGTGGGTTGGAATTTTTGTTCAAAATACGTTATCAATCCGTAAAAAAAAAATTAAAGCACTCCCGGACTTCTGGCACTGGATTCAATCGCTTCGTGATTCAAGTAATACACATGCATAATAATAATAATAATAAAGAAACAAGTCAGGTAAGTGAAGGATTTTGCGCTAAATACACATAATGTGCGCAATATCTTTATTATATCTTGAAAATGCAGAATCCTATTTCCGAAAAAAAAATTCAAATTAGATAAGAAATGTGATATGAAGCTGGTTAGGGAAAAGTTAATGTTATTTTGCTACTTAAGCGATATGTAGAAAAAATACATAAGATGTGTGGACATCGCTGCCCTAAATGCACACTTTACATTTTTATAAGATGATTGTCCTTCTTCCATTCTCCCAATTTAACACCGTTTCTCACAGTGCGCCAAATGTCTTAAAGACGATATTTTCTACATTCCGCAAGCGAAAATGTTATGGAATGTGCATTTTCCTGTGGAGAGAAAGGTGAATACCATGGTACCTTGGGTTACCAACAAATCAGATTTACTTAATAAATTTAACACAAATTAGCACACATTTACAGTTGTTTCTTTAAGATATCGTTAGGGAGGTAGGGGATAAAAAATTAGCAAAATGTTGATAACGTTATATATGCTCAGCCCCTTACAACATAGTCTGAATTTTATGTCGGTACCACTAGAACCAAGTGGGTGCAGAAGCAAAAGACGTTCTAGACCCAAAAAACGATTTTTGCGATAGGAGGCCTGAAACTAGAAATTTGGCATGATGATTATGATTGGCATGATGAGATAAATGTTCGCTATAGTAACGGATTCTAAAAAATTCGAAATTTGAAAGGTTGAAATAAGAAGAGGGTGAAGATAAGGAAGATACTCTAAAAACGTTCATAATTACAATTTGTATGGAATTGTTAGGGATAGAAACGTGATATTTGACATGACTGTTATATGTAAGATTTAAAACGATTTCTAAAATATTCGAAATTTAAGAAGGTGAAATAAGCGGAAGATGTTTTAAAAACTTTCTAAATTGCGATTAGTATGGAATTGTTAGGGATAGAAACTTGATAGATATTTAACATGGCTGTTAATTGTACGATTTAAAACGATTTCTAAAATATTCGAAATTTAAGAGGGTGAAATAAGCGGAAGATGTTTTTAAAACTTTCTAAATTACGATTTGCGTGGAATTGTTTGGGATAGAAACTAGATATTTAACATGGCTGTTAATTGTAAGATTTAAAACGATTTCTAAAATATTCGAAATTTAAGAGGGTGAAATAAGAGGAAGATGTTTTAAAAACGTTCTAAATTACGATTTGTATGGAATTGTTAGGGGCAGAAACTTGATATTTAACATGCTTGTTAGTTTTAAGACTTAAATCCTCGCACAGAAAAGTTTTCAAAAAATTTTAAATTTAAAGGGATGCAGTATTATCTTATTAAATTTACTTATTGGTATTCAATTTTAATGGTGATTCAAGTTATATAAAACGAAATGTGTGTTTGTAGGAAATAGACTCTGATACTACTATACGAAAGAGCATAAACAGAGTTCCCAAGTAAACTACACTGTATGTTTTTTGGAAGGGTGTGGCAGCAAATGGAAGATTTACTCATTCATTTAACATCTTATGTTCATCAGAGCAATACAATAATGCAGTTTCTTCAAAATGTGACTTAATTAGAAATATTTAAATTATCCGTAGTAATACGCACAAATACCACTTTGAACAGCCACGCATGCAAAGCCGCGGGTTATGCTAGTTATTTAAATAATTTAGCATTTCAATTGGGAAAAAGTAATCAGCAAACGTTCCTCAAATTTTTCTTTTTCATTCATTTTATTATTCAACCAATTTGTTATGCATAAAGATCGAAGAAAATGACGTCTTTCTTGCTTGAAAAATTTGAACGCTCATAAACTTTTCATTGTGAATTCCTTCTAATATTGATTTTTAGCATTTAACTTTTAGTTTCTTTAGTAATGATATTAGATTTGCATTTAACAGAAATGCGTTCGGGAAGCGATATTTTTATAATTCAAGATTTACCTTATCTATTATTTAAACGCGTACAAATGACAAATACGATTAGAAAATTCAATGAGAAGATAATATTTTTCGAAGAAATACGAACAACATAATTAAGTCTCAAAACAACATACAAAAGTTGTCGGAAATTGTACGTCAAATGTAGCAAATGAGGTGCGTTCGTACTATAATTAGTTTTATAAGTATTCAAATCTTGGTGCAGTAGCTGTTGCCCTCTTATGCAAAAATGCATGAATACAAAATTTATAACGATTCTAATGCATTAAATTCAGTAATACGGAAATAATAGGGCTCCACCTTAAATAGAACGTAATCACCATGGTAACCCTAGAATCCTTGCCTATCATGGGATATCATTGAATTAATGAAGTAGGATAGGATTTAATAGAATGAAAATAATTATTAATATCTTTTTAAGTTCTGGTTCGATTTTCATAAGATTTGAAATGACTCGACAAAATTCTGCAACGATTATTGAATTTCAAACCATTCGGTTGGGTAGTTTTTGCGATGTTATAAGCGGACAGACGGACGGACCACAGGACGACTATAGGCTCTACGTATTTATATAAGTAAGAACGTACCTAAAAATAAGAAAAACAGATTTAATGCATTAAAAGGATGCTTCAGAGATTCTCGCACGTCTCGAAATCCCATGTTTATCTATAGAGCCAGCAACACTTATGAAATCCTATGGAGAATAGCTGATATTGAAGTATCTTTTCACAGGAACTATTCAAGCGATTTAAATAATTTTTTACATTAGTTTTGGCAGTACCTAAGCAGTAAATTGATCGCCCAGTAAGAAATAAAAGTTTAAAACTCAATAGCTACGTGATCTAACAATTTAATTTTTTTTAATTAACATTTCATATATGCACCAGAATTTCCGATTAATATAAAGTAAGCTTTTATAGTTTCTCCTTTAATTTTTCGCGCCAGTGTAATAAGAGATTATAGAATAATTAATTGCTTTTATATCATTATTATCCCTATTATACAGAAATATGCTTTTCATAATTCAATAATTAATTAAATAATTTAGCGGATTAATTTCAATTGCGGATAAGTAATCAGCAACTTTTCTGCAAGTTTTTATTTTTTTCCCCTTCATTTTGTTTTTTCCCCAATTGTTTATGCATAAAGATCGAAGAAAATGACTTCTTTGTTGTTTGAAAAATTTCTACACTCAATAAACTTTACTTTTCAAATTATTATGAGAATTCCCTCCAATATTTATTTTTAGCATTTTAGCGAAGCAAAAGTCACTTTTAGTTTCTTTAGTAATGATATTAGATTTACATTTAACAAAAGTGCGTTCGGGAAGCGATATTTTTGTAATTCAAGATTTTTCTTATTTATTGTTCAAACAAAATATTTAAACGTGTAAAAAGACAAATATGATTGGAAAATTCAGTGAACAGGCAATATTTTTAGAAGAAATATGAACGAAATAATTAGATCTTAAACAGTAGTATATAAAAAAAAATAAGGAAAACAGATTTAACCCTTTCAAAGACAGTGGTAAGTTTAGGAAACGACTTAATTTTAATTTCCAAATGCCACAATGCATCAGAATTATGAGTATAAAATTTTCCATTTATTGTATAGGAGAAAAATAGCTTTTTCTTATTTCCAAAAAAAAAATTTGTTTGTAAATTCCGATGTCATTCATTCATTTCAACATTTTTGCAATGAAAGTCTTTGCCCCTGGAAGAGTTGACATGTTAAAGGGATGGTTCAGAGATTTTCGCTCTTCTCGAAATCCTATGTTTATCTATGGAGACAACAACACTTGTGAAATCCTATGGAGAATAGCTGATATTGAAGTATTTTTTCTCAGGAACTGTTGAAGCGATTTAAATATTTTTTACATTAGTTTCGGCAGTACCTAAAAAAGAAATCGTTCGTCCAGTAATAAATAAAAATTAAAAAATCAATAGCTACACGATCTAAAAATATAAGTTTTTTAAATTTGACATTTTAGATATCTACCAGAATTTTCGAATAACATAAATAGACCGGGAGATTGCTGCACAAACCATTACCTCATTGAGTTGACAGCTGGAATTCCAAGATTAGATAAAAATTGATTCGCATATAAAAATGCAACTGGTCTGCCAAGTCATATCTTGGTGCAAAACAATCCCGATTTTAGTGGTTGACTGGTATGTTTACCAATGTGTTTTCCTGCTCCGAATCCTCCACGTTTTCATACCTTTGGGTACAGAAAAACACAATGGTAAACCTACGGATGAATCACTGAAATCGGGTCTCAGATGGTTTACACCATGATATGACTAGGCAGACCAGTTGAATTTTAATATGATAATAGAGTTCTGTCTAATCCTGAAATTTAAGTCGTGAATTTGATGAGGTGATAGTCTGTGCAGCTGTCTCCCTCTAAAAGTAACCTTTTTAGTTTCTCCGTTAATTTTTAATAAGAGCAGATTATAGAATAATTAATTATTTTATATAGTTATTATCCTTATTATACAGAAATATGCTTTTCATAATTATTTAAATAATTTAGCATTTCAATTACGGAAAAGTAATCAGCAACCTTTTCGCAAGTTTTTTTTTTTTTTTTTCTTTTCCTTTCATTTTCTTTTTCCCCCAATTTGTTATGCATAAAGATCGAAGAAAATGACTTCTTTTTTGCTTGAAAAATTTCTACACTCAATAAACTTTACTTTTCAAATTATTATGAGAATTCCCAATATTTATTTTTAGCATTTTAGCGAAGCAAACATCATTTTTAGTTTCTGTAGTAATGATATTAGATTTGCATTTAACACAAAAGTGTGCTTGGGAAGCGATATTTTTATAATTTATAAACTTTTAATTAATAAACTTTTCTTATTTATTATTCAAAATAATTAAATGTGTACAAAATACAAAAATATGATTGAAAACTTCAGTGAACAGGTAATACTTTTAGAAGAAACGATGAACAAAATAATTAGATATCAAATAGTAGTAAATAAAAAATAATGACTAGAAAACAGGATTTCTTCTTTCAGAATTTAATGTCGCCCCCGATGGAAAAAAAATACATACATAAATATAGATAGTACAAAATATGTTTCAGTTTTAAGATTTAAAATGTATGCTTTTATTTTATATAAAATGACGTCATTTGCATCCTCTGAAGAATTCCACATTTACGATCCAGTCTTAAATAACATATATAGAAAAGTATGCATATGACGTCACTATCACTGAATAATACATAAACCCAGCAATAAGCGATGTCATCATTCAAGAAACTCGGCAAAAAATCGAGTATCTAATGATTCATAAGCCTTAATTTCTTTGTAACGTTAATATGGGTATTGAAAATTAAATATACGAGGGCTGTATGATAAGTACCTGGCCTTGACAAGAAAAACACATTTTTATGTCAAAAATGTACTTCATTTTTGAACATAATCTCCTTTTAGTTAGATTCACTTAGCCCAACGTTTTTCTATTTTTTCTATTACCTCTAAAAAATACGATTTCTCCAACCCTTCAAAATAGGCGTTTTTTTTTCAACAATAACCTCATCGTTAGAGCCAAATTTTTTTCCACCGAGCCGTTTTTTCATATTTGGATATAGAAAATATTCGTAGGGGCTAAATCTGGCGAATATGGTGGATGCAGAAGCAGTTCGTATCCTAATTCATAGAATTTTGCCATGGCGATGACACAGGTGTGCACGCATGCATTGTCTTGATGAAAGAGAATTTTTTCTTCGCCAAATGCGGATGTTTTTTTTTTTTCACAACCTGGTTGAAACTATCCAATAAGTTGGAATAATAATCTCCATCAATCGTTTTACCTTTTTCAAGGTAATCGACGAGAAATATGCCGCATGAATCTCAAATTACTGTAGCCATGACTTTGCTTGCAGATAGAGTCGCTTTAGCCTTTTTTGGCGCAAGTGGGCCACGAAAAACCCACTGTTTGGACTGTTCTTTAGTTTTTGGTGTACAGCGATAAATCCATGTTTCGTTAACAGTTATGAATCGATGCCGAAAATCATTTGGATTTCACTTTAACTTCGCCAAACATTATTTTGAAATTGGCATACGAGTGTGTTTAATGCCAATAGTGAGCAATTGCGGCATCCATTTTGCGGAAAGCTTTTTCATATCCAAATTTGTTGTTAAAAATTTTGACACCCGTTCAATTGAAATGCCCACAGTCTCAGCAATCTCGTGCACTTTCACTCTCTGATCGTTTATCACAATATCATGGATATTTTCAATCGTTTCTGATGTCATAACCTCAGTTGCGTGACCTGGACGTTCTTCATCAAAAATGCTTGTACGGCGCGTTTGAATTCAGCTGTCCAATATTTTATGGTTGATAACGAAGGTGCAGAGTCCCCATACACTTTTCTGAGTTCCGCTTTAATCTCATAAATTGTTTCCTTTTTCAAAAACAGGTTTTCTATCACTGCTCAATATTAATTTTTTTTCATTTTTGAAATATTACCAAAGTTGTTTTATTCAAATGGCTTCCAATCACAAACTAAACAACTTAGTGACTTGGCAAATGGCCAGATTTGATGTGAAAGATCACTTTTGCGAAATAAATCCTTTTTTGAATTCTAGTAGCACCATCTCTGGTCGAGGATAGGTACTTATCATACTGCCCTCGTAGTTTATAATAGCTCCATGTTTTATCAGAAATCACTCATTTATGTATATATATATATATATATATATATATTAATTCGGAAAAACTTATTGCACACGGATTAATGAAATTGCATTGTTTCAGCTTTTTTGATAGGAATTAAATTGCGAAGAAAAAAAAGTCAAAAATACAATTTTATAGCAGACGATATTCTTGGCATAGAACGTATTTTAATTACAATTTTTTTTTCAGTTTTTATGAGAAAATAGCAACAAAAAGATTTAGTAATCTACCATATTCCCTTTACTTTCTATAAAAACGAAGTACTTCAGTTGTCACCATTACAAAAATTACTTTAAAAACTACTAAAAATTTAATATCTCAAAAATAAATTGAGATGCAGTTTTCGAACAAATTGCATTTAAAAGTACTTTTTTCCCTATACGACGAGGTAAAAATTGAAAATGTGCAATGCTTAGAAGTTTAAAAAATTTCAGTAGATATCATTGGTTTTTAAAAGTACAATGATACATCTGCTTCGTTTTACAGCTGGCTTATGTAACGTAACATTATTTTTTAGGGACGACGCTTTAATTAAGTATTAAAAGATCTACTTAAAACACCATCAAAGCTTTTAAATGCGCTAGGCCTTCCGAAAGATCTGAGTCTTTCTTCGTCAGACGCAAAGAAGACGTGCTTCTACTATGAAAGCAACAGCAAGACTGAAATGAGAGATAAGAGAAGGGAAACAAGCTGAAGAAACGGCCAATTGAAAATTAGAAATCAACAGTCAATAGGAAAGCAGAAGACAACAGCCAATTACAGAAGAGTATAATCAAAACAAAAGAACACAGAGTAGAAGGGGAATAAGAAAGCAAATTTGATTTTAAAAAAAATCCAATTTGCTTCCTTATTCCCCATCTACTCTGTGTTCTTTTCTTTTGATTATACTCTTCTGTGATTGGCTGTTGTCTTCTGCTTTCCTATTGGCTGCTAATTACTAATTTCCTATTGGCTGTTTCTTCAGCTTGCTTCCCTTCACTTATACTATGTTCACACCGGATACCTTAAGATATCTCAGGCCGCCGAACTCTCTGAAAGAGTTCCACAAACTCTCTTAGTGAGTTTCGTCTTACTTCGGCTAGATACAGGAACGACCACTCACTCTCGTTGGCTATGAAGCTTCGCTTTTACTGATTGGTTGTTGCGACCGTTTTTATTTTAAGCGCATGCGCATGCGCGTACTTTACTTTTCTTCAGATCACAGACACAGTTAACGCTACTGAGATATCTTAAGTAAGTTTTTCGATGTGAACAAGCATCCAATTCCGGGAGGGTACCACTTCAAAACTGGCGGTCTAAGATATCTTAAGTTTCTAGTGTAAACAGGGTGCTATCTCTCATTTCAGTCTTGCTGCTGCTTTCATAGTAGAAGCACGTCTTCTTCTACCTGACGAATAAAGACTCAGATCTTTTGAAAGGCCTAGCGCATTTAGAAGTTTCTGATGATGTTTTATAAGAAGATCTTTTAATACTTATTTATTCACACCAGATTCAACTTATTTTTTTTACACTTTAATTGTTGGCCGAAAGAAATAGCATATAGGGGTCTAAAAAAATATTTAACACGTTAAAGTGATGCTTCAGAGATGTTCGCTAATATCAAAATCCCATGCTAACCTATGGAGAAATTTAGCGGATAATACCACTTTAGATAGACACTTTCTTATCGAAAACGACTGATACTGACGTATCTTTTCTCGCTGAATTACTGAAGCGATTTCAGTATTGTTTTACAGTATTTTTGGCAGTAGTTAAAGAATAAACTGGTGGTTTAGCCATAAATAAACTTTTAAAACATCAGTAAATATACATTTAAAAATCTAAAGTTTTTAAAAGTTAAGATTTCAGATATCTACCAGAATGTCTGAATAATAATAATAATCGTCTTATTTAAATTAAGATTAAATAAAGGTAGTATTATGTAAAGGTAAAATATCAGTAAATACACATTTAAAAATCTAAAGTTTTTAAAAGTTAAGATTTCAGATATCTACCAGAATGTCTGAATAATGATAACAATCGTCATATTTAAATTAAGATTAAATAAAGGTAGTATTATGTAAAGGTAAAATATCAGTAAATACACATTTAAAAATCTAAAGTTTTTAAAAGTTAAGATTTCAGATATCTACCAGAATGTCTGAATAATGATAACAATCGTCATATTTAAATTAAGATTAAATAAAGGTAATATTACTATTAGGAAAATCTGGAAGACAGATATAAAAAAAAATCCGCTTAAATGACAATAGAAGTGTTTCTCATAATACTTTTCAACCGATAAATAATTTTAATTCGTTATTAATCGAAAGAAAAAATGCGAGTATTTAAAAAAAAAGAACCAAGGAATACAAATTGCAATTTAAAGTAATAAAAATCTTTCATTTTCGACTGTTAAATTCATTTTTTTTTTTTTATTCTCGAAATTTCTAAAAAAAAAGTAATGCTTAATAAGTTTTGTGTATGTCTTCGTAAACAGTTCTTTAGATAATTGTTGCGGAGAGAGAAACTTTTTGAATTCGCCATTTTTTTAAAAAAAAGCTTTTTAAATTGAACAATCCGCGAGTTAAAAAAAAAAGAGAGAGACTAAAAAACCATAACAACTGTATTTTTTTGTTTATTATAAAATTCATTTAATCATGAAAGAGACCAAAAAATTCAAAACAGTCTCGTAATCAATTAAATACACTAGTAATTGCTCTAAAAATCAGTTTTAATTTTTAAATTCTGGATTTGCTGTTTTGTGTAAAAAACTGTTCTGCTCTTTTAAAACTGCTTTTGCATCATTAAGATTGCTTTTAATGATGCAAAAGTTACATAAGAAAGATAATTCAAAAATTTTACATAAATTTTCAAACATTTATTTATTTTTTACTTTTATTTTCATTTACATATAAAAATAAAAAAAAATTATTATTAATATTTCTGTTTCTTTCATTTTCCTGGCATTTCTTTCTACATTTTTATCAAGCCCTATTAAGAACTTACGATAGCCTCACGAAGACATCGCAAGCTAATGTTAAACCAATGCAACTATTATATCTAGATACAATGGTGGCCAAAATTGTGGACATTTTTCGAAATTTTCACGATTTATAACTTTGTGTGCTTATAGAATATATTCGTTTTCCCTTAAATACAAATGTTTATATATCAAATTCAAGGAAATTTAATGTAGAATTTAATAAAAGAAACGGAATTAAAATATCTGCATTACAAAAAAAAAGTTACACTTACGTTAGTCTGAAATACAAACATAATTAGTCATGAATGCTGAAATGTATCGTAATAAAAGCTTCCTAGCCAATCATAATGACTGTTCTGAGAACCAATTAAATGTCAGTAACTAAATTGTAGTATGGTTTGATATGCAAAAGCGGTATTTTGCTGGAATGAATTTTGCAGAAGGGTGAATACTAGTGTAACTAAATAGAATAATGTTTTTTTTTTGTTTTGTTTTTTTTGTTTTTTTTTTGTTTTTTTTAAATATCTTTTTCTTAATTCAAATAAGTTAAAACATTGTCATCAACAACAAGAACTAATTGGACACCTACAAAAAGAAGCAGAATTGTCATATTGAGATAAAATGGTCTCTCTTATACTGAAATTGCAAGACAGGTTGGTGGATCAGTCACTTTATTTGGCGTACGAAAGTTGTGCTTACGTTATGAAGAAACTAAATCAGTGATAAATAAGGCAAGATCAGGCCGAAAAAAATGCTCAAGTGCTTCTGACGTTAGAAAGATATAAAGGAAAGGCCTCAAAGATAGAAGAATTTCATCAGATGATGTTAGATGTGAAATGAATGCAATGGGTATTTCAGTTAGTTCAAGAACAATAAGGAGAAGATTAGCAGGTTTTGGACTGAAAGGTAGAATTCCGAGGAAAAAAAAAACATTTTTAAATCTTCAGCAACGTTAGAAACGAGTTCAGTGTGCAAAAGGACACATTAATTGGTCGGAAAATCAGTGGAAGCAAACAAACTGAAGCGATGAGAGTAAGATATCGCTCTTTGGCAGTGATGGACGAAAATATGTGAGACGCAGAGCAGGAAAGAGCTGCATCCTGATGGCATTGAAGCAACTACAAAGAACACAACAAATGTCATGATTTAGGCCTGTATGTCTGCAGATGGTGTGGGCCGCATTCAAGTGATTGATAGCATTCTGAATGCAAAAAAATACATCGAAACTGTCCCAGAACCAAAATTACTACCTTCCATCAGGGATGTCTTCTCCAATAAAGCACCATTTACCTTTCAGCAGGATTTAGCTCATTGCCATACGGCAAAAATATGCAAAGAATGGTTAAAAATAAAAGCGTACAATTATTAACTTGGCCAGGAAACAGTCCTGATCTGAATCCTATAGAAAATGTGTGGCGACGTTTGAAAATCCTTGTACAAAAAAAGCGTCCATCTAATAAAACGCAACTTATCGAAGCTATAATTGATTCTTGGCATCATGTGATTACAAAGGATGGCCTTCAAACATTAGTTCTCTCAATGAAAAGACGCTGTGAAGCTGTAATAAAAAACAAGGGTTATCTTACTAAATATAGACCTTGTAAGTGTAACTTTAAAATACAATGAAATCTAAGATATATCTTATTTTTTGTAAGCGTAACTTTTTTGTAATGCAGACATTTTAAATATGTTTTTTTATTAAATTCTACATTAAATTTCCTTGAATTTGATATATAAACATTTGTATATAAGTGAAATTTATTATATTCTTCAAGCACACAAAGTTATAAAACATGAACATTTCAAAAAATGTCCACAATTTTGCCACCACTGTATAGGTGATTTGTATCCACATATATGTGTTCGGAAAATAATAAGGCCTATAAATCTACGCAATTGATAAAAATGTTTTTGCTAACTTTAATAATGATGAAAGTATTATAAAAAAATTTGCTGCAGATTTACTTTAGGGAACAAGATACAATCCGACAAGATATAAACAGGAAGCGGTGGAAGTTGCTACCGATGCGTCCAAAGAGTGCTGAACAAAACGCTTCCTCTTTTCGAATGTAGTTTACATTACATACGGTTTCACTCAAATAATTACTGTTTATTCCAGCCCTTTTCATAATATAATTGCATTTCACTTAAAGTGAAGTAATTGAGTAGAAAATACTGTTAAAATGCCGCCATTTTTGTTAAAGTTATGGAAAAATCCAGGTTCAGATTGCTGTGAGACATCCTGTATTACCGTACATACCGGCTAGACCGCGGTCTTTCTCCTAGAGTGGGTGAGGACCTTGAAATGTGTAAAATGGTTTTTTAAAAAAATTCTTAAAAATGCAGTTTTCTAAATGATCTCTTCAAATCAAAATAAATTTTGGTTAACTGGTATCATTATTGCAATATGTAATGAAAAAAAAAATAAATAATGTGCATATTTAAAAATTAAAATTTCGCAAAATTTCTTTTATTACTTAAAAGATGAAAAAATATTAAAAGATGTTATATTACATTAGACAATTCCTAGCGCTATCAACTATAAATATACAACTGTAAACATAGTCGTCCTGAAGGACAAAATACAAAAACTGATGTTATGAACGTCTTATTTTACAAATTTGAAAAATAAGACGTTCGTAACATCAGTTTTTGTATTTTGCCCCTGAGGATGACTATGTTTATAGTTGAAAATGCTAGGAAATGTATAATGTAACTTAACATCTTTTAATATTTTTTCATGTTTTAAATAATAAAGCACATTTTGTATAATTTTATTTTTTTTTATTTTTTTTAAAGAGGAATTTTAGCAATCTACTTATTTATTTGCTTAATGTGCATATTTGTCAACAAACTGGCTTGATACTTGTCTACTCAACTCCATGCGGGGAATACGTCGAGGTAAATTGCTCGTAGTTTACGCTAAATTACTTCTAATTTTCAGGTAGTTACATTATGTGCAGGAAATAATACATTATGAATTAATAGCTCTGCGAGATTTGTTATTTACTGCCAACATCGAGTTAAAAAGTATCTCTTTATTTCGGTGCTGTTGCTTTGCAACATCACATGCACATTATCTATCACAGATAATATGCACGATTGTAAACAGTCTTATTTCTACCTATACTGTGCATTCTTCCTATTGAAATTGCGTTCCTGTTCATGGGATTTTCCAATCCATTCTTAGAAAACTACATAAATTAGATGTGTTGTAGGCAAAATATTTTTATGGAACTTATGGCAGTATCTAACTACTCGCTTTATGAAGGTAGTCTAATTTTTTTGTAATTATGCGTTAATTAGTTTTCTGTGGTCAGCTCGCGAGTATAAATGGGGGAATGAGAGTTTGGAATATGCGGATCCGGTCGTGTCTCGCCTCTCAATGTAACATGGACCAGTGATTGAGCGCTTCAGAATTTGGAGCATGTACTTTGTGTTTTGGTATCAGCGACTGACGTTTGGTGTAATCTGAGTGTATTGTACATTCAAAGCCTTCGGGAACCTGACTTCTGATAAAGTGTTAAAACTTACATTTTCAATAAAGTGATTTTCGTAATCCACGGGATAATAAGTTAATAGCACATTTAACATAGTTTGAAATAATATTGATTAACGTGTTTTCAGTAATAGTAATCCTTCGACGTAGAAACCGTCTTGGGTACGATTCTTGAGCGGCTGATTTCCTTACTTAAGTTGATTTTCGATTGGTAAATTTATATTTAGTTATTTTGAGAGTTAATTGAATCTGAATTCGAGCATAGGAGTTAAGTTTTGCCCGCTTCACTGCAAGCCTCATCCATTTAGCGATTTCATATAAATGTGCGGTTTTATATTAAAATTCAATGCCATGACGAATCTCTTACATGACTGGATCGAGGTTCTGCCACAAACTTATTTTTAAAGAAATATTTAAGACTATACTATCAAGCTTCGTCCACTACGCCGGTCGGTTTCTCCAAACGAACCTTGAACCAAACGAAATAAATCGGGAAATTTGACTTTGTGTTTTAAGGGGTTATATGTGTTTGAAAAATTTCAAAAAATCCATTTATTTATTTATTTATTTATTATCTAATAGTACAATATATCTAGAATATTTTTCCAAAGATTCAATTCTATCGGAGTAAAATTTTAGGGGAGAGAGCCTTTGGAAATTTCCCTCATTAGGCTTTAATAGATTCCCAACGGGGGCGGTACCAACCCCGTTGGGAACCCCATATGCAGTATTCATTAAAAAACCTTAATTGTATTTTAAGATAAGTCTGAAATTTTTTGTAGAAATTGAATCGGGTCTGATTTCATTGATTTTTTCACGGTCCGGACCTGATTTCAGTGATTTTTGTACGGGCCGGGCCGTTAACAGCAAAAGTATAAACGGGCCTGGCCGGCCCTGACCTGGAAATTTCGACCCGTGCAGCCTCTAACACTTGGCAACACTAAATGTGATCCTAGATTGCCATACAAAAATTGTACGCTGTAGTGGGCTCGCTGAAAATTATTGAACAGCTACTTTAATCATCTTGGATATTAATGTCTGTACATTTGATGCATTTATTTACAAAATTGAGTTCGTGAATGTATCAGGAAGTTTCATGTTACTGATCGAGGGGAAAAAATCATAACAAAGGCTTTATGTATGCATATTAGCGTAATAAAGAGGCGAATTAAGTCGTAAAGGAACCTTTGTTTGCCTAAAAGATCTCCAATACATCATATCTGTCTCTTGAAGCGATCTTTAATGCATATTCCGATCTCTGAATAGCCGTTTCGTTGTTTCTGAATATGCATTATGCAAATGTATGTCAAACAATCAGGTACTACTGAAAGAAGTCCGAGAATATCATTAAGGTGCCCATATTCGTTCAATATTTGCTACGATTCGGAGAAAGAAAAGAAACTGTTTTGTGATGTATGATAATATTTTGTAAGAGTGAACAAATTCAAATAATCTATTAGTGCTTCATCACAGTGAGTTTTTTTCTGCTACGCGAAAGACCGTCTGAAGCAGGGTTGCTAGTTTAGCCTCCATTTTTATTCAGAAATTTAGTGTTCATACCAGAAATAAAGAATAGTATTTTATGCTTTGTTTAATAAAAGACATTTAGCAATCATATAAAGCAAAAATCCTTCGTTCAAAATTTCCGGTATGAATTTGAAATTTCGGATTACAGTTGGAGGCCAAACTGGCAACCCTGGTCTGAAGATTTTCTTTTTTACCCGACTGCCAAGAAGGGTTATGTGTTTCACGCGTATCTGGGTATGTGGATTTCTTTATACCCTCGAAACATCCCAACGGCTGGATGGATTTTAATGAATGAGGTCTCTATCGAGTCGTCTTAACCATCCGATGGCTATAGGCTAGATTTTGTTTTTATAAATTCAAAATGGCGGCCGTAAAATACAAAATGGCGTTAGAGACGAAAAAAAATTACACACCCTATTGAGTGGCATATTATTGGTTAGGTCTTTCAAAATGAAGACGATGTTTCATTGACTATTTTACAGTCCGAAGCTCCGTTTAAATATTACACAACCTGGAAGTTGTGTAAGTAAGATCTCTAGCTTTACTGCAACTCTAACCTTCATAGACATCTATAGGCCTCATCAAAACAGTGTTTATAGATTGGAACTAACAATTAAACACAACTTGTCATAAATACAAGTAAATAAAAATATAGAAATAGGTAAGTAATATAAAAATAGTTTCACATTGATGAGTAATAATTAATTAATTCGCTTTTTACGCAATCGGATTTTTTTATTTTTTAAATTTAATTTGTACTTGTTACAAACTTTTATTTAACTTGCCTTGTTTCCATTCGACTCAAATCTTGCAATCCAATTTTAACACACTTCCTGCGGTACAATTGACCTAATTTTTGGTAGTGTGACGTATTTCCAGTGACAGTGCAATATTCTGTGGAAAAAAGTATTTGAATTTTGCTTCCGCCACCCCTTAGGAGGTATTATCACCCGAAACTTAGATTTTGGACCGAAAACGAAACCGAATTTTCGCTCGATCTCTAATTTAAAAACCAGCAGAAGCCCACCGGAGGTTGTAAATTCTGCGTACACCCGCCAAAAGATTTTTGAAAATTCTGCTTTCCTTCTTATAAATATTTTTGCTCTCTGTCCATTCATTAGATTTATAACTGAATGCCCGGATTTTAAAAATTTATATTTTCAAAACTATTGCACATATTATAATAAGTTATCTATGAAAATAAAGAAAAACATTTCAACTTCGTTCGTTTTTCTTTTGGGAGGGGGCGAGGCGTTGATTAACGCCGGATTGGAATTGAAGGTGACGATAATTTACCCTTATTCACATGGCCACCAAGATCGCCGGATCTTATACCATTTGATTTCTTTGTATTGGAGTTGCATCAAAGATCTTATTTATGAACCACCATTGCCGAAAATACTCAAATAACTTAAAAAACGCATCAGTGCTGTTTTAACCCATTCGGGACGAGCGTCTTTTACATAATTTTTAAGCTTTTATCACCGGTTTTTCAAAACAGAAATTTTTGCCTAATTGAATCGGGAAAATGCGCGAATTAAATAAGGCAAAATTTACAATAAAAATTTACTGGTTGGAATAATCACGGATTCTGAGCACCTTACGTGGCACGTATGCTGGTCGCTCGTCCCCAAGGGGTTAAGAACTGGTGACGGTGTATAAAACTGCAAAATGTGTGGAACGAACTTGATTACAGATTAGATGTTTGTCGTGTTATGAAAGTTTCACACATCAAACTTTTATAACTGAAAAAAAAAAAAAAATCCTTGGAACATTTGTGTTTTTTTTTTTTTTTTTTTTTTTTTTTTTTTTTCACATGTCGCTTATTATAATATGTGTAATAATTTAAAAAATATATATATATTTTTAAATCCAGTCATTTATTTATGCCTCGACCTGCATACGGACCATTCTTAGATAAAGGAAAATTTAGGCTTTGAAAATATTATTAAATTTGATTATTTTAATTCCTGATTTTTTAGCTCAAATTACGACACATATGTGCGAATTTTTGCTAAGGAATAGCAATGATTTTTTTTAAATGTCTAAAATTGTCATTACTATGCAGCTGAAATCATAAATCCAATACGCTTTAATAATGACCACTGTAAAGACATTTTTAATGTTAAGCCTATTTTAGAGCTAAACTATAACAACTGAAAGTTGTACTTCTTTCCATTCCAAGTATACTAGATGCAAGATAGTCAAATTTTTATATTTTTATGCATATTTTTATGCAGGAATGAAGTTCTTTTATCTTTTTTTGAGTGGAATAAGAAGGACGTTTTCGTTAACTTCCCTGTATTAGAAAATAATGGTGAAAATGCTCAATGCGTTGGATTTAAACGAATATGTTAAAAAGTTGCTTTAAGATATTTTCTGTTTTTTTCTTTTTTTTTTTATTACATCCCCACCGTTATAAAATTGAGATATTTTCTGATAATATCGGACGAAACGAATAGAGAAAAATAGTTAAAGAATATTTTTTAAAGGAAAATAAGCAAAAGATTCTCAGAAAAAGGTGAATTTTGCCTTTGAAAAAATGATTAAATTCGATTACCTTAATTCCTGATTTTTAGCTCAAATTACGACGTATATTAAAATAATTTGAATTTTTGCAACAGATTAGCAATGTTTTTTTTTTTAATCACTAAAATTACTTTACTATTTTCCCCTAAAATCATAAATCCAATACGCCGTAATGTAATTACCACGGTAATGACATTTTTAACGTTAAGCCTATTTTGGAGCTAAACTATAACAACTGAAAGTTTATGGAGTACTAATTCTAAAAGTAATCCCGAACCTTCTTTATAATTGATTATGCAAAACAAAATTATTGAATGTGTATTTCAGCAATAAGGGCCTAGGTAATGACTCTTATTAAATACACTGATTGTAATTTTGCAACTAAAGGCACATATTGAAGTAGTTCCTGCATTGTTAATCAAAATAAAGATTACTGATCGCAAGAACATGTGGAACTGTGCAATCTAAGAGCGTTTCCATGTCAAAACGACATCGAGTTGAGAACTGAATGAAAAATTACTGTGGAGCATGGTAATGACAATTACTTCAGTCAGGTGAAAATACCCATTCGCTAATGTTAATCACATAGCAGAAATTTCTTAAGATATCTCTTTTGCATTTCAATATTTTTAATTTTTTTTTTTTTTTTTTTTTTTTTGCATTAGATAGCTGAGGCAGATCTGTACGAAAGCCGTATTTTACTTTTTCTATTTTGCTTGCGGGTTCTTTTTATTTAATTAGGATAAACCATCGGTTCCGACGTTCCGAAACGGTTCCGAAAGGGAAAGTGTCCTAATTAAAAATACCTGTAAGCAAAATCGAAAAAGTGCAAAACGGCCTTTGTACAGTTCTACCTCAGCTATCCAATTAATAAAAAAAAAATCATTAAAAAAATTCAAATGCAAACGAGTTATCTTAAAAAAATTCTCACATTGGATTAACATTAGCGAATGGGTCTTTTCGCCTGACTGAAGTAGCCCCTTAAAACTTCAAATAAATATAATTATCAGAAATGTTTACTGTTTTGCTTAAAATATCAAATGCATAAAAAAAATAGAGATGTAAAATATACCCATATAATAACTGCATTTGTTCTAAAACATTACAAATCTTAAAAATGAAGGTTTCAATGAAAATTTTTGAAGTTTGGGGCAATCCTTGGTAATGTATTGAAATTATTATTTTTTTCATATTTAAATTAGGGCACAATGTAGTGCTAAAAGAGAAATACTCACAAAAAATGTAAATATTAATAGATGACTTGATTAATTCAGATGGTTTGGCCAACGGCAAAGGACATAAAATTTCCCTTTATCTGAAAATGATCTGTATATCCTGATTACGTATTTCCACATCCCCATCTTTCTCATTCATCAAACATTTTATGGCGGATTTCATGTGAACACAAGACTATCGTTCGAATAACTTTTTAATTTCTCTGAGTCATACAACATTTTCGAGACGAGTTAAACCGGCTCATTTCTATTCATGCAGAATTAAGGCACTCCGTATCTTTCTCTCAGTTTAAAAGGAAAAACTGTCGTTGCTTTTCCAGTATTTAACTTTGAGACGCGATTGAAGCTTGTATTTTTCCTATTGACTTGATCTGAGTAGGAAGTCGGCCATTATAGACAAGAAATCAGTTAAGCTCACTCGAGTATTATTATCGCGGATCTGAAAATTAATAGTGTTGAATGGAGAGAAAATATCTCGTCTTGAGATAAATGTTCATTGGTTTGAATTACTACTACTCAATGAAGATCAAAGGTATTTCAAGTCATTGTTACGATTTGCTCGTAGAAATATCCCTAGTTTTTGAATGAAATAACATTATTCACAATGTCGTATTTCTCAAAGTCGTGAAGAATTAAATACAATGTTTCATATAATTATCATAGAATTAATTTCCGATTTCATTGTAAAGTTTTTTGGCCTGGAATGGGAACTATACAGAATTTGATAGACAAAACGATTGAGCATAAGAAAAGATTTCGATAGTTCTTTTGATTTGAGACGCTAGGCTTTCATTTTTGTTTTCTTAAGATGATTAAATTTCTTATTATTTCAAACACAACTGATAAATTGTAAAACAGAAGTTATATGTTTAATAAATTAAACTTTTTAATAGATTATTCGATATAAAAATGATTATATATAACAGTTTACAGAATCTAATTAAAATTAGAATTATTAAATGGTAATAAAAAGCAACATAATAAACAATTTTAAAATCATTAATAGAAAATGTTAAAAAAGTATCAGAATATAAGCCTGGGAAATTGATACCAGACAACGTTTTAGACAGAACTTTCACTCAGTTTTCTTCCCTCCCCCCCCCCTTTTTTTTTCTCCTCTTCGAGCTCTTTTTTTTAAAAGTTTTTTCCTTCTTCTTCAGATCGAAATTTGCAGCTGAATACATGTTCTTAGTTTAATACGTACTCTCATTATTTTTAATTTTATGAAATTAATGATGAATCCTCCAACTTGAATCTGCAAATTTTGATTACGTATTTCGACTTTCCCATCTTTCACATTCATCAAACACTTTCTCGCGGATTTCATGCGAACGCAAGACCAGCGTTTGATAACTTTTTAATTCTTCTGAGTCACATATGACCAATTTCGAGACGATTTAAACCGGCTCATTTTCTATTCATGCAGAATTAAGGAACTATCGGTACCTTTCTTCCAGTTTAAGAGGAAAAGCTGCCGATGCTTTTCCAGTGTCAGTGTTCAACTTTGAGAGTCGATTGAAGCGTGTATTTTTCCTGTTGACTTGTTCTGAGTAGAAAGTCAGCCATTATAATCGAGAAATCAGTTAAGTTGACTCGAGTATTATTATTGCAGATCTAAAAATAATTGTGTTGAATGGAGAAAAGGTATCTTTCTAATGTTCTTTGGTTTGAATTAGTGCTTTTCAATGAAGATCAAAGATATTTCAACGCATCGTTACTATTTGAACGTTGAAACATTCCTAGCTTTTGAATGAACTAATACTATTCACCAAGTCGTATTTCTTAAAGTCATAAAGAATTAAATACAATGTTTCATAGAATTTTCATAGAATTAATTTCCGATTTCCTTGTAAAGTCTGTTTGGCCTGGAATGGAAACTATGCAAATTTTGTAGGTATAACAACAAAGCACAAGAAAATATTTTTATAATTCTTTAGGTTTGAGACACCGGGTTTTATTTTTTATTTTCTTAAGATGGTTAGATTTCTTATTATTTTAACCACAACTGATAAATTGATAAAAAGAAGTTATACGTTTAAGGAATGTACATCATTTTGATAAATTATATGATATAAAAATGATTATATATGATCGTTTAGGTTTAGAGAATGTAATTAAAATTATAATTATTAAATAGCAATAAAAAGCAATATAATGAACAACGTTAAAATCATTAATAGAAAATTCTAAATAAGTATCAAAATATAAGCCTGGGAAATTGATACCAGAAAATTTTTTAGACAGAAACTTTCATCTTCCTTTTTTGCCCCTCATCAGATCGTATTTTACGACTAGCTACATACTCTCATTATTTTTATTTATATGAAATCAAAGATGAAATCCTTCAGCTTGAATCTGCATATCCTGTCCTGATTAGGTATTTTGACATTCCCAGCTTTAGCATTCACCAAATACTTTCTCGTGGATTTCATGCGAACGCGAGACTAGCGTTCGATAACTTTTTAATTCTTCTGAGTCACTTATGACATTTTCGAGATGATTTAAATCGACTCCTTTTCCATTCATGCAGAATTAAGTCACCGAACCTTTCTCTCAATCGGAAAAGCTGCCGATGCTTTTCCAGTGTTTAAATTTAAGACTCGATTGAAGCGTATATTTTTCCTTTTGACTTGACCTGAGTAGGAAGTCGGCCATTATAGCCAAGACATCAGTTAGTTGACTCGAGTATTATTATCGCAGACCTGAAAATAATTGTGTTAAATGGAGGGAAAGTATCTTGTCTTTTAGATAAGTATTCATTGGTATGAATTACTGATTTTCAATTATAATCAAAGACTTTTTAAGGCATTAAGGCATACGAATTGTCCGTGAAAACATTCCAGATTTTTAGATGAAATAATATTATTCACCAAGTCGTGTGTCTTAAACGAACTAAATATAACGTTTCACATCATTTTCATAACATTAATTCTTGATTTCCCTCTAAAGTTTTCTGGCCTGGAATAGAAACTATAAAGAAAATAAGATAGACAAAACGACCAAGCATAAGAAATTAGTTCAATAATTCTATTGATTTCAGACGCTAGGCTTTATTATTTATTGTCTTAAGGGTGTTCTCAAATCCAAAAGGGCAACTTTCTGACATAGGTTTTAATTTATTTTTGTTCGAAAATGCATGAAACCAGCTGGTGCTGTTGTTCAGAAACTATGTCATTGAGCTGTTTTTTATATTTTTTTGTAAACGCAATAGATCTTTCAGAAAAGAGGGTCAAAATAGGCGTTTTGAACCGAATTTCCGCACGAAGGAAGAAAAAAGCATTCAAGAGCGGGCGAAAAACGGGTTTGTCACGTGATCCAAAACGCTTATAACTCAATAGGTAACTGATTGATCAAAAAATGGAAAAAACAGTTCAATTCCCAATCACTTCCCTGGCCAGACTTTCCAATTTTATATCTTTCTGTTAAAAAATGAATTTGTAAATGTGTAAAAACGTTTTGCGCTTGTTGATCAGAGCAGTTAAGAACAGCCTTAAATTCCTTATTATTTCAAAAACGACTTGTAAATTGTAAAAATGAAGTTATATGCTTAATGAATGAGGCATTTTAATAAAATATATGATATAAAAATATTATATATAACATTTTAGGGAAGATAATTAAAATTAGAATTATTAAATAGTAATAAAAAAACAATAAACAGTGCTAAAATCATTAATAGAAAATATTAAATATGTATCAAAATATAAGTGTGGGAAATGATTACTAGACAACTTTTTAGACAAAATTTCCATCCTTTTTTTTTTTTTTTTACTCCCAATTTTTGAACTACTGAACGAATAAGAAAGATTTAAAGGATATAATTAAAATTATTAAATAGTTGGTTGGATGGTTGTGTTCATGAGGGCCAATTATCAGCATGAGGGATATGGGCCCTAAAGGGGGGAGTGCCCTCCGTGGAGGTCTTTCTAAGAGAACCTAACCCGTATTTACACTTTGTAAACCAAGGCTCGAAGAAAACCACGAAAACTCTGAACGATTAGGCCGACGGGCGCGATTGGGATCGAACCCAGCACCTCCCGTTTACCAGCTTCGAGAGCAGAACCTCTCGGCCACCGATAGCGCAGTTATTAAATAGTAATAAAAAGCAATATAAGGAACAAAGTTAAAATTATTAACAGAAAATGTTAAATAAGTATCAGAATATAAGCCTAGGCAATTGATAACCGAAAAAGTTTTAGACAAAAACTTTCATTCTCTTTTTTTCCCTTCTTCAGATTGCATTTGACAACTAACTGACTACATACTATCATTATTTTTATTTTCATTAAATCAAAGATGAAATCCTTCAGCTTGAATATGCATATCCTGGTTAGGTATTTCGACATTCCCATCTTTCTCATTCATCAAACACTTTCTCACGGATTTCATACGAACGCACGCAAGACAAGCGTTCGATAACTTTTTCATTCTTCTGAGTCACTTGTGACATTTTCCAGACTATTTAAAACGACTCATTTTCTATTCATGCAGAATTAAGACAGAGTACCTTTCTCTCAATTGAAAAGGAAAAGTTGCCGATGCTTTTCCAGTGTTTAAATTTAAGACTCGATTGAAGCGTATATTTTTCCTTTTGACTTGACCTGAGTAGGAAGTCGGCCATTATAGCCAAGACATCAGTTAGTTGACTCGAGTATTATTATCGCAGATCTGAAAATAATTGTGTTGAATGGAGGGAAAGTATCTTGTCTTGAGCTAAGTATTCATTGGTATAAATCACTGCTGCTCAATGAAGATCAAAGACATTTAAAGGCATTTCTACAATTTGCTCGTGGAAACATTCCTAGTTTTGGATGAAATAATGTTATTCACCAAGTCGTATTTCTTTAAAGAATTCAATACAATGTTTCATATAATTTTCATGGATTTATTTCCTGATTTCCTTATAATGTATTTTGTCATGGAATGGTAACTGTACATTATCTGATAGACAAAACGACCAAGCATAAGAAAATATTTCAATAATTCTTTTGATTTCAGACGGCAGCTTTATTTATTTTCTTTTTAAGGTAATCAAATTTCTGATTATTTCAAACACAATTGATAAATTGATAAAATAAGTTATATGCTCAGATACATACATATAGATTTTGATAAATTATACGATATAAAAATGACTACATATGACAGACAAAAATAAAGGATTGTGGTACTAAAAATAATCAATATTATAAAACAGTAATAAAGCGCAATGTAAAAAACAATTTTAGAATAATTAATATTAAACCTAATATTATTAAATAATAAATAATAAATTATTAACTATAGATATTAATAAATAATACTAACAATATTTATAATAAATAATATTATAATTAAATTTTATATTTATTACTACTATATATTATTTTTATTTAATAAATAATAATATTAATTAATCATAAATATTATTAAATCATAATATAAATAATAATAACAATATTTATAATAAATAATATTCTAATTAAATTTTATATTTATTACTACTATATATTATTTTTATTTAATAAATAATAATATTAGTCATAAATATTATTAAATCATAAATTTCAGTTTTTTTTTTTATAGATTTTAACAATAACTATAAAATTAAATGGCAGTTTTATTTTTTGATCACTAGCTGCGTGACGACCGGCTGTGTTGTTGCCTTTGAATTGTGTGACGTCTTTCGTTTTTTTTTGGGGGGGGGAGGGGGAGAGAGAATCCAGTTTTATTATTCATCTCAGGATTTCAGCCACAACAACTGTAGATAAATCGCAATTTAGAGCGTTTATAGAACGTTTTCTGCTAACTTAAATTCCATACTCCCCTTTTTAAATTTCGAACTTCTTAGAAACTTTTATAGGGCCGTTTCATTTACATCTTAAAAGAAATCCCATGCAAAATTTCTTGTTTTTACTCCCTGCAATATCACAGAAAAAGCAATTTCAGAATATCTTTCGTTCCTGCAACCTTTTGCATTTCGAATTTTTTTTAAACTGCTCTATGCAAACATTGGAACTTTAACAGCCATGTCAAATTTCAAGTTTCTAGTCCTAAGAGTTCTAAATAAGTCGTAAATTAGAACGTTTTCCGAGCATTTTATCCTTTTAATTTTCGAACTTTTTAGAAAGCGTTCATATAGCGCCTATTTACTTTTTAAATGTAACCGCCACGCCAGATTTCAAGTTTCTAGCTACAACAGTATCACATAAATTACAATATTAGAACGTCTTTTGTTCCTGCACCCTCTTGGGAGTTTGTTATACCAACATAAAATATAGCAAAGTGGGTCATCAGCATTTTGCCACCATTATTATAGGTAGATTTCGTAAGAAATACTACCTATTGCAGTCGTTACCATGGTGCGACTTTTGAAAAATTCCTTCATAACTTTTGATTATATGACCCCAGGAACCCAAAACCACCCCCACCTAAAAAGTTTATATATATGTGTGTGTGCGTGTGTGTGTGTGTGTTTGTGTATGTACTAAATTTTGTCCGCACGATAAAAGTCACAATTATGCACGGAACGTCTTCAAACTCGCCAAACACTTTGAGATGGTTAATATCTCGGCGGGGATTGCAAATGAGAAAAATCGGCCCAAGGCAGTAGAAATGGGGGAGGATTTAAAATTTTGAATACCGCCTCAACATGACTCTGATAAAACCAGCTCTTACAGAAAAATGAAAGGAAATTTAAACATTTTTCGTTTATATTGTTGCCATCAATTAAAAAACCACAATTAAATTCTTACCACAACGATTACTTTTCTATTGCAAGATTTCCACGTGAAAAATCAAAATCTATCTATATATATATATATTGCGCTATCGTATCTCCATACATATAAGGGGGGTTACCGTAGGGGGGAGCCCTGTTCCAAGGCCAAATGCCGCCAAGTGTGTTGCCAACTTGAAGATATCTCCAATATTTCTCCGAATCCCCATAGACTTCCCCTGTAAACCAATAGGGTTTACTTGCTTACAGAAAATCATCAAATTGAGAAATTTTAATGCAACAAAACTAATATTGGTACTACTTGGTTATACCGTCGACCAAAAATCTATCGCTAAACTATAAGATTAAAAGTTAATAATGATTGATCATAAATATCACATTCACTTGACTTTAAGCAAATTACACGTGTTTACGTCTTCAAGTGATTTTTATCTCTACGTTTTATTTGTATTTTTATTTATGTTATACTAATTTATTTGTTCTTTCGTTATTTAAAATAAAAATTTAACTTTTAAATTCGAAATCTACCTGTGCCTGTCGGCCGAGCCGGCAGGGATTTTTTAAAAATCGGTTTGGTAGTTCCCCCTATACAAAGAAACAAACGTTACTTCTTTATAAAATTATTATAGATTATCATTCTCGTTTTCATCTAATTTAGTAAAATCTCCCAATAATTATTAACATACAGTGAATTGCAGGGAATTGAAGAAACGAAACCTTTTAAAAAATACACAAAAGTAATTCAGACTTTTAATTCGGTGATGAATATTTCAGTAGAAATACATCACAAAGAAATATTAGAAAGTGATTCGATTTCAAAGAGTAAAAAACATATCGATCCTATATTAAATGAAGTCTTATTGTATCGAATGAATAAAATAAGATTTTTCTGGTTAATGAACATAAAAGAGTAAAAGAGCACAGCAATTAAGAGAAGAGTAATATTTTAATCAAAGTCTTGCAACCTTTTCCTTTTATGCCTTGGGAATCACTACTGCAACTAGCAAGAAGCAATTGTACTTCTTTTTTAATTATGCAGGATCGCTTAAAATACCATGTTTTTTTCCTTTCTGTTTAGTAGTCAACTCTTTTTTTAAATGATAACCTGGACAGGTTTTAAAAAATAAATCAAACTATTCATTGCCCTAGCAAAACCTTTTAAAGCGTTTCTTTAACATTAAAAATTACTTTATGAATTAAAATAAAATTCATATTTGCTTTTAAAAAATTATTCAAGTAATAAATGTGGGATAATATAAAGATGAAACTTTTAAACTGAAAATCAAATTATTAAAAAATACAACTACATTCTAAAGTCAGTGACGCAATGGCAAAGAAGGACCATAGAGTCCAAAAGTTTAAAAAAAAGGCTTTTTTTTTTTATTGGAAGTTTCAAAAGAATCTGTTTTCTTTCCAAGTTCTTTAAAAATTTAATTCTTATTTTTTTGTTGTTGCTGCTTATTTGAGCTATGAATTTTCTTGAATGCTTTGCCTTAGTTACAGCTGTCATGTCTACCACAAAAAATAAACAAATTACTATAAAAATAATCTGCAATCATATCAAATGTGGAATTTCTGTCGTCTGTGAAGTCAGGTTTAAGAAGTATTCATTTAAAATAAAGTTTAAAACGTAAAAATCAAGAAATGTTTTATGTTCTGTATTTTTCTGTATAGAATCAAAAAATGAACACATGTTGTGGTGTGATAAATATGCCAAGGAAGAATTAAAATTTAAAAGCTCATAAGATATTTTACAACTTTTTAGAGATACATAGAAAAACTTTATTAGGTGTGTAGAAACTCCTGACCTAAATGCAAGCTTTACAAACTTACTATCCTCCTTCCATTCTTCCACTTAAACGCCATTTTTCACAATCCGCCAAATGGCTTCCAAACGACATGTTTCAACTTCTACACGCGATAATTGTATCCAATTTTCATATTTTTTCCACCCTGCGGAGGGAATACTAGTAGACTACGTGATAACTTTGACCAACCTAATACCTTTCATTGGACTTCACTTAATAGAATTGACATAAAATACATTTTTATTATCTGTTCTTTTAATTTTCCCCGCCACTATAGAATCACATTTAAAAGAAAACGTGTACTTCGAGGCATAAAAGAGAAATATTTCTTATCGATTTAGTTAAACTCTCGTAATTTTCACTTTTTCTTTTAAACCGCCTGTTCTGATATTAGTAATACCAATCAAATTAAGGAATCTTTTTAAAATCAGAAAATGTGAAAAAAAGCTTTAGTTTTTCGATTCCATCTTCTTAAATTCTGAACTAAATCGCACATAAAACAGCCTGTTTGATAAACTGTGGATCAAACTTCATTCCAGTGCAAATTCTATTAAAATGTATGCAGCAATTTATGCTGTAACAACGCACAAATGTAGTTTTATATAATAATACGATTTAAAAGTCAACAGAGGCTTATAATCTTTTGAGTAAGTGCGTGTGTTGTTGCTGATGTTTCTATAACTTCGAGAGAAAAAAAAAAACGGAAAAAAGACGAAGTTTTTTTTTGTTTATTTCTCTTTCTGTTTCCTATGTTTTCACGTGTCAATAAAATATTTGAGATTTTCTAATGTAAGTTATTCATTTTCATTAATCTGTTTTGAAATTATATATGAGAACATTTAACGTGATTTTCAATTTACACCTTTAAATTGGTGTTAAATAAATACAGCTGTTGGTAATGCAGCAAACGGTTTAAAACAAATCAGATTTTAGCCATTGTGTAGTGTCCTAAAACATTAATTATGTCAACTTATTTAACCTTGCGTGACAAATGTTTCTAAATAATCGAGTAAAGTACGGCAGAAATAATCAGATTTGTAAACATTTACGGCTTCAAACAGATTGAACGCAAGATTTTACACAACTCTGTCATCTCTTGGGTTAACTGTGCTGTCAGATTATTGTAAATGTTTGAGAAAATGTGGAAACATCAATAAGTTTTTATTTTCCAGTTTCCTAATCTTTTACAGTTTTGAATTTAAAATAAAACAAGGACGAAAAATCATGCGTCCAGCATAGATTATGTAACATTTTCCAACACATTCAGAATACTATAACAAAACTTCACCGCTTAATAAGGTGAAATATGACGTCTAAATAAACAATTTGGAAAACACAGAGCGCAATGAAAATCCAATTTCTGCTGTTACAATCAATAGTCGAAAAAATAAGAGGTTTCTTTGTGCAGCCCTGTATATGATCCATGGATTTGTATGTATGCTACATAGTATGCTAAAAGTTAGTTTAGTTAAACGAACAGCAGAGTTGAAAATTTCCATTCAGCAATTTCCGTGAGTAAACGGAAATGTACTTGAGAACTTGTGTGCAGCCCTGTATATGATCAATAGAATTTATACAGACCAAGTAACATTTAAAAAATAATTCAATTTAAAAACGCGTAGTACAACTGAAAACGCAATTTCAGCAATTATTGTTAATAGGCTTCAATAGTTCAATTTCTTCTGTAGCCAAATACTTTTGCGTGTCCCTGTAAATAAACGATAAATTCTATGCATACCCTATTCTGCAGTAAGTGCTGTGTAGAACACCTCAGTAATATATATAAACTTCAGTTTGTTTAAAACAGAGTAATATCATTAAAATACATCTCAAACGATTTTTCCCTATGGACCGTAATGCAGCGGAATTCTTTTGAGTGTCTCTGTAAATGAGCCGTAAATGCTATTCACTTCATTTTAAATACTGAACATACCATAGTGATATCCAATAACATCTATCCATTTCATAACGATCGGACTATATTTGCGCGAGTTAGAGCACAGGCGGCAGACAGACAGGCAAACCGAATTCATAAACACTTTTCAACTTTGTTGGAAAGTGTTAAAATCTGAAGTGTGACTCAACTTGACTTTCCGAACACTTGATGTGCATGTCAAAAAGTAAAAAAAAAAAAAAAAAAATAGGAGAATTTTCTAAAATTTATAATACAATGGAGTAGGTTTAGTGTAACCAGGTGTCCCGATTTTCAGGGGCTCGGAGACCTGTCCCGCGTAACCACTGCGTGGGACGCCAAAAGTCCCTATTTTTCATGAATCACGAATTCTTTTAAATTTCTTTTCGTACCATGTTATTCGTTAATCTGCATCGAGTGGAACTTAATACAGCAATACCTGTGAAGACGGAGCCTATCAACAACGGAATTTTTTTTATAGACTTTTCTAAAGGAATACCTTACAAATCTACCAGGGTAGACGGAAAATTGTCTAAAACGGAATATTTTGCTGTTCCTGGGGAGGTTCTGTTTTCACAAGTTTTACTATACTTTGTTGAGTAAACGTTGTGTAAACGGAACCTGTTTATAACGGAATTCTGTTTATAAAGAAAAATTCTCATTGTCCCTGCGATAGGAATAATGCACAACTGCTAAATTGGAATTATGTTTCAGTCCCTACAGATCCCGCTATAAGGAGTTTCACTGTGTAAGATTGTTGTCCATATTAAAAATTGTGAAACCTGGTAAGACGGAATTGCAAAGAAAAATAAAAAATTCCGCGTTAAACAGGCTTTCATCTGAGAAGGTATAATTGCGTGGTATTCCTACCGTTAGGGATAATGAAATTTCTACGTTTAAGGTAGTATTGCGTTATAGACAGGTTCCGTTTTCATACGGTTTTCTACAATTTTATGCCCCGATTTAGAAGCCGCGGTCCCGCTTTGTTTGTTTCCCTGTACCGCTTATTTTTACACTGGACCCGGTAACAGTAAATAGGTTGGATTCGAACCTGCCGTTTGGAAACTTGAGACATTTACCCGCTGCGCCACTATTGTTTGATTACATCGCCTCAATATTTATCACTTATACTCTGTCACATTTTCTTGGGGATTTTCCATATAGAATCGGTCGCAAAAGCGTTTGAAGATAGTTTAAAATTGGATTAAATACCTAATCCGTCGGCCGATTTGTGCATAAATCTAATGTAGTTCTTGCGACAGTGGTTTATGATATATTCACCAGATGGAAACTCAATCGAAAGTACCTTTTGGTAGTTACCGTGTTCACTCATGCACACACAAATTATGGTTACAATCCCCTCCTTACACTATGCGTTTGGAATATAAAAATGAAGATAATAAAATACAGGGAGTCCTAATACTAAAATTGACGGTTTTTAAAATGAAACAAGCAAACAGTGAGGGCTGTAGAAGTTATGCTCGCAAGAGACTAATGTGTGAAGAAAATAATTTCGTTACTACACTTTCTTGTTTTAATATCAAATCTCGTTGATAGATGGTGCTGCACTATCTCAAACTGTAACAATGCTCAAAATAACAAAGCAATTCCAGCTTTATACGTTAATTGGAGCATTCTTATACAGCGGTAGTGTGATCTATAGGTGATATTTGGAACTAAACCAAAGAAGTGAAGTAATGAAATTCTCGACTTCATTGAATTAAGGAAAACCAGGAAAGACTTTCTCTATAACGCTAATTCTGTGGAAGAAATTTTTTAAGATATCTTGTTTGCATGTTAATATTTAATTTTTTTTTATTTAATTGGATAGCTGATATTGATCTCTACACCTGCCCTTTTTGACTTTTTTGATTTTGTTTGCAGATGTTTTTCAAGAGGATCACTTTCGAAACCGGCTCCGAAAATGAAAGTGTCCTCATTAACCCTCCGTCTACCAGACGGGTCCATTGGACCCGACAGGTACATACAAAATATTCATTCAAACCAGAAATTTCTTTAAAATAAACTAAGTATATAAACCAGACAAAAATAAGGTAAATAAATAAGTTAAATAGTTTTAAATAAAAATTCTGATGTAGAACGTTTTATTAAAACTTGAATAAAATTCCCGGTAGATCTAGGGTTAAAAATATCTGTAAACAAAATCGAAAGAGTAAAAAGCGGCCTTCGTACAGATCAGTGTCAGCTAGCCAATGCAAAAAGAATTGTTTAAAAATACTGAAATGCAAACGAGAATTTTTTCAAATTTCTTCCATAGGATTAGCATTAGAGAGTGGGTATTTTCAGGCGACTGAAGTAGCCAGTTAAGGGGGCACAGGACCTTTGAGTTTGTCGAAACGATCAAAAACATCGCTTTTTTCAAAGTACCAAAACACAAATAATATGCAATTAAGATTTTTGTTTTCCATTGCTACCTAAAGTATATATCCTTAACTGTATTATCCAGAAAAATAAATGTTATCTATACAAAATTAATATTTAAATTTTAAACTTAAAAATTCATCTCACTAACGTGTGAATTAAAATCGTTAAGTGCTGCGCGCATGGTAACACTCTAAATTATGCACATAGAAAACAATTTTTGAATAAAATAGAATCATAAAACACAGACTTCTAAATTAAAACCAAAATATACATAAAAAGGTTTGTTTAAAATTTAATTTTAGCACAAAATAAAAATAAATTCAAAAATTTCAATTTTTTTTTCCAGTGCAAAAAAATAAACAACCAAAGTATGTGAATTTTTTTGGTTTTAGCATGTAGACTATAAAGAAACGCATATTTGGTTAATTTTTTAAAGCTGTAGCTTACATAGTTTGAAAGAACAAGCTCCAAATTGACTAATCTGAGAAGACGCGTTTTAAAGTTTCAATATCTACGGACCTCCCATTATACTCACCGTCTATAAATGGTTATAACTCAAGAAATAATACAGATTTTTGAATGGGGTATTTTGCATATTGTTCAGAAATTGTAAAAAAATAGAAATGAAAAAAAAAACAACCTAAAACTGGTTTTTTGAGGGGCAAGTAATTGTGTTTCTGTAATGTCGAATTCACACCGGAATCTTCAAAACATTTTATGGCAAAATAAAGAAAAGCAATTTTACGACTTCTTTCCAGCAAAGTTAGAAAAGTAAAATTTAATAAATTTTTTCTGGTGCAAATCTTCATTAATCTTAGGTGGGATATAATATATCGCACCGCCTCTCAAGGGTTATAGGTCCTGTGTCCCCTTAATCTCCTTCAAGAGATTAACTTCCATGGCTCTGTCACCGTTTTCTTGTTATTCAATTTTAAAAACCATCATTCCATTTTTAGCCACCCTGTGCATAGTGTGCCCTGTATTTACGATATCACCCAGTATTTGCGGTATATTGCATGCGCCAAAATAAACACCAAAGCTTTAAAATTCAGTAACTTATTAATTATAATAAATATAAAGAAACAATGATAGAAATGTTTAGATAACTAACATTATTCAATAACTTATTAATTATAATAAATATAAAGAAACAATGAGCGAAATAGTTAGATATCTCACAAATTTTTAAATGGTAATTTTTAAAATAGTTCAAATTTTTGTCCATAGATGGCTTGACCCTGACTTCATGGTTAAAACGGTTGAATGACTCAATTTTTTTTACAGTTGAATTAAAGAATATAGATATCGTCGGTACCATGTCAAACTATCCAATGTGAAAACAGTGGGCTACTTTTTTAAAATTTAGATTTCTTGATTGGCACCACTTTTCTGAAATGGTAAAACTCACCTTGCTTTCGCCTTAATTAATATGTCGTTAAATAAGGTTAAATAAGACGAATTTTACTATTTCAAGAAAGTGGTGCCAATCAAGAAATCTGAATTTTATAAAAGTAGCCCACTGTTTTCACATTGGATAGTTTGGCATGGTACCGACAATATGATCACACACGGATTTGATACATCCGATATAAAACTTTTAAGATATAGCTTGTTATGATTGAAGTTCGCAACATTGATTCTTCAAACTATTCGGAGAAAACATCTCCGAATTTCACATGCACATTTATTAAACAATTTCTTTTCGTACACATACACGTAAACCGTAATGATGATACAATTGTATATATAGATATTTGAATTAAGTAGGTTCATGTTTTTAATAAATTATGATATTTTTGAACAAATTTTTATATGATTTCCGGCATGCTTAAAAAAAAAAAAAAAAAAAAAAAAAAAAAGTTTTTCTCTTAAAATTTAGTTTAAAAATGCTTCTACATTTGGTATTTTACTTTTTTTTTTTTTTTAAATCAGCATTTTTCAGTGCATAATTACATAAAAAAAAAAAAAAAAAAAAAAAAAAAAAAAAAAAAAAATCCAATAAACATTTTACTATGTACTGTATATCAAATGAATAATTCAAGTTGCTAATGTGAACTTTAATGAAGCTGTTAATTTGATCTTTTTGAACTGCTTTGTGTGAATATTTCGAATTAGAAAAGTACAAAACAGCTGTGTGTAGTAAAACATTTTATACTTCTTGGGTCTGATTAATGCAAAAAGCTAATGAAAAAAAAAGATAAAAGAAAACAATTCTTGTCACACTTAATGAACTTGAACTTTGAGAATCAAGCTACATGTTTGGCTAATTGCTAAATTTAAGGGATTGAAAAGTAATGCAATCAAGGAAAATAAGAATTTCATGCCACCTTTATTTTTAATCAAAATTCTTAAGAATATTTTGCTTTTTTTTTTGCCTGAAGATACTGAGTACCGGAAAAAAATTCTTTTTCATAATTAAAAAAGGCTAAGTAGTGAAAAAGGCACCGAGAAACTGACGTCAGATAGTTAAGGTTTATGAATTTTGTATAAAAACACTATAAAAAAATAATAACTTATATACACTTACTGACAAAAGTTAAGCACGCAGAGGAAAATATTAATTTCCGCAAGCCAATCTGAATTGATGTCGCCGCAATTTGCTGCGTAGTTAGATGGAAGTGTTCAAATATGTTGTGTAACAGCCAATCACGGTTTCTTGTCGAGAAATATGCAAAAAGGGCAGTCGTATAAGAAGCCATCATTCTGGAGAATTACAGGAGTTGCCTGTAAGTGCTGATAAAAAGTGTTTATAACTTTCGTACGTTTTGCTTTCAAGACAGACCTGTTTCCAGGGTTTCCAAAAGACGAATGGAAGATTCTGAGCGTTGGCGTGCCGCCGGATGCATTGAAGAGGGACAATCAATCACAGATGTTGCTCTCTTCTTGGTCGATCATCATTTCAAAATTATGGAAACAATTCTTTTTTTTTTTTTTTTTACATTAATGATTTTGCATTTTAAATTTTAAATTAAAAGCTTTGTCGTGTAATATCGATTAAATAAATTCCAATGATCTATGATTTTCGGTATATTTTATATTTCAATTATCCGATAAGTCATGTATACTAAGAAAAATATTATCGGCCAGGATTAAAGCAACAAGATTAAACAGGAGTAAAAATATATCGGCCAGGGTAGCTTAGTGGTAAAGCAACAGCATGGTACACCGTGGACCCTGGTTCGTATCCTGCCCCCGGCTAATTTTTCACTGCTGTTGGGTTATTGTATTAATTGTGTTCATGTCTGTTTTAATGTATATGTATCTTTAATAATTAGATAGTTAGATTAGAAAAATCAAAACAGTCACCAAATGTCTAGCAGTGCGAAGCAATTGAAGATTTGGGAACTTCTGATATGCAGTTCTCAGACATTAAGTAAGACTATACAATGCGTATGGGATTAGTATTTTAAAGAGAACTAACACACCATTTTTTGTTCAATCTAAAGAATTTTTATACCTCCTACAAATCGCCACACAGTCCCCAACTAAATTTAAATATAAATTGCCAAAAAATTACCTATTAGACTAATACAAAAGTTGGCAATATTTAATTTTTATATATTAATGAACATATAGAAATGAATTACTTAGATTCTTATCCACAATACAACTATAATAAATTATGATAATTTATTAATTAACTTCGTGTCTTTAAGTTCGTGTTTATCGTGTCATAAATGACACGACATTTTTTTCAGTCATTGAAAGTAACAAGAAAATCTGAGAGTTACTAGAGTTCTGCATGGGCCGGAATTTCCAGGCTCGTGCCCGGCCCATTTGTATTTTCTCGGTTCATTGCTCGGCCCGTGCAAAAATCAATTAAGATTATTTTCTAGAATAGTACTGTATAAATACTTATGGAAATTTTTAACAGTCTAATTTAGATTACTGTATGTTTGCAAAGCCAGAGCATACAGAATAGTAACATCAGTAATCACTTAGACTCATTAGACTCTTAAATTCAAATAAAGATTCATTAAAAACATTAATATGTACAGAATGAAAGAAAAAATATGGTTAAAAACATCATAGCTTTTGAAGCTATATAATAAAAAAAGGATATTTAAAAAAAATAGTTCTCTGTAATTTATTAAGCTATGTTTCAAAATTTTCCGATACCAAAAGTTCATTAATACTACTATTATTTTAACAAAACAAATTGCTTGTCCGAAGAGGCTACTTCAGTCACGCGAAAAGACTCGCTCGCTAATGTTAATCCAATGGGATAATTCGTTTGCTTTTCAATATTTTTAAAAGATATTTTTTTGCATTGCATAGCTGAGGTCGATCTCTACAAAGGCCATTTTTTGCTTTTTCGATTTTGTTTACAGATTTTTTTTTTTATTTATTTTTTTTTTGAATGAGGATGATTTCACTTTCGAAATCGGTTCTGAAAGTGAAGTTGTCCTAAATAATAATAACTATAAACAAAGTCAAAAAAGTACAAAACAGCGTTTGGAGAGATCGAACTCAATTATACAACGTAAAAGAAAAAAAATCACTTTAAAATATTGAAATGCAAACGAGATACCTTTAAAAATTTCTCCCATTGGATTAACATTAATGAAAGGGTATTTTGAGTGATTGAAGTAGCCTCTTAAATCTACTACCGGCCCTCCAGATAGATCTAATAATATGTCGAAAAAAATGTAAACCTGATGCCGGCCCGACCCGAATTTACTAAAAAAATTAAGCCCTGTTTCAGACACAATGTAACTGCCCGATGCCGATCTCTACTCTGGACATGTTTTCTGTATTGATATAACATCGGATCGTGCAGCACATTTATACTTATCCTCGGCCCCGGTCACGTCCGTTGAAAATTGTTCGTAGTTTATCGGCTTAATTTGATACTTTTAGATTTATTTCTATATCTGGCCAGTCGACCCATTTAAGCTGTTTAGTGGCACGGATCGGGGACGAAGAAAAAAAAAACGGGCCGGGCCGGTAATTTTTTCTTCGGTTAAAAGAATCGTATTTCATCTGCCGGCCCGTTAGAAATTCTGACTTCATTTTTATCACCCTGGGCCAAGCCCGGGCCCGTGCAGATCTCTGGCAAATACATGAAAAAACTATACAATGAGATTTTTTAGTTCTTTTAAAATCTTCAAACTGGAGTTTAAGAATAGTTTTTCCTTTTCTGTATAAAAACAACACGCTTCTTGTAAAAATAAAAAAATAAGTAAAATAAAATAAACTAAAATAAAAAATTCGTTGTTATTATAATATTATGGAAGCATTGATATTTTCATTAAAAATTATCTACATTATAATTTTTATAAATTGAGACATAATTCAGTTTTTTTCCTACTTAAACGCATTAAACATGAATTTGTTCTCAAAGAATAAAAGTAATAAAGCATTCATTATTTACTTAATTTAAAAGATATCAGTTTTTTTTCCCTAACGGACATTTTTTTTATTTAATTTAAAGAATAACATTATATTAATGAGATATATTTCTTCATTCTCTGTTTTAGTTAAATAACATTTAAAAAATGATAACCAGATTGAACACCTGGAGCAGGATATCTTTATTATCTTTTCCTAAAACATTTTATTAGGTGTAAGATTTGTGTAAAATATATCTAATAAGTAATATAACAAGATTTTTTATATTGCTTTTTACGTAGGTTTTTTTTCTTTTATCTATGTTATAACGTTAAACTTTTTAATCTATACTAATAAAAGAACAAATCGCTCTGTCTGTCTGTCTGTCCGCCTGTCTGTCTGTGTGTCTGTCTGTGTGCGATGGCTAGCAAAATCTACGACACGTACGAGGTTCAAAATTTTTTTGAAAAGAGTCCAAGGCCTCTTCTAATGCATCATATCCTCAGAATTTTAATATTCTAATTATTAGTTGAGTAATTAATTAATATTCGGACATCACTCTCATCAAAAGTACGTCTTTTTTCCCTCAGATTACTTTCGGTTGGTTGGTTCATAAAGCATCGCTCATCAAAAATACATTTCTTTGTTTCCGCTTGCTTTCGGTTGATTGGTTGTATAGAACTTTCGCAGAAATAATTAAGTAAACCGGGATACAATTAAATAAACCAATTTGAGTGCTTAATGTTTCAAGAGTGACTGTTTTTTCAACTAAACATTAAATTTTAGCATGAAGGGGAAACACATGCTTTGAAAACATATTTAATAATAATGAGCGTTTAAGAGAAGGAATTAGTTTCAAATGACGTCACAACCTAGCAACCAGCTTGACAACCTGGCAGGCTTTTTGTTTGCCACACAGTTTTTTTTTTCTACTTTGATTGGTTGAGCGATAATATCTGCTAAAAAATCGGCGATTTTGGTTGGTTTACGGAGAATTGGAGGTGCCTGTTTGATGCTGATTTATTTAGATAGCAAGAAATGTGTTTTTTAAACGTTAAATAAAAGATTAGAATACTCCTTACTGGCTCTTTTACTACTAGAAATTAGAAATTGGCAAGTCCTTGCATTCTAATGCTTTCTGCTGCTGTAGTGGGTAGCAACAGTTTTAATAGAATTTAAATTCTCATTTTTAATACTGATAATGATTTTTTTTTCAGAAGTGTTTTTTTAAAGACATTTTTAAACGCATTTTTTAATTGCTCTCTTTTATGTTTTAAATACAGAAAAATGTTCTGAATTTATCGCCCGCCTACTATACAGTGCCACAGGCAGTGGGAACTCATGTCGGATGTTCGAACAGAACTTTTTGCACCCTTAATTTATGAGTGGGGGGCGCTAATTTTACTAATTGGTTTATTTCTTTTATTTGCTTATTTTAAACGGTAGTCGTGTTACGTTTTATTGTAGTATTCTTCAGAACGGATTGCGATTTGTAAAAATACAGCATAAATGTTACTTATTCGAGATAAAAATTTCAGAAGTCTTGATACCACTATTTTCGAAAAGTAATTTCAGCAAATATCTTAAATTCAAGACCACCCTTCTCCCCCCCCCCCCCCCCCCCCCCTTCATGTATCTACGGGTAGGTTGCGTGAAGAGGTTTTGTTCTTTTGCTAAGATTAGAGTGCGCTTCTTGGTGGTGGAATGTAGAACTAACAGACCGCGATTTCATTTAAAGTAGGGAATCTAACAAGGCGATCTGTTTGAAACTTCAAGATAGTTTATAACACATCAGAAAAAGTTTATATAAGAATGCGCGTGAAATTTCGGGAAGGTGGGGAGAGGAGGAGGGGCGATAGATTTCTTTTTTTCTTTTTAACTTTTGCGTTTCTTAACATTTCCGGTGCTGTTTTTTGACGGAGTTCTGAGATAAATGCGTCTTATTAAATATAAAAATGTCAAAAGTTTGTTACCACTATTTCCGAATAGTAATTTCAAAAATATCTTAATTTCTTGCTTAAGACATCCACCCCTTCGAGTAACATATCTACTGATAGGTTGTGTAACGGAGTTACGTTCAGACACAGTTTTGTTAAAAATACAGTGCGCTCCCTGGTGGTGGAAAGTGGAACTAAGAGATCGCGATTTCATTTAAAGTAGGAAATCTAATAAAGCGATCTGCTTGAAACTTTAAGATAGTTTATAACACATTAGAAAATTTTATAAAAAATGGCGCGTGAAATTTCGGGCAGGTGGATGGGGGAGGGGAGGGGCGAAATATTTCTTTTTTTTTTCTTTTGCCTTTGCGTTTCATACCGTTTCAGGTGCGGTTTTTTGACGGAGTCCTCAGATACATGCTACTTAGTACATATAAATGTGACAAAAGTTAAGTTACGACTATTTCCGAATAGTAATTTCGACAAATATCTTAAATTCTTGCTGAAGACTGCAACCTCCTCGAGTAGCATATCTACTGATAGGTTGTGTAAAGGAGCTTTTGTTAAGAATAGAGTGCGCTCCCTGGTGGTGGAATGTGGAACTAACATAACGCGATTTTGTTAAAATTAGGAAATCTAGCAAGGCGATCTGTTTGAAACTTTAAGAACGTTTATAACACAAAAGATAAAGTGTAAAAAAGAATGGTGCGTGAAATTCCAGGGTGGGAGGGAGGGGCTCTAGATTTCTTTTTAAAAAATTAGCGTTTCTGACTTTTTATATGCCGTTTTTGGAGGGAGTCATGAGATGTATGCTACTTATTAAAAGTTACAGACATTATCTCTGATTTGAAAAACACCTACTTTTATTTTGAAGAGTAGATAAAAAGCATAGGGTAAAATTTTAATGGGAGTTTAAATTTAAACCAAAATTTTAAAAATGCAGCATTTACAGATTTTAAACTTTAGCTTCTCGGCCTATATTTGTGGACTAATTAAAAGTATGTAAATTTAAAAAAATTGATTCAGAACTTTTGTTCGAAATGGAAAAAAAATCGACTTTTAAAAAGGAAAAAGAAACGCTTTTTTTAAATAGAGAATGAACGCGAATTCGTTAAAATTTGGAAAACGAACTAACCGATCGACTTTAAATTTTCACGTAAGTTGCAACAGCCCTTTGACCACTGTTTCGTAGAGTAATATTTGTATAGAACATATTACGCTCCCCGTCGGTGGAATGTTGCACTACCCACTATTTTCGAATAGTAAATTAAGCAAATTTCTGAATTTATTATTTGAGTCAACATCCTTAGTTTAACACAATGTTTATCGAAGCATCTAAATAGACCAGATTTACATCTCCTATAAAAATTTTGAAACGTTCGAAGGGGTAGAAATATTTTTTACAAAACAAAATGTCTGAAAATGTCCACGAAACTAGTAAAAACTTGAGTGTTTTGTCGCAGTTCCGCTCGCTTTCGATACGCATAGACTCTCAAAATCAACTTACGCAAAATAGTACGTATCTTCAATTTAATATTTTTCTTGCGATTTTTTATATTTAAAAATATAAATTCAGACAAAAGGGAATTAAAGGTACAAAATCATACAAATTTGAGGTTCATTCATCACGGGCCCGAGCAACGCCGGGTGGGTCTGCTAGTAATGCTAATAAAATTCTTAATGAAAATAAAATGTTTTAATTGAGCATGGAAGTTTTTCGGTTTCAAAAAATGCAATTTTTTCCCTTGCTTTTCATGAATGTTTGATACATGATACAGTGAAACTTCTTTTAAAGGCTACTCCAATTCAAGGGTCACCTCTATTAAGGGCCAATATTTTTAGGAACGAAATTTTTTCCCATAGACATAATGTTCAATTTACTCCTATTAGGGGCCGCACCTACCCCTCATAAAGGCCATTTTTTTCACATGTGCCTTAAATCCTAAACAGGTGTATTGAATTTCTGAACCAAAAGATAAGAGTTCAGCAAAAAACTGCGCTTGCAACAAAGAAGGCAGAGGGAGATGGGAGGGATTTAGTAACACAATGAAGGATTACAAACGTTTCCACAAGTGAGACAAACAGGTGTTCCTCACACTTTGTTTGACCTTTCAACCTGTAGCAGTTGGGTTGGAGGGGAAACTTGACCCTTTGTTGTAGGCACACAAGGGATAACAGGTTATCTAGAAAAACTGATTCCACATTTACTAAAACTGTGAATGCATATTGAAGCACAATTTTTACACCTGCCAGGAAACGCTAACAGAAATAAATAAACTAATATCTCATTCAAAGCCATTAATAAATAATGCAAATTAAAGTAATTTGTTCCATAAAGTAAAAGAATCATTAGAAACCAAAATTGTCTTCGAAAAAATTATGAAAAGTAAACAAACTTCAAAAGAAAAAATTTTCAATCATGTATAGATTTTGAAAATGTTAATAAACAGTTTTTCCACCTATATAGGTTTTGATTTTCTTATTTTAGCTTTTTTTTTTTTTTTTTTTTTTTTTTTTTTGTCGCCTCTATTTAAGGGCCAATTTTCAATGGATCGGCAGGCGGCCCTTACAGAGAGGTTTCACTGTAAATGTTTTTCCGAAAACGTTTTTGCGCCCTTTTTTTAACTCAACCTGGTTTTTGTATGTAAAGATGGAATATTTTGCAATTGCACATCCTGATAGGCTAAAATTATACAAATAACGTAGAAACTCTTTTATCCGAAACTCTTTTAACCGAAACTCTCGGTTAACTGAAATCCATTTTTAAAGCTTTTTTTTTTTTTTTTACTATCATATTCCTTGTGTGGAAGCGGTCCTTTCCGAAACACAAGTATAAATAAATATTTTGGATCCACTTTCTTTGAATTCCTTTGAATTTAACTTGAGCTCCCGTAAGCTGCGGGGTGAACTAGAACACAGTAAGAGGTGTGAGAACCGGAATGAGTGAATGTGGCCTAGCAGGCGAAGAAAACGAACAAATTAGCAATTCTGAAGTTTTTGAATGTTTTGTAAAAGGTTTGCATGGCTGGAGCAGCAGAAAGACTGTGATACTGGTGAACTAATAGCATTAAAAAAAAAAACTTCGTGCTAGAGCTGCAAAGCAAAGGCAATCGAAGCTGCGATGAACAAAACTTTGTTTCAAACCCTTGTGAAATATGTAAAAGGTACTTAATTTCAAAACTAAAATTTAGTTAATTTATTCCTGTTTCTATTTTGCTATTGCTTTATTTTTATCAAGTACATGTTACCATTATAATAAATACAGCATGTATTTGTCTTCAATCTTAAATTTGAAGCATTCTCGATTATCCGAAATTTTCGATTTTCCGAAAGATTGTCGGTCCCAATTACTTCGGATAATCGAGGTCTTACTGTAATGTACAAAGCTGTTTTTCCGATGGTAATACAATACTGTAATATATTTTTAACCTTAACTATAACACATTAATTCTAGGGCATTTTTCCGTTAGCCCGTTGCAGTTTATAAATCGCCTGATATTGTCTGTAACTCGTACATTGTGTGGGAGTTGGAACAACGATGGATTTAACCCTTTATGTACCGAATAATGAATTCATGAAAATTTTATCTTCTAAAGCATTTTTTGTGAATTGTTTAAGCTACATTAGAAGATTTAAATAATCATTTAATAAATTTTAGAAGGATTTTAGAAGGATTGGAGGATTTAGAAAGATTCATTAAATTTGAATTTATAGGGATTTTCTGCAATATTTATAAGCCCCACTCAAATCTTTTATTTTAAATATTTTTCGTAGTATTTTGTAGAATTAGGAAATGTACTAATATAATATTCTCGCAATAGAAATATAGAAATATTTCCGGATAGAAAAATCCCCCCCCCCCCCCCCCACAACGCCAAGAAAGCTGAAAAGGTGCAAAGGCAAAAGAAAAATCATCCTTTAAAAAATATTTTTTTTTTTGTGTAACCCATAATGCTTTTGGAACAAGATAAAGTAATGTATTTGTAACTCATTCTAAACTGTATTACGACTACTTGATGTATTAAAGGAAGTTTATAAGAAGTTTTTTTAATGGTACTTATAAGTACCGTCAGTAGATAAAGGGTTAATAATGCGTTAATAAACGCTCTCTAAAATTGGCCAAATCGCTGTGAAACTGCAACAAAGAAACATTTAAAGACTGAAAATATTAAAATAAATTATAAATAAAATATGAAGAGTGTAATATTGTTTTAAGAATACGCTTTTATCAGCTAAATGTTAGTTAATTTACGATTATATATTGAGAAATCATCGATATAAAAATCCTGAAAAGATAGTTTAAATAATGTTTCTTTTTTTTCTGTTGTCCTATCTTAAAAAAGAAAAAGAGCAAAAATTATGTAGTTTATAAATTCACTTGCTTACATGGTCTACAGAGCGAAGAAAAAAAAAAACGGCGCTCACACCAAATGAATGTATTGTGGCGGAAATTTAAAAAAATAATAATCTTGAATTTCAGTCAAAATATTAGACGTGATTTCCAACATAAACACTGAAACCAATATTCTACTTAACTCTAATAATTATTGGCTCCCCCTATTTCAAAACGAAGTGACGTATTTGTATAAATGAACAGCAATTAGTTGTTAAAATATTCTCTGATGATGAGCTCGGGAAGTACGGCCCGAGAGTACTAAGAAATATGTATAATTTTAATTAATTTTTCATTTAATCTTTAGCAGTGAAATTACGCTTGAAACTATTGAATATTTTAATACGTGATTTATCACATTGCCAACTGGGTCATTTTTCAAAATCTGTTCATGTTTTGGAATAACAAAATCAAATTTTTAGAAATAATCGGAAAGTTTTAATTTTTTGTAAATAATTTCCTTACCTCATAAACATTAATACACAAGCATCAGCAGAGACCAAATTACTAATTTAACATTTTAAAACTAATTTTTAAATTTTAATGAACTTGGTAATGACATAAGTGAGCACGGTAATGACAAATTAAGCAACAAATTTTTATTTTTCCACAGGCATAAATGGCAGCCATTATATCTTCTGGCCCATATAATGATTTTCTATTTCTTATATAATAAAAGCAGATTAAGAAATTAAAGTTCATTTAATTATCAATTAGAAAAGGATACGGTAATGACGTATAAAAAATACTCACCAAAACATTCAAAGTCTGCTTGTTTTATTGAAAGTATAAAACTATTTACTGTATTCACCTAAACCTGATAACAAGTTGGCTTTTAAGGAGTATTTTTGACTTGATAAAAAAGGCATATTCTGCCAATTCCAAATGAACTTTTTGTCAGAAGAATGGCAATGACACTCTTTCTCGGGACACGGTTTAAAATAATTATTAAGAATTATAGATAAGTATAATTAATGAAAATAATTTTTTTTTAATTAGTAGCATCTTAATAAATAAAAGTTTATTAAAAAATTATAACCATCTGTTTTAAATAGATCTTAGTCAATTCTTTACCTAATAAATTGCTTGTTGGGACAACCTACGGTAATAACATTTTGATTACAAAAATATATTTCTTATTTTTAAATTTTTTATAAATAATAATATATCTGTAAATTATCATTAAAAAACATGATAGTTAAAATGCAATAGTTAAAATTATGATATTTAACTATTTTTCTGTGCCAATGTCAAAGGACAATAAAACACGACACTTTTTGAAAATCATCCAACTAAGCGTAGAACCAATCCATTTTTCACTCTCTTGGTTCTTACGCTTAGTTAGCAATGTGATAAATCATGTATTAAATATAGTGCTAAGAAGTTTTAAATAAAATATGCATTTTTAACTTATAACATCTCTTTTATTATTTAGTCACCTTTTAAGTAAAACAGTGAGCTTCAGTGAAACCCTTCACTGCACCACGTACCACATCTGGCACATACCTAAAAACACTGTAATTCTTATTATATGCCATGAATTTGGACAATATGATCTCTATCCCTGATCAAGAACAGTCCAAAGAATGGAATAACACTTATTTTGTCCATGTTAGATGGCTGCATTTGTCAAAAAATTAGAATTTGCTCTTCGGAAGCAAAAAAATATTCGATCAAGTTATTACTGTTAAATTTACTTTAATTATTTTTAGTGAACACTAAAAAATATTAATATAAAAAAAGTTGCAGAGTGTTAAGCAGATAAAATTAATTTAATCTCATTTAAATGTAAAATATAGCAATACAATATTTTAAAACCCTAATTGTGTACATAGAGCACACGCCATAAAATATCAAATTTTAGCTGAAAAAGCTGAAAATTTGAAATTTAAATTTTTTTACTATTTTTCCCGTTATTAGACCGATATATAGATTTCAAATAATTTTTTTCATAAAACTAGAAAAAATCTGGCAGTGAAGGGTTAAAGTTCATATTGTGTATTTTATGTTTCAATCAAGGTGAAATGTTTGCGTTTCGTCATGATTTTATGAACTGCAAATAATTTACAATTTTTTGAACAAAATATTTTCTGAATCTTCGTGCCAATGTGCTTAAATTTGTAATATTTTTTCCGATTTTTTTTTTTTTTTTTTTTTTTTTTTTTTTTTTTTTTTTTAATATGTAAAAGGAAAAAGCCTAAATGCCAGCATCTTAACAATAAATTTCAATATATTTCATTTAAAATGAAAAGTAGGATTTTATGCGAGAATAACTTCTTTTGAAATGACAGCTTCGGTCCTTTTTTTCTGACAAGCAAATGTCTCGAAAATGTGGGAACCTACTCAGTTCTAATACTGCAAATGGTGTCTTGAATGTTTTCTATTGCCTCTCAATATGCGATGCCCGAAAATTTTCAAAGATTATCACAGTAAAAATAAATTCCATTGCTTACCAGTATACAATTTCCATATTTTTACGGAATATACATTTTTTCTTTCCTGCGATGAAATAGTTTCGTGAATGCATCAAGGAAAAAGGAATGTGTATTTTATAATATCTTTGACAGCACTAAAAATCCTTATAATCGCTAAAAATCTAGTTAATTTGTCGTCTTCGCTGAGGCCTCGGGATTTCTTATATTCATACTAAGAAGAATTTCGGTATTTTGCTAATATAATTTCCGTATTTTTACGGGTTTTTTTAATGCCCCCCCCCCCCCGGGTGAAATTATTTTGTGAATGCGCCAGAAATTATTTAATATTAATTTAAGAATATCCTTGACAGATAATAGTTCTAAAATTCTAGTTTTTTTGTCGTATTCGCTAAGGCTTTGCGATTTTTTAAATTTTTACAATCTAAAAAGAATAGCCGTAATTTCCATATTTTTACGGATTTTTTTTTTCTCCTATGAAATAGTTTCGTGAAAATTAGGTAATATGGATTTAAGAATATCCTTGACAGATAATAGCACGAAAAGTCTAGTTAATTTGACGTTTTCGCTAAGTCTTTGGGACTTATTATACAAGGTGGCCATAATTAAAGTGACGGTACTCAGAGTGTTCTGTAGCGCGATCTAATCGAGATAATGACGCCAAATTTTGTAAGAAGATTAAACAAGACAGGGAACGAAGGATTCCGCGCGAAAAAAAAATAGTTCCAAAAGTCACCGCTAGGAGAATATGTGGCGCTGTGTAACAAAAAAGAGAGTTTAAAAAAATGCAAAATCAATACTGAAATAAAATTACTTCTGATTTAGCACATTTAACGATTTAATTCAAGTTCAATACGGCAATAATACTCTCTTTTCCGTTACACAGCGCCACATATTCCCCTAGAAGTTACTTTTGGAACTAATTTTTTTTTCTTCGTCCCCCGTCTTGTTTAATCTTCTTACAAAATTTGGCGTCATTCTGTCAATGGAGGATATTCCAAATATGGGTTCGAGGTTGAAAAAAGTCACGTGATACCGGTAATTTACCCAAGGAACTTCTAACTGATAAGAAGGGAAGATACTACTGCTTTGCCTTATGAACTGTTTCATTGGCTAGCGGGGATTTACATTACACGTCTACGGAACCTTCCCTTCTTTACGCTAGAAGTTTTTACCTTGACCACGTGATCAAAACGGAGATGGAATATCCTCCATTGGATCGCACTACAGAACACCCTGAGTACCACCAGTTTAATTATGACCACCTTGTATACACTCTAAAAAGAATTTCCCTATTTTTACGTGTTTTTCTTTTTTCTTTTTTTCCGTTGAAATTATTTTGTAAATGCGTCAGAAATTATCTATCACTAATTTAAGAATATCTTTGATATATAACAGTTCTAAAAGTCTTGTTAATTTATCGTTTTCGATAAGCTTTTGGGATTTAAATTTTTTTTATAATCTTAACCCTTAACGGTCGAAGTATTTTACTTGTTGATAGACCGCCAGGTCAGACTTTTTTTTCGCAAATAGAAATTACATTGTTGATTATTTTGTTTTTTTGCGAACAAATCTCCTAACAAAAGATTTGGATAATGATTTGCAGCAAAAGAATTGCTGATCCTTATACTAAAATTCCTGCGTAAAATATAAATCATGCATATCTTGATTCTTTATTGCATTTATTTTTCATGTGCCTTGGTGGAGTGTTTCGACCGTTAAGGCTGTTCTCAAATCCAAAAGGTCAACTTTATGACATAAGTTTTAATTTATTTTTGTTCGGAAACGCATGAAACTAGCAGGTGTTGTTGTTCAGTAACTATGTAATCAAACTGTTCTGTTTTTTTTTCTTTTTTTTTTTTTTTTTTGCAAACGCAATAGATCTTTCAGAAAATAGTGTCAAAGTGGGCTTTTGTAACCGAATTTCCGCGCGAAAGAAGAATAACCACTCAAGAAATCGCTTATAACTCAATAAGGGATTCATTAATCAAAAAATGGAAAACACAGTTCTATTCCAAATCGCTTCCATAGTCAAGCCTTCCAATTTTACATTTTTCCGTTGAAAAATGAATTTGTAAATGTGTCAAAACGCTTTGCGCTTGTTGAGCAGAGCAGTTGAGAACAGCCTTAAGGGTTAAAAGATTTTTCATATTTTGCAGCGTCATTTCTATATTTTTAAGGATTTTGCTTTTCATAAGAAATGATATCGTGAATCCGTCAGAAAGTAGAGATTTAAGAATATTCTTACAAATAATACTGCTAAAAGTCTAATTAATCTCAATTTGTCGTTTTCGCTAAGGTATTGGGATTTTTAAAAATTTTACATTCTAAAAGAATTTTCGTATTTCGGCAGCATATTTTCCATACTTTTACAGATTTCTTTTCCTTATAAAATGATTTTGTAAATATAACAGAAGTGGTCTAATATTAATTTCAGCGTATCCTTGACACATGATAGTGCTAAAATTCTTTTTAATTTGTCGTTTTCTCTAAGGCTTTGGGTTTTTTTATATTTTTACGCTCTCAAAAAAATATTCTCTAAATTTCTGGAGGAGGAATACACCCGGAAGAACTAGAATAGACTCTTGTAGATTTTTCGGATGGCGGCATATATATATATATATATATATATATATATGTTACATTATTAGATCTATCTCCGCGATTTCTCTGTACTATTCTAAATTACTACTCTATATTCACTAAATCCTTATTCTTAAATAATCTCTATCATTAATTCTGTTAAATTCCCTTTAATTTAATGTCTCACTTGTCTAATTCACTTAATTATTACGCTTTTAGTATTTTTAAATTAAATGTTCCATTTCCGATCTTTCGCGTTTTAGAATGTCCTTTGGTAGCCATTTTTATTTTATTCCAGCCGAGTTTTACCTTCCCGCGCTTAATTCCGGTGTTCCTTTTTGCTTTATTATCCCTCCACTCGCTCTGTCAGTACTCTTTTAATGGCGTGATTTCTTTGCATCTTACTTAGTTTAGAGCGCGTACTACACTGTAAAAAAAATAATGCCAGTTTTCTGGTAGGAATCGGAAAAATAGTTGCCCTTATCGTACCGGAATAATTTCCAACCTAGCTCGGAATAAAATCCGTAAAATACCGTTTTACTGACTATTTCCTTATTTTTGCGGATTTTATTCCGAGCTGGGTCGGAAATTATTCCGGTATGATAAGGGCAACTATTTTTCTGATTCCTATTGGAAAACTGACAGTATTGTTTTTACAGTGTACGTCAAAATTGTATTCCTACGCTTGGAAAGTAAAAAGCAGTTGTGTACGATTCTCCAGCAGATTTTGCTGAGTTTTTTTAACTGTAAACTGCTCCCTAGCTGTGTGTCTGAGAAAATGACGTTCGTTCAAAAGATGTTACCTTTTTGATGTAATCAAATGATTACTATTGATTATAGATGTTTCTACATCGAAGTTATTGAGGGCACTGCATCGTGAATTGTGAGAACTGCTGCCCGATCTTATTGAATAAAATCCTGTGAACAGTATTGCTTTCGTTACTCGTCTCCTGGAGAAATCCCAGTCTTCATTTCCATTGTTTTTTGTCATAAGCCACTTGACTGCCAGTCATCTTTAATGAGAAATGATCATCGTATACAAAGATTAAGCTGTTCAATTAAATAAGCTGTTGCTCTAGTTTCCTTAACTACATGTTCGTACATCTATGCGCCAACTCCATGCTACATTCATCTTCTTCATCTACATCGCTATGAGATCGACGAATTTGTTTTCCAGTAACCCGATATCATAACAGATATAGGGGAGAGTAGCCTAATTTGGACCACTTCGCTTATTTTCAGGTGTAACTCACTTAATTTTTGGAATATCTGAAAAATATCACTACACCGGATAAATCAATTCATCTACTAACTAAATAAAACTTTAGATCATTTTCTTTTTGAAAATCTTCAATTTTATTTTATTTTGAAAAATTTGTCAAAAGTGGTCCAAATTCAGCACCTGGTCGCCTATGTTGGACCACCAGTCTCCTAAATTGGGCCAAATAAAATCAGGTTGTTTTAATGACTAGGGAATATAACTAATTTTATTAAAAGCAAAGTTTGCGGTTACTGAAACAATCAAACAAAATAACAGCAATGAAATACAATGAAATCAAATATCTGAAAATAAGTGTAATTGTTTTAAATCAAAATGTATTCAAAATATAAATCAAAGTTATCAATAATTAAGAATAGAAATTATGAAATTAATTGCCAGTTACTTGAATATAATTTAACGAGTGATGCAAATCTTACACATGAATTTCGTTTATTGATTTTTTTTTTCCAGCGCACACATCATGGAACCGTATTTGGCAATATGAACACTGAATCATTTCTGCTGTTTTATTTTCTTACAAATCAGGCAAAACCAATCATCACTATTTAGATTTTTATTTTAGATTCTGAATTATTAGACTTTTTTTTGCAACAGAAGTTTTCTTTACATTATGATTGTAGTTCTCCCCTTTCATCATTTCCTTGATAATTGCATTACGCCTATTTTTTAAAACTTGATGTTCCATTTGCTTTTATGCTGTGATAGCTTCCTTTTAGTCGATTTTTTGTGTTTTTTTCATTTCAAGGTTTACTTTATATGGCGAAGATGTTAACACAACTGTTTTTTTGGCTCCCTCTGTACTTTTTTTAAACTAAATTTAGCAAAGGATATAACATTTCTAATGATTTTTTGGCTTTTGGGGAGGATTTGTAGCTACAGCCTTATTGCAGGTCAATTTCTTCACAACTTACTCTCTCCTTTTTATTTCCTATATCTATAACAGCTTTTGCTGTCACCTGTTTTTTTTTTTTTTTTTTTTTTTTTTTTTTTTTTTTTTCAGACAGCTTGTCCATGTCTTTTTCAACATTTTTCACATTATATTATAAAAGTGTTTAAAAAAATATGCTCTATTGGAAAATGCGCTACGATTAATTATACGCAAACATTATATATTCAACAGTGTTGAATTCACCCCCCTCCTCCCGGAAGGTTTGAGTTTTTATGCGTTTTAATGGCAAAAAAGTGTAATTCCACCCTCCAGAACTGTAAAAAGTCTGCCCTTCCTCAGGGAATCGCAAATATCCTCCAGGAAGAAAATGTTTGAATTCAGCTCTGTAAACCAAATACGCCGTAGGAATAAAGCATTCAAAGAAAATAAATACAAATACATACAAGGTGAATGAAATTGCAAACAAAATTTATTGTATAAACATGTAAAAATATTTTTTTTGTTTGTATAGGCCTAAACTGTATAAAAAAATTAATCCAGATATACCCCCCCCCCCCCAAAAAAAAAAAAAAAATAAATAAATAAAAAATAAAAAAAAACTTGCAGGGAGATAGTAATCCATTATAAAATATTAAAAAAAATAAAAAAATAGTGTACAAAGTGTACCGTCCTCGAAATTCATTTACATAATTTTCAAAATTTATGATCGCATATATGGTCCAATTTAAGCAACTTAAATTGGCCTAATTATGGCAACTGCGCCATTTTAAAACAGATAATTTCAAGACTAAGAACAAAAACAAAATCAAACAAAGCCGCGTGAGAAATATGCGCAATTAACAGATGAATTTATATATGTATATTAAAACATAACAACTTACCTTAGTTTTAAAGTATTCACTTACGTTTTTTAGGAAAAAGGTAGCTAAAAACAGCTAACTTTAGGTTTTTTTAAATTGTCTGAAAACAACACGTGGTAGGCGGTTTCTTCTTCTAATCGTGAGTGACGTCATCCTGATGAGCAGGATCTCAGCGGTAGATGGCGTCTCTTCCTGTAATTAACGGTGGAATGACAATGGTCCAATTAAAGCGGCGGTCCAAATATGGCTACTCTCCCCTATAAAGAATTTCCGGATTTTTCTTTTCCGATGAAATGATTTCGTAAATGCGTCAGAATGTAAGCGAATATGGATGTAAGAATATCCTTTGACATATAATAATGCTGAAAGTCTAATTAATTTGTCGTTTTTGCTACGGCGTTGGTATTTTTTGTATTTTAACTCTCTAAAAAGAATTTACGTATTTTGTCAGTATAATTTCTCTATTTTTACTGGGTTTTTTTTTTTTTTTTTTTTTTTTTTTTCTCCGATGAAATGATTTTGTAAATGCATCAGAAAGTAGCGAATACAGATTTAAGAATATCCTTGACAGATAATAGTGCTAAAAGTCTAATAAATTTTTCGTTTTCTCAAAGGCTTTGGTATTTTTTATATTTTTACACTCTAAAAAAATCTCCGTATTTTTTCAGTATAATTTACCTATTTTTACAGGGTTTTTTTTTTTTGCTCCGATGAAGGATTTCGTGAGTGTTTCGGAAATTAGCTAATATTGATTTAAGAATATCCTTGACGGATGAAAGTGCTAAAAATCTAATACATTTGTCGCTTTCTCAAACGCTTTGGCCTTTTTATATTTTTACAATCTGAAAAAAAAGAATCTCCGCGTTTTTCTAGTATAATTTCCATATTTTTACTGATTTTTTTCCCCCCTCTAATGAAATGATTTCTTGAACATGTCAGAAATTAGCTAATATTAATTTAAGAATATCCTTGACAGACAATAGTGCTAAAAGTCTATTTAATTTGTTGCTTTCGCTTATTTTTTATATTCATACACTCTAAAAACAATTTCCGTATTTTGTCAGTATAATTTCTCTTGTTTACGGATTTCTTTTTTCTCCGATAAAATAATTTCGTGTATGTGTCAGAAATTAGTTGATATCAATTTAAGAATATCCTTGACAGATAATAGCGCAAAAAGTCTAATTAATTTGTAGTTTCCGCTAATGTTTTGGTATTTTTTATATTTTTACATTCTAAAAAGAAAGTCTGTATTTTCCTTGTATAATTTCCATACTTTTACGGAATTCTAAAGGTCTTGTTAATTTGTCGTTGACTCTAAGGCTTTTTGATTTTTTATACTTTTACGTGCTGAAAAGAATTTCCGTATTTTGTCAGCATAATTTCTCTATTTTTACGGAATTTTTTTCTCCGATGAAATGATTTTGTGAATAAGTTACAAAGTAGCTAATCTAGATTTAAGAATATCCTTGACAGATAATAGTGCTAAAAGTCTGATAATTTTCCGTTTTCGCCAAGGCTTTGGTTTATATATATATATACATATTTTTACCCTTTAATGAGAATTTGTCTTTTTCAGTATAATTTCCATATTTTTACGGATTTTTTTTTTCTGTAATGACATTATTTCGTGGATATGTCATAAATTCGCTAATATGGATTTAAGAAAATCCTTTCAGATAATAGTGCTAAAATTCTACTAAATTTGTCTTTTTTGCCGAGGCTTTGGGAGTTTTTCATATTTTTCCACTCTACTCTAAAAAGAATTTCCGTATTTTGACACATAATTTCTACATTTTTACGTATTTTTTTTTCTCCGATAAAATTTATGTGTGAATGTGTCAGAAATTAGCTAATATTAATTTAACAATGTCCTTGATAGATTATAGCGCTAAAAATCTAATAAATTTGTCGTTTTCGCTAAGGCTTTGGTATTTTTTATGTTTTTGCGCTCTAAAGAATCTCCGTATTTTTCGGTACAATTTCCATATTTTTACGGATTTTTTTTCTCCATTGAAATTATTTCTTGAATGTATCATAAATTAGCTAATATGGATCTAAGAAAATCCTTGACCTAAAGACCTTGACCTAAAAATAGTCCTAAAAGTGTAATAAATTTATCTTTTTTGCTAAGGTTTTGGAATATTTTTATATTTTTACACTCTAAAAAGAACTTCCTTTTACTGTCAGCATAATTTGTCTATACTTTTACGATTTTTTTTTCTCCAATGCAATGATTTCGCGAATGCGTCACAAAGTAGGGAATATAGATTTAAGAATATCCTTGACAGATAATTGTGTTAAAAGTCTAATAAATTTGTCGTTATGGGAAGGCTTTGGTATTTTTAATATTTTTACTCTCTAAAAAGAATCTCCGTATTTTTCCAGTATGATTTACACGTTTTTACGGAATTTTTTCCTTCCAGTGATCATGATTTTGTGAATGTGTCAGATAAAGTCGCGAATGTGGAGTTTAAGAATATCCTTTACAGATAATGGTGTTAAAAATCTAATTAATTTGCCGTTTTCGCTAATGCTTTGATATTTTTTATATTTTTACACTCCAAAAAGAATCTCAGTAATTTTCAATATAATTTCCAGATTTTTACAGAGTTTTTTTTTTTTTTTTTTCTCCAGTGACATTATTTCGTGAATATGTCATAAATTAGCAAATATAGATTTAAGAATATCCTCGATAGATAATAGTTCCAAAAGTCTGTTTAATTTGTCAGAGGTAGTGTTGCCAAATCCACTGTCATAAAAAACGGGATAGAAGGTCGTATGTTTGCCAAGTATGTTTGAATCCATATTTATTTTCAGTTATTATTCCAGTCACTCCTAGAGAAAGAAACAATGAGTTGAAGTGGAATACAATTCAATTTTAATATACAACTATACATAAAATACACAATTTTCGACTGTAAACTACAAATAAAAGCTCTAAATCTTATTTAGACGATTAGATGTGTAAATAAGTCCAGTTCCTGTACAAATCGCGTTTAATACGCGCTCCCGCTTAATACGCGACTGTTGCCCATTTCCTTGAAACGCGTCTTAACCACGTTCAACAGTATATTTATTGAACTCAACACATTGACGCGTAAATAAAATGTGCCAAAAAGGCAGCTTTAGGTAGATTTTGCAAGAAATTCTACCTATTACATTCTATTTCTGAAAAAAAAATTGAGATCTACGCCGATCATAACCCATAGAACGCAAAACCATTCCAGTCCAAAACTATATATATATATATATATATATATATATATATATATATAACTTTTTTATGGACACGATAACTTCCATAATTCTGCACAAATCTCTTCCAAAATGATACAGAAAATCAAATGGCAGAAAATCTCAATCAAGTTCGTTAATGGGCAAAATTGGACCAAGGAGGTGTGGAAACAGGGAGGGGTTTTGTGAAAACCGAAAAAAACCCATAACTTCTTAATTATAATACATATCAAATCAGTTTAAAGTTATTATTACTTCTAGGAACTGGGCTGAAAATTTACATATGCAGATTTTTGATAAAATTAAAATTAGGCCCAAGGGGCGAAAAAAAATGGGGTTTTAAGGGGAAAAAATTCATAACTTCGTCAACTCTTAAGATATCAAATCCACTTAAATTTATTGTAAATCTTCTTAATATTATCAATAACTTTTATATTAAAAAGTTTTTGATAGGCCCAGCTCTTGCAGAAGAAAAAAAAATAGGGGTTGAAGAAAAAATTATCTTATTAACATGATTCTGATAAAAACAGCTCTTACAGAAAAATAAAATTAAAAACCGCCGAAAGCAGCCAGATAAAATTGTTAAACTGGGTTTATCTCTAATCTTGATTTAGTTTTTGTTGGTGAAATTAGTATTTAACTTCGAAATCTACCTGCACCTGTAAGCCGAGCCAACAGGGATTTTTTTTTCTTTTTTTTCTGCACAAAGGCATATTTTAATGAATCCCAGATAATTATAAAACAATATAGCGTAACGAAAAATTTAGCCTCGAAGATTCATTATCCACTAATTCAGATTTTTACTGTAAAACATCATTTCAAGAAGTTTCCTAGTTAGCTGAAGTGTTTTCTTCGAAATAATCACTTTTTAATGAACACGGATAAATATCTAACGATGGTGAGTCCAAAAAGTTAAGTTCCTCCAGGGGTCATTTTCAGGGAGTGAAGAACTTTGAATAATATAAATCAAGAATTTTTCCATTAATCTAAGTTATAATGAGAAATCAAAACCAGTAATACGTCTCTGTCGCGATAGAATTCTGCAGATTTAATTAATACTTTCGTCATTGTTCTTGAAAAAACTATTCCAACAGCAATCCTATTATGATATCTACATGACAAAAAATCTTATTACTTCTTCATACTTGCGAGATAGTTTTGGAATAATATTGGCTTCATGAACAACAGAGAAAAAAACTGCAAGCTAAAAAAAAAACCAGACATGGATTAAAACTCTAATTTGTGTGCATAAGAAGATTAATCTGTAATAAAAACAGAAAATTACATGCGAAAATCATTAATTTTCATTTTTTAAAAATATATTATATATATATTATCGCCCAACTATAAAATGCAAATAATCGTTTAGGTTTTTATAATTATAATTGCTATCAATAATAAAAAGAACAAAAATTTGATAATAACTTATTCACCACAGAATCCGTCAACAAGAGAAGTAAAAATTTTATGGTTTGGCAGCACTGATAATGTTATCATGTACAGTTAGAGCAGGAATGGCGAACCTATGGCACGCGTGCCAAAAGTGGCACGCAAAAGAATAATTTTGGCATGGTGTTGCTTGTGGATGTAAATCAATATACAGAAATATGCACAAAATACACGAACATAGGTTATCTGATCTTGTCTAAATAAAAAGCAGTTGTAAGACAAATCCAGTTCAGTTTGCATTCTGTTGAATTATGAACTTAATATCAATTATTTTTCATCCAAAATGCATCAACACAATTAGTCACATGTATATTTTTTAATAACTTCTAAAATATAATTGTTTTTATAATTATTACAGTAGGGGAGACTAGGGAGGGTTGACCCACTTTTTACAAAAGGATTTTTTATTTTTTTAATTTTGAACGTAGAATAAAGTTTTATATATCATTTTATTCGTTATACAATCAGTTATCAAAATTAAATTGCTACATAAGTGTAACATATAAGAAATTTAAAAAATGATTGATTTTAATCATGAAAAAATAATGGGTCAAGGCTCCCCACATATGGGAGGGTTGACCCACTATATGGGAGGCTTGACCCACTTTGTTTTATATTGCACTATTTGTGACGAGAAATAAAATCAGTTTAAAGAAAGCAAAATAACTTTGTTCTACATGCTTTAATTATTATAAAAAAAATATTTTTTTTTAAATGTGAGGCTTTAAAAAACCTGTTAAGACGCAACCGTAAATCAGAGGAGAAAAATTTTGTTTTAAACAGGATTATGTCTGAGCAGCTATAATTGTACACCAGGAAAAATGAAATTTTAACATTTAAGGCAGTATTCTGTTAGAGACAGGTTCCGTTTTAATAGTGTTTCATGTTATTATGTCCGGATTTAGGAGCCACTGTACGCTTTTTTTTATCTCCTTGTTCTATTTTTTATGACACTAGATCTGACAACTCTAGTTGTCACCTAGTTTGGGTTCATCTCACTGTATTCACCCTGGTGAAATTTTTCTACATACCTTCCTAAAGTTTTTTGATCGATGCTATGTTCTTTTCCAACCGCATGAGTACTTAACTTATCATTAACATGATTTAAAGCTTTAAGGGGCAAAGTACTTTCAGTACTAAAACGTTGAAATAAATGACTCGCACCGGAATTTACGAACAAATTTATTTGAAAATAAGAAAAAGGCTATATTTCACATACATATTAAACGAAATGATTTTAGGAAAATTCTGGTGCCATTGTGATGTTTCGGAATTAAAATGAAGTGGTTTTATAAACATACCACTACCCTTCAAAGGTTTAAGACTGCTGCTTTCATCCTTTCTAGTCATTTCTAGTCTTTCCCACTGTTTCTATTTACCTATTGTAAGCAATATTTAAATGGAAGAAGTTCCTATCAACTTTCCCATTTTCTAGCAGTTTTTCACATTTTTCTATAGTTAGTTTTAAACATTTTCTTTTCCATCACACCATTTTACTGAAGCTTTACAGAATAAATTTACCTTATTTTATCACGTTAATTACGTTAATACGTTACGTTATTATATACCAGTAATTTTCATTATTCACAGTAAAAAGATTTCCAAAACCACATATAATTAAGGGAGCCTTGAACATCTGGTCAACCCTCCCTCACATTGACTGGGTCAAGCCTCCCTACATAGACTTTTATTTTTAAAGAATATCACATTGTTATCTTAAGCCTAACTTACTGTACAGTCTTTATACCTGGAATGAAAGCTGGATATTTCTGCATTACTTTAAACCTACTTACTTAAATTTCTATGATATAATTTATTTGAAAAAAAAACTTACAAAATATTTCTAAAAAACACAACTTTTAGGTTGAAAACACCTCACTATTGATTTTTTCCACGCCTATTTCGATTATCTCTATGAAACGAAGACTGTTGTTTCAGCATTCCAGTAGCTTTGGTTGACACCTATTGATAAAACTCCGAAATTCTTTTAAATATGAAAATTGATGGTTGGGTCAAGCCTCCCGTATGGTCAACCGTCCCTAGTCTCCCCTATAACCTAATGTATGTCACTTTTAAATATATAATACTTTTTAATCTTAACCTTTTGGGGACGAGCGACCGGTATTCGTGCCGCGTAAGATGCTCAGAATCAGTGATTATTTTTACCAGTAAATTTTTACTGTAAATTTTACCTTATTTAATCCGAACATTTTCTCGATTCAATTAGGCAAAAATTTCTGTTTTGAAAAACCGGTGATAAATGATTAAAAATTCTGTAAAAGACGCTCGTCCCGAAGGGGTTAAGAAGTAATTTTTATTCACGATTAATCAATTCACTAAATTTTTTTATTAGTTGGCACGTCAAGGCCATGTAAAATATTTTTCGAAAAAATTGGCACGCAGCTATAAAAAAGGTTCGCCAACCCTGGGTTAGAGATAACGGAAAAAGCGTGAAGTCATTTTTAAGCAGTCAGTGTTGTTGAATTATTTGAACAAATCGTTAATACGTATTTGATAAAAAAAATCATACCAGATACATTAAATATATTAGGTTTTAATAATTTATAGACATTTAAGAAACAAATTTACTGTTAGTTTTTTATTTTATGAGAAATCACTTCACTCATAAATGACCATTAATGCTCAGCGGCCACAAACGTGGACGTTATTATTATTATTATTATTATTTGTGTGTGTGTGTGTGTGAATTTTTATTGTTTTTTCTTTTTTTTTTCTTTTTGAATTCCTATTACTATAAAATGAATAAATCGTAAAAAAGAAAATAAACCATTTTTCTTCGCAAAAGAAAAAAAAAAAGTCGTCCTGAAGAGGTTAAAGGGATATACCTACATTACTACATACCTACATCTACTTTAGGAAACAGAAAAACACTTTTTTATGATTTTTTTATAAGAAAACTGCATGATGGATCTTTTTGAAATTTTAACAGCTTATTGTAAATATCTTAAGGTATATTACACAAGAATTTTTTTATTAGATTTTGTTGCTTCTACTCTAAGTTATAAACAAATATGTTCAACTGCTTTGGAAAATTTCATCTGGACGGTGTGCATGATAGCGCCTTGTAGAATTATCTGAAACACAAAAATAATTTTTTTTCGTAAACTTCGTGAGTATAGCTTCTAGTTAAATTAAAGGAACCCATACATTTATTTTAAAAAAGTTGTGTAAAGGTTGATTAAAAAAAATAATAAATAAAAAAAATTCGTTCTTATTTGTTAATAACTTTTTTTTAATAATTTTAGTAAAAGCTTTAATTCCTATCGAAGGCAATTAAATAAGCTTTAATTAAAATAAAAATCAAGATTATCCATTGAGTAATTTTTTTAAATCTTGCCCACCGTGTCAAAAAATGTGGTTGAACATATTTGTTTATAACTTAGAGTAGAAACAACAAAATCTAATAAAAAAATTCTTATGTATACCTTAAGATATGTACAATAAGCAGTTAAAATTTCAAAAAGATCCATTATGCAGTTTTCTTACAAAAAAATCTTAAAAAAGTGCTCTTTTTTTAGTCTCCTAATGTAGAAGGTCCCCTTAAGGGAGCTGCTTAAAGTCAGTTATTTCATAATAATAATTTGATACAATTTCATAATAATAATAATAATAATAATAATAATAATAATAATAGTAATTCATATTTGAAAACTGTATTTTTTTTACAGAGAAAAACCTCCTAAACGATAGTCATGATTGACAGCCAAAAAATGTTTTTAAACTTTTAGATTTATTCAGTTTTCTTAACCTATCATTTTTCACTCTCATTGTTTTACTTGAACTGATATATTTTCATAAACAGCGTGAAAATAAAAGAATGATTTAAGATTTTCATTTTAACTTATAATTAAATGAAAACTTTTACAATTGATGAAAATATTTTAAAATTCATTATGATAAAGCTTTGCATTTAAACATTAAAATTATCTAGACTGCATTTCCCCACAAAAACCGTCTATTTACATAAGAAAATTTCTTTCTCCCCACTCTAATAGTGAACTCAATTATTTCTGTTATCATGGGAAGGAATATTTCAGAATTTACTGCAGTTATCCAAACTGAGTTAAGTTAGCACCAACAAAAACGATTTGAATACTCAACATTTTTCTTTTAAAAGGGGAAAGAAAGAAAATTCAGTTTAAATAGGAGAAATTACTTTATTTTCTTTGAAAATTTTTAGTTTTTCTTAACTAAGCAATTCCGTCTTTGAGATTTTGAATATTAAAGTTAAAGAAACATTGGAGATTCAATACTTTTATTTAACTTTTCCGTGGTTTATGAAAGATTAAAATAAATTAAAGATTTTTTCCGCTATCGAATGGAATATTATTGATTTTTGAAATGAAATTCGGTTGTATTAGAAAATAAGACGGAAAAAAAATCTACTTAAGGTATTTTTATGTTTTCTATATTTAAGTGAAAACTGTAAAAAATAAAAAAAATAAATAAATAAATAAAGGAAATTTTCTGTTAAAGTGTGAGGCCATAATTAAATAACATAATTAAAATAATTGTAATGTAAATAATAATAATAATAATAATAGTTGTAATAATGTAAATAATAGTAATAATTGTAATAAAATATTTTTGATAAAATTTATATAAATAATAAATATTGATTAGATAGTACCCGTCAAAACTTGACGGCAAATAATTTATTTTCTGTTTTTTATATTTTAAAGTGAAAACCGTAAAAAAGGGAAATTTTCCATTAAAGTGTGAGGCCATAATTAAACAACATAATTAAAATAATTATAATGTAAATAACAACAGTAATAATTGTAATAATGTAAATAATAGTAATAATTGTAATCAAATATTTTTGATAACATTTATACAGGGTTCGTAAGGGTCCTTGAATTTCAAGACCAAGAAATTTTTCGGCACAAGTATTTTCTTATAGAAATTCTTTGCTTTAAATAAGGCGAAATTTCGCGCGTTTTTACTAGATTTATTTTTTCATAAAAAAATACTGGTTTTTCACCTTGAAAATAACGGTACCCGTTCGAACCCGTACTGTTATATAACTAATAAAAAATTACTAGGTAGTATCCGGCAATCAATTTAACCCCTTCAGAGACGGGGTTTTTTTTTTATGGCGACAAGAAAATGACATGTTTTTTTCCCCCACGATTTATTTATTTTAGATAATGGGAATTCAAAAAGCAAAAGACGAAGTGTGAAAATCAATAAAAAAATAAATAACGTCCACATTTGTGGCCACCGAGCGTTAATGATAATTTATGAGTGAAATGATTTCTTATGGAATAAAAAACTAACAATTAATTTATTTTTTACATTTCTACAAATTATTAAAACTTAATATATTTAATATACCTGATGTTATTTTTTATCAAAGATTTGTTCAAATAATCCAACAGCAATGACCGCCGAAAAATTACTTCACGCTTTATCTCTAGCTGTACATCTGAAATAACATTATCAATGCAGCCAAAACATAAAATTTTTACTTCTCTTGTTGAAGGATTCTGTAGTGAATAAGTTATTATCAAATTTTTGTTATTTTTATTATTGACAATAACTATAATTATACAAAAAACTAAACATCCACATATGTAGCCAAGGGTTTGAAGAGGTTAAAGATTCCACCGCCAAAAAGATTCATAACATCATTAAAATGTCAGATTTTTTTTACAGAATATCTATTAGCAATAGTTGAAAGAAATAAAACCCTCTCCTTTTATAACTGGGATGGGAACTGGCTGCATATTAACTCTTTTTAAACGGATTCAGACAAAAGAAGAATTCAGTTTTCAGATGCAAAGAAAGAACCACTCCAAAGTTTGTTTGTGTTTTTAATTACAGATAACTTTTTGAAGTTAAAATTTGATTTAAACAAATAACTTTTTGAAGTTAAAATTTGATTTAAACAAATTACTTTTTGAAGTTAAAATTTGATAAGTTTTCTAAAATGTAAACATTTAGCTGAATTACAATATTAACAGATGGAACCACAGTTCTTTATATAAATATTCTTCCTTTCTTTCTGTTTCTTTTTTTTTTTCTGATGCAGCATAACCACCTACTTTTCTTAGAATCTATGTCTTATCGATTAATAGTAATAAAAAAATACCAAAAATTTTACATCGTTTTAATTTTTCTTAATCTATAACTAAATGCCAAATCTTTAAATTTTAAATTTTAAATATAAAATCATTAATTTTAAAAAAATGGGGGATGGTAAGTTTTACTTAGTAATAAAGAAGAAGAAAACATAGTCTATAAATTTTCCTCCTGAAATAAAATATAATTTACATTATTGATTATTATTCATAACACTTAGTAATATCAAAGAAAAATCTTAAGCGAGTCGAGAGGCTCGAACCCACGTCTCCTTTGGAGAACCAGAATTCTTCTTTCTGGCATCTCAAACAACTCGGGCATTTGGACGTTACAGAACAACTTTTATCTGTAACGAAAGAACTTCAATGCTGTTTTACCTCTCCGTTTAACAACAGAAAAGCGCCTTGAAATGCTTATTACGCAAGCTCAGAGCAGCCGAAATCGGTCTTAAACGCCCAGCTTTGCGTTTTAATTATACAGATAATTGTTTCAAGCAATTGATATTTTGGTTGTTTGGAGTCTCTATGCTAAAATTACAGATAGATTCAAACTTTTTATTTTAGATTAAGACCTAGATAATTAGTTAAATTCGAATTTTAAAAAAATCATTTCATAATAAATAATAAGTAAAAATTAACTTAAAATATTTTAATATTTTCTTTATTTATAAGTAAACCAAAAAATATAATTAAAAGAAACTTTTCCGATAAAGTTTGAGACCAAAGTTAAACAACATAGTTAAAAATAAATGCAGTGTCAATTATTTTCTAACATTAATATAAATAAACACTTTTAGGCAAGTGGTTTTTAATTGATTGAAGATAGTGTACTAAAATTAGAGATAGACTAAATCTAGACGTCTTGAACGAACCGAAAATTTCAGGCTCGGCCCCGGACCAGCCTATTTATGTTTTCGTAACTCACCCAGCCTGACTTAATTTCTACAAAAAATTTCGACTTTTCAATAAGAAAAACTTGGACTTACGCTGTCAAAATTTAATAATTAAAAATCTTACGATACTCATCACAGCGTACATGTAAATAAAAACTATATTAAAGATACGTTACAAATTATTCCCAACGTTTCGTGCTCTTTCTAACGAGCCATCTTTAGGGGGGAGAGTCCTTGACCTCCTCGGAGCGAAATTTCCAACTGCACTTTCACGGCATCACCACTAAACACATTACGGTAACTCACGACTAACGGTAACTTTCGACTTTTCTTAAAATACAATTAAGATTTCTTTAAAAAACACTCCATACATATTAATGCAAAATTTTGCCATACATTTCTAACTATATCTCCAGCCACAGAATACAGAACAGCAACATTAATGAACACTTAGACTGTTACATTCAAATAAAGATCCATTTAAAAATGTATAGTTTAGAATAAAAGAAAAGAGATGGTTAAAACATGATAACTTTCAAAGCTGTATAGTAAAATAATAATAATAATAATAATAATAGTAATTTGAAAATATTTCTCTGCCATTTGCTAATGAATATTTACAAAGATTCCGTTAACAATAGTTAATTATCACTATTATGTATACAAAATAAATAAATAAATAAATAAGTAACAAATAAAAAATATTGCCTTCTCGACACGTCCGGGGAACAATTAAGTTCAGGTCAGGCGCAGACCGATTACGTAGAAAAAATGTAAGCCTGAGTCCTGCCCGGCCTGAGTCTGCTGAAAAAATTAAGACATGATTCAGACACGATGTAAACTTCCAGATGCAGATCTATACGCTGGACATATTAAATTTCTCTATTCATCTTTTCAAACTAGCATTCAGGGATCGTCCTGAAATTTCACGACCGAGAAATTCTTCGGTACCAGTATTTTCTTATGAAAAAATCTCTTCTTAAATAAGGCGAAATTTCGCACGATTAAACCTAGATTTATTTTTCTATAAACAAATACTGAAATTTGTCCTGAAAAAAATCGGTTAAGAGTACGACCCCTGAGCATTGGTTCGTACAGCACACTTATAATTATTCTCGACACAGACAGGTCATTTGCTCTTTTTTTTTTTTTTTTTTTTTTTTTTGGCTTAGTCCGGCCCTTTTTACTTTCTTCTATCCTCAATAGAAGAAAGTATTGTAATCGAAATTTTTTTCGACTTCCGGTTATCGACGGATTTGCATGTTTTAGGGGTCAGAGATTCCAAAAAACATGTTTATAGAAAATGTCTGTCTGTCTGTCTGTGTGTCCGTCTGTCCGTCTGTCTGTCGCCATTGTACCATCAAAAAGTGTATGAAGTTATGTATAGAATTAAACCAAAATTTAATTATAAGTTTTTGGCTATGGCAAGCAGGTCCTCCCGGAATTTGGAAAAAATTAGCCGGTAGGGGGCGCTGATATAACAATTTTTGTGCGATTTTGAATATTGTGCCATCCAAAAGTGTATGGAGTTATGCATAGAATTGAACCAAATTTTTAGTTTAAGTTTTTGGATATGACAAGCAGGTCCTCCCTGAATTTGGAAAAAATTCGCCGGTAGGGGGCGCTGTAAATGCGTTTTTTGTGCGATTTTGAATATTGTACCGTCCAAAAGTGTATGAAGTTATGCATAGAATTAAACCAAATTTTTATTTTAAGTTTTTGGATATGGCAAGCAGGTCCTCCATGAATTTTCAAAAAATTCGCCGTTAGGGGGCGCTGTAATAGCGATTTTTGTGCGATTTTGAATATTGCACCATCGAAAAGTGTATGAAGTTATGCATAGAATTGAACCAAAAAAAAAAAAAATTAAGTTCTTGGCTATGGCAAGGAGGTCCTCCCTTAATTTGTAAAAAAAAATCGCTCGTAGAGGGCGCTGTAATAGCGATTTTTGTACAATTTTTGTGCCATTTTGAATATTGTACCGCCGAAAAGTGTATGAAGTTATGCATAGAATTGAACCAAATTTTATGTGTTTATTTTTGGTCATGTTACGAAGGTCCTCCCTGAATTTGGAAAAATTCTGCCGGAAGGGGGCACTATAATTGCGATGTCTGTACCATTTTCATTATTGTACCATCGAAAAGTGTATGAAGTTATCCATATAATTGAACCAAATTTTTTGTGCATGTTTCTGGCTATGGCAAACAAGTCCTCCCTGAACTTGAAAAAATTCCGAAAGAAGGGGGCGCTATAATTCTGATCTCTGTGCCATTTTCATTATTGTACCATCGAACAGCGTATAAAATTATGCATACAATTGAACCAAAATGTTTGTGCTTGTTTTTGGCTTTGGCCAACAGGTTCTCCTTGAATTTGGAAATATTGCGCGGTAAAGTGGCTCCGAACTAGCGATTTTTGTATACTTTTCTTGATTTTTCGTAGTTCTATTGTGCATCGGCGGGAACTCGCTTCCTGCTATGCCGGCTATTCGCAAAAAGCTGATAACGACAAAATAAGGAAAAATTAATAATTTTAACAAATATCATGATATAGATTAACTCGTTTTTAGTCCGTTTAATTGACTTGAGCAGAAATTTAAGATGAAAATCAAAGTTGGTATAGTATTGAACTAATAATATTGAAGTATTAACATGTGTAACTAGGTTTTGAAATATTAAGATGTATAAGATAGAAGAAAGTTTTGGGATTGGCACATCCAACTAGTTAATTTGTTATATCGGTACAGTCGGACGGTTTAATGTTTTTTTCCTTGGATGGGGCCGGCTGATTTATTAGGTAGCTTTCTTTACAAAAAGCTACCTATTGCAGCCGTTCGGAGGAAAGCGATTTCAAAAAATTTTGGTATATTTTCATCGATCATGACCCCCCGACCCCGAAACCACCCTCCGTTCAAAATTGATATATATATATATATATATCAATATATATATATATATATATATATATATATATATATATCTGACCTATGTCACACTGTAACTCTCATATTTATGAACCGATTTGGATGTAATTCGGTGTGTACATAGTACATACCAATGTCTCGACCGAGTTCGTTGGCCAGCTCCATCCGCCATTTAAAAATGTTAAAAAAATTTTAAATTTAAAATGTGGTACCAAAAAATTGAAAATGGAAAAATATTTTTTTCTTATGTATTTGACCTTTATACAAAGACTCCGTAGCAGTTTTTGTTTCGTCTATATCTTAAAAAATGGCTGAGTTATAGCATTTTGAATTTCTAGCGAAGCTGACATTTTGAAACGTCCTGAATTTTGTCACGCGATAAAAGGCGTATTTATGAACCGATTTGGATGTAACTTCGTTTATACATAGTACAGACCAATGTCTCGACCGAGTTCGCTGGCCAGCTTCATCCGCCATTTTGTTTAAAAATGGCGGCCATTTAAAATTTTAAGAAAAATTTAAATTTGAAATGTGGTACCAAAAAATTGAAAATTGAAAAAATATTTTTTCTTATGTGTTTGACGTCGATAAAAAGATTCGGGAGCAGTTTTTGTTTCGTCTATATCTTAAAAAATGGCTGAGTTATAGCATTTTGAATTTCTAGCGTGGCTGACATTTTGAAACGCTCTGATTTTTGTCACGCGATAACAGGCGTATTTATGAACCGATTTGAATGTAACTTGGTCTGTACATAGTACATACCAATGTTTCGATCGAGTTTGTTGGCCAGCTTCATTCGCCATCTTGTTTCAAAAGGGTTGCCATTTTTTTAAAAAAAATGTAATTTAAAATTTAAAATGAGGTATTAAAAAACTGGAAAATGAAAAAGATTTTTTTTATGTGTTTGGCCTTGATACAAAGATTCTGGAGCAGTTTTTGTTTCTGAAAATTTGTTCTTTTGTTTATATCTTAAAAAGTGGTTGAATTATAGCACTTTGAATTTCTGTCATGGCTAACACTTTGAAACGATCTTGTATTTGTCTCGCGATACCACACGTATTCGCCTATTTCGATGGAAGAAGGCATGTGGATAGTATACATCAATATCTCGACCAAGTTCGCTGGCCAGCTTCATCAGCCATCTTGTTTCAAAATGGCGGCCATTAAATTAAAAAGATATATATTTAAAGTGGGGTGCAAAAAAATTAGAAATTGAAAAAGGTTTCTTTCTTAAGTATTTGACCTTGATATAAGGATTCAGGAGCATTTTTTGTTTGTCTTTATCTTAAAAAATGGCTCAGATATAGCAGTTTCAATTTCTAACGTGGGTGACATTTTGAAAAATCTGATTTTTTTCCTGCGACAGCACTCGTATGTATCAACCGATTCCGATGTGAGTGAGCATGTGCACAGCAATTACTAAGGTCTCGACCAAGTTCACTGGTTAGCCTCATGCACCATGTTGTCTTAAAATGGCAGGCACTTTAAGAAATCGCCGAATTTGGCAGCGAAATATAAGTTACTTTAAATAAAAGCAGCTTGGATAAAGCTGACTAATTTTGCGAAATTCTCATTCATAATGATTTAGTATTGATAAAAATTAGTATTGAATCTCCTACATTCGGTTTCCACTTAATTGAGCTTCATGTGTTTGAATAATATAAGTTGGCTTTTTTAAAATAAGGAATATGAAAGCTACCTCTTCCTCCCGGCACTGGCCGGAAGGACTTTTTTTTTATCGGCCCGACCCTGCCCGTTTGAAAAAATCGTATTTATTATTTCTGCTCGGACCGTTTAAAAGTTTCTCTTCATTTTGTCAGCCCGACCCATGCAGATCTATAATCCACTCTATTAGGTAGCTTTCATTACAAAAAGCTACCTATTGCAGCAGTTCGGAGGAAAGCGATTTCAAAATATTTTGGTATATTTTCATCGATCATGACCCCCAGACCCCAAAACCACCCTCCGTTCTAAAGTTGATATATATATATATATGACCATTAATTAAACATAACGTACCACCATCAAAAACCGTAATGTTATGAATTAAAGCTGTAAGTATAAAAAAAGTGCCAAATAATTTATTATTATATATATGTATATATATATATATACATCTGATCTTTGTCACACTGTAACTCTCGTATTTATGAACCGATTTGGATGTAACTCGGGATGTACATAGTACATACCAATGTCTCGACCGAGTTCGTTGGCCAGCTTCATCCGCCATCTTGTTTCAAAATGGCGGCCATTTAAATTTAAAAAAAAATTAAAATTTGAAATTTGATACCAAAAAATTGAGAATAGAAAAATATTTTTTTCTTATGTGTTTGACCTTGATACAAAGATTCCGGAGCAGTTTTTGTTTCGTCTATATCTTAAAAAATGGCTGAGTTATAGTACTTTGAATTTCTAGCGTAGCTGACATTTTGAAACGTACTGATTTTTTTCACGCGATAACAGGCGTATTTATGAACCGATATGTATGTACCTTCGTGTGTACATAGTAAATACCAATGCTTCATCCGTCATCTTGTTTCAAAATGGCGGCCATTTAAAAAAAAATTTAAAAATTTAAAATTTAAAATAAGGCACCAAAAAATTCGAAAATGAAAAAGATTTTGTATTTGACCTTAATACAAAGATTCCGAAACAGTTTTTTTTCGTCTATATCTAAGAAAATGGTTGAGTTATAGCGTTTTGAATTTCTATTGTGGCTGACATTTTGAAACGACCTGATTTTTGTCATGCGATAACAGGCGTATTTATGAACCGATTTTGATGTAACTTGGGGTGTACATAGTACATATCAATGTCTCTACCGAGTTCGTTGGCCAGCTTCATCCGCAGGGGCGCCATTTGAGGGGGGCTGGGGGGGCCATCCCCCCCCCCCCAAGGAATTTGATATTTTAGAAAATTTATCTGTCATCGCAGGTCAGACTCAAAAGAATTTAAAAAAATTACTCAAAACCTGAAATAGCTTGTCAAATTTTATTACAATAAAAACACATATAAGTAAACACTTTAGGTACATAAACTAATAATTATATAAAAAAAAATTTCTAATTTGCCAATTTATCTATTTTTTCCAAGTCTAATTTTACAACTTTTGCAATTTTTTCTGCGGTCAATTGACGAATTGATTTTGCGTCGCTCTGCAAAAAAAATAAGCAAATAAATAAATAAAATAGCATGGTCTTCCCTTAAAAATTAAACAAGAGAGAAAAATCATGCGTCAAGCATAAATTATGAAACACTTTCCAACACATCATGAATGCTTTAGCAAAACTTAGCCTTTCAATAAGGTAAATAATATATCTAATTAAACATTTTAGAAAACATAAGGACTTTTTCCTAGAAATCCGCACAAACTTTGCAATTATGTAAAATAGCAAAGGAAACTGAATCAGGTGAAACTTGCGCGTGAAGTGTTGTGCTATGGTATATAAGATCATGACCATTAGCCAAGAGATCATTAAATAATCTGTGTTTTCCGAGAATAGAGCCACAAGAGGAGTGTCTATGTATTATTGTGTACAAGTTTTACGATAGCAATATTCATCAAGGATTAAGTCCATTGTGAACTATTTATTTTCCGAAAATATCACCAACGAACTACATACGATGTTCTAGAATGTTACTAGGAGGGACTCTCGGCCAAAAAAGAACTGGGATCGGGTAGGAAGGCAAAAAAAAATAAATCTCCAAGCCAGAGTTAGAGCAGTTGAAAGGACTGTTTGGCGAAAACGACCGAGTATTAATCCATCCCATGCCTTCGAAATACAGTGTTTCACCTAACCACCAACAAAAGACAATCACTAAGAACCTGAACATCAAATATTACAAGAAATGGTCATAACAGAACGAACAGAAAAACAAATGGTTGTCGTGAAAACGAAGTGTGGTCACTTGTTCAGAAAATTCTCTGATAGAATATTCATCTTCGATGAGGGTGGCGGCTCATATTTTAAGCTCAAGCACTCCACGTCTAACTATAACGGTGGCTATTAACATCTGACGTCTCCACGACCCAAGATATCATTAAATTTTCTACTAAAGCGAAATTCCAAGACGAGATCCTCGTATGGATTGCAATGGGTCTGAAAGGTTTGAGTCGTCGCGTCCGTTCAACTGAAAGTCTGGGTTCGCTGTCAATGGGCAACGACATTTGAACAAGGGCATCCGCCGTCTTCTTATCCCCTACATCTGTAGCAACTACAATGACGGTGATTACGGTATCTGTCCAGACTTGGATAGCAGTCATCTCTGCAAAATCGATCTCAGCCATTTCCGCCAGCAAAACATCACTTTCATAAAGAAGTCTGACAGCCTGGTTAGCGTTCCCCAAATTTGACCAATTGAGTGGTTCTGAAAGTATCTGAAGTCAAAAGTGTTTGCCAAAGGCTAGAAAAGCAGGTAACATCCAGAAATTGATCAATCGAATCAAGTATTGTTTCAAAATTATGAACTTAAATTTTGTACAATGTCTAGCAAGTACCACCAAAAGTAAAATCGATAATGTCAAACGAAGCGGTTTAATTGAAATCCGATAACAGTTTTACAAAGGAATGTGGTTATTGAAGTCACCTTACAGTGCCCATTTGAGTTCTTTATCTCGTTTTTTAATAACTCTCAAGTCAAGAAAAGTTTGTGCAGATTTCTAGGAAACAGTCCTTATACCACATTTAAAAACCATATTTCAATAATTACCGCCCATAACCGTAAAAGTAATCCAGTTCTTTTGTGAAGCTCTGTATATGATCTATAAATTTGTACATATGCTACACAGTGTGCTTAAATTATGTTTAGTAAGAAAATGCATAACACAGTAAAAAATTCCCCTTCAGCAGTTTCTACCGATAGGGGGAAACAATATTTAATATATATAAACAATATATACAACAATACTTAAATTCTTTTGTACAGCCCTGTATATGACATACAGATTTTAATACACGCCACATATTAATGCTGAAATTTAATTCAAGCAATGCTTAAGCTACTTAAATTACGCTTCCATGAGTTAATATCCATAGGTGATTATATATCCAGTTCTTTGCATAGTCCTGTATATGATTTTATTTATATGCAGCAAACTTACCTTAGTATATTATACTAAACGTAGTTGAGCTTGAAAGACAACTTGAAGCTGCATAACTCAAATTAAAAATAACACCTTTAAGCAATTCCTGCTCTTTCTCAATAATGCTTACGAAATTTTCTGTGTGTCTTACGAATTTAAAAATTGCTCTGTATATGTTCTATAGAATTTATGCACACCATGTAGTATTCAAAAATTTAGTTAAACTAAAATACCATACCATAAGTGAAAACGGACTTGCAGCAATCATTCCTAATAGTCAAACTTCGCATACAGATTTGTTCCGAAATCTTTTATGTGTCCCTGTAAATGAATGATAAATGCAATCCCCATCCTATTTTACTGCAAGCATTTTGTTGTTAGCTTCAGTAATGTATATCAGTTTCATCATGTTTGAAATAGTGCAACATAATTGAAATACGCTGCGAACAGTTTTTACCCGTAGACTATCATATAATCAAACTCTTTTGCATAACCTTGTAAATGAGTGATGAATGCTTCGCACCCCATATTCTACAGAAAGTATGTATTAGCACCAGAGATGAGACGGACTCAACCCGGACCTGACACGGGTTTGATTTTTATACCAGGCTTCGGGCTCGGGCCCATTCTTTCTCAAATTGGCAATTTTATTTATTCTCATACTCGCGTAGAAACAAAAAATAACTTTTTTACCCCTTAAAAATTAATTATCCCATTGCAAGTCTTTTTAATGCTATTTTGATCAGGAGGAAAGAGAAATAGATTTTTTTCCTTTTTTTTTTTTAGTATTTGTCGAACATTATTTTGAAAGAAAACTTGTGATATTTGATGATTTATGCCTGTAGTTTAACGCGAGTAACGACCTGTTGATGTTGGCGGCAATCAGAATATGGCGCCATTAGGATACTGTTTAATAGGAATGTTTATTTATTATAATTTTTTTCAGAGATCTAACGCGAAATAAATATTTTCTTTTACGTCAATCAGCATTAGCCTAAGATTTGCAAATTTTTAGTCTCCTATTGTCTGCGATTGTAATCGCTCTTTATATGAAAATAATGTTGGTGATTTTATTCATGCTTCTTCTTGAAGTCTGCTCATTCTGTGGCTCTGTTCTTCATATTCATACAATCACTTTCATACGTAAGTAGATAAAATTGGCATGTGTTGTTATTCCCGATTGAAAGCAATCAAGCAGCGTTTCCTCTTTTTCTATAAAAGCATCGGATCTTTTCAGTAACGGTGTCAAATTTATAATTTAAACTGATTTTCAAAGCCATGATAAATGTGAAAGATGTACACCTTTTATAGGAAACAGAAAACGTTGTTCGATTCTTCGTCATATAAATCATAATTTCTGCAAATTTCATTAATTTATACATAAAATGCTCTTCGTTATTGTATCCATCAGAGATACCTACTTGTTGCGGGAGAAAAATTAAAAAATCTTTTTAGGGAAGCATATTTCTATTTGACACTAAACGTCTCTTTTGATAAGATTTAATGTAAATTTCATAAAATTAATTATATGCTAGAGATTAACAGTTGTTAAAAAATGAGATCTATTACATTTAGAACAACTTTTAAATATTATGCATTTTTGTTAAACCTTTTTTTTCCCGTGTATACTTTTGGTATCGGAATCGGGCTATGATGGCACAAAATTTTTCGGATTCGGATTTAAAATTGTTGGCCCCGGGCTCTGAAAAATGAGCCCGAACTCATCTCTAATTAGCACATCTCACAAATTTTTATCAATTTCATTATGTTTGTAACGGAGTAACATTATTAAAATACGTCACAAATATTCTTTCTTCACAGACTATAATATAAAGGAATACTTGTGAGTTCTCCTGGACGCGAACTGTAAGTGCTAAACATAACATTACCTGTAGTAGTCATCTTTTAGTACACCCCAATAATGTATATAAATGTTATTATGTTTAAATACTGTAATACATCAATATTAAAATATACCGCAAATGATTTTACCCGATGGACCATAATCTAACGGAATACTTTTGAGTCCTCCTGTAAATGAAATATGAATGATACACACTTCATTTTGAATACCAACCATTCCATTGTAAATATTAATAACATATATCAATTACGCGTTAATCCGAGTACATTTACGTGAGAGCATAATCAGACGGGCAGACAAACCCAATTCACTTTTCGACTGCGTTGGAAAGTGTTAAAAATATTTCTTGAAGAATCCCATGCTTATGAAAATGTTAAGAATGGCATGCTATTTCAAATCCTTCCCCTCAAACAAAATCTTGCCTCCTCTCCCCATTCTAAGAAACTTATTAAATGGCTCCCTGTCCTGTCCGTAAAGCCTGCAAAGTCAAAAAAAGAAAAAAAAAAAAAAAAAAAAAGATCTCCGTTTTGGACAGGTACCCTTCTTAGCAAGTATAATTATATAGTGCTTTCTTCATAGAAACTTAATTTTTTTTTCCGTTTGCGAAACAATTTTTGTTTTGACAGGTTTCGTATTCGCAAGTTTTACAATAAATGTAATATACCTATACTCTTCAGAGGTATACTATAGAAAGGATGTTAAGCCTTTAAGAATACTTGTAAAAAGGGAAACTGTCTATAATAGAATACTGTCTTAAAAGAAAAAATTGTTAGTCACTATCTTGAAATTATACCTGCTAAGATTAAAAAAAAAACCCTCCTTAAAACGGAATTTTTCATAGGTTTTCGTTTTGATGGGAGAGAGTGCAGGCTCCCCCCCCCCCCCACCGAACCCCACCCCACCCTTGGCTATGCCACTGTCCTCAAAGACAGCTTTGCCCCCCCCAAGAAAATTCTGAAATGGCGCCCCTGTTCATCAGCCATCTTGTTTCAAAATGGCGGTCATTTAAAAAATTTAAAAAAAATTTAAATTTGAAATGTGGTACCAAAAAACTGAGAATGGAAAAATATTTTTTTCTTATGTGTTTGACCTTGATACAAAGATTCCGGAGCAGATTTTGTTTTGTATCTTAAAAAAATGTTTGAGTTATAGCACTTTGAATTTCTATCATGGCTGACATTTTGAAACGATCTGATATTTGTCACGCTATAACACACATACTTATTAACCTATTTGGATGTAAGAAGGCATGTGGATAGTATATAGCAATGTCTCAACCAAGTTCTCTGGCCAGCCTCATCCGCCATCTTGTTTCGAAATGGCGGCCATTAAATTAAAAAAAGTATATTTAAAGTGAGGTGCAAAAAATTTAGAAATTGAGAAAGGTTTCTTTCTTAAGTATTTGACCTTGATATAAGGATTCCGGAGCATTTTTTGTTTTGTCTTTATCTTAAAAAATGGCTCAGGTATAGCAGTTTGAATTTCTTTATGTGGGTGACATTTAAAAAATCTGATTCTATGCCTGCGACAGCACTCTTATATATCAACCGATTCCGATGTGAGTGAGCATGTGCAATGGAATTACTAAGGTCTCGACCAAGTTCACTGGTTAGCCTCATCCACCATATTGTCTTAAAATGGCAGGCACTTCAAGATATTGCCGAATTTGGCAACCAAATATAAGTTACTTTAAATAAAAGCAGCTTGGATAAAGCTGACTAATTTCGCAAAATTCTCATTTTTAATGTTTTAGTATTGACAAAAAGTAGTATTTAATCTTCTATAATCGGTTTCCACTAAATTGAGCATCGTGTGTTTGAATAACATAAGCTAGCTTTTTAAAAATAAGGAATATGAAAGCTACCTCTTCCTCCCGGCACTGGCCGGAAGGACTTTTTATTTTATATTGCGAGCCCAATCCCGGATCTGAATAGGTTTTGGGCTCAATTTTCACATCAGTCTTCTGTCTCGGGAAGACTCAGGCTCAAAGCGAAAATTTTATTTATTTACAAATTGAGAAAAGGAAAAAAGAAAATGCCATATACTATTTGAGGTTCAAGAAAGTGATCTGAGTTCCTTAAAAGTGTTTTATAATCCTCTAAAAATTAATTTGAAAGGAAATTACATTGTTATTCATGAGATATAAAGATAAATATTCTGATTCTGAAGCCTTGGTATGGCCAGGGATAACCACTGTTTATAAATTCTTTCCGTTTAAAGTCCTTTTTCAAAATGACTGTAAAACAGAACTCATGTTTTCATGTAAAAAATAAAAGCGTAAATTGAAATGAACTCATGTAAAAAATAAAAGCGTAAATTTACACATTAAAACAGGTATACTGATGATACAAAAACGATTTTTCCTTACACTGTAAAAAAAACCCTGTAAAGTTACTAAGAATTTTCTAGGAAACTGGGGTGACTAGAACTTTTTATGTAACGGAAATCACAAGAATTCCTGTAACAGATAGACTTTTGCACAGTAAATCAAAAAATTTCTAAGGTTACTAAGAATTGTTTAGGAAAGGATGCTTAGTAACTTTTATGTAACTACAACTCGGGTTACAGATAAAATTTTAGTAAGATTTCTGTAATTTGAGTAGATTCGGTATCGGTAGATGTAAAACTACAGATTTCTGTAACGTTACAAAAACTAGTTTTGTAGATTTACATCTTTTTTGTACAGTGCACAGATAAAATTTTAGTAAGTATACAGATTTCTGTAACTTTTCATCTGTAGAATTACATCTTTTTTTTTTTTTTTTTTTTTTTACAGTGTATGTATAAAGTGGCGTGTAAATTGCCAAATACACGGCTTTTGTGTCAGTTCCAAAATACACATTGTTCTGTTTATTTTGATTATAACACATTAAGCTGCTGGAGTGTGCAAAAAGTTATCAGATAACTCTTAAAAACACAGTATTTGTAAATTACACATGAGTACACATGTCTTTGTGTAATATGCAAAAACGACAGAATTTTGTATACGTAGCTTAACCTTATATTAGTTTGGCATGTAAATTGTGAACTAAATGTTTATAGCGAGTCATAAGACAAAATTGCGTGAAGAACAAACTCTTGCGCTTGGTGTGATTGTTCTCTTTCAAACAAATTTGTTTTAAGACCACAAAAACTGTATCTTTAATTTAAAAGAAACGGAATCGTTTGAAATTATATTTACTGCATGCCATCTCGCTGTTAAAGTTGTTTTGAAGCCCTGAAATCGTATAGTCACAATTCATGACAGAACCTGGATAATCTGAATAAATACACTGCAAAATAAAATTTTGTAAAATACGGTAATCGCGACACCAGTACTATATCCGTATTTCGTTGGATTTTTTTCTATCAATTTCAGTCATCACTTTTCAAAGAAACATTTACATCAAGAGGAGAAATTATCTATTTAATTCAATCTGCAGTAAACAAGCAATACTTACTGGAACGGCAACTTTCCAAAGCGCCACCTTAACCATTCAGCTACGATTGCACAAGATAAGTTTTCAAGTATCGATATTTATTGAGTGCACATAAGTACACATATTTCTGTGTAATATTCTGTTCTTACACATATTTCTGCATAATTAGCAAAATACACAGAAGTTTGTATAATATGCAAAATGTGTAAATTTACAATAACAATTCAGATAAATCCGTAAATAAGAAAAATAATATCCGTAAATAATCCGTCAGATAAATTTTCTACTTTTACACATTTGTTTGAATTTTTTAAAACACTGTAAAAGAAAAAAAAAAAACAAAAAAAAAACGGACTAAAATACGGAAATACTACTGGCAATCGAGACGCCAGTACTATTTCTTTAACGGAACTTTTCCCTGGTAAATTACAGAAAAATTTCCGTTTTTTTTTTTTTGCATTTACGGAGGGAAACTTCCGTTAAAACACGGAAATAGTACTGGCGTCTCGATGTCTCGATTGCCAGTAGTATTTCCGTATTTTAGTCCGTTTTCTTACAGTGAAAGATAAGAAATTACGCACTTCCATTAAGCCGATGAACACATATAAATACAGGTAAAGTTTTGCGACAACAGTGTAAATTTTATGACAAAAGCGTACTTTTACAAATTTACGCATATACTTATGTAAAAGTGACTAATTTACACATATAATTTTTACAGTGTATAAATAATAATTTCACTGATTTAAACAGGTTTTCAGGGACAAGAATACCACGAAACGTCATCATGAGAAAGTATTTAGAGGATTAATAGTTATTTCTATGTGAAAAGCGATATTCAGATGAGAAAACTAATCTTGAAACAATTTTAAAATGGTTTTAACAATTTTCTACTGCATACTTCCGGCATCGGGTTCGGATTCGGACGAAGAGGATACAAAATGTTTCGGGCTATGAAGAAAGAGCCCGAACTCATCACTGTTATTACCTTCTTTTATATTTACAAGAAGAAAGTATTGGATTCATGAAAATTTTAGACTTTCGGTTTTCGACGGATTTACACGTTTTAGGGGTCAGAGATTCCGAAAAACATGTTTTTACAAAATGTCTGTCTGTGAGTCTGTAACTCTGTCTGTCTTTATGTGACACAAATTTTGTGGGCGCTCTGTCTCAAGAACTAATGCACGAAATTTAATAAAAATTTATATTCAGTTATTCCCTGATTGATTTGATTTGACTGATTAGATTTGGTGTAAATCGCTCAACAGGTGGCGCTGCTATGCAGCATTTTTCACGATTTCAGCAATAGCTCTATCTCCAGAACTAATGCACGTATTTTTATCATACTTCAGATTCAGTTAGTCCTTGACATGAATTGACGTTTTATACATTTTGGTATAAATCGCTCAAGAGGTGGCGGTTCTATGCTGTATTTTTTACGATTTTCGCAATAGTTCTATCTCAAGAACTAATTCTTAAATTTTCAACAAATTCAGATTCATGTAAACCTTGATATGAATTAGTGCTGTTTATGTTTTGGTGCAAACCACTCAACAGGTGGCACTGCTATGCTGCATTTTTCAGAATTTCCACTATAGCTCTATCTCAAGAACTAAAGCACGAATTTTCATCAAACTTCAGATTCGGGTATACCTTGATATCAATTAGTGCTGTTTATGTGATTTATATAGAAGAAAGTTTTGTGATGGCCTTAACATACTACACTGCTCAAAACAATTAAAGGATATTGCAGTTTTACGTGGATTTTGTATCTGGTAAACTGTTTAGCTGATTGATACATGGTCGACAGACATAGTAGGTTATATGAGAATAAATTACACATGTTTGGCCGAAAAAAATGCATTTTATTGCGCATTTGTGTACTAAAGGAAAAAAACACAATTTGTGCACATGAGAAAAAAAGAATAAGAAAAGGTGTTTTCTTCAAAGAAAATCCTTTTCAGTAGGGGGTATGGTTTCTACGGGCAGCCAGCAACGTTGAACACCTTTGAGGCATGGACTCAATGAGGCTATTAATGACGAGTTGGGGTATTCTGCCCCACTCTTCCAGAAGAGCTCTTTCCAGTTCTTGGAGAGTTTGTGGGGGTTGTTGGCGGCCAGAAACTCGTCTTCCTAGAGCGTCCCAAACGTGCTCGATTGGATTCATGTCTGGAGAACACGCTGGCCATTCCATTCGAACGATTCCTTCCTCGAAAAGGAAATCCTCCACCAGGTTTGCACGATGTGGCCTGCAGTTATCGTCCATTAAAATGAAGTTATCTCTTATTGCTGCAGCGTAAGGGACTACAATAGGTCTGAGGATCTCATCCCTATATCGGCGACCAGTCAGAGCTCCATCTCGAATGATGTAGAGGTCAGTGCGCCCGTCAATGGAGATGCCACCATACACCAACACTCCTCCACCGCCAAATCTGACACTTTCGTGCACGAACGCAGGATTATTCCTACTGCCACGGTCCCTCCAGATGAAAATACGCCTATAATCCGGATGCACAGAAAAACGGGACTCGTCAGAAAACAGAATATTGCTCCATTCATTTCTCCTCCAGTTGACATGCTCGGTTGCCCACTCCCTGCGGTCGCGACGATGCCTTGATGTTAATCTAACACATACCATCGGTCGGCGAGCATACAGACCTACAGCATGGAGCCGGTTTCGGACAGTCTGAGTTGAAATCGTGGTGCCTGTAGCCGAGCGAAGGTGTTGTTGGAGAAGAGTAGCGTTCATGGTTCGGTGTCTCCGAGCTGTTAACGCTAAGTACCGATCTTCATTGGGCGTTGTTGCCCGTCTACGACCTTGCCCTGGTCTTCGGCCTGCACATCCACTCTCCAAAAAACGGTTCCAGATCCTGGAAATGACACTTTGTGACACTCCAATGGTTTGCGCTACTTCGGCTTGAGTTTGGCCCCCTTCTAACCTACCAACAATTCTCAAAGCTTCTGAATCTGTCAAATGACTTCGCTGAGACATCGTACTCATCGAAACAAAGCAATCACTGAATGCCGATCATCCTTGTCTTCATTCTCTTTTATCCAGTTGAAAGTCAAATTTCATTCGCTGCCGCTGAAGCGACGTTTTTGACGTCGAACTCAAAATTTGCATACTCCACAGTTTGAAAACCAGAAAAATTTGCATTTGTGATTCTCTTCTTCTATTTTCGGCAAAAAAAATTTCGTTTATATCTTTATTTTATATAAAACTTCAAATATCCTTTAATTGTTTTGAGCAGTGTAGTTTACCCATTGCCTTAGAAATTCATAATCGATGATAGTCTTGTACTGGCTGAATTGTATCCGATACCTTCTGAGTGGTTTTTCCGTACTTTTCCGTTTCCCCAAAACAACTTAAATCGGATGTATACAAAAATATTTTTAACAGAATTGTATTTTTAGATATATGTTAAACAAAGCGATATAAAGTGTATTTTAAAAACAAACAGAGAAATTAAATTTAAATTACATTAGTTTTAAGAACCTTTTGCTTAAATTAAAGGAAAGATCTCAAAAATCAAAAAATACATTTGAAATCAACACGACAATTAACTCGAACCCGGCAATTCGTCAACCAAATTTTAAAATGTTGTCAAAGGTAATATTTTAAACTTTTTTTTTTTTTTCAAATTACTCTCAGATTGTCTAACATTTCTCAATTCGAATTTGTTTTAGATGGATGTTATTTTAAAATGTCGAATGTGCTATCTCAAAAACACTATATATTCCTTTTTCACATTTAAAATCACATAGTTGCTCATAGAACTCATGTTAAAGTAACGAGAAACTTTCTGACGCTGACATTTTGTAATAAATATTTAAAGCAAATAACAATGAAGAGCAAAACAGCTACTATACAAACAAATAAAAGTGCAAAGGTTTTCCTCTCACATATTCTTGCAATGGTTGTTTAGAAGTTGTCATATAGGTACAGAAATACGATGCATAAATATGAAAAATGCATTTTAAATTTCAAGAAAGCTTGAAACCTTTCTTAGTAATAACCTTCCTTTTTTTTTTTTTTTTTTCTTAATAAAGGTAAGTCTGTGTAAAAAGTTTTTAGTTAGAAATCGAATCAGTAAGCAAGACCATATTTTAAAATGACGTTGACATCTTTTATTTATTTATTTATTTATTTATTAACCATTTGGGAAAATGGTTATTGTCCTCGTCAGGGTAGGAAATCAAAAACATATCTGAAGCTTTTTATTGGTTGAATCCGCATTTTATTCGTTTTCTGATTGGTCTATACAGTAATCTGTATTTTCTCTTTACTTTCAACAGAGATGGATACTTCTGTTGCCACTATGAGTAAAATGTAATAAAAACTATAAAAAAAAATAATAACTCAGAAACAAATTGAGATACAGCTTTCAAACAAATTGCATTTAAAAGTACATTTTTTTCTCTATACGACCGTGTAAAAAGTAATATTGTGGGATGTTTAGAAGTTTAAGAATGAAATTTCATTTAAAATGGGTCGTCAGATTTCTTGGAAATCTGACAATGGAAAAGCCTTTTCCCGAACAGCCAATGAAATGCTTGGATAATACGTAAGTTTCAGGAAATATGACGAGTCGTAGGCGATTTTTGTCGCTTGCAATTTTTAAGTGTAATAACACTATTAATGTTTAATTCATGGCGTACATAATGTATTATCAACTCCGTGCGATTTTTTATGTCTTAAATTTTTGTCTTTGAAAAAATCATTTTCCAAATGGTCGTTGTAATTTGTTAAACTGCTTTTATTATTATTATTATTTTATTTTATTTTATTTTATTTTATTTTATTTTATTTTATTTGCTGTTATTATCATAAAATAATCCATTTAAATATCACTTATGGACATATAGGAAATTTCAATTATTTTATTATGTGCCAGCTGACCCGCCCGACGTTGTCCGAACCCGTAATAATAACCTTAACCCATTTGTGCCTAACGTCCCATTTTTGGGACGTTTCAAATTTTCATGAATAAGTATATTTTTCTTCTCCTTTATAACATGGAAATTGTATGAAATAATTATTTATAAATGTCTTTATCTATTACCGAGAGATGACAGCATAAGGTGGATATTCATTTGTTTAAATGAAGGCTTTTTTCTGTGTTTATAAATTTTTTATTTTTCAAGATGGCGAAATGTAAAAAGTAAGTTTATTTGTATTTTTTCTATGAAGGATCCAAATTCGTAAGTCATAATCTTAGCTTGTAGATTTTTTTTTTTTTAAATAAGTATTTATTTTTTAAATTGCGAAATTAAATGTTCAAGCCTATTTTTTATGCCTTTTTGCAACGTCCAAAATATAGGATTCTATGAACAAATGCGCACATATTTTCGTTGGACATTTAGACGACAATTATTTATGTAATCTCCTTTTGAAGATATTTATGAAATAAATTGTTTTTAAGTCAGCAATACTGTTATTCTTATTTTATTATTAATTGATAATAGTTATAAAGTTATTAGTCTCTGTAAAGAAATAAATATATATTTTTTTGTAGTTCATAAAAATACTAATTATAGTACATAATATACAATTTAAAAACTTTTTAAATATAAATATAGATAAAACATATAATTATGCATATCATTCCACTAGAAATACTCATGTGTAGTGTTTTTACATTTTATTAAATAAATACAAAAAAAATTACGTGTAATTTTTTTTAGTATTTTTCCAGTTCATTTTGCAATATTTTAAAGTGATTTTACCAAAACATTTGAGAAAACCAAAATTCAGACACAAATGGGTTAAATATCTTAAATATACCTCAAATTAGTGTTGAATGATTTTATATTTTTAAACGAAAATCTTAGCTAATGAACCTAATGTTGATTATCCTCTGCCATCTGTAGCGTACATCTCGAATTTGAATGATTTTACATTTTTAAACAAAAATCTATTCAAAGGAACCTAAATAATAAATAAACGATAGAAATATTGTAGAACATAGCCGCTGAGTACATCTTCCACTATCGAAGAATCCAAACCTCAGAACTCACGACTATTTTAATGTTAATCATGAGATTTTTTAAACTGATTATTTTACCCCTAAATTTCATTATTTTAAAGCCAAAATTTAATATTTTGGGTGCATTTTATAAATACATATAATTTACATTATATCTGAAATAGCGTAATATCAATGAAATGCATTGCAAACGCTTTTTCAACTTTGACCATAATGTACCGGGATTCTTTTGAGTATCGCTGTAAACGAACTATAAATGCAAGCATTTCCAGTAGCGAACATGTCATTGTCAGCTTCATATGTCAATTACATGGCGATCTGAGTACATTTAAGAGACTTAGAGAACCGACAGACAGCCAAACAAACCGAATTCATAAATAATTTTCAACTCTGTTTGTAAGTGTTAAAAATTGTGATCGCTTTCTTTGGGTAATTTAAGCTATAGAGTGGGCCCAGACAGTAGCTGATCAAATACAGTCAATGCTACGGGATTTTTGTTCTATTTTCTTCTTTTTAAGTTTTAAAAGTAAACTAACATAATTGCTACAACCCTTAATAAATGTCCTTGTAATGGCAAACGTTGCCTGCTTATATTTTTCAAACACACGGAGCTCAAATTAGTGGAACCCGATTATAGAAGATTAAATACTACTTTTTGTCAATATTGAATATGAATGAGAATTTCGCCAAATTAGTCAGCGTTATAAAGCTGGTTTTATTAAAGTGATTTATATTTTGTCGCCAAATTCGGTGATATCCCGAATTATATTAATAATTATATTAACCCGAATTATCGGTGATAGCCCGCCATTTTAAAACAACATAATGGGTTCAACAAAGCTCACCAATGAACTTGATCGAGACCTTAGTAATTCCTGTGCACATGCTTACTCATATCTAAATCGGTTGATATATACGAGTGCTGTTGCAGGCAAAAAATCAGATTTTTCAAAATGTCATACACATTCGGAATTCAAACTGCTATATCTCCGGCCTTTTTTTAGATAAAGACAAAACAAAAAATGATCCGTAATCTTTGTAACAAGCTGAAACACATAAGAAAAAAATCTTTTTCAATTTCTAATTTTTTTGTACCTCATTTTAAATTAAATTTATTTTTTAATTTTTAAATGGCCGCCATTTTGAAACAAGATGGCGGATGAAGTTAGCAAACGAACTTGGCCGGGAGATTGCTATGTACTATGCACATGCTTTGTCATATACTAATCGGTTCGTAAATACGCGTGTTATCGCGTGACAAAAATCAGATCGTTTCAAAATGTCAGCCATGCTAGAAATTCAAAGTGCTATAACTCGGCCATTTTTTAAGATATAGACGAAACGAAAAATGCTCCAGAATCTTTGTATCAAGGTGAAATACATAAGAAGAAAATCTTTTTTCAATTTCTAATTTTTTTGTACCTCATTTTAAATTAAAATAGAAAAAAAAATTAATGCCTGCCATTTTGAAACAAGATGGCGGATGATGTTGGCCAACGTACTCGGTCGAGACATTGGTATGTACTATGTACACACCAAGTTATATCTAAATCCGTTCATAAATACGCATGTTATCGCGTGACAAAAATCAGATCGTTTCAAAATGTCAGCCACACTATAATTTCAAAGTGCTATAACTCAACCGTTTTTTAAGATATAGACGAAACAAAAAATGCTCCGGAATCTTCGTATCAAGCTCAAACACATAGGAAAAAAATCTTTTTCGATTTATAATTTTTTTGTACTTCATTTTAAATTTTACTTTTTTTTTTAAATTTTAAATGGCCAACATTTTGAAACAAGATGGCGTATGAAGTTGGTCAACGAACTCGGTCGAGACATTGCTATGTACTATGCACATGCCTTGTCACATCCAAATCGGCTCATAAAAACGCATATTATCGCGTGACAAAAATCAGATCGTTTAAAAATGTCAGCCATGCTAGAAATTCAAAGTGCTATAACTCAGCCCTTTTTTAAGACATAGACGAAACAAAAAATGCTCCGGAATCTTTGTATCAAGCTCAAACACATAAGGAAAAAATCTTTTTCAATTTCTAATTATTTTGTACCTCACTTTTAAATTTTATTTTTTTTTTAAATTTTTAAATGGTCGTAATTTTGAAACAAGATGGCGGATGAGGCTGGCCAACGAACTCGGTCGAGACATTGCTATGTACTATGCACATTCCTTGTCACATCCAAATCGGTTCATAAATACGTGTATTATCGCGTGACAAATATCAGATCGTTTCAAAATATCAGCCATGCTAGAAATTCAAAGTGATATAACTCAGTCATTTTTTAAGATATAGACGAAACAAAAAATGCTTCAGAATCTTTGTATCAAGGCCAAACACAAAAGAAAAAAATCTTTTTCAATGTCTAATTTTTTTTGTGTCTCATTTTAAATTAATTTTTTTTAATTTTTTAAATGGTCACCATTTTGAAACAAGATGGCGGATGAGGCTGGCCAAAGAACTCGGTCGAGACATTCCTGTGTACTATGCACATTGTCACATCCAAATCAGTTCATAAATACGTGTATTATCGCGTGATAAAAATCAGATCGTTTCAAAATGTCAGCCATGCAAGAAATTCAAAGTGTTATAACTCAGCCATTTTTTAAGATATAGACGAAACAAAAAATGCTCCAGAATCTTTGTATCAAGCCCAAACACATGAAAAAAATCTTTTTCAATGTCTATTATTTTTGTGCCTCATTTTAAATTTTAAATTTTTAAATTTTTTTTAATGGCCGTCATTTTGAAACAAGATGACGGATGAAGCTGGCCAACGAACTCGGTCGAGACATTGGTATGTACTATGTTCACACGAAATTTCATCCAAATCGGTTCATAAATACGAGAGTTACAGTATGACAAAGATCAAAATTTTGCGGAATCGTTTTCCTCCGCGAACGGCTGCAATAGGTAGCTTTTTGTAATGAAAGCTCCCTAATAAATATAGTTTTTTTAATTGTCATTTTCCCGGTGGTTGATCAGGCGAAAGGAGTCAATCGAAAATCAAAAAGTTAATCTTTAAAATATCATCCTTGGGCTGTGATTAACAATAATTCTTAAAAAACTATTACAGTGAAACCTCCCTATGTGACCACTTCTCTGAACGACCATTTTTTCATGGAACGAAATTTATTCCCTTAGGCTCAATACTAATTTTACCTCTATTCAGAGATCACCCCAGTTGAACTCCCTTCATGAGCGAACCATTTCCTTGAAAAAAAATTAAACAAATTCCGCTTTTCCTGGTCGCTTGAAGAAGGTTTTATTAGAATAATAATTCCGGAGAGCGCATTATTTCTCAAACTTCTAAACTAAGTTTAGAATTTTTATTTATTCCGGTAACTTTCGTGTGTTTAAACCCTTTTGTGGCTTTTTAGGCAATGAATTTAACTCTGATGACAAATTAAGAATGACTGTCAATAAACTCCCCTGCCCTATTCTGTCAGGAAATTCTCAAAGAAATAGATAAATTAATGAAATCGTCATAATTTGTTCCCATCCAAAAAAAAAATTGCATCTATTTACTGAACTTTAAAAGGATTTGGAAATAAAAGTTATAGAAGATAAAATCGTAAAATCAAAGCAAACGTCAATGTATTCATTTTTTAAACTCTGCACTAATTAAATTATCTAATTAACTTTTGTTTTGATACTTAAATTTTCATATTTTTTTCTAATGTGAAAAAAGAATTTTAGTAACATTAATTGTTACCTTTTTTCAACAATTAAAATCTAGATTTAAACATCACCTCCATTAAGAAACCACCTCTCGGAGAGACCATTTTTTATTGGAACGGAACGTGGTTGCTTTAGGGAGGTTTTACTATAGTTGAAATAACTAAGATGGGAGTGGATTGTTTCAACTTACTGTAAATGTCTTCGACTAATCCAAAACTAAATTTTTACACTTTTTAATAAAAAAATTTCAGAAAATGGCTTGTTTTACAGAAGATACCTGAAAACAATGTGGCAACAACTGCACTAACATTCAAACAAAAACATTGTGTGTAGTGCCACGGATAAAACTCATTTCCGCATGAAATGGTGCACTATTTCAAAAAGTTGATCAACTACTGGAAGGATATAACTACTGGTGAGGTCACCCTATAAAGTAGACTTTATTGATTCTTCAGTCTTAGGTACATATCATATATCTATCATCATTACTACAAAAAATTGCCTCTAATCCTATCAAGTTTTGTTGTCACTGCTACTTGTCCAAACAAGACAAGCAGACAGTCAAAAACTTATAAACTGGATTATTTTATGATTCCAATTTTTCACGGACATAATTTGAACTTCAGTATAAATTGTAGTGCGACATATCGACTGAACAAGAGTCAAAACATTTAAATCGATTTTATGTGTTCTCGTCATGGCATATCATGGTGAAAACAATTTCTTTGAAGTTATTAACTATTTACTTTAAATTTTAAATCCATCATGCAGCAAAAGTTTTTCCAATTTAAAGAAAGTAAAAACTTATGAAAGTTATTTTCATTCAAAATGAGATTTTTTTTATTTTTTTTCCCGAAAAGACATTCTGGTTATGTCATTGATCTGGATGTGAATAAAATGAAAATAGGTGCTGAATAATGCACACTGAATGCTTACTTTTGGCTTCATTGGCCAGATCTTTATTTATATCTTATTTATTTTTTTATTTCTAGACACAGACGATGGCTGGTGTTTCCTCCCTGTGCAATTCTAGGAGCTTGGCTATGATCATTCTAGCTCTCTTATGCAGTTCCCTATTGTGCGAAACCAGAGCTCAACAGTTCTATCCAAACGGCCGCTACGGAAGGAGGAGTGTAGTACCACCTTTAGCAGGTAAGTTTTTTTTATTCAATATCAAAAGAGCAGCTGACGTCACTGTGGGAAAAATTACTGTAGAATACCTGTCCGTCTTTACTATCAGTGTTGAATTCAGGAGGTGGCGAGGGGGAAATCCCCCCTCGGCACATTGAAATGCGCTTCCCGAAAGGTTTTAGATTTTATGCTTTTTAAAGGACAAAAGTGCAATTTTCAGCCCGGTCTCTAAAATATCCCCCCCAACCCCCAGAGCCGCAGAAATCCCTCCCGGAGAAAACGTCTGAGTTCAACACTCTGTTTGATTCTTACTGTTACACCAGAATTCAAGCGATCTGATTGGTCTACGATTAACAGGTCTGAGATACGATTCGCCTGCGTCGCCATGACGATTCCTGCAATGATCCCTAGGATAAAAATGTAGTAGGTGGGTTGGTAGGCAAAAAAGCTTGTTTGTAAACGCACTCTTTCCTTATTACATGTAATTGCTGACAGATGTTGAAATTATTCTTGCAGGAGAGTAATACGTGAAGCCAGCAATTTTTTAATTTTCTATCTTCTTCCTTGTTTTAGTTCAAAATAACAGTGATAGATGGCGCTGCACTGTCTCATACTATGATACTGCTTAATATAAACGCAGTTTCAAAACATAAACCATCTTTTGATGTTTCAACAGCTAAACAGAATGAAGATTAAACGTAAATGAATTGTGATCCATTTTAACCGTTAGTTTGAAAGTTGTAACAAGTTGAGACAGCGCAGCGCCATCTATCGAGGATATTCAGAATTAAAACTAAGAGGAGTGGTATAGAAATTCACGACTTCACACATTAATCTTCTGCAAGTATAACTTCTATAGCTGCCACTGTTTATCTGTTATTGAAATTTAAAAGCCTCCAGTCTATTTTAGGACATCCTGTAGCCAAACTTAAATCAATGTTACTTTGTAGTTAATTATAAAATTCTTGCACTAAAAAATTGTAGAAAGTTTTCCTGGCACAGCAGAAACTTTCATAAAAGTTTATTAAGACGCCGTTTCCACGCACGATTTTGGAAATGTTTCATTTATCTTCAGAAGCCATTTATAGAAGCACCTTTGTTAATTTTGTGCGCTTTTGTTCCCAGCCTGTAAAGAGCAATAAAAAAAAAGGTCATAACTTATTAACGGAGTCTTTGGAGAAAAAGCACAGAGAAATAATTTATATCGTCATAGTAGTTGGTCTATATGCAGCCTTAGCCTTTTCAGAAAAAAAAGAAAGGAAGGAAGAAAAGGAAAGGAAAGGGATAGATAATCGATTCAGCATCTATTTTCTTTGCTAAACTGCCATCTACATATTGCCGTACTTTCAATTTCATTATTGTTAGAAATTACAAAAATAAAACTTCAAAGTGAAAAATTCATATAATGCTTCATTACTTCTTTTCTCTGATGATTGTTTAGTCGTTTGCTTATGAGATGAATTCTTTCCTATAGTAAACAAATTTGTGTTGTCATACAAATGATCTCCATTTATGACTTCATTTAATAAAACATGTTCATTTTCTCATTCATGAGAAAATTATTTTTGTAGAAAATGTCATATTTTACATAACATTTACATTTAAAATTTATTACGTATTATTTATTCAGAGAGAATTTCTTCCTCTTCAATTAGTTGAAACATTTTTGGGGGAAAATGATAAATAAGGAAAATGTACTTTTTACAAAGCAATGTGTGGAAATTTTAATTACACTAAGGAACTTACTTTTGTGTTGAAATTAATGAGATAAAAAAGATCAGTTAAGGAATATGACATATTCAGGGAATAATGAATCAATATTCGACTGTATAAATAAATTTTTGAAATAAAAATTTTGATAAATTTTTGAAGTAATTGAGATCACTTATTTTTTTTACAAGGTTTCCATAAAGGAGGTTATATATATATGTATGAGGACGTGAGTTTCAAAATTCGCCTTTTCCTAAATTTAAAAAATTTAGTTTTCTCTATCAATTTATTCTATTGGCAACCATGAAACACAAGTTCTAAATTGTTACTCAAGAAAACATTTTATTTTTTTTCCTTTATGAAGGTGTGTGCCTAGAAATTCGTGTCTTAAGATAATGGTGATATATCTTCAGGATTCCTCTTATGATTATTAATATTTTTTACTTTCTTCTATCTTTACAAGAAGAAAGTATTGGATTCATGAAGATTTTCGAATTCCGGTTTTCGACGGATTTACACGTTTTAGGGTTCAGATATCCCAAAAAACATGTTTTTACAAAATATCTGTCTGTGAGTCTGTCTGTGTGTGACACAAATTTTGTGGGCGCTCTATCTCAAGAACTAATGAACGGAATTTAATAAAAATTTATATTCAAGTAGTCCCTGATATAAATTGGTGCTGATTAGTTTTTGGTGTAAATCACTCAACAGGTGGCGCTGCTATGCTGCATTTTACCCATTTTCCGCAATAGCTGTATCTCAAGAACTAATGCACGGATTTTCATAAAACTTCAGATTTCATTAGTCCTTGACATGAATGAATGCTGCTTACGTTTTGGTGTAAATCGCCCAACAAGTGGCGCTGCTATGCTGCATTTTTCAGAATTTCCACAATAGCCCAATCGCCAGAATTAATGCAAGGATTTTCATCAAACTTCAGATTCAGTTAGTCCTTGACAGGAATTGACGTTTTATACATTTTGGTGTAAATCGCTCAACAGGTGGCGCTGCTATGCTGCATTTTTTGCGATTTCTGCAATAGCTCTATCTCAAGAACTAATGCTTAGATTTTCAACAAACTTCAGATTCGTATACCTTGATATTAATTACTGCTGTTTATGTTTTGGTGCAAATCGCTCAACAGGTAGCGCTGCTATGCTGCATTTTTCAGAATTTCCACTATAGCTCTATCTCAATAACTAATGCACGAATTTTCATCAAACTTCAGATTCAGGTATACCTTGATATCAATTAGTGCTGTTTATGTTTTGCAGGAAATCGCACAATAGATGGCGCTGCTATGCTACATTTTTCACAATTTCAGCTATAGCTCTATCTCACGAATTTTCATCAAACTTCAAATTCAGATATAATTTGACATGAATTGGTGATAAATTGACGTAATTTTTTGTAACATTTAAATAATTTAATTGGCGTGATTTATATAGAAGAAAGTTTTGCAATGCCCACAACATACTAATTTTTCTTTTTTTTTTTTGTGGGGGGGGGGGGGAGATAAGTAATTATTTAAGAGCAATGAAAATCAATTTATTTTCTCTAAATAAAAGCGTTTCTTTATTTATCTGTCCGTAGTTAAAAAAATAAGTTCGAAATTGTTAATAATGCAAACATATTACGTTTTTCCTATACGAATTTGAGTGCTTAGATATTTGTGTAAAATATGAAAAAATGGCCGCCAAGCCCTTCATGCATATTTTTTAAAGAAATCGAACTTTCAGAAACACGTTATGATGTATTTAGTAAAGGAGAAAAGGCTTAGACGGTATACGTAGACACTCCAGTTACATATGTTAAATTTTTAATGGAAAACGTTAAATAAGGACAATAATTCAAGCGTGAAAATTTGATCTAACACTATTTTTTAGCCACAACTTTAATCTCTTTTTTTTTTAGCTTGGCTTTTTTTTATTACTTTTGAAAAGTTGTTTTTTAGTGGATATATATATATATATATATATATATATATATAGTTGCATTTTTTGAGTGCTTCGAAATTCTTTTGTGGAATCTGAGTACAATTTTCGATCTTTTTATTCTTCCAATGCATTATATGGGCAGTGATAAACTATTTTTGGTCAATTTGCCAGTCACACAAAAAAGTGTACATGTAGTATTCCCTAATATTTTTGTATCCAAATCTTGTGTTGTGTGAGCAATATGAAATTATTTCATGGAATTATCTACAGTAGCGCCCTCTGTTGTCAAGACTTTGAACTAATTTTTTTGTTAGTGTCATACAAAATCCGTACCACGCTGAATATTTATCTGCAAACCGCGTGTCTTTCCGACCCATAGATCGCGTTTTACTTTCGCACCGAACTTTTGAAACACCCGGTATATATAAACAAACACACATACACACATATATATTACCTAGTGTGTATGCGTTTCTAAATATATGTACACACATAACTTTAGAATGGATGCTTTGATTTTCATAATGGGTCTTATTAAGCGCATGACGTCAGACGCCAGAGCTGGCAGTATGTTGATATATTATTCTAGCCACTGTACCGCCAGAATGCCAGTATGCGCAGGCGCAAACGCAACCAGCAGACGACCATTACCCTCGACCCAAGTTGCGTGCATAACTTTTAACAGAAATTTTGCAAATTCAGCGAATGCTCTTGCATACAGAACAACATTTTGAATTCATATTACAATATATTAAATATCTACTGCGACAACGATGAATTTGTTTGCGGTATTTATAACAAACAAGCATGAATAACTCACACTCCGTAGACTTCTATGTTAATGTCCAACAGTAAAAACCGCCAGTAGACGAATTTATACCTCGACCTCAGATCACGTACATAATGTCCATTATTCTTTAAATCTTCCTTGAAAGTGGGTTCGTCCTCGAGGTATAGCCATAGATGTCTGTGCGGATTTCACTGGGTCAAAAAATAGTGTATTTGTCTTTCTGTCTATTTTTTTCTTTCTTTATTTTATTTCATAGACTCTAATTTTTGCAAAAATGCTCTAAATGTTGTGAAATCTGAATATGTTGTTTAGGTATACAGTAGTACTTTTACGTTTTTAAAATAGTAGTCGTATCGTGTACAGGGACAAGCCAAAAAAAATTTAGTATTTGTCTTCTGGAACTACATTGTCAATAGTGGAATTCAAAACGAATGTGGATAAAAATAAAATATTTTCACAATACTATCTCTCTCTAAAGTGCGCCAACTGGCCTGCAGTAAGTAAACATCGGTACAAGATGGCCAAAAGCAATAACCTGAAATCGATTTTTATTGTTTTCTAAAATAATCTGTTAGAACTGCCTGGTATTTGCATTGCACTTACTTGATATTACTTGATATTTTTGTAAAGATATGTTTTTTATATGTATTTGTTCATTTTGTTTCATTCATTTCTTCCAGATTCAGCAAAGGACATCAGAGTAGCGTTCTTCGGTGATGACTCTGTCGTCTGCAAATACACAGGCTACGCTGACTATTACAGTTGCACAAGGTACGTTTCAGATATATATAAGTTTGATTGTAAGTCTTTTTATTTCTCCACTTGTTATCATAGACATTTATTATCATATACACTGGTGTGCAAAACTTAAGCAACAAACATATAATTCTAATTTTCAAACATGTGTGTACTCAAAAGAAAATTACCTAAACATCCGGTGTATAAAATAGGTACAGTCGTGGAAAAAAAAAAGTAAACACCCCCTACTAACTCCTCAACAAATCATCATAGAAGAAAGTTACTGGTACCGAACGATTGGAAATAAAGTCTACTTTTAAATGATGTATATAAAATTTCCTTAGGGGGTCATCTACATATTAAAACGAATCCTAACTTCATTTTTTTCAATAGCAATACTCAATTTTAACGAGATATTTCAAATCTTCGGTTCAAACTATGCCTAGACACCAAATTTCAAGTCATTTGAATGATAAGATTTTGAATTATAAACATTCAAAGTTTAGTGTTTCTAATGTTAAATTATATTTTCATATTTTTATTTATATCTCCCGAAATTATGCTCCTAATGTGCTAATTTTTTTTGTGGTAATAATACTAATATGCCCAAACATAAATAAGCTGAATTTGCAATTATTTATAATTTTATGATATGAATTATGAATTATGAAATTAATATTCGAAAAAATTATGAATTTCAACCCATATTTTTTTTGATGGATTTAGATTTATTAAGTCCTGCTTTATGGAAATTCAAAAATTTCACATTTTTCTTCCAAGTAGTTTTCAAATTATGCTTAAAAAACGGCAAAATGATGGTTTAAGGGGCCGTCTATGATGGAAGTGAGTTGACATTTTGAAATTTATTCTGCCGTACTGTAATCTAACACGCTTCATTGGCTCCTTGAGTGGCGCTTAAGGTGCCTTGATCAAGGAAGCGGCTCCCTGGGTTAACAATCCAGTACGGAACTTCAATTTGGATACAGCCCTTAAAATACGCTCGTTTTAAAATAATTAATTTCTCGGAAACTTATGGTACGAATTGCATAAAATTTCGTTTTTAGGCTAATTGAAGGGTGTAGAGCTCATTTATGCTGTCAGAATTGGGTACTGCTATTGAAAAAAACAAAGTTATGGTTCGTTTTAATATGTAGGTGGCCCCCTAAGCAAATTTTATATACATTATTTAAAAGTAGACTTTATTTCCAATCGTTCGGTACCAGTAACTTTTTTCTACGATAATTTGTTGAGGAGTTAGTAGGGGGTGTTTACTTTTTTTTTTCCACGACTGTACTATCCTTACAGCACAGGTAATTGACATCTCCTTCATGTCACACTTATTCACAAGTGTCACTGTTACTGCGGTGAAACAAAATATGGGATCTTCCATTCGTCTCATTATGTATTACTCTAAAAGAATTGTTGTATGGTGACTCCACTCAAAAGTCACTGTGACTGTTGCTTTGTGATGGGTTGTCAGATGACTTTACAATGAAGTTACCTTGTTATTGTCACGTGACTGTCACTTGAAAATTCAATTTTATAGTCATTGTGAGCATTACATCGTGATGAGTCACCAAATAATGTCACAATGATGTTGCATAAGATAACTTTCAGATGATTGAGACGCTACTGTGAAGTTACCATTGCACTCCTTTGAAAAAAGTGACCAGATGATTCCATTTTCTGTCATTTGGAAATCGTCACAAAACAGCTATCATGATGACTTACAATGGGCTCTCCAAATGACAGTCACGTGTGAGAGTCATAAAGTTACTTCATTGTAAAATCACTTCGTGACTCGTCTCAAAGCATCAATGATAATGACTTCTCAGTGGAGTGACCAAATGACAGTAAGAATGAGACGAATGAAAGAATCACATTTTAATTCGTTGTAGTCACTGTGACACTTGTGACCATGTGTAACGTCAAGGAGAGTGCCCACCGACTGGCTGTACTGTTAGGATCGTACTATTTTATACACTTGCTGCTTATGGAATTTCCTTTTGACTTTTAAGTACTCTCGTGTTCAGAAATAAGCATTTTGTGTTTGTTGCTTGAGTTTTGCACCCCATTGTAATATTCACTTGACATCACATTATATTCACTTGACATCACATTATATTCAGTTGACATCACATTATATTCAGTTGACATCACTTGATATCATATTGTATTCAGTTGACATCACTTGATATAATATCATATCTAGTTGACATCACTTGATATCATATTCAGTTGACATCACTTGATATCATATATTCAGTTGACATCACTTGATATCATAGATGTTTTAAAATAAAAATTAAAGGTTTAGTCACTCAAAAAAAAAGTTTAGGGAACCTTAGAAAATACCGTTATTCAAGGTCTTCTTCCGCTTAATTCGGGAATGAAAGACAAATGTTACTTATACTACGAAAATATAACATGACCACGAACGGAAATGTACAATAATCTATTCTACGATATTCAGAATTCCGAAACGTTTTCTCTGTCACTAGAAACCTCAAAAATCAATATATTTTCGGGATTTAAAGAAGCATTTGTAAAAACAAATTTTCTTTTGCTGCCATTGGTTTTCAGAGTCGTTTCCGAATAGTTTTTGTAGTGTATCAGACAGTTTTCTGAAACCGAAATGTCTGTTTTTCGGACGCCATCCATTCTCAATTAAGAGTTTTCAGTTGCGTAACTGAATTTATATACACTGCTCAAAACAATTAAAGGATATTTGAAGTTTTATATAAAATAAAGATATAAACGAAATTTTTTTTGCCGAAAATAGAAGAAGAGAATCACAAATGCAAATTTTTCTGGTTTTCAAACTGTGGAGTATGCAAATTTTGAGTTCGACGTCAAAAACGTCGCTTCAGCGGCAGCGAATGAAATTTGACTTTCAACTGGATAAAAGAGAATGAAGACAAGGATGATCGGCATTCAGTGATTGCTTTGTTTCTATGAGTACGATGTCTCAGCGAAGTCATTTGACAGATTCAGAAGCTTTGAGAATTGTTGGTAGGTTAGAAGGGGGCCAAACTCAAGCCGAAGTGGCGCAAGCCATTGGACTGTCACAAAGTGTCATTTCCAGGATCTGGAACCGTTTTTTGGAGAGTGGATGCGCAGGCCGAAGACCAGGGCAAGGTCGTAGACGGGCAACAACGCCCAATGAAGATCGGTATTTAGCGTTAAGAGCTCGGAGACACCGAACCATGAACGCTACTCTTCTCCAACAACACCTTCGCTCGGCTACAGGCACCACGATTTCAACTCAGACTGTCCGAAACCGGCTCCATGATGTAGGTCTGTATGCTCGCCGACCGATGGTATGTGTTAGATTAACATCAAGGCATCGTCGCGACCGCAGGGAGTGGGCAACCGAGCATGTCAACTGGAGGAGAAATGAATGGAGCAATATTCTGTTTTCTGATGAGTCCCGTTTTTCTGTGCATCCGGATAATAGGCGTATTTTCATCTGGAGGGACAGTGGCAGTAGGAATAATCCTGCGTTCGTGCACGAAAGTGCCAGATTTGGCGGTGGAGGAGTGTTGGTGTATGGTGGCATCTCCATTGACGGGCGCACTGACCTCTACATCATTCGAGATGGAGCTCTGACTGGTCGCCGATATAGGGATGAGATCCTCAGACCTATTGTAGTCCCTTACGCTGCAGCAATCGGAGATAACTTCATTTTAATGGACGATAACTGCAGGCCACATCGTGCAAACCTGGTGGAGGATTTCCTTTTCGAGGAAGGAATCGTTCGAATGGAATGGCCAGCGTGTTCTCCAGACATGAATCCAATCGAGCACGTTTGGGACGCTCTAGGAAGACGAGTTTCTGGCCGCCAACAACCCCCACAAACTCTCCAAGAACTGGAAAGAGCTCTTCTGGAAGAGTGGGGCAGAATACCCCAACTCGTCATTAATAGCCTCATTGAGTCCATGCCTCAAAGGTGTTCAACGTTGCTGGCCGCCCGTGGAAACCATACCCCCTACTGAAAATGATTTTCTTTGAAGAAAACACCTTTTCTTATTCTTTTTTTCTCATATGCACAAATTGTGTTTTTTTTCTTTAGTACACAAATGCGCAATAAAATGCATTTTTTTCTGCCAAACATGTGTAATTTATTCTCATATAACCTACTATGTCTGTCGACCATGTATCAATCAGCTAAACAGTTTACCAGATACAAAATCCACCTAAAACTGCAATATCCTTTAATTTTTTTGAGCAGTGTATGTATGAATAACAAAATACAGGCATTCCCCAACTTACGTATTGCGCGACTTAACGTAAATTCGCAGTTAAATAAAAAATCTCGAAAATTACATTTGTAGACATATTAGCGAGTTTGATAAGCGGTTGCATACTTTTGACATTTATTTTATAAATAAAATATATAGATATAACCACAATTGTAATATAATTTATATATTAGATAGAGTTATATTTTTATACAGTTTACGTACGAGAACAATGATATATACAATCAAATCTATAACAAAACAACTTAATCTTTATTGTTAGTTATTCATAGTGGTCATGTAATTCATAATAAATACAGTTTATGCTTATCAAGAATTATTTTATTTTATGAGTGCTATTCATTTGTCTTGCCATCAGAAATTCACGGAGAATATATTAGTCTTCTTTAACTATTTCTTATTTTTATAGTCGTTTGGTGTAGATTCAAAATTGTTACAAATCAGTTCAGCAATGTTAGATTCATAAAACCCGTATTCCATAAAATACTTGAAAAGTGTTCTTTAAGTTTATTTTTATATTTTTTCATACGTTTATAGTTTATATACGAGTAAATACTGTCGCATGGTGCTTTATTTATAAAACTAACCGCACTTGGCGACCAGTTTGATCCCCCTTAAAATTTATGTTTTGGGAAAGCATATGCTAAGCATCGTATTTCCTTACTTATAAAAAAAAACGATGTTTAAAAAAGCCTAGAAATGTCAGGAAACAATGAATCTAATTTACAAACAAGTTGCCAATTTTCGCTTCTAACAAAAATGTACACCATTCACGATATTTCTTCACATAATTTATGCCTTAGTGCATTTTTCCCAAAAGCCATTTTTAAAAGACAGTTTGTGGAAACCACATTTCTCGCGCATCAAGAAGACATAATTTTTTGAAATGGGACTTCATATTAATTAACGCCGCCACGTAAGGCCAGAATATTTTAAAACCTTCATTGCAATCAAATTTAAATTTAGTTACACGAACCAAAAGAAAGAATTTTAAGCATTAAAATTACATGATAAAATGCCAAAGAAAAATAAGTTTCACGAAAGAGTTTAATTTTAAAATTGTTAAAATAGCGGAAAAAAGTAACAGAACAGCAAATAGATAGCAAAAACTAACGTATGTACACCAAAATATATTAAAATTTATTAAAAGAAGAACAGATTTAATTAGAGTAATACTCCTATAATAAAATTTAAAGTATTTGGTACATTCCTAGACTTTTGAAAATCTAGATATTTTCCCTCTAATTTAAGGGAACTCTTAAAATTTCAGAAAATTCATCTTTTGAAAGAAAAAAATATATTAAAGAATAATATTTTCTGAAAATTTTAAAACAAAATTAATGATATTCTTAATAATTGTTAAATATGGAATATTTTCTAAGAGTCATTTTTCTTGCCTTTAAAGTCATTTTTCTCGAAACGTGATTTTGGGGATATTGGGCGCCAGGTAGTTAAAAAACTTTTCAATATTTTTTCATGAAGTTTTGAAGATATATCGTGCATGGTAGGATTTATAAAGCGAACCTGTTTTCATCATTTTTGTTGAAACTAGTTGGATGCGTCAATCCCAAAACTTTCTTTTTTTCTTATACATGTCAATAGTTCAAAAAGTTGTTACACCAACTTTGATTTTCATCTTAAGTTCACTTTATTTTACTAATCGGAGTAAAAACGCGTTAATCTCAGCCATAATATTTAATAAAATCATTATTTTTTGTTATTCTGTGTGTACACCAGCTGCTTGTGGATCGCCGTGTGGATCAATTATAAAACAACTGGATGCGAATTGCCCAGCCCATCGTTGCATGAACAGCCGATGTGCAATAGAACTGTGAAAAATCGAGAAAAATCGCTATGACAGTGCCCCTTTCGGCGGATTGTAACAAAATTTCGTGGACCTCCTGGCCATAGCCAAAAACATACAAATAAAATTTGGTTCAGTTCTTTGGATAACTTCATATCCTTTTCGATGGTGCAATAATGAAAATGGCACAAAAATTGCTATTACAGCGACCCTTACCGGCGGAATATTTCCGAAATCAAGGAAGACCGTAGCCAAAAACATAAACAAAAAATTTGGTTCAATTCTATGCATAACTTTATACACTTTTCGATGATACAAAGCAGACACACGGACATACGGACACAGTGGCGAACAGGCAGACATTTTGTATAAACATGTTTTTAGAGATCCCTGATCCCTAAGTTTCGGATCCAATGGAGAGGTCACGGGGGTCATGACCCCCCCCCCCCGCCTCTTAACGAAGAAAATTTCTAAAGAACATTTTAAAAATGAAATAAATTCTTTCAAATTTACCTCTTACTCAACAATGAGGATTATTCTGGCTCTTTAAAGCTCTACTTAAATCCAAAGTAGTTCATTTCTGACACATCCATGAAGTCAATTTTAATTTCAGATACAAGACATTTGAAAGTGCACTTATTCAGAACAAATGTGATTGATTAGCGTTTTCCATTTTTCGACAAAGGCAAAAAATCTTTCAGGAAATCTCCGCAAAATGAGGAGTTTTAAATTGAATTTCAGCCAATTGCTCCCTTATGACGGCAATTCTGTAACTGTCAAGTCCTAAAAATTGTCTTAAAATGCTCAATTTCTGGACGATTCTTTGCTTTTATAAAACAAAATGGGAAATTCTTCAATTTCTTGGTATCTGAAAAAAAATGTGTAAATTTTACATTTTTACGAATATTAATGCAATTTTTTTGTAGTTACGAATGAAAATGTTTTCCCAAAAGTATAAAAAAAGTAACCATTTTGGATATAGGAACAGCCTTCGATGTAAAAAGTGCTTATTAAGAGATATGACCTTCCCCCTCCCAAAAAAAGGAGCTGCCCCTCCCCCCCTCTAAATGGAGGGCTGGATCCGCCCTCGTTACTGAAGTGCACCAACATCACTGCTATAGAGCAAAATAGAAATAACATCAGGAAAAATCTTGATTTTCCATCCTATCCCGTAGAAATAATGAATGTGAGAAACAAATTGTAATATTACCTCTACAGAATTAAAAAGTTTACTTGTTTTCGTGTTCTTTTTCTTAACAAATAAATGTTATTTTATTATTCAATTTAAATCCACGAAGTGGACTTAAATTTTGCACTAAGGGTCATAAAATTACATTACATGGTACCTGTTAATTCTACATTTCATAAAATATATAGACCGCCCCTTCCCTTCCCTCCCCTCCCACACACACACACATACACACCGGTTATTTAATAACATAAATCTACATTTTGACAATTAGCTTGATTTCGAAAAGGATTCATAAAAGCAGAAAAAGATTCCAGTTATGACCGAGATTTCTAGAAAATTCTCTACTGTGCGTCATATACGCTTTAATAAGCTGGTTTCTTGCTACTGTGAAGCAAGGTAAGAGGATTCTTATATTTAGAATAGAGTTATTTCGGAACTCACAAAGTTAATATATTTTGAATAAAATAAGGACTTGCATTGTTATTGTGAAAGTACAGTATAGTGCCAAAAGTTAAGTTTAGATAATAATTACGTGTAGATATGATTTGTGTTTGTTACTTCAAGTATTCAGTGATTTTTAACACTTTTTTATTCAGAGCTGCGGAGTCGGTGGTAAAAATGGCTGGGCTCCGACTCCGGGATATTTTAACGACTCTGACTCCTATTCCGACTCCGGTCTGGCAACACTAGTACTCGGGCTGGGGTAACAGTGTTGCCTGTTGGTTAAAAAAATGATGGAATATAAAAAAAATAAAGCTAAAACTCACTATTTCGGCATTGACTATTTTTTTAGGGCTTCGAAAATAAAACAGAAAAAAATTATATTTTCCGCCTTATTAATTTTACAATTTCATGCCCGCAAACACGAAAATTCCAACTATCGACGTCTAAAGAACATAAAATGCAAATTTTACTATTTTGAATCTGCGGACTGAGAAGAAAAAGTGAAATTGCTACAATTTAGTTGTTATTTTGCTCCTCCAGACTCGAAAAACTTATATTGAAAGGAGAAAAATAAAGATGAAAATTTTATTGTTTTGGAATTAATTCGGACCCTGTGGGTTCTAATGAAATAATAAAAAAAATTGAATTTTTTAATTAAGTTTATAATTTTGGCTTTATTTCGGGTTCTGCAGATCTGAAAAATCCGAAATTCAAAAGATGAAAGTTAATAAAATTTCACTCTTTTATTGTTATTTTGGGTACTGCCAATTCAAGGGGAAAAAAAAAATTAAAATTTTATCTTATTTTGACTCCTGTGCAAAAAACTTTTGATCATTGACTTTTGATCATACAGATTGGAAAAATTTGAGAGGGAAAAAAACAGGAAAAGGCTTCTATTTACAATGCTGTAATGTAGAGAATAAAGGATGTTGTAACCAGATAGTATATATGATGGTTTTCACTTGTATTCCGTAACCTGGGTTTATCCCTTTGTGAAAGATAATTGCTGGAAGTGCTTGTTCTGTTGTATTACGCGTATTCAAATTAAACTAATTTTGTGCATATTACTTGATCTGCATAAATTCTATAGTTCCTATACAAGGGTGCACAAGTGATCTCAAGTACATTTCCGTTTAGTGAAGGAAATAGCTGAAGGGAAATTTTCAACTGTGCTACGCATTTCCCAACTGAATTAAATTTTAGCATATTATGTGGTATATAAACAATTCTATAGATACTACAGGGTAATAAATTTAACCCTTAATTACGCGATTTTTTATTTTTCTTCGAAAAAATTATATGTGATTCTCTGAAAGGTTTATTACTCAGGAAAAATAATGAAAAAAAAATCAGAAATACATTTTTCATATAATACGTCAACCTTTTCTTCTGTTGTACATCTGCAATACAAGTAAAAACCACTGTCGTGTGGCTGTTTGACGCTAAAATAGTGCAAATTAGTAAATATTTTAATAAGCATGTCTCCAAATACCTTATTTTACATAATTATTTATTTTATAAAACTTAACCTTTAACCCTTTAATTCCCATGATAAAATACGTTCTAGAAATTACGTAGATAGGAGAATCTGACTTACCAGAAAATTTCAATGGTTAATTTCGCTTTATTTAAATACGGAATGTCTGTTATTAATTAAAGAAAATATTGCTAGTTTAATTTTTTGGTGTGAATTGGGTATATACGAATAAATAAATCTATTAAATTCCAAACACTGTTGTTTGCATATGTGCAAAGCTGCGCACTAAAGGGTTAAAAGAGTACCCGTTTGTTTTATCCACATCTATAATATATGTACTGTCTGTCTGCGATAAGAAAGACTCTAGAACCGGTCTAGGCTCGGTCCTGTTGCCAAGGTAACTGGTCAGTCGACTTTATTTTAGGGAAGTCCCCGATTTTCTTTTCTCCCATTTAATCCATCATTCCGAGAATTGGCGGTTTTTTTGTATCCTATGGATGAAGTTCCCTTCCTACAAGTTTTGGAACCTTTGAAAGCAGGAAACCTACTCAGGGTTTTTCTTATCTCGGTCACAGCAAGACTTTCAACATCATTACTTATTTAATATGTCTATGTTTAATGTGTTTATATCGTTTTTTTCACTTTCTAAATGTGAAAACTCGTTTTTTAAACATAAATTCGCTTGAACATCATTAATAATTTATAATCAATTCTGCGCAAATGATTTGAGTAAGTTGTCTGCTAACAATGGAAGTACTTAAGGAATTATCTGATGACCGTTTAATTTAAATAGGCTTCTGGCCACCAGACCTCACCCCGTTAGATTTTTTTATGTGGAGTTATCTCAAAGATAGAGTTTTCCAGAGAAGTCCTGCAAACATCGATGAATTAAAACAAATCATAACTGAAGAAATCTCGTCAATAACACCAACAATGTTGCGAAATGTGTCACAAAACTTGGTTCGACGTGTTCATGTTTGTATTCAAAATGGTGGCGAACACTTTCAACATTTGCTGTAAGGAATGATAATGTAAAAAATTTTAATTATGTTTTCCAATAATAAAATTATCACACGATTAAGTAACATTGTGCGTCTCCATTTCTGTTTTACCTCACAAATAAAGTTCTAACAGTCCAGCAGTGTTGGAAATTGTCTGCCAAACTTAAACAAGGTTCAAAAAATTATACTTCAGAGTTAGAATAGTTGCCACATCTGTTAGATTTCAGGGTTTGAAAAACCAACAGGTACTCTTTGAAATTTATCACCCTGTATATAGGGCTGCACAAAAGAATTCGGATATTTTTCCAACTACAAATGGTAGTTGCTTAAATTGGGTTTTCAAATAAGTAGGGATGTACCGAATATTCGGTATATATTCGGTATTCTGCCTATTCCGCCAATTTACCAAATATTCGGTTAGGCCGAATGCCAAACTATTCGGTATGCCGAATATCAAACTATTCGGTATACCGAATATACGGTTTGGCCGAATATCAAAATATTCGCCCAGACCAAATACTTAAAAAACCTTACATCAACTTCTATTCTTAACTGTCAATTAATTATGATATTTAGAATAATTAGAAATTATTTAAATAAAAGAGAATGCTTTTACATTTTTTTATTTGGCCTATTTGAAAAGTTCCATGTAAGAAAATTAACCAATAATGGTAATTTATGTCCTTTCCTGACAAGTAAACAGTATATGACTGTAAAATTTTTCTTCCAATTCCTTCAAATTTCACTTTGATTTAAAAATATTTGTTTTAGAATACAAGAAAATTGTATTCATTTGTTTTAATTCAGAGAGGAAACTATCCTCTTCTTAAATAACAATTCGAAGCATGGATTTTTTTTGTGTGTGTTTGTGTAAAATTTACTAGTAAAAAGATCTTGTCTTTCAATATGGAAGTATGTGCGTTAAGTATTATGTAAAATTGCTTTAAAATTTATGTTTTTAATACTTTTAAACTCTGAAATTTAAAAGTATTCAGCAAGCTGAATATTCGGTATTCGACGGATAAATTACTATTCGGCTGGCCGAATATTCGGTATTCGACTTCATAGTTACTATTCGGCTAGCCGAATATTCTGTATTTGGTTTACCTGTTGACCAAATATTCGGTATTCGGTATTCGACCAAAATCACTATTCGGTGCATCCCTACAAATAAATACGTTTTCCAAATTGTTTACTTAGACATCATCTTTCACCTTCCTAAATCGTGAAGTTTTGTTACAGCATACCGAAAGCGTTAGAAAGTGTTTCATAGTTAGAAAGTGTAATCTATGCTGGACGCATGATTTTTCGTTCTTGTTTTTTAACCATTTGGAAAAATGGTTATTGTCCTCGTCAGGGTAGGAAATCAAAAGCATATCTGAAGCGTTTTATTCGTTTAATCCGCATTTTATTCGTTTTCTGATTGGTCTATACACTAACCTTTACTTTCAACAGAGATGGATACTTTTGTTGCCACTATGCCAAAAAAGTAATAAAAACTACCAAAAAAATTAATAACTCAGAAACAAATTGAGATACAGCTTTCAAACAAATTGCGTTTAAAAGTACATTTTTTTTCTCTATACGACAGTGTAAAAAGTAATAGTGTGGGATGTTTAGAAGTTTAAGAATGAAATTTCATTTAAAATGGGCCGTCAGATTTCTTGGAAATCTGACGATGGAAAAGCCTTTTCCCGAACAGTTAATGAAATGCTTGGATAATACGTAAGTTTCAGGTGGATAATACGTAAGTTTCAGGAAATCTGACGAGTCGCAGGCGATTTTTGTCGCTTGCAATTTTTACGTGTCATAACACTATTAATCTGTAATTCATGGCGTACGTAATGTAGGATCAACTCCGTGCGATTTTTTATGTCTTAAATTTTAGTCTTTGAAAAAATCATTTTCCAAATGGTCGTTGTGATTTGTTAATTTATTTTTTTTTTTATTTTTTTTTTTTTTTTTTTTTAACATAGATATCCCGTTTTTTTATTTAATTTATATTTTAAAAGGTTTAGTTTATTAGATTTACTCTTATTATGTTTGAATATATTTATATATTTTCAAAAGATTGTTGCAAATTTCATTACGATGTTTGTCGAATCCACGAAATCCTTATGTGATTCATTTTAAACTCTGCTTAACAATTGTTTGATGATTATGCGTCTCACCCGCTGTAGAAGCATTTCTGCTGCATCGAAAAGATGAAATTTAGTTGCTGCACTTGAATTGTTTGAGAAATTTAATGCGCAAACAATCCGGAAGACAAACATTTCAAAATTATTCGTCGATAGAGTGGGAATGGGCGATCAAAATTGATTTCACAAACGTGCAGGAAAGATCTGTCAGAATATTTATTTTTGGTGTAAGCAGTTTTTTACCTTTTCCCGAACAAAGTGCTGCATAACTCGAAAATCCGGCATCGTAGGGACCGAGACTAGTCCAGATTTCTGAAAATTCCGGATTTCTGAAAGAATATCAAAGAATCCCCGACATTCTTAATGGCAGTGCTTTAGTCATAATTTTCAAAAATTTGTTAATTATTCACATCGGTATTAAATATTTTCTCATAGCGCAAGGAGGGACGTGCGTAGAATAGGATCATATATATTTTATAATTATTATTTAAGACAAAGCTCTAATTTTAAGTAATTTTATTTTATCTATACGATTAAGTTACAAAATATTATTATAAATTTTGCCATTTGTTCTCTTACGTAATCTTTATATAAGAAATAAAATTGGTGAAAATTGAAGCTACGTCTTAAATAATGATAATAATAAAAATAATAATAAAAACGAATTTTGGTTACTACATAGCAACGCAAACAAATTTTGCTTATCGACTGAAAATCATAAATAATTCTTATATTTTATGTAAAAAGAACAAAATGAAAAACAAAATTTTTTGTTATACTTGTGATACTTCGATGAATCTTTCATCTGTGAAATAAACTTTTCCTTATAAATATTTTAAACACCAGACGTGAGAATATCAAAATTGACTTTTATTATGAAAAATGATAATGCGCATGGATGAGAAAATTGTTGAATTATGTAGAACATACAGTTTCACCCCCAGAAAGAATTATATTTTGATTATTAGCCCCCCGGTACGGTATGCTATTTCTTTCTCCCATCTTATTTTGTGTCGTCTTCAAAAAATAACGTTACCTTACAGAAGCCAGCCGTAAAACAAAGCAGTACGATTAAATACTCTATAGCAATTTTTTAACTTCTGAGCATCGCACATTTTCAATTTTTATACCGTTGTATTGAGAAAAAAAGTACTTTTAAATGCAATTTGTTTGAAAACTGCATTTACATTTATTTTTGAAATATTAATTTTTTTTGTAGTTTTTAGCGACATTTGTTTCATTTTGGCAACTCACCATTTCTGTAGAAAGTAAAGAAAAAATAGTTGAAAAATAGCAATTACATCTTCTTGTTCCCATTTTCCCATAAAAACTGAAAAAAAAGTAATGAAAATATGTGCTATTTTGAGAAAAATATAAATGAATGATTTATGATAAAACATGGAGCTATTATAAACTATATTTAATTTTAAGTATCTGAATGCAAATGACGTCATTTTACATAAAATAGAAACATGTGCTTTAAGTCTTAAAATTGAAATTTGTTTTACACTACAGTAGAGTCCAGATTAACCAAGTCCCGCTTAACCGAGCTATTTTCTTCTAATGGACTGGTGGCTTCTATTATTATGCAACAGCCATTATAAATTACGGCTGCTCTTTCGTCTTCACCTAACGCTTCATTTATAATGACTGTTTCATAATAATACAAACCACCAGTCCACCAGAAGAAAATGAAATAATGAAAATGTCGGGGGCGACACTAAATTCTGAAAAAGCAGAATTCTCTAGTTATTATTATTATTATTATTATTTGCATAAACAAAATTGTTTCGATCGGGAAAAGCATTTTCTTCAAAAACCAAACTGTCCACGGCAATTATTTAATTTTCTTGATTGAAATTTTTTAGAGTGTGCCGAGAACTTTCGACCCACCCTATATCCATACTAATAAAATAAAGATGTTTTTGCGTGTGTGTCTGTCTTTCGGTGATGGCTAGGAAAATTTATCGCATGTAGAGATCTGAAAATTTGAGGGAGCACAGTCCAAGGCAGGTCCCCATGCGCCTGCGTCTCAGTTTTTCATTTTTTGATAATTAGGTGATACATCAATTAAATTCTGCAAGAAAAAAACCTCGACAAAAGCGTTCCAGAATGCCGTGTCAAAGCGCCGAAGCAGAAAAGAACAGAAGGCTCTTTTTTTCGGCTGTTTTTTGGAGCGCGCATCGGCGAAATCTTTCAAAATATGGACAAACTGAAAACATATCTTAAATTTCGTACTGTTTATTTTCAAACACTGCAGTCTATTGAAACAAAACAAAAATTCCAATTTTAACCATTTAAAAATTAAAAAAAAAAAAAAAAGTTTGATTTCGAGGGGTTGATTTTCCCCTTTTTTTTTTTTCGAAAACTGCGTTCGCCGGAATTTTCCAAATCATTTAATATTAATTTTAGGTACATTTTAGATCGTTATCACAGGCCCGAGTAACGCAAGACGGTAGTATCTAAATAAATTCTAAGCAAGAATTTAAAAAAAATGGCTTATACCATTTCTGCAATCATCGGCTCATTGCTTGCGTATGAGCTTGAATAAAAACTATGTACAGCAATTTATAATATATATATATATACACAGAAAAAACTGTTTTGTTGAAATTATTAAATTTTGGTTCATGTAACTCCATCCAAATATTTTGGTTGGAATGATCAAATTTTGGGTGGACTAACCAAACGATTTGTTGAATTAACAAAATAATTTGGTTAATCTAACCAAAATTTTATCATTCCAACCAAAATATTTGGATGAAGCTATATGAAACAAAATTTAGTAACTTCAACAAAACAGTTTTTTCCGTGTATATTTACATTACAGGGTGTTTCAAAAGTCTCTGACACATTTTAAAATTCAATATAAAATCAAGTAATTGTCGTATAGGAGTGCGGTTTGGAATAAAATGCTTCTGATGATGAAAAGTTTTGTTCAGGCGATTAAAAAAATTAGTTCAAAATTTCGCCCATAGATGGCGCTATATCTTAAATTATCAGAAAGAAGCATCGAAAACTCAAGACAATCAGTTACAGATCATTTTATTTCGTCAAAAGCAGTTACAAAGTAATAGTTTGTGCAATCCACTAGCATAGTTCAATGTGTGTACTCTTTTTAGCTCGAGTCACATCCAAACAAAACTCCAGTTCAATCCACGTGTTCGTTAGCATTGACTGCGGAATTGACAGGATCGCATGCAGGATTCTTCTCATTGGCGCCAACTTATATGGGCCCGTGGGGCGCGAGCCCACTCAATAATTTAATCTCTCCCCCCTCCCCCCCCCCCAAATAAAAATTCAATTGATTTATTTCGTTATTCATTTAATTAATCCCAAAAATAAAATTTCTTTTTATTGAAGTTCTCAAAATAATTTTGTTTGAAGAAGGACATCAATTAGACTTACAGGAGCAATGACAGCTCCTTCAGCGGATATAAAAAAAAAAAATTCTGTCAAAAACAAAATTACTGCCTATTTTGGCATCAGTTTTAATGATGAAGTGATAAAGATGACTAAAATGAGATTTAGATTTTTGCATTTTAAATAGTTAGTAATTTTTATGTTACAGTTAAACCTCCTTGTGCGACCACCTCCCTGAACGACCATGTTTTCATGGAACGAAAGTTATTCTCATGGGCTCAATACTAATTTTACCTCCATTCAGAGACCATCCCAGTTGAACTCCCTCCATGAGCGACCAACTTTTTTCGAAGAAAATGAAACAAATTCCGTTTTTCTTGGTCGCTTGAAAAAGGTTTTATTAGAAAAATAATTCCGGAGAGCACATTATTCATCAAACTCCTAACCTAAGTTTAGATTTCTTTTTTTAATTCCGTTAACTTTTAAGCGTTTAAACACCTTTGTGCCTTTTTAGGCAACGATGACAAATTAAAAATGGCAGAAAAAAAAAAACAACGAAAAACATCTATTTACTGAACTTCGAAAGAACTTTGAAAGAACTTTGAAAGAACTTGGAAATAAAAGTTATAAATGATAAAGCCGTAAAATCAAAACAAACGCCAATGTATTCATTTTTTAAAATCTGCAGTAATTAACTTATGTAATTAACTTTTATTTTGATACTTAAATTTTTATATTTTTCCAAACGTGAAAAATAAATTTTATTAACATTAATTGTTACCTTTTTTCAACAATTAAAATCTAGATTTAAACATGACCTCCATTAAGAGACCATCTCTCGGAGCGACCACTTTTTACTGGAACGGAAAGTGGTCGCTTTAGGGAGGTTTTACTGTATTTACAACAAATAGTATTATATTTATAAGGAAGAACTTTTAAGAATTTAATTTAATAAGTTATTATTAAATCATAATAATTTTAAACTCTACTTAGTAAAAACATAATTTGACTTCGAATTATCATCTTTAGACATTCGCTCCTCTCTCACCCATGCATTGTATGGAAAAAATTGTATGCGTTATTTTACTCAAACGTTTTTGAGCCCACCCAATGTTTTTCAAAAGTTGGCTCTACTGATTCTCGTCTTCAGTACTTCCATGTCAACCACAGCAGAATCACATACTTTGTCCTTTTTCGCTGAAAGTCGTCATTTCTGTGTCACAGGCGTCACAGCTACAGTTGAAAAAAAAAATAAATTATAATTTAATAAATTACAACGACCACGACCATTTGGATTTTTTTTTTATTTTTTTACTTAATATTTACTTAGTTTTAATTTTGGGACATTTCGACAAGAGAAGCCGAGAAAGATAAGAGGTTAAAAATTGAAAGCAGATCCACCGAATCATCCACAGATCGCGACAAATCACCTTCGTAACAAAATTTAACCGAAAAATCTAAATTTCGTCCACCAAATTCCGTCGCACCCTCTTCAACAACAGATCGCAAAGATCAAACTTCAGACGACCAAAAACTTCATCGATAAACTCTCCAAGTCCCGTTTCGAGAAGAAAAACAGTTTACAAATCGAAAGCAGTTCCACCGAATCATCTACAGATTGCGACAAATTACCTACGTTGATTTCAGTTTTTCCCGGTTAGAATCGACCGATTGTAAAACACCGTGGCTAGTGGATTAGAGCCCCTCGAGACATGGCCTTTTACTATCAATCGATTAAACATTAGATTGTTTCCTTTTTCGCGTTCGTCTTTTATTCTGTAATCGATTTTCAAGGGCTACATAATCAATTGAAGACCTCGATTTCCATGGACTACATAATCAGTTGAAGACCTCGATTTTTGCTTTGCAAGACGATTTTCATTTCGGCGTCGCTCTTTGGCTTTGAATTTTTCCATATCTGATAATTTGCGCCTACCTATTTTGTAACATTTTCAATTTTTAACGATTTTATGCCTTTCGATTACCTATTTAAACAATTTTTAACGATTTTATGCCTTTCGATTACCTATTCAAATAAAAATTCCTCTAAAAGTAAAGAACATCGTTGAATTTCGTTAAAAAAAAATAAAATGCGAGCATCATTTGGCCCCATCCTCGACCGAAAACAACAACCATTTCCAAATGGTTAAAAACCAGCAGATTTTGAGTGATGGGAATAAACCCGGGAATTTTGGAGAATAAACCCGGAATTTTGGGTAATATTGGAAATTTTGGAGGAACTTTGAAGACAAACAAAACCAGTTATTTTTCAATTTGAAATTTTTATTTTAAAGAAATTTCAGGGAAGAATGTTCCAAAAAGTTAGATTTTACATTATGAATTCAAAACACTTATCATTCTATGATCTAAGTCTTTAAAATTTATTAAAATTCATTACCTTTACAACAATGGCGTCTGTAAATTGGTGAGGATTTGAATGTTTCTGTAAAAAACATTTTTTTTAGCTTCTGTTGGTTCGCATATCTGCTTATTCAGGTATATATATTAATTTTCTAATGAGCTGCATTATATTTTTGCATTGATTTCTTTTAATTTTGTTCTTTTTTTTTTTTTTTTTTTTTTTTTTTTTTTTTACTTTCATTGATTCTAAGAACAAAGGTGAAGTTTATATTCATGTCAGGGAAGATGAATACCTCATCCGCCCTTTTCACTTTTTACTTATTTACGATTAAAATACAAATTACTTATGATATTTTAATTTCTCTTACTTACTATTTCTGCAGCTTAAGCGTGTATTTCGTTAGTTTTCATGTAAACCGTGATATTTTTTAAAAAATATTTTTATGTTATTAGTTTTGTTTATATTGACAAAAATTGAAATAATTAAAAATAATTGAAAATACTAAATAAAAAAATTTCATGCTTAAAACTTATTGAAAACTCCCGGAATTTTTTAAAATTTTCTTCCCAAAAAAACCGGTTTATTCCCGGGAATAAACCCGGTTTTTTCTACGCTTTGCAACTCTAGTCACAGCGTCAAAATTAATCTGAAAATCAGAAAAAACGGATGTTTGAAACCAAACATACAAAGAAGTTGCGCAATCTATGATCGAAGTTTGTAACTACAGTAGAACCTCTTTTATCCGAAACTTTTTTAACCGAAATCCATTCTTAAAGCTTTTTTTAACTATATCATATTCCTTATGTGCAAGCGGTCCTTTCCCAACTACGAGTACATATGAACAGTTTCGATCCCCTTTCTTAGAGTTCCTTTAAATTTAGCTTGAGCTCCCGTAAGCTGCGGAGTGGAACGAAGAAAACGAACGAAATAGCAATTCTAAAGCTTTTGGATGTTTTGCGAAAGGTTTGGCATGGCTGGAGCAGCAAAAAGACTGTGATACTGGTGAACTAATAATATTAAAAAACTTCGTGATAGAGCTTCAAAGCAAAAGCAATCGAAACTGCGACAAAAAAAAACATTTTTTTAAACCCTTGTGATATAGGTAAAAGGTAGTTAATTTCAAACTTAAATTCTGGTAATTTATTCTTGTTTCTATTTTGCTATTGCTTTATTTTTATTAAGCACTTGTTACCATAATAAGAAATATTGCATATATTTCTGCTTAATCTTAAAATTGAAGCATTCTCGATTATCCGAAAATTTAGATTTTTCGAAAGAAGGTCGGTACCAATTACTTCGGATAATCGAAGTTCTACTGTAATTATTTTCATCCATTTGAAGAAAACTTTTCATTGTGGGAAGTATTTTAGTCCAAACCGTACTCCTGTATGACAATTACTTGATTTTATATTGAATTTTAAAATGTGTCAGGGATTTTGGAACGCTCTGTATAAAAAAATACGCAATCATATTATCACTATTTGCATATGGGAAACGAAATTGCAGTTTAATGCGAATTAATTCTCTTTTCTTTTCTTTTTTTATGCGGTTTAAAAATAAAATCATTTACTAATCAAACCTAGTCGTCTGAAAAAATTACTTTGAAGTATTTAAAACCGTAACGGTAAATAAAATATTGAGAACCTTACTTATATTTACGAGTAATAAATATTACTACACATTACCTTATACACGTCTTCTATTTCAGTCATACTCCAAAGCAAAATATTTATTTAAAATGTCATAGTGTAAAAAAGTCACTCATGAATAATGCATACAAACCAGATGCTTTCAATTTCTTTATCGTTAAATGTATTTCATATTTTGATATTCGTAGGAGGAATAAGAATTCTATAGATAAATCTCCATTCTCTTTTTGAAATTTTAATGATGTGCTGTTTTTGCATTTTAATTATTAATGAAGTATATGTCGGTTCAAATTGTATGCATTTTAGACATTTTAATAAATGTAATCATAATTGCATCATTTAAAAATCTAGTTCGATATGTATTTGAGAAATGAAGTTCAAATTGCTTAGAGTTTTTTAAATTGGTTTAAAAAAATTAAGTTTTTTCTGATAATGCAAAGTAAAATTCCTGATATACTGGTAATTTATCATGTATTACATGATTTTAAATTTCCATTCAAGCATCATAAAATACATTAAAAAGGGTCTAGGGGTGGTGGGGGTAAGATTGATATTAGAGATATAATTATAATGTTCGGCTTGGGTTCCGAATTACATATTCCGAGTTCGATTCGGGTTGGTGTTGAAGTGTATCGAGTTCGTGTCGCGTTGCGCGTAAACGATTTTTTTTCTTTGGTTCGGATTGACTTTAAGCAGAAATTTCGGGTTCCGGTCGGGTACAATCCGCCTCATGCAAGACTACACTCTCAGAAATACTTTCTTCAAATCACTAAAATTTACCTGGCAGCAGTGTTGCCTGAATATTTCTGTTATTTGAAAGATCTCCCTTTCCTTTTTTCTCTGTTACAAGAGAGAAAATATCCATCCTTCAATTTAAGAATCTTCCGTGCCTCCTTTTTTATCCGTTGTAGGAGATATATTTTCCCTTATTTGAAAAAACGGATGTTTTAAAAAATAGCTCTCTCTCTCTCTCTCTCTTTTTTTTTTTTTTTTTTTTTTTTTGTGGGACCGGTCAGATTCGATTCCAGTATCTTAACCATTAAGCCAACGACAGCTTATTAGAGGCTGAATTTAAAATGAAAATACGCTCCTGGAAATACTTTCTTCAAATCACGAAAATATTCCTGGCAGTAGTGCTGCCGGAATCTTTCCGTTATTTGAAGAATGTCCGTTTCTTTTTTTCTCTGTTACAAGAGAGAAAATATCTATCTACCAGTTCAAGAATCTTCCGTTCCTTTTTTTTTTTTTTTTTTTTTAGTTTTATCAGCCCCACCAGTGGCTGAGAGGTTCTGCTTTCGAAGCTGGTAGACGGGAGGCGCTGGGTTCGAACCAAATCGCGCCCGTCGGCCTAACCGTTCGAAGTTTCCGTGGTTTTTTTTCGAACCTTGTAAACCTTGCGTAAATACGGGTTAGATTCCCTTAGAAAGGACCCACGGAGGGTGCTCCCCCTAGGGCCCTGGAGTAGATAATCGGCCGTCAAAAAATCAACCCAACCCTTTTTTAGGTGCGTTCATAATTATATAAATACGTAGCACCTATAGTCGTCGTTCAGTCCGTCTGTCTGTCCGTCTGTCCGTCCGTCCGCATATAACAGAGCAAATACTACCCAACCGAATGGTCTGAAATTTTAAATATATAATTGTTGCAAAATTTTGTCGAGTCATTTCAGATTTCATGAAAATCGGATGTATAATTTAATTACAGGGACAGTCAAAAGTCTTCCGTTACATTACGGCCAATGGGAAAAAAATATTGCAAGTTCATTTTAATGATGTTACAGCCTTCCGAATGGTCTGAAATTTTAAATATATAATTGTTGCAAAATTTTGTCGACTCCTTTCAAATTTTATGAAAATCGGATGTATAGTTTAATGACAGGGACAGTCAAAATTTTTTCGTTACATTAAGGCCAATGGGAAAAAATTATTTCATGTGCATTTTAATGATGTTACAGCATTTCGAACAGAATTAAATTGCTAGGCACTTATAAAGTGCACTGAAATATACATTCAGTACAATATGCGGTGCAAATATTATTATAAAACTAGTTATAGTACGAACGCACCTCATTTGCAACGTTCGACGAGCAATTTCCAACTTGTTTTATCCGTTGTAAGAGAGATATTTTCCCTGAAAAAACGGTTGTTTTAAAAAATAGCTCTTTCTCTCTTTCTGGAGCTAACCTTGGGGTTGAAATTGGGACAGGACAGCTTCAAGTGCAGTATCTTAACCATTAAGCCAACGAACTCTTGTTAGAGGTAGAGTTTAAAATTAAGATACGGGTTTTCTTCAAATGGGGTCTTGGGTAAGGCCCAAAAAGGTTTTGAACTACAAACTTATCAAAATTTGTTGACACATTTTGACAAATTTATCAAAATTTGTTGTTCAGAAAGCTCGCAATTTTTAACTTAATTGCGAAGAGAATTCATCGATATGAGGTAATGGTTGGGGTTTTAACATTTATGAGATAATAGACGATTAGAGATATATTTAATTTGATTGTTAGATGTAAATGAATAATATATTTTTAATTAAATTCGAGAAGAAATATTTGCTTTTTTGAGTAAAATCGATTTTTCTAATTTAATTTAACTATTATATAAATATTTTAATGTGTTTGTTCAGAATATATTTTAAATGCGAATATTTTTTTAGAACTTTAAAAAATAAATTGCGAATAACTTTAAATGAACGAGAAAATTAATTGTTATTTTTCTTTAAATTCGAGAGCATTATTTTTTGTTTATTTGTTTTTAAATAAATTAGAAATTTTAATTTATTGAATTTTAAGTTTTTCATTTTAGAAATAAATTCGAAATTTAGTATTAAAAGAGACAATACGCATGCATGCAAGGAACAAACGGATTTTTTTACTCTTTTTCTGACTTTCGGGAAAAAATAACGGAAAAAGCATGTTTTCTAGGAGTACGGAAGTTATTTGTTGTAAAATGTGGAATAATTTAATGTATAAAGCCGAGTTTTTCCTGACAGTGTACTTGGCATCCAAGTTAACGACTGTAGCCTGAAACTGCAATTTCAGTTGACCATTTTCCTGAAAACATCAAAATAAAAAATAATAATGTTATGAAATTAATCTTTAGTGTGTTAGCTTTGACGCAGATTGAGATTATTATTATTATTATTATTATTTAAATAGTTGTGAAAATGGCAGCATTTTCAAAAAAAAAAAAAAAAAAAAAAAAGAAAAAATCCATTTAAAATTGCCTTAAAAATAACTATAAAATGTGAGTAAAAAACTTAAACAAGTCTGAAAATTGTACGTCAAACGTGGCAAATGAGGTGCGTTCGTACTATAACTAGATTTATAAATATTCAGATCTTGGTGCAATAGCTGTTGCACTCTTATGCAAAAATGCATGAATACAAAATTTATTCCGATTCTATATATTAAATTCAGTGATACGGAAATAATAGGACTCCATCTTAAATAGGACGCCATCACCATGGCAGCCTAGAATCATTACCTATCATGAGATATCGTTGATTTAATGGCGTACGATAGGATTTAATAGAATGAAGGAAACTTTGATTAATATCTTTTTAAGATTTGATTCGATTTTCATAAGATGTGAAATGACTCGACAAAATACTGCAACGATTCTTTATATTAAATTTCAAACCATTTGGTTGGGTAGTTTCTGCGCTGTTATATGCGGACAAATGGACATTCAGACGGTCGGACCAGACGACGACTATAAATGCTACGTATTTATATAACGACTAACGCATCTAAAAATGGAAATAAAAAAAATCCTACGTAGCGCTATAGAGAATACAATTCTGAACATTTCTATCAAAATTTGAAGGAAATCGGTTGAAGGATTCTAGAGTTATCCAAGTGGTCATGTAAAATATGTCGTTTTCACATAAATGCGCTACACTGTTGAAGTTTTATTTAGAGGCATTTAGTTACAGAGGCGTATTTATAAGTGTAACTTTTTTTAATAATTCAGGTTTCAAAAAATCGTTTTTGGACTATATTTTAGACTTTATAAAAAAAATCGATTTCTAGAAAATTTCAAACTAGTGTCCTCACTTAAATTAGAAAGATGTACCTTCGTGCAGAAAATATAGTGTATTTAATGATAGTGTGGAAGATAAAATTCACATTTAAAATTCAAATAAAAATTATTTTCTTGTTTTTCCTACGAAAATATGTTCTTTTTTTTTTTTTTTTCAGTTTTTCTTTTTCTTTTCATACTTGACTGTCGAATCATAACAGGAACAAAACGGCCGAAAATGAACTACTGTATCCACATAAAATTACTTAAAGACACTGAATTTCTTAATATAAGACACATAAAATTTAATTTTTCATTCATTTATACAGATTTATTCAAAACATTGAAGTTTGAACTAGCCTTACTTCGTTGAATATTTATGCTGCACAATTTAACATAGTAAACTTTTTGTTTTTTATTCACCTTGAAAAATAAATAAATAAATAAAAATCTTTCAACAACGTAGATTTGTGGTGTGCAAAGTACAGGTTTATACCTAATTCAAACTGTAAACATTTCATTAAATTCATTCAGTCGTAAAACCAATTTAACTGCTAAAAAAAACAGCCGTAATTTTCTTTTAATAAAAAAATATTATTATATTCTGAATCTATCATTATGTATTATAAGTTTATAAAAAATAAAGAAAAATAAATGAAATGAAAAAATAATTTTCATTATAGATCTATTTTAATTCTAATCGACGAAGATTTCTTATGGAAAAAAAAAATAAAACTGTGGGTGTATAAAAACATTTAAGTTATTCTTTGAAAGTACTTTTTAATAAAAATTAATCTACTGTTACCATCAGTAAATAACAATTATATCGATTAAAAAGGAAAAAAACCCTCCACTTTCTAGTTTTCAAAGTTCTTTTTCATTTTCTACTGTATTGGGCATTTAAAAGTAATTGAAATTCATTGATCACGTTTTTACACTTTCAAGCAAAATTTTGCAACATTATTCAAATTTTGTAATTAAAATTTATTTTTATTTAAATTAAAGGCTTAAAATTTTAATGAAACTCTAAAAATATACTCAACAATTTTTAATTTTATATGAAATTACCTTCTATAATTGAGGTTTGGATATTTTAGAACTACTGACACAAAAAATTGTCATAGAAAGATGCACCTTCACTGCAAAATAAAATTGTTAATTTTACGATATAATACTGGCACCCAATCTTCCAGTATTATACCATAAATCAAGAATAATAAACCGTAAAATAAACAATAATATACGGTATATTACTGCTAGTATATTTATTATACAGTATACTACTGCTTATTTACTAGGGCTTATTTGTTGTTAATTTTACGATATAATAATGGCACCCCATCTTCTAGTATTATACCATAAAATCAAGAATAATAAACCGTAAAATAAACAGTAATATGCGGTATATTACTGCTAGTATATTTATTAAACAGTATACTACTGCTTATTTACTAGCGCTTATTTGTTGTTAATTTTACAATATAATACTGGCACCCCATTTTCCAGTATAATACCATAAAATCAAGAACAATAAAACGTAATATACGGTATATTACTGCTATTATATTTATTAAACAGTATACTACTGCTTATTTACAAGCGCTTATTTGTTGTTAATTTTACAATATAATACTGGCACCCCATTTTCCAGTATTATACCATAAAATCAAGAATAATAAACCGTAAAATAAACGGCAATATACGGTATATTACTGCTAGTATATTTATAAAACAGTATATACTAATGCTTATTTACTAGCACTTATTTGTTGTTAACTTTCGATATAATACTGGCACCCCATCTTTCACTATTAGACCATAAAATCAAGAATAATAAACCGTAAAATAAACAGTAATATACGGTATATTACTGCTAGTATATTTATAAAACGGTATACTACTGCATATTTACTAGCGCTTATTTGTTGTTAATTTTACGATATAACACTGGCACCCCATCTTCCAGTATTATACCATAAAATCAAGAATAATAAACCGTAAAATAAACAGTAATATACAGTATATTACTGCTAGTATATTTATTAAATAGTATACTACTGCTTATTTACTAGCGCTTATTTGTTGTTAATTTTACGATATAATATTGGCACCTCATCTTCCAAATTTATACCATAAAATCAAAAATAATAAACCGTAAAATAAACAGTAATACACGGTTTATTGCTGCTAGTATATTTATAAAACAGTATACTACTGCTTATTTACTAGCGCTTATTTGTTGTTAATTTTATGCTATAATACTGGCAGCTGGGGTGCCAATATTATGCCGCAGTGTTCCTATAAAAAGAAAACAAAATTAAAATTAAATTTTTTTAAGAAAACATAATTTTTTTGTTTTCTTCTAAACAAACAGAAATTAATATTTTTTTCTTTCCTTCTTAGTGATTAAATCAGTAAACAACAACAACTACACAAACCATCATGGTTGAAAAGGAATTACTGTATTCACGTAAAATTATTTTTAAAGACACGGAATTCGTAAATATAAGACATTAAAGTCTAATTTATCATTCATTTATACAAATTTATTCCACAAAATTGAAGTCAAAAACAGCTAATAACAGCGTTACTTCGTTGAATATTTATGTATCACAATCAAAACTGTTTGTTCTTTATTCAGTTTGGTAAATAAATAAATAAAATACCTAACAGCGCAGATTAGCGCAGTACAAGTAGAGGCTTATACCAAATTCAAATTGTAAACTTACCATCAAATTCATTCTGTTGGAAAACCCATTTAACTAATAAAAATTGCATTTCTGAAAGAATTAAATGAAAATTGGTTATTATATTCTGAAATTTAGATTAAAAAGTACATTAAAAGTAAATATATATATATATATATATATATATATATATAAATGGAAAAAAGTCATTTTAAATATCGATCAAATTCAACTCTAATCAAGGAATTCTTAAGAAAACTTCAACACGGTGAGTATGAAATATTTAAATTATTCTTTGGAAAGTACTTTTTATTAAATAAAATTTATTGTTTCCATTAGTAAATATATTTATTTAAGTAAAAAGAAAAACACTTCATTTTCTAGCTTTAGAAATTCTGATATTCATTTCCTATTGTATTGGACATTTAAAAATAACTGAAATTCATTGATTGAGTTTATATTATTCAATACAACATTTTGCAACATTATTCAAAATTTTTAACTTAAGTTTATTTGAAATTTTTAAATGAAATTCTTGAAACTTCATTAAAGTACAGGGGCAAATTCTGGACTATCATAATTTTATGTAAAAATAACTTGCATGATTAAGTTTTAGTTAATTTATAATCACGAGTGTAACAATTAATCAATGAATTCCTCTTCAGTTAAAAAAAAAAAAAAAATGAATTTTCCTATAACATTAAAATGAATAATCATTGTTTAACGTCTGATATATGATTTAAAAGTAAAAAATATATTATAATTCATCAGACATACAAGTAAAAATTACATATGTACATTTAATACAATTAAAAATGCAAACGTTTTGAGCTAAATTTTAGCCCCTCATCAGTGCAATAACATTCAAATAACCAGAAAATATATTATATAAATATAAATCATATTTTGTATACTTTCTTTAATTTTAACTGTTAATAATTATTTACTGTAAACATGATGCATAGTTTTCTGGTTATTTGAATGTTATTCCACTGATGAGAGGCTAAAATTTAGCTCGAAACATTTGCATTTTTAATTGTATTAAATGTATTTATTTAATTTTTACTCGTATGTCTGATGAATTGCAATATATTTTTTTATTTTCCTATAGCAGTTAATTTTACTCGTCAAGGAGATAAAATTAAAAATTTAAATTTAAATAAACATAATTTTATTTTATTTTTTATCTATACGTATTTAAAAAACAACTTTCAATTTTATTTCATACTTAGTGACTGAATTAATACAAAATAACGACCGAAAGTGAACTTTTGTGTTCATGTAAAATCATTTAAAGGCACCAAAATCTTTAATTTAAGGCACTTAATTTTTCCTTCATTTATACAAAATTATTCCAAAAAATTGAAGTCGAAATTAGCTTATAACAGAATTGCTTAGTTGAATATTTATGTGGAACAATTTAACAAACTGTTTATTCTTTATTCAGCTTAAATAAATAAATAAAAACTTTAAACAACGCAAATTAATGCGATATGAGTAGAAGTTCATACCAAATTCAAATTGCGAACTTACCATGAAATTCATTGTCGAAAAACTCATTCAACTAATAAAAATTGCCTTTCTAAAACAATTAAATGAAAATTGGTTATTATGTTTTAAAATTTAGATTCTTCGTTAAAAAATACATTAAAAGAAAAAAAAATCAGTGAAATGGAAAAAGTCATTTTAAATCTCGATCAAATTCAACTCTAATCAAGGAATTCCTTAAGAAAACTTCAACACGGTGAGTATGAAACATTTAAATTATTCTTTGGAAAGTACTTTTTATTAAATTTAATTTATTGTTTCCATTAATAAATATATTTATTTAGGTAAAAAGAAAAAACACTTCATTTTCTAGCTTTAGAAATTCTGATATTCATTTCCTATTGTATTGGGCATTTAAAAATAACTGAAATTCATAGATTGAATTTATATTATTCAATACAACATTTTGCAACATTATTCAAAAATTTAAATTTAAATTTATTTGCAATTTTTTAAATGAAATTCTTGAAACTTTCATTAAAGTACAAGGACAAATTCTGGACTATCATAATTTTATCTGAAAATAACTTGCATGGTTAAGTTTTAGTTACTTTAGAATCACGAGTATAACAATTAACCAGAGAATTCCTCTTCAGTTCTAAAGATGCACTTTCTTACAGTAGGTACAGTGTATTTTATTTCGTCAAGGAGGCAAACTTAAAAATTTAAATTTAAATAAACTTTATTTTATTTTATTTTTATCTAAACATATTAAAAAAACAACTTTCAATTTTTCTTTTATACTTAGTAACTGAATTAATATAAAACAGAGCCAGAAAGTGATCTATTGTATTCACATCAAACCATTTAAAGGCACTGAAATCTTGAATTTAAGGAACTAATTTTTCATTCATTTATGCAAAATTATTCCAAAAAATTAAGGTCTGAAATTAGCTTATAACAGAGTTGCTTAGTTGAATATTTATGTTGAACAATTTAACATAGTAAACTGTTTAATAATACTTAAATAAATAAATATAAACTTTAAACAGCACAGATTATTGCGGTATAAGTAGAAGTTCATACCAAATTAAAATTTCGAACTTACCATCAAATTTAGTCGAAAAACTCATTTAACTAGTAAAAATTGCATTTCAAAAACAACTAAATGAAAATTGGTTATTATATTCTGAAATTTACATTCTTCATTATCAGTACATTAAAAGTAAAAAAAAAAAAATCAATGAAACGGAAAAATCCTTTTAAATCCAGATCAAATTTAAAATTTTAAATTTTAAAATTTTGATCAAAGAATTCTTAAGAAAACTTTAAAACGGTGAATATGAAACAATTAAGTTATTCTTTGGAAAGTGCTTTTTACTAAGTTTATAATCTATTGTTTCCATCACTAAATATAATTATTTTGGATTTGAAAAAAAACGCACTTCACTTTAGAGTTTTAGAAACTCTGATAGTCATTTCCTATTATATTGGTCATTTAAAAATAACTGAAGTTCATCGATTGCCTTTATAATATTTCATAAAATATTTTGAAACATTATTTAAATTTAGTAAATAATTTTTAAAAAAAATCTTACAATGCTTAAAACTTTTCTGAAACCATAAAGACAAAATTTTAACTGTTATTAATTTTATATAAAAGCAACTTCGAAGGTTAAGTTTTAGTTATTTTAGCGTCACGGGCATAAAAATTAATCAATTATTTCCTCTTAATTTAAAAAGACGCATCTTCCTATGGTAGGTATAGTGTATTTTACTTTGTCAAAATATTTAAATAACTTAATTTTCTAGTTTTTAACCTAATCATATTAAAAAGCAGTTTTCTTTTTCTTTCAGGTTTAATTTTCTTTCATACTTAGTGATTAATTTTTAAAAATGCTGCCGAAAGTGAACTAATGCATTCACGTCAAACCATTTAAAGGCACCGAAATATTTAGCATAAAAAACAAATCTAATATTTCACTCATTTATATAAAAATTTTCCAAACAAGTCGGAAATTGTATGTGAAACGTGGAAAATGAGGTACTATAACTAGTTTTATAAATATTCATATCTTGATGCAATAACTGTTGCACTTATATGCAAAAATCCATGAATACAAAATTTATTACGATTATATAATATTAAATTTAGTGATACAGAAATAATGACTCCATCTTAAATAGAACATCATCACCATGGCAACCTAGAACCATTACCTATCATGGAATATCATTGAATTCATTATGTATGGTAGGATTTAATAGAATGAAGAAAACTTTTATCAATATCTGTTTAAGTTTTGATTCGATTTTCATAAAATTTGAAATGACACGACACAATTCTGCAATGATTGTATAGATTAAATTTTAAACCATTCGGTTTTTTATTAATGACATTTTCTATTAATGACTTTATATTATTTCATAAAATATTTTGCAACATTATTAAAATTTAGTAATTAAAATTTATTTTTAAAAAAATCTTAAAATGCTTAAAACTTTTCTGAAACCACAAAGACAATTTTTCAACTAGGGGAGACCGGGGCTAGTAGGTGCAGTTTTTAGTTATTGATTTTTATTAATTTTTTGTTTAAGTTTTTCATGAAACTTTAACTGTACTTTTAAAGAACAGGCATTAGGCTATAAATACCCGGAGTTTTGAGTTTGTAGCTTTTGCAGCTTATGTTTAGCGGAAGCCTAAAGTAAAAGGAAAATTGTGCGCCAACCTACCCCGTCACTGGGCAAGTTGCCTATACCTATGGGGTACGTTGGCACACGCTTTATAAAAATTTTAATGAAACTCAAATAACACACGCAGTTAAGAGAAATCAATTTCATTAATACCAGTGAGTTTAAACAAAGGCGTTATCGCCGTACAATGTAAATTCTGAATTATACAGACATCAAAATAATGAATAAAACATTAACATTGAGTAACTTCTATTCTACTCGATATAATCATCAGAGTTACAGTTGTCACAAATAAAAAATCGAGTGTCTTCGTTTGAGCAAGCCTTGTGTGGCCAAAATCTTGCATTGCAACTACTTTTTTCGGTGTTTGCTGTTTTTCAAGTTACCAGCACACACCAGACATCGAGCCAACTTGCCCCGTGTTCAATGCGCCTACTAGTCCCATAATGAATTTCTTCATAAAAGGGACACGTAACCCTCTAAGCATAAATAATCCAAGTAAATCACATGCGGTGTAGGTACAGTTAATCATACACTAAGAAAAACTGCACAAGTTAAATCGCAATTATTAAGATAAGTATTAGAAATTAGAGAAAGAATGAAGCAACAAAAAATTACTTATGAGTGCAAAAAACAGACAAATCATAATAAATGTCCACCGCACCTAAGTAACGCTGCAAAACTACAATGAGGATTGTAAAAAGCAAAAAGAAAGGTACTCTGTGACTGGTTGCGCAATCTATCCACAAACAGGCGATTTATGAGGACTGAGCCTACTTACCCCTGTAGCCAACTAGCCCCGGTCTCCCCTATATTGTTAATTTTATATAAAATCACCTTCTAAGTTTAAGTTTTAGTATTTTAACTCACGGGCATAAAAAATTAATCAATTATTTCCTTTTAATTTAAAAAGAAGCACCTTCGGATGGTAATAGTGTATTTTACTTCGTCAAAAATAAATAAATAAATAAATAAAAAATAAATAAATAAATAAACTTAATTTTCTAGTTTTGCATCTAAACATATTAAAAAGCAGTTTTTTTAGGTTTAATTTTCTTTAATACTTAATGCTTGAATCAATACAAATAGAAAAAAATGCAGCCGAAAGTGAACTTTTGTATTCTCGTCAAATCAATCAAAGGCACAGAAATCTTTAGCATGAGAAACTAATCTAAAATTCCACTCATTTATACAAAGTTATTCCAAAAAAATGGAAGTCAAAATCAGCTTACAACACCGTTGCTTAGTTGAATAATGCCGCACATTCTGTCATAATAAACTGTTTTTATTCCACTTAGTAAATAAATAGTAAATAAAGCTTTTTAAGAGCGCAGATTAGTGTATCACATCTATAGATTTATACTCAATTCAAATTTTAAACTTATAATAGAATTCATTCAGGCGAAAAACTAATTTAACTAATAAAAATTGTATCTCTAAAAAAATGTTTAATAGAAATTGGTTATTATATTCTGAAATTTACATTCTTAGTTATGAATATATTAAAAATAAAGAAGTATAAATGAAACAGAAAAATCCATTTAAATCTAGATCAATTTTAATTCTAATCAAGGAATTCTAAATTAAAAGTGAGTGGCCGAAATATTTTAGTTATTTTTTGGAAAAGCACTTTTTAAGTAAATAAATCTGCTATTTCTATCAGTAAATACAATTATTTAGATTTTTTTAACTCTCATTTTCTAATTTTAAAAGTTATCAAATTAATCTTTTACTGTATTGGGCATTTAATAATAATTGAAATTCATTGATTGATTTTATATATCAGACAACATTATGTAACATTATTCAAATTTTGTATTTAAAACTTATTTTGAAATCTTAAATAAAATGTTTAAAATTTTAATAAAAACATAAAGACGAATTTCGATCTATTATTAATTTTAGATAAAAGTGCCTTCTATTGTTAAGTTTTATATATATTTTTAGCATCACAGGCATAAACGTTTATTAATAAATTGCTGTTAAATTAAAAAGGTACAGGTATAAAGGTAAAAAGGTATAGTAGTTACAGAGTATTTTCCTGCATCATGGGAACAAAAATTTAAGTAGACATAATTTTCTTGTTTTTATCTCAATATACGAAGGAACTATATCTTAATTTTTTAGAGTTTTTTCAGTTATGCTTAGATGCTCAATCAGTACAAAACCAAAACGACCGAGATTAAACTGCTGTATTAATGTAAAATCATTTAATGGTACCTAAGTCTTGTATATAAGACACTTAAATTCTAATTTTTCATTCATTTATATAAATTTGTTTAAAAATTTTTGAAATCTGAATTATCTTATAACAATGCTACTTCGTTGAATATTTTTGCCGCACATAATCTAACATAGTAAAATATTTTTTCTTTATTCAGATTATTAAATAAATAAATAAAATTTTCAACAGAAAAGATTTGGGCAGTATAAGAACATTTTCTCAAACTCTAAACTTTCCATCAAATTTATTCAGTAGAAAAAATCCATTTAACTAAAAAAAATTGTATTTAAAAAAAATTAAATGTAAATTGGTTATTACATTCTGAAATTTACATTCTTCGTTATGTGTATATTAAAAGTAAAGGAAAATAATGAAATGAGAAAATCGTTTTAAATCTAGATCAATTTTAATTCTAATCAAAGAATTCTTAAGAAAAAATTCCAAGAACGAATGTATCAATCATTTAAGTTATTTTTTGTAAAAGTATTTTTTATTAAAAGTAATCAACCGTATATCAGTATGTATAAAATGTAGATTAAAAACGTTTTCGGATTCAATTACTAATGTATTGGGCATTTAAAAATAATTGAATTTCATTAAATGCATTTTTTATTATAAAAAATTTTAAAAAATTATATAACTTTTGTAATTATTTTTTAAATCCCAAATAAAGTGTTTCGAACTTTAATGAAATCACAAGGACAAAAGTTGCGCTATTATTAACTTTGTAAAAAGTGTCTTTCGCGGTTAAATTTTAAATTATAGATTTAATTTAGATTTATTTTCAAATCTTAACAGCATGGGCATAAGTAGTATTACGACAAAAGATAAAATTGATATTAGATATACAGGGTGTCTCAAAAGGTCGTTTACAAACTTAACATGCTGGTCTGTCATATCATGAGGAACAAGATTTACATAGGAACTTGTGTTCGAAAATGCAAACTGCGACCGTTAGAGGGCGATGAGTGCAGGCTTACGGGAAAGTGGGATGCGTAATAATTTCAGGCAAGGACGTTGCATGAGAAGGATGAATCGGTTTAGTAACGCAGAATTGGCCGATATGCAATACATGAAGTCCATGGTGTACGAGATGCCTGTAACATCGGACATAAATCTCGTCGCACGGATCGTGAAGCGGCGACACGTTTCCGTGACACACCTGCCCATTTTGAACGGGTCCGAGAATCCATGCGTCGACGCTGTGAAGCATGCATTGCGGCGAATGGAAGGAATTCTGAACACCTTCTGTAAATTAAACCATGGTCTTTAATAAAAAGTCATATTAATACCTCTTTTGATATCCTTTCTTTCTTCCTCGCTACACCTGCGCTCATCGTCCTCTAGCGGTCGCAGTTTGCATTTTCGAACACAAGTTCCTGTGTAAATCTTGTTCCTCATGATATGACAGACCAGCATGTTAAGTTTGTAAACGACCTTTTGAGACACACTGTATACAGAGTGATTATACGAGGAACGGCTAAAAAATTCCCGGAATAGGTCAATTACAAATTATTAAAAAATAAAACAATAATTTTACCTTATTGGTCTTCAAAGTACTTTCCTTCTGCACCCACACACTTCTTCCAGCGTTCGTATAACTGCGTGTCCTAAGTTTTTCAACACCAGTTGGTAGAGGTCAAACAAACATCTGATCTTTTATGTAGACTTCCACACACACACACACACACACACAAAAAAAAAAAAATCATGCTGAAAAAAGTGTGGGATGAGTTATCCTACCGCCTCGATATCGTCCGTATTTCTGGAGGGGCTCACACTGAACACTTACAACTGTGTTGAATTTAAACTTTAAACTCTTATTTTTCATTTCCAATGAACAACAAAGTTGTACTTTTTCTTTGTTTTCTTTTAATAGCCCTGTAAAAGTTGGAATATTGATTTACGAGGTACAGTCAATAAATTTTCGGAATGGTCGCCTACATTCACACAGGTGTTCGTTGGAGGGGAAATATCTTTTTTTGGAGGTTGGCAGCACTGATAAGGAAAACACACAGGCATCTGGAATTCATTTCCGGTACTGTCGGTGTCGGCGTTAGCTGCAGGTCATATCTGACAAAGCGATTCTTTTCTTTCGTCGGATTTTGAAATACCGTCGTTAGAGCAGCGTGCAACCCTCAAATTCTGCGTTTTACTCGTGAAATCACTTTCATGAGACGCTCGAGATGCTGAAGAAAGCATACGGAAACGATGCCATGAAAAAAACGTCTGTGTACGAGTGTCATAAGCGTTTTCATGAAGTTCGCACAAACATCGATGGACTGGGGGCTAGAGATCTGCACGGGCCGGCCCGCGGGCCGGACTCGGGCCTATTTTCATTCACTGCACTCGGGGCGGGCCAGGCTTAGTGACTACTCTTTACGGGCCGGGCTCGGGCCTTACTTTTTTCTTGAAGGTTCGGGCCGGCCGGGCCTAATTTATTTTTTCTGCACAGACCAGGGTACTGGATTCATTCCTAATTTTCACGGCCCAAAATTTTCCTTCCTAGTTTTGACCCAGCCCGTATGAAAATCATTGTCTCGCGCGTGGCCTGGTCCGTTCAAAGGTCAGTAAAATTAGGCTTGGCACAATTTTTTTTTTCAAAAAATGCATACATTTTTAAATCGCCACTATTCTACCATTAAACATTCAAATTCATTCTTTTTAAAGAATAGTAGATTTCTACATTTATTGAAATATAGTTAAATTAAAATATAGTAAAACGTGTAAAAAAGTACCTGTCTATGACGGAATCACGTGGGAAAAAGAACCTGTCTGAGACGGAATCTTATTTTAAACTGAAAAACGTGTTGATCCATGCAAAATTAATATACTACTACGTAAGAAAAGAATATACTATAATACATTTACACTTGCTAAGAAGGGAACTTGCATATAACGCATTTTTTTTTCTTTTCTATGCAATTCAGTCTTAAATTTTACCGTATAGCATTTTTCAGATTTTTAACACTTCAATACATGGAATACGGACTAACAATATTAATGATAACTGAAACATTTACATACAAGAAATAGAAATTCATTAAAAGAATAAATATCGCACCCTGCGACACTTCTATAAAAATGAAGATTATAAACATGAAAAGAAAAGTTAAGATAAATATAAATTAAGGCTTGAACTCCTCGTACGAGACAAACTTTTTATCAAATAGACGTAAAAGTCAATGTTTTGTCGAAAATTCACTCGGGCCGGGCCGGGCTCGGACCGAGATTTTAACTTTTTTTCGGGCCGGGCCGGGCTCGGGCCGAACTTTCCAATCTCCAACTTTCCAACTCTTTCCCTCTGGCCAATATTTTTTTTGTACGGGCCGGGCCAATATTTTTTTGTACGGGGCGGGCCGGGCCGAATTTTTTTTTCTGAGTCGGGCCGGGCCCGGGCCTGGAAATGTCGGCCCGTGCAGACCTCTACTGGGCGCCTCTCCTATTCAACCGCAGATGAAAATGTTCAGCGTGTTCGAGAGCGTCGAGCGTGTACGAGGGCGTTATTCATTACGAATTTATTCCTAAAAGCCAAACTGTCAATAAAGAACTTTACCTGGAGATTCTTAAACGACTACGAGATGCAATCAGACGAAAACGATTTGAAAAAAATGTGCAACAAAAGATTGGTTTCTTTTACACGACAATGCTTCACCACATCGCGCTCTTTTTGTAAAAAATTACCTTGCCAGACACAGTGCTACCACTCTGGAACACCCTCCTTATTCCCCCGATCTAGCACCACCGGATTTTTACCTGTGCTCACGGCTGAAAATAAAATTGAAGGGACACCGTTTTATGGATTCAGTTGTGAGGTGATCGAAAATGCGACTAAGCTTCTGAAGGACGCCTCGAAAAATGGATTCAATTTGAACGAGGTAAAAAACTACTTTAAAAGTCGTTTTGATCAATAAAAGCATTTGTTAAAAAGTTACGAAATTTAAATTTTTATACGGTAACCTGTTCCTATAAGTGTTTTGTATAAAATTTCCTATTACACTAACAAGTAAGACAAAAAAAAGTTCCATTCGTCTTACACTAAAATTTACCGACATAAGAAACTTTGAATTGCATAATTTATGCCAATTTTCTGCATCTTAACACAGATGAGTTGGGCCATACTTCGAGGGATCGTACACAAAGTGCTTAAAGAATTAGAATTTTTTTTTTGCGCGTGTACATTGCTGCATTGCAGCCGAATGAAGTCACTTCGAGCACGTTTTAAGATAACTTTAATTTTTATTAATTAAGTTTTAGATTAGATAATCTAATATCATTTTTAAATATGCATTATTTTGTAAAGAATTGCGACTATTGCTTTTCATCATTTTATTTAACAAAAATTCTTTTTTTTTTTTTAACATATGTTTTTAGTACAAGTTGAATATTTTTCTCTAATATGTCAGAATGAAAAGAGATTTCAATTTTGTATTGTAATGCTAATCTTGCTCTCAACTATTATTATATATATATATATCTGACGATTATTTATATTTCTAGTAAATTTGTGTATGACCCCTATTTCGCAGCAAAACAGACGCTTCAACTTTAAACAGTTATTACTCGCCCAGTTTTAATCGTAGAATAATGGGACTTTTTGTGTCTCATTTGTTAGTGTAATAGGATATTTTTACTAAATATAACTTTTAGGACCGGAGGACCGTATAAAAATTTTAATTTCGTTTTTTTTTTTTTTTTTTTTTTTTTTTTTTTTTTTTTTTTTTTTTTTAAGAAATGGTTTTATTGTCCCAAATCTCTTTTAAAATACTTCTTTACCTCATTTAAAACATTTTTGTAATTGGGACTATATGTCTATGCCCAACGGTTTAGGACTTGGCCATTGGACACCGTTGAGAGTGAACAGAACACCCTATATTTACTGTATATATACCAATTTCAATTTCATCCGTGTTTTATATAACACAATCGTGTGGCATATTAAAATTAACTGATTTAATTTAAAACTGAAACTGATCTACAAAACCAAAAAGAGAGGGGGGGGGGGGCTAAAGTCCTGCGCTGGTCGGGATAGAACGTGAAATCTATATTTAATTTAACCCGAAAACCGACTCGAACGCGACAGTAAAATTTGTCAACCCAGTGCTCGACCCAAAATGGACGAAATTGAAACCTCTCTGTGCGACCACCTCCCTGAACGACCATTTTTTCATGGAACGAAATTTATTCCCATAAGCTCAATACTAATTTTACCTCCATTCAGAGACCATCCCACCCTCCATCAGTTGAACTCCCTCCATAAACGACCCATTTCTTTGAAGGAAATGAAACAAATTCCGTTTTTCCTGGTCACTTGAGAAGGTTTTACTAGAAAAATAATTCCGGAGAGAGCATTATTCATCAAACTTCTAAACTAAGTTTAGATTTTTCTTTATTCCGGTAGCTTTTTTAAAACCCCTTTGTGCCTTTTTAGGCAATGAATTTAACTCTGGTGACAAATTAAGAATGACGATCAATAAACTCCCCTGCCCTATTCTGTCAGGAAACTCTCAATGAAATAGATAAATTAATGAAATCGTAGTTATTTCTTCCCACGAAAAAAAAATTGCATTTATTTATTGAACTTCGAAAGGACTTGGAAATAAAATTTATAAAAGATAAAACCGTAAAATCAAAGCAAACGTCAATGTATTCATTTTTTAAATGCAGCAGTAATTACATGGTCGCTTTAGGGAGATTTCACTGTATATATATATATATATATATATATATATATATATATATACAGTAAAACCTCTGAATAGCGGCCACCACTGGGAGTACGATAAAGTGACCGTACCTCGGAGGTTGCCGTTATTCAGAGGTTCCACATTTTAAAAGCTCAAATTTACTTACATTAAAATCAAAATAACTGACCAAAATCATTTTATTTTTACAGTTAAAGAATACATATTATTATTAAACACTAAAGAAAACAGTTATTCGCAGTTTTGTTTTAAGTATATCTCTTTCTCTAAATGCATAATCATTTCCGCAGATTTGTTGTGCAATTCGTTATCATTTTCAGTGACCGCAAAATTCTTAACTTCCCAGTTTCTCTGTATTTCTGGGGCACTTTCCTACAACATTGGCCCAAAAATTGGGAGATTTTTCTCTCGACAGTTAGAAAGTCATTCCAAAAACAACTTATCTATCTCATCATAATCAATCTCATCGACGCTTAGTTTAAGATTCCAAATTTACACCTTGAAACCTCTTTTCTAAATAAAAGTAACTTTTTTTCAGAATGCCCTTTTGGGTCTTTCCGCAATCGTACATTTCAGCTAATTTTCGTGCACTTACACCTTTTTTGCTGTCCTGAATAGCTTTCAACTTATCACTTAAAGTCCAAAATTTTCACTTTGAAATCATTCCTTTAGTGAAAAACACGTGCTACACATAGACAAGAAAAATCTCCACACCTATTTACGAACGGGATTTTGTTGAGCAATCGCTAGAGATTAGCAGAGAATTTGTAAGGACGTCAAATAAGAAACTCCACCTCCACAATCATCGCAATCTCAGTTGTAGTTAAAACATAACGTTAATAAATAAATAAATAAATAAATGAATGAATAATGCTGTGGGGTGACCGTTGTTCGGAATTCGTTTTTCGGAGGTTTAGTGCAATGTTATTTCTACGGGAGAGATTCGGTAACACTAAAACTTGACCGGTATTCGGAGGTCACCGTTGTTCGGAGTGACCGTTATAGGAGGTTTCACTGTTTATATATATATATATATTCATTCATGCTCAAATATATAGTTTTTTTCATTTGGAAAATATTCCAGACTTTTTTGAAAAAATAGGTCAACCCAACCCGACCGGACCCGCATAAGTTGAATCCCAACCCGAAACTGACACGAACCCAAAAGGAAAAGGTAAATCTAAACTGAACCCAACCAGCAAAAGAAAAAAATTAGCATCCACCCAACCCACCCGAATCGGGTCAGGTTTGGGTAAAATCGGGTTACCCGATCTGATTTGAAGACAGGCGAATCTGATAAATAAACTTTAACCCTTAAATGCCTGATTTTTCAAAAATCATTGTAATAATGTTTTTTGCCTTTCATTTTTTAAATAAATCATGGGAAAAATACTTAAAAAAATCATATATTGTTTTAAGTATAGTTTATGGCTAAAAAACGGTTTGTTATTAATCGGCAATACTGGTGTTTAATTGAAAAAATAATTTCCCTTGATAAAATTCTATAATATTAAACACACAAGAATTTTAGGAACTATAATAAGAAATAAATTTTACTTGCTCACTGCAGGTCAAAATAGGGAATCTCGCAAGCTTCCAAACAAAACAAAACGAGCAAGTAGCAACAATTGAAAAAATAAGTCTATCTTTATTCTTAAACAACACAAGTGTTGCCATCTACATGTTGAAAATACATTTAATAATATTTTCAGAGTGTATTTTATTGGGAACATTAGGCATTATAGCATCAATATTATTCTAATAGTATTTTAGAGCCTAAATTGGGTATGTTGCCGAAAAGCAACACCAGGCATTTAAGGGTTAATGAATTCAGTTTCAACCTGTCGCCAAACATAAATCAAAATCAACCCACTAATTAATAATGATACAATTAATTAAATATTCAAAAAATATATGCGACAGCTTAGCTTTGTAAAAGACACTGCGTTCTTTCCATTTTTCGACGAATATTGTTGTTAGAGTCTTTTCAAATCACGCGCTACATAAGATATTTTTTTTTCTAAAGTAATTGATTACACCGAGAAAATAAAACCTTCTTTGACGTTACTTCTGTAAGAAAATCAATTTGTTAAAAGATGAAAAACGTATAGCAGAGGATGTCGTAAAAATCTTTAGGTAAAATATTCACATCAAAAATTGGATTAGATCTGAAAATGTTTTGTATCTCCATTCAATTCTTCTAAATTTATATGCAGTAAAAATTACTTACTGCGTCTGTCAAATGTTTTAAAAACGCTTTAATGTTCCAGATAGGAGATTTTTTTTTCAAGTTCTGAAATTTCTTTTGATAAAATATTTCAATTTAAAGTAGTTTTCAATGTATAGTTTTACTTGGTTGGGGCTTTTAAAGGGACACCTTATACTTTCGAAGCTATCAACCAGCCATGCATTTTGTTTCAAAAATTTATCACTTATGCTCACAATTTAATGCTTAAACTGACTGTCGATTTTACTTTATATAAAGTAGATTTTCGGCTAATATAAAATTGCTATTGATTTGAGCTGTTTTTACATTCTAGGCTAAATTTGAAAAATAATTATTCGAGACACTGATTTTTAAGTGAGACAAGTCCATTTAAAAAAAAAATATATATATATATATATATAGTTAAGGGGGTTCGGGACACATTTTTTTTTTTTAATATATTTCATCGTGTTAAATTTTTTATTTTTTATTTTTAAATTGTTAACCAGATAATTTGTAAACAAAATCATATCACAAAACTTCTCAAAAAGTTTTTAAAAAATTTTAAATTATTATTACTTTAAAGTGGACCAAATCCATTGAAAATATATTTATATAGTTAAGGGGGTCAGGGACACATTTAAAAAAGAATTATTTCATTGTGTTAATTTTTTTATTTTTTTAAATTGTTAACCAGATGATTCGTAAACAAAATCATATCACAAAACTTCTCAAAAAGTTTTTTAAAAAATTTAAATTATTTTTTTTAAAGTGAGGTAATTTAAAATCGTTATAACTCGAAATCTTGTCGAATTTTAAAACATTTTCATTTAATTAAATAGAAATATATAAGTTTTAATTCTGATTCAGCATTTTTTCAAATATTAATTTAAAAAGAAATTTAAAATATTTAAATTAAAAATTAAAATGAATTCAGCTTATATTTAAAAAAAATCACATTTTTAAAAGTAAATTTATTTTAGATTTTTTCTGAATCAAAATTAAAGAAAAATAATTGAAAAAGACGTTTTCCAAATTTGAACCATTTATCTTTAACGATACTCGACTTATAACAATTTATGTAAGAGAAATAGTGAAAAAACCCATCATGCATAAAACGCATTTTCACAAGAAGTCGTTTCCTTGACAACGATTGCTTGAAAACTAGATTTTGAAAACAAACTAAACCAAAAAAAATAATATCTCCTGTTCTAATTAAGATAGAAACATGATTCAACCGTCATTTTAAGGGGGGGGGGGGGGGAATAGAGACTGTTTTAATACAATAAAATATTTTTCTAAAAATTGACGATTTTTGTGTTCCGGACTCTCTTAAAGATAAATCTTATTACAATCTAACATAAAATTTGTGATTTTAATCAATTCACAAAAATATCTTTTAAAATCAGTATAAATTTGCTAGTCGTAATTTATTGGGTCAAAGATATTCCAAATCCGTTTATTTTGAAAGTGAGACAAGTCCACTTTGATTTTTATTTTAATTATTTATGTAGCATAATATTAACAAGCACAATAATAATTGATCACTTCTACTTCAACTGCCGCGAACTGGCAATATTGGTAAAACAGTGTTTTATCATAATTGATAATTATATGCATGCAATTTATTACTGGATATTTTTCCCACTTTTTCCTATAAAATGAAATGTATTTCTTGTTTTATTGCAACTTTTCTAATTAAATATTGAAATAAAATAAATAAGTAAATATATTCCATAAAAAAAAAAAAAAAAAAAAAAAAAAAATCAACGTTTTCAACAAATTATTGCTTTTGAAACTGAGGCAAGTCCATTGGTGCATACAAAAAGCACGATTTTTTTTTCAGCTAACACCGATAGCCATTATTGCATATTAAATTTACATGAAATAAAATCACAAAAAATATAAAATAAATCTGATGTTTTAAAATATTCGTAAAATATTTTAATGACTATTTTAAAACCCATACAAATAGTAGGAACCGCTCAATGACCACACTTGCAAAATCAGCGGCTCATTTATAGCTAAAGGGGGGGGGGGGATATATGTTTATAAAAAAAATTTTGGCGGAACCTCGATAGAACGTTCGTAAAAAGTAATTAAAAAAATTCGTTTATTTGGCGATTTATCATCGGTTGGCGATGAAATGAAATTTCGAAAATTACTTTTTTATGTCGAATACTCTTTAAGATAAAAATGTTTCATATTGAACTTGTTAAAATAAATTTAATGTAAATAACATTAGTTTTGTCAGTTTTAGTTTGATTTAACTATAGTTTTGCCTTGTATATATATATATATATTTATTTATTTATTTATGATGAAAGTTAAATATCAAATTTTATGAATTAAAACAAAATTAAAATAAATTAAAATTGTTTCAATATCTCAAAATTAAGTCCAATTGAACACTGCCGAGTCGATTCAATTTTGTTGCTATGGAAACGACGAATTCTTTGATATTGAAATGAATAACTGGTAAATGAATCTTGCCTTTATTTTGGAATACGCTTAAATACATGAAAGTATTTTTTATACATGATATTGTTCTTAAAGTAATAAAGTTAAATAACAAGCACATAAATATGTAATACGAAAAAAATGTATTTATTAAACTCTTTCATTGTTTATGTTTAAATTCATTAAATAGTTTTTACACGCATTCTAAAAATCAATTAACAATTAAATTTCAGGTGCATTAAAATCGTTTACTTTTGGCGAGGAAAAAGTATTGCTCGCCAAATCGCGTGGCGCTTTTGTCTTTTCGCGCCAAATACTCGAAAGTATTTTATTTATTTATTTTTTTTTTTTTTTTTTTTACAGACTTTCTACTATAATTCCGCCGTTAAATTTGACTGATCCTTTATAACATACATAAGTAGTTTAATTGGTTTTTTTTTTTTTTCAAAATATTCTGAGTATGCCCAGTAAGGAGACCTTCCTTGTAAGTAAACAAGTTCGAGTTCCGACCAGGCGGGGAGGCCTTACCAAATGGCTTGAGCACACCTCTAAGTAAACAATTTGGAAAATGCGTCATTTGAAACACAACTTCAGCAATTACCATCTATAGTCGGGGAAATATCCGAAATCTTTTGTAAAGCCCTGTATAGGGTCTATAGATTTGTATACAGAGAAACCTCCATTTAACGAAGTCTCATCGTTACACTTAAACACTTCGTTATGAAGAAAATTCGTTAAATAGAAATCAACTTAAATTCATGAAATTTGTATAATAAAATACACATGCATAAAATGAAAAATACACGTAACACGGAAATATTGGGAAACTGTATTTTAATTCTGGCAGTTTTTTTTTTGTTTTTTTTTTTTTTTTTCATGCAATGTAGCCATATGAGGAAAATTTAATTAGTATAATATATAAAAAAGAACATATTAAAGAGAGGGGAACAAAAACTGAAGCGCAGCATAACTATTCTCTTTTTTTTTTCTCAGTACTATTGCAGGTCCTTAACTTTAAAAAAGTCTGTAATATTACTTTGTACAATTTTCTTATAAAAAAATACACTGTTCTTTAAAATTTTCGCGTATCTGAACAATTCATCTGTAGCATTTTTTGAAACTGGAATCCCCTCCTTATTGCATCGAAGGCTTCCCCCCAATGTCAGCGCCAGACTATCTGTAATGAGAGAGAGGCTATAGCAAGTGTTTACCATAGTGTGAAAAAAAAAAATTGTTTTGTTTAGCACCAGGAAGAATGGAAATGATTAAATAAATAAATAATTTCATTTCCATATAATCCGCGTAAATAAATTCATACATCCATCGAAGCAGCAATCTCTCCGTTTGAATGCTGTACACGCACGAAAGTGGAATAAATTTCGTTATATAGAATTTATTTTTCGTAATATGGAGATTTAATTTACATGTTAAAGGTGTCCAAAGTCAAGGTTCATCAGAAAATTTCGTTAAGTAGAGAACTTTGTTAAATTAGAGACTTCGTTTTCCACTGCACAGTACGCCAAAATTTAACTAACAAGGGAACCACTTTTGGTGTTGCTCGCACCTAGCATTGAGACCTGGTGCATTTTAAAGCCCTATATTATGAAGTTTGAGAATCGATAAAATTTTTCTGTTAAAATAATATTTCTTGATTTTACAGCAGCATAATTTTCGGAAAATGAAATTTTCGAGACCACTTATCGGACGATTAACATTGAATTTTTTTAAAGAAAAGCATTTAAAAATAAAAATTAGTTAATAATAAGTATAAAATATTGAAAAAAGTTTGAAAATTCCTTCAAAAACCCACGAATTTGATTTTGAAAAATTGCAACTTTATATTCATATTTTTGGCGGGGAAACAGTTGGCGTTTATTTTCAAAAGTAGAGCTTTCCGGCAACCCTAGCCAAATGTCATAGCTGAATTTGTAATAGCTAGAAATTGCAATGTCCGACCTATTTCGCCAAAGTAAATTTTCTAAATTGTGTAAAAATATTAATTTACTTTATGATTACTTTTACCGAAGAACCCTTTAATACAGCAACATTTCATTTTAAACATTCGAAACTTTATTTCATTTGATTTCAAAAGATAATAGTTTGCTTATTTTGTATTTCACTAAAAAATAGTTTTCAATGATCTTCGAAGCTTTTATAGAATTATATTTATTACATATATATTTATCGTCTGCATGGAAAAAAAAATTTAAAAACCTAATATTTGTTTCTTATGCTATCAATTAAAAAAAAAATCGCAATCTCATATAATTCTAGTAATATGTTCTGTACATTTTCTCTTTGGATAAAGCAGGCGGAAAAATTGTAGCGCCATATTGGGCAACTTAACTCACTTTTGGCGTGAAATAAACAAATAAATATGTAATAATAAAAAATTAAAAGTATAAAAAAGTATATAAAATATTATTTTACCAGAGAAATGTTTTCGGTTCTCTAACTTTTATGTATAGGGCTACAAAACGCACCAGGTCTCGATGCTAGGTGCGAGCAACACCAAAAGTGGTTCCCTTGTAAGTTACGAAACGCATAACATAGTTGAAAATTCCCCTTAAGCAATTTCCGTCTACAAGCGAAAATGTTCTCGAATTCTTTTGTGCAGCCATGCATGTGATCTATAGAATTTAACATGCACAAAATTAGTACAATTTGAAAACGCAACTTCCAGCAGTTATTGCTTATAGAGAGTATAGTAAGCGAATTCTTTTGTGTGTCTCTGTAAAGGAGCTATAAATATTATGCACACTTTATTACCCGACTGCCAAGAAGGGTTATATGTTTCACGCATATCTGGGTATGTGGATTCCTTTATACCCTCGAAACATCCCAACGGCTGGATGGATTTTAATGAATGAGGTCTCTATCGATTCGTCTTAACCGTCCGATGGTTATAGGCTAGGTTTTGTTTTTTATAAACTCAAAATGGTGGCCGTAAAACAAAAAATGGCGGTAGACACGAAAAAAATTTTTATGCGCCCTATTGAGTGGCATATCATTAGATAGGTCTTTCAAAATGAAGACGATGTTTCATTGATTATTTTGCAGTCAGGAACTCCGTTTAAATATTACACAACCTGGAAGTTGTGTAGATAGGTTCCCTTGCTTTACTGCAATTCTAACCATCATAGACATCTATAAGCCTCATCAAAACAGTGTTTATAGATAGGAACTAACAATTAAACACAACTTAAAAGTCATCAATACAAGTAAATTAAAAAATAGGTAAGTAATATAAAAAATACTTTAACACTGCTGAGAAATAATTAATTAGTTCGCTTTTTACGCAGCCGGGTTTTTTGATTTTTTAAATTGACCACTTAATTTTTTTTTATCGTAAGCATTTTGTTCTGCACCTCAGTGATCCACATCTATTTCATTATGTTTATAGTACGTAACCGCAAACGCATTTTCCCCATGCATTGTAATGTAATCGAATTATTTTGTGTGTGTCCCTATAAACGAACTAGAAATGCTACACACCTCACTTTCTATACCGAACATGCCATGGTATACCTGAATAATGTATATTCATGGTTGTTGGATTGTTATTACATGACAATCTTGCTAGATTTACGCGAGTTAGGGCTAGAGCACGAACAGACAGGCTGACATAAAAATTCATAAACACTTTTCAACTATGTTAGAAAGAGTTAAAAAGTATTTTAATTTAATCAACAGTTTCTTTTTTTTTTTAAATCTCGTGTTTCAGTTCAACGATTTTTTTTTTTTTTTTTTTTTTTTTTTTTTTTTTTTTTTTATCGATTTCGGGTCGGATTTCAGGTCAATGAATTTTTTTTTATCTGGTTCGGGTTGGATTTCGGGTCAATGAAATTGTTTTTACCGGATTCGGATTGAGTTTCGGGTCGACTTTAATCAGAATTTTTGGGCCCGCGCAGGACTCTAAATAGAACTAGTAGAACTATTTTTTTCTTTTGCCACAAAAAATCGAACGCTTTGAAAAGTCTTTCAAACCGAATCTTAAGAACCAATCGGTGCAAACCGAGCACCGATACAATAATTTGTTGATTTTTTATGAATTTATAAATTTTTTGAATCGAAAGTTATGAAACACCCTGAATTTTGAAGAAAAGTGCCAATTAAAAAATACGAGAAAAAACTTCCAAAACTTACGTTCACAAGTATTTTGGCTAAACTTCCTGGCATTTCCAATCAAATCACTTTCATAAAAGAAACAAATTCAGTTTGCCAATTACGCTGTCAGTACAGTTCACATTTAAATTTATTTGATTTGATGCATAATAAGAATCTGAAGTTTTATGCAACGCAGGTTTTCAATTTATTTTATATAATTTTTTTTTTCTTTTTGCCTAATTCAAACACGATGTCACGAGCAAAATTCGAAAGTAAAATTCTACTCATGTTAACACACTTTTTTGCTTTTAGTTTATTCTTTAAAGAAAAGTCTTTTGATAGATATTTTAAAAAAATAAGTCTGGAAGTTATTATAAAACATTTTTCTTCATTTTTTTAAAGAATCTGATTCACAAACGTGCGAGAAATTTTAACTTCTGTTTAAAAAATAAATGAAATGAAATAAAAGAAAATACATGCTCGTGCACACAAAGAACGTATGCCTTATTGGTGGATCTTATTTACTCGACAGAGTGGCTTTGATTAATTAAGAAATGCTTTATAATTTCATTCATGTTGGATACTCCATAGGTCTATTAATAATACATTGTCTCCAATATACAGTGTGTATTTGAAATGCTTCAACAAACTTAGAGGGATGATAGTACTCATGAAGACGAACAAAAAATGCAATGGAACATGAGGTCGCAAATGACGTTTAAAGGATGAACATCAAGACAATACGGCTGGAAATGGACAAACTGAGACAAGAAAGAAACACTCCAGAAAATTATTTATTGCACAGAATAGGTACAACACAGCTCATGATGTCCAGAGAAAACAAATATTTTACAACAATTGTTCAAAGTGTCGACCGCGGACATTATTACACAGAGGCACGACTGGTGGATACGCTCAAATTTACATAAATGATTTTGAAATTTGGATTCCTGCTCACAGATTTGTTTGGCTTTTTTCCAAGTCTTTGTTATCGCTTTCTAACCGGATATGCACAAAGTGAAAGGAAAACCAGCTTCGTGCTACTAACAGTTCTGCAGAAAAGTAGCATGCGAGATTTTGATATTTTTATTAGTTTTGCGATTTTCGCCCTTTAAACGTCATTTGCGACCCCAAGTTCCATTGCATTTTTTGTTTGTCTTGATGAGTACTATCATTCTCCTAAGTTTGTTGAAGCATTTCATATACACCCTGTAAAATGCATTATCTCATAATTAGATACGCTAGTTCCTTAATTATTAGAGATCGACCAAAAATTCAGTTTCGTTTTCGTTTTCGGCCCAAAATCTGAGTTTCGCCGAAAATTCGTTTTCGGCGAAAATGTTTACAAGAATTCGACCGGACCCAAACTCGATTGAAACTATCTGTATTCCAAAAATCTCGTTTCTTCCTTGAGAAATTTTCAATATTAGTGATTCGAGCTGTATCGGCTTAAGTGAGACACTCTTTCATTTATTGCTAATCTTTAATTATCACTCATGACTGACTCAAAACGTAAGTGCAAATTATAAAGAAATCAATACATATAGGACTAAACTTTGAAAACTCTTTTCACGTTCTCATTAAAAGCTGCACTTAACAGTAATCGAAAATTTTTAGTTTGAAACCGCAGAAGTGTTTCGAATACTCTTTGAAAAAGTTCTATATAACAGATGATCAGTTACAAAAAATCATTATAAAAGATAAATCTAGGTATGTATACCTAAAACCGTTTCTAATTAGAAGAAATTCGTATAATTAGAAAATCATTCTGTGTCGTTGATGAATTAATTACATTTTAGTTTATATGAAAATAAAAAGTTTTGTTCAGAGGCACAGAGAGCGAACTTGGACCACACGTATAATTACACGCATAATTAATTAATATTTATGTATATTTATGCATGTATTAATTACTTAATTTCTTTTTGACATTTTCATTTCCGTTTTCGGTCGAAAACAGGAAGATTACCGAAATTGGGTTTCCGTCTTAGAAACCTATTTTAGTCGATCCTTATTAATTATATGTTTTGGTACAGCGGGCCAAAAAATTTAAAAACTAATAAAATAAAATAAAAATGCCTCATATATTTTAATCTATAAATTGTTGCAGTAAAAAACGAAAATAGCTTTTCGATTGGGAACTGAGTCTGCTTACAGTTTATGTTTGAAACAAAGGCTTAGAGGTCCGTCTTCATAGAGAAATTGTACCCCACTCTGAAAATTTCAAAACGAACGCCCAATTTTGATATCAGATTTGGATTTTTCAGAAAACTTTACTGTAGGATACCGAACGAGAAGTCATTGGATGTAGTGGTTTATGAATTACGCAAATTTAAAATATTGTACCCCTAATATTAAATTATAAAACAAACTGCTATGTCTATAGCTTTTTAAGCATAACTCAAAAACTATTTGGCGGAATCAGCTGTAAATTTGCATATGGGGCATTCTCACAATCTTTTTACTTTTATGTCCCTGAATAATAATTTTTGTTTTAGTACATTTTCTTGTGTTTTTTTTATTTAATATACTGGGGAATATCCCATTCATGATTGCATAACAATATTAACGAGACAAATAAGTTTTGGACGATATTGGGGGTCCAAATACCAGGAAAACTCCAACACCGTCCCGTGTCCCTGATGCTGATTTTTAAGTTTGGAGCTGTCTGTATAAAATTGTTTCAATAAAAGTAATTCGATGTAATTTTTTTCCGAAAATGGGACAATTGTTTTATATAAATATGTAGCGAAAAATTAACCTGTGCACACTTTTACGGTTGATATTATTTTTTGAGCTCTGTCCCTGGGTTTTTCATCCTTACCATCCCTCTTGCTAAACTTATACAGAAAATCACTCCAGATGCAGCCACAGATTTTTTTTCAAGTTTTTTCTCATGCAGAAGTATGTTAGAGAAAAAATGTCTAAAATTATTTGACAGGAAATTTACTGCAGAATTTAAATCAGCACTTAAATATCAATTTCAAGATCGTGGCTTTATTGGTATAGTCCAGGGATGGCGAACCTATGGCACGCGTGCCAGAGGTGGCACGCAGGAGGTTATTTTCGGCACGGCATAGATTCATGTTTTAAATTAAAATGTTGAAGGGCTCGCGTGTAAAACAAGGTAATTAACAAAATTCAATTTTCGATGCATTCAATTTTTAAGTTTTGTAAAGAGAAATACAAAAAAAACTGATATATAAAAATAGTAAATAAAACCTTTGTGCAAAAATATTAAAAATTTGAACATTTTGTTCAGTTTGAAGAGTACTTTTAGAAAAACGAAGTTTCAAATTCGAAACTCCAGTACATTGATGGAGAGGGTGGGTGTCAAAAGTACCTTGAGTTGCTTCTAGAAAAGGATGCTTACGGCTGTGCTTTGTTGACTTGACAGTGGAACTGCCATGCCCCCAGATATAAAAAAAACTGTTATGATTGCTTCCTGCAAAACAGCTGATTTGTTAAGAATGGAACTTGTGTTAAATTATGTGTAACATTTTTCTACTAATAAATTTTATTTTTTTTGGAATTCAGCTGCAAAAATTATTTAGTAAATATAATGTATATTGAGTAAAATCTCTGTCCTTTTAAAAAGTTGTCACGATGCAGTTAAACAATTTTACAAAAAAATCCATCAAAAAAAATGTAAAAAATGTCAGTTGGCATGCTAAACCCCGGCCATTCACATAGTAAAAATGCAGTATTTAGAATTTAGACTTGCTGACCTTTTCTAAATTATATTAGTTGTCGCTATCATACAAAATGTAACTTTATAAATGCCAATCTAGCTCATTATTGGCTCAAAAATTTTTGAGATTATGAGAGAATTAGGAGATTATCGGAAAATAACGATCATAAGCAAAACTGCCGTTGGTAAAATTATGCTAACTTGGAATTTCGAATTTAATTCCATAGAAGAACTTTTTTTAAAGAAGCATACTTTGATTTTTTTTCGGAAATGAAAAGTGCGAAAAAGTCAAGTAGAAACCTGTTGTTAGATGGCTCCAATACAGCTTGCATTATCTTAAAGAAAAACAAAAATGCTGAATTGTTTGGCATCTAAGACGCTACAAGAGAAATAGGATTTTTTAAATACTTAAGTATATTAAAAAATTTCACCCATATATTTTAAATCCTAAAATCAGTACAGTAGAACCTCTTCTATCCGAAACTCTTTTAACCGAAACTCTCGATTAACCCAAATCCATTTTAAAACTTTTTTTTTTTTTACTATTATTTTTTTTTTACTATTTTTTTTTTTTTTTTTACTATAATTTTTGTGTGCAAAATTCATTTTTTAAACTACCATTTTCTTGTGTGCAAGTGGTCCTTTCCGAACTACGAGTACATATTTTCGATCCCCTTTCTTACAGTTCCTTTGAATTCAACTTGAGCTTCCGTAAGCTGCGGAGTGGAACGAATAAAACGATCAAATTAGCAATTCTGAAGCTTTTGAATGTTTTGCTAAAGGTGTGGCATGGCGGGAGCAGCAGAAAGGCTGTGATACTGGTGAACTAATAATATTTAAAAATTCCGTGATAGAGCTTCAAAACAAAGACAATCGAAACTGCGACAAACAAAACATTTTTTCAAACCCTTGTGATATATGTTAAAGGTACTTAATTTCAAAATTAAAATTCCGGTAATTTATTCTTGTTTCGCTATTGCTTTATTTTTATTAACCCCTTGGGTACATTTGACGACTGAGATTCGTCCTGCATTTGGCCACTGGCGCCTATTTTTATATTCTATTCATACCACTATGTAAAGGAAAATATTTTTGTAGTATTTTTCTCTTGCCCATACTGTCAAAGTGTATATGAAAGATTTTTGTTTTGAGAAAGTGGTGCAAGATAGAATTTAACAAAAAAAAAAAAAAAAAAAAAAAAAGCCAGTGACAGCTCTGAAATGAATCCGTACCCAAGGGGTTAAGCACTTGTTACCATAATAAGAAGTATTGCATATATTTCTCCTTAATCTTAAAATTGAAGCATTCTCTATTATCCGAAAATTTCAATTTTCCGAAAGATGGTCGCTCCCAATTACTTCGGATAACCGAGGTTCTATTGTATTTTAATTCATTTTTCTACTTTGATCCACTAAATTTATTGGCACAACAGGATCATTTAAAATATTTTTTTGGAAAAAACTGGCACGCGGATGGGAAAAGGTTCGCCGACCCTGGTATAGTCTTACCGTCCCCAAGGTTTATTCCTGCACTTTTCGAGGTAAATTAAAAAAAATAATAATAATAAAATGATTTAATCCAATGTAAATAACTGTTTCTAAAAACCAATGAACATTGTGGCTATCACTTAGTCTTAACATGATTTGCCCAAAAATAGAGGTAATTTTCATTACTGTCCCATCCTTACCATCCCTTTTTTCCTATACCATCCCCTTTTTTTTCCTTCCGTCCCTTCATTAACACCCCTTTAAGACAATGTTATACCAAAATTTTGTACTAAAAATACTACATTGTTATTATTTCTTATTTGAATATCCAGTGGGTACTATGCAAATTCATTATAAGTAAGAATTTAGAAGAAAATAGAAAGTTATAGTGGTAAAATGGTAAAGAAAATTAAACTCTCAAATTTAACTTAAACCTCAGTTAAATAAAACATTTTTCGCTGCTGACCTTTTTTTCTTTATTTTGAATCATTAAGGCATTCGTCTATCAGATTAAAATGTTATTTTAGCAAGTTTAATTTCACCAGATTTTTATTGCCGAAAGTCAAAAGATTGTGAGAATGCCCCATATGCACATTTGCAACTTATAGATATCGATTTTTTTTTTTTAATTTTTATAGATTAAAATGCATATTTGTTTCATAATACAGGGTGTCTACAAATTAGTTGGGCAAAAAGAATGATTTATTGAATGGAATTATGAGGAAAAAAAGTACATATAGTCATTACAAGCGTTGAAACAAAAAGAATCGTTACAATTCCCAAACGTCATTACAAACATTATCCTTGAATCAATAGAAATTATTACTGAAGAAAATCCTGTTTGTAATGACGTTTTATACTACAAGGTACCCAGAATTTGGCTCAGTTTGCTTAAAGAATCATAAAACACGTAATATTCCACTTCCCTCTATATCCATATTTTTATTTTCTCAATATTTTCCGGATCTAAAAATTGACTTTCACTTTCACTCCTTTCGACACCAATTACGTGAAATTTGAAAATAAGACGGTAGTATTTTTGTATTCTCTGACGAAGTCTATGTATATAGTTGAAAGTACTAAAAAATACTAAAGTAATTTAATACCTTTTTAAATATTTTTCATCTTTTAAGTAATTTGCACATAGTGTAATTTTAAATTCAAATCTTTAATGTTTGATAAAAATAATATCAGATATATTAAATATATTGAGTTTTAATAATTTGTAGAAATATAAGAAAGAAATTTGCTGTTTGTTTTTTATTTTATACGAAAGTAACAAACGTATACACATGTGTGCAGTTATCGTTCCAGGTGGTGTCTTTACTTAAATAGTAAGTATAATTTATCTTTAAAAAAAAAGAAACTGAAAAATCCTCGAAGCTTTTCCGACAAAAATTGTATACGATGAACTCATTACATTTGCGAGAATTGTGCAGAACCGGTATGCCCGGAATGTATGAAATCATTCCACTCATAAATTAACATTAACGCTCAGGGCCCATAAATGTGGACGTCATTTTTTTATGGGTGAATTTTTAGCTCACAGGCTATCAAAGCCTGAGAGCTAATGTGCCCGCCGGTTCTGTATGTACGTAACGCGATAACTCTTCACAGAAATATCCGATTTGGTTCAATTTTTTTTCTAGGTTCATTCTGATAAGGCGCTTCCCTGATTAGCTTTGGGGGCTCATTGGTTAAGGATAAAGAGGGGGGGGGGGTAACTCCTCCCTTAGATAAATGGGTTTTTCACGCAGAATTATCAGATTTTCTTCTAATTCGGTATGCCGGTTAATTAAATAAAGCCCTTCCCTGATTGGATTTGAAGGTTCATTGTTTAAGTCAAAAGGGGGGGAATGGGAATTAATACCCCCTTATTTAAGATAAATGGGTTTTTCTATCCGATTTGCTGCATATTTGGTTTACCCGTTTATTCTGATAAGGCGCTTCCCTGATTAGATTTGGAAGTTCATTGGTTAAATATAAAGGGGATAACGGGGGGCCAATACCTCCCTTAATTTAGATAAATAGGTTTTTTTATACGATTTGCTTCAAATTCGGTATACCGGTTTATTTCGATAAGGCACTTTCCTGATGACATTTGGAGGCCCATTGGTTAAGTATAAAGAGGGGAAAGGGAGGGGTCTTACCCACTCCCTTTATTTATTTTTCGAGGAGCGTTATTCTTTTAAATAAGAGTTGTAACGCGCGCTACCCGTTACAAAAATAGACTCTTCCGGCAATCACGTGACCGGCTTGCGTGAGCTTTGCCCAATAAGAAATGCTGTTAATTCGTTCTAGTTCTGTTCTGTTTTGAGTTGTGGTAAAATGTAAAGTTATATTAGCGCCAGTTATTATTTTTGTGTATATGTGGTGTTCTATTTGTGATGTGCCGTCTTACTAAGAAGAAATAAAAATTATTTTAAAAGTTATGCAACGAGAAATTGATAACTTGAAATAATGTGAAATTTATGTGTGAATTGAATTCGAGCTTGCCGACAGAGTATAATATACAATTAGTGTGAATAGCCTGTGAGCTCAATGCCATCAGTTTAACTGGCATTGTTGGCTTTTTTTATTATTGTTTTCCTTTTTTTTTTTTTTTTTTTTTCCTTTGAATTCCTATTGATATAGAATGAATAAATCGTTAAAAAAAGTCATTTTCCCCCCTCACAAAAAAAAAAAAAAAAAAAAAAAAAATCGTCTGTGAAGAGGTTAATTAGACAACGGAGGAAGGGGTAACCAGTTAGGACGCAGAGCAACCTTATTATAATAAAAAGTCTTTAAAAAACAGTTCTCGTGTATCAGTGTATATAATTGTATTTCACATTTCAATTTGCAATAGTTAAGCTCCTGAAACTACTAATATGAAAGAAATGAAACTGTGTGTTGACAATTTCAAATATTAAATAAAATAAATTTAAAAAATAATAACGCGACTTGCAGAAACAACCATCATATGTATTATTATGTTTTTGTTCATAATGTGTAAAATAATGTCATTTCACCATACCGAAAGAAAATGAAAAGTTTTTAATATCATGTTATGAACATTCGATTCTCTCCCACCCCCATGTAAATTGTCTCGCGAGTGTGCTTTTAAAAATAAACACATCTGAAGCCCCACGGAGCTGTTCTTCTCTTGTCTCTATAACAAAAATTTTCTTCATACTCCAGTACATGTTTATTTTAAATTAATGTCACTCGCATATGTGGGAAGTTAAACAAACACAATCAAAGATGCATTCTTTTGTTTTAGTTTTGCATTTAATGTATTTTAAAAATGCATAATTCGATATTTCGTCACCATGTTTGGCGTAGTCAAAACAGTGATGTAGCAATTCAAAAACTATAGGAGAGACTCAAATAGTCATTTCCTCTTAAACTGAACAGTTAGCATTATCAACACTTAATAAAATACGAGGTGACACATGTCGAAATTTCACATAATAAAAAAATATTAATAAGGAACTATATAGGTTTTTGCCCTACGACCTCAAATTCGGTGCGTGAGAAATGAAAATTTGTTGAATATCGATACGACTGTATTGAAATGTAACATTTTTATGAAAAGAAGTGCCAGTTTTCTCTTAACCCTCCGCCTACCAGATGAGTCCAATGGACCCGACAAGTACATTCAAAATTTGTGAGTTTTGTAAATATGTGACTTTTTCTGTAAATAGGTGACAAATCACCTATGATGATGGTACAAATGAACAAAAAGAAAACAGTTTATAATTGGTTCAGTAGAAAGTCAAGAGCAGATGATGAAAACAAAAAGTCTTGTATCCTAAATACAATGTCTCATATTGATATTGGTACACTTGCATTTAATAAACTTTTTGAAAAAAAAATATGTACTAAATGTTGAAACATCGATTTCATAATTTGTCATATGTACTCTTCTTTATGTACTTCAGGATTAATTATTACAGAAATATATTCACCACACCTTTTAAAAAAATAAAATAGTTTAAAGTACTCAAAATAAAGAGACATAAAATCCTTAATTTAACAGAAATAATATCAATTTCTAAAGACAATTGGACAAATTTACGAAAGTCCCAATACTTATGTGACTTTATTTTTAGTATTTTTCGAACAAACGATTTTATTTTTTTTAAATATACGAATATGTTTCTCTAATAACTAATAAATATTGAAATACATTTGAAATAGTACATCTGAAAAAATTATGATACTGACTATTCAACATTTAGTACATATTTTTTTCAAAGAAGTTTAAAAAATGCCAGTTGTCCCAGTATTAATATGAGACACCGTATTTCAAATAGATTTTTTTTTTTTTTTTACACTAAACTAATTTTAATAAATTTTCTTTTTAACTGAATGTTGTTCACTTGTTTCCCGACCTAACTATTGTTAAAACAGTTACCATTTTTATATTTTAATTTAAACGTTTTTAATGAAATTTCTCCAAAATGTTGGCAATTGAATTATTTCCATTGTTGCAGAGAAAGTGTGTTGCGATTATTTTTTTTAATACTTCATTTCTCATATGTAATTGTGATTTAAAAAAAAATCCTTATTCATTATGTCTTTATTGGTGATATTTTCTCATTACATTTAAAATAACAAAAATATTTTTAATTTGATAAAATATGAAAATATTTTTTTTTAAATATGAAGTCGATCATTTAACATTTAGTACGCATTTTTTCAAAGAAGTTCAAAAATGCAACTGTCACAATACTAATAGTGAGCCACTGTTAGATTTATCCGAATCATTAATCATTCAAATTATTATTAATGCCATTATCAGAAAATATTTATATTAATTATTTTAGATAGAATATTTAAGATATCAAATTATATTGACTTACGATTATCAAATCAATGAGACAATGGGGATTTAGGGGATTCTGGCATAATAAAAAGTTTTTAGAAAACATCTTGAGTGTCAATGTACAATGTTTCAATTCGAAGTAATCAGTGGCGTAGCCACAGATATTTTTTCGGGGGGGGGGGGAGAATTCGAAAATTTCCCAACTTGAAACAAATTGCTCCAATTTTCGACTAAAATGATATGCACAACGTATGTAATAATTATAATGATACTTTTGCATTAAAAATTCCTTTCCAAAGAAAAATTCTGAAACTGAAAACATAAAAATACTAATTATGGGTTTGTTTACTAAAAAAATAAATACGCTTTTTACTTTCTTTACAAGAAGAAAGTATTGGATTCGTGAAAAAATTTTGACTTCCGGTTTTAGACTGATTTATGTGTTTTAGTAAGTCCTGAACACGATTCGACTGTTTTTAGAAAATATCTGTCTGTCTATATGTGATAGAAATTTTGTGGGCGTTCTAATACAAGAACTAATGCACGAAATTTAATAAAACTTTAGAGATTCACTTATACAGTCGAACCTCGTTAACGCGAACACTCAAGGGGAAACTTTTTTTGTTCGTATTAAAAGTAGTTCGTGTTAACGAGGTTTGACTGTACCTTGATAAAAATTGGTGCTGATTTGTTTTTGGTGTAAATCGTCCAACAGGTGGCACTTCTATGCGGCATTTTTCCCGATTTACAGGATTTTAGCGGTAATTATATTTCAAAAACTATTGCACGGAATTTGATCAAACGTCATATTAGTTAAACCTTGACATAATTTGATGCAGATTAGCTTTTTATGTATATCATACAGCAGGTGGTGATGCTATGCAGCATTTTTCACGATTTTTCGTTAGCTGTATCTCAAAAACTAATGCACGGAATTCAGTCAAACTTCATATTCCACATAAGTAGTACTTCCACATAAATAGATCCTTATTAGGCTTGAGTCTATACTGTCCAAAGCTATCGCTTTTGTGCACTTTGAGTAAGGAATTTTGGTTGCAGACATCTAAGAGGCTGGGAGCCAAAATTCAATGATTTGTTTGAAAAATGCTATGCTTATATCTCCTTTTTAAATGCACACAACTCAACAAATCTATATCTTTAGAGTTTGTTATAATAAGAAAAGAATTGTCATTTAATTTTGGCACTGTGATTGCAAATTTTGAGGCATTAACATGTATGGAGTAGAAGAAAATTTTGGGACTGGCACATCCGACTAGTTTCCATTTAATATTAATTCTTGTGGTCTTCAAAGAAGCCCACCTGTTAATAACATCGCTTAGCTTAATAAAATTTCCTATTTCACTTTCCTATTTTAAAAGCATTAGGCTGTCAAGTCTGTCATCCCTCATTGTAGCTTGCAATATATATTTTTTAAATTTTTATTTGACTAAAGATTCTTTCATTAGATGCAACGCCATAAAGATAAGCTGCTGTGAATGTTAAGGTACAAGTATATAGTTTGACGGCGTGACCCAAATAGTCTTTGAATTTCATGGCATGAGTAAAAGGTTTGTTAAGTGAGTTGGGATTTGGTTTATTTCTATTTGACTCTGCAAGTCATGTACATCCGGTTTCTCATATACAGGTGGAAACATTATTAACTTTTCCCTTGCACAATTTTAATTTAAATATGGAATGCATTGCTGTAATATTCTCTTGATATAGGGAATATTGTCATTTAAGCCCATTACTAAATTCGCGAAATTTTCTTGTATTTCTTATAATTCTTTACTGTAAAACTTATGCGTATTAATGTCCATTGCTGTGCTATTAATTTTATCTATTGCCTTTGGTGAAACCGTTTTCCTACGGTGTTTTCGGAACTCAGCTTCTCCAGTCACATCCTAATATTCAAAACTGTTTGTGAGCTTGTCTGTAAGGAAATCTTTATTTCTTCAAAATTTTATTCAAGTGCAACGTGTCAGTGTTACAGTGCATGTCGATTTTTTCTTCAGTTGATGGACTGCTTTCGTGGTCATATTTCTTTTCCAAATTAAAATCGTCCATTTTTTACCTTTTTCATCCTCGAATGGATTTTTAGATGCTCCAAAATCTTGCACGAAAACTCTTTTCCTGTTATGAAGGGTTTCTTCGTGCTGAGATTTATAGTAACTTTTTAGAACAGCTTTAAACACAGAACACTGGACTTTTGGTTTAAAATTTTATAAACACATATGAATATAAGCGAACAGGACTGATATATATTTCCGCACGCAAATAAAAGTAAAATGTGACAAATTTATCTAAACTAACGACTTCTTATATCCGCATTTGCTCATATAACGCTTTTTACTTGACAGCGAAGGGTTAACTAATTTTTGCGACAAAAAAATCACGAGAATGAGTAAAATATTGTCCAAAAATCGCAAAATTAATAAAAAAAATTGTGAAAACTCATCAAATCTTCTTGCCCATAGCTGTGTTTCAAGTTGGTTACCACATTCCTTTCTGTTGTACTACAAGTGATCTCCAATTTTCAAAAGAAGCTGCAATCCCTTTGGATTAAAATAGCTGGATTCTCTTTTGGGAGGAGAAGGGGAGGTAGGGTGAAATTTTTGAGAAAGGAACAATGTTTTGGAGGAAATAAAGGAACTGGTTAGTCAGTTATTGATGGACAGGAGTAGAGAAATTTAGGTCTGGTAGATATGCAATATTTTTGTAGAACTGAAAAATACAATGATAGATTGAGTGTGGCTGATTTCTTTTTGTATTTCTTTTGATAATTTAACTTGTTTACTGTTGCAGTACTCAAAATAATCACCAAAACAATAAAAATTTCGTAATTTTTTTACTATTACTTTTAAAAAAGTAAATGTCTCAAAAATCTAGAATTTCCCAACTCTAAGCTCAAATTTCCCAACTTCACATATATTGGGGGGGGGGAGGCTTCCCCCCATACCCCCCCCCATGGCGACGCCCCTGGAAGTAATAGATCAATCTCCTGGATCTACTTAGTAATACAAAACGAAAAAATACAAACGATCTGTAAAATTGAATTTATAAGATAATGAAATCTATTCCAGTGACAAGAAATTAAACTGTGACGCCGAGCTTCAAACCAGTAACCTTTGTTTAGCAGACAGATGCGCTACCACGGAGCTATCTAGCCTGCGGTAAAAAGACTGAAATTGGGGTTCTGTTTTAAAATCTACATCGCAAAAATGTTCGGATCTCATTAAATAAATTCATTTAATTTAAAAATATAAGACTTTTTCAAAATTTTATGATTTTTCGAGAGATCGGAGGTATTCAAGCTATAAGTATGTAAAATTTCAAGTCTCTAACTTATGCACTTTCTGAGAACTAACTCTGTGACAGACTGACAGATAGAGGAGTGAGACGAATAAGGTTTGGTCAGATAAACGAAACCGTAAAACTGAAACTACGAGTTGAGGGTTTCAAATATTTAAAAAAAAAAAGACTTTTTTTAATGCGTCTTGCATAAACACTGTCCAAGACTATGTTGTTGTTGATAATGTGTAAAATAATGTTAATTCCCAAACTGAAATAAAATAAAAAGGTAATGTCATTTTGTTAACTCTCGATTCGTTCCCCCTCCATGTAAATTGTCTTGGAAATGTATTTTTAAAAATAACACACCTCAAGCCTTACAAATGCTGTTCATCTCTTGACATTATAACAGACATTTCCTTCGTCTTGAAGTACATGTTTATTTTGAATTAAAGATACTCGCATATGTATGAAGTTAAACAAACACAATCGAAGATACATATTTTTTAATATATATAAAAGTATTTGATGTATTTTTAAAATGAATTACTCGATATTTCGCCACCTTTAATTGTGTATCGAATCAAATCAAGCAAACATTCAAAAATACCTAGAGTACTTAAAATTATTATTATTATTTCGAATTTTTATAGACGAATTTACAAGCTGGACACATATAATAAAATAAAAGTTATTTTCATTAAAATGAAAAGTTTTTGACAATTACTAAAAAGAAGTACTAACATTCGCCATAAAATAGACATTCCTTATAATGAAACTTTTGCTTTCAAACGTATTCTAAACTGCTTTAAATCTTCTTGCTACAGAAAAAATTGAAATGAATTCGAATCTTATGACTTCAACTTAACGCCGATGATTAATTAAAATGAATATGGCATTGTCATACCATTGGGAATTCAAGTTTCTCTGAAAATCAAACAGTACTGTCGTGTTTTTAGCATACAAAGTCGGCTCTTAAGGAATTTTTATATCGTAAAAATTAATTTTTCAACATCAAATTAAAGAAACTAGTTTGATTTCAAATTTGATTAATTGGATCTATCCCCGCTCCGTCCCCTTTCAAATTCATCAACCCAAATGTCTGGCCTAGCTCATTAAAAATGTTTTTTTTTATCACGACACAGAAAAAAGAATCTCATTACGTAGAATTACGATAGCTTTTCATGTTATATCAGAAATATTTTTTATGTCTAAAGGACACAAATGACATATAAGACCTCAAATTTTCGAATTTTAAATTTTGTGCTTAAAAAATAAAATATATTCAGACAATACTGAGTATAAGTAATTTATATAGTTTCGCAATAAATAAACCGCCAAAAAGATCCTTTAAGTTCGTAAGCAAGTAATTTCGCGCATATTGAGGAAGTATATGTGGATTTTTTTATTTTTAGGGTTCTGTACTTAAAAAGTAAAAACAGATCCATTATAAGATCACTCCTGAGTCTGTCTGTCTCTCTGCCCGTCCCATTTTATCTGTAAACTATGGAACGTGGAAAGTTCATATTGGCTGAAGTAATAAAGGCTATTGACACACATATTTATGGATTATTAAGCATTCACAAATATATTTAGAAAAAATGTAGAGGGGCTAATTAAGTTACTTGAAAAAAAAAGTCTTTTATCACGTGGGGTAGCGTGTGAAAGCTTTTGTAACGTCGAATTCAAAATTATATTTATTTTAATTTTAGGTATATTTTCTGAGATAGCGCCGAAAATGTAATGCAAAAATATGTCGACCCCCTATCTATTTCCGAATCTGTTGAAAGAAAAATTATGAAAAAATGGCAGGTAGTAGAAGTTAATTTAAACCTTGCAGGAAAAACTATAGCGATTACCCTAGATCACATAGTTTTTGAAAAAATCACATCTTTCCGTTTCACACAAATTTCGATTTGCGGGCGTTCAGCAAAGGAGTTAAGGAGTGCTGGAGCTACCTATCGTCATAGAAATATAAAAGGATTGTTGATAATGATTTTCGAAAAAAATTGTCGGTAATTAGCCGAGATAGTAACCCTTAAAGGCACGGACGGTTTGGACATACATAAAGACACCGGCGGCGTACGCATGCGCCATCGACTTTTAAAGTCTAGATAACAACTTTTAATGGTATACATATTTGTGTAATTACTAATTCATATACAGTTGGACCTCGTTATCCCGACAGCCGGTTTTCACGTCACTCCGCTTATCACATCAGTTTTTCAAAGTCTCGATTTTCTATATATGATTTTAATGTAAATAAACTCCGGATTTTAAGTTGTTGAATAATTTTCAACTCCGGATATCCCGACGTGATCGGTGAAAATCTACCAAAATTTTCCGGAAGTGCTTTCCTCCGGATGGCTGCACTAGGTAACTTTTAACTTTTTGTAATAAAAGTTACCTAAAAGAAACAGAGCAAAAATTATATGTATTTTTAAAATATTCTCTAGCTCGCGCTTTCAATTTAGAGTAAAAGAAGCTATGAAATTTCCTTCGGTGCTAAAATCAAATTAATGTATTGTAATGGAAAGTTTTTGTAAAAATCATGAATTGCAGTTAAGAAATGAGGCAAGATTTTCGAGATGCTGATAAATTAACTCTTAAATGCATAGTGCAACTCAGGAGTTACAAGGAGTTATCTTTTATTTTTATTTATTTTTTTTTTTTTTTTTGCCATTTTGTGCTTTTTATTGGACTTTTGGGAAACTATTATGTGTTACCCACGTGTGCTACATGCATTTAAGGGGGTCCAGACACAAAAATCTTCACTTTTTCTAAAAATATTTTATTGCAGTAAAAAATTCTTCGTCTTTTCATGCTTAAAATGACGCTTAAATCATGTTTATATCCTTATTAGAACAGAACATATTAACTTTTTCGTTTTGATTTGTTTTCAAAATATAGCTTTCAAGCAATGGTTGTCATGCAAACGACTTCTTGTGAAAATGCGTTTTTCACAAGATGATGTTTTGATGGGTTTTTTCGGCATTTCCCGTATTTAAATTGTTATAACTCAAGAACCGTTAAAGATATATGGTTCAAACTCAGAACGTGTTTTTTCAATTACTTTACTTTAATTTTGATTCAGCAAATTTGAAAAAAATATTTGCTTTTGAAAATATGATTTTTTTTTTTAAAAGATACATCATTTTTTCTTTAATTTTTACTTCAAATATTTTATTTTTTTTAAAAAAATTAATATTTTTAAAAATGCTGAATCTAAATTAAAACTTATATATTTATGTTTATTTAAATGATAAAAAATTGAAATTCTACAAATAATGTTTCGAGTTATAACGATTTTAAATTACCCCACATTTTTAATAAATTTTAAATTTTAAATATTTAAAAAAAAAATTATGAGAAGTTTTATCATGTGATTTTGTTTTCAAATGATATGGTTAACCATCACAGAAAAATTCAAAATTTTAACTCAATAAATAAAAATTATTTTAAAATGTGTCCCGGACCCCCTTAAGGCTGTTCTTAACTGCTCTGCTCAACAAGCGCAAAATGTTTTGACACATTTACAAATTCATTTTTTAATGGAAATGTATAAAATTGGAAAGATTGGCCATGGAAGCGATTTGGAATTGAAATGTTTTTCCATTTTTTGATCAATCAATTACCTTTTGAGTTATAAGCCATTTTTATCATGTGACAAACACGTTTTTCGCCCGCTCTTGAATGCTCTTTCTTTCTTAGCGACATATGGCCAATAAAGTTTATTGGTAGAAGTGATAAAAACAAATCGTTAAAGGTCTTTGTGAGCGTGTCATTATCGTCAGGCTAATGCATATTGAATTATTTCCCTAGTCTAATAAAACTCGTCCATGGGCGTATCGTCTAATGGAGAATATTCCAAATATGAGTTCAAGGCTGAAAAAGTCACGTGCTACCGGCAATTTACCTAAAGAACTTCTAACTGATGAGAAGGGAAACAGGAAACTACTACTGCTTTCTCCCGTGAACTGTTTCATTGGCTAGCGGGGATTTACATTACGTCGACGGAGCCTTCCCTTCTTTACGTTAGACGTTTTTGCATTGACCACGTGATCATAACGTAGATAGAATAGCCTCTATTCTAGAAAGTGGATTGCCGTACTATAGCACCTAGAATATATAGTACAGCGCCTAGAAGATACAGTGCGGAAAACGGCTATTCCTATAATGCTTTAAAAAGTGCTAAAAACTTGTATCCCATAAATCTCCAACAATGCTCAGCGGCAATATGCTGATACGAGCGCCATCTCGTAACTCTTTTCAATATAAACACTGAGTTTTCAAAAATTATAGAATGTTAAATATCGGAAACTATAAATATAAGATATTTTGGTCTGTTATAAGCTAATTTAGTTAAGGAATAACGTGAAATAGGTTAAAGAGTCTCTTTTAGAATGACTATCGTTTTTAAATCACTACGATGGCGCTACTATCGACATCTTGTTATTCAGCATCGTTGTACATTTATGGGATTCAATTTTTTAGCACTATTTTGTAGCCTTTTTCCACACTGTATCTTCTAGGCGCTGTATATATAGTGTGGAAATTGGCTATCCCTGTAATACTTTAAAAAGTGCTAAAATATTGTATCCCTTAACTGTGCAATGATGCTGCTGAAATATACAGATCACAGCGACATCTGCAGGATATTTTCTCAAACTGCAAGATATTGCTAGTCTATACAATGTAATATTAAATCCCGCAGATGTCGCTGTGATCGATACTTGGGATTTTAGCAGTATCGTCGCACATTTAAGGGATACAAATTTTTAGCGTTGTTTGGATAGCATATTTCCACACAAGGTATTCTAGACGCTGTAGCCATACTTTCGGCAAAAACTTGAAATGAGCATGCTTCCTGTGCGTATATCACCACTCTTATGTATGAAGGCTCTCTGTTATGGTGTTGATTCTGAGCGCTCTTTGTTAAATTTCTAATTTGTGTTTTAGAGAAAGCAATACAGAAAAGTGCTGTTACTATGGAAACAACAACTTCTTTAATATTGAAAGGTATAGCAAAGGAGTTCAGAATCAGTGCCTTAAATAGTTTCGAATATGTATTGTTGTTATGACAATTAATACCCTACCTGGATGTGGAAATGCAAAATTGTGTTCAACATAATGGAGGATATTCCATCTACATTTTGATCACGTGGTCAAGGTAAAAACTTCTATCGTAAAGAAGGGAAGGCTCCGTAGACGTGTAATGTAAATCCCCGCTAGCCAATGAAACGGTTCATGAGGCAATGTAGTAGTATCGTCCCTTCTTATCAGATAGAAGTTCCTTGGATAAATTACCGGTATCACGTGACTTTTTCAGCCTCGAAACCATATTTGGAATATCCTCCATTGTGCGCAATCTAGATAGATTTTTGGCTGTCAGAGAAACGAGATTCATCAATCAGAAGCCTGCATTTTTGTGAACTTTTCGCTGTTTGCAGAAACGCAGGCTATTGATTGGCGATTCTCGTTTCGCTAACAGCGAAAAATCTATCTGAATCCTAGCCTACATTTCTACAAACATTGCACTTCATCCACGGCACTAAAAAAAAATGACTCAAAACTTTCATGACATAGGTCGGGATCCACAAACAGCAAATATTCTCAAACATGCAGGCTTCTGATTGGTCAAACTCATCTCGCTAACAGCGAAAAATCTATCTGAATCTCAGCCATAGTTATCTTCGATGAAATCAATGCAAAAGGATAATATAAAAGAAAAGTATAAGATTTCTAAAATATTTTGGCGGGTTTATCGCTATTTGGCATAATTTGTAAACTTTAGAACTAATTAACAGTTTTTCGCTAATTATGAATAGAAAATTAATGTTTTTAAAGCTGAATTTTATAAAAGCACGTAGATTGAGTAAATATCTATCCAAAAATTCAATCCTTAATTTTTTCTGTCCATTATTTAAGTCTCTACCTCGATTGAAACATAAGTTGTGACGAAGAAAATAAATCTGTCATTTTCAGTATCTCGACGTTATTTTAAAAAATCTATATCTCTGTTTCTAATTAATTTATGAGGATGCATTTGATCTCAAATTGAAGATCTTCTTTATTAGGTCCTTCTAGTGTTGGTTTTATTTTTCTGCGATGATTGCTTCTTTTGATATGGAAAATTTTACGCTGGCATATTTCGTTCATGGAGAAGTTGTCATCAGTATAATAAGCAGTTACGGTGTCTTGCCTTATTCTTGGCGTTTGTTTGTTTGGCGGGGTTAGCATTTTTTTTCAGCTTGGCTTGGCAGAACGACCGTCCTGCTTGATATTTCAGGATATATGAGGAATTTTATTAAATATTTCAATTGATTTTTTGAGTATATTTATTATTAGTAACTTCTTTTTCATTCTTTTTTTTTTTTTTGAAAAAAAAAAAAAAAAAAAAAAAAAAAAAAAAAAAAAAGGAAAATGCTTCTTTTATACACCAGCTGAATAGCAACCCATTGTGTTGCAGATCTATTTCATAAGATCTTTCTAGTTTTTTGGAGAAGGAAATAACTTATTTTACGAATTTTTTCTGTAAATTCCGTTTCTTTTATTACGTATTTACGTAAGAAACATAGGTTATGTCCGTAAAATAAACATTTTTTTTTTTTTACTTACGTCTAGGATAAGAGTTTTTTTTTTCTGTAATATCTACAAGATTTTTTTTAACAGAGTGAAGTTATTTATTCATTAAAATTTTAGATTCACACATGCACAAATTTTTACAGATAATCATTTCCCTCTTTATTGTAGTTTGTTTTTCAAATAAAATTTAATATTATTAAAATACTCTAATTTCAGCACTCCGCGTTTTTGACGTTAAAGAAACGGGAAAAAACTGCTAAAAGTATACGAGTAAATACGTTAAACATTGGCTGTTCTCAAGTTCACTGCTGAACATGCGCGAAACTTTCTGATACAATGACGTGTACATTTTTAAACGTAAAGCTATAAAATTGGTAGACCTGACTATGGAAGCGATTTGGAATCAAAATAATTTTTCCATTTTTTGATAAATAAATTACCTATCGAGTTATAGGTGTTTTTGATCACGCGACAAGGCGTTTTTCTCCCTTATTGGCTGTTTTTTCTGCTTTCGTCGGGAAATTCGGTTCAAAACTCCGACTTTGACTATTATCTGGAAGATCTATTTTGTTTACAAAAAAACAAAAAACGTCTTTCGATTACATAATTTTTGAATAATAACACCTGTCAGTTTCATGCGTTTCCGAACAAAAATTAATTAAAACTTATCTCACAAAGTTGCCACTTTGTATAATTGAGAACAGCCTTGTAACGTTGCTTTAATGTAGCTTTTCTAATCGGAGCTTTATACACATTGAAAAATGGATTTACAGGCAGTGCTGCAAATGCTTGCGGCATGAAGTTTTTTTGGAACGCGAGAACGGGCATAGGAAAGGAAAGGGCTACAAGCGGCAGATTGTAGCCAGAATTATAATTTATAAATAATAATTAGAACTTTTAATCACCGTAAGGTTCTTTTAAGCTGAATAATTAGTTCTCGAGTTTTTAAGCATTGAAAATTATTGATTCATTGGTTCACCCTGTTTTCTCAAAAACTATTTCAGATATCTGAATGCGATAAACTGTAGATTGTAGCCACAAACATTCTCTATCTGCCCCTGATAAATTTAGTGTTTTTTACCCGACTGCCAAGAAGGATTATGTGTTTCACGCGTATCTGGGTATATGGATTTCTTTATACCCTCGAAACATCCCAACCGCTGGATGTATTTTAATTTTAATGAATGGGGTCTCTATCGATTCGTCTTAACCGTCCGATGGTTATAGGCTAGGTTTTGTTTTTATAAATTCAAAATGGCGGCCGTAAAATACAAAAGGGCGGTAGAGACGAAAAAAAAATTACGCACCCTATTGAGTGGCATGTCATTGGATAGGGCTTTCAAAATGAAGACGATGTTTCATTGACTATTTTACAGCCAGAAGCTCCGTTTAAATATTACATAGCCTGGAAGTTATCTCTAGGTAGAATCTCTAGCTTTACTGCAACTCTAACCTTCATAGACATTTATAGGCCTCATCAAAACAGTGTTCATACAGTGCGTGTAAAAACTTTAAGAACAGCAAAAAATTGTAGAAATTTTGATAAATTGAAAATGCGACAAGTGAAATGGCAATATAATGTTGATCATAAAGTGGAAATATTAATGTAAAAGTCAACAGAATGTGTGTCCTTTTTATTGTAAAAAAATCCTAATTATGCAAAAAAAATACTATTTTTGACTGTGTAAAAACTGTAAGGACACCAGTATTTTTTTTTACAGAAATGTTACATAGAATTACTATTAAGGATTGACCGAAACATGTTTTTAAGGCCGAAACCGAATTTTGGCGAGCTTCCTATTTTCGGCCGAAAACGAAAACGAATATGCCCCAAAAAATTTTAAGTAATTAAATTGTATGTATTAAAGTAATTAATACATACATAAATACATTATTAATTAATTATGCGTATTTATTAAATATGTATAAAAATGAATTAATTATGCGTATTTATTAAATATACATAATTATTAATTAATTATACGTGTGGCCTAAATTGTCTCTCTGTGCCTTAGATCCAAAACTTTTATATATATATATATATATAATAAAACGTAATTAATTCATCAATGACACAGAAAGGTTTTCTAATTATACGAACATCATTTAATTAAAAAATATTTTAGTTTTATGTATACACACCTCGATTTATCTTTTATAATGATTTCTATAAATGATCATCTGTTATACTAGAACTTTCTCAAAGAGTATTCGAAACATATCTGCTGTTTCAAACTGAAAATTTTCTATTACTGTTATGACTGCAGTGTTTAATGAGCACGTGAAAAAGTTTAGTTATATATGCATTGCTTGCTTTATAATCTGCATTCAAGTCTTGAGTCAGTCATGACTGATAATTACAAACAACGAAGTTAATAGCAATAAATTTCCGAAGGAAGAAACGAGATATTGGGAATACTGATAGTTTTCGCCGAAAACGAATTTTCTGCGAAACTCAAATTTTGGACCGAAACTCGACCGAAACTATCAGTATTCCAAAAATCTCGCTTCTTCTTTGGAAATTTTCAACACTTGTCATCGATTTTGAGACCATTTATTGCTATGAACTTCGCTGTTAACGCATAATTAATTAATTTTTATACATATTTAATAAATACGTATAATTAATTAATTATATATTTATATATGTATTAATTACTTTAATACATACAATTTAATTACTTTAAAATTTTTTTGGACATATTCGTTTTCGTTTTCGACCGAAAATAGGAAGATCGCCGAAATTCCGTTTCGGTTTCAGTTTCGGCCTTAAAAACATGTTTCGGTCGATCCTTAATAATAATTCTATATAACATTTCTATTAAAAAAAAATACTGGTGTCCTTATAGTTTTTACACAGTCAAAAATAGTGTTTTTTTTTGCATAATTATGAATTTTTCGCAATAAAAAGGACACAGATATATTCTGTTGACTTTTATATTAGTATTTCCACTTTATGATCAACATTAAATTACCATTTCACTTGTCGCATTTTCAATTTATCAAAATCTTTACAATTTTTTGCTGTTCTTAAAGTTTTTACACGCACTGTAGATAGGAACTAACAATTAAACACAACTTAAAAGTCATCAATACAAGTAAATAAAAAAAAAATAAGTAAGTAATATAAAAAATAGTTTCACATTGATGAGAAATAATTATTTTTTAAAATTTTACTTGTTGTGTGACAATTTCGCAGCATTGGACATACATACAGAAACAATTTTAATGTTACTTTTTGTTATACGTCGTCTAAATAGTCGAATGGACTTAGTTATTTTTCTGGTAATCACCGACAGTCACTCTAATTTTATATATTAGTAGAGATAGACAAAAATGAATTAAAAATTAATTTTAACCTGACTGTAAAATTTAAAGAATTTATCTGCAATAATTTTTGAGAAAATTGTAGTTAACTGATCTATAGTTAATAAATAAGCTGAACCATTACACTCTGAAAAAATTACGATAAAATTTTATCTTGAAAACACAAATCACAATGTTACTAAGTGATATTTACACAAAATGAATAGTTAAAACTAAACAAACATTAAGGGATTCCTGTAAAAAAAATCTGAAAATTTTTAAATATTTTTTAAATTTAAATTGTAAAATTTTAAACATATTTAATTTTTGATATAATTCTGAAAGTACTTACTCGATTTACAATATTTTTACACTTTTGTGTACAGAAAATATTTCAATTTAATTTGTCTTCAGGATTTCTTAAAATATTGATTAGGGAGTTTTATAAAAAAAATTTAAGTAAAAAAAATGAAGATTTTTTATGAGTGAGTTTTGCATTCATTAGCATATTTTCACAATTGTCACTCAAAATTAAAAATCCTAGAGACAATTTGTTGGAAATATAGCATAAAATCTCTGTTAAAATTTTCATACATATATCTTGCAAGGAACTTTAGATATATCCTTTTAAAGTTGACAAATCGCGAAAACATTCATTCTGAGATAAATGGAGCTAAAGTTCTCGTCAGGCGGGCAGCTGATGCATCGCTTCTCAAGGCAAAAGGTGTTATATCTCTGGATCTAATGAAGCTAAAAGCATGCGATTTGCGGCATTTAACGCTACAAACTCGGTATTTGTTTTAAGCCAATTTTAAAAAATTGCTCTTTTTTATAATTTTTAGCCCCGGACCCTCTTAAAGTTACAGTAAAATACTTAAATTCGACGTTTCGATCAACTTCTACGACCATCAATCATCACGAATATGATGTTATGAACGAAACGTCGATTTTAAGTATTTTAATGTAATTTTAATGCTTATTTAGTTTTTAACTATTCATTTGCATGTACAGTCGTGGAAAAAAAAAAAAGTAAACACTCCCTACTAACTCCGCAGCAAATCATCGTAGAAGAAAGTTACTGGTACCGAACGATTGGAAATAAAGTCTACTTTAAAATGATGTACATAAAATTTTCTTAGGGGGTCATCTACATATTAAAACGAATCCAAACTTCATTTTTATCAATGGCAATACCCAATTTTAACGAGATATTTCAAATCTTCGGTTCAAACGATGCCTAGACACCAAAGTTCAAGTCATTTGAATGATAAGTTTTTGAATTATAAACATTCAAAATTGAGTGCTTCTAATGTTAAATTACATTTTCATATTTTTATTTATATCTCCCGAAATTATGCTCCTAATGTGCTAATTTTTTTTTGTAGTAATAATACTAATATACCCAAACATAAATAAGCTGAATTTGCAATTTTTATAATTTTATGATATGAATTATGAAATTAATATTCGAAAAAATTATGAATTGCAACCTACAATTTTTTTGATGGATTTAGATTTATTAAGTCCTGCTTTATGGAAATTCAGAAATTTCACATTTTTCTTCCAAGTTGTTTTCAAATTATGCTTGAAAAACGGGAAAATGATGGTTTAAGATAGAAGTGAGTAGATATTTTGAAATTTATTCTGCCGTACTGTAATCTAACACGCTTCATTGACCCCTTGAGTGGCGCTTAAGGTGCCTTGATCAAGGAAGGGGCTCTCTCGGTTAACAATCCAGTACGGAGCTTCAATTTGGATACATCCTTAAAATACGCTCATTTTAAAATAATTAATTTCTCTAAAACTTGTGGTATGAATTGCATAAAAATTCGTTTTTAGGCTAACTGAAAGGTGTAGAGTTCATTTATGCTGTCAGAATTGGGTACTGCTATTGAAAAAAAACAAAGTTATGGTTCGTTTTAATATGTAGATGGCCCCCTAAGCACATTTTATATACATCATTTAAAAGTAGACTTTATTTCCAATCGTTCGGTACCAGTAACTTTCTTCTACGATAATTTGTTGAGGAGTTAGTAGGGGGTGTTTACTTTTTTTTTTCCACGACTGTACGTCATTTGGTAACATTGTGATTTGTGTTTTCAAGATAAAATTTTACAGTGATCTATAGTTTTTAAGATTTAGACAGAGGTAAGTGAAAGTTAAACATCACGTTGGATAAAATTATGTACATAGAATTTTTTTTTTTACATTTGAACTGACATAAATCCATTTTAAGCGAGAGTATTTTTTTCCTTGTATATCAATTTATAAATAAATTACATTATTATAAAGGTCATTCTAAACCTGCTTCGTTTGCACTATCGAGATATCATCTGTGCTTTTTAAAGAACAAAGGATTTAGTTGTACTAAATGTTTCTATACAAACCTTTAAATTTCTATCAATATACAGGGTGCAATATGTTATCTATCGCCGACCTTTAATTTCTCAACCGTTGTTGTAGACATATAGTTCCAATTACAAAAACGTTTCAAATGAGCTAAATATTCATGTTGTGGCATTATTTAGAGTAAAAAATCAATTTTTTAAAAATTACGAAAACTAACTTTTTATACGGTCCCCCAGTCCCTATAGTTATATTTAGTAAAATTTTACTCATATCATAACAGATATAACACAAAAAGTTTGACATCTGTACTACAAAAATTGACCCAGTTATTACATTTCAAAGTTTGAGATTTTTGCACATGATTTTGTCTTTCATTAAGAGATCAGTTAAAAGATGAATTAAAGTAATTCAAGATCAAAATCAGAGTGCAATGCCCTTTTTACGGCGAAAGCATCTTTAGCCGGTATCACCAAATCGGGAAATCACCAAATAGGGTTATTTCATCTAAAATTTTGAGCTATCATTTATGGCTCGAACAACATTCAAAAGTACCGACGATACCGGCTAAAAGTGGCTTCGCCGTAAAAAGGACATTGCACCCTGAGTTTTATCTCGAATTACTTTAATTCATCTTTTAACTGATCCCTCAATGAAAGACAAAATCATGTGCAAAAATCGCAAACTGTGTCAATTTTTGTAGTATAGGTGTCAAACTTTTTGTGTTATATCTTTTATGATATGTATAAAATTTTACTAAATATAACTATAGAAACTGGGGGACCGTATAAAAAGTTAGTTTTCGTAACTTTTATCAAATTCATTTTTGACTTTAAATAATGCCACAACATGAATATTTACCTCATTTGAAACGTTTTTGTAATTGGAACTGTATGTCTACGATCAACGGTTGAGAAATTAAAGGTCGGCGATAGATAACATATTGTACCCTGTATATATTTCTTTTCTATTATTATTATTTGTTCATATTCTGGAATATTTCTGAAAATATCTAAAATTCCCACCTTCACAGTAAAAATAAAATAAAATAAAAATAAAAAAACTGCTGATTTTGCAGGGAAAAAAACTGTTAGCCAAGACGCCAGTGCAAAAATGTTTATTTTACGGAAATAATATGTGCTTATTACAAACTTTCTGTTCTTTTAACGGATTTTTTCCGTGTTTATACGTAGGAAATACAGATTAAAATAAACATGTTCTTAAAATAAACATGTTTTGCTGGCGTCTTGACTGAGAGTTTTTTTTTTTCTGTAAAATCAACAGTTTTTTTTTTCATGTGTATTTATTTATTCATTAAAGTATTATACTATTCCCACATGCACAGATTTTTCCAATTCTGTACATTATTTCAATCATTCCCCTTGTTACGCATGCGTAAATACGGGTTAGGTTCCCTTAGAAAGACCCCCACGAAGGGCACTCCCCCTCGGGCCTATATCCCTAGTGTAGATAATCGGCCGTCAAAAATCAACCAACCAACCAACCCCTCGTTACGGTAGTTCGTTTTTCAAATAAAATTTAATATTATTAAAGCACTCGTGTACTTTTCGCACTCCGTGCATTTGACGTTAAAGAAACGAAAAAAATAGGCTAAAAATATACGAGTAAATAAGCCAAACCATTGTAAACAACCTTAATGTTTCTTTTCCAATCCGAGCACTACCCACATTGAAAAAATGGATTTACAGGCAGTGCTGCGAATGCTTGAGGCATGAAGTCTTTTGGGAAAGCGAGAATAGGCGTAGGAAAAAGTACGTAGGGCAACAAATGGCAGATTGTAGCCAAAATTATGATTTATAAATATTAATTAGAACTTTTAATCACCGTAAGGCTCTTTTAAATTGAATAATTAGTTTTCGAGGTTTTGAGCATTGAAAAATTGATTGATTGATTGATTAATCCTCCCTGTTTTCTCAAAAACAATTTTAGATATCGGAATGCGAAAAACTGTATATTGTAGCCACAAATAAAATGTTATTTATATCTATACTGATATATTAAATTAGAGTGACTGTCTGTGCTTTTCAGGAAAAATACCTATTTCTAAGTCCATCCGACTATTTAGATGACGATAACATTAAAATTGTTTATGTCTGCCTCTCTGTCTGAGGCAGAGAAACTGTCACACAAAAACACTAAACTTATCGGAGGCAGATAGAGAATGTTTGTGCTACAATCATTCTCTATCTGCCTCTGATAAGTTTAGTGTTTTTGTGTGACATTCTCTATCTGCCTCTGATAAGTTTACTGTTTTTCTGTGACAGTTTCTCGGCCTCAGACAGAGAGACAGACAGAAACAATTTTAATGTTATCGTCGTCTAAATAGTCGGATGGACTTAGAAATATATATTTTTTCCTGAAAAGCACAGACAGTCACTCTAATTTAATATATCAGTATAGATATAAATAATATTTTTACTAATAATAGTATAAATACAAATAATGGTTTTTAACTGACTGTAAAATTTAAAGAATTTATCTGCAAACTGCAACGCTTTTTGAGAGAATTGTAGTTGATTGATAGTTAATTTTAACAATTAGACAGAGGTAAGCGAAAATTAAACAGTCACACTGAATAAAATTATGCATGTAGAAAATATTTTTTGCGCTTTTTACCAAGCGTAAAAAAGGCAGTGAATTTTCCATAATCGTGTTCGGTGCCCACGACAAACTAACATCTTGCACAGGATTTTTTTTAGCCCCCGGTATGCTATTTCTTTCTCCCAGCTAATAAAGTGTCGTCTCCAAAAAATAACGTTACGTTGTATAAGCCAGCAGTAAAACAAACCAGATGTATCATTGTACGGAATAATCTCTACTGCAATTTTTTTTAACTTCTAAGCATCGCACATTTTCAATTATTATACCGTCGTATTGAGAAAAAAAGTACTTTTAAATGCAATTTGTTTGAAAGCTGCATCTCCAGTTATGTTTGAGATATTAATTTTTTTTGTAGTTTTTAGCGTCATTTGTTTAATGTTGGCAACTCAAGTACTCCATTTCTGTAGAAAAAAGTAAAGGAAAAAAATGTTGGAATAGCAATTATATCTTTTTGTTGCCATTTTCTCATAAAAACTGAAAAAAATGTAACTAAAATACGTGCTATTTTGAAAAAATATAAATTAAGGATTTCTGATAAAACATGGAGCGTTTAAAAACTAAATTTAATTTTAAGCATATTAATATTACAAACAAATGAAGCCATATGAATCATGAGATAGCCGATTTTTTTGCCGATTTTCTTAAATGACGAAAGGAATTATTCAGCGGATGCGGATGACGTCATTTTATATAAAATAAAAGCGTGTGTTTTAAGTCTTAAAACTGAACTATCTGTATTTATATACATATATATTTTTTTTTCATCGGAGACGACACTAAATTCTGAAAAAGCAGAATTCCTATTTGCTAGTTGTTTTTTTTTTTTTTTTTTTTTTTTTTTTTCTAATTGTCATTACTTGCAAGAAATAGTAATTGACTTACGATGTTTTATTTTCCAAATGAATGCAATTACATCCAAAACTTATTCCTTAAGCTAAATGCGGAAATTTTAGGACGATAAAACACAGTCGCTTGTTATAATGAGATGCGTAACTAATATAGTCATTGCTATTAACGCAACAACTATTTCATTTAATAATCTACGATTAAAATTTACCGGTGGGAAGTTCATTTGTGTTAAATGAGGAAGAAATACACTTGATTTTTATTTAACAACACGGAGAATAATCCAACTTTAAAATTAGCTTAATATTCATATGGTTTCACGGATTATTTGATCGATAATAATCGGGTAGCGATATAATCTGAACAAAGTTCCCTGAACACTTATCTTACGTACTAAAAGTAATTAAATGCGTACTCGCAAAATATGAGTCTAAAGTCTTTTAACGCTAGGATTTAATTAAGCTTGAAACTGAAATTAATTATCACGCTGTTCGTAAAGTAGTTTCATCTATTGAAGATTACGTCTTTCATTTGATATAAAAGGCTCTTGATGTTCCAAGAAAAGTTAAAATACAAAATACAGTAAACATCTTGAAACTCCAAGAATATCGATCAATAAACGTATTAGAGCGATTATCGAAAACTTTAAAAGTTATTTCAAAATGAGTTTTGTCAAAAGCAATTTTTTGTCAAAGCACTTTCTTTTAAAACAAAGTAAAGTGAAATTTTACAAAAGAAAAGCAGTTGATAAAATAAACAAAGAAATATATATATAGTTATACTAATAGCATAGCTGCCAACTTTTACGGGTTTTTTTCTTACCACAAAAATTTTAAAGAAATTTTTGTCTTATTTAATCAAAGATTTCAGCTATTAAATAGGGCAGAATTTATGACTAAATTTTAGTGGTAAGAAAAAAGCGTAAAGATTGCAGCTACGCTAATAGCAAAAAGTTTATATATATATATATATATATATATATGTATCTGTGTGTGTGTGTCAGAATAAAATATCTATACTCAGGTAAGAATAAGAAGGAAAACATTAAATTTATTAATACACAAGCTAAACTATTTGATTATCCAGACTTCATAATAAATTCACTAATTAATTCATTTTAGTAATTTGATGTATATGTACGAAAATATTCAAGGATTAAAGGAGGTTGGGTTCGTGATATGTTTGGCTTATTATCAGGGGTCGTACTTGTTCTGAAATTTCAAGACCAAGAAATTTTTAGGTACCAGTATTTTCTTATAGAAAATCTAGTTTCAAATAAGACGAAATTTCGCGTCTTTAACCTAGATTTATTTTTCTATTTAAAAAAAAAATACTGATATTTGTCCAGAAAATTCCCTGAAGCGTATGACCCCTGCTTATTATATAGATTAGCTTTTTAAAAAATCATTATAATGTGATATTAATTTGGTTTATTAATCTTGGAAAAACACTGTGAACATTGCTGCTATTTCTTCTGCATAATTATTCATTTAAATAAAAAAATATAACTAAATTAATTTTTTTATGAGTTATAAATATTAGAATGGTATTTTTATATTGATAAGAATATGATTAAAAACTAAATTAATTTTAAATATTCTTTCATTAAAATTACACGTGAAAATTAGATACATGTTGAGAATTATGTTTTTGAATTATAAGTAATAATATATAGATAAATTGATTAATCAATTGGAGTAAATTAATATATGTTAAAGATGTAAGATATTTATTATTATTTATCTCATGTTACATTTACTATTATTAACAATTAAAAATAAATATTTAATTAGTTTACATACCGAATTTAAATATTATAAAATTAAAATTTCATTAATGTTTTAAAATTATAATTAAAGTAATACATAATTATTAAATAAATTCAAAAATATATGAATTCGATAATAAATAGACAGCACTATATTATTTATTTATTTATTTATTTTATTATTATTCCTTTTTTTTTTACAATATATATTTTTGCAACTGTTCAACAGTTTTAAAATTTTAATTTATAATATTTTTACAATAGATTATAAGCCTTAAAAATTAAGTATAAAAAATTATATTTAATTTTTCTTTTTGCATTTTATTTAATTTTAATTAATGATAATTTATTGATGATTAATTTGAAATTAATAAAAAACTTAACTGTCCTTATTATATCTTAGCTGTAACCGTAGTAATTAGACATATTGTTTGTTCGATACGCCTCTTATCTGTACCTGTAGTATAAGTGTAGAATTCATCTATAGTACTTCTCAGGTAGTTTGAAAGGCTGTGAGTACAATATTCCATTATTATTATTATTAGGGGGGGTATGAACCCGGGCCTCCTAAGTTCACAGACTATAGCTGAAAATCATCATATATATTATTAGATAGATTTCGTAAGAAATACTACCTATTGCAATCTCCCCTATGTTGGAATTTCTGAAATTTTTTTGCAGATCTACTCCTTTCATGACCCCTAGAACCCCAAAACACACCCAGTTCAAAACTTTATCTACCTGTCTATCTATCTATCTATCTATCTTATCACTTTTTTATGGACTTCTATAATTCTGCACAAATCTCTTCCAAACTGATACATAAAATCCAGGGGTTGGAAATCTCTGGAATAAAAGGGGTTGGTGTGAAAACCGAAAAAAACCCATAACTTCTTAATTATAATACATATTAAATCAGTTTAAAGTTAAAATTACCTCTAGGAAAAGGGCCGAAAATTTAGGTATCACAGATTTTTGATAAAGTTGAAAATGTGCTCAAGGGGCGAAAAAAATAGGGTTTTAGGGGGTAAAAAATTCATAACTTCGTCAATTCTTAAGATATGAAATTCACTAAAACTTAATATAAATATTTTTAATATTATCTACAACTTTTATATTGGCAAGATTTAATAGGACCAACTCTTACAGCAAAAACAAATTAAACAAAAATAGGGATTAACGAAAAAAATTATCGTGTTAAGGGTACAATCAAATCCAAACAGCTTATTTTCTGACTCATTTTTAAATTCATTTTGGCTCTCAAACGCATCCAGTTGGCATGTTCTCTTATTCAGAAACTATATAATGTGCTGCATCGGTCGATTTTTTTTTTTTTTTTTTTTTATAAAGGCAGACTATATTTCAAAAAACGCTGTCAAAGAATGCTGTCATTTTGAACCGAATTTCCTGAAGCTATAGTGCTGGAAACGAAAAAAAATGACCGTACTAAGAAAATAATTGTTTGTAAATCGAGCTCTAATTAATTGAACGAAAAATAAAAACACAGGTCGCTTATAAATCTCTTCAAAAAATCATTTCAGCCAGTTTCATGCTTTTACTTTTAAAAATGAGTCAGAATTTGTGTCAGAAAATTCCGAGTTGTTGAGCGTGGAAAAATACTTTTTTGAATATCGCCTTAATGTGATTCTGATAAAATGACAGAGCAGACTCTCTTACAGAAAAATTAAATTAAAAATTCATCAAAAGCGGCCAGATAAAATTGTTAAACTGGGCTTTATCTCTAATCTTGATTTAGTTTTTGTTGGTGAAATTAGTTCGTAACTTCGAAATCTACTTCCGCCTGTAGGCCGAGCCGGTAGGGAGCTTTTTTATGTTAACATACTTTTCCCTCCGCACTTTCTAAAGGCACAGCGATGAATGATGTATTTTTCGAAATTTTCTGCAAGCGGCTTTTGGCGTAGTATACTTATATTATCGTTAAAACTCATACTTATATTATCGTTAAAACTCTTTGTTTGATAAAAAGAACTGCAGTTGCTCAAAAATTAATGAAAAAATGTATCAGAAAATAATCTCAAAGATTGTGCAACGCCTCGCACGGGTCTACTATTTCTTTTTTTTTTTATTGACAAATCGAATTGATTTTTTACCTTTAATATATTTTTTAGAATACCTACTAAAAATACAAAAAATCGTATTTATATTAAAAATAGCAATAATGCGTTCAAGTTTCGAAAACGTGTTAAAAGCGACATTTTCATACTGGCCTCTCGTCAGGAGTTAACGGCCGAAGAAATATCCAAAAATCGCTATTTACAATCAGCCCTTTTGATTCTGTTCATTTCAGTGGGGCGAAAAGCTAAATTCAATTGCATGTCTTAAATTTGAGTTTTATTTATAGTACTTTATTGTTTTATTTATTGATTGATGAATGTTTTAATTTCGTTATATAATATAAGCTGGAATCAAATGATGAGCTATTTCTATTAATTTAAGTGAAAACGGACTTACCTTTCGTAACCGTCTACACGCGATAGAGATAGATGTGAGAGAAAAAATCATGCTTGAAAATTAATTTAAAAACAATAAAAATTGAGTGAATTGCGATACTGTTTTCAAATAAATTGCGATACAAATTATTCTAGAAGAAAGTTACTTGGTACCATACGATTGGAAATAAAGTCTACTTTTAAGGGATGCATATAAAATTTGCTTAGAAAGCCATCTACATATCAAAACGAACCCAAACTTTGTTTGTTTGTTTTTTCAATAGCAATACCCAATTTTGGCACCATAAATAGATTCTACTCCCTTGAATTAGCCTACATCCAAATTTTCATGAAATTGGTATGATTAGTTTCCGCGAAATTAAGTATTTTACAATGAGCTTATTTTAGGGGCTGTATCCAAATTGAAGTTCGGTACTCGATTGTTGAAATTCTACAGAATGACTATGCCAATTCTATTGTATTATTATTTCTTGGCAATGAGAGAATATCACCTCTTAAACCGTGATTTTGACGTTTTTTACTCATAATTCGAAAACTACTTCATAGAAAATTTTTAAATTGAGAATTTGCATGAAGCAGGACATAATAAATATAAATCTATCAAAAAAGTTGTACGTTGCAATTCATATTTTTAAATATTTAAACATACAGAGTCAATGTATGGGTTTTTTAGTATTATAATCAAATAAAAAAAATATCGCATTAGGATTATACATTCAGGAGATATTAATAAAAATAAGAAAATGTAATTTAACTTTGGAAGCTCTAAATTTTGAATGTTTATAATTCAAAACCTTATCATCCAAATGAAATTTCATTTCTAGCCATAGTTTGAACCGAAGATTTAAAATATGTTGTCAGAATTGGATGTTGCCATTGAAAAAAAATAAATTTTGGTCTGGGTTTGATTTGTAGATGGCCCGACAAGAAAATTTTATAAACATCATTTAAAAGTAGAACTTATTTCCAATCGTTTGCTACCAGTAACTTTCTTGTATTATAATTAGTTGCAGAGTTAATAGGGGGTGTTTACTTTTTTTCCCCCACGACTGTACATTTTTTCCCTATTCGACGGTGTAAAAATTGAAAATGTGCGGTATTTAAAGGTTTAAAAAATTGCATTAAAAGTTAATAAAAGTTAAATTTAATCGTCTGCTCTTGTCACCGTCGAAATGACGTCAGCGTTACGCACGGACAAGTTTGTCCTTTAATATAGACTAGTGTAAATACCCGTCCTAGGACGTTGGTAAAAATTGTGTTTTTCACTTAAAATTTGAAAAACTGATAAAAAAAAAAATTGACAATATAGAAGCGTTTAGATGAGCAAAGTTCGGCTAGTTTATGTTTTAATAAACACACAATTAGCTTTTACAATATTTCTGGGTAAACCAGGTTTTCCGGCTAATATACTATAATAAAATTAAGATTTCTTAATAAAAGAAAAATTTAATAAATATGTAATAAAAGTGCGTAATTAAAACGGTCTGCTGCAACTATTGAAATAATACCATTTTTCTTTTTAATAACACTTTGAAATTGTATTTTTATCGTTTACCTCCCCCCCCCCTTTCCCCCCCCCCTCAAATTTTTTTTTTATATGTATATGGATTAATAAATAAGTATCGGGGGTTGAATCCCATCCGTCTAATCCCCTAAGCTTCTGTCCTCCTGATGCAAAGCTATAAATCAAAAATTATTAATTTTACTTTTCGTATAAATATTAATTTTTTACTTTTAAAATATGGGATGTTTTTTTTATAGTTTAAATTTACATACACAAAGGAAAATATAAGCAATGTGTAATTTAAAAATAAGTTACAAAATGCCAGGATATTATTTCGGGGAGGGGGGGGGGCGACTAATCCCCTAAGCTTCTGTCCTCCTGATGCAAAGCTATAAATCAAAAATTATTAATTTTACTTTTCGTATAAATATTAATTTTTTACTTTTAAAATATGGAATATGTTTGGTTATTTTTTTTAAGTTTAAATTTACATACACCTGTATATAGAAAAAGAAAATATAAGTAATGTGTAATTTAAAAATAAGTTACAAAATAATAAGTCTAAAATATTTAAATTGATTACTTTTTTTAAAAGAAAGTCAGTTTTATCAATTTTTTGCAAGGAAAAAAGGGATATTTTTAAAAATACCATATCATTGTTTCCGTGATTAAAATTCCTTACATGTCGCAAAGAAAATTTAATATGATTGCAACTTAATACTTGAAATAATCTCAGTTAGGAAGAAATGTCTACCTCTGCTCAATTATCAGGATTTGTAACCTTGAGAAGTAATCGGGGATTCTTGTTTCTTGTCAACCAATGGGAGAATGGAACCTTTCACCCTTGAGTCTCTTCCACGGAGACTGGTAAGATTGATGTATTCGCCCCGCCCTGCGTTACACTGCCTTTTATTATATAGAGATTGGATTTTTTTCTCTTAATTTACCATAAGTTTTATAGCTACCATGTACGCCTGACAAAAAAAAAAAAAAAAAAAAAAGGAAAAATAAAAGAAAAGAAAAAGAAAAACAACACATACATTTTAATTAGATATCGACCAAAAATTCGGTTTTGTTTTCTTTTTCGGCCCAAAACCTAAGTTTCGGCGAAAATGCGGCTGAAAATTCTGTCGGACCGAAACTCCGCCGAAACTATCAGTATTCCAAAAATCTCTTTTTCTTCCTTCGGAAATTTTCAACATTACTCATCGATTAAAGCTGTATCGGCTCAAATGAGACTATTCATTGCTACGAACTTCGTTGTTTATAATTATCAGTCATGACTGACTCAAGACGTGAATGCAAATTACAAAGCAAGTAATGCATTTATAACTAAACTTTTTCACGTGCTCATTAAAAGCTGCAGACATAACAGTAATAGAAAATTTTCAGTTTGAAACCGCAGAAGTGTTTCGAATACTCTTTGAGAAAGTTCTAATATAACAGATGATCATTTACAAAAATCATTATAAAAGATAAATCGAGGTGTGTATACATAAAACTAAAATATTTTTTTATTAAATGAAATTCGTATAGTTAGAAAATCTTTCTGTGTCGTTGATGGATTAATTACGTTTTATTTTATATGAAAATAAAAAGTTTTGGGTCTAAAGCACAGAGAGCCAGTTTGAGCCACATGTATAATTAATTAATAGTTATGTATATTTAATAAATACGCATAATTAATTAATAACAATACATATTTAATAAATGCACATAATTAATTAATAATTACTTTAATACATACAATTTAATTACGTTAACAAAATTTTGGACATTTTCGTTTTTGGCCGAAAATAGGAAGATCACCGTAATTCGGTTTCGGTTTCGGCCTTAAAAAGCTGTTACGGTACATCCTTAATTTTACTCTACAGATTGTCACAGAAAAAGACGAAAATAGCCATTCGACTGGAAATTATGTCTTCTTTCAATGTATGTTAAAATTAAATAATAAGGGGGTCGTCTTCATGCTGAAATTTTAACAAACTCTGAATTTTTCAATACGAATACCTATTTTTGTATCATATTTGACCTTTTTCGGTAACTTTTCCCGTCGGATACAAAGCGGGAATTCATTCGGCCAAGTAGTTTAGGAATTATAAGTTTGGAATTCTTACTGCTAAATTCATTTACAATCGTCGCAAAACAGACTGCAATGCAAGTAGTTTTTTAAGCATAACTCGAAAATTATTTGGTAGAATGAGCATTAATAATTGAACGCAATAAACTTTCGTAAATAATATGAATTGTAACCTTTGATTTTATTTTATTTGCAGAAGTCGAATTTTAGAAACTTCGAATACGCGAATTCAAAATTACAGCTTATTCAGCTGCTATGTTCAACAAACTACCCGCATTGTAATCCGTCTTACAACGATTTACAATTTCATTTAAGGCTGTTCTCAACTGCTCTGCTCAACAAATGCAAAACGTTCAAAACGCAAATGCAAACGTTACAAATTCATTTTTTAGCGGAAAGATATCAAATTACAAGACCTGACTGTGCAAGCGATTTGGAATCGAACTGTGCTTTCCATTTTTTGATCAATAAATTACCCATGGAGTTATAAGCGATTTTAATCACGTGACAAAGACGGTTTTTACCCTTCCTTGAGTGGTTTTTCTTCTTTCGCGGGGAAATTCTGTTCAAAACTCCCACTTTGACACTTCTGAAAAATCTATAGCGTTTGCAAAAGAAACGGAAAAATCAGTTCGATGATATAGTTTCTGAACAACAACACCTGCTAGTTTCATGCATTTCGGAAAAAAAAGAAATTAAAACTTATGACATAAAGTTACCCTTTTGGATTTGAGAACAGCCTTTTCGTAAGCAGTTCCAAACTCTAAACATTCATAATTCCTGAATTACTTGACCGAATGCCTGATTGGTATTCAAAGGACCGAAAAAGCCAAATATGATGTCAGAATTAGGTGATCGTATTAACAATTTCAGAGTTTGGTGCAAGTTCAACATGAAGAAAACCCTCTAAGCTTTTTTTTTTTTTTTTTTTTTTCAACATAACTTTAGAGAAGACATATTTTTTAGTCAAATGGCTATTTTCCTGGGGGGAGGGGGGTACTGTACTATTAAAAAACATAGTATTCAGGAATTTAAGTACGCTAACATCCAATATATTGGGTCGTTCAGAAAGTCGTGTCCGTTTGGGAAAATCAATTCGTACCGAAAAATTCGGCCGGGTAATTATTAGACAATAGATATCGGAATCAATGTCTAATAATTAAATGATTGAATTTTCCGGAACGAGTTGATTTTTCCAGACGGACACGACTTTCCGAACGACCAATATCAAACTAACAAACCTAGGTTTTGTTCATGAAATTGTGTTTATTCAAAAGAATATGAAATATGCAATATTAATTCAATAAATAAAAATAAGAAATACAACGTCTTCTGAAAACATTCCTGTGATATATGAAAGAAAATTCATTATATTATTTTGTTCAGTGGACTTTTCATGTTGTTTTTCTCAAATATGCCTGAAAGTTTAATGGAATATATATTTTTTCCAAATTTTTTGAACGATGAAAAATATTCACATATAAGTATGGGAAAAAAGCAAATAAATTGCTAAGCAAATATTCTCGAAATGATGTTTCGAGGTGAGAACGCAATGTTGAAGAAAAGATTTTCGTTCGATTCTTTTTAACCTTATATACATCAGAGTGAGATCAATCGTATCACCGATATTAGGCATTTTTTTAAGTTTATGGGTTTAAATTTATTAAATAAATTATTAGAATCCTGCATAGGTTCGGATAATCCGAATTTATCTAGGACACAATCAACGGATCGTGTTCAATTGCGAGCTTTTTAGGTGTGTTCGTAATTACATAAATACATAGTATCTATAGTCGTCGTCCTGTCAAGGCTGCCAGCAACTTTGGTCTAAAACAGTAGATATTTAGAGACCTAATAATTAAAAATTAGGGACTTTTGGGGGGCAGAAGGTCTTAAATAGGGACCTGAAAATTAAACATAATGCTTATGAAAATCAAATAATATATCAAATTTTTAACAATGAAAAAAATACACCAAATATATTGTTTTAAACTTTAATTAGACAAAATATTTATAGATTTCTCACAGATTAACCTTTTTTAGGTCTCTTACTCATAAAATTTGTAATTAAACTATTTTTTCTTTTATTTATAACACTAGACATTAGACAAGCTATCAGCTTTATCCTTTTATACTTTCAGTTCCTTGTTAACTGTTATACCAGATGGAATCAAATTTTGTGCAACTTTAGTTTCAGTTAAGTTTCCTTTTTCTAAAGCAACTTCCAGCTTTCTTTCCCCCAAGATCTATAATTGTATTTTTATTTTCTTCAGCTTCTTTTTTTTCAGATTTCTTCATCTTCTGTAGCTTTCTGCACTTCAAGTTGTACTTTCCTTTTTTTTCTTTTTCTTTCTTTTCATTTTCTAGGTAACTCTGATAGTTTTGATATGCAACATTAGCCTTTTTTATCATTTTACTAGTTATTGGTACTAGGGCAGCATGATTTTCATAATGATGTTTTAAAACATCTGCTATGTTTAGCCTAGCATTTAGCATCCGTTCTTTCATAGAGGTCAGGTCTTCGGAAAGAATTTGATTTGAAAGTGAAAATCCTCGCTCTACATCTGCACTGCCATGGTACAAACTAATGCTACTCTTCAAAAACAGTAGCCACCAATTTGTCGGGTTTTCTCCAAGTCCACACAACTTTGAAGAAAACCTTTACTATTTTTATGCTGCCACCATCAATATGATTACGTGATATCGGTCACGCTATGAGAGAATTGTTGAAAAGAAAACCAACTCTTTCAATTTAACTGAATTAACTAAAGGAAAGGTTAAAAATACTGTACCATGGGATGAAAGGGCAGATGTAATGTGACGCGTTTGTCGTTACCATAGACTTTGTAGGCCTGGAATATCAGCTTCACGCCGATGCTTCAGACCTGGCAATAGGATGTTGTCTTACTCAAAAAGATGAAAAGGGTCAGTTTAAGCCGATATCTTTTGCCAGTCAGAAATTATCAGGGACTCAGCGTGCTTGGCCGAGTATAGAGGAAGAGGCTTGGAGTTCGGGTTGCGAAAGTTTGAAAAATGGACATATGGATCTCAAATTACCAGGGGGTAATCTCGCTCTGCACGCTTTAATTACCTTTTCCTCCCCAAAGGTCAAGAGGGGTGGGGTGTGAAAGTTGAAGGGACAGATATGGCGCATTTGCGTCTTGCTGCCTCTTTTTTCTTTGGCGGTGAGCGAACGGTGCTTCGCCAAAGCACTGAACTTTCCAAAGGCCGTAAAGCAGAATTAGAACAATTTTTTAAACGAGCCGGGCCGACATAAAAATTTAAACGAAACCGATAAAATATTCAGGGCCCGACTAAGAGTATAGAAGACCCCGGAGCCCGTGTAGCGTGACCCGTGCCCAGCGTAGTCTCACCAAATTGAGATCATCACTGATCATAACCCATTAAAATTTCTCACTGAAACAACCCCAAGGTCCCCCAAACTTACTAGATGGGCTCTTGCCTTGCAACGCTGGAACCTAAGTATTTCTCATCGTCCAGGAGCAAAACAGTTGAATGCTGACGCAATTTCTAGACTACATAGAAAGAGCTGGGAAGAACAGCCAGTAGCTAGTCCATCGGCATCAATGACTAAATAATTGACAAACTTTAAATGTGTCTCATCACGTTTAATTTTTTTTGTGTGTGTATGTGTAATTGTATCTGAATCTTGTGTTTATAAAAGTGTCTTAGCATGTGTAATTTTTTTGTAATAATCATATTAGTATACGGTTCATTAGCGATGTCAGTAGATAATGTTCAGACACCTTGAAATATGTATGTAATAATAATAACGAATAAACCTGCAAAGGAACTGTTGAACTCTTCTGTGATATATATTACTATATGTTCGGGGAAAATGAGCCCCTAAATGGCATATTTTCCGCTAAGGTGGGGACTGTCAGATTCTGAGAAACTACTATTAGAACTATGGTTATATATTTTTTTTCCTTGCTTGTATATTGTCTGTGTACTGGGAATTTTTAAAGTAACACTCTTTTCTTATCTGAAACTTAATCCGGGCTAGTGAGTTATACAGAGTAGGTAAAGGAATGTAGTCTATCAATAGAGAGGGGCTTTCCCTGCTATTCAAATGCAAGGGATTTGGCTATTTTAGTCCTCCATTTGCCTCTTTTGCACTGAAACAAGTTGCCCAAAATGAATCTATTCCAGTCACTCCCGATTCCCCTTCATTGAGCTTGCAAATTTTCCATTCATCTAAGAGGGCATCAATTTCAATGTTTATAGGCAATTTTTGTCCAAGTTTAGCAATAATTTTTAGATTTTTTGCGGTACTTTTGAATTCTGGATTCAAGCAACTGAGATATTTCAAGTTTTTATTTTGCAATATATCCTTATTGAAAAGATACTTACCAGAGGCTACATAAAGGCGTTGCTTATCACTTAAAAAATAACCTCTATCTCTTTCAGATAGTTGCAAGAACTCTTTTTGTAAATCTTCATTGAAAATATCTTTTGGAGAGATTAACTTTTTACTGTCAAAAGGATCTTGATTGACATCAATCTTGAAAGCTTTAATGGCTGACTGTTTGCAAATGCTACAGGCTACAGGATGTGTTTACCTATGAATATTATTGGTTCCTAACTTATCTTCAACAAGATGTGCTATGATTGGTCCTTTCTGCTACACCGCGTCCCAAAAGTTTAGAGAATCAATGAAGTTTGCATTAACATAAAAAATAATAAGGTACAATTAAAATTCGTGAGATAGGTCATAAATAAAAGCAGTTTTGCTGATATACGCATATAAATTATAATGAAAGGTTTGAAATTATAAAATATACATTAAATTATATAAAAATGTGCTGTCCCAAAAGTATAGACACCTGTAATTTATTTTTGGTTTTAGTAACTAAAAACTTGCTTTTAATATTTAATTGTATTGCCACGACACTTTATAACATCAAATACACGTTGTTCCATATAATTAACAAAGCATTGCATTACAGAAGACGGTACATGATACCACGCTTTGTCAATTGCAATTTTTAAGTCATTTACACATGTATATTGCTTCCCATTTTCATATATTTTACGAGATAAGATCCCCATATGTTCTCCATGGGATTCAAATCAAGACTAAGTGCTGGCCAGTCTAATATCGTGTTTTTGTTCTGTCTAGACCATGTTTTCGATGATGAGGAAGTATGGATGGATGCCCCATCTTGTTGGAAAATACAGTCCGGTCCTCTAGCAAATCCATAATTGGCTGTGAATTAGTCCGTAAAAGATCGTTATAATCCCCTGATTTTCTTTTTCTGCCTATAAATCCTAGAAATATTTGGTCGTTGAAAGAAAATCCTCCCCAGGTCATTACGGATCTTCCGCCTTGTTGCCTGCTGAAACAGTTATTGGATTCTTTTCTTAGGTCATGCCAGTAAAAGTTATGACCATCAGGGCCGTCTAAATTCCATTTCTTTTCATCACTGAAGATGATAGAAATTCATTTTTCACCGTATGATATATGCTTTCTAAAACACTTTAGAGGTACATCTTTATGTCTCTGCTTTAAGCAAGGTTTTGCTTTCATTCTCTTGTAAACAATATTTGTTGAAGCTTTAATTCCTCTGTGTACAGCACTTTTTGAAATTCTGGAATTTGATGCAATTTCACGCACAGATAAATTATCAACTGAAGCCATTTTTAATAACATTCTATCATCACGTAGCATTGTTTTCTTTGGTCTTCCGACTCGTTTTCTAGTATTCCACCTTCCACCTGATCTTAAAACTCTATAAATACTGCTCAAGGATCTCTTTATTCTTCTCGATATTTGTACAGGATTTTGTCCTTGCGCTTTTAAATGTAAAATCTTAATAATTTCATCTTTAGAAATTTTTTTAGAACGTGGCATTTTTATCAGAATACGCAGGAAATATCTTTCCCAAACACAAACAAAACAATACATTGAACTCATTTGATTCTACAAAATTTCAATAAATTATTATTCTAAAATACAGCAGAAGATATTTCGATTAAAGTGAACAAATATTCTGCATTTATAGAAGCAGAAGAAAATAAAAAAAGTCCTTCCGGCCAGTGCCGAGAGGAAGAGGTAGCTTTCAACTTTCAAATTCCTTATTTTTAAAAAGCTAGCTTATGTTATTCAAACACACGAAACTCAATTTAGTGGAAACCGATTATAGAAGATTCAATACTAATTATTATCATTACTAAATCCTTATGAATGAAAATTTAGCGAAATTAGTCAGCTTTATCCAAGCTGATTTTATTTAAAGTTATATTTGGTTTCCAAATTCGGCGATATGTGAAGTGCCTGCCCTTTTAAGACAACATGGTGGATGAGGCTAACCAGTGAACTTGGTCGTGACCTTAGTAATTCCTGTGCTCACGCTCTCTCACATCGGAATCAGTTGATATATATGAGTGCTGTCGCAGACAAAAATCAGATTTTTCAAAATGTCACCCACATAATGAAATTCAAACTGCTGTATCTGAGCCATTTTTTTAGATAATGACAAAACAAAAAATGCCCCGGAATCCTTATATCAAAGTCAGATACTTAAGAAAGAAACCTTTTTCAATTTCTAAATTTTTTGCACTTCACTTTAAATATAATTTTTTTTAATTTAATGGTCGCCATTTTGATTCAAGATGGCGGATGAAGCTGGCCAGTGAACTTAGTCGAGACATTGCTATATACTATCCAAATGCCTTCATACATCCAAATAGGTTAATAAATACGTGTGTTATCGCGTGACAAATATCAGATCATTTCAAAATGTCAGCCATGCTAGATATTTCAAAGTGTTATAACTCAACCTTTTTCTAAGATGTAGACGAAAAAAAACTGCCCTGAAATCTTTTTATCAAGGTCAAACACATAAAAAAAACCTTTTTCATTTTCCAATTTTTTCATACCTCATTTTAAATTTTAAATATTTTTTTTTAATGTTCCCTTTTGAATCACAATGGCGAATGAAGGTTGCCTACGAACTCGGTCGAGGCATTGGTATGCACTATGTACACACCAAGTTACATCCAAAACCAACAAAAACCTCTCCGGAATCTTTATATCAAGGTAAAACATATAAGAAAAAAAAAGCATTTTTCAATTTTTTGATACCTTATTTTAAATTTTAAACTTTAAATTTTTTTTTAAATGGCTGCCATTTTGAAACAAGATGGCGGATGAAGCTGGCCAACGAACTCGGTCGAGACATTGGTATGTACTTTGTACACACCACCGAAGGTGCATCCATATTGGTTCATGAATAGGCCTGTTATCGGTTGACAAAAATAAGAACGTTTCAAAATGTCAGCCACGCTAGAAATTCAAAGTGCTATAATTCAGACATTTTTTAAGATATAGACGAAACAAAAACTGCTCCGAAATCTTTGTATCAAAGTCAAACACATAAGAAAAAAATATTTTTCAATTTTCAATTTTTTGGTATCACATTTCAAATTTTAAAATTTTTTAAAAAATGTAAATGGCCGCCATTTTGAAACAAGATGGCGGATGAAGCTGGCCAACGAACTCGGTGGAGACATTTAGCATGTACTATGTACGCACCAAGTTTCATATAAATCGGTTCATAAATACGCCTGTTATCGCGTGACAAATATCAGGTCGTTTCAAAATGACAGCCACAATAGAAATTCAAAATGCTATAACTCACCCCTTTTTTAAGATATAGACAAAACAAAAACTGCTCCGTAATCTTTGTATCAAGGTCAAATATATAAAAAAAAAATATTTTTCAATTTTTTATTTTTTATTACCACATTTCTAATTTTAAATTTTTAAAAAATTTTTAAATGGCCGCCACTTTGAAACAAGATGGCGGATGAAGCTGGACAACGAACTCGGTCAAGACATTGGTATGTACTATGTACACACCGAGTTTCATCCAAATCGGTTCATAAATACGAGAGTTACAGTATGACAAAAATCGGATATTATATATATAGATATATATATATAAATAAAGTTATACTGTATGTATTAAAATTGGGTAATTATTTTTATTATTATTCCTCTATTCTTATTAATATTATAATATTTATTTATTTTCACTTAGTGTTATAAAATTTATTATCGGTTTAATGTTTTTGAATGCCCCACATTCATACTTTTAGGATTTTTATGGATGTATAAAATAATCCACACACTATATTTGTGCTTTTTAGGTAATCGGAATTTAAGTATCTGTTCACCTTCTTTATACTACCATATGTTTTTTATTTCCTGTTCATTTTATAATTATCTTATATATAATAGTTTTTATTAAAGATTTTTATATTTTTAATAATTATTTATATTAATTATTAATGAATTTATTTTGTTTTATAGCATATAGCTATATGCTATATATTATCGATGTTCTAGAATTATTTAAATTCTTAATGTAGTTTAAATAAGTTAGCTAATAGAATATTTTGTATGCTTTTTAAATTTTATTAACAATAGTTTTTTAAAAATACATTGTGTGGTTTATATTCTGTTTATAATTATCTATATATAAGGATATGTTTGGTTTTGCTGTTAATAAAACAATAGTTACATTCAATTGCTTACAACTGTTTGTCTTTTGACAATTAAATCATAAAAGTAATACTAGATGGCAGCACCATAATTTGTGTGTTTTTTTTCGATAAGTTCTATATTTACTTTTTCCAGCTACATTTCAGTTATAATTTACTACACCAGGGGGAATTTTTAGCTAAATTTTGACAATATTGTTTAACGGTTTTTAATTAATTTAATAGTGCATTTTAATTATGTAATTACTTTCTATTTATATTATTTTATATTATATTAACAGTTATTTAACATTTATTTCAATATGTATTAACTGCATCCTATGGTAGCAATTACTGTGATTTCTTAACTGTTTTATTCACCTTAATCTTTACGATATTATGGGTGCCATGTGCGCGTGGATTTATTCTAAAATATTAAACGGTATGGTGTTTATTATTTCATTTTATATCCTATAAATATTTAAATAGGTTTTATTGATTTTTCCATTTCATATTATTTGTTTCTATTCTGTTTTCCTTTTTAATCAATTCACTTGATTTTAATGGTTGTTTGGGCACAGGGGAAAATAACTTTTAGCTTTAGCTTGTTTTTCCCACAGAAAACAACCATTTTGCTTATATCATTGAATTCTGTGCCCTTGAAAACGTAATTCAATATATAAGCATTTCCATTATTTGTCGGTGTCCACTTTCTTATTTTTCTTCCATAATAATTCTTATAATTAATTTAATCTTTATATACTTACAGCTTTAATTCATAATATTACGGTTTTTGATGGTGGTAGGTTATGTTTAATTATTGGTTATATATATATATATATATATATATATATATATATATATATATATATATATATATATATATGGATATATATATATATATATATATATATATATATATATATTAGGGTGGTCCTTAAAAAATTAAATTTAAAATTTTCTATGGGGCACCCTCCTATTTTGTTCTATGTATAAAATAAAGACGTCCACAAAAATTTCAAAATTTTAAAACATTTTTTAGGGGTCGCTACCAAGGTTTGTATTTTTTTAAAAAATTAAAAATTGGCATATTTTGTAATCTAATAATATATTATTAATACAAATCCATAGTCATTGCCAAATGAAATCGTGGTATGATATTAGGCTGTAAAGACTGCCTTTTGTTTCAAGTTTCAATATATTTACACAACCTATTATCCGAACACAGTCAGTAGTATTTCATGTCTACACTCTATTTCACCTGAACTTGGCCCCATTGTGAAAAGTAGAGAATCTAACATTCCGCCTTGAAAAATAGTTCTCTGTTATTTTTTAATCTTAAATATCTAAAATGCGTAGGAATTTATAAGATAATGCTTATAAATTATAGATTTTGATTTTTTTTATATTCGTAAAATATCATACTAAATGGCCATATTTGTATCAAAGAGTATCATAACGAAGAGTATCCTATCATTCGTATCAGAGCACCAAAACTTAAAAAAAAAGTTTTCGGAAAGCTTTCCTTTGACTGTTCACAGGGATTGCAAAATTTTAGAAGACATTTCCGGATCTGAAACTGTAGACAGATTAACCATTATAGTTTCACGTAAAGGTACTGACCATTTAAATAGCTGTTCCACAATTTCAATCAGGAACAAGTGAGGCAATAGCTCCTGCTGTTAACGAAACATTGGAGTTGTGGAGATTATAAGCAAGTAAAATGTATGACTTTTGATATAACCTTTGTTGGTACCTGTTTATAAGGAGCAGCTTGAGCTGTTCTGGATTAGAATATGAACAAAGAAATGGTTTGGCTTGCAATCATCACATCCTTTAAATTATGCTTGCGGGTGATGTTATTAAGTCTCTCGGAGTTTCAAGCGGACCGGACGTACCATTATTCCAACGATTTAAAATTTCGTGGATGTCTATCGATTATGGCATATTTCAGACTCTCATAACTGACAATTTAATCAATGAAAAAAATAACACATAATGCGTCCGAAATTACAGAATTTGCTCAAAATCATCTTAGAGATTTTCAACCAATGGACGATTACAAGGAACCGATAGACCTTGCCATCATTTTCTTAGGAGCAGTACCCGAAAGACGTGTTTACATTAGAGCTCCAGGTGGGGATTGCATAGGGCTCCATGAATGGTGAAGGTGATGTACTTGCTCAAGATTTATTTATTTAGAGATCAGTTTAAACTCTCTAAGTAGAAAAAGTCTGGAGTTCGTCAAGTTTTCTCGTTTGTTGTGAAAATCTACATTCACACTGGTATCAGGCCCAATGATTTATTGCTCCCGAAGAACTTGAAAAAAGACGAAAATGTAAATGAAATAATTTCTTTGTGTGCTTTGAAGAAATTCCTAGGACATTTCTGTACTTCACAGAACTAGTAGCTTTTGCATTTTTCGATGATAATGTCTTTTTTGAAAATAAAATAAAAATGCTGCATGCTTTGAAAAATGAAGAAAATTATGAACCTTTGAAACGTACACGGGCTGATCCTGATGTCATTCTCCAAAATAGCTTGCAAGATTTTCTAACAAACAGCACTCTGGGGTTTAAGTATGGATTTACCTTTAGACTTTTTTGAAACAGATGCAGCTAATAGGAATAAAAATAAATCCTACAAGACATGTAAGGCACTAGCGACTTCAGTCAAACTTGTTAATGATGTAGCCGAAAGTTATATAGCACTCATGGAGGAATACAATAAACTTCATTCAAAAGATAAAGAACAAAAACAGTATTTCAAGGATATGATGATGGCAATCCAAATCATTTCTTTGTTCATATTCTGCTCCAGAAGAACACAAGCTTTTCTTGATAATCCGGTATTAACAAAGGCTATATCAAAAATCATACATTTTACTTGCTCAGTACTCCCCATGACTCCAATATTACGTTACCAGCAGAAGCTATTGCCTCTTGAATTACCCTGATTGAAGTTTTGGAACAACAAGTAACTGGTCAATACCTTTACCTGAAACAATAATGGGTAATCTGTCTACAGTTTCAGATCCTGAAATTTCTTCTAAAATTTTGCAATACCAGTAAACAGTCAAAAGAACGCTTGCCGAAAACTCTTTTTTTAAGTTTTGGCCTTTGCTTGCTCGTCTTCAGATACGAATATGTCCATTAAGTACGACATTTTACGAATATCAAAAAGTCAAATTCTATAATTTATAAACATTATCTTATAAATTTTGATGCATTTTAGCTGTTTAAGATTAAACAATAACGGAGAACTATTTTTCAAGGCGGAATGTTAGATTCTCTACCTTTCACAATGGGACCAAGTTCAGGTGAAATAGAGTGTAGACATGAAATACTCCTGACTGTGTTCAGACAATAGGTTGTGTAAATATACTGAAACTTGAAACAAAAGACAGTCTTTACAGACTAATATCATACCATGATTCCATTTGGCAATGACTATAGATTTGTATTAATAATATATTATTAGATTACAAAATATGTCAATTTTTAATTTTTTTTAAAAATTCAAACCTTGGTAGCGACCCCTAAAAAATGTTTTAAAATTTTGAAATTTTTGTGGAGGTCTTTATTTTATACATAGAACAAAATAGGAGGGTGCCCCATAGAAATTTTAAAAGTTAATTTTTTAAGGACCACCCTAATATATATATATATATATATATATATCAACATTTGAACGGAGGGTGGTTTCGGGGTCTGGGGGTCATGATCGATGAAAATATACCAAAATATAGCCAAGTCCAACTAATAAGAGTGAATTATGTCAGCCAGGTATCGGTCCGGATAGCCTAACAGGTAAGGCATTGGCACGGCACGCCAAGTATCCAGGTTCGATCCCTGGTCTGGACATTTTTCGCTCTGTTGGAATAAACTTCAACTGTGCTACTCCAGCTCTGAATAAGAATATACCAAAATTTTTTGAAATCGCTTTCCTCCGAACGGCTGCAATAGGTAGCTTTTTGTAATGAAAGCTACCTAATATTTTATTTTGCGAACAAAAATGTAAAAGAAAACATGTAATGTTGTATTGTGTCTACTTTTGGGACACTACATTTTTATAAAATTTAATGTATATTTTATTATTTTAAACCTTTGATCATAATTTATATGTGTACATCAGCAAAATTGCTTTTATTAATTACCTATCTCACGAATTTTAATTGTAACTTTTTATTTTTTATGTTAATGCAAATTTTATTGATTGTCTAAACTTTTGGGACACGGTGTACTATGTCCAGTTATGTGCTGCCATCTAGGACATTAAATTTTTAACAAATCTAAATTTTCATGATAAATTTTGTAAAAATCCTAGAAAAAAAATTAATTTAGACGCAATTATAGAGAAAAAAAGGGACTCTTAGGGACCTCTTAGTGAAAAAAGGGACTTTTAGGGACCAGGTCAAAAAATAGGGACCTTTTCGGAAAATAGGGACCAACTGGCAGCTTTGCGTCCTGTCCGCATATAACAGTGCAAAAACTATACCCAACCGAATGGTTTTAAATTTAATACATATGCAGTGCAGAATTTTGTCATCATTTCAATCGAATTAAAACTTAAAAATATGTTAATAAAAGTTTTCCTCATTCTATTAAATCCTATCATACGCGATTAATTCAATGATATCCATGATAGATCGATGGTCCATTCTAGATTGCCATGGTGATTACGTCCTATTTCAGATGGAGTCCTAATATTTCCATATTGCTGAATTTAATATATGTAATCGTAATAAATTTTGCATTCATGCATTTTTTCATAAGAGTGTAACAGCTATTGCACCAAGATATATAAATATTTATAAAACTAGTTGTAGCACGAACTTCATTTGTCACGTTTGACGTAAAATTTCCGACTTTTTTTTTTTTTTTTTCCTAATGGACAGTTGACTCTAATATTTTTTTGAATTCTGGTTGAGTTTTGGTTCTCGAAGTTCAGGTTCCGGTATAGGGTTTATTACAGATGTTTCACCCATTTTTTTTTTTTTTTTTTAACTAGTAAATCTGCATACCAGGGGCGTCAAAGTCGGGTCTCGAAGTCATTGTTCATTAAAACCTACTTTACACAATATCTATCATCCTGCAGTTCGCAGTTTCATAAAGTAGCGGATGGGAGCAGCTTAATGCAACAATGTTAAAAAAGCGCCTGCGTTATAGAACAAGGGAGAAAGAAATCTCGTAGGTATTTCTTTAAACCTGGTTTGAAGCAAAGGAAAAAAATAAGCTTTTGCACTACTGGAGTCACCTATCCAAAATATTTAAAAATAATATTAAAAACGAAATCTTTAGAACATAATCTTTCCAACATTGTAAAAGTATATAAATAAGTAAACAAATATGTACAACCTTTTACTCTTAGAATTTAAAAGCATCTTTTATGCCATGATAATGTTATTTAATACTTAACTCATTACATACAAATAAATTGATCGGGATATGTATGTGGCGTTTCAACTGCTTTAAGGCTATAACAAATTAGTCTCCAAGGGATATAATAAAATTATTATTTTTTATTTTAAGCTAAATCTTTTGATTTCCGTCAGTCAAGGCTTTAGAATAATAAATAGGATTTAACTAACATATACTTCTATAATTAAAATATACATAATTTAATACTTGTTCCCTAAGTATAATTATGTAGATGTAACTATTATTATATATAGTACGTCAATGTGGCTTCATTTTTTTTTTTTTTTTTTTTTTTTTTTTTTTGTGGTTACTTTAGACATGTTTAAAAGCTATTACTATCTGTTTTCTTTCTGTTTTTAATATAAAATGTTTCTTTGTTCTACATATAAAAAAATCCCAATTGAGAGAGCACAGTTATTTTTTTTAATTAATACATTGAGCTAAACATATTTTATTTTATTATTATTTCAGTTCCTATTTTATAGAAAATATGTAATGAGAGCATCTCATAATATTTTTAACATTAGAATATTAATAATTATAATGCATGATCTTTAAGTATTAATATATTAAATTATTATAATAATAACAATAATTGTAATAAAAGTATGAGAAAAATAAAATATAAACACACAATAAAATATAAAACACATGGATAAGTACCAAGTACAAACGAACATCAACACCAACAAGACAACGTGCCGAAACCGGCTAGGGATTTTTTGAATTTTTCCCCATATGGTTATGCAGTCGAAGTTTTAACATTGATGCATTAAGAGGCTACTTCAGTCAGGCGAAAAGACCCGTTCGCTAATGCTAATCCTATGGAAGAAATTTAAAGATATCTCGATTGTATTCCAATATTTTTAAATGATTTCTTTTGCATTGGATAGCTAAGATCAATCTGTATGCAGGCCGTTTTTTACTTTTTCGATTTTCATTGCAGATTTTTTTTATGAGGATGTTTTCACTTTTGAAACCGGTTCCGAAAACGAAAGTGTCCTCATAAAAAATATCTGTAAACAAAATCGAAAAAGTAAAAAACAGCCTTTGTACAGATCGATCTCAGCTATCTAATGCAAAAAAAAAAAATCATTTAAAAATATTGAAATGCAATCGAGATATCTTTATAAATCTCTTCCATAGGATTAGCATTAGCGAACGGGTCTTTTCGCTTGACTGAAGTAGCCTCTTAAGCTGTACCTATCCGCTACTGTTTCATAATGTTAGAGTAGGACATGAGTTTCAAAACTCGCTTTATCCAGGAAATCACGAAAAATCTCTGACTGCGTCCATTGGTTTTCATTATAAAGCAAGATGTTACAGTGCCAGAAATACACAATATTTTTTTTTTTTTTAACCATTTGGAAAAATGGTTATTGTCCTCTGTCAGGGTAGGAAATCAAAAACATATCTGAAAGCGTTTTATTGGTTGAATCCGCATTTTATTGGTTTTCTGATTGGTCTATACAGTAATCTGTATTACCATAGGAGGGACCCTGTTCTGTTGCCAAATACCACCAAGTTTATCGCCAAATTTGGCGACCAAAATGAGTTGCCAAAAGTGACGCCAACTTGGCGATATCTCTAATACTTCACCAAATTCCCATAGACTTCCATTGTAAACCAATAGGGTTTACTTGCTTTTAGAAAATCAACAAATTGAAATATTTTAATGCAACAAAAACTAATATTAGCTTAAGGGATTATATTAAATTTTTCTTTGATGACCTAAGTAGGAATTGACTTTAAAAAAAAATTATATTACTTGTTTTAATTTTGAATAAGGTGAATTTTGATACTCATGTCCTCATGTATATTTTTAAAGGGTCTCAAAACTCTTAAACCTTCAAAATTTTCGAAATTTTAATTTGTTTAGATATTAAACTCCTATCATTTCTGAACATTTTGATATAATTGTTTCCTTGAAATTCTCATTAGAACAGAAGTTATGGCTTTTAGAATTAAACTCGCTCTATAGCTGAAGCGGCGTTTCCGAAACTTTGAAGTCATTTTTCTCCAAACGACGTTCTTGGGCATAACGCGCAAGATATCTCAAAAACTTCTAAATATTCTTTCATGAAATTTTCAAAACATATGTTTCATGTTAGTCTGTATAAACTGAACCTAAAATTTCCTTTTTATTGTTCAAAAAAATATTTTTTAGGTGATTAAACTGTTGAAATTTTCAAAATTTTGCTTCAGCTAAATACAACTTTGTATTAAAATATAAAAATGTTTTGAATACAAATTTATTTAGGTTCAGGATAGTTATTATAATCTGAAGTAAAGTTGGCACCAAAATTTTCATTGTAGTTGCAAAATTTATTTTGTAATCCTGCGCGTAATCTGTTATACCAATATTTTGCTTGTCAAATAAATGTCTGACAGTTTGGAGTCCCCTGTAAATGCTAATTCTGCATCTTGCAATTATTTAAGTGCATGAAATGAAAGAATATACTTATATCTTTCGTCCCAATAAAAATTGTGCTTTAAAATCATATACATTGTAAGATATTAAATGTTGAAAATGGTCTTTTTTTTTCTTTTTTTTTCCAATTTTAAGAGTCCTGAGACCTCTTAGCATATAAGAATTCTGAAAGATTCAGAAAATACAACTTTCAAGGACTGTTATATTAAACGCGAGTCCATGATATCGTGTTCTTCAGCTGCTTATTGTCCGAATTTTTTAGAATGAAATTGTATATTTCATTAGAATAAAAAGGTATATATTAAAAGCCTTATAGCGTAAAATAAAAATATTTTATATTTTTCGAAGGATTGGAACATATTTAACTAGAAAGTATAGAGCTAAATTCGGATACCTCATCAACATACCTACTATAATTGCACAAGTTAATGGGATGTTTTTTGCGAGTGTATTTTTGCAGCATACACAAAATACATTTTAATCTCCAAATTGTCACAGAAAAAACGGAAATAGCCATTCGAATGGTCTTCTTTTAATGCATGCTAAACAAATTATAATAATAATCTTAGGAGGTCGTCTTTATGCTGAAATTGTACCAAACTCAGGGACAAGATAAATTTATCTAAAAAACGGCTCACTAAATTTTGTATTTTGTTTGACTAAATTTTGTATCCTTCAATTTTAGATTACGAGATGACCTTTGGGCTAAGTCACATGTTTGAGAAAATTCGGTTAGTGGGTCATTTTTGGGTCACTATGGGTCAAGCTAATTTTATCTAAAAATCAGCTCTAGCGATTTTGACAAAATTTTGTATCTTACCATTTTAAGGTACTGGAAAACCATTAAGGTGGATCACAAGGTCCAGAAAATTCGATTAGTGTGTCATTTTGGGTCACTACGAGTAAGGGTCAACCTAATTTTATCTAAAAAACGGCTAAAACAAATTTGACTAAATTTTGTATCCTACCGTTTTGGATTACGATAAGACCTTTGGGCTAAGTCACATGTTTCAGAAATATTGATTAGTGGTTCATTTTTGGGTCACTATGGTTCAAGCTAATTTTATCTAAAAAACAGCTCTAACGATTTTGACAAAATTTTATGTCTTACCATTTTAAGGTACTGAATGACCATTAGGCTGGGTGACAAGGTCGAGAAAAATCGATTAGTGTGTCATTTGGGGTCACTACGAGTAAGGGTCAAGCTAATTTTATTTTAAAAAAAACGACTGAAACAATTTTGACTAAATTTTGTATCCTACCGTTTTGGATAACGAGACGACAATTGGGCTAAGTCACATGTTCGAGAAAATTCGATTAGTGGGTCATTTTTTGGATCACTACGGGTTACAAACTAATTTTATCTAAAAAACAGCTCTAATGATTTTGACAAAATTTTATATCTGATCATTTTAAGGTACTGTAAGACCATTAGGCTGGGTCACAAGGTCGAGAAAATTCGATTAGTTTGCCATTTTGGGTCACTATGAGAAGGGTGGGTTTATTTAAAAAACGACTAAAACAATTTTGACTAATTTTTGTATCCTACCGTTTGGATTACGAGAACACAATTGGGCTAAGTCACATGTTCGAGAAAATTCGATTAGTGGGTCATTTTTTGGATCACTACGGGTTACAAACTAATTTTATCTAAAAAACAGCTCTAATGATTTTGACAAAATTTTATATCTTATCATTTTAAGGTACTGGAAGACCATTAGGCTGGGTCACAAGGTCTAGAAAATTCGATTAGTTTGCCATTTTGGCTCACTATGAGAAGGGTGGGTTTATTTAAAAAACGGCTAAAACAATTTTGAGTAATTTTTGTATCCTACCGTTTTGGATTACGAGAACACAATTGGGCTAAGTCACATGTTCGAGAAAATTCGATTAGTGGGTCATTTTTGGATCACTACGGGTCAAGCTAATTTTATCTAAAAAGCGGCTCTAACGATTTTGACTAAATATTGTATTATACCTTCGGAATGGGAGAAGACCATTGGGCTAGGTCACATGTTCGAGAAAATTTGATTAGTGGGACGTTTTGAGGTCACTACGAATCAGTGCATTTCAATGGGAAAAAAAGGTTGAAATAGTTATTAAATTTTTGAAAAGTGGACAGTAAACGAAATAGCGAAGTTGGCAACATTTCGCCAAATTAGGTTGAAGCAATACGTGATAGTATTTGGATTCTATAAGAGAGGATGTGGCATGAATAAAGCATTTTTACTTGTATTTGACGATGCTCATAACGTCCATGTATTGTACTGCCTACGAACACGTTCGGAAAGTTAATACTCATAACTGAAGAACTGTCTATATCTCAGCTATTATCAAGATTTGTTTATAGGTTCACTTCTAAATTCTCAGTACAAAACTATAGATGTTATACATATCGCCAAATATAATAAAAAAGCTTTATTTTTGCGCACCCTCTATTATAGAATCATAATATGGTCAGGCATTGCTTCAACTCTTAAGAATTCTATTTTGCCCATGATGGCTACCTCTAAGAATTAGATGTTAATGAAGCACAGATTTTACAAAATTCAAACTTTAAAAAGGTAAAACGAAAGGTTTATGGAAAACGCTTGTAAAAGTATAGGAATTTATCACGATTTTACTCAAAATTCCCAGGTTTGAAACTTTAGGTAAGCTTCACGTCAAAATGACGCATAGGTTCGCCCAACTAGTATATAGTTGATCAAATAAGGTCGGTGCTACGGGGTTTTTATTCTATTTCCTTCCTTTTAAGTTTTAGAAGTAAACTAACATGATTGCTACAATCCTTAATGAATGTCCTATAACGGTCAAAAATGAAATCCGCTGAAATTAAATAGTAACAAAATCATAAATAAATAGTTTCTTTAATTGCCATTTTCCCAGTAGTTCATCCATGGAAGAAATCTGTCGAAAATTCAAAAATTAATTTTTTAAATATCATGATAGGGCTGTGATTAACAATAATTCGTATAAAACTATTATTTGAAATAAGCAAGAGGCAAGTGAATTATTTTAACTTACCGTAATTGTCTCCAACTAATCAAAAACTAATTTTTACACTTTCTAATAAAAAAATTTTTATAAAATGGCTTTTCTTACAGCAAGAAGCTGACAACAAAGTGACAACAAATGCTCCAACATTCAAGCAAAAATATTATGTCTAGTGCCACGTGTAAAATTCATTCCCGCCTGAAATGGTGCAATATTTCAAAAATTGGATCAACTACTGGCGTGGTCACCGTATATGCTTGGGCATTTTTTTTTCATTTTCCCGAAATAAAAAAAAAAAAAAAAAAAAAAAACAAGAAAGGAAAATCCTCTGTCACGCATATAGTTTATGAAACGGTTTCCAATATTTCCAGAACACTGTTATGAAAACTTATTTAATAAGGTAAAAGAAGGTATCTAAGTAAACGATTTTAGCATAAGAAAACGCATAACATAGATGAACCCCCTCAATTTCAGCAATTAGCTACCATAGTTGATAAGATTTCGAATTACTTTAAGGTTCGGATTGTTCAATGCAAATGCTATTAATACTTTTCAATGGAGAATATTAATAACGTTAGAAAAGCACAAAATAAATAGCTTGAATACTCCAATAAGTAACTGAGACTGATGTTACATGGCATTAACAGGATTCGTATACGCATCAGAGGATTCATGGGATTTTAAGTGTTTTAGTACCAGAAATTTCTTAAAATACTGATCGCTATATCTGTAGCTAGAATTTTTTTTTAATTAAATAAGGCAAGTATTATTGTACGAAAATTCTGGTAAAATGTCCTAGAAGCGTACAGGCCCTGATTAATAGTTTTATTTTTATGAAATGAATGATTAATTTTTTCAAGGACTGTATGGTTTCAAAAACTATAGTGTTGGGGTATTTTAAACATAAAACAACTTAATAAACCGAGCTTAAATTTCGTATGCGCTATAAGAAGCTTCTAAAAGTCAATCTCTACATTTTTTTAAGTATTAATTTCAAATCTAATATATAAAAATGAAAATTTGTCTGTCTGTCTGCCTGTAATGCTTACAAATCCACATTTTGGAAGCCAGAATTGTGAAATGTTATGTAAGCATATTAAAACACGGCCGAGACAACTAAAGTAATCCGGAATCGGAATAACTTATAATTAATTTTTAATTAATAAAAAATTACAAATTTAACAGCAATTTCCAATCAAACTGAAACATTTTTCGTTATAGCTGTTGCCAAAAATTAAAAATCCACAACAAAATTCTTACCACAACAATTACTTTTCTACTGCAAGATTTCCACGTGAAAAAATGGTTTGGTTTGGTTTGGTTTGTGACGGCCAATTATCTACACGCGGAATATAGGCCCTGGAGGAGGAGTTCCCTTCGAGGCGGTCTTTCTAAGGGAACCTAACCCGTATTTACGCATGGGAATCCACGGTTTCGAAGAAAACCACGAAAACTCCGAAACGGTTAGGACGACGGGCGCGATTGGGTTCGAACCCAGCACCTCCCGTCTACCAGCTTCGAGAGCAGAACCAGAACCTCTCAGTCGTGAAAAAATGAAATAACTGGTTTGACGAATTTAAAAAAAAAGGGGGAATATTACATCATAACTTTTCTACTGCAAGATTTCGACGTGAAAAAGGAAAAATAAAATAAAGAGTTTGACGAATTTAAAACAAAAGTGAAAGTTACGTCATAATTTTTCTGTTTTATGATTTCCATGTGGAAAATTATAATTATTTAATTAATTTGACGAATTAAAAAAAATGGAATATTACGTTATATTGGAAACATAAAAGACGTGGTGAATATAGTATCGTATAAGTGTGAAAAAATGTATTGAAGCATGAAAAACTCCATTATGGAGATATTGGCGTATTTTAATATTATTGCTCCAATGATGAATGGAAATAAGTTCATTTATAGCTGTATTATGTTGCGTATGTTATATAAATTTATACATTTTTGTACTGGGTTTTCATTTGATTAATTTGTACAAAACTTCAACTGTTGTTTTTTTTTTTTTTCAATTTTTTTATGCTATATGTAAATTTTGAAATTGTTTTTTCAAAACAAGCATTCTTAAAATTCCGGACAACGCCGTGTTACTTTAGCTAGTTTAGTATAAAAACGCGTATGGACTTTTTAACGTATCGATATTGTCTGAAAAACAATGTATAGTAAATGTCAGTCTGATTATCATAAAGTGAATAAAATAAGACAACTTGAACATTGTTTCGTGCATTACTTTATTTCTTGTTTAATATTTCCTGTTATGTTTACATGTATCTGTGCAAACTTATATTTTAAACATTAATTTTTAAACTTTGCACTGATGATGAAGCTTTAGAAGTTCCGAAACAGCTGCATGCTCCTTTTTGTACACACATTTTTACGATTTGCGCTATTTAATGCTGCCATTTTATTTCTTGTAAGTTTTAATTAGCTTATTTGTGTGTATGTTTTTAAGATTTTTAGGTGCGTTCGTATCTATAAAAATACGCAGCACCTATAGTCGTCGTCTGGCTAGTCCGTCTGTCTGTCTGCATAGCACAGCGGAAAAACCACCCAACCGTTTGGTCTGAAGTTTAATATATATAATAATTGCAGAATTTTGTCGCGTCGTTTCAAATTTTATGAAAATCGAATCAAAGCTTAAAAAATATTAATAAAAGTTTTCTTCATTCTATTAAATCCTATCATACGTAATGAAATCAATGATATCCTATGATAGGTAATAATTCTAGGTTGCCATGGTGATAACGTCCTATTTAAGACGGAGTCCTATTATTCCCGTATATTACTGAATTTAATGGTAATACTTAGTTATCTCGTCGACCAATTTCGTCAAATTATATAAATCGCAAACCACCCGTCAAATTATACAAATTGACATATTTTTTATTTTAAATAACGAAAGAACAAATAAATTAGTATAACATTAATAAAAATACATATAAAACGTCGAAATAAAAATCAGTTGATGACGTAAACACGTGTAACTTGCTTAAAGTCAAGTGAATGTGACATTTATGTTCAACCATTATTGGCATTTAACCTTATAGTTTGGCGATAGATTTTTGGTCGACGGGATAACTAAGTAGTGCCAATTTAATATATAGAATCGTAATAAGTTTTGTATTCATGCATTTTCGCATAAGAGTGCAACAGTTATTGCACCAAGATCTGAATATTTAAAAAACTAGTTATAGTATGAACGCACCTCATTTGCTACGTTTCACGTACTATTTTCGACTTTCAGTATTTTCACAGGTATTACGAATAAAGGTTAATACGATAAATTTTATAATTACTTGCTTCTCGTTTTAACTGAGTTCGACTACATATATAGGGGAGAGTAGTACACAGTAAGACATCGTACACAGTGAGACAGCAGCCACTTTGACATATAGTTGTAACTTTTTCTCCAAGCTGGCACACACACACACACATAACTACCTTATCTTATGCAACACGTGGATGTAGTTTCGGCACTTCAGTTACTCGTCCGACAAAATAGTAAATAATTCTTTATTTTATAGTGATTAAAGTTACATAAACGTCTATTTTAAAGTTTATTTCCTTCAATGTGAAATATATTTACTTAAACAAACCTAGCTATGTCTACTAATAGACTATTTCGACAAAACGACATAAACTTTTTAAAGCAGTGAAATTGATGTAACAAGTGTGGGATCCATTTTGTTACAACGTAACGAAAGTACACAGTAAGACACACAGTTGTGGTACACAGTAAGACGTGCCTCATTGTGTACCACTATGTGGTTCTGATGTAAAAAAAAAAAAAGTTATTTATTAATAAAAGAAGGTTTTTCTCTCTAGCTCTCTTTCTGTGTGTGTGTGTGGGCGTGCGATGGCTAGGGAAATCTACTAAACGTAAGAGGCTGAAAATTTGCATGAAGGTAGCCCAAGGTCTGCCATTGTCCACTCAAGTGTCATATTTTTAAAATTTTGAAAATCTAGAAATATTAATTAGAAATCATAAACTGCAGAAAATTATTGATAGAGTGTAAAAATGCATGATTTATGAAAATATATACATTGTCTCACTGTGTACCACGAGTGGTACACAGTGAGACAATTTTCGATATTCCATTATGCTGCTTCTGTGCTTTTATAAATAACTTTTTTTCAACCATTTATACATTAATGTGTAGCGTATTTGTGTATCTTAAAGATGTAGCAATTTTTTTTTTCAAAAGAATAAAAATCGTCGCCATTCGTTAAGTAATAATAATTTTCGTCTCACTGTGTACTACCCTCCCCTAACATATCAAAAAGCAATGTTACGGTAAATGTCAGTCTAATTATCATAAAGGGAATAAAATAAGACAACTTGAACATTGTTTCACGCATTATTTTATTTCTTGTTTAATATTTCCTGTTATGTTTACATGTATCTGTGCAAACTAATATTTCTGTTTAAAAAAAAAAGCTGCTTCGAACAGAAAAGCAGTGTACTTTAAAATCAAGAACTGTCCGAGTTTGTGGCACTCAAAAACTAATTACATCGCATATTTTTGTTTATTTTTTGCAGCCGGAAAGAGAGCTCTACATCAGACCAAGCCCTCAAATAAAGCTCCAAGGGACAAATTTCAACCCGTCAAAATGGATTACTTTTGCTGTTGAGATGAATATTTATGTATGTATAAGGGTACCGAACCGAAAATAAAATTACTTCTGTGAAACCTAACACTCAAATAAAGTTTCTAAAGTGAAAAATTTTCTCATTTAACGCTGTTTCTTAAATTATGTTACTTCTCTTATGAGTTTCTAATGCAACGTGTCATGATATATAATTTTGTCTTGGAAAAAAAAAAAAATGTTTTATATTAACATCAATATTTTTTTCTCTCTCTTGCTTCATTTTGTTTAATGTCTTTATTCATCGTCTGTTACTTTGTGAAAATGTAGCTAACATTTTCTTACGAAAATAAAAGAATGTACAGAGGAAATATCCTTTAAAAGAATCTGCTTCTTTTTCACCTGTTGTAATTAAATGAACCATGCATGTTGATATGTTCACTACACACATATATACATACATAAGGTCTTTAATGTACGGAGGTTTCAAAATTATTATTACGAAAGTTTAAGGGAAGGTTACCGCTCATCGGCCGAATATTAGGACAAGTTAACCCTTAAATGCCTGATTTTTCAAAAATCATTGTAATAATGTTTTTCGGCTTTCATTTTTTAAATAAATCATGGGAAAAATACTTTAAAAAATCATATTTTGCTTTAAATATGGTTTACGGCTAAAAAACAGTTTGTTACTAATCGGCAATACTGGTCTGTAATTGAAAAAATAATTTTCCTTGATAAAATTCTATAATATTAAGCACACAAGAATTTTAGGAACTATACTAAGAAATAATTTTTTCTTGCTCACTGCAAAACAAAATAGGGTATTTCGCAAGCTTCCAAACAAAGCAAAAAGAACAAGTAGCAACAATTTAAAAAATAAATCTATCTTTATTCTTAAACAGCACAAGTGTTGTCATCTACATGATGAAAATCGATTTAATAATATTTTCAGAATGTATTTTATTGGCAACATTAGGCATTATAGCTTCAATATTATTCTAATAGTATTTTAGAAGCCTAAATTGGGTATGTTGCCGAAAAGCAACACCCGGCATTTAAGGGTTAAGGATTTTTTTCCTCGTAGAAAGAGTAAAGTAAAGCACACATAAATTAATGTCTGAATGTATTTATTTAATCATTAAAGGTACATATGTATATTAAGGCAGACTTGAACACAATTAATACAATAACCCAACAGGAGTGAAAAATTAGCCGGGGCAGGATTCGAACCTGGGTCCACAGCGTACCGTGCTGTTGCTTTACCACTAAGCTACTCTGGCCGATACCCTAGCCCGGCAATTTCTTACTAATAAACCATGTTGGGGAACGTCGTCCATGCCGTGCGGTTGCCGACCGATGACGTTCCCAACAGGGTTTATTAGTGAGAAATTGCCGGGTTAGGGTATCGGCCAGGGTAGCTTACTGGTAAAGCAACAGCACGGTGCGCTGTGGACCCAGGTTCGAATCCTGGCCCCGGCTAATTTTTCACTCCTGTTGGGTTATTGTATTAATCGTGTTCAAGTCTGTCTTAATATATATATGTACCTTTAATGATTAGAATACAGTAACACAAAAACTGAATTTGCCAAGTTATTATTCGTAGTTTTATTACAAGAAATCTTTTTATTATACAATAGTTACTAAAATTTATGGTGATATTATCAGTTGTAGACATGCTGTGCGCGCATCACACTGCCTGCTAGTGAACGCACAGCTCGAATATTGGGTCAACGTAGGGATTTTTTTTTTCTCTCGTAGAAAGAATAAAGTAATACAAAAACTGAATTTGCCAATTTATTGTTCATAAATATTTAATACGTGATTTATCACAGTGCTAACTAAGCGTAGAACCCGGAACCCTTGGAATAGCACTCCAAGTGCTCTACCATTTAAGCGATAGAGCACTTGGAGCGCTATTCCAAGGATTCCGGGTTCGATTCCCGGCTTGGAAATTTTTCACTCTGTTGGTTCTAAGCTTAGTTAGCAATGTGATAAATCACTTAATTAATATTCAATAATTTCAAGAGTAATTTCACTGCTGAAAGTTAATTGAAAAATTCATTAAAATTCTTATTCATAGTTTTTATTACAAGAAAGCTTTTAATTATACAATAGTTACTAAAATGTATAGTGATATTGTCAGTTGCATTAGACATGCTGTGCGCGCATCACACTGCCAGCTAGTGCACGCACACCCCGAATATTAGCTTAGGGATCTTTTTTCCTCGTAGAAAGAATAAAGTAACACAAAAACTGCCAACTTATTCATAGTTTTTATTACAAGAAATCTTTTATTATATAATAGTTACTCAAATTTATGGTGATATTGTCAGTTGTATTAGATATGCTGATGTGCACGCATAACACTGCCGGCGTAGTGCACGCACAGCTTGTCAAAGTCATCTCAAACAAACATAATCAAAATTTTTAGAAAAACATAATGAATAGTCCGGGGCGGGGGGCATAAACCTATTAATGGTGAAATTTAAAAAAAAAAACTATAGTCGGATGTACCGATCCCAAAACTTTCTTCTATCTCATACATGTCAATACTTCAAAATTCGTTATCACTTTGCCAAAATTAAATGGCAATCTATGCTCATCATAAGAATACTAAAAAGATGAAATTCCGTGCATTAGTTCTTGAGATATGAAGTCGTGTAAATCCAGCAAAATGCAGCATAGCAACGCCACTTATAGGGTGACTTACACCAGAACCTAATCATCATCAACTTATGTCAAGGCCTAACTGAATAAAAAATTTGGGGAAAATTCGTGCATTAGTTCTTGAGATAGAGCTATTGCGCAAATCATCACAAATGCAGCATAGCAGCGCCACCTGTTGAGCGATTTGCACCAACACATGGTCAGCAGCAATGTTAATCAAGGTATACTTGAATCTGAAGTTTGATGAAAATTCGTGCATTAGTTCTTGAGATAGAACTATTGAGGAAATCGTTCTAAATGCAACATAGCAGCGCCACCTATAGGGCGATTTAAACCAACACGTAGTCAGCATAATTTCATATCAAGGACTAACTAAATCCGAAGTTTGATGAAAATGTGTGCATTAATTCTTGAGATAGAGCTACTGCGAAAATAGTGTAAATTCTGCAAAATGCAGCGTTACCTGTTGGGCGATTTACCCCAAAACATAAACAGCACCAATTCATATCAAGGAGTAATTGAATCTGTAGTTTTATAAAAATCCGTGCAGTAGTTCTTGAGATAGAGCTATTGCGGAAATCCTGCAAAATGCAGCATTGCAGCGCCACCTGCTGGGCGATTTACACCAAAAACTAATCAGAATCAATCTATATCAGGGACTATCTGAATATAAATTTTTATTAAATTCCGTGCATTAGTTCTTGTGATAGAGCGCCCACAAAATTTGTGCTCAGACAGATGGACAGACACACAGACTCACAGAGACATTTTGTAAAAACATGTTTTTCGGAATCTCTGACCCTTAAAACGTGTAAATCCGTCAAAAACCGGAAGTCGAAAATTTTCACGAATCCAATTCTTGTAAAGATAGAAGAAAGTAAAAAGGGTGAAATTGTAGACGTTTAAAAAAAAGTGTCTTTTTTCGCTTTTTTCCCCTTTAACTTGAACGTGGCTTAAAAAATACTATTAGTTACATAGAAAAGGCTCATGGGCCCCACGGAATGAATAATCTTTAATTTCCATAGAGAAAAAAGTGTATCAGTTGAGCATTTAAACGCCACTTTACACGAGGGTCTGGGAAATGTCGTTACAACTGACAATATCATTATCCATCAGTTTTAATAATTATTGTATAATAAAAATATTTTTAAAAGTCAAATCTATGAATAATAAGCAGGTAAATTCAGTTTTGTGTTACTTTATTCTTTCTGTGAAAAAAAGCCCGATGATGACCTACTTTTCGATCCGATGAATGGTAACATATCGAATGTCAATTACCAACTGGGCGTAAAATGTCCGGATCAGGATTCGAACCAGGGATCTCTTGGCTGAAGCCGCCAGTGCTCTACCAAATCGTTCGAATTCCTGATCCGGACATTTTACGCCCAGTTGGAAATTGACATTTGATATGATTTATTTACCAATTAGAATAATTGTATTAAAATTTATCTAGTGTAATTACGTATCCAGCGTTTTCTGGAGATCCGTTTACCTGCGATTTATTCTGTTGAGCTGAACCAGATTTCAGACCAGATGCTATAATCAATAAGGTTAGCTGGGTGAATTGGGTCCTCCAGATTCGTCCCGGATGGCTCAGATGGTAGAGCATTGGCGGCTTCAGCCAAGAGATGCCTGATTCGAATCCTGGTCCGGACATTTTACGTCCGGTTGGAAATTTACATTTGATATGATTTATTTACCAATTAGAATTAGAATTAGAATAACTGAGTTAAAGTTAATCTAGTGAAAGGTAACATCCCGTTAAGTGAGATATAACACATCTGGACTAGACAAGCACAAATCACCATACGGTGTATGGCTTTATTATTAACTGAAGCAGTGAAGCACTGCAGAGCGTCTTCTGATTATAGTAAAGGGCACGACAACGTCATAAACTCTAGTAAATGATTGTTAAAATTCGTTTGGCCTAATGTAGTACGCGTGTTTATCTGTTCACCACACATGTACAATAATTTCGTATACATCAGAAATAATGATTATCTGAAATTTTACTAGAAAAGTTTGATTTTGGTATATTTTCTACTATACCGCACACCGAAACGACAAGCCACATAATGCGCGATGTTGGAGAGGAAACATAAGAAGACACAAATTTGAATTTCATAATTTGTCTCCTGAGTCGCGTGGCCCGACCAGTGGCCGAGAGGTTCTGCTCTCGAAGCTGGTAGAAGTCGGAGGTGCTAGGTTCGATCCCAATCGCGCCAGTCTGCCTAATCGTTCGGAGCTTTCGTGGTTTTCTTCGAACCTTGGATTTCCAAGCGTAAATACGGGTTAGGTTCCCTTAGAAAGACACCCACGAAGGGCACTCTCTCCCACTGGACCTATATCCCTCGAGCAGATAATTGGTCGTCAAAATTCAACCAACCAACCTAAGTCGTGTGTTGTGTCGCTTGCCGCCTCGGTGTGAAGCTTGGTTGGGGAGTTTCTAAAAAAGAATGGCGACATACGGTATATAAAAAATTATTAGCCAAAAACAAATCGCCAAGCATCTTGTTGAGCCTGCCATTATCGCCAAGCTATTATTTGCCTACTTGTCACACTCGTCTAATCGAACTCGCCCAAGTGACTATCGTCAAGTTCTGGAATGTATGTTTGCCATAGTTTGGACGTCACCACTCTCATATGGAGGCACCTTACACCTGCCCGAAGTCAAAAGGGTAAGCGTAAGCCATAGTTTTCGGGTGGGGGGGGGGGGTGGAGGAATCCGTAAACATATTCGCTTATTGTATTAAAAATTAGAGGGCTTTTCAAAAAACTTGCACATATTTTAGAAATTAATAAATATTTGATTTTTGGCCAACGTGTTAATGGAGTAAATTTAACCTGGAGTATTTTCCAACTTCATTTAATAATTGATTAATGCTAACAAATAAAGTTATGAGTTAAAAATTGCTTTTTTTTAATTAGTTCTATCATAAGCGAACAAAATACTAATTACTAATTCTATATATTCTTTTTATTGAATTAAAAAAAAAAAAAATCTAATATACATTTTGTTAGAATAACCAGCGATAAAATTGACAATACCTTGGCTACAATCCACGCTAGTAGTTAGTTCTGTGTTACTTCGATATTGAACGGTGTTTGCTTATATTGTTTAAAATGGAAAAAGAAAGCACAAAAAATCTGTGATCATTAAAACAAATATAATAAAACCTTCATAACATAGCGGACATTTTTTCCATCCCCACCACGTATGTACGAGGGCACTTCGAAAAGTAAAGATACACCGTACGCCGGAGGAAAAGAAAAGTTTTGGCAAGCAAGTTGGCAACACAGGTGTTAACCTTGAACCGTTAGCTTTTTCCTCGCGGTCGTTCGGCATTTCAACGTTGATTCTGGTTGGAGTAGGTCGTGTTTAAAATGGTTCCGCCGATTCAGAATCCCGCCAAATGCGAAGTGCGCTCCGTCATACGTTTTCTTCATGCAAGAGGTCAGCGACCAGCGGATATTCACAAAGAAATTGTTTCTGTTTATGGGAACATTATGAATCGACAAAATGTAACGAAATAGTGTCGTCATTTCTCTGAAGGTAGGACCGGTGTTCATGACGAACAAAGAACAGGTCGGCCATCTGTGATCTCCGATGCCCTTCTTCAGAGAACGGAGGAAGCAATTCGTGCGAATAGACGTCTCAAATTGAAAGAATTGCATCGGATCACACCGGAAGTGTCAATGACAACTCTTTGATGATGATGAGATCAAAGATGAAGTTGAAATGTGGTTGCGACAACAGGCGGAAACCTTCTATGACTGTGGTATACAAAAGCTTGTGCCCCGACTTAACAAATGTTTGGATAACGGGAGTGATTATGTCGAAAAATAATAAATAATCCAGTTAATAAGATGTAACTTACGTTTTCTAAATAAATGTTTTTTTTTTAAGGAATGCGAGCCATTGTATCTTTACTTTTCAAAATGCCCTCGTATTATGCCTATATACAGGATGTCCATAAAAGAATGCCCCAGTTTTAATAGTACTTTATAACAGTCTAATTTAGAGTATTTACAACACATCATACATCCAATTGAAGGTAAACTAACCTAGTTCTTCTTGCAAATGTTCAAAAGGTGTACCTTCAGTTATACGGCACACATCCAACCTAAAATCCAATTCTTCTCGCACCTTTATTAACAAGTACGGAGTCATGGAAGCAATAGCCCATTCAATTCTGTGTCTCAACTCTGGCACATCATTAGGTAGCGGCGGAACGTAAACACGACCTTTTATAAAGCTCATAGGAAAATATCGCATGGCGTGCGCCGGTAGTATAAGCTTTTAAATCTTCAGTCTAGTAATAACGCCTTAAGCCCAGGAACCGCCATTGTGCGTAGGTGGCACCGCAAGCGAGTCAATAACAAAGCAGTACTCGCGCATGCGCTTATCTAAAAGTGTTTCAATTACTCTTTATGGGTGACCTTGAACCAACACTCTACAACGCTTACAGTTGGTACTATTAAAATTTATAACTGGAACATCCGTTTATGGACACCCTGTACTATACACCGCGTCCCAAAAGTTTAGAGAATCAATGAAATTTGCATTAACATAAAAAGTAATAAGGTACAATTAAAATTCGTGGGATAGGTAATATATAAAAGCAGTTTTTCTGATATACACATATAAATTATGATCAAAGGTTTGAAATTATAAAATATACATTAAATTATATAAAAATGTGCTGTCCCAAAACAATTGTAATTTTTTTTGGTTTTACATTTATAAAAGTACTAAAAACTTACTTTTAATATTTAATTGTATTGTCACGACACTTTATAACATCAAATACACGTTGTTCCATAGAATTAACTAAGCATTGCATTACAGAAGGAGGTATTTCACACCACGCTTTGTCAATTGCAATTTTTAAGTCATTTACACATGTATATTGCTTTCCATTTTCATATATTTTACGAGATAAGATCCCCCATATGTTCTCCATATGATTCAAATCTGGACTAAGTGCTGGCCAGTCTAATAGTGAGATATTGTTTTGCCTAAACCATGTTTTCGATGATGTGGGGGTATGGATGGATGGATCTTGTTGGAAAACACAGTCCGGTCCTGCTAGCAAATCCATAATTGGCAGTAAATTGGTACGTAAAATATCCTGATAATCCTCTGATTTCATTTTTCTTTCTGTCCATAAATTCTAGAAATGTTTGGCCTTTGAAAGAAAATCCTCCCCACGTCATTAAGAATCCTCCGCCTTGTTGCCTGCTGAAACAGTTCTTGGGTTCTTTTCTTTGGTCATGCCAGTAAAATTTATGACCATCAGGGCCGTCTAAATTCCATTTCTTTTCATCACTGAAGATGACAGAAATCAATTTTTCACTGTATGACATATGCTTTTTAGCCCATTTTAGACGTGCATCTTTATGTCTCTGCATTGAGCAAGTTTTTGCTTTCATTCTCCGGTAAACAATATGTTTTTAAGCTTTAATTCTTCTGTGTACAGTACTTTTTGAAATTCTGGAATTTGATGCAATTTCACGCACAGATAAATTAACAACTGAAGCCATTTTTAATAACATTCTGTCATCACGTAACATTGTTTTCTTTGGTCTTCCGTGTCGCTTTCTAGTATTCCATGTTCCACCTGAGCTCAAAACTAAATACTGCTCAAGAATCTCTTTATTCTTCTCGATATTTGTACAGGATTTTGTCCTTGCGTTTTTAAGTGTAAAGTCTTAATAATTTCATCTTTAGAAATTTCTTTAGAACGTGGCATTTTTATCAGAATATGCAGGAAATGTCTTTTCCGAATCACAAACAAAACAATACATTCAACTCATTTTATTCCACACAATTTCAATAAATTATTATGCTAAAATACAGCAGACGATATTTCAATTAAAGGGAAAAATTATTCTGCATTTATAGAAGCAATCGAAAATAAAAATATTTTATTTTGTGAACAAAAATGTAAAAGAAAGCATGTAATGTTGTATTGTGTCTATACTTTTGGGACAGCACATTTTTATATAATTTAATGTATATTTTATAATTTCCAACCTTTGATCATAATTTATATGTGTATATCAGCAAAACTGCTTTTATTTATTACCTATCTCACGAATTTTAATTGTACCTTATTACTTTTTATGTTAATGCAATATGCATTGATTCTCTAAACTTTTGGGACGCGGTGTACATTACACCTATCTAGACACACGGCAGTGTGTCAGCCAAGTTCGCCTGACATAGCCGTGTGTTATTTACACGAACCATTTCGAGCTGTTTCCGTCAAATTTCAATGCTCTACTACTGAAAATCTATGAGACCTACATACTTGTTATACGAAATGTGTAGTAAGGCCACTCTAATTACCTAAAATCCAAAATTTTATAAATAACGCATAATTAGTTTCCGAGATAATGACATTTGAAAATGTCTGATAATCGATAATTTTACCACTGACTGATTGACTGACTGACTGACTCACTCATCAAAAAGATCTCCTATATCTACTACAGCTACAGACTTCAAATTTGGTGCGAAGTTTGTTTACACTATAAAACTAAGGAAAAAAATAAAAAAATTGTGAAAATCGATGAATTACTCACCTGGGGTTGCCCATTTTTACTTTAACATTACGTCTATTAGGCGAAATTTTAATTTGCCATAGGAGGGGACGCTGTTCTGTCGCCAAATACCGCCAAGTTTCTCGCCAACATGGCGATATATCGCCAAATTTGGCGACCAAAATTAGTCACCAAAAGTGACGTCACCTTGGCGATATCTCTAATATTTCGCTAAATTCCCATAGACTTCTATTGTAAACCTATCTACTTACTGGGGGTTTATCCGGGTTTACTTGCTTACAGAAAATCAACAAATTGAGATATTCTGTCCGTCATAGAGCCCGTTCTCAGAAACTGTACATGTTGGATACTTGAAATTTTGCATACTTATAGCTGAACACCACACATCATACGACAAATCATAAAATTTTGATAAAGTCGTACATTTAACCCTTTGGGTTCCCACATGTGTATTTTAAACAATTATTTCTATGTGAGCTTCTAACAAGGTTGGAGGCGTGAAATTTTGCATACTTATAGCTGAACACATCACATCAAATGACAAATCATAAAATTTTGAAAAAGTTGTAAATTTATCCCTTTGGGGTCTCATATGTTTATTTTAAACAATCCTTTCTAAGTGAGCCCCTAATTAGGTTGGATGCACAAAATTGTAAATACTTATAGCTGAACACCTTACATCAAACGAAAATCTATAAAATTTTGAAAAAGTCAAACATTTAACCCTTTGGGCTCCCACATGTGTATTTTAAACAATTCTTTCTAAGTGAGCCCCTAATTAGGTTGGAGGCGTGAAATTTTGCATACTTATAGCTGAGTACCTCACATCAAACTACAAATCATAAAATTTTGAAAAAGTCGTACATTTAACCCTTTGAGCTCTCACATGTGTATTTTAAACAATATTTTCTAAGTGAGCCCCTAATTATGTTGGAGGCGTGGAAATTTGCATACTTATAGCTGAACACACATCAAATGACAAATCATAAAATTTTGAAAAAGTCGTACATTTAACCCTTTGGGCTTCCACATCCGTATTTTAAGCAATTCTTTCTAACTGAGCCCCTTATTAAATTGCAGATTTGAAATTTTGCATACTTATAGCAGAACACCTGAGGCCAGGTGACAAATCATAAAATCTTGAAAAAGTCTTACGCTTAACCCTTTGAGCTACCACATATGTATTTTAAGCAATTCTTTCTAAGGGAGCCCCTAATTAAGTTGGAGACATGACTTTTGGCATACGTATAGCTGAATACCTCAGACCACACGACAAATCATAAAATTTTCAAAAAGTCTTATATTATTTACTCCTTCGGGCTCTAACTTGTGTATTTTAAGCAATTTTCCTAACCTCCGCCCTTTTCACCCGGGGAGCACTTTTCCAACTTTTGCCGACTCCCCTTTGACCATTCTTTCATATCATGCACCATAGCCTTACATATTTTAGTTTCACTTTTTACCGCCAGGGGGCGCCTACTTATCTCGGGTGCTATGGGCTCAATCCCCTCGACTAATAGCATGTAAAACGGAGTTTCGTTCGGATAGAGGTTTATTTAGAATAGAGTGCACCCCTGGTTGCGAAATGTGGAACTAACAGATTTTTCAAAAGGATAAAGTGTTTTGAAAGGAATATTAAACGAAACCCTCTGTGCGATCTGTGATCACACTTAACCACTTGTTATTTTCAAAATCATCAGAGAAAAGGATATTTAATTAGTTAAATTTGAAAATCCAGGGAGAGGCAATGTCCTTCCTCTGCACTGCCTCTTTGCCGGCACCCATGGATGAATGATACATGGTGTGGCATAAGCACATAACTTTATTTTTCACTTTCAGTACAAAAAAGCAGGCCCAGCTATAGGATATTTAATTGGAAAATTTAACATAGGAATTTAATAGGAATTGTTGTTTCAAAAGCAATAAAAATTTCGAATCAATACATTTCGTTTCAAAACATGCATTCAATGTAGCAGTATTAAAATATAGATTTCAGCCGCAAATTGACAGCCAAATAGTTTGTTGTAGGAAATTTAAATTAAAATTGAATGTTGCTTGGTGAATAAAATAGTCACATGTAAACACATTAAAAAACATTAAGTAAAGTGTCTAAATATATTGTAACTTTACAAAAAGTAATGATATCTAACAAAAACACAGCTGTGAAAAACGGGAGCCAAGTTCTGTAAAGACAATGGCAAGAAAAGAAGTGATATCTAAGTGGGTGCCAAGTTCAAATAAAATTCACTCAAACTTACCTACAGAAGTATTATAGCATTTTTTAAATTGTTTAGAAATAAAAATTATTGATAGCATTTTAATAATAAATCTAGAACTTGGCTAGTTTTTGATAAATGTTATGCCTATCAATAAAATGATGGTGTTAATATTAACTACAATGTCATTATAAAAAAATTAATATAGTTACTATTATAAACAAATGACTCCTGTTAAAGATTTGATAAACCAATAAATACACAGATACACTTCCGCTCGTCTTTGGTTATAACTCTAGCACCCACCCTCCAGAAACCTCAATGCAAGCAGACTAAAAGGCCTGAGAAAGAGACAGATACGCTTACGCTTGTTCTTGGTCATCCCTCTAGAGACTGCACCTCTTTAACCCTTCAGGGGCAAAGAGCTTTTATTCGTGACATGCTGAAATGATTGAATCACACCAGAATTAAAAAACAAATTTATTTCAAAATGGGTAAAAGCTTCTTTTCACGTACTTAATAAAATTAAACTTTTTAGTCCTGAATTCTAGTGTCAATGTGGCATTTTGCAGTTAAAATTAGGTGGGATATATTTTATCCCACCACCCTTCAAGGGAAAGGAGCTCACTCAAATGAAGGCTTCCAAACATGAAATAACAAGTTTTGATATAATAATGTCATTAATAAAAATAAATGACTCGTAGGTAAAAACTTGCCAAGTTCTAGATTTATTATTAATATGCTATCAATAATTTTTATTTCTAAACAATTTATAAAATGCTATAATACTTCTGTAGGTAAGTTTGAGTGAATTTTATTTGAACTTGGCACCCACTTAGATATCACTTCTTTTCTTGCCATTGTCTTTACAGAACTTGGCTCCCGTTTTTCACAGCTGTGTTTTTGTTAGATATATTATACACGTCTGAATAGCGGACAAATTCAGCGCTCCGAAGATGTCCGTTATGCAAAGGTTTTACTGTTGTTGGTTTTTTTTTTTTTTTTTTTTTTTTTTTGTTATTATTATTTACTAACGCGCATTGCAACAAAGATCGCATTTTCATTAACAATAAAACAAGAATTGAAAGGTAAACTAGAAATCTTATATTATATTTATTTTTAATTTTTGGTTCAAAAAATTTAAGTGTTATTAATAATTGACATTTTGTTAATTTTCGATAGAACTAATAAGAATAATCAATTTTTGACTTATAACTTTTTTTCTCGCTGTTATTTACCATTAATAAAATGAAGTGTAAAAATTCCCGCAGTAAATTTTACCCTCTTAAAGTGAATTTGGGCAGAAAGGTTGCTTATTCCATATCTTCATAAGCTCTTCATATATCCCCAAAACTTTGATATACAGTGTGTAAGGTGACCTTGGAGAGAGGGATTTTAAAGTTAATTAAATAAGATATTTAAATTAGCAAGAATTGAAGTATTAAAATAATAAAATTAATTAATTAAAGATAAAATCTTAAAAGCAAGAAATCTTTCTGTCCAAAGACACATTACGTCCGGAGCATAAGTGGTTAGACAATTGCATTGCTGAGAAAAGGAACTTAAAGTTTATATAAGTGAAAAGCCATCTATAGAATTTTAAATATCCGCAAAATTGCTTTTTCGCATCTGTAAAAATAAAGAATAAAGACACTCACCCGGTATGTTGGTTGATAAATTAATCGCTAGAGATATAATAAAAGCTATTTGATTTTATTGAAGAAGATACACAAAACATATTTTTTAATTACCGGATTGGGAACGTTTTCTTGTTAGTAATAAAATAAATGATTAAATAAACACTTACATAGTTGAAAAGTAAGACTGGAACATTGAAAAGTTACAGTGTTAATTATTTTTTAGAAACATTAAAAGAAATTTCATAAACATAAATGAATTTTAGTATCTTTAAAAGTGTTTAAATTACTCTTTATTTGTGACCTTGAACGCTGACAGTTGATACTATTAAAATTTATAACTGGAGTTTCATGAAGTCTATAACATAAGTAAAATTATCAACGCAAAATTGATACCTACTCTCTTGTGACATATTCTGTTGAGATTTCACTTCAAAATATTTGTTCGTAGGTTAAACGTAATTAAAATGATAGTGTGACGTAATCACTATTGCTATTACAAACGCCCATATAGTGCGAAAATTGAAAGTAAAACTTCTTAAAATTGGATAGTAGAAAATTTTTAACATGTAAAATTGGTTTCTACTCTCTTGTGACACATTCTATTAATTTAAAAAATCAAATTTGTTAGTAGATTAAACAATTCATAATGTGATGCTATCATAATTTCTATATACAAATGCCCATATAGTGGGAATATCAAACTTCTTAAATATGAAAAGTAATGGAAAATTTTTAGAAAGTAAAGTTGTTTTTTACTTTATTGTGACACATTCTGTTGAGGTTACAAATCAAAATATGCGTTAGTATATTAAACGCAATTAAAACTGTAATTTGATGCTATCATAATTGCTATACAATTGCTAGTATAGTGCAAAAATGAAAACTTCTTAAATATGGAAAGTGGAGTAAAATTTTTAAAAAGCAAAATTGGTTATTACTGACATATCCTGTTCAGGCTACCAATCAAAATATGTGTCCTTACATTAAGGAACAGTGAACGTTATTTTTTTTTATCATAGAGATATGAAATTTTGTACATTTCACCATAACTATATAGAACACCTTGAAAGTTTCCAATCTTATTATTATTTCGAAACTTTTTAAAAAAATTTAAAATGAAATTTTAGATTTTAGAATGCCCCATGCGTCTTCCATTTTGCATTTTAAATACTTAAAACTCTATTAAAAATGAATCTGTGTATCGAATTTTTAATCCCTTGAATAGTTGATTTTTTAGAGATTTTTTTCTGATTTCCATATCGACTTTCATCAAAATTTTGCGTTTCAATAAGTTAAAAATCAAATTTAATTATCTTAATGAAGTCGAAATTTAAAATGCATACACGGTTTCTTTGTAAGCAATATTGTGATACTTCCTTATCACTTTTGTGAATTTTGATCAAAAATTAAGAAGCATGGAACATTTCAAAAATCTAAAAACGTTGAAAAATCAGTTTTGAGAAAAATAGATTTAAAGTATATTAAAGAACTGAAAAATTGTTTGTGTACAAAATTGTGTACGTAATCGCACCTCTATGCGGTTTTTTGCAAATGTCTCAGAATAAACTGGAGAATAATTAATGTGCACAATTTTTTTTTCGATTTTTGCTCTTCGGTTCCCTTAAATGCAATTAAAATTATTATTATAAATGATAATAAGGTTTCGTAATTTTCAAGCAAGTGTCCATATAATGCGAAAATTAAAACTTCTTAAAATTAAAAAGTGACACAAAATTGGTAATAACATTTTCTTTTCTAGAGCTCGTAAAACCGATAGGAAAGACGCACTGTATATTAAGAAATAAACTCGTTAAAATGTGTTGAAGTATTATTTTCATAGATTTCAAGACAAATAATAGATGCGAAACTCTCGGAGAGCAAAAATACTTTGAGATTTTTAACAAAATCAGCAAAAAACTATAAAAAATTATACTGAATTTGGAATAAATGTTCCAAGATATTTCGTGAAACGAGAGTAAAGCAATTTTAAAAGAAAAAATTAAACTTTCTTCTAAATGGAATACGCATGATGTCATGGGTGAAATAAAATGATCCAATAAATTATATATATTAAAATGCACTGGACTTTCCGAGTAGATAATTTGTCACAAAAATTATGCCGCTGTTTATTTAACTTCATACAATATGCTGTAGAAGCGAGATTTAAAAAAAAAAAAAAATGTTCACTGAAAATTGAAAGAAAAAAAAAAAAAAACGAGCAAAATTACACTGATGTGCAAAACTTAAGCAACAAGCATAAAATGCTAATTTTCGAACATGTGAATACTCAAAAGTAAATGATATAAACATCAAGTGTAGCAAATATATATTATATCTACAACACACCAAGTTGATATGACATCTCCTTCATGTTACATATGGCCACAAGTGTCACAGTCACTACGGAGAAACAAAATTTGGGATATTTCATTAGTCTCATTATTACTCTAAAATGTTCGCGATATGGTGACGAGACTCCACTGAGAGTCACTGTGACTGTCGCGTTGTGGTGAGTCACCAGATGACATTACAAGGCACCAAGGCAGTCACATCGTGATTCTCATGTGGCTGCCATTTGAAGACTCAATTTTGAAGTCATCATGAGCATTACATTGTTCTGAGTCTCTAAATAATGTTACAATGAAATCACATGGTGAATTTCACGTGACCGAGGTTCTACTGTGAAGTCACCATTGCGCTGCTTTGTGAAAAGTCACCAGATGATTTCATTTTCCATCAATTGTGAACTCGTCACAAAACAGCTAACGTGATGATTTTACAATGGAGTCTCCAAATGACGTTCACTTGGGGGTTACAAGAGGACTTCATTGTAAAGTCATCTAGTGGCTCGTCACAAAGCAGCAGTCGTGGTAACTTCTCGGTGAACTGATCAAATGAGATTAAGAGCCTACTTCAGTCAAGTGAAAAGACCCGTTCGCTAATGCTAATCCTGTGGAAGAAATTTATAAAGATATCTCAGTTGCATTTTAATATTTTTAAATGAATTTTTTTGCATTGAATAGCTGAGATCGATCTCTACAAAGGCCGTTTTTCGCTGTTTCGAATTTCTTTACAGATATTTTTAATGAGGGCACTTTCATTTTCGGAACCGGTTTCGAAACTGAAAGCATCTTCTTAAAAAAAAATCTGCAATAGAAATCGAAAAAGTAAAAAACGGCCTGCATACAGATCGATCTCAGCAATCCAATGCAAAAAAAAAATCATTTAAAAATATTAAAATGCAACCGAGATATCTTTATAAATTTCTTCCATTGGATTAGCATTAGTGATCGGGTCATTTCACTTGACTGAAGTAGCCTCTTAAGAATGAGACGAATGAAAGATATCACATTTCAGTTCATTGTAGTGACTGTGAGACTTGTGAGGTCATGGAGACTATTTATAGACTGGCTGTGCTGTAAAGATAACACCTATTTTTTACACTTGTTGTTTATAGAATTTTCTTTTGAGTACTCACGTGTTTAGAAATTAACATATTGTGCTCGTTGCTTTAAGTTTTGCACACTAGTGAAATATAAGCTGAGTGTGTGTATAAGCCAACTGGTGTATTGTATTTGAGTACGTGAGATTTTTCGGGAAAAGAGAATATAATTTTACTTTACATTTAGAAACGATTTAAAATATTATTTTAATTTCTTATTATAAGCAAGAAATCGTGTTAACAATGTAAATGAACTGAAATTTTGGTTTTTCAATTTACGTGATTGTAATACAATTATAGTATCTTTATAAGAAAATGGCGACATACGGGTAATAAAATTCGATTGGTTGGGAGGATTTCGGGTAAATATTTGGAGAACTTGCCATTATTGCCAAGCAAATATTTGTTTATTTGTCTAACGCGTCTAAGCGATTTCGTCCAGGCGAGCACCTTAAGTTCTTTAGTATGGATGGCTTGCTATGGTTTGGACAAAAACTTTTAATCGGAGCATATGCCGTGTACAGTCGTGGAAAAAAAAAAAGGTAAACACCCCCTACTAACTCCTCAACAAAGTAGACTAAAGTTACTGGTACCGAACGACTGGAAATAAAGTCTACTTTTAAATGACGTATATAAAATTTGCTTAGGGGGACATCTACAGATTAAAACAAATCCAAACTTCATTTTTTTTTTTTCAATGGCAATACCCAATTTTAACGAGATATTTCAAATGTTTGGTTCAAACTATGCCTAGACACCGAATTTAAGGTCATTTGAATGATAATTTTTTGAATTATAAACATTCAAAATTTAGTGGTTCTAATGTTAAATTACATTTTCATATTTTTATTTATAACTTCTGAAATTATGCTCCTAATGTTCTAATTTTTTGTGTAGCAATAATACTAATATACCCAAACATAAATACGTTGAATTGGCAATTTTTATAATTTTCTGATATGAATTATGAAATTAATATTCGAAAAAATTATGAAATGCAACCTACATTTTTTTTGATGGATTCAGATTTATTAAGTCCTGCTTTATGGAAATCCAAAATTTAACATTTTTCTTCCAAGTAGTTTTTAAATTATGCTTTAAAACGACAAAATGATGGTTTAAGGGGCCGTCTATGACAGAAGTGACTAAATATTTTGAAATTTCTTATGCTATCCTGTAATCTAACAGGCTTAATTGACTACTTAAGGTGCCTTGATCAAGAAGGGAGCTCACTCGGTTAACAATCGAGTACCGAACTCCAATTTGGATACAGCCCTTAAAATACGCTCGTTTTCAAATAATTTATTTCTCGGAAACTTATGGTACGAATTGCATAAAAATTTGTTTTTAGACTAATTGAAGGGTGTAGAGTTCATTTATGCTGTCAGAATTGCGTACTGCTATTGAAAAACACAAAAGTTATGGTTCGTTTTAATATGTAGATGGCCTCTTAAGCAAATTTTATATACATCATTTAAAAGTAGACTTTATTTCCAGTCGTTCGGTACCAGTAACTTTCTTTTACGATAATTTGTTGAGGAGTTAGTAGGGGTGTTTACTTTTTTTTTTTTCCACGACTGTACGTATGTTCAGACTGCAGGCTCAAAACTCCATACAGTCCATTCATTTCGTTTTCATTTTAAGTCTGAAATTTTTATTATATTTATTTCAATAATATAAAAAAATTTCAGCCTTTTGATAATAATTGCAGTAAATGTAGGAGTTAGTGGTCGGCACGGGCCCGTATTCGCCCCAGGCCGGCAGAATAAAGGCAAATTTTCAAACGGGCCTGCTGAGCCGATGAAAAACATAAAAATAAGCGGGTCGAAAACTGCCTACATCAGCGTGTTTATCAAACATTTCTTTATAACACCACCGATTTTCATAATTTTGTATGCAGTAGTTTTCTTAATATTAACGAAGAAAGAGCCCCGGTCACAAAAATTCAAAACCGGCGGCAGTAACAGCGTTAGTTACCTTTTTTTTAGAATAGTGAGATTTTAGTGTGCCGTAACAGTTTAACCATGAGTTTAAATACGCCGTGAGGTTAAAAAAAAAAAAAAAGCCTTCAAACATTGGTCTAGACTAGACTAAGTAGCTACAAGCTAAGCTATACGAACTAAAATCTGCTATCAACATTCCTGAAGAAGAAATTCCTGACACTTTTGAGAAAAAAAAATAACGCTATTCAATTCTAAATCATTTCAATAGTCATAACTGCACATTTTAAGCTTTTATGTAAAGGAAAGACTTAAAATTCATCTGCTGATTCATTTTCCAGATTTTTGGACAAGAGCTGTTTTTATTAAAAACCTTTGAATTGTGAATTTTGTTGGATATTTTCAGTTTAAATAAAAAATGTTCACCTTTCTCATACGTTTGGAAATTACCATAAAACAATGAGCAATTTTTCTATCAATAAATACTGCAACAAAATGTTGTCAGTATTTTTCAGGAAAATATTGATATTGATATTTCCAATATTAAAGGTGTTGGTCAGTCAAGTCTCCAATGACTTATGGACACAGGAAGGATCCGTATTTTTTCAAATTTCTCATCAAAAAATTAATAGTTTTAGCACCTTTTTAAACGTATTCTCTTCTTTTTACTCCTTTATTCGACGAAATACAGCGGAGTCTGGTTGTAATGAATCTGGTATATAGCGAACTCCCGGTTATAACGAAACAGATAGGAGCCCCATTTTGTTTAATATACTTTACAATACTATTTTAAATGGATATAACGAACTCATGTATTATGGAATTAACGAACCTTTGCTTATAGTGTTTGTCCACTTTTCCCAAAATAACGAACTACTTTTTTTTTTTTTTTTTCAAATTACTAGGAAAAAATCAATCACCATTTTTTAAATTTCTACACCGATAAAATGCTCCTACCAACTTATGATGATGTTCATTCCGCTTTGATGACATGGTTTACACGTCAAAGATCTCGGAAGGGGGTAAGAAAACAAAAGCGACAGAATTTTTTTCGACGTAAAGGTATGCGTTATAATTTACTCTTATAAAATCACTGTAGCACAATAATGAAAATTTTTGGATAACTTTTTGATGTAACATTTAATATAAATTTAGATGCTTACATTTAAAAAATCAAATTAAAATGTGTAACATTATTTGAATACCTTTAAAACATTCATTAAGATTCTTATATATATATTTAAAAGCATTTAGAGCTTTACCTATCATAAAAAGTCCTAAATAATTTATAACGAATTTCGGATATACAGAACCAGTTTTAATGGCTCGGCCAAGTTCATTATAAGCGGAATCGATTGTATTATTAAAATAAACGTTTAATTTAATATTTTAAATATTAAAGTCTTCGCGAAGCTCACGAACTCTGAGTAACATTTTAAAACCAGATAAAATTAAGCATATAAATTTAGAAATATTTTATAACTAAAAAAAAGAGAGTTGAAAAAAAATGGGGGGGGGGGGGAGTTAAAAACATTAATTTTCTGATGAGATAATTTAAAAATACGAATACAGCCCACGCCCATAGGTTTAACATTAGCTAGGGAAATTTGAGGTGACTGACCAATACACTTAATATTTCATTATATTTTTGCCAAATGCTAAAACATTTACTTTATTATTCTTCAAGATGCCTGCATTACCTTCCACTGTCAATAAATATCACAACAAAATACCGTTATCAACATATTAATATTTTTTCTCAAAAATTATATTAGCAATTTTGGTTATAAAATTAACTAGATTCGCAGAATTCAATAGTTTTACAAATAAAAAATATTGTGGTTGTGTTTTTTACAGGGCTAAATACAAGTAAAAATGAAAACACTAATATGTTGTGACCATCACAAAACTTTCTTCTATATCATTCTAATTACAGTGGGGTCATTTCATGCCAAATGTCCTACAGGCACTTGATTGACCTCATTCAGTTTTGAAGTAATTGTTGCAGGACATACATATAGGTCGAAGATGGTCATCTGCAAACTGTCAGAGTCAGAAGTAGTATAGTGGGGTCACCGGTTGTCCTTCGGTAAAATTCACTATTTCAATCATAGAAAAACATTCAAATCAACCAAGTTTGTCATAATTTTGCTCATGATACAAGAAACATTACTTATTGAAAATAGGTGATATAGTACAACTTTTTGTGCTGAAAAACCTAATTACAGTAATAAAGATCACAAATGTATACCTTCGTCATTAAGTAGCCTCAAATTAGGCTACAATGTCTGTTGCGATCAATCTTACCCTTACTAACCAGTGTTGAATTCACACGGGTGGAACATTCCCCCCCACCCCCGGAACAATGAAATGTCCCCCGGAATACTTGAGATCTTGTTTTCAATGGTCAAAAAGTGAAAATTTCCCCTCCGGAACTGTATAATCCCCCCCCCCCCCCCCCCATCCCGGAGCCACAGAAATCCCTCCCGAAGAAAAGTGTCTGAATTCAACACTGGCTGTAACTACTGAAAAAATTACTTTAACGCTTTGCACCCCGTTGTTGCCGCTGTGGCGACACAGTGACGGTAAGGTAAGTGAAAAACTCCGTTGTCGCTGCTGCGGCGACATCATCTTGCCTTGAAAATTTTGTTTTTGGCACCAGTAATAAAATAAAATTTTCCTTATTTAGTCAGAGCATTTTTTAAATTGTGTACAGTTTTTTCTTTTAAATAAGTGGTGCCGATCGAATAAAATATTTGTGTAATGACGCGGAGTTGCTGGTAGTCCACAGTCAAAATGCCGCGGGGTCAGTGGCGTAGCTAGAGCATTTCGTTTGGGGGGGTGTGGAGATCGAATTTACCGAATGTTCATAGTAAATTTTGTATTTTGGACCAAAAAAGTTTAACAAAAAACTAAATAATTTCAACCATTTAAAATTTTACAAACTGGGGGGAGCGAAGGTAGTAGAAATTATGAATGGAGGGAGTGAAGTAGATAACTGCTGATTTATTTATCGTATTGCACAATTACGAATATGGCAGAGGAAAAAGTAATTTTAAAGACTTTAACCCTTAACTGATCAGGTGAGGTATTTTCCACTCCCGGAGAAATTTCAATTATGAAGAAATTTTTTTTTGTGGTATTTAGATACGTGCATTTATATCTATATGTATGTACACTTACATTACTTTTTCAGTTGTTTTTATTCAAGTAAATTATGCAAAATTCACAGCATATTTTCTTATTTTAATTCGCTACATTTTGTGGAGTGCACAAGACAAGAAATCAAATTTTGGGGTTGTATACACACCACCTCACCAGCTTTTCGTGCTCGATACCCCAGTGAGGGGAGAGGAAACAAAGGTAAAAGCAGTAATTTGGGATGAAGTGTAAAAAGACAGATTTAGATTGATTATTTATTATTACAATAAAAATTAATTCAATAGAAAATATTTGAAAAGTAATTCTTTTTTTCTTTTATTTATAACTCAAAGTTTGAAATTTGCAATACTTTTTAAACTTTAAGTTAAAAGTTTGTACGGGTAGAAATTTTCAGGCCCGAGCCAGGCCGACCCATAGGAAAAATTTATTTTCTGCAAAATTACTTTGCTTGCATTTTTTTTTAGCTGTAGCATTGATTCTGTTACATGAATTAGCCTGATTCAAGTCAAAGGATTTTTTTAATTAACTTAAATTAACTTTGAGATCCCTTCATTTCACAAAAACAAAAAAAAAATGCTTTCAGTTTTTGCAGCAGAAAGTAAATGTATATCCAAAAACGCCAATTAGAAAAAAGATCAATGCTTATCATCAATGCACTTGTCTTTATATATCAATACAACTGATGATTTTAAAACACAAGTTCAAAAACATAAATAAAAAATATCTTTTCGAACTGAATGACAAGAACCAGTGTTGCAGTCGTAAAAAAACAAAGGGTATACGCTAAAATCATGAACATTCATGGATACAGTATACGGTAATGCTTTATTTGAGACGCAGAGGGTATGTTGAGCTTCTTTAAAAAAATCCAGAGAGGGTATATGGCGTATATCTCCGTATACCCTCCACTACCCCGTGACAAGAACAGATCCAGATCTTAAAACATATCATCGGTTTATATTAGGTTACAATGAAAAAATCCAATATTTTATAGTTCTCTATCTTATTATTTTTCTTTAAAGCGGTTCTCGAGCTTCCTACTGAACAACGCAAAATTTTCTGACACATTTTGTGTCTCATTTTTAAGCATATTGGCAGGCCTGACTGTTGAAGCGGAATACAATGGAAACTAGTTTTTCATTTTTTGATAAAATTACTTATTGCGTTATAAGCGATTGTGGTCACATGACGACAAGTATTTTGCCTTTCTCTAGCTGCTGTGTCTGGAATTCGGTTAAAAATGCCAACTTTGACAGTATTTTCTGAAAAATCTTTTGAGTATACCAAAAAATGAAAAACGTCTTTCGACTACATAGTTTCTGAATAACAACACCTACCAATTTTCAAACAAAAATTAATTCAGAAATGTCTTAGAAAGTACCTCTTTTGATCGGAAAACACCCTAAAGGATTTTTTTCCGGCATTTTTTTAAAATAATTTTTTCAAGAAACTTTAAATTTTTCGAAGATATAAAATACTATATAGTAGCTAATAGAGATGTACCGAATATTCAGTATCTATTCTGTATTCGGCCTTTTGTATTCGCAAAGTTGGGCCCAGCTCGAAAAAACCCAGTGGGTTTTTTCAGAATGGGCCCACTTGAAAAAGCCCACTAAAAAACCCATAATGTGGTTTTTTTTCAATTTTCAGAAATATTTAAAAATTTAAACAACACATACATTTAATGAATTTAAGTCATTTCAATTGATTTTGAAAAAAAAATTATATATAAAAGCCCATCCGAAGTAAAATAAAAATGTATTTCAGCACATTGAAATACTTTACTAACATAGAACCTAGTAGGCAACATACATAGTACATAATTATAGGTAAAGGTATATCATAAGTATGTCTTTATATAAAAAATTCAAATCATCTATATTCAAGGAAATAAAAAATATTTATTTTTACTTTCTTCTATCTTTACAAGAAGTATTTGATTTGTGAAAAATTTTTACTTCCAGTTTATGATGGATTTATACGTTTTAAAAAGGTCCTGAAGACAATTTGATGGTTTTTAGAAAATGTGTCTGTATGTGAAAAGCATTTTATGGGTGCTCTATCTCAAGAACTAATGCACAGAATTTTACAAAACTTTAGACTGAGTTAGACCTTGATGTAAACTGGTGCTGATTAGTTTTTAGTATATATTGCCAAAAGGTGACGTTGCTATGCTGCATTTATCTCAATTTTTGCAATAGCTTTATCTCAAGAACTAAGGCACAGATTTTCGTAAAACTTCAGATTCAGTTACAAGTTTACTTTACTTATTAAGTTTTGGTGCATATCGCCCAACATGTAGTTCTGCCATGCTGCATTTTTCGCGATTTCAGCAATAACTCTTATCTCAAAAACTAATGTACGGAATTGAATAAAAATTCAGATTCGGTTAGGCCTCCAGCACAACAGTGGCGCTGTTGTGCTGCATTTATCTTACTTTTTGCAATAGCTTTATCTCAAGAACTAATGGATGGATTTTCATCAAACTTCAGATTCAGTTAGACGTTGACGTAACTGTTACTGACCAGGTTTTGTTGTAAATTGCAGAACAGGTGATACTTATATCTCCTTGTTAAATGCATCCAATTCAACAAACCTATATTTTACAATCCTCATAATGGGCATACTATATTGCCATTTAATTTTTTCATTGTGATAGCGAATTTTGAATTATTAATATGTATTTGATAGAAGAAAGTTTTGGGATTGGCACATCCAACTAGTTTACCCCTTTTTTTTCTTCCTACTTATATATTTTAAATTTTAATATTTTATTCATTATTTGATTTTAAAGCAAATTAACAATTTTATATCTTCTATTATATTTAAAACTAATTTGTGCGAAACACTGACATTTAATTAATTTAAATTCATATAAGTACAGAACCATTTATCCGGAATGGTTGGGGTCAGACGTATTCCGGATAACCGGTTTTTCCGGTTCACTGGTTGGGCATTAAAGCAGCATCCATTTGATAAGTTTTGTGGAATATATGTGGTTGTGGCACTATTTCTGATTTTAAATTATTAGATTACTTGGATTAAAAATCAGATGCAAGAAAGATCAAAAGTTAACTAGATTTTGAAAGGAGGTAATTTATGGGAATCCCTTGGGAACAAAAATTCTTCTGTTTCCTCTGTATAAAAATTAAAACATCTAAAATACATCTAAATATGTTTCCATTTGAAATACAAGATGTTGACATCAAATTATTCAATTGTTTCAAGCAATGCATATGTCAAACTGGCAGTGTATGACACTTTTTTCTGCAAAGATTCTGAAATAAGTCTATTAGAAATATCATTCCGGATAACTGGTTTTCCGGTTAACTGGTTACCGGATAAATGGTTCCATACTGTAACTTATACAATGTGTAACTTGTAAAAAAGCATTACAATTATATTGTATATAAAGGAACAGTGTATATATTTTTATGTATAGTGTATATAATATATAAATAATATAGTATACAATAATGTAATTACGCATAAATTACACTTTTGAAAAAACCCCGAAAAAACCAATGTGGGTTGGGTTTTTTTTTTTTTTAAAACCCAGGTTTTTGCAAACCCTGCTTTTCGCCCATGTTACTGAATATTCGGTGAGACCGAATATTAAGATGTTCGGCCAAACTGAATACTTAAAAAAAACTTTTAAAACATTTTTTAAAATCTTACACAGTTTCTACTTTTAACTGTCAACTTATAAAGATATTCATAATAATTAGAAACAAAATCATCATATTTAAGTAAAAGAGAATGTTTTTACGTTATTTGCTTTTTGTAAAGTATTACTTAAGAAAATTAACTATTAATGCGGATTTTCATAGGAATTAACAATGTAAAAATGCAAGTTCCTGAACCTTTTCTAGTAAATAATCTGTTTCTTGCTTTTTCATAAAAAAGGGCGCTTCTAATCAAAACAGAAAATTTTTCAGGATTGATAATACACATCAAGAAAGACATTTTTTGCTCAGAAAACCATAATCGCAATCCACTTATTCAGTTATAAATAACGCGTATCTCATCTCATTCGAGGTCAAACTTGAATTTTCATTTGTTAACCCAAACAAAGATATCATAGCTATATTTTTAACAAACTTGCTTTGATTTCTGTGAAATATAATACCATGATGAGAAGTGCTGGAAATTGCCACTTTTCATAGTTAAACAACTATATATGAGGTAGACATTCCTTTATTCAGAATGCATTATAGTATTTATACTGTGTCACTGGCCAAAATTTAGTCATTTTCAATGATATTATCACATTTAATACAAACTAAAGTAATATGAAACAAATCTTGCTAAAATATCTTCATTTACTGATAAAGTTGTGAACGAAAATTCAGTTTCGGCTTGTAGTTGCACACCCAGAATATTTGACTGAATATATTGTAATTTTGATGGAATAAAAGGAGTGAGGTATTGTTTCTTGTTCACAATTTTTTTGTCTTGACCACATTATCTCTGTTGAAAGTTTGTTACAATTTATTTAGGAACAATGTGTATGTTTACAATATCTGAAAATAATTGCCCATTCGAAACACTGATCTAAGATGCATTTAAAAACTTTCAATAATCATAACTAAATCAAAGATTTAGAAAGAATTTCAAACTAAATAAAAGACAGTAGAAAAGTTATTTTTGCTGAGTTGTTTGTTTTAGAATTTCAAAAAAAAAAAATATTCACTTGGTTTAATTCATCAGAAGAAGCTATGAAATATCAAACTTTTTTAATTAATAAACTATTAAAATTCTGTTTTTAAATACCTCAAATCAGATTTTTTTCATGTATAAAATTTACTTGTAAAAAGTTCTTGTTTATCAATATATAAGTTTCTGCATTAAATATTATGTAAAATTATTTTTAAATTTAACATTTTAATGCTTTTAATCTTTGAAATATGAAAGTATTCGACCAGCTGAGTACTTGGTATTTGGCCAAATATTCGGTATTCGGCCTAACAGTTAATTCGGCTAGCTGAATATTCGGTATGCAGTTCGTCTGTAAGCCGAATATTCCGTAGAAAAGTTATTTTTGCTAAGTTGTTTGTTTTAGAATTAAAAAAATATATATATTCACTTGGTTTGATTCACCAGAAGAAGCCAGGAAATATGAAAATTTTCTAATTAATAAAATTTTAAAATACTTGACCAGCCGATTTTTGGTATTTGGCCTAATAGTTACTACTCAGCTAGCTGAATATTCGGTATCCGGTTCGCCTTTAGGCCGAATATTCGGTATTCGGTCAAAATCACTATTCGGTACATCCTTAGTAGCTGATGTAATTTTATTACACCATTTTAATTTTCTTTGATAAGAAAAAATTCCCGGTTCTCTCTTATTTTTTTGCTTTGAAAAACAGACAATACAACAGTAAACATCTGGCGACATCCTGCCCCCCGAAAAAACCGCGAAATATCCAACCCCCCATAGCTTTCACAGTCCAGCAAAACGAATTTTACCGAACAAGAAGTCTGGCCTTCTAATTTCATTTGCATTGGTCAAGGAGTGTACGCATTTCCCGTCAAGCCCTTTTTCTCCAGATTCCTTTCTTGAATGAAGCGAAGATATTCTCTACAGGGATACCGCATAGAAATAGGAAGAAGATATATTTAATCTTCTAAGGGATACTGTACCATGGACCCACCCCTCCCTCTCCTTCTTACACCCATGGAATAGCTAAAAAGTGAAATTGCAATCGACTCCGAGCGAAAAAAAATTTACACAATGCAAAGAGAAAGGAAGTTTCTAATTAGAAAATATTTAATAATTTTAAATATGTTTTGACATTGTTTTCTGTTTTGTAATAAATTTTGTAATATGTTTTTAAAAATTCTTTAAAAAAAAGAAAAAAATCAGAGCCAAATGATGCAGTTTTTGAACGAAAGTGAAATTACCGAATGTATATGAGTTTACCGAAGTGGGGGGGTGTCGCACCCCCCCACACCCCCCCTGTAGCTACGTCCCTGCGCGGGGTTGCTGGTAGCCCATATTCAAAATAACGTAGAGTGCAATGGGTTAAAAGTTTGTCACTTTACAAAAATTATTACCTATGAAGATGTCATAGAGCTGTTGAAGTGATTTCTGTCTTGCTTAAATTAATTTTATTCATCTTTTAAACCCATTCAAAAAATTTTTAAAAAATTCATACATTCAACCCCATACCACAAAAGGGATACTTCTGATTTGATTACTGTTTGTACCACTGAAAAAAAACTCACCTTAATTGGCAACAGAAACATTTGTTTCATTTTGGGCCGCTTCAGTATAAGATAAATAAAGTAAGGTTCAAAACATCTACTTTGTATGAGATTCAAAACTGTATATCCGATGTAGAAATTGACTCTAAAAATGTCAATGGAAATCAGAGGAAGAGCGGTACTCTTTCTGCAGTAGGGAAAGAACAGAAAGGTATATGAAATAAGTGAATTATTTCATGTAAACTGACCTGAGGGGAGTCTTGGCTCTATGCAAAGTAATGTCTCAGTACACTCAAATATCTCTTGAACAAATATAGCTAGAATAGTGGAACAAGAGTATTTCTGGGTATGATAAAATCACTTACTTTATTATTATTGTTATTTAAAAAAATCTGATTATTTTTATTTAAATCGGATTGTTTGTTTGAAATCAGATTTTTTTTATTTAAATTAATTAACAACATTATTTTGAACTTTGAAGGCTTATAGCAAGCCATTTTCAATAGTTTTATAAATGCAATTAAGATAAAGGCTTGAAAATAATATTTAATTTTTTTATGTATATAAATTTTTATACTTCTGCGTAATGATTACATCACCTACCTTAAGAGCTCTCAATAACATGTGCATACCTGCCAACATGTCAATTTTGAAATCCTTACAATTTTTATGACGTATTCTTACGTGGTTAAAAATACATAACATATGCACATGCAATGAAAAAAAGTAATATTTCATAACATTTTCTATGCTATATTCATGTAGTCATTTTTTTCCAAAATAAAAGATTTCATAAGAAAATTTTGCATGGGAAATTCTAATTAAAAAAAGAAAAAAAAAATCTGAAATTCACAGTAAATTTTCTGAAAGGTTACAATGAGGAAAGGGGGGGGGGGGGGGCGATTCCCTGCAGGTGCTAATTATGAGTTTTTTCGAGGCCCTTTGACGAAATACGCGTTTTTGCAATGATCCTGTGAAAATTTCGCGATCCTTTGGCGAAATTACTGTTTTTTTTTGCGATCTTTTGGCGAAATTGTGTTTTTTTTTCGCGATCTTTCGACGAAATGTGCGTTCTTTTCGCGATCTTTTGACGAAATCTGCGTTTTTTCCGCGAACTTTGTCAAAATTCGCGGTTTTTTCGCGATCCTTTGAGAAAATTAGCGTTTTTTCTGCGATCTTTGACGAAATACGCATTTTTAACGCGATCCTTGACAAAATTCGCGTTTCTTTACGCGATTTTAAACGAAATTCGTGTTATTTCCCGCGATCTTTGACGATATTCGCGTTTTTTACGAGTTTTCTGACGAAATTCGCATTCTTTTCACGATCCTTTGTCGAAATTAGTGTTTCTCCAGCGATTTTTGACGAAATTCGCGTTCTTTTCACGATCCTTCGACAAAAATAGTGTTTTTTTGCGCGATTTTTAACGAAGTGCGCGTTTCTTTCGCGATCCATTGACAAAATTAGCTTTTTTTTCAAATATCTTTGATAAAGTTCGTTTTTTCCGGCGATCCTTGACGATATTCGCGATTTTTTTTTGCGATTCATTGACAAAATTAGCGTTTTTTTCGCAATCTTTTGACGAAATTTGTGTTTTTTCCAACGAATTTTGATGAAATTCGCATTTATCCCCACGATTTTTGACGAAATTCGCGTACTTTTCACAATTCCTTGACGAAATTAGTGTTTTTTCCCGCGATCTTTGACGAAATTACTTTTTTTTTTTCACGATCCTTCGATGAAATTAGTGTTTTTCTCCGCGATTTTTAACGAAATTCCCGTTTCTTTCGCGATCCTTTAACAAAATTAGCGTTCTTTCAAAGATATATGATAAAATTAGAGCTTTTTTCGCGATCCTTTGACAAAATTAGCGTTTTTTTCGCGATCCTTTGAAGAAATTAGCTTTTTATCGCGATCCTTTGAAGAAAATAGCTTTTTTTCGCGATCCTTTGAAGAAATTAGCTTTTTTTCGCGATCCTTTGAAGAAGTTAGTGTTTTTTACGCGTTCTTTTGACAAAATTAGTCTTTTTTCGCGATCCTTTGACAAAATTAGCGTTTTTTCGCGATCCTTTGAAGAAATTAGCGTTTTTTACGCGATCTTTGACGAAATTCACGTTTTTCTGCGATTGTTTTTTCCGTGCGCAAAACCGTACAATCGTACTGTTCATCCGTACAGCCGTACACTTAAAACAAAATCCGTACATTGTACGGCCAATACGTACAAGTTGGCAACTATGCATGTGTTAACACCATTAAAGATATTATCCATTGCCTTACTGCGCTAACTCATGAAAACAACCTCCAATGTATCATATTATTTTAAATATATATTACGAGTACAATATATAAAATGATTATAAATCATGAGTAAACAAATGCAACACTAAACCCAGAATGAGCATCCAGAAAAGTACCAATGAATCATTTGTTCAGTGTAACTTATATTTTCACAAATCAAGATCAAAATAACAATAAAAATATCAATTTTATAGCTGGCCATATTATAAATTTAGCTCTTGTAAAATAGAAATTCCTTATATTGACATTTTCAGAGGGAAAAATAAAATGGACAGAGTATCAAGGTAATTATTTATTTATTTATTTTAAATCGGAAAATCTAATCATGAAATTTTCAGCTAAGGCAAATTTTATGCTTTGTAGAGAAAAACTAATTTTCCCGCTTTATCTGAACTTGTTGCAATTTCTGTAAAATGGAACCATATAAGATCCTTTTTCCTACCTGCCACTCTGTGTTAAATTTTTGGGTGTGTTCGTAATTATATAAATACCACTGAGCTCGACAATAGAACGAAGGGCTAACTCGCTATTCTGATACATGAATCCAGCGGTCCGCCCATGAATACAATGCCAAAGATTTTCAGATGAAAATTTTTGGCAAACATAGATTTCCTCCCATACAGTAGTATGGGGCAAATATTTTCAAATTGGATTTCCTTTTAAAAATTTGACAAACTTGTTACAATTTTCACTGATATATATTTTTTATTGAAAAAACTATACATTTTATCTAAATTAATCGCAACTTTTTAGTTTGATATTAGTTAAAAATGATATTTTAGGTAAGCTCAACGAAAAAATTGCAAAATAAATTAAATATTGCTCATAAAAATATCAAAAAGATGTAGTAAACAACAAAATTTTAAAAAAGTATGCGAAAAAGTTTGAAAAAAGGCTTCTAATATTAAGAAAAGTGCAGGACTCATTACTTGCGCGCATTGAAAGTGTGATGCAGTCGCGGCAGAAAGTGGATCGGTGAGTTGGCTCTCCGTATTATTGTAGAGCTCAGTGATAAATACGCAGCACCTATAGTCGCCATTCAGTCCGTCCGTCTGTCTGTCTGTCCACATATAACAGAGCAAAAACTACCCGACCGAATGGTCTGAAATTTTAAATATATAATTGTTGCAAAATTTTGGTCATTTCAAATTTTATGAATATCGGATGTATAGTTTAATGACAGGGACAGTCAAAAGTTTTCCGTTACATGACGGTCAATGGGAAGAAATTATTTCAAGTGCATTTTAATGATGTTTCAGCCTTTCGAACAGAATGAAAGTGATATGCACTTAGGAAGTGAACTAAAATATATATCCAGTACAATATGCAGTGCAAAAAATATTTGTAAAACTAGTTATAGTACGAATGCACCTCATTTACTATGTTTGACATGCAATTTCCAACTTGTTAAATTTGCCCTGTACTATACCAAGTAATGCTATCTACAGTTCAGTGTGCAAAAGTAATTTCAAGCAAAGAGTTTTTAGTAGTTGGTTCAAATTCTTTTCAAGAGTGCTTGGAAACCAGGTTTGTAATTAACACCTGTTGGTCAGTGGTTAAAAAAAGAAAATTCTTCTTTGTTATGTATTTACTTTAGGAGATACCACACCATTCAAGAAATTCCCTTATCTATAAAGTGAGGGTCTACAAAAAAGAAGCAGAGAATTATTCTTGGAAATGAAAAAACATTCTTAGAAGGGTACTGAGAACATACACCTTTATTTTTTTGTTTGATTTAAATAACATGTACTTTTTTCCAAGTTTTTTTTTAATTTATTGTTTAAAAATTATTAATGAAAAAATTTTAAAAATGTAATTGCATGATTTTAATCAATGATTTTTTTTTAATCGAGTAATTAAAATCAAACTGATTTAAATCAGCATACCCTGGTCCACTTACAATAAAATAATTATGTGCTACCATATGAGAGTAGTTGCCGTGCACTCTAGTAGCTAAATTGGGAAATTTTTCACATTATCTTGAAAAAATATACTAGACAGTGAAAAAAAGTTAATTACAAAAGTGTACAGCAAATTCAATTTAGTATGAAATGACGTCTTACTCATAAAAATACAGTCGGACCTCTATTTAACGAAGTCGCTAAATCCCGAAAAAAAAGTTTGTTATGTGGAAAAATCGTTAAATAGAGATGAACCTTTTTAATTACTTTAAACTACACAAAACAGATTTTTAATTCATAAACTCTAAACATTATTAAAAAACTTAGCTAATCACACTTTTTTTATAAACCATATATATATATTTGGCTGGTTTCTTGTTTCATAAGTCTTTAATAATTTTTTTTTTTTAAATATTTTGATGGTTTTTCATATGTAAATATGGATTAATCGTATGCAATGTGCTGGCTAATTAGTGGATTTTGCTTAATTAATATTACATGTATAGGGTTTTATCTGTATTTTGTATAATGTTACAGTTATAATTTGCTGCTAAATTTATTAAATTAATTATTGTAATAGGATTAGATGATGATTTGTAATTATATTATGGCTATATATATATATTTATTATTATTCATTTTATCCATCAAAAAGAAATGTGTAAGGACAACAAGAATTAAAAAATATATTGTCCGGAAATGCACTGTATTTTCAGTTTTAAGAAAAGATTTACATTAAAATTAATGAATTTTAATGACATTATCGTATTTATTATAAAAAGTAATTTTAAGCATTGTGTTACTACAATCGTCCTTAAATTTAATTACTGAAACTTATTTACTACAGAACAAACCTTTAGAGTGTGAAAGGGGGATATTGAAAGTTTGCATTTCCTGGATGAAATGCAAAGAATGACAGGAATTTTACTGCTCTCGTTGGGTTAGGCACCTGGTAAAATTAATTCAAGGTTATTGAGGTTTATAAAATGTGTAAAAGAAAGAATAAGTTTGAAATGTCCGAAAATATTTCGAGAAATAGGGAGGAAAAAAAAATTATATCAGAAGAAAAAGTTTGTTAAATAGAGAATACACTATTTGTAGGTTATTTTAGGAAGAAATTCGCAAAATGCTGTTGGTTCCGAGAAAAAGTTTGCAAAATAGAGGTTTGTTAAAGAGAGGTCCGACTGTATCTTTATTAGAAGCTCTGAAAATATCAAAGTGATTAGAGGCATATTAAAGCCAGCAATTGGTATAGAAAAAATAATATTTCAGAGCTTCTAATATAGTTTTAAAAAATTGCAACTGAATGTAATTTATTGATTAGGTCACTATCTCTCTATTAATATGACATCAGTTGAAACAGCACCAAAACGACTGGCGATAAATCACAATTAGAAAAATAAAACTCCGCCATAAAATACAGAAATAACACACAGGAAGCGTGACCCTACAATGCATCCTGTGTGTTACTTTTGTATTTTATGGTGATTTTAACAAAGTTTTATTTTTCTAATTAGGACATCAACATTAGTCAAGGGCAAGTTTTTGTATTTTCTGCACCATTTGTATCAGTTAATAACTTTCTGTCCCTGTAGCATAATGAAGTCTTTCAAGGTCACTGTCATGATGGAAAAAAATATACATTCATAGATTTCGATTTTTTTTTTTCTCCATAAAATAAATAACTTGCATTTTGTACATTTTGTCATACATTGTATAATCAGTAATCAGAACAACATTTAAAGGAAATAAACCAAAGATTGTTACATATTCTCAATATTTATTGCAGTTGATTTCTGAAAATATTAAATGATCATCAAAATTCAAATGCATACATACACTACAAGAAATGTAACATGGTATTTCTCTTTAAGGCAGTGATGACCATTTCAAAAAATATACAAATTGCACCACTAGAGAAGCAGAAGTGCAAATCTTTTGTAATATCTAATTTCCTTTAAAGGTATATGTTTAAAATCTAAAATGTTTCCTACCAAATTTAAAATTTATCATGTCTTAATGAATTTGTACTAGAATAAAGACAATTTAGGAGGCAACAATTGCTGCAAAATCACATATAAAACACCCGACATTTTACCTTTGAATTCTAAAATTTCATTTTTTTTTTTTAATGTTTTATCAGTAGTTAAACAATAAATGGATTATTTATCCAGGAATAAAAATGAAAAATGGAATAGTACAGTAGACTCCCTCAAATCCACAAAGCTCAGGACCAGAAGTTGTGCAAATTTTAGAATTTTGCAGATTTCTGGTCAATGCTTTGTTTAAATTTTTAAACTAATTTGAATTTAATAATGCAATCAAAATTATAATGAATGCTTGTAATATAGTAAAATATTAAACTAATTAAGTAAAGTAATAAATTAAAATAATAAAAAGTAAGATAATTTTAAAAGTAAAGGTCAAGTAAATAATGTATAATTAAATATGCATAATATAAAGATGAGATACATTTTCCTTGAATTATTCAACGCAACTTTCCTCATAAAGGTAACCCATTAATTAACATCAAAATCATAAAGTAACGAAGTTTCATTTCAGGCTTAGCCAGTCTTAATAACCAAAAAAGCTTGATTAATACATAAATCCATTTGGTAAAGAGATTGTGATTACCAGTGATGTTACATAAATCCATTTGGTAAAGAGATTGTGATTACCAGTGATATCAGCAATATCTTGAATTTTTCACAAATAAATTTATATTTCCTTCATGAAAAAGCACAAGTTCAGTCATATTATCAAGAATTACATATTAAAATATACACAGAATGATATAAAACTGAAAAATTCTGTAATTTTGCCCCTTACATCTGAATTGAAAGTTTCATTGTTTACATCTGTGGTGATGTGCAGATTTTAGGCGTTTGCAGATTTTAGGGTTGTGGATTTGAGGGAGTCTACTGTAACACAATTTCGTAAACAAAAACATTCCCACCAAAAAAAAAATAGATGACATTCATATATCTTTTTAATGGGAATTGCTGAAATGATTAATATATTTTTTTCTTTTTTTCACAGTTTTGTCGATAGCTATTGATCATTCAACAAGAAATAAAAGCAAAAAATAAAATTGTTATGCAATTTTGCAAACAAACAAAATCTAGGATTTTTTTAAAAAAAAATCACGTAACTACTTGGGGGGCTCAGCCCCTGCTCGCCAACTCCCAACAATTGCAACGCAATTCACATCAGGACTGCTACCTGATCCCAGCGTGCTTCACTCGCTCACTCGCCACTATTTACATTAACTCTAGCAAGCCAGAATGAATATTATCATAAATCAGTTTAACATAGGAAATTTACAAATATTTTTAAATGTATAAAAAATGAAAGTTACAAATATTTTTAATGTATAAAAAAAATAATGGAAAATTTCATTGCAAATGCAAATAAAAATGCATTTTTTTCACCCTTAAAAATGCACTTTTATTTGTAGCAGTATTGTAGAGCACGGCTCAGATTCATTAAAACTCTTTGAAAAATGCTGCAGAGATGCAATGTATGACGTTAACAAAATGTTTTCTGCTGTGTCTAAAAGACAATCTTGATCAGAAAGCCGATCCACTGAATGCACGTCATCGTAATATGAACCAATGGCATTTCTATTGATACCTCGATCATTACAATCTGTCATTAAAAGTAGATTCTCTCTGAATTTTTAATTTGCTGAATAGGTTGGATCATGTCACCATAAATTAACCACTGAGAATCACCACTGTGGTTGTTGCCAAGTGGCAAGCTATAAATTCAATCTCATTTTTGTGCCGCCTAAGAGAAATATATATATATAGATTGCATTTTTCCCCCCCTTACAAAGCAATTGATTTATAGTTTAGCTTTTGCCAAAATACTATTTTTTCTAAGTATTAAAATACCTTCAGTAGTTAGTTCTCAAGAAAATGTTGCATTGATGTCAGCTGTTTTACATTTTTGTTGTTTGCCGTTTGTTTGTAAAATCAGAAACTATAGAATATTTTTAAATTCTTCGTTAAACAATCAATTTATAGTTTAAACTGTAACACAACAAAGGTAAAACTGTGTGTATATATATATATATATATATCCTCATTAGTTAACAAGAAAAGTTACATCAATGTCAGCTGTGTTACATGTGATTATGCAATTGTTATCACCCTCTTAAAGTCTAAAAAGTTTCCTACCAAATTTAAAATTTCTCATATTTTAATGAAATTGTACTAAAATATTATTTTAAAAAATTTTTTAATTAAATATTATTTGTACTAAAATGTTTATGCACTTTTTTTTTTTTTTTTTTACTTAGTAATTATCAGCTGCTTAATACACATGCATAGACATTTTATCAGTTGAACATTTTCACATAATACTGAGTTTTATTAATAAATGTATTTAAAAGGGAAAATACAATATAATCAGTTAAACATTTTTTTTTTCAATTAACATTTTGACAAATAGATTGAAAATTATATGCAGAAAATACTGCATTTGCTTGCTGATCTTACATCATAAAGTTTTTCAGCATCTCTAAAGAGTGAACTTTTTACCCATAGCATAAAATCAATAAGCCTAAAATCATCAAACATGTGTTTTCCAAGCACAAAATAACTAAAAACAAAGATTTTTTTTTTTTTTTTTTTTCTTATGTACTTATCAATAATGGACTAGAAAACATGGAAATGCTAGAAAGGAATCACGAGTTTATGCTAATAAACACTACTAACAATTGTATCAATAAATAATAATAAAACAACAAATCACTAAACCTTCAATTGGTGTGTGTGTAAACAACTAAACAATGGGTGTGTGCAAACAAGTGAACACAGTAAACAAGATAGACATTACAAACATGATTCTATATCAATGGTTCTCAGCCTTAAATATTTATGTATGATTCTATATCAGTGGTTCTCAGGCTTAAATATTTATGTATCTCATAGAAACAAGATATAAATCCAAGGGCACATCAAGATATTTATTTATTTTTTGGGGAGGGTCAATATTTTTGGAAGATGAACAGTAAGGGGGGGGGGGGGGTATCACATGCCTTACTGTAGCATTTTTAAAATATGAAATTCCACAAAACAAAACATTTTGGTCAATGGAATTTTCTTGATTTAGAGAATGGCACCTTCTCTCCCCCCCCCCCCCCCCACCCTCCTGTTTAGACCTACTCGTCAAGAAAATCCATCAGTTATTCCTTCAACAAAAAATAATTATTTAAGGTTCAACGTAGTAGTGATAACAAATAAATAAAACATCCTAAAATAAAGCTACTTACTTAAAAAAAAAAAAAAAAAAAAAAAAAAAAAAAAAAGAGGGAGGGACAATTAAGGTTTACACCTTATGATAAGAAAAACTGAATATAAATACCTAATATTACACACATTTTTTTTTTTTTTTTCACCTATATTAAATAAATTTTTAATACGTTGAGAATCACTGTTCTAAATCGATGTAATCTAATTAAAGTAACATGAAACACAAAACAAAGTTTATAAAAAATAAATTACTCTTCATATAAATAATCTTATACACAACATTTACATAAGCTCACTAACAGAATCACTTTACTAAATTTTCTCATAATTATTTGGACCCAACAAAAGAGATAAATGTTACATAGCTTCTAAATTAAACCAAACTAATTTATAAGAATTTTACAAAGATTATTAGATAAATACATAAATGAATCTACATACTTAAAACATTTAAGTGAATAATGAAATGTTATTTTAACTACCCCGTTTCAGATTTTTCCTTTTTTAAATTCACGATAAAAAAAAAAAAAAAAAAAAAAAAAAAAAAGAAAGAAAGAAATAATTTTGTAAGAAAACCATGATTACCGCAATATCTCACTTTCATACACATACATTTTAAACATACAGCAATTCATAATAAAAAAGGTTTTTCAAACACTTAATAGTAACACTTTATTAAAAAAAATAACAGTAACAATTATTTATAAAATAAATAACAAATTAAGCACTAAATTTAAGAAATCAGTTCAAGAAAGCACAATTATTACTAGGAATTACATTGCATACAAAGAAGATTATTTACAAAATAAGTTCCTAATTTATTTTTACTGAAGCTACCAAAAAATTAACATCAACTTCAATTTGTGTGGATAATTAGAATTTATATGGAATTAGTTTTTGCATAGCTGTCAATTTTCTCATATTTTTAAAAGATTCCTTCTGAAAAAAACTAAGAAAAGTTAGCAACTGCGGGTTTTCTGATAAATTAAAAAAAATAAGATTAGTAAATTGCAGTCATAGTGAAATTTTTAATTTATTTTAACCCTGGATGATTAAGCCTTTCAGGAATGACTTCTTTAATAAAACATCGAAATTTTTCTGACACGCAAAATTTTTAACTTATAAAATGTATTTTATTTTACCTCCAATAATTAAAGTGTTGCAGTCATTTTTTATCAAAATACTTAATTTATCAACAGCAAGCAAGAAAATAGATAGTATCCATAAGTTGTTGGTATGCGTAGTTGGCATAAAACATCTGTTAACCATATAGTACTTCATAAAAAATTATTAGGAGTTAGTGATTTAGGATTTAATTAATAAAATAAGTTGCCACTTTCAAATTAATTAGTAAACATATTTAAATCTAATAAGATTGTTTTTTTACATCAAATTTAATAAGGAAAATTAAAAAATATAATTTATTCAATAATCTAAAAAAATCAGTGTAAACTGTAAAATGTTAATAAAGATTACTACTGAAAGCAGTAATAAAAAAATAAGAATTGAAATAAGATAAACCAATTTTCAGGATTAAAAACAAAGTTGAATTGATTATTATAGAATATTAATAAATCTTCATGAACATATAATTTACAGTCAATTTTGCTTAATTTGAACTTTGATAATTCAAAATATTGGTTAGTTTGAAAGTGGATTTATCCTTCTTAAAAGCTAAATTAAAAAATTTGTAAAAAAACTTATATAATTGGAATTTTTGAACTACTTGTATGGGTTTGAAGACCTTGATTACGTTATTTCTAGGACTTACTGTATAAATAATGCCAAATATTTTTCTGTTACGATTATAGAGACAGCGATCTGAAAAATACTGTTTCTAGTTATTAATGGTCAGTTATTTAGAGGAAATCACAATTGAGTAGAATGTTATTTGTTGCTACTGTGTTGGTTGCTAGCAAACGTAGCTATCAACCAGCTGTAGATGAAAACAAGACAATGTAATGCACAAAACTCAGAAGATCTGTTAAAAAATAGGGAGATATTTATCCCACTATACATTTTTTTTCGTGCGTGTGTGTGTGGGGGGGGGGGGGGTTACCAACTGTATTTTGTGATGGGAGTGGATGATATGAGAGTAGAAAATATACGACTTGACATTGATAATTTTACTAACTTTTAACTATTACTTTTTTCAGTGAGTGAAGATACGGAAAAAAATGAAAAGCAGAGGATTTTATTGTCTGGTCAGAAAAAAAAAAAGGTGTTCGATTTCTTTGTAAAAAAAAATATATATATATATATATATAAACAAAGCATAAAAACAAACAAAAGCTAAGTCCATGGATTTCTGAAAGGGACTACTATTGGTAATTAAGTTTTACTTTACAAAAAAAAAAAAAAATGTGTGTGTGCATGTGGAGGAGGGGGGGGGGGGGGGTGTCAGAACATCTCCTTCAGAACATGATCAAACATTCTATGTCTCCTCTTGTGTTCAAATCAAAAAGGGTTGTGCTTAAATTTGAAAGAAAATTACTTTTAATCCATAGCTTTATTCCCTTATGTAGTAGAATGAGTATTCCAAAACACTGTACAGCTCATTATCTTATTTAGCAATTAATCAAAAAGTGATAGAAACTTTCAAGTCCAAGTAACTGTTAAGGCTTAAATGTTTGCAGTGTCTCAGAATCTCCTTTAAGATGTTTTTTTCAGTTAGAGTCCTGCTTTGAGTGGGGAAACTAGGGATGCACCGAATATTCGATATCTATTCGGTATTCAGCCATGTTACCGAATATTCGGTTTGGCCGAATATCAAACTATTCGATATGCCGAATATTCAGCTTGGTCAAATAGCAAACTATTCGGCATGCCAAATATTCGGTTTGGCCGAATATCGAAATATTCGGCCAAACCGAATACTTTAAAAAAAACTTTTAAAGCATATTTTGTAAAACCTTATATAACTTATACGTCTAACAGTTAACTTATAAAGATATTCAGAATAATTAGAAACAGAATCATATTTAAATAAAAGAGAATGTTTTACGTTATTTATTTGCTGTTTGTTAAGTATTATTTTAAAAAATTAACAGATCGCAAGGATTTTCATAGGAATTAATTATGTACAAATGCAAGTTCCTGAACATTGTCCAGTAAATAATCTGTTTCTTGGTAAGATTTTAAGAATAACGTTTACAATCTCTGAAAATGATTACCCACTCCAGACACCGATCTAGGATGCATTTAAAAACTTCCTTGCTTAATCAAAGGGAGTAGAACAGTTATTCTTGCTGAGTTGCCACCATATAAAATTTTAATCGATTGTATTATTTATTTACTTTTACTTTAGTCTCTTCCTGATAAACAAATGATATATGATACTGTACAATTTTTCTTCCAATTTTTTCACAATTTCTCTCTGATTTTAAAATGTTTGTTTTAGAATTTAAGAATTTTATTCATTTGTTTTAATTCTCAGAAGAAGCAATGAAATTTAAAATTTTATTAATTAAAAAAAATTTATAACTATACTCTTAAATAACTCAAAGCAGATTTTTTTCAGCATAAAGTTTACTTGAAAAAAAGCACTCGTTTATTAGAATAAAAGTTTCTGTTTTAAATATTATGTAAAATTGTTTTAAAATTTAACATATTAATGCCTTCAAACTTTGAAATATAAAAGTATTCGACAAGCCGAATATTCGGTATTCGGCCTAGCAGTTACTATTCGGCTAACCAAATATTCGGTATTCGGTTAGTCTGTTGGCCGAATATTCGGTATTCGACCAAAATCACTATTCGGTGCATCCCTAGGGGAAACCTTATTTAACCCTAATCTGATCAGGTTTCAATGAACCTGATCCACAATTCAGGTTGGGTTGGCTTTAATTTTATCAGTATTGGGTTCGGATTTGACTCGTTCGGGTCAGATACAGGTTGACCTGATTTTTTTTTTTTAAATGTCTAGAATAGTTTTTCAGAGGAAAGAAACTAAATATTTGAACATTAATGAGAATATACATAAATATGTTCATTTTTCAACATAAAATAAAATTAATATTAGAAATATAATTGTAAACTAATATTTCCATATTTTATAACATGGATTGATTTTGATGGATTGATTTCTTCATTTTGGGTTTAAAGATGAAAATAAGGAATTTTGCCTAGTGGTCACAGGCCGGTCGGTTGAGTTTTCAGTAGCCAGTTACTGGCTAGTGAGAATAATTTCTTTAGTAACCAGTAAGTATACTTATGCCACTGAATATTTAATTAAAAAAAAATACATGTGTTTACAGTAAACAATAATTTATGTACAAAATAATAACATTTTAATTTATATTGTTTTGAATAAACTTGATACTAATTTCCAATCTATTTTAAATAAGTTTACAGCAACGTTATACAAAACTTATTTACATAGCTAACTACATTAGTCCCACTAAGCTTAGGTTTATTTCTTGAATTATTCGTGTAAAATTAAGATCTGACAATAATAAAATACCTACGTTTATTCACTGACTTGAAGGTGGGAGAATGAGAAGATCGTCGAATTGCAGGTGCAATGGGAAATCGGAAACATCCGAGGTGTCAGAAAAAAGGAATGAGGAAAGATCAAATCGAAAAATCCCTGGTTTGTTCCATATTTTTAATCTCCAGTTTTTCAAGTTTAATCACCGAGTGGCGGCTGGCGAAGGCTTATTTTCATCTTTATTTGGCTTGACAAAAAATTTTTTATTGTATTGTAGGTTAGGTATAACCCAACCAGCATACACAGAAGGCTCTAGTTTCAGTTTATTTCACTCTTGCAAGCAAACTATAATCGTAGCACAACCAAATTGAACCCAGAGATTGGAGAAACACTGAGAGATGAATTTGCATAAGTTATTTAAATCTAACCCTTTAACCATCTGAGAGTATTTTTGCATGCCTGCATAACTATTTGCAAAATTACAAGTTTCAATGAACAGAGTAGAACTTAAAACATTGCACACTCAAAAACAGAATTAAATGTAACATATACTGAAAATTACTAACTAAATAATGTTAGCCTTAATATATCCTTTTAATAATAATAAAAGATAACAGATAAAGGTGGTTCAAACACTTAGAAGATAATAGCGAAGCGAGGGTGTATCTACACAATTATTATATCCATTACTTTTTCAAAAAGTTGTGATTTTCTTAAAGTTTGAGTTTTGGATGATTTAAAAAATTTTAGAGGACGTTTTCATTTTATTTAAATAGTCTTGATAAAGGCAAAATTAAACATAACAACATTGACAGCACATTTACACCAAATGCAATACTATTATAAACTCTTCATTAGGTTCTGTAAAAACAATAAAAAATATGAAGTCTTTAAATCATTAACTTAGCAATTAGCAAGAATAACTTCAAAAAAGCCTAGTAGGGCAAGGAGGAGAGTGGGAGAAAGAAGTTTAAACAATTAAATTATATAACACTTCTGTATGTATTTTTTATTATGTAAATGTGCAGTGATGAATTAAAAAATGACATTGTTAAAAATGAAACTGCATAAAGAGATGAAACAATGTTGATAATTTCAAATAACACAAAATAAAGGAAATAAAATGATTGAACTGAATTTTTTTTTTTAACTAAAACTGTCTAAAACTGTGATAAGTTATAAAATTAAACTACTTTTAAAAAAAGTTTTGCATTTATTAACTTGTAAACTTTTTAATTTAAAATATTTAAGATTTTAATTAAATAATTAAAATAAATTTTAATAATTATTAAATTGTAATTTACAATAAAATTTAATTTAAAAGAAAGGGGAGGAAGAGAAACGTAAGTACTGTGTGTCAGTTATTGTTTGTTTTGCTTATTTTCTACTGTTTTAAACCAAATTTAGATAATAAAATCTCATTACATCACATAATAATAGTAGAATAAGAAATATTCCCAGTGCGAATAATAATAAAATTAAACAGAAAATTTTGAATACATGAATAATGATTAATTGTTATGATTTTTAATCAGAGTAAAACCCATTCATACTATGAATATATAATAAAATTTTCATAAAATAATATACCTAGAAACTAATAGTTGAAAACAAAGATTACACACACGTATTAAACATTAAGAAAGGAAGTGGTGCTTTAAGCACTATGTTTGAATGAGAATACTACAAGTTGGCTACAGGTTTCTCTTAATTAGTGTGATTAACTGTTCCTGCCATATTATCACACTAATCAAAAGCATATATTCAATGGGAAAACTACAATAGATCAATAGCCTAATGTTTTAAAACCCAGCATACATAAATAAACAATATAATAATGTACTTTGATATTGTCTTTGAGGTGTTGGTGTTAGAAAGTACACATTGCAGATCAATTTGAAAAATTTTAATTAAAATTTATCCAAGTCACATGAACTTCCATCACATTAATGTGTGTGCTAATTTAATAAGTGATAACCAAGAATCATTAAAAAGTCAATTTTAAGTTTAATTCTAATACCCGTGTCCAATTATCCTTCCATTGGTCATATATGTCACATTTTTTATTTCATTTACATAAAAATTCTCTGCCGTTTAGCTTACAAAATGGGATCACTTATTCTGTGTTTTGCAGACTACTGTAATTTCTGGTGTATAATCCGCAGATCAAACAATTCTGTTTGGACCCAGAAATATTATTCAGTAATTGAAGACAAATATTTACCATGATCTAAAAAGTTACATTTTATTTTAAAAAATTTCTGGATCGAAACATGATTGCTTGATCCGCAGATTATACGCTGGAAATTACAGTAATCGAAACTTTCTCTGCACTGACTGAGGGGATCACGTGGGAAAAAAAATTAATGCATTAACTGGTATTGCATAAAGCAAGGGAAACCTTACATAATAACAGGACAAGAAGTGTAAAAGTAAAATTAAAACAACCACAAATAGCTTTCTCAATTATAGCGTTCTGCATGTTTTTTGTTTTTTTGTTTTTTTTGCCCAAACCTGCATCTTAAGAAATTTGAAGATGAGAAACAAAAATTTTATATATATATGTTGTTCCTGGCAGGCATGCAGCTTTGCAACCCCTATCACCCAAAGACATCTCTCAGAAAAGAAAATCATGTCTCTTTCTACATTATAGCACATATTTCTGTTTAACCAGGGGTCTGTCCAGACTTTTCAGACAGGGTCCTGTTTTTGTGAAATTGTGAAAAATGTATTATTAATTTTGTGAATTTAAAATTAACGTTAAATTCAGGTACCTTCGGACTTCAGTGACAGAGTCCTGTTTTTGTAAAATTGTGAAAAACAAAATTTTGCAAAACTAGTATTAATGTTCCCGTTTGGATGAACCACACATAATATATATATATATGTATATACAGGGTGTACCACAAGGTACGTAGCGTCTGATATGTACAGATTCGAATAGAGCACATCAATATGAGTATTTTGAATGGTAACATGTGGAGTCCCCGAATATAGCGTGATAGTGTAAGTAAAGTGTGAAGCTTGTCATATGAAAAACACAAGAAAAGAGAAAAAAAACAAGAAATCACGCTATATTCAGGGTCCCCACATGTTACCATTCAAAATACTCATATTAACGTGCTGTATCCGAATCTGTACAAATCAGGCGCTGCGTATCCTTTAGGACACCCTGTATGTGTGTGTGTAAAAACATTATATAATTCCTTTCAACTTTTAATTAAGTTCTTTAAAATGTACATAAAAAGATTTTTACTTTAATGATAATTTTTGGTTTTCAAATTCTTAACTAGATAACAAGAAACAATCTTAGTAGCAGAATTTTTTGTATCAATCTGCAGCAAACCAAAATTTATCTGCAACCCAAAAATGCTGGACCTAGCTTACTATCGTAACAAACTATAGTAACTCATAATATAAGCAAAATTTGTATTTATAAAGAAAATACAATAAATTTTAGCATTTTTTTTTCTTTTCTTAGCCCAGAATTTTGTTAATGCTATTAAATTAGTTTGTTTAGTTGTTAGTTAAATTAGTCATCAACAGGTTCTTTTTCGGCGTCATTTTTTGCAGCACATGACGCATCATCAACAGGTTCTTTTTCGGCATCATTTGAATCTTTTTTTTAAAAAAGACTGAATTTTGGGGCATCCCCTAGCATCTGACTTCTTAACCTTTTAAACGTAGTAATCAGCATTTCTCGTACCACCCAAATTCTGATTTGGACGCTTCATACTCTTCATGGTAGTTCAACACATTAATTTATCAAAAAACTATACGCAACCATGAGACGAGTACACAATAGCTTTAGGAAATGAATAAGGAGATGTGTTGCCAAACAAGAGAAAGAATTTTTACTCCCAAAAAATGCTGAATCACTTTTCGTCTCTGCACTGTACCGGTCAATTTCAGATTGTATCTCTCATTGGCTGTGATCGGCGCTCGCTCAATACGTCACCGAAAGCTCTTTTCGGCGCAGGTGCTAGTTGGCTGTTTTGTGAAAGAGAAGAACCCGATTTCCGCCGTTGCGTTTCAATTTGACTGAAGGCGAAGGCGATTTATGAAAGGTTTTACTTTTACGGGGAAAAATTTTATGAAGGGTCCATTTTTAAGATAAAATATTTTATGAAGAATCAGTTTCTTAAACAAAGAATTTTGTGAAAGATCCGTTTTTAACCTAATAAAAATTGTGAAGGGTCCGTTTTTAACTTAATAAAAATTGTGAAGGGTCCGTTTTTACCGTAATATAAATTGTGAAGGGTCCGTTTTTACCGTAATAAAAATTGTGAAGGCTCCGCTAACGGACCCAAATTTTTCCTAAACAGATCCCTGGTTTAACTACTGTTTAAAATTTAAAAAGTTATTCATGTTTATTATTAATAACTAATGGTAGGATATTTAAACTAGCAAGTATGCTATAAACTGAAAACTATGGCACAAAATTACTTTTCAGTCAAATATAAAAAATATCATTGAAACAAGGATATCATACAGCCATTAGACATGTCAAAATTTAAGTTAATGTTATTTATACATTTAAAATGTTCATTGAGAGGAATTGTTGGTTAAGAATTATTTAGATTACAACATTCAACAGACCTTTATAATTTCTTTATAATTAAATTCTTTACCTTTATAATTAAATTTAAACCTTTATAATTAAATTCAACCTTTATAATTTAGATTTTTAAACATTGTTAAAAGAAATTAAAGACTTGTGAATATTCACAAGCATTTTAAAAATATCCTAAGAACTAAAATAGAAGGATGAAGAATATGGCAAGATTAAAAATTCTGGTTCAGCAAGCAAAAATAAAAAAATAATAAACATATTTTATAATTTCTTTTTATGTTCTTTTTTAGATAAGAAGGGATGGAATTTTTAGTATTTCTCTATTTCAGATACATTTAACGGAGGGGAAAATAATTGCACACTCAATAAACAAACTCTTATGAAAAAAATATTGTTGATTAACATTTGCATATGGACTGATTTATAAATAATGTTTATAATAATAAATGTTCTGACAAACCTCTTTAAATAACTGAAAAGGAAAATATTCATGTGCATACTTTTAAAAAAATTATTTTCTCAAATTAAATATTAATGAAGAAGATGATATTATTCCTTTTCAAAGATGAATAGAAAAATTTCATTGATTATTCAAAATCTAAGCATTAACAATAGTAAAAAGATTTATTAATTAAACTGATTTATTATTAGTGTTTACTCTGGTGGAGGGGAGGGAAGGAGAGCAATGTGTCAATCACAAAAAACACTTTTGAAACAGAAAAAGAGCACTAGTTCAGCAAAAACCATATTAAAAGTGTGTTTAGTAACAATTAAAAGTACTTTTATTTTTAGATATGATAACAGAGTCCAATGATTTAATAAATTATAAACAAAAATATGCTATTAAATTCCACAAAATTAAATAATTTCCTATACTTTTTGCTTTAACAAATGCCTTACTGTATTTTCAATATTTATTTATACATTAAATTTCAGCATCAAAAAATTGTGAAACTCTTAAAGAAGTTTCTTTATCGTAACATGCATAGATACTCATCAAAATTGGACTACTGCTTGAGCAATATTTTTGGGGATTCAGACATGCCTTTCGATACCAAACACAGACTAAAGAACATTGTGGTATGGGGAACTTCACAGACTTAATACAACTCAGCATATTTCACTATGATTTTTTTTTTTTTAAGAGCAGGATATTGTGCCCTTAAATAATGACACAATAGTGACACTAACAATTATTACTTTTTTAATTATGTTATTTCAACTGTACAAGCAAAGTTTGACAGTTTAACAAAGAAATTTCTTGCTTTGAAAACAAACAGAAGAATAAAAACTTTGGAAACGATAAAGGAAAAGAAAGTTATAAATATATAGACAGTAATTATTTTCCTTAATTAATTATGAAATTTAAAATTTAAGGAATAATACATTAATTATAAGATATAACTTCTAAAATAAAATGTAAAGCCTATATATATCTACAACATCTTAAAAAGCTCGTAAAAGTACATTACATTTCAGTGGAAACATATTATTAAAATTATTCCTAATTATTCATTTTGAGCGAATAGATTATTTCAAAAAGAAACATAACAAATTCGAACATGGAATATTTCAAAACCTGTAGTAAAGAACTCATTAACTGGTCATTTTTATAAGACAACAATACTGGTGAAATCCTATGGAAAGCAACTGATATTAATTCCCTTTTGTCAGGAATTACTGCAGTAATTTCAACAATCTTGAATAGTTTTGAAATGAAAATTAAACAATCCAATAGCTACTTGATTCCCCGCTCCTCCAAAAAATCTTTTTCTTTAGATTAACCCTTACACAGAGTCTCGGACAGCATCTGTCTGGCTTTAAGATGTATTCTTGGACAGATGCTGTCTAAGCTCATGTGTAAAGGTTAACATTATTAAAAATTTTAATTTTTCAAAAAAAGAAATGGGTCAAAATATGGATAATAATACTTCAAATAGCTACAGTAGGTTTCGAGAAAAGGTAAGTTAATGTCAGCTGTTTTCCCATAGAATTTCACAACTGTTTCTGCCCTCATAAATAGAATAAAGAAGAGAAAACTAACATTAAAATAATTTTCTAACAACAATTAAAATCAATGATTATTTATCACAAAATTAAAGACTGAAAGCAGTAAAATAACTTACAGAAAATATAAACAAATACTGGAAAACATTAAAATGTCAATTATTTTCATATACTATAAATACAAAGAAAAAAAAATGGTATTTTAAAATATTTGACCAAGACTTGAATTAATGCATTATTTTACGTTATGACAGTCCCCCCCCCCCCCCCCCCGTACAGCTTATAGAAATTTATAAAACATCTGTAGGCCAGAATAAATATGCAGCAACAGTATACAGATAAATCCATTGGCTTTATTGTTGGGAGAAGGAAAACTAATTAACTGAAAAGTATTTATTTAAAAGGGTGATTCTACGCAAATAGGCCATTTTCATCATAGTGATGAAGAAAAAATAAATCATGTCAGAAGTTCCTAATTTTTTGTAATAAGACACCAGAAAAGCTCCTTATTAGGAAAACAATAGCCGTTAGGCTTAATATTAAGAAATTCCATATAATTTTTAGACTTTTATTAGAATGAGGGGATTATTACAATGTGAGGAAATGGCAATTTTGTGAAAAACAATTTCAAATTACATTTTTAAGAAAGCTTTTGTCCAGAAAGATTAAATCTACATTCTCTGCTATTAAGAGGCTCAGTTTTTTTTTTTAAAACAAAGTCACATGTTGTCATAAATATCCTCTTTCATATGCTACTTACACTTTCCATTGCCTGTAGGTTCAACAGAATTTACTTTGACTGATTTGTCATCAATTTCCAATAGTTCTCCATTTCAATTTCATGCTCCAAAATTATCTAATCCAAATTATCTAGAGGTACTGTTAAATAAAATTTATTGAGTCCCCAATGTTTGTATGCATATTACCCTTGTTGCCAATCTCTTTTGAAATGTATTGCCTGAATTTCTTTAAGGAATATACAAAAAAAGTTTTCGCTGAAATCTATATGCAATAAGATATAGGTTTGTGCTTAAGATGACTTTATTTTCTTAATTGCTTCATATTAATAAGCTACATTTCTGCTGTGTACCAGGAATATTTTCAACTGAATGCTAAATTCTTTCACAAGTTATTTTGATGAAATTTCTCCACGAGATTTTTTTTTTTTTGTTACCTTTCTGACTTTTCTTTTACCTTTTGCATAATAAATAATATTTTATACATTGATTTGCCTAAAAATATGCATTTATTTTCATCAAAAGCATTAAATTTTCAACAAAAATATCTTTTCTACAAGTTTTTAAAAATAATAGAACAATTTTTTCACATGAGAATCATTCCCTCACATGAGGGAATGACTAGTGAGGGAATGATAAAACATACATTATTAGTTTTTAAAATTTGTACTCATAAAGTAAATTTAAAAAACAATATATATACTCAAATTATCCCTTCAGAGAAAACTAAACCACCCATTAATAGATTTTTAGAAAATAAATTATTTTTATAAATTTAAATGAGGGAATGATAACATCATCTTAACATTTGCCCAATCTGTCTATTAAATTATTCCTTACACACTGAACTATTTCTCCAGGATGGCTAAAAATTGTTTTACAGACAGGTAAGATCCATGTGCTGAGCACATATGCAATGTTTCAGTCTACAGTAGTACCACCTATCTCAAACATCCAGAATTATTAATGAGGGAGGGAATGATCTGAAATATGAGTTGCAAACTTTTTTGCCAAATAAAAATTGCATGTGCAGACCAAAAAAAATAATGTAATACATAGAAATAATACTTTGTGTTCATATTAAAATACAGAAGTCAGAATTTTTTTTTTTTTTTTAATATTTCAGTAAGAAATGGTATTTTTTATATTTTTGGGTGGTAGTAGTTGCATGTGAGGGAATGATATTTAATAGGTTTAAAATTTTATTTTAAATATATGTTTAAATTAATAGTGAAATTTCATGAGCTAATATGATAAAACCATGTCTAAACTACATGTTAAAAAAAATGCATTAGGTTTTTCTGTTGAAAAAATTTAAATATCATCCAGTTTCATCATTATGGCCTATTTGCATAGAATCACCCAAAACTGTTTGGAGAAACTGCAAAAAGACCCATTCAAACTACCATAAAGGGAAAGGAAGGGGGAAATATAAATTTTCTCAAAACATTAAAAAAAGGGAAACATATATATAATTCCTACATAAATTCCATACATAATGCTTATAAATGTTCAAATTATATTTAAAAGCATATGTCAATTTCTAATAAAAATTAAACAAACATAATGCTCATAAATGTTAAGAATATATTTAAAAGCATATGTCAAATATAACTTAAAAACATTTTCATTTACGATACTAATAGAAAAGGTAAAGGGAGTATTATAATTAATATTAGAGATAAAAAATTTTTATATTGAATTTGAAAAATATGAAGATATTCTGACCCACAAACTGACATGCATTGCAGATGTCAATCAACTATTCTTTGCACCTATATCTAATCCTGAATAAGTCAACATCTTTTTCTAAAAATTATTTCTAAAATTCTTTGACTTTTATGGTAATTATTTATAGAAAAGTTTCGTAAATATCATGATATTTTGATGTATGTCCGATATATTAAAAACAAGTAACTTACTGCTGATAATAATATTTTCAAGCATAATATAAATTAGAAAAAAAAACATATTGCACTTAATCCCGTAGCAGAAACTATGCAGCACAGCAGCAGTGCTGCAGATTGCTTTAGACCTTGCAGATTAATTTACCAGCAGGAAAATAAATTCTGGTCTTAAAATAGCCACAAAAATTTTGTTTTATTTTTAGAGTTATTGTTTCTTATTACATTTTTCTTTGTAAAATGCAATTTTTGCTTATTTTATCGGTTACTATAAGTATTTATGCTAGTAGCTTGGTTCAGCATTGTTGGGTCGCAGATAGTTTTTGGTTTGCTGCAGATGGACAATGAAAATTCTGCTACTGGGGCACTTAACATGAAAACTTAAACATTATGCTAAAAATGCATTTTTCTTTTCTTCTTCTTCTTCTTTTTTTTTTTCTTTTTTTTTTTTTACTTAACAATTTGCTTTATACACTTATTTAAAAAAACTAACTATCGGATTTAGTTTCAAGTATCAAAATATCAGAAATTCATAAAACAAAATTTTAAATTCAAAATAGTTTTTTTTTTATTATTATTGAAAAAATTTAACGTAGATGTAATGTTGTATTATTTTGTATTCCCTAACATGATGTATGGTTTAAATTCAACTGAGCCAAAATTTGAAGAGATTTTTTTCTAATAAAACTGTTTGTAACTGATTATTTAAATTAGATAGTTTATTTTTCAATGACTTTTCTGAATTAATTATTGTCCCATATAATTATTAGTTCCATGTTTAAAAATAAAAACTTCAAGTCTAAAGCTTGAAAAAGATATTTTTCTTCTTTGGCTAAAAAAGTCACTGACAGGGACAAAAGTTCTGTATCTACGGAATGATACAGTCAATAACAGTTGAAAATTTTATTTGCACTTGCTTAGACTAAAAATATCGAACACATCTTGCACAGTGATATTTTGAAAATAAATATCAAATATCTTGATATTTTGAAAATAATTATTGGATATATCAATGAACCCTGTTTATATATTTTCAAAAAAGAACTCAACTTGTGTGCAAAGAATAGATGATTGAACCATATTCTTTATGCAGAATAAATGGTAATAAAAATTATATTGCTATACAAAAAATTTAAAATAAAGATTAGGAATAATTCAGCCACATGAATATTATAAGTTTACATATGTTGTATTATAAATGGCACACTAGGCTTTCAAGAGACATTTTTCTAAAGTAAAAGCTTTAGAACACTAATAATAAAAGAATAAAAAATAAATTAATGATTAATAAACTTTGAACAGTAGGAAGAGGGAATAAATAAACAAACACTAAGAATTAACTATTTGCATAGTTTATTAAATAAATAAAACATAATTTAATAAATCTGATTTTTTTCACAATATATATTTTGGCCCATACTAAAATTATTACATTTGGTGTACAATATTTCAACAATTATAAAATTAATAAATTACCAACGTATTTGATCTTTATACTGTTCATAAACACTCCACCGTTTTAAAGTTTCATATCCTAAAACAACAAAAAATGATGAAAAGAAAGACTGAATCACACGAGCCGTTAGTCCTTTAGAAAAAAATGAGATGCCTTCTTCGTACCATATTTTATTCAAAGCAGCAGAATATGAATCCATTCGATGAACCTGAAAATGATATAAATGTATATTTATAAAATAGATTTTTTCCCCCAATTTTAATAAAGTAAGATTTTCTAGAAGGAGTTTTAAAATAAGACAATATTTTACAGTAATACTTAAAAGTATGCTCAATTACTTTATTAATTTATCACAATTATTTTAATTGGTAAATAAATCACATAAAATTAGTGTTGACTGTAGGCCAATTTGGCATGGTGCAGCTCTTGGATAAGATTTTGAAGGAATTTTGTGCATTTGAAAAATATAAATTATTCTATCTAACTCTTCAATTTTATATTTTTATAATCATAAGTAATTATTTTTTCTTTTTTACTTTACCAGTTGCCTATAAATTCTATTTCATAACGTATCAGAAAAAGAAAATTTATTTAAATAATTCATTTAACGTGGCTTTCCTGAATATGAAAGATTTGGAAAATACAGTTGAAATAAGATATAAAATAGCTAAAATCTTTTGTAATTGAATCAACGGAAAAGGTTAGCATCAAACATCAATAAAATTAAAAACAAAGTAGATAATATTAAAGAACTGTCACAAAAACCACTCTGCCGTGCAAATCACACTTGCTAAAACATGCCATTTGACAGTGGACCCGATTACCGCAGGTTATGCAATAGGTTTCAGGGATCTGTTTAGGAAGAAATTGGGTCCTTTAAAGGACCCTTCACAAAACTTGCCACTTAAAACAGGACCCTTCACAAATTTCTTTGCATTAAAAATAGAATTTTCACAAAATTTTTTCATCTCTAAACTGAATCTTTCACAAATTAAGTCATTTAAAAGTAAAATCTGACCTGTCATTTTTACGTATATATAAAAAATATATGTATTTTACATACACATATCTTCTTAAAAATATACAAAGAAGAATCTGAATATAATGGTCATTTCAAATTCACAAAATTATGACTAGAGTTTTCACAAATGTAAAAAAGTTTTTCACAATTTCACAAAAACAGGACCCTGTGTAAAAAGTCTGGACAGACCCCTGGGTTTAAATAAGTGAGTGTGTTACAACTAAATTGTGAACGAACATTTTGGAGTAACACTGGCGAAAGTAAATAAGTACAGTACTTTACTTTTTATCAAACTCTGTACTAGAAACCTGAAGTATATAACAATACAAAATATATGAAATGCTTTCATGATTTAAAAGTATCTTTCTGTTGCTATTGATTTGGTGGGGGATATACAGTAACTAAATTAATCTGAGAAAATATCATGTAGAAATGCATAGTGTATATTAAAGGGTGACTAAGCTGGTGACCACAGGAGGATATTGATATTGAAACTAAAATCAAAACATTTTATCTCCAAAAAAGCATTTTTTGGAGATTATTTTGACATACTTTTTGTATCCAGATAGATTTGGATCTATTTAGATAAGAGCTTTTTTTAAATATTTTATAATAACTACCAAAGTTTTTTTCCAAGCAAAAATTATAAAAATGTTGGATTTCTAAATTAGATATGTCTTGCAAGGGGAAATTACAATGTATTTTGTTGCATGAGATTTTATTCAACTTTTGAAAGAAATGTCGATGTTTTGTAGTTGGCAGATATGTCAGTATTTTATCAAGATAGAATCAAATTTCCCCTACAATGCTTATTGTAATAAAATACAGTTTAAAACATACTCGGAGATACATTAAAAAACTGAAATAGCACAATTATTGGCAATTGCAAACACAAATTGAATTAGACACTATCACAGTGCTGCCAAGTCTCTGGCTTTTTGGATATTGTTATTTTAATACAGAAAATGTTTTATTTGATTGGAACATTATGCAGATTTAAAGGAACAACATTTTCCCAAGATAATACTGGTGTGCAAAAAGCCGGAGACTTGGCAAACCTGCAATAGGTGTCAGGAGGACAGAGTTTCACTGAAGAGATGTGTAAATTTTTATTCTAAAAAGTTGCAACAATAATTAAAGGGTCTTGCAAATTTGATGTTGAGGCTCCTGATCTGAAGATTTACTAGTAATTATACTTATTCTTTACATGACCAAAAGAACTAACAAGGGAACCACTTTTGATGAAGTTCACACCTAGCATTGAGACCTAATGCACTTTTTATAACACTATAAACTAGGGTGTCAATGATTTTAATCAGTTGATTTAAATCAGCGATTAAATCTTGATTTTAATCAACTGATTTTTAAAAAAAAAAATCATTGTGTTACGGCGTAAATGCCCTCAAATTTATTTGTTTATAATTTAACTCTGTTTATCTTTCATATTGCGAAATATAATTATAAAACTGATTTCTTTTGACAGAAAAAATCTAATCTGTTTATCTAAATTGTTTATAACCCTGAATCAATATTTATGAGTAACATTATGATTTCAAGGTCATGTAATATAGATTTATTTACTTTATAATAATTTTGAATTGATGGTGATTTATTAGTTTTATAATTACTTGGATGTCATTTAAATGAATATTATAGCTATTTAGAAGATTTATAACTGCATATTGTAATTTTTATTTTGATGTTTATTTTATATAATATGTATCATTTTTAAAATGGTCAGTCTTGACTCTGTAACCAAGCAGAGAACATGTAACATGTCCTGACTCTGTAATCAGAGATGCCAATTGTTAAATCATGGCTCTGTTTAATACAGAGTGTATAGTGGAAGTCCTGACTCTGCAACCAAGCAGAGAACACATTTTTTTTTGTATTGGCTCTGTTAAATACGGAGAATTACTATTATGGAACAATTATTAACTTCTAATGATGAATAGAATTTACATACTATTTCAGTTTTATTTAATAAACTATTTAACCTAATTGCTCTCCCATCTCACTTGGATTTTGAAAATTTATTTGTCAGATGAATTTCGGCGCCAACATTTATTTTGGTGCCGAGTAACCCGCGAAACATTATTTGGAAATAATAGTGAGCTATTGTGAAAGAGATTTGTGATTAACAACTGTGATTTATTTTTCAACATGTGATTAGTGTGTGATTTATATTTCAACCTGTGATTAGTGTGGAATTATTATTGTGGCATTTGGATTACGACATGCCATCTACATTACCTGGAATTAACAGGTAAGAAAATATTTTTTTCATTTTCTATGAATGGTTAATGTTTTAAAATAAGAATTATTCTTTATTTAAAATGGAAAATCTTGAAAAGCTGAAAGCAAAACGTTCTGTTGAACGAACGAGTTTCACGAAATTAATTACAAAATTAGAAACATTATTAAATGATGACATTGATAATACGAAAACCGATGAATTATTAGAGCTTCAAGAAATATTTCTCTTAAAAGAAACGGCTTTCCAAAGTTTGAATCGTGACATTGAAGCTCAAATATCCGACTTAAAAGAATATGAAAAGGACATTGCTAATAGTGAAAAGTACACTGACCAATTGATCAGTGCTAAATTTAAAATTAAAAATAGATTAAGAAAATGTAAAAAGGATAATGTTTCTATGATAGCAACTAGTCGTGTAAATTCATTGAATGGTTCTGCTAGTGGAACAGAAACGAGTTCTGCCATGAAATTGCCTAAATTAAATGTTCCAAAATTTTCTGGTGAAATCGAAGAATGGGTCGAATTTTTTAACTGTTTTGAAACATCGATACACCAGAATAAATCACTATCTAAGATAGAAAAATTCGCTTATCTAAAATCCTTGTTATGTAATCGGGCCTATAATGTGGTAAAAGGGTTTCCTTTGACAGAACAAAATTATGATACTTGTATTGATTTATTAAAGGACCGTTTTGGTAAGGTTGATGTTATTATTAATAAACACATGACTAATTTATTAAATATGGAACCAGTTAAAAATTGTTCAAATTTAAATGCATTAAGAAGATTGCATGACATGTGCGAAGTTAATATTAGAAGTTTAAGAAATTTGGGGGTAACATCCAGTTCTTATGGACAATTGCTAAATCCTATTTTGCTAAAGCTATTGCCCCATGAATTAGTGATTGAATATCATAGAAAACATGATACTAGCAAAGAGTCAGATGTAACCGATCTAATTGCCTTTCTGAAATGTGAAATAGAATGTAGAGAAAAGGCTTTGTCAATGACAAGTTCTAAAAATGATGCATCCTCTTCTTTTGTACATAAAAATAAAACTGAATTTCGTGAAAAGAAAACATCAAATAAATATCAACATGCTAATACCTTAAATGCCACTATTAAAGTTTTTTGTGTATTTTGCAAAGGTAATGATCATTTATCTTCCGAGTGTAAAAATTTAGCTGATGATAAGAAAAGATTAATGTTACGTAAGGAGGGTAGATGTTACAAATGCTTTTTGAAATCGCATTTATCTTCGCAATGCCGCATAAAATTAAAGCCATGTCTAAATTGTAAAAGCACTGAACATAACAAATTATTTTGCTTTAAGAAAAGTTTGAAACCGGAAATTAATGAAAATCAAAATCAAACAGTTGTATCTAATTCTCATTGTAATTTTAGAAATTCTAAGCATGCTGTTTTATTGCAAACATGTTGTGTAACTGCTCAAGGTAATTCTAAATCAAAGGTAGTTCGATTATTACTTGATTCTGCAAGCAAAAAAAGCTTCATAACAAAAGCTTTAGCTCGTGAATTAAATTTGCCTGTTTTAAGAAAAGAACATTTAACTGTATTCGCTTTTGGCATGGATCAAGGTCGCGAAGAAGAATATGATGTTTTTAAAATTAAATTGCGAAGTAAAATGAATTATCATTGTTTTATAGATGTTGAGGTGTTAGCTACCGATTTGATAAGTGCAACAACATTGAAGGTTCCCAATTCTGACCCTCTAGTTATAAAATACATTGAAAGTAAAAGATGGAGGTTAGCCGACCCTACGCCCGAGGAATCCGAAGTACAAATTTTACTTGGAGCTGATTATTTCTGGAATGTTCAGAGAGGTGTCGTTGAAGAAATTAATGACCATTTATATGTAGCTAATACACTTTTTGGATACACAATAGTGGGAAAAATAAACTCTAAAGGTAACGAAACAGTTAATGCTCATCTTGTATCTGTTAATGAAATAGAAAATTTTGATTTGCAAAAGTTTTGGAAACTAGAGTCTTTGGGTATTTGTGATAGTAAAAATGAATTATTTTCACAAAAGGATTTAGATGCTCTTGATTTATTTAATGATAATTTAAATTTTGTAAATGGAAGATATGAAACTAAACTTTTGTGGAAAGTAAATAAAAATGAATTGGAATCCAATTTTGATGTAGCTAAACATAGACTTTGGGGATTAAAATCAAAATTGTGCAAAAATGAATGGTTACTTAAGGAATATGAGAAAATATTAAATGAACAATGTGGTTTGGGTATAATTGAAGAATGTGAGTTTAATAAAGATGAAATAAACACGTATTACATGCCTCACAGACCAGTAATAAGGGAAGATAAATCGACAACTAAAGTAAGAATTGTTTTTGATGCGTCATCCAAAGATAAGGGGGCAAAATCCTTAAACGAGTGCTTATTTCCTGGGCCCAATCTAAATCCTAACATATTGGACATTATTTTAAAATTCCGTCTCCACAAAATTGCTTTCTTGGCCGATATAGAAAAGGCATTCTTGCAAATCCAGATACAACAAGAAGATAGAAATTTTTTGAGGTTCCTGTGGTTTGACAATATCACTAGTAACAATCCCATTTTGAAGGTTTTTCGCATGACCCGTGTAACTTTTGGTGTAACAACTTCACCCTTTTTCCTTTCTGCAACCATCAAACATCACATTGAGGGGTATAAAGATTTGTTTGGAAAAATAGTTAATATGCTGGATACTTCCTTATACGTTGATGACCTGTTTCATGGAGCTGATTCAGTAAATGAAGCTTTTGTTTTATCAAACGGTGCAGAGAAGATATTGAGTGAGGCCAATATGAAACTCAGAAAATTTAAAACCAATTCTTCCGATTTAAAATTTTTATGGAAGGAACATGGAATAAACTTTGAGGAAGACACTCTTGAACAAAATCTTTCGAAGGTATTGGGAATTATATGGATAACAGAAAGTGACACCTTGAAAATAGACATACAACCACTTTTAGTAGAATTTGACCATAAAATTATTACCAAACGTATTGTTTTACAAACTGTGGCAAAAATTTATGATCCTATTGGACTCATTTCCCCTTTCGTGATAAGAATTAAATTTTTAATGCAAGAACTCTGGGAACATGGAATTGACTGGGATTCTACATTACCAGATTCTTTAAGTGGAAAATTCAGAAAATGGCATAATGAAATAAAAGACTTGGTAAATTTTGAAATTCTTAGAAAATATTTTGTAACTATCCCAAAATTAAATCCTGAAACCGCTCAACTTTTCATATTTTCTGATGCTAGTTTAAAGGGGTATGGGTCAGTGGCTTATTTACGTGATTCTTCTTCTTGTGAAACTTCATTTGTAATAGCAAAGTCGAGAGTAGCGCCTCTCAAGAAAATTACATTGCCGCGCATCGAACTTCTTGGAGCACTTACGGCTGCAAGATTAGCGAATTATTTAAAGGAAATATTTAAAATTGTGAATGAAAATATATTTTGTCTAAGTGACTCCCAAATTACCTTGCACTGGATTAAAGGAAGTGCTAACAACTGGAAGCCCTTTGTGGCAAACCGCGTACGCGAAATTCAGGAACTTGTTGCTCCTGTACAATGGAAATTTTGTAAAGGAAAGGAAAATCCTGCAGATGTTCTCTCTCGTGGTTGCTCTGCATCTGAATTGATTAATAACGAGGTATGGTTACATGGTCCTAGCTGGCTGAAGGAAGAATCGTTACCAGTATTTCCCCCTGAAACTCAACCTAATCTACCTGATGAAGAGGTCTTGCAAGAACAACGTAAAACGCTTGTTTGCTCCATATCCCAAAATATTCCAGAATTTGAGCTTTTATTTAAATTTTCATCCTGGTCTAAATTAAAATGAATTACGGCTTGGTGCCTCAGATTCATCAAAAATAGTACATGCCCATCTGAACGAGTCTATGGTTTTTTGACTGTTCCAGAACTTGAAAGGGCAACAAATGCTATTGTGAAATTAATTCAAAACCATGAATTCGGAGACGAACTGAAAATTCTAAAATCCAAAAAGATCCTAAATTCTAAAAGCAAACTCCTTCCTTTACATCCATTTCTTGACGGAAATGATATTCTTCGTGTTGGAGGTAGGCTAAAAAATGCAAACTTGTCTGAATATCAAAAACATCAAATCATTCTCCCTAAAAGGCATCATGTTACAGACTTGATAATAAAGTATTTTCATGAGAAACATCTTCATAGCGGGACTCAATTTACAATTTCAGCAATTCGACAAAAATTTTGGATAATTAATGCTAAAGAAGCTGTGAAAAGAGAAATAAGGAAATGTATGAAATGTTTCCGAAATTCATCACACCTTTCATCTCAGTTGATGGGAAATCTGCCATCAGCACGCGTGACACAAGCTCGAGTATTTTCAAGAGTAGGAGTCGACTTAGCCGGCCCCTTTTTGATCAAACCTCGTAAGGGACGTGGTGTGAAACCCTTTAAACATTATGTTTGTCTGTATGTTTGTTTCGTAACAAAAGCTATCCATCTTGAGTTAGTCACTGATCTTACAACTGAAACCTTTCTAGCCTCATTGAAAAGATTCGTGGCTCGGCGTGGAAAACCTCTAGAAATATTTTCCGACAGAGGTACAAATTTTGTAGGGGCAGACCGCGAAATAAAGAGAATGATGTCTCTAATTGCTTCTGATGAAAAATTGCACAAGTATCTTACTGACGAAATGATAGTATGGAAATTCAACCCACCTTCCGCCCCTCACTTTGGAGGCCTTTGGGAAGCGGGAATAAAACAAATGAAAAATCATTTGAAGAGAACAATTGGTGATCAGATTTTAACTTATGAAGAATTTTTGACCTTAATTGCACAAATTGAGTCATGCTTAAATTCAAGACCGCTTGTCGCTGAGTCTTCTGATCCAAATGACTTTACGGCTCTGACGCCAGGACATTTTATTATAGGAGCACCCTTGACCTCCTTACCTGAGCCTGATATCTCCTCTACCTATGTAACTCCTTTGGAACGTTGGAAATTGCTACAAAAGATTTTCCAAAGTTTTTGGAAAAGGTGGTCGTCAGACTATCTCTCACAATTGCAGCAACGTACAAAGTGGTTTAGAAGCAACCCGAACTTAAAAATCAATGACTTGGTGTTGATAAAGGAAGAAAACCAGCCCCCATTAAGGTGGAAATTGGGCAGAATAATTGAACTATTTCCTGGGGATGATAATATTGTTCGTGTTGTCAAATTAAAGACTTCTACTGGTGAACTGAAACGCCCTATCACAAAATTGTCTCCTCTACCGATGGACATTTAATATAATAGAATTTTACTTTATTTTAACTAACTTTATTATTATTATTTTTTTTCTATGTCTAATTTTTGTAACTTTCTGAACTATTTTGTATATTAATGTCTTTTTCTATTTTTAGTTGTTCCAGAAACTGTTTTTTATAGAAGTAGTAGGATTTAATTGCATTTCATTTTAGTTATACTTAACATTTAAGGTAATATTTTAAATTTGTATTTAATATTTGATTATTTAGTATGTGATAGTGGAAATTTGGTAAGTTATAATTGTTCGATGAACTCCGTTCATGGAGGCGGAGGATGTTACGGCGTAAATGCCCTCAAATTTATTTGTTTATAATTTAACTCTGTTTATCTTTCATATTGCGAAATATAATTATAAAACTGATTTCTTTTGACAGAAAAAATCTAATCTGTTTATCTAAATTGTTTATAACCCTGAATCAATATTTATGAGTAACATTATGATTTCAAGGTCATGTAATATAGATTTATTTACTTTATAATAATTTTGAATTGATGGTGATTTATTAGTTTTATAATTACTTGGATGTCATTTAAATGAATATTATAGCTATTTAGAAGATTTATAACTGCATATTGTAATTTTTATTTTGATGTTTATTTTATATAATATGTATCATTTTTAAAATGGTCAGTCTTGACTCTGTAACCAAGCAGAGAACATGTAACATGTCCTGACTCTGTAATCAGAGATGCCAATTGTTAAATCATGGCTCTGTTTAATACAGAGTGTATAGTGGAAGTCCTGACTCTGCAACCAAGCAGAGAACACATTTTTTTTTGTATTGGCTCTGTTAAATACGGAGAATTACTATTATGGAACAATTATTAACTTCTAATGATGAATAGAATTTACATACTATTTCAGTTTTATTTAATAAACTATTTAACCTAATTGCTCTCCCATCTCACTTGGATTTTGAAAATTTATTTGTCAGATGAATTTCGGCGCCAACACATTGATTAAAGTCAAAAAATTTTTTAATGTTTAAAATCTCAAAAAAAGTATTAAAATCTAAGATAAACATACTTTGAAAGTTTCTACAGATATTTTGAGTTATGAATAAACAAAAAAACAGCTTTAAATAATTGTTTTTAAGCTTAATTCCTGAGTACCTATTGTAAAAAATTAAAAACAGTTCAGTTTGTAAAAAGCATTGTTTATATCCAACATAAACAGTTTCATTTAAAGATGATGTTTAAATTTAATATAATTTGCAATGTCATAATTTCCTTTAGGTAATCAATTTATACATTATTATATATAAAATAAACAAATAAGTGCAATAAATTTCTGCAGGTGAAAGAATAAAGTCAGTGTCTTAGTTCCTCATTCTACTTTTGTAATAATTAATAGCAATCTCGAGTCAAAGAAGAATGAAAGAGTGACATCTGCTCAACAACTAAATTATAAATGAATGCATAAGAGAAAAAGAACTAATTGGTATAAAAATGTTAAGCACAACAAGAGCTTCTTCGGTATAAGTTGAATAATTTTTTTTTTTTTTTTTGTAACTCATATATACTAAATAAAAAAAAAAATTAGGGATTGGAAAGGCAGCAAAACTTTTCTGAAAAAGAAAAAAAAAAAGTTGAACCACTGAAAGCTAATAATCCCCACTGAGAGGTAATAATGCTGTTACATAAATATTTTAAGGATTTCAGATATAAGTGGCTATCCATATATTTATTCTGTATGTGTGTATGAATGGGTTTAACTCATTTTAATAATTTTTTTGGTTAGCATACACATACATGTGTATAAGTTTAGATTTTGGTGATTAACAGTAATTTTTCTAAGTACAAATGCAAAACGAGCTGCAAATAATATTTGTTTTGTTATTTGTGCTATTAACTAATGGAATTACTTATTTGCAGTTTTTATTAATTCTGTAATTACTTACTGTTTCTTCTAGGTCATTTTTTTTTAAAGGGTTCAGCACCCTGCTCCTTTTGAAATTACCAAAATGCCTGGCTTTAAAAAAAAAAAAAAAAAAGATCTTGAAAAAATAATAGAATTTTATTTCTTTAGAAAAAACAGGTATTATTAAAAATTAAGGACACTTTATTTTATACTAAAAATTATTCTTTTTTTTTTTTCTTAAAAATTAAGGACACTTTATTTTATGCTAAAAATTATTCTTTTTTTTTTTCTTATATCATTACTAAACGCATTACTAATATATTTCCTCATGAAGTAGTGCCCTTTTTTGGAACTAGCATCCTGCCACTTTTTCTTTCTAAAATCAATATTACATTATTAATTATGATTTTAATAATTAAAGCTTAAAAATGTATAATATGTTCCTAATTAGAGAGTTACTTGTTTAATAATTATTAACTTGAAGTAGTGTTAACTATTTAATAAAGTTTTACATAATCATTACAATATTAATGTATATAACATTATTGTATGATACTAACTAATGAAACTACTAATTTAGAGTTTTTATAATTTCTGTAGTTAGTAACTAATAATTATAATTTTATTAATTAAAGTGTAAAAACATAGATTATGTTATTAATTAGTGGTTTAATTGTTTTGGAAACCTAAAACTCTTGGTAGCTATTCAGTATTTGAACGCTGGGGAAAAAATCATAAAAATCTAATTTAAATTTAAAAAAATGATTTTTTTTACACCCTACTATAGACTGATAGAGAACTGATAAATGTTGTCTGCAAAAATCATATTATAGATATTGTTACATACATTTAATTTTAAATTAATGAATTGTTAATTGTTAATTTTGCACCAAAGGCGACTTAAGGTGCCAAAAATGGTGCTATAAATTTTTCACCTGCTTCATCCTGCACCATGTGTACATGCATATTGAACATGCTATAATTAAACCAGGTTGTATTTTTGTTAAGTTTGATAATTGATGGCATAAGAATTAAGTTTTTTTCAAAGCAGATGTTAAATGTATAGGATATATATTTCCGTTAAAATCTTCTGTTATTACTTACATAGTTACTTTATTAAAACTGCTAATTATAATATAGGAAAAATTAATATTTTTATACAATTTAAAGAATTTACTGTACCTAATCAGGTCAGGTCACACTTTTTACAATAGAATTCCAAAACACTATTCAAACACAATGGACAAATATGACATTCGGCCAGGGTTGCTGCGAAAAATTCTATGGTAACAAATAAACCAATTTGTGTGCCAAAAATGGAATTATAATGTAATTTTCTTTCAAAATGAAATTCTTAGGTTCTTGAAGGAACTTTTAAACTTTTTTCCATCTTTCATTATTATTAAATAATTTATACTTTAACCTCTTCAGTTCTGAAGCTAAAATAATAATACAAATGCTTATTCGTTGGTTTTTTCCAAACAAAATAACATCGTAAATGACAGAAAAAATATGTATTCTGAAACTGATCCTGCGCTTAGTAATTTCGATTTAAAAATATGGATATAAAACTATAAACCCCCTAAAACATCAATTTAATAACCATTAACCTAAATTAACGCAATCACAAATTTAAGAGCTTTAAACAAGTAAACAATCTACAAATCCTCAAATTTTTTTACGGAAAAACATAAATATGAAAATTTCTCACTTTCTAGGTCATGCTGTCTTTGGGACATTTTTAGATATTTTGCAAACTCAGATGAAAATAACATTTATTTTATGTGGGAATCAGCTTAGATGCTGCCATTTATTCGTCTGCTTTGAACGCAAAAAACATTCAGCTATTAAGAAGTTATGTGAAAATGTAAAGAAATTGGACATTTTAGTTTTTATAAGCAAAAGAACAGAGGTCCAGGGACCAAAGAGGTTATAGAATTCTTTTTTTCACAAAAAAAAAAAAAAAAAAAAAAATTGGTGATTTTTGCAGACAAGTTTTATTGGTTCTTTAACTTTGGCCTACAAGGCTATGAAAACCAGGTCTCAATGCTATGTGTGCACTTCACTAAAAGTGGTTCCCTTGTAAATACAATAAGTATGGATATTTGCACTTCTTAAAAATAATTCCCAATTGTTTTTGAAATTCTACACGGTCTCAAATTAAGTTCTTCTCAACTCAAAATTACAATAACAATCTACTTTAAAATGGAAGAATCATTATAAATGACTTCATCATCATATTATTTCGCCAACATTTTAAAGACAAACACAAAACATTTTCTTTCTTGATTTTTTTAATACCTTCGGTTATACTGAAACTGAACTTATTTGATTGTATCCCAGCTTACACAATACAGTAGACTCCCTCAGATCCGCATAGCTTGGGACCAGGGGTTGTGCAGATTTTAGAATTTTGAGGATTTCTGATCACTGCTTTGTCTACATTTTTTAAACAGTAATTTGAATGTAATAATGCAATCAAAATTATAATGAATGCTTACAATATAGTAAAATATTAAAATAATTAAGTAAAATACTAAAAATTAAGAAAATTTTAAAAATGATTAAAATGGTAAAAGTAAATGTCAAGTAAATAATTAATAATGTGTAACTAAATATGCATAGTAATGATGAGATAATTTTTTCTTGAATTATTCTATGAAACACATCTCATAATAGTACACTAATAAGTTACATTAAAATCATAAAATAAGGAAGATTTATTTCATGTTTAGCCAAACTCAATAACCAAAAAAACTGGATTAATATATACATGTATTTGGAAAAAAGATCGTGGTTGCTTCCGATATCAACACTATCTTGAATTTTTTTCAAGAAATAAATTTACAGTATTTCCATGAGAAAGCAATCCATGAATTCAGTCAGATTAACAAGAAACACATAATAAAATGTGCACAAAATGATGTAAAAATGAAAAAAATCTTGAACTTTCTTGAAATCTTGAACTTGAAATGAAAATTTCATTGTTTTTACATCTCCAATCATGTGTGGATTTTAGGCGATTATGGATTTTAGGGTTGTGTATTTCAGGGAGTCTACTGTATAACAAAGAGTCACTGTATCCATATCCTCAATTTCAAATGTAGATTGATAAAACCTGAAACTAGCAAAGTAGTGACTACTTTGAAACACAGTTTGTAGTCACTAATTTTTAAAACAAGTGGTTGTAGTTGACTACATTTTTGATAAAATAGTTGTAGTTTGCTACAAAAGAAAGTAGTTTTTCCAACTACTACCTCATATTTATTTTTACTTGCTCCTTAAAAAATATAAAGCACTTTTCAGCCTTACAATCATTTGTAGAATTTTTTTTTTTTTTTTTTTTTTAATGTATAAAAATTCAACATTATTGAAATTTTAAAAAAACACAAAATATAATCAAAATCCAAAATTGAGATGCTAACTTTTATTTATTTATTTTTTTAAATGTACATTAAGAGATCAAATCACTACTAAATAAAGTGTTTCCCCCAGGTTTAAAAAAAGATCAGGGTGCTTCTGGTGGGAAAAGGGCACTTTTTACAGAGTTTGTACACATTTTTTTAAATAAAAATCAAAGACTTTCAAGGACCAAAACCAAAAAAATGTAAGAAACTACAAATTAAATAAACTAAGAAATTATAGTAAGCATGTTTTAATAAAGAGTTTCATTTTCATAAATACAAGTTTTAAACATTCAAATGGCCAGGAAGTGGGGAATTTCAGCATGTGGCAGTAGAAATTTAGAAAATTTTAAAATAACAAATACAGCAGAAGAAAAAACTAGTCGGATGTGCCAATCTCAAAACTTCCTTCTATTTCATACATGTTAATATTTCAAAATTCGCTATCGGGGTGCCAAAATTAAATGACAATCCATGCTCATCATGAGGATTCTAAAGATATGAAATTCTGTGTATTAGTTCTTGAGATATGACTATTGCTAAAATCACATAAATGCAGTATGGCAGCGCAACCTGTTGGGTGATTTACACCAAAACCTAATCAGCAACAATTTATGTCAACGTCTAACTGAAGTTTGATGAAAATCCGTGCAATACTTTTTCATATAGAGATATTGCGAAATTCTTGAAAAATCCAGCATAGCAGAACCACCTGTTGGGCAATTTACACCAAAACATAATCAGCACCAATATTTATCAAGGTATACCTGAATTTAAAGTTTGATGAAAATTCATGCATTAGTTCTTGAGATAGAGCTATTGCGGAAATCGTAAAAAAAAAAAAAACTGCAAGTACTCTTTATGTGGGGGGGAGCCAGAGCAAAGGGAAAATGCCAATTTCAGGTGGGAAGAGAAATCTTCATGATCGATTATTTATTGTGACAATAAAATGACAAATAGAGCAGATATATAGATATATTTAATTAAACAGTTATAAAGAGTTTTTAAACCTTAAGTGCAGGGGAGAGGAGACGAAAACGGGGAAGCAAAATTTTGAGAGGGTGAAATTCAGATGAAATTTTAATTAAATGAATTGTCAATGAAATTTAGGGCTGATTATTTATTCACTATAAAGTAACAAATAGAGTAGAAAAAGTTTACAAAAATTAAGTTTTAAAGATTTTAAACTTTGGTATTGTGGAGGAATGAACAAAAAGAGGAAGTGAAATTTGGGAAGGAGAGGCAAAGGGGAGTTAAGATTGATTTTTAAATCAGAAATTCAAAGAAATGCAGATGAGTTTCAGCCCTGAATGAGAAATAATACAAGAATAAAATTAAGCCCTTTTAAGGACTTTTTGCAGATTTTGCATGAAAATAAGTACTTTTAAGCACCAAAAATTCTATTTGAAAAATATAAGCACTTTTAAGGACCGTACGAACCCTGTTTTAGGCTTATAAGGAAATTTTTTAAATTCATAGAGGTACTTTTTAGGATCCTATGGGATTTCTTAAAATTTTTAAAGTCCCTTTTAATATTTAAAAGTCAGAACATTCTTTTCAAGACAATAATGAGTCAATTTTTTCGATGCAAGCAAATTTTTAATACAAAAGACAGCAAGGGAACAATTGTTTGTACGGAGGGGCAAGAAGAGTGTGATTTTTTGGATTAGGGGGAGGGACAAGAAGGATGCAATTTTTAAAACCAAAGAGCTTGCAGGCTGCAGTACCCTCTTGAAACTGTCTGGGGGGAAACTCAGCTGAACATATAAAAGAAATTTTTAAAAAGTATGTAAATAAACAAAAAATACTTTTGTTTACTAAATTACACAAATGTAACAAATAAAATATAATAGTATAATAGCATAACATATATAAATATACTTTTTCACAGCATGCATCAGTTTAACTATTCGAAACACAATAATAAAAAATACACATTTAAATTTCATACTTTAACCTTCCTAACAATGGCTGGCCTTTAGTCGGTTTGGATAGATTTCAGACCTGCCAACCTTTGAAAATGAGAAATCGTAGCACAAATTAATCTGCAAGTTGGTTGGTTGGTTTTTCGTGTTTTGCGGCAATTTTTTTTTTTTTTTTTTTTTTTTTTTTTTTAACATTTATAAAAGGAGCCCAGTTCAAATTATTTAGCCCAGTGCAGTAAATTTTGATGAAATTCGCGATTTGTATTCTGCGATCATTTCACGATATTCACGATTTTTTTCCACAATCGTAATTCACTTTTTTCTATTACGATTCTTTCTTGAAATCCTCGAATGAATGAATTTTTACTTCAAACTTTTGACGAAATTCGCATTTATTACCGCGATCCTTTGATGATTTTTACACGATCCTTTGGCGAAATTCGTGTTTTCTTTCCACGATCTCCACTTTCCACGAAAAATCATAGTTTGAGACTGATTTTCGTAGCATCGTAGTTTATAGATCCAAATCATAGCAACTACGATTTTTTCGTAGCAGTTGGCAGGTCTGAGATTTTCATTAAAAAATATAAAATCATACAAATTTGAGGGTGTATGCTGCTGAAAGCAATGAGGCTCCCCAACATTAGGCTCATTTGGAAAGATTTTTGTTTAAACGCCTAAAATCATGCAACACGGATTTTAGATATATTTAAAGTTATTATCAGTGATACATGGATTAGTTAGTATAACATATAATTGAATAAATGTTAGTAGATATTCTAATAAACATTGTAATGAAATATAAAGCTGCAATATTCTTTTTTAAATATAGTTGAATTTATTAGGCCAAATAAGCTAAATATTTAAATTTGTCATTATATTTGTTCAAACTAAATAATAATAAAAAAAAAATCATTTGCTTTATACCTGAATACGAGCTCGAATGACATCTAATGGATTGGTAATCACAGCAACAGTAATGCCACTCATCTGACCACCGACACAATGGATCAAAGTATGAGGCATCCATAAAGGAACAAAAGAAACCAGGATGTCTAGAAAAAAAGGTGAAAGACATTACAAAGAAAAAATAAAAGTTTTATAGGTACTTTTGAGTAAGTCGGGTGCAGATAATAAATCGCCAAATCATGTTTCAATAGACATCATTATACTGAAAATTTTTTTTTATCATACTCCATGTAGATTTCTGAAATCTGATACTTAGTTATTTTACCAAGATCCCAGTACAGTTAAACAGGTTCCCAAACAGGGTTGGCAAGTTTCTGCCAGAGTGGTTAAAACCAGCCGTTGTAACCGGTTAAAACCAGCATGGCAGAAACTAGTTTCTGCCAGTACGTGGCAAAAACTGGCAGAAACTAAAAAATAATATTAATAAGAACTTTAATGTGCAATGATTCATAATTCACACAATCACATATGTATTTGATATGTAAACAATTAAGTTAAAATTTAAAATTAAAGATTATGAATGTTATTCAAAGTTGCAAAATGATCATATAAATATACTTTGTTTATATAATACTAATTTTCTTTCACTTGAAAAACAGAAATTACAAGTTTAACTATTAATATTATTGTTTAGAGTTGAATTTCTATTTAAAAGTAAAAAAAGAAATTTACAAAAAATTCTGTGATATTTTAACAAATGTGTTTTTCAGAGTATTTTTAAATAAATAATGCAATGCAATAACTTAAAGATTATGATTTTTGTGAAAACATATAAATAAATAATTGAAGCACAATAAATAACAGAAAAAAAATTTAATGAACTATCTTGTACAGTTATTTTACAATACTGAAAGAACAAAATTTCCATTCAAATATACTCTTATTACTTTTTCCACAGAACATTCCATAGCACAGGACAAATTTTGCTAATCTTTCTGAACACAGACTGTTTCTTAATTTGTTCTGAATAAAAGAAAAGTTTGAAAATATTCTTTCAAGACTGTTTATTACTTGCTGGCAATGTCATTATTGAGGATGCAAAATTTGACAAATCCTCATTTTCACCAGTATTCGTTTTTAAAGATGACCACCACACAGAAGGCAAGACATTTTCTAGGGCTTCCTTCGAGAAATGTGTTTCTGGGACAGGAGTCTATTTTGTTTCAAAGGATATTATTATATATGGCACAAAATAGGGATTAATATCAGAAAGCAATTTCCTTGCCTTTTCTTTATGTTCATATGTCAATTTCGATCCCATATACTTATTAGGATGAAGTAATTAAGCTAGCATATGGTAGTCGGTTATTACTGTATTAAATCTTCTTTGAACCTTTGTATTTGTTTGTGTTGTAAGTGCAAAATGTGGTTGGAATATTTCAACTAACAGTCTTAAATTGAAAAAAAAAAAAAAAATCCAAGATTTGTTCCTTTGAATACTGTATTTAAATGAAATGTTTTTTAAATCCATGGAATTACAAGATCCACATATAACTGTAACATTTCTATGAGAGATATTTTTTTACTGTTATTATTAAATTATTATGTTAAATTACAGAAAGGTATTCTGAGTAAGTATTGGTTATTTTTCTTTTCTTTTCATTGTTTAATTTAAAATAAGTATTGGATATAGTTTTCTATTTGATTTTTAAAACTGAAATTTTAAAATACTCTAATAATTGTTTACATATAAAACTATACAATCATATTATAACAAAAATTTTATCTGTTACATAACTCATTTTTTCTAATACAAATCTATTTATTTTTTAATTAAAACTACCCACAATATTTCATTTGTTATTTATACTGAAAAAAATGTACTTAAGGAATTTAATACTACTAAAAAAAATCTCAGATTATGTATAAAATGTGTTTAGGCCAGTTGTTGCCAATTTCTGCCAGTTATAACCACTTTCTGCCACTGGCACGGCAGAAACCCTTTTCTGCCGGCAAAAAGCCAGCCCTGTTCCCAAAAGAAACTTTTTTTAGCTTAACACAAAACTTCCTGACATATTTTCTGACTCATTTTTAAATGCAAAAGCATGACATTTGCAAGCATGATTATTCAAGTGATTTGTCATCAAACATTTTCAATAAATAAAACACATCTTGAGTTATAAGATTTTTTTGTCACATGACAGTTTTTTTTTTTCCTTTCCTGTACTGTTGTGTCCGGAAATTCGGGTCAAAGTGCCAACTTTGGCAAAATCTTCCAAAAGATGTTCTGCCTTTACTGAAAAAAAAAATGGAACAAAAACAGTTTGATTACAAAGTTTCTGAATAAGAGCACTTGCCATCCTCATATGTTTGCAAACAAAAATGAAGAAATAAATGTGTCAGAAAGTAGAAAGTAGTCAGTTTGGATTAGAGAACAGTCTTAATTACAAAAAAAATTATAGACTTGTCTATAACGGATGAATACAACATATTATTCTAACACAACTAGCACAAAAAATGTTAAATTTTATCATAATAAGAAAAACAGATATGATTTTTCTGTTATTTCTGTATGTGTGTATTATAAACACTGCTTCGGTGCACATTATAACTTCACATAAAGAATAGCTGGGGTGATTGTGAATTAATGAAAAAATATCTGAAATTTTAACAGAAAAAGTTTTTATATGGAAAGAAAACACATAATTTATTGCAAAAAGGTCCAATCCTCCCATTATGAAATATATTAATTTGAATTGTGTTTAGCAATTGTATCCACAAGTTTTATTTTATGAATTTAACTATGAGAAAAACCTGAATTCCGGTACTGAAAATGAAAAATACCTGAATTCAGATATATTGCCTGAACACAATCACACCTGCTTTCAAATAGTTGACGCCCCCCCCCCCCCCCTTCCCAGGAGCAATGAGATGTACGAATTAGAACGTTTTTTAAACAAAAATTAAAGTGAAAGAAAGCTAGGCATCAAATCTGACAAGTAGTCATAATTTTATGGTCGTGAAACCTAATAATTTACTTGCATTTAATGGCTAACAACCACTAATTTCTAACATTGCCAATAACAGAACTTTCCGTGTCAATCTGCAGCAAACTAATCTGTGTCTGAAAAAAAGCCGGACCAAGACTACTATCATAAGAAATAATAATAACTAATAAAATAAGCAAAGCTTGCATTTACAAAAAATACATATAATAAAAGATACAATAAATCTAGAAACTACAGCATATTTTCGCAATTTTTTTAAGCTCAACATTTCTTCTTAAGCTGTTAGATTAATCTGCAAGATTCTAAAATAAACTTAAGTGCTGAACTGTTTCTGTTACTGAGATTATAAGATAAAATAAAATAATGAACACCCTTTTTTCTGGTTCTGAATATTATATACTTCTCTGATCAAAAAGTATCCGAAATACTTCATTTAAAATTACATCTAAAGTAGATATCGTCTACAAACGTCTATCAAACATTTTCACGACTTCTATAAACATTTGGCAGCAGTCAGGAATTTATTTAAATTTATTGTCTGAAAATAAATTTGTTTTGAATGAGATAAGGATTTTCACTCTGTTAATTTTCCGAAATAGTGAATGTTTTTGAGCAAAGAACATACATTAGATTTTGTTTTTGCAATGAAATTTCTGCTACAAATGTATTTGATATGTTATAAAAAGTTTTTAAAGATGACTTTTATCAAAAACAACGGTATTTGATTGGTATAAAAAGTTTAAAAGCTGTAGAGAATCCATCGTAGATTATATGTGATCTGGTAGACCATCCACTTTGATTAATGATCAAGGTATCAATAAGTTCAGGGAATTGGTGCTTAGTGATCGTTGTTTGACAATAAGAGACATTATCGAACAATTTTCTATATCATTTGGTCCCTGTCAAGCAATTTTAAAAGATCATTTAGGGCTGCAACACATCGCTTCCCGAGTTGTTCCAAGAACTTTGAATTTGTTCTAAAAACAACAATATGTTCAAATGACTCTGGAAAGGCTTTCTCAAGGTGATTCCTTTCTAAAATGAGTTATTACCGGTGATGAAACTTCGCTATATGCTTTTGACATAGAAACAGATCAACAATCAAGTGAATGGTGTTTGAAAGATGAAGCAAAACTGAAAAGACAATGTCAAAGTCGCTCAAAAATCAAGGTATTGTTGACTGTTTTCTTTGATTGACGTGCATTATGAATTCCTACTAACTTGCCAGACAGAGAATAAAAATTATTGTTTAACCCTTAAATGCCGAGTGTTGCCTTTTGGCAATATACCCAATTTAGGCTTATAAAATACTATTAGAATAATATTGAAGCTATAATGCCTAATGTTGCCAATAAAATACATTCTGAAAACATTATTAAATCGATTTTCAACATGTAGATGGCAATACTTGTGCTGTTTAAGAATAAAGATAGATTTATTTTTTAAATTGTTGCTAAATGTTCTTTTTGTTTTGTTTTGAAGCTTGCGAAATACTCCATTTTGTTCTGCAATGAGCAAATAAAATTTATTTCTTATCATAGTTCTTAATTTTCTTGTGTGTTTTGTTAAATTTAATTCCCCAGATGTTCTTCGGCAACTGCTAAAAGTGATTAAAAAAAAAAGAAACGAAAGAACTTGTTACTAAACACAGATCATTTTAACAAGGCAATTTACGAACTACTTCCTTTTACTTCCGCATTTGATAATGAGTGCTATTACAGACCACTTGAGTAACTCTCTAAAGCATATGTTCTAATAACTAAGATTTCATCACTGATATGTAACTAAAAGGAACATCTGAACATTTTGACTGTTGCCAGACACCTTTAATTATTATATATTTTTTCTACGCTGCGAATATGTGTTTTTAGCAGCTTTATGTATTATCACTCTTAATCATGTAGCCTCTCTGTTAAGACGGAGTTTCTTATACTCCAGTAATATGTTTAATTATAAGTATTTAAAGCTAAAAGTTGAATCTTTCTTTATCGTAAAAACACACAATACTAATTCATATTACATTATATCTTCCCAAGGATTTAGCGATTCATATTAAGCTCTCAAAGGATACTTCAAAGGATAAATAATGCTTCACAAAATAAAATAAAAATAATTTCTTCAAGAAGCTTTTGGATAAATCCCTGACCACGCCACACCGATGAAGTTATACGTCATCGCGATATTGATGAATCCCAGGTAAGAGCATTTTACCTATTTCCATTTCAAAACGCAGCATAGCCACAAGAGATTTTTTCTAATTGTTTAAATATGAGACAGCGAATTCCTGCTATCGAGAATGGAGTGCTTTTGGCTTAATAGGCCACTTAAACTCCAACAAAAAGATTAATGAGACAGATAAAGTGCTCATGTTTAGCGAAAAGAAGAAAAATTTTATATAGTGGCTTAGATTATAAATATTAAAAATATTCATGTTCTGAATAAAAAAATTAAAAAGATGCTGCATTGAATAAAATTATGAATGTTATTGTACCAGAAATATAAAGGTGAATGAAAAAGAAACATTTATATATTTATGTTTTATGTAATGAACATTTAAATAATTAGTGAATGAACAATTTGTTGGTTGTGAGTAATAATAATAATAAAAAAAAAGAAATCGTTCATTTTACATTTTACAGTAAATAAATAAATAAAAAGGAAATAGGTTCGTCGCATATATAAATAAGAGTAAACATGGCAGGGATCAAAGACGTTCAAATTGTCGAAAAATTAAATTCGCATAATTACTCAAATTGGAAATTTCGCGTAGAAATGATTTTAATAAAAGAAGAATTGTTTGATGTAATAACACAAAATCCCCCAGATCCAATTAACACGGACTGGACGAAGAGGGACCGTAAAGCACGTGCAATTATCAACTTGAGTATTGAAGACTCACAGATCGTGCATGTAAAGCACTTAAACACTGCCAGAGAAACCTGGCAAGCTTTAAAAACAATTCATGAAAGGGCTAATCTCTCAAGCAAGTTATATTTGCTGAGAAAATTATACGGAGCAAAACTCCCAGAAAACGGCAATCTAATAAAACACATTACACATATTTTAGAACTTGTTGATAAACTTTCAGCCATAGGCGAAACTATTAATGACTCGCACATTTCAGCTCTGTTACTTTGTTCATTACCACCTAGCTACAACACCTTAATTATAGCCCTCGAGGCCCGTCCAGAAAATGAACTTAATTCAGAGTTTATAAAAGGAAAACTCACTGATGAATATACAAGACGTTTAGAAAACACAGATCAGAGCGAGAATTCCTCAAAAGCGTTTAAAACGCATAAAAGGTTTCCGGCTGAACACTATAATAAAAAGGACAAACAGTGCACATACTGTAAATTAAAAAAACATACATACAGAGAGTGCTGGCATCTTAAGAACAGAAACACTTACTCACCGTCACAAAAACAACAGCCGCACAAATCCAAGTATTACACATCATCGTTATGTTATGAAGACGCAAACTATTATAGAGAAAACAAAAACCGTGAAACAGAACCAATTCGGATTAACAAAACACAGGGCAATTCAGGAAAAGGCAGCGACGCAGCTTTTTTAGTCCAGAAACCAGGAAAACAAACCTGGATAATCGACTCAGGTTCGTCGACACACATTCTAAACAGTAAAGATGCATTCACTAAGTTTAACGACACTGAAAAGACGACAGTCATCATTGCCAATGGCAAAACGCTGAATTCACACGGTACAGGTGAAACGACATTTAAAACAAAAACATCCGATGGAGGGATAAACACAATCACATTAAAGGAAGTATTATATGTACCAGAATTAGAATCGAACCTCATATCGGTAAGCAAAGCAACACAGAATGGCTATAAATTAATTTTCGATAAAGAAAAATGCACGTTATCCCGAAACGGGAATATTTATCTTGAAGCAAGAATGAAAAATAATTTATATCAAGTCGAATTATTAGAAAGCGCTGAAACTAATAAAGTAAACATTGCACATGAATGTAAAAATAAAAATTGCATAGAAGTTTGGCACAAACGGCTTGGCCATCGTAACTATAATGCGATAAAGGAATTAATAAATAAAAACTTAGCAGACGGTATAAAAATAAATAACTGTAATCATAATGCATTGTGTGAAATATGTATCCAAACAAAAATAAGTGATGCCCCATATCCGAAATCAACAAACTGTCCCAAAACAGGCAAAGTGCTCGATCTGATACACACGGACGTGTGCACATCTATCGGTACACCTACTATCGGGGGAAAAACAATGTTCGTCACTTTTATAGACGACTATTCAAGGTTCACAGTAATTTACTTACTTTCGCATAAAAATGAAGTTCACGAAAAGTTAAAAGATTATGTAGCCATGGTGAAAACCCAATTCGGCAGATTCCCTAAAGCTATTAGATCCGATAATGGAGGGGAATATTTAGGTAAACAAACGGAAGAATACCTAAGGGCAAGAGGTATCCAACACCAGTTTACGGTACCATTTTGTCCGAGCCAAAACGGCGTAGCGGAAAGAAAGAATAGGTCATTATTAGATATGACTAGGAGTCTACTCTCCGAAGCAGGCTTACCTCAAAAATTCTGGGGAGAAGCCATAAATACCGCCAATCACCTGCAGAATAGGCTACCAACCAAAATAACAAACAAAACACCGTTCGAAATTTGGTTCAACCGAAAACCCACCTTACACTACCTGCGTACATTCGGCTGTAAAGCTTATGCCTATATACAAAAACATCAGCGAAACAAATTAGATGATAGAGCGCAGGAAGGAATACTTGTGGGGTATGACAATAAATCAAAAGGTTACCGTATATTTACAAAAGAAAACAAAATAATAATAGCGAGAACAGTTAAATTTATAGAAAATAGTGAAAACAACTTAAAAGAAAGCGAAGAGGTAGAAAACTCAGACAATGACAACAACTACATTCAAACAGAGTTAAGTAATTCGGACGAAGAACCAACCGCGTCCAAACAACCCGACGTAGAACCGAGAAGGTCTCAGAGGTCAAATAGAGGAGTACCACCCGACAGATACGTATGTCACGTAAAAACAAATGATACATTCGAACCATCCGATTTTTATGACATAGCAAACATGAACAACCCAGTAGAAAAAGAAAATTGGCTCAAAGCCGCTCAACAAGAAATCCACTCATTAAAGAAAAATAAAACTTGGGACTTAGTGGATCCCCCACCAAATAAGAAAATTATTGGTTGTAAGTGGATTTTTAAGAGAAAGTTAGATAATTTAGGAAATGTACAAAAATACAAGGCCCGTTTAGTAGCGAAAGGATATAATCAGAAGTACGGCGAAGATTATGATGAAACCTTCGCACCCGTAGTTTCACACACAACAATCCGCACATTTTTAGCCTCAGCGGCATATAAAAATCTTTCTGTTCAACACATTGATATCGACACTGCATTTCTTCACGGCGAAATAGAAGAAGAAATTTTCATGAAACAACCAGAGGGTTTTATAGAAAAAAATTGTGAAAACAAAGTGTGTAAACTGAATAAAACAATCTACGGCTTAAAGCAGGCAGCTAGAGCCTGGCACAAAAAGATCGCAGAATCATTAAAAAACATGAATTTTGTGCAAAGCACTGCTGACTCATGTTTGTTTACTAGAAAAGAAAAGGAAAATTTCACTTATATCATCGTCTACGTTGACGATATTTTAATCGCGAGTAAGAGTGAAATAATTAAAGATGTAATAAAACAATTGCAAAATGAGTACGGAGTAAAAGACTTAGGCGAAATAAGTCAGTACCTAGGAACCAACATAATCAAAACGAATGATGGTTACAAATTAAACCAAAAGTCAAAAATAGAAGATTTGGTTAGAAAGTTAAATTTAACAGATGCAAGACCTATTGGTACACCGATGGAAGTAGGTTTCTATAAATTAGAAGATAGCGACAATTTACTTCCGAACAATACAAAGTTTAGGCAAGCGATCGGTTCGCTCTTATATATTGCCACAGTCACTCGACCCGACATTATGGCACCAGTAAATATACTTAGTAGGAGAAGTGCAACGCCACGCGAGAAGGATTGGAAAGCGGCAAAAAGAATTATTATTTACCTCAATTGCACAAAAAACCTATGCCTAACAATAAGTAAAAATAAACCACCAATACTCATCGCGTATGCTGATGCTGATTGGGCTGGGGACACTAAAAATAGAAAATCAACCACCGGCAATATTTTTTTTCTGGGTGATAATCCCATTCAATGGACTACAAAATTACAGTCAAGCATTGCATATTCTTCCGCTGAAGCGGAATATGTTGCTGCAGCAACCGCAGGACAAGAAATTTTATGGCTATTAAAACTGCTAGAAGATCTTAACTTGTATCAAGCAAAACCTATTTTACTTTACCATGACAACCAAAGCAGTATAAAGATGATAGAAAATGAAAAATTTTCGAAGCGGACAAAACATATTGATATCCGCTTTCACGCCATAAGACAATTAAAGGAGGATAAAATTATCGAATTAAAATATTGTCCCACGCAATACATGATTGCTGACTGCTTGACGAAGCCCACACCCAAACCTCAACTTTTGTGTGACATCAAGACTATGAACTTGTTACCTTATCCATCTGAGGAGATTAAGGAGGGGTGTTAAATTTAATTCCCCAGATGTTCTTCGGCAACTGCTAAAAGTGATTAAAAAAAAAAGAAACGAAAGAACTTGTTACTAAACACAGATCATTTTAACAAGGCAATTTACGAACTACTTCCTTTTACTTCCGCATTTGATAATGAGTGCTATTACAGACCACTTGAGTAACTCTCTAAAGCATATGTTCTAATAACTAAGATTTCATCACTGATATGTAACTAAAAGGAACATCTGAACATTTTGACTGTTGCCAGACACCTTTAATTATTATATATTTTTTCTACGCTGCGAATATGTGTTTTTAGCAGCTTTATGTATTATCACTCTTAATCATGTAGCCTCTCTGTTAAGACGGAGTTTCTTATACTCCAGTAATATGTTTAATTATAAGTATTTAAAGCTAAAAGTTGAATCTTTCTTTATCGTAAAAACACACAATACTAATTCATATTACATTATATCTTCCCAAGGATTTAGCGATTCATATTAAGCTCTCAAAGGATACTTCAAAGGATAAATAATGCTTCACAAAATAAAATAAAAATAATTTCTTCAAGAAGCTTTTGGATAAATCCCTGACCACGCCACACCGATGAAGTTATACGTCATCGCGATATTGATGAATCCCAGGTAAGAGCATTTTACCTATTTCCATTTCAAAACGCAGCATAGCCACAAGAGATTTTTTCTAATTGTTTAAATATGAGACAGCGAATTCCTGCTATCGAGAATGGAGTGCTTTTGGCTTAATAGGCCACTTAAACTCCAACATGTTTAATATTATAGAATTTTATCAAAGTAAATTACCTTTTCAATTAAACACCAGTATTGCCGATTAGTAACAAACTGTTTTTTAGCCGTAAACCATACTTAAAACAAAATAGGATTTTTTAAAGTATTTTTCCCATGATTTATTTAAAAAATGAAAGCCGAAAAACATTTTTAAAATTATTTTTGAAAAATCAGGCATTTAAGGGTTAAGTATTTTGTGCTGTTGAAACAATTCATTGAAAACAGTCTGAAATGTGGAGATAAAACTCATGGTTTTGCACCAAGATAATGCACCTTCTCACACTGCAATTATTATTCATGAGTTCTAACCAGGGTTTGCCCAAGTGGGCCCGCCCGAAAAAACCCGCCCGGGTTTTTTCGGGCGGGCCCACTTGAAAAAACCCATTGTGGGTTTTTTCAAATTTTCTCATGTTTTCACAACTAACATTATTTAATCTGCGGGTTTTTTCGGGCATGCGTACTTGAAAAAACCCATTGTGGGTTTTTTCAAATTTTCTCATGTTTTCACAACTGTAACATTATTTAATATAAGGCATGAGAATGGGTGAAAACTGGAAAATTGGATTAGCAGTCAGTGGCTGTTAGACAGGGTTTGCCCTAGTGACCACTTGAAAAAAAAAAAAAACATTGTGGGTTTTTTCAAATTTTCTCATGTTTTCACAACTGTAACATTATTTAATCTGAGGGTTTTTTCGAGCAGGACCACTGGAAAAAACCCATTGTGGGTTTTTTCAAATTTTCTCATGTTTTCACAACTGTAACATTATTTAATCTAAGGAATGAGAATGGGTGAAAACTGGAAAATTGGGTTAATAGTCAGTGGCTGTTAGACAGGGTTTGCCCAAGTGGGCCCAGCCCGAAAAACACGCCCAGGTTTTTCCGGGCATTGAAAAAACCCATTGTGGGTTTTTTCAAATTTTCTTGTGCTTTCACAACTGTACCATTATTTAATCTAAGGTTTGAGAATGGAAAGATAAAGGCCAATTTAAATATATTTCAAAAGAACCAGATTTAAAGGAATTTCTAAGCAGAGATAAAATGACCAAAAAAGAAAAAAGAAGGAAGATTTTCATGCCTGTAATCTAAAATGTATTCAAATGCTTTAAATCTTAATGCATGCAAAAAGATTGCACTTGAACCCCATCCTGATTGTTTGCATTGTTATAGCTTTTAAGATTAATCATCCCATTTATTATCCTGCTTCAGTGTTCAATGAAAGTGTTATATAGGAGTTTTCCACACAAAAATGGTTCAGATTATGGCAAAAGAGAGTGAAACAGATAAGTTTCCTCCTGGATTTTGTGAGTTTTTCTTTTCTTTACATTCAGTACCAGCTACCTCTGCTTCAATCGAATAATACTTTTCCACATTTGGTCTGGTTTGGAGCAAGTTACGTAATCATTTTGGAGTTGATAAAGCAGCAAAGCTAGTAACAAGTGTATCGCCATTTGTGATATAAATTTACAAATGTTACTGACTTCTATGACAATCTAATTTAACATTTAATACTGTTGCAGTATATATGTAGCAAATTTTGCTAAAATTTTCAAATATATTATTGCGAATCCCATTTCTTTCAAAAGAAAAAAAAAGTCTTCAACTGATTTCTGATTTGAAGTGAATGAAAGAAACTATATAAATTTAACATGTTTAACTTAAGGTAAGAATTATATAAAGAAATCCATTTGTGGTTCACTTAATATATGCTTAGTTCAGCAAACTAGTCCCATGAGATACAGATGTACCTTTTAAATTAATTTGATTTTTTTTCTTTTTATATACTTTTTGTTAATTCATACTTAATTAATGCAAATTATGCCCAAGTTTCACTGATACATGGAGAATTCAGGTATTATGTATATGAAAATTAGAAGCTTAAAGTGCTCTCCAAAAAAACTCAATAAAGCCCGAAAAAACCCGGGTTTTATCAGAAAAACCCGAAAAAACCCGGGTTTTAGACTAGTGGGCCCAGTGGGCTGGGTTTTTTCGAAAAAACCCGGGTTTTTTCTAACCCTGGTTCTAACCAAACATTCATCAAATATGGCTCCACAAGCTCTGTATATTCACATGATATCGCAATATGTGTGACCTTTCGTTATTTACACAGCTGAAATTGCCTCTTTGTGGTCACCGTTTTGAGTCTATTTCTCGATAAAAGAAAATTCTCTACGAACTCCGAAGGGGTTTCATAAAAAATACTTTAAGGCATACCTGCCAACGCTTGAAAATAGTTGTAAAATGAGGCATAATTACAACATTTTATTTTAAGATTACATAATACATAAATATTGTTAAATATTACAGTGGTAATCATTACAAAGATAATTTGATGAGAATAACATGAAAAAAAACATTATCAGACTCATTAAAGAAACTGATCTTAAAGCCATATACATATGAAGTTTTTTTTTCTCCCAATTTTTGCTGTTCTCTTAAGCAAATATATTGAGAACATTATTTTTACATACAATGAAAATAAAAAGATTATTTCTGGTGATTTTTAACAATGAAATCTGAATTCATTCATCTGACAATATTAAATGTTCCCCCCGTAGCAGAAACTGTGCAGCACGGCAGCGGCCCGGTAGCAGAAAGTTCGAGACGGGAGACGGACGTCGCAGATTTTCTTTTCTCTTTTGCAGATTCTTTTTCATCAAACCTTCATTTTGCTTCATATAATGTTTAGCTCTTTATTACTTAGTACAAAAAATTAATATTATTATTAATAAAAATTTATAAAATGCCTAAAAACGCTACAGGTAAGTGATTGTTTAATTAATCAACGCTTTAATTGTAAAAATATTTTACCTGCGGATTATTTTGTTTCTGTCGCAGACATTTGGAGAATTTTCTGCTACTGGGGGCAGCAGCGCTGCAGTTTATTTTAGACCTTGCAGATTAATCAACCAGCTTAAAAATAAATACTGGCTTAAAAAAATTACTTTGTTTAAAGAGTTATTGGGTTTTTTTTATTACACTTTCTTTGTAAATTACAATTTTTACTATTTTATGGGTTACTATAAGTATTTATGATAGTAGCTTGGTTCAGCATTGGTAGGTTGCAGATAAATTTTGGTTTGCTGCAGATGGACACCGAAAATTCTGCAACTGGGAATGTTCCTTTTGCATTCAGAATTTATCGTTATTAAAAGCAATTATAGAAAATTCATAATTTGAGGGCAGAAAAATGAAACAAAATAGAAACTTTTCAAAAAAGCAGGGTTGGAAAAAAACCGGGTTTTTTTGTAAAAAACCAAAAAACCGGTTTATTTGGTTTAAACCGGGTTTTTTCAAATATAATTTCCTATTGCATACAGATGCATATCTCTTGATAAAATAAACATTTTTGGATATTATATAAGTAATATAACTTTTGAAAATATTTAAATTAAATAATTACAATCAATTATATAGAAAATTGAAATCATTTCTAATTTAAACATTATTAGTAACAGCTATGTCTTATGTTCAAAGTAAACTGCTCTACACAGTGAAACATTGGCAACTTGAAATTCGTATGAAGAATCCTTTGATTAGTAAATATAATAATCAATCAATAAACATTTGATGCAGTTTCATGAATATAATTATTATTCTGTGGTTGTTATTATTATTATTATTTTAATATCCAAATACTTCTGATTATTTTGTTTTCTGAATGATAACTCCAAGTGTCCAAGTGAACATTTTTGGCCATTAGATTCAGCAAGTAACAGAAAAGATTGGTTGGTATTATTGAAATGCTATAACTAGCACTCAATTTTTGCAAGCTGTATTATTCAATTTGATATCTTAAGTTACTCTTTTAAATTCTTTAAGGATACTCTTCCCCAATCTCGATCCAGAAAATGTTCTTTTACAACTTAACCAAAATCTTAAGGATCATTGTATTTTGTTATTAACTGCTGTAAATAATCTGCATTTTTTAAATAAAAATATTTTATGCTAATTATTGAATATTATTTATCTATTTTGTCTTTTCTAATTTCACATGTTTTAAGAAATATCTTTAGGGTACCAGATGTGTTCATCAGCACATGCTAATTTTCATTCTACATGCATAGAAACATGACCTAGCCTCATTATGCCTCATGTTGACTGCTGCGATGAAGTGTTAAGTAGAAATTATTTCTATCAATAATTTAAAAAAATTAAATTACAAAAAAGAGAAAATATTAGATTTTTCTAAAAAAACCAAATGGTTTTTTTGACAAAAAAACCAATTGCTTTAAACCGTGGTTTAAACCATGGTTAAAACCATTTGGTTTAAACCGTGCCAGCCCTGCAAAAAGTGTTAAAATAAGTATCCTAAGTGTAAAAGTGTACAAAATGATCAAAAAGTGTAAATTTCACACCTAAAGTGTAAAAGTTGGTAAGTATGCTTTAAGGCATGTTTAGATGATTGGAAAAAACATTAGCGGAAGTGCATTGCAGTTGAGGAGGTTACTTTGAAGTATAGGTCAAAATTAACATTTTTACCAGTAGACTGATTTTTTTCACTGGCCAGTAACAAAGTTATGTACACTCCATACAAAATTGTGTTTTTTCTAACTATCGACATTGTAATTTACTAATATATTTTAGTACTTACCATTCAATATGATTACACTCAAATGAAAAAGAAATTGGCATTAACATCTAACAGAAAAATATAACCAAAAAATTACTGCTTTCAAAATAAAAGTCAAACACATATTTGAAGATATTTAGACATACTTAATGCAATGTTTAAGGGTGTTCTCAAATCCAATGGGCAACTTTCTGACATAAGTTTTAATTTATTTTTGTTCGAAAGTGCATGAAACTAGCTGGTGGTGTTGTTCAGAAACTATGTAGTAATTGAGCTGTTTTTTCCATTTTTTTTTTTTTTTTGCAAACACAATAGATCTTTTAGAAAATAGAGTCAAAGTGGATGTTTTGAACCGAATATCCGCACGAAGGAAGAAAGAGCACTCAAGAACGGGCGAAAAACGTGTTTGTCACGTAATCAAAATAACCTATAACTCAATAGGTAACTGATTGATCAAAAAATGGAAAAAACAGTTCAATTCCAAATCACTTCCATGGCTAAGCTTTCCAATTTTATACCTTTCCATTAAAAAATGAATTTGTAAATGTGTCAAAACGTTTTGCGCTTGTTGAGCAGAGCAGTTAAGGACATACTTAAAAGCGACAAGAAAATTGAAATATATTTTAAGAAATATTTTAATAAAATCTTGAATATTTTATTTTTACTATTAATTGCAATGAAATAAATTCACAGCAAATTTTCAGAAAGGTTACAGCAAAGGGGGATCCCCCCCCCCCCCCCCACAAGCACTAACTAATATGCATTTTTCTGCGATCATTTAACGAATTTCGCAGGTTTTTCATAATCTTTTAACGAAATTCACATTTTTTCACGATCTTTTGGCAAAATCTGTGTTTTTTTCCCGATCTTTTTGCAAAATCTGCGTTTTTTCGTGATCTTTTGGCAAAATCTGCATTTTTTCTCGATCTTTTCACAAAATCTGTGTTTCTTCGTTATTTTTTAAAAAAATATTTTTCTTTTTTTCGAGATTTTTTGACGAAATTTGCGTTTTTAGGTGATTTTTTGATGGAATTTGTTTTTCACGCGATCTTTTGACGAAATTTGCGTTTTTTCCGCGATCTTTTATCGAAATTTGTGTTTTATCTGCAATCTTTTCACAAAATTTGTGTTTAATACTCTATCTTTTTGCGAAATTTGCATTTTTTCCCCAATCTTGTCAAGAATGTTGCGTTTTTTCATCGATCTTTTCGTGAAATTTGCGTTTTATCGGTGATCTCTTCACGAAATTCGCGTATTATCTGCAATCTTTTCCCGAAATTCGCGTATTATCCGTGATCTTTTCATGAAAGTTGCGTTTTTTCCACGATTTTTTGACGAAATTCGCATTTTTTACGTGGTCTTTGGGCGAAATTCATGTTTTTCGCGATTCTTTGACGGAATTGGTGATTTTTTTCTTCAAACGATTGACGAAATTGGTTATTTTCGGTGACCATATCGAAATTAGCGATATTTTTATGTCCAAATTTTCAGACTGATGTTCGATTTTTTTTTCGGTACCGAATGCCTTACTTTTTCGGAAAATTCGAGATAGGATCACGCCTGCTACTTTCTTTTCTTAAGTTCAGGAGAATCGCCGATCTGGATGCCGTAAATTCTGAATGAATTTCACCCCTTTCCTCCTTGCCATCGATCTTTCAACCATCGTGTTTGGCGAGTGATGCTCGTTGAGTTTGGCAAGTGAGGACAATAAAGTTAATCGCCACGTTTCATGTGTTACTCGACACTTGGCGAGTGCTAATTTTGTGCTATACTTTGAAGGAGATGCAATAAATTTTGATGAATAAATTGATACCTTTTGTTTTATGTCATCATTCTGGGTACTTTTTTTTTTATCATAGTAGTATATATATGTAAAATAAACTATGATCCTAAGATGTCAGTAATAATTGTAAGATAAAATAATTAACATATTTTGTCTGGTCATAATACACGCATATGTGAAAAAAAGTGATTATTTAATAATAAATAAATATATAATAAAATAGAAATCAATAAGAAATATTACCAGAATATACAGGGTAGAACATCCACCATAGTGCACTACTTGGAACATATGTACATAATGAAGCATAGTAACCTCTATAAAATCCTCTTAATCCATCTTTCTTATATACTTTTTGGGTTATAGTCAGTGCCAGACGGCCCCTTGACGCATCTGGATTAATATTCAAAGGATTTGTAAATGAAGAATTAGCTGCATTTTTGTTTTTCAACTGGCCAAGAACCATCATATGTTGAGATACTACATCAAAAGGAGTTATAATAGTCTGTCCAACAAGTGAGCCACAACCACCACCAATCAAGCCCTTTATTTTGCTGTCAGTAATATTAGCATACACGCCTAGCATATGCCGTACTTTTTCATATGTAATAATATAACCGATACCAGAAGCTATTTGCATAGTATTAATCCAAAACCCTCGATAGAGACCACAAACACCTTCATATTTTAATATTTTTATAAAAGCATCAAATGTTCCGTTATACAGAGCATTCTGTCGCTGAATTTGTAAACGAGTTTTGATAACAGTAAAAGGATAGAGCAAACCGCGCAGGGCGAAGGAATTAACCGTTGAAAGAGAAAAAAAACGGCTTTTGTCCATCATTTCCCATTCAATGGTGAGCATTCTCGGAGGGTCCATTTGGCACGTCATACTAGGAAAGCTATGGTCAAGAATATGATAGTTCCTCCATGATTAATGCACTAAACTAGGTGTGTTCATAATTTCCAAAGAGTTAAAATATTCCAGTATACTGGTGATAAAAATTCCATTTCCTAGAACAAACAAAAATGAAAAAAGTGAGTTTATTAACATATAAAAAATCTACATGGCAATAATTAACTTTCACCACATATTTTTAAATTCTTCACGAAAAAAATTGACACTTTTTATGTTAGCCAGGGGCCAGTAATCACCAAATATTTTTTTTATCTCTCCAATAATAGCGAATAGTTAATATTTTAACAATGCAATAGCAATGACAGATAAAACTCTTACGAATGAAAGAAAAAATTAAAATTTTTGATAAAAAATAATTACGATTAGTTATAAAACATTTGATAAATTCTATTATAATAGCTTTAAAAACTTAGCTAAAAATAACTAAATAAATAATAAACAAGATAAAAAAACATGTAAACATAAACATATCAATACAAATAAATAACAAAATCTCACATATCCAAGTCTATTAATGATTATGTAATAACAGTTACAGAATCAATAACAGAAATATTTAAATAAGATAACATAAACTTGAAGCATTTTATTTCATAATGAAGGCAAGATTTCTAATGTTATATATGCACAAAAATAAAAACTTATATTATTTAAGGTCGAAAATCCTTTAATATCATTTAGAATTTTAAAAAATATATAGTTAGTTCCTCTTCTACAAATGAATTCAGCCAAATATATAATTCTAAGTGAGAGGTGTAAAAATTTTTGGTATTTTTCGGTTAGCCGGGCGCCAGTGTTATATATAACACTGGTGCCCGGCTAACCGAAAAGTACCAAATTTTTTTTAAATCTAGAAACCAGTTATTATCAGCAGTGGTGGGGAATTTCTAGAAAATCTTACAAGCAGAGGATTTATTTCACCAGCCGGTAAAATGCAACATACAGTTTAAAATTTTCATGACAAAACTTACGTAACTCAAAAATAGTTTGTTACTATTACTATAATGCATTTTCATATTTTCCCCCCTGTAAAATTAAGAAATATAAACAAGAGATGGAAAGTTTAATAATATAAAATAAAACTTAGTACCATGTTTACATCGCAGTAATTAGGAAAGTTGAAAGATATAGCTAACTACTAAAAAAAAGTTTTCGCATAGTTTGCAGTTTTCAAAGGCTACCTAAAAAGCCCCTCGCCCTGTCAGAAAATTCACTCACCAGTGGCGAGTAAAATGATGACTTTACCCAGCCCTGATTATCAGTAACAAATTTATAAAATAAAACTGCAGCTTATGGTTGCTCGTCACCTAGTTTCTGAATTCCCCTCGGTAATTTTACAGCAGTGACATTGTGGTTGAAAACTAACTCCAAACAAACAGTTACAGCGTTAGAATTAAAAAAAAAAAAAAAAGTCACTAGTCCAAAGGACCAATGACCATGAACAGGGGTGGGAAATTTCTAGAAAATCTTACCAGCCAAGGATTTACTTCACCAGCTAGTAAAATGCAACGTACGGTTGAAAATTTTTATGACAAAATTTACGCAACTCAAAAATAGTTGGTTACTATTACTGTAATGCATTTTCATATTTTTTTTTTGTAAAATTAAGAAATATAAACAAGAGATGAAAGCTGAATATAAAATAGAGTTTAGTACCATGTTTACATCTCAGTAATTAGGACACTTGAAAAATATAGCTAACTATTAATAAAAAAAAAAAAAAAAAAAAAAAAAAATTCCATATCTCTATAGTTTGCAGTTTTCAAAGACTACCTAAAAATGCACTCGCCCTGTCAAAAAATTCACTCGCCAGTGGCGAGTAAAGTGGTGCGTTTTCCCAGCCCAGACCATGAGAATTTACTGGTCCGCAGGCATCTTCATTGGCCCATGACATAAAATTCTATCATTTCAGTCCTTTGAGTGACCCCTTCCCCCCCCCCCCCCCCCATACACACAACTACAATACAAACCAAACTTACTACTTTATAATTATCCAAAATTTTCCTCATAATAAAAACTCAAGTTATAATTTGCTAAAAATTAAATAAACAACAGTACATAAATTAGAACTATAAAATTATTAATTAGATATTTTATTTCCAATTATTTATTTCAACTGAATAAGGTTTAGTGCAAATATTTTTTGATTATTTATTTATTTAATTTTATGTTTTTAAATAAAATAAAATTGTGTGATTTGTGTCCGGTCACAGTTTTCTTAGGGCCAGGAAAATTTATGTTTGCCTGTCAGAGAAGAAAAAAAAAAAGTTACTGGTCCTGCGGACCACTTAATTTTTCAAATTAGAGGTCAAATTTAATTTTTGGTGGTCTTGGACCAGCAGACCACCAAGTATTTCGAATGCTGGTTGCTATGTTGTATTTTATATTTTGTTTGTATACTGTAAGCTAAATCTCACAGCTAAGTGTTTTAATACTTTATACACAGTGGTAACACACTCCTTACACTGCCTTAATATGGCAGCTATATAATATTAAAACCATGCAGTTTACAATGAAGAAACCGAAAAAAGAAAATAATAATAATAATGATTAACGTATACGTAATTAATGTTTTCAGCAACATTGTTAGTGCAATGAATCTGATCTGGCACGGATTATACGCAAGTACATTGACATTTAAAAACGCTGATTTCAATGAAAATTTTCATGCTTGTTAATTTTTTTCGGCACAGATGTCATATACGCATTACGCATCACATTGGCACGATTTTTTTCTGACATCAATGTAAAGTACTATGCACCAGGATACTTAACTGGCGCCAAAGTGTCATTATTTTGCTTGATATGGTAAACCAGATGTTGTTTATTTACATTTATTTTCTTTTTTAAAATTATATATAAATTGTTTTGTTCTATAGTTACTAATTAACCTATTTTTTATTTATTGTTATTCCCTTTATAGAAATTATATACTATGTAACTGGTATTCGAAAACGAGGTTTTCGCCAAACTGGCGTCAGAAAAAAATTGTGCCAATGTGGTGCGTATATGACATCTGTGCCATTTTTTCATAATTCATGAGCAAGGGGATTCAAAACATCTTCTCCAGATATGGAGAAGACTTACACTGTACATGGTACCTACATGAGGAAATGCATAGTATTCGTTGACATCTATGATACACTGCACAAAATTCGGTGAAAATTATTAAATGAGTGAAACAACAATAAAAAAGAGTATATATATATTCAGGGACAAAACTGTGTCATTTGCTATTTACCTTAAAAAATGTGACTAAATCTGAAAAGTGGTGTTAAAAACTCAATTGCAACAAAATATTTGAGGGACTGATTATTTTAGCATAGATTGTTTTAAAAGTGGAAACAAATAGCACAAAAAATTCTTAAAATATTAAAAAAATAAATTGAAGGAAAGAAGAATTTTTTTTAATCAAACCCATGAAACTAAATGGCCTTCGCAGGCAGATCAAGGCCCCACTTGGAACATATCTATAACTTGAATTTTCAAGGCTTCCGGAATAATAACAAATTAAGGTTTTTAGCAAATGGAATTGGGTTATATATCAGCTAATAGCCAGAATTTCTTACAGCAGCCCCTGGTTTTGTAAGTATTTAAACGCTTCAATTAATTGAATTCAAATAAATGATTCAGTATTTAAATTCATTTTCATTAATCAAAATAACTTGACAGTTAAATAAAAAAATTATATAAAACAGCACTATCGGAAAACAAACTTTATAAAACTTATGATAATAAAATGTTTCAAATTTGTGCGATTACAAAAATATCAAACGTTTATAATAACTTATCTGAAGATGAAAGAGTAATAAACTGACAGTATATATAAAGAAATTAAATTTTACTAAAGCGGAGTGCCAATATTGATTAATAAGTTCAATGAAAACAACAGATTTGTCAATGCAAGCAGAGCGGGTAAAGGTGGAAAAACATTAAAAATTAAACGGCTTTGTGTCAAAGAACAGATTAGAATCATCCAACAATAAATATAAAGTCGATATAATATTCAATGTACTCTTAAGTACCTTTAATAAAAAATGAAAAAACAAATTATTAACTAACTTTTCAGCTAATGACAGTAATTCTTTGTGGATATCTCTCATGGACGAATTCCGATTACATATAAAAGTGAGCCTTATTTACATAGAAAAAGCTAAGAAAAACTATTTTGATAGCTTTCCGATAAAATATCTCATCTTATTATTTTGTACACAGCAAGGACAAAACACAGAATTTACACATGAGATCCAACTATTGCGTCACGAATTTTTTTTTATTTCGGCGAATGATAGTGGTCTGATTTTGCGGTGAGTTGAAATCTCAAATCATTCCAGAAATCTTTACTGCGACTCAATTCATGGATGCACAATGCAAATCTAAACATTTTCTTGGAAAATCCAGAAAAAAACAAGCATTTTTCTATCCTTGTTTTTTTAAAAAATTATATTGTAAATATAAAAAGAATGAAATCAACTTATCACAGAAAAATTAATAAAGCATAAGGCCTAAGCTAGAGTACTTTTATAAATGAGTCAGTGAATGGCAGAGTACCTTCATATAAGAGTGGTGAGTAAGTTTTCTTTTCTCAGGGACTTTAAAACAAAATTTGGAATTTCCAACAGCATTTTAATATTATCTATATTAACGTAAGATGTTTATGTTCTTACCACAAATATTTTGGGGACTTAAAAGGACCTATAGAGGGCACTAATCGCATCTCTCGGTTAAAATCTTCCCTTTAAGGACAGTGCTATTGAAACGGAGGATATTCCAAAACTGGGTTCGAGACTGAAAAAAGTCACGTGATACCGGTAATTTACCCAAGGAACTTATAACTGATAAGAAGGGAAGTTCTACTGCTTTGCCTCAATGAACTGTTTCATTGGCTAGCGGGGATTTATATTACACGTCTACGGAGTCTTCCCTTCTTTGCGCTAGAAGTGACCTTGACCACGTGACCAAAACGTAGATGGAATATCCTCCATTTTTGTTTACGAGGGTGGATTGATAACTTTTTCTTGAAAACTACATCTCTGCCCTCCGTCACGTGATGGAGGGCAGAGATGCGCTCCAAACCGGTTTTCCTCCAGGCAAAAGCTTGTCGGATTCTCTATACGGAATCTTGAGTGACCGAGAATGAAATTCGAAAGTTGCAATAAAAGGATCACTGCCAAAAAAGACATTCTTTTGGCGATGAAAGAGCAAGCACATGTTAGATTCAAAATCTGTCTGAAAGAACAATGGGGTTTGGTCTCTACTCCTATCTTTACTCTGAGAGTGGATCCAAGAAAAGGTTACAAGTAGCAGCATTTGAAAAAAAATATTATGATGGTAATATTTCCCCCTCCGAGTGGATACAGATGGTGCTAGTTGTCTTGCAACGGCTGTGCGGGTAGATAGTATAAGTTTGCAGACGCGCCAAAGCGATTGAAATGAAAATATGTTTAGAAAACTGGTCTTGTACCCCTTTGACAAGGTACGTGAAACTTTCCATCGCAAACGCGCTGGCATGTTGAAGATGGTGTCATCCTCCTGCATAACTGCCCCATACTGCCAGCCAAACTCAAGAACTGCTGCAAAAGTTCATGTGTGAAGTCTGGAGTCACCCCCCCCCCCCACACACACACACACACACACACAGCCCAGATTTGGCAATCAGTAACCATTTTCTTTTTTTGAAATTGAAGGAACACTTATCTACAACAATGTTCTCTTCAGACAGTCATTAGAAAATAGTTGCCGAGGAACTGGCTCAATGGGCAGGTACGTGATTTCTTCCAAGCCGGGTTAAACAAGATGGCTTTATGCCTAAATAGATTCGATGATTATGTGGAAACGTGATCGGCAATTATGCCTCTTAATTCCCTTTTGTATTCTCATATCTTTTTTTTCAATAAATATTTTTTTATTATCTTTGTAACCTTTTTTTGGATCGATCGTTGTATTATAAACTCGTTTGAAAGATTCGGATTTTTAAATTGAGATTATTTTTATCTTGTCATCTAACTTAGAACACTAATGTCATGTGAAAGATGAAAACATGCAAAAAATAATCATTATAAACGAGCTAAAAATACATGTAATGCACGAGATTTTCTGGAAACTTCCATTTAATCTCCACCAGACAGAGACGTATTCAACTGCTTTAATGAAACGTTGTGAATAATTCTAAAAATATTAGCTCGAAGGGCACCGAGCTGCTCAAATTTTATAAGGCCATAAATTCGCATACTAACTTACTTTTCATCTCTCTTCATCATAAATTGACTTTTTTAGAAAAATAATATGTTCCAAAAGTGCCGATGCACCAAGAAAGATAATTGTGATTTCATAAAATCTAGTACGTTTATTGTAGAATACAGAACATTTATTAAGTAAAATATCGCAGAACTGTAAACCTTGAGGTCCGAGAAACAATGAAACATGTGGTATATGTATGTGTGACATTGTTTCTGATTTGAACACATGCCATAACATAATGCTGCATTTACATTATTGCGTAGCCAGGAGCGCCATTTGGTGGGGGCTTCCCCCCCTCAAGGAATTTTATATTTCAGAAAAATTATCTGTCATCACAGGTCAGACTCAACTTTTTTTTCAAAAAACAGATTTATGCAATAAATAAACACTTTAGGCACAAAAACTAATAATTATCAAAAATATTTTCTAGACATTGCTATTCCAACATTCTCAGGGTGAGAAATTTATCATCAATGAGTATTTTGGCTAATTTAAAAAAGATATGCGAGAAAAAATTCTATTAATTGCTTCTTAGCTTTGTACAAATTGCTCGATTTTGTTAAATAAGTAATGCAGGTACTTTAATACACAATAGAAAGTAACTTAGGAAAAATTCATTCAAATATTTATAACGTCCTTCAAATAATACTCGTAATTACAGCAGCTGTTGTAGTGTGTGTACTCGTAAACAAACCTGAGGGTATACGTTACAGGCAAAGGATAAGGGTGTATGCTAGGATGTATAGGCTGTAGCTTTATTTGAGAAACAAGGATATACAGAGCTTATTTTTAAAAAATCAACTAAGATATGTGGCGTATACCTTTGTATACCCTTCACTACACCCATAACTTGCTTTGGAAGAAAATATAACATCTAAATCAGTGGTTCCTAATCTTTTAGTGGCCACGCCCCACCAAAGCATACATAAAATCAAGATCCCCCCCCCCCCCCGACTCTGTAACTCATGTTTTTTATCATTTAAAAGGTGAACTCAATTCACACGGTGTATATGTAACATAACCTTAATAATAACTATGCATTTCAAATTTTTAACTTATCAAAGATATTATTATTATGTCACGAATGTGTTTTTAACATAATTCTATAAATGCAACGGGGCTAAAGAATTTTGCTATACTCCAATCTACTTTAAAGTTAAAGAAAATTGTTATGCGGCCTGCATATTTATCTTCATAAAATGTCTTGAAGAGATTCACAGATTTGACATCAAAATTTATAATATTGACGAACTTTAGAATTCATTTTTATAACTTTCTAAGAGTTGGTGGAGAAGCTTTGGACATTAAATTTCTTTTTGTAGATAACACAATACACAAGAAGCATTTCAAGATTCTTGTTTTTAAAAAAGTTTAAAGAATTATTTTCCCGATCACAACACATTTTTTCTGTTTTCCCTTTCCCAATACCGTTAGTTGTCTGTCATGTATTATCTGATTTCAAAATTTAAAATATATATGTCATGATGTAAATTTATTTACTTTGAGAGATGCCTTCACTACAGCCATAGATATTTTTTACCTACCCATCTCCTTTTCTAACGCTATTTAAAATTAATATATTTTATAAACTTGGTATTACCTTGTTTAGGCCTTTTGCCTTTTTTCAGACATGTTTTAGGTTAAATATGTTCAAGGCAGTCAGATTTATATATGGGGCATTCTCACAATCTTTTGACTTTTGAGAAAAAAATCTGGCGAAATTAAACTTGCTAAAATAACATTTTAATCTGACAGACGAATGCTGTAATGATTCAAAATAAAGAAAAAATGGTCATCAGGGAAAAAAAAAATTATTTAAGTGAGGTTTAAGTTAAACTTGCGAGTTTAATTTTCCTTACGATTTAACCACTATAACTTTTTATTTTCTTCTAATTTTTTACTTATAATGAATTTGCATAGTACCCACAGGACATTCAAATAAGAAATAATGACAATGTAGTATTTTTAGCTCAAAATTTTGGTATAACATTATCTTAAAGGGGTGTTAAAGAAGGGACGGTAATGTAAAAAAAGGGGGATGGTATAGGAAAAAAGGGACAAAAATGGGGAAAAAAGGAACAAAATGGGGAAAAAAGGAACAAAATGGGGAAAAAAGGGACGGTAAGGATGGAACAGCAAGGAAACTTATCCCCTATTTTAGGCAGATCATGTTAAGAATAAGTGGTAGCGAAAATGTTCATTGATTTTTAGAAACAGTTATTTACATTGGATTAAATTAAAAAAAATAATTAATTTATCTCGAAAATTGCAGTATTAAACCTTGCGGATAGTAAGACTACCAATAAAGCCACGGTGCTTGAAATTGATATTTAAATGCTTATTTATATTCTGCAGTAAATTTCCTGTCAAAGAATTTTAGATATTCTTTCTCTAGCATACTTCTGCGTGAGCAAAAACTTGAAAAAAATTCCGTCGCTGGATCTGAAGTGATTTTCTGTATCATTTTAGAAGAGGGATGGTAAAAAATCTAAAACCCAGGGACAGACTTCAAAAAATAATATCAACCCTAAAAATGTGTGCAGGTTAATTTTTAGCTACATATTTATATAAAACAATAGTTCCAGTTTCAGAAAAAAATTACATCGAATTATTTTTATTGAAACAATTTTATCCAGACAGCTCCAAGCTTCAAAATCAGCATCAGGGACACGGGACGGTAGATGAGTTTTCCATGTGTTTGGACCCCCAACATCGTCCAAAACTTATTTATCTCGTTAATATTGTTGTGCAATCATGCATTGGGGTGTTCCAAAGGATATGAAATAAAAAAAAACACAAAAAAGTGTATTAAATAAAAAATTATTATTCAGGGACATGAAAGTTAAAAGATTTTGAGAATGCCCCATATACTTTTAGGCAGCTTCACGTGTAAAAGCTTCTTCGTGTGACTTATCCTTTTAAGACCTGACCTATACAGTTGTGTAGGGGATCCTAAGGAAAAATAAAACACAATTTCCCCTTTTGTAAGATTTAAAGTCGAGACTGCACCCACACAATTGCGTGGATCCTCCACTGACCTGATATCGGAAATATTTTTAAATATTTTTTTTTCAATCAAATATGATCCTATTAATTATTAACAACCAAGACTTTTAATTTCTTCCAAATATCTTCAGGTCTTAAAGGGATATAGCAGAGCGAATAGAAATAGAATGTTTACTCAATGTACAACCGAAAGTGATACGAAAAAATATATATATAAAATAACCAGAAAATTTATAGAAATTTTTAATTATAAAAATATTGTATAATTATCGTATCGTAAAAGCTCGTATACTTTTTTTGGTGTATATTCTATTTTCAAATTTTGATTAGAAACTCTTAAAATTTAGAAAAAAAAACATTTTTTTAAATCTGTTTGTATTCCATCTTTTTTAGCCAACAACATTACTTAAAAAAAACAAAAGAAAGTGATTGCCAATGGCTGAGTAAAAAATTTGGAATTGCCCCCTAAAAAGTTAAATTGTCCTCCGCTAGGGTGTGCGTCTCACGTTGTGAACCACTGACCTAAATTAAACTATGATATTATTAAAGATTTCAACAACACAAAAGGTAGGAAATTTTTTTCTGTAATTTTTCTATTTGTAATTTTATAATGAATAAATTCTCAAGTATATTTTAACGACAATAACTAAATGAATGCTACGTTTTGATGGTATATATAATTTTTTATTTAGATTGATAAAAATATTAACAAGGTGACACCAATGTTGCCAAAATATGGAACCAAAATATGGAAATGCCAAAATATGGAATTTTTTACTCAACCATTGGCAATCACTTTCTTTTGTTTTCTTTAAAGTAATGTTGCAGTCTAAAAAAAGACGGAATACAAACAGTTTTAAAAAAATGTTTTTTTTGTTTTTTTTTTTTTTTAATTTTAAGAGTTTCTAATCAAAATTTTAAAATAGAATATACACCAAAAAAAGGTATACGAGCTTTTACGATACGATAATTATACAAAATTTTTATAATTAAAAATTTCTATAAATTTTCTGTTAACACTGTATTATATATATATATATTTTCGTAACACTTTCGATTGTACATTGAGTGAACATTCTATTTCTATTCGCTCTGCTATATATCCTTTTAAGATCTGAAGATATTTGGAAGAAATTAAAAGTTTTGGTTGTTAACCTAAATGCAGGCCAGTATAGAGGTTGCGGGGCGGTGTAGATCCGGTACAAATTACGAGGGTCCAGATCTTCTAAGGGGCCCGGCTTCGGTCCCCTTCGTTGTTCAAGTAACTTCTTCCAGTGGAAGAAGCAGTGCTGACGACAGGTCACGATCTGGGCAAGCGCATGTGGTCTTCTTCCACTACGAAAATCCCTACACCATCAGAATACCGATCTGCGTGAAGCGTGACATACACTTCGTGCCATACACGTTTTGCATTCGACGATAGATTTCACTAGCACTCACATTTTCCGCTGTTAAATATTGCACGACCACGCGTTGACACTTTTTGGAGGCATCCATGATGCGAACGACGCCTTTTAACGTGCTCCCACGCTATCACACACGCATCTGGCGGGATCTGACGATATCGCATGCATTCCCAGCACTCTGCGCCCTCTATAGGAGCATGCGAAGTCATCTTTCTCTTCAAAAGGCGAAGTTATTATAGCAATGGTACTTTCATTTACGCGACCTTATATAAGCTTCATTAGATTTAACGAGTTATTTTTATTTATAATATTATTATTTAAATTATTTTAAAATATTTTTTTAATCTTCCTTATTTGACTCGCTTTGTCCTAGCCTATAAATAATTCACTTTTTAAAATTTTAGCTCATCAAACGCAATAATTTAGGTCAGTCCCTGTAAATATATTTAAAAATAATTAGCATTTTTATAATCAGTATTAATAAAAGAAAGATCTATGTTTGTGCGCCTGCTGGCGATGTCTAGGAAATCTATCACACATAGAGGTCTGAAAATTTAAAAAAAGATCGACGAAGACGTGTCGGAATGTACTTAAGGCTCAGATTTTGGATTTTCCGATTGGACTTTTTGTTATTTTATCTTGAACAAAAAAATGCGGGTATTTTTTCAATATTCAAAGTTTGCTGGCGATTTTGATATACTCATAAAAACAATCCAAATTCAAACTTTTAGATCCTCTTTTCCATAAAATTCATTTGGAATTCGTGAAGCGAATTTTTAAAAAATCTTCATTTCAACGAAAATGAGAAATGTGTATTTGATTAAAATTTTCTTATTCAAAAATATGAATTTTTTTTTTAAATTAGTTATTTAAATTATTAAGGCCTTCGATTTTTTTTTTCTCTGAAAGCCTAAGAAGTAAGAAAGGGGAAAGAATTTCCAGCGTCGACTTTCTAAGTAACTATTCTCAAATGAAAAGCGCGTTTTTGGCTGTATTTTCTGGCACATTTTAGAAATATTTTTTACCTTCACATCTCCACAAAAAATTTATATGGTAATTTAGTTTCCTTAGAATTGAAATGCGTTTTTAGTTTTCTTTCAAAACTAATAGTTTTGACTTGGAATTATCAGGAGTTTGACTTTTGTCTAATTTTTTTAGAAAAAGTTTCACATACTTTTAGCACAAAAATATTCTAAGGCATTTTCTGAAATTTCCACATAAGGTTACGAGGGGCAACTGGGCCACGATTTTACAATGTGACTCTGGAGATTCTGACAATTCAGCTTCAAAAGGCTTATATTCATTTGAATTAAAGTCTGAACTTTTGTAAATGTGTTCAGTTAGGTTCCCTCTATCAGGCAGAAATGTTAAAAACTACTTTTTAATATCTGAAAATAAATAAATATACATATATTTCATCTTTCTTTCCTTATGGATCCAGTTACCCCATAAAAATGGGGCAGGTGGACCAGGAGGGTCTATGTTCCACACGCGTTTGTTTTTTAATATTGGATATCAGGTTCTGTTTGAAAAAGTCCTTCCGGCCAGTGCCGGGAGGAAGAGGTAGCTTTCACAATCCTTATTTAAAAAAGCCAACTTATATCATGCAAACACACGAAGCTCAATTTAGTGGAAACCGAATATAGGAGATTCAATACTAATTTTTATCAATATAATGAATGAGAATTTCTCGAAATTAGTCAGCTTTATCCAAGCTGCTTTTCTTTAAAGTAACTTATATTTGGCTGCCAAATTCGGCAATTTCTTAAAGTGCCTGTCATTTTAAGACAACATGGTGGATGAGGCTAAGCAGTGAACTTGGTCGAGACCTTAGTAATTGCTGTGCACATGCTCACTCACATCGGAATCGGTTAATATATAGGAGTGCTGTCGCATGCAAAAAATCAGATTTTTCAAAATGTTACCTACAATAGAAATTGAAACTGCTATATCTGAGCCATTTTTTAAGGTAAAGACAAACAAAAAATGCTCCTGAATCCTTATATCAAGATCAAATACTTAAGAAAAAAACCTTTTTCAATTTCTAATTTTTTTGCACCTCACTTTAAATATATATATATTTTTTAATTTAATGGCCGCCATTTTGAAACAAGATGGTTGATGAATCTGGCCAGCGAACTTGGTCGAGGTGTTGATGTATACTATCCACATGCCTTCTTACATCGAAATAGGCGAATACGTGTGTTATCGCGTGACAAATACAAGATCGTTTCAAAATGTTAGCCATGCTAGAAATTCAAAGTGCTAAAAATCAACCATTTTTTAAGATATCAACAAAAGAACAAATTTTCAGAAACAAAAACTGCTCCGGAATCTTTGTATCAAGGCCAAACACATAAAAAAAATCTTTTTCATTTTCCAATTTTTTAATACCTCATTTTGAATTTTAAATTTATTTTTTTTAAATGGCAACCCTTTTGAAACAAGATGGTGAATGAAGCTGGCCAACGAACTCGGTCGAGACATTGGTATGCACTATGTACAGACCAAGTTACATCCAAATAGGTTCATAAATACGCCTGTTATCGCGTGACAAAAATCAGGTAGTTTCAAAATGTCAGCCGTGCTAGAAATTGAAAGTGCTATAACTCAGTCATTTTTTTAGATATAGACGAAAGAAAAACTGTTCCGGAATCTTTGTATTAAGGTCAAACACATACAAAAAAAATCTTTTTCATTTTCCAATTTTTTGGTATCTCATTTAAATTTTTTTATTTTTTTAAATGGCCGCCATTTTGAAACAAGATGGCGGATGAAGCTGGCCAACGAACTCGGTCGGGATATTTGTATGTACTATGTACACACCAAGGTACATCCAAGTCGGTTCATAAATACGCCTGCTATTACGTGAGAAAAATCAGGACGTCTCAAAATGTCAGCCACACTAGAAATTCAAAATGCTATAACTCAGCCATTTCTTAAGATATAGACGAAACAAAAACTGCTCCCGAATCTTTTTATCAAGGTCAAACACATAAGAAGAAAATATTTTTTCAATTTTCAATTTTTGGTACCACATTTCAAATTTAAATTTTTCTTAAAAATTTAAATGGCCGCCATTTTTAAACAAGATGGCGGGTGAATCTGGCCAACGAACCCGGTCGAGACATTGGTATGTACTATGTATAAACGAAGTTACATCCAAATCGGTTCATAAATACGCCTTTTATCGCGTGACAAAATTCAGGACGTTTCAAAATGTCAGCCACGCTAGAAATTCAAAATGCTATAACTCAGCCATTTTTTAAGATATATAGACGAAACAAAAACTGCTCCGAAATCTTTGTATAAAGGTCAAATACATAAGAAAAAAATATTTTTCCATTTTCCATTTTTTGGTACCACATTTCAAATTTTAAATTTTTAAAAAAATTTTAAATGGCCGCCATTTTGAAACAAAATGGCGGATGAAGCTGGCCAACGAACTCGGTCGAGAGATTGGTATGTACTATGTATAAACGAAGTTACATCCAAATCGGTTCATAAAGACGCCTTTTATCGCGTGACAAAATTCAGGACGTTTCAAAATGTCAGCCACGCTAGAAATTCAAAATGCTATAACTCAGCCATTTTTTAAGATATAGACGAAACAAAAACTGCTCCGGAATCTTTGTATAAAGGTCAAATACATAAGAAAAAAATATTTTTCCATTTTTAAATTTTTGGTACCACATTTCAAGTTTTAAATTTTTTTGAAAATTTTAAATGGCCGCCATTTTGAAACAAAACGGCGGATGAAGCTGACGAACGAACTCGGTCGAGACATTGGTATGTACTATGTACACACCGAATTACATCGAAATCGGTTCATAATTACGGGAGTTACAGTGTGACATAGGTCAGATATATATATATATATATATATATATATATATATATCAATTTTGAACGGAGGGCGGTTTCGGGGTCTGGGGGTCATGATCGATGAAAATATACCAAAATTTTTTGAAATCGCTTTCCTCCGAACGGCTGCAATAGGTAGCTTTTTTGTAAAGAAAGCTACCTAAAAGTATAAACACTAAAAAAAAAATTAAACCAGGCAGATCATGTACATTATATATCAACTAAAGAGCTTTGTAAGGGAAATCTTTACTGCCAATGTGTCTAAAAAATTACTAAAAGTGAAAATATTAGATTTATTTATACAAAAAATATAAAAATTAAGTAAGTACTTATGTACTTTAGTATAGGTAATAAGTATAAAAGTTACATGGGTATTTTAAGGGAAAAAATAACAAGATAAATCTATGAACAAATGGCTACGTAAGTATTTTTTTAATCATTACTTCATTCTCTTTTTTAATTACCACAATGGAAGTTCGATATGGCCAGTAAACCTGTGGAGAATGTAACCATATTTTTATATCGAATAGAACTATTTTTTATTCGTTTAGATAATTTTTTAATAATCTCACTTTGCCGTATGTATGCCTTTTCATCTGTATCGTAAAATTTCGAGCTATAGCTATCACACTTAAGAAATTTGGTTTGATACCTCAATGTGCTTTTTAAAAATTTTATTATGAAATTTTATTAAGGTATTATGTAATTTTCTTTATTGCAAGCAAAAAAAACAATAGAGAAATTAATTTCCCGTAGTAAGAGAAACTCAAAAGATATTTATAACTGTTGGGGTAGATACATGTCCCAGTTTCCCCATTATTGAAAAATTTATGGGGTAACTGGAACACCGGCCTTACATTTGAAGCATGAAGTAAATATGTATACATACCTAATAATATTAATGTATTTATGTGTCTAATTGTGAGATGAAATCTCACAGTGTTTAAATTATGTTACTGTTTTATTTCTATTGGCCTTATAGGGTAGTTGCAATTGACGTCATGCTGGAGGTCACACACTACAAATAGGCAGTTCTGATTGGTGGAACTACCTTGACCCCACTTGAAATACAATGGCTATCAGCTGATTGCAACTTCCCTATACATCGATGTTCTTTAAGCTTAAATCCATATTTATTTTTGCGCGGGCGATTTCGCTTCACCGCACATCGGCAAGTTTGCTGACGTTCGGCTGCCCCTGGCATAGGATGCTTCTCCTTTGAACTTTGTACGATTGTGATGACGTCATCGGAGCAAGCCTCTCACGGCATATGCATTGAATGGGTGGCTATCTTTTGGAGGTGTGTCTATTCGCTGTGCGAGGAGCAAATAAAAAATAAGCTTTTTAAATGTTTTCTTTCGGATTTGTTTATTAACACATTACCTAATATTTTAAATTCTCTAATAGATTTAAATCTTTTCTTTCAGTAACTTTTGAAGTCCCCGTATTCTTACTATAAATTAAAAATTCCGTTAATTTTAAATCAGAATCTGTTTTGTTGGAGAGCTGTCATGACTTAGTTTTGGTTTTAAAAAAAATCGCGGGCTTCGGCTCCGATCTGTGTCTGCCGATGGATGTGGAATCCGGTAAAGAGTTTTTCGAAAACGATGTCTACGATTTTAACAACTCCGGTTAAATTATTTCTTAATAATTTCTTGATTCATGCTGCACTTTAATTTTTAAAAGAAATATCTATCTTCAAGTGGAGTAGATGCTTTTATTGGCAAGAATTAATTTATGAACGGTGACCAACGGGAAGCCTTTTCTTCTCTTCTAAAAAGATGGAATAAACATGTAATTTATATTGTTATCAAGTCTCCTCTTCATTTATTTTACAGACGACACGATCCAAGTAAGAAGTTTCATTTATTTCTATTTTTTTACAATTGCTGACCTCAAAGAACGGAGGGTTTATTGCAAACATTACACAACGCATGTAACTAAAAATAACTTCAAATTTAAATTTACCTTTCAAGTTAACGGCCCATATTATGGATTATAAAATATTACAAAATTATTTCCATCACAATTTGGTGCCGCAAAAACAGTGGTTCTGAAGAAAATTTAAATTGATTTAAAGAATATCGTAATATTTTAGAACTTTTGTTCTCAGAATAACTTTTTGAAATTTTTGATGTGTTCAATAAAATTCAAGATTTGTTCTTTTAGTGAATTTTAAGAAATATGGAATATTTTATGCAAGAATTTTTGCATAACTACATATGACAGTATTTTTTAAGTATTGGAAGTTTTTGTTCTCAAAAATTTCTTGCATAGATTTTTGCTATTTTGAAGAATTAAATTTTATAATTCTAGAATGAATTTTGTTCTGCCCCATCTTGAAGAATATAATATATTTTTCTAAGTTTGTCAAATTTTTTTAAACAATTATTTAAATTAAGATCAATTTCCTATTGCAGAATAGTCATATTTTTGTTGATGCATAATTATTATTCCATTTAAATAGTTTTATTTGAAGAATTTCATCTACATATTCTTCTATTTGTAATGAATTATTAGAGAACATAATTTTTTTTTAAAGAATGATTATTTGATATATATTTTTTTGAAATGAATTATATATTGTTCTTAGAAAAATTCTAATGAGTTTGAAATAATAAAATTGTTCTCAAGAACATATTTCATATTTTAAGAGGCTATGACTTTGGGTTTTTTTAATTTTATGGCACTATTAAATTGCAACAAATTTACAAATTCTATAATATATTTATAAGAAGTATTATTTTTGAAATTATGATTATTTGTGCTGAGAAATTTTATTCTTATGTCATGCTTAGTTAATTTATTTCCTTCTGAAGCTGAAATTCCTCACAGAAGTTATTAGTTGTAAGTATCCTATATAACATTCTTAGAGATTTCTATGCTTCTATTCTACAAATTTCAAATCAAGATATTTTGTTTAACAATAATTTGAATACAAGAGTTTGTTCATAGATTTATTCTTATGACATCTGGACTGTGATGTTCTATTATAATCATACAGTTTGGCTTAGGGCAAAGATAATCTGCAATTTACAAATTAAGAATGTATGCATTTAAGAATATTTTCACTTTTATTATACAACTGTTCTCATGTTGTTTCTGAAAGCACTCTCAGCTGACGAAATTTTATATTTAAAAAATTCATGTTGCTTCATTTTTTTTTATATTCTTATGGCAAGTTATAATTTTGAAATTGGGACCTTTCCACTTCATCGTATGTGCAGACTATAACGGTTTTCAACAGACAAGATTCTCATGTTGCTCTCAGAAAAAGAATGAAAGCAGCATTATTTTTTTTTACGCTTGAGAAGAAGTAGGCATGGGGCTACTTCATTCCTGTTACAGTTATATTCTTGAAATTATTTTACATAATCTATTTTAAAAAGTCTTATGGTTTTATACAGCTTTTAAAATAAGTTCTCATATTGTCAGTATTTCTCTGCAATAATTTTAACTGTGTGTCACTGCTGTTTCGCATATTTAAAGACTGTCTCTCTACATATGCTGATTTAAGAGTTCTCTTCCAACCTGTTAAAAAAAAAATATATATATATATACTCACCTGCAAAAAACTTTGCTTCATTCTCAACAGTTTCTTACCTGATGAAGTTGGCCATTCACTGATGTGTTGTATCCATTTGTGCTGACCTCTTCTCTAGTATTTTTCTTGTTTGATGATAGAAGATAAATGTATTAATACTTACCTGCTCAACGCATTGTTTTATAACAATAACTTTAAAATTTTTGCTTCATTTTCAACGCTGAAGTAACTATTGAAGAAGAGTCATGTCATGTTTGAGTCATTTATCCTTACAATGTCTGATTCAATTCAATATCTTCGATGTTTGTCTTTAAAGCTAAAATAAGATTTACGAGTAATCTCAGATGTTTTTCTCAAGTAATAGCTGTCACAAGACCTGATTATGGAAGTGTTGTTGGTTTGCCTTTTCTCTTGCGAGATGTAATTTATCCTTACTAAGTGGATTGGTTGACTTGTCTGCTCCTATAAGTCAGTGTTGCTATTTTTTTGCTAAATCAAGAAAATTTATGAAATATTATAAAATTAGTTACTTTCAATATTGATTCTTACATATACCTGCAATTACAAGAGTTGTATTTTGATTCAGGAATTCTCAAGATCTATTTATTTATTTTCTGTCTAAATTCCCCATATTTCAAAAATTTTATTGTGCCTTTGTTTTCATTTGTGAATATACCCAAAGTCTCTAAATTTTTATGTTGTCATATGCCTCATATTTTTACACAAGTAATTAATTGAATGAATTCAGAAGATTTTATTATTATTAATGAAGAAATTAAAAATTTTTTAAGCATCAAATCAATTCCTATACAAGATTACATAAAAAGAACAGAAAAGCACAGTTCTTAGTAACTATTTAACAGCGCCTTTAGATATAGAAGTGTTCCTTGATGAATCTTCAAAATTACTAAGAAGTTTAAAGAAAAAGTGCTTATTGATATCATCACCTACCTACTTATGTCTTTTTTTCCAAGATGTGTGTGTGAATCTTCATTATTATCGATTTTTCACCAAATACAACAATATTTTGTCTACTTCAGTGCTCTATAATTCATCCTTTTAGTGTGTCCGAAAATAGTGATTGCTGAAAGTTAATGATTAGCTTCAAAAGAAGTGAAGCACACAGATGTTGTGTTGTCGCCAAAAAAATGTTCTCGTCCAATGTTCCTGTAAAATGTCTATTCAACTGTTAAGTTGATATTGCCTTTTTGTGTATGTCATCTAGAGATATGCGCCTGTTTCTACATGGTAAACACAATGTTTACACCTTTGCAACAATACACATAACTCATGTCTTTTTGTGTACCAAAACTTTCAGCGTGTTTTTTGAACACTCTCATAACATTTATTTATTTTTCATGCAAACTTTAAATTGTGTTTATAACACTAAGGAATCAAGGATCTGTAAAGAAGGACATTGCTGTTGTTTTTGCAGTTATGGGATGGTATATTGTGCTATTTAGTGTATATAGTTATTTTTCTTTTTGCACAAGGTGTCAGGAGCCTTGTTTAGGGAAAATCCAAGCCACCTGAAATCTTGAGTAAAACATGAGTAGTCACAGTGTATATTGTTCTATGATTGTGAATAATAGTATATTTTTTACATAATTCTCTTGATTTTTCTGCATGAAATATTTTATGTAAATGGTTTTTAATGTTTATATTATGGTACACTTAAAAATTTTAATTTCCCATGATAGTGTCATTTTTTTAAATCTTTCATTGTATATGAAAGGATTTTTTTTTTCCTGGGGATCCCCACCCACTCAACCAAGTACCTACTTATTCTTAAAACCATGGTTTGTCTGTTTATCTATAAGTCTATGAGTTTATCTTTATGCATATGTAAAAATTGTATTAAGTGATGTCTCATATTTTAAAGAATAGTATATACTTTGAAAATTTTTGATAAGTAAATAATACAAAAAGTATTGGTGTTAGTTGATATATTGCTTTTGCAATACATATTTTCAGGTTCTATGAAAAGTAGTAAGAGTATATGTTTCAGCAATATAACACTTAATTCCTTTTAGACATGTCTCTCTCTCTTATATATATTGTTGCAACTACCTTAACTACCTGTGTTTTACATGTGGGTGGTCATTTAGTGCACGATTTGGCCACTTGTTCGTGTGGAGTACAGCTGGTTGTTTGAAGTCACAATATTTAGTACTAAATTGAAGTAAAAAAAAATGATGAATATCATATTGTGAAAATGTTACTAAAGATATTTGTTATGCATGGCCAGTTTATATTTAGAGTAACTGCAAATAAATGCTTTATTTTATGAGTTATAAGTCCTAGGCTGTGATCAAATACTAAAGTTATTTTGATGTTTGTTGCTTCTAAAGTGCAACTTTTCTTATATGATATACAATTTAATTAAATGTTTGATAATGAGCTCATTTTATATATGCCAATTCTCATTTTATATATGCCAATTCTCATTTTATATATGCTAATACTCACTTTATATATGCTAATTCTGATTTTGTTTAGCATTTTTACTTAAGTAATACATAAGATTTTATATATGCTAATTCATTTTCTTTAGCATTTGTACTTAAGTATTATTTTTGAAGATAAGTTTAAGACATCATACTGCAATTGCCATAAATGGAAAGATTTGGCATTTTTTTTTATGTATACTGTTTGAATATAATATGTATACTTTGGATGTATTTTCTTTTTCTTCTCACTTCCCTTTTGGTCACCACTAATTTTTATTTGCAGCACTTAAACTTTTGGCTTTACTTTAATATTTTAACTTTGATTTTTTTCTTTTCTGTCTTTGGCATTCAAAATTTTGTCATCCCGTTTCTGTAAAAGGTTTTTTATTTCATTTTACCTTTTACATCACTTGCTCTGCCAAAATTTTACTCGGTAAATGGGGGTATTGTGAGATGAAATCTCACAGTGTTTAAATTATGTTACTGTTTTATTTCTATTGGCCTTATACATCGATGTTCTTTAAGCTCAAATCCATATTTATTTTTGCGCGGGCGATTTCGCTTCACCGCACATCGGCAAGTTCGCTGACGTTCGGCTGCCCCTGGCATAGGATGCTTCTCCTTTGAACTTTGTACGATTGTGATGACGTCATCGGAGCAAGCCTCTCACGGCATATGCATTGAATGGGTGGCTATCTTTTGGAGGTGTGTCTATTCGCTGTGAGAGGAGCAAATAAAAAATAAGCTTTTTAAATGTTTTCTTTCGGATTTGTTTATTAAGACATTACCTAATATTTTAAATTCTCTAATAGATTTAAATCTTTTCTTTCAGTAACTTTTGAAGTCCCCGTATTCTTACTATAAATTAAAAATTCCGTTAATTTTAAATCAGAATCTGTTTTGTTGGAGAGCTGTAATGACTTAGTTTTGGTTTTAAAAAAGATCGCGGGCTTCGGCTCCGATCTGTGTCTGCCGATGGATGTGGAATCCGGTAAAGAGTTTTTCGAAAACGATGTCTACGATTTTAACAACTCCGGTTAAATTATTTCTTAATAATTTCTTGATTCATGCTGCACTTTAATTTTTAAAAGAAATATCTATCTTCAAGTGGAGTAGATGCTTTTATTGGCAAGAATTAATTTATGAACGGTGACCAACGGGAAGCCTTTTCTTCTCTTCTAAAAAGATGGAATAAACATGTAATTTATATTGCTATCAAGTCTCCTCTTCATTTATTTTACAGACGACACGATCCAAGTAAGAAGTTTCATTTATTTCTATTTTTTTTTACAATTGCTGACCTCAAAGAACGGAGGGTTTATTGCAAACATTACACAACGCATGTAACTAAAAATAACTTCAAATTTAAATTTACCTTTCAAGTTAACGGCCCATATTATGGATTATAAAATATTACAAAATTATTTCCATCACACTAATCTTTAAATAAAAAGATTGTTTAATAAAAGTACTTACCGTATTTTAATAAAAAGCCGAGGAAGTTCAAACAAATGGACGTTGTTTTAAAAAAAAGGAAACCTAAATTTTCGGCAACCTATCACAGCAAAGGCAGAGTTATGATTGAGTTGACACACGTTGTTTTAAGAAATAGAGGTGGGGGATGCAATGTTGACAAAAGCTAAAACTTAAAAAACATCAACTGTTTTTTATAAAATAGAGTATAGTCCAGTTACCCTCAGCCCCAGCTTACCTTACTCATCAGAGTATTTCTGATCGAAATACGTTTTAGAAATTTTGACTGAATTTAAAAATTTTAAATCTTTTATTTTTTTAAATATTTAATTTATGTGAAACTATCAAATTTTCATTAATTTTTATCCTCGAAAATTAGTTTTCTAATGTGAAAACAGATCGCAGCATCACTGCTCCGAGTTTTAGATGGGACTGAGGTATTTTTCTATTAACTTTAATATTAACTTTTAAACCATAAAAGTATAATCACGTGTAAACAATTTCTTTTCAGTTTTTCCAGAAATAGTCAACCAGATTAGAGAAGTAGGTTTTGATATTTAATTATTTTCGTACGCGATAAGTACGCTTAAAGCAGCTACCAAGACGACGCAAGTGACCTCGCGGTCGTGAGCAGTTTTTTTTTTTCGTTCGACGCGTCCGAAATATATTTAAAGCAATGGTTCTCAACGGGTGTACCAGCAGAGAACCTGGGGTATTGCACGAAAATTTCAAAACAAGTTGTATCAAGATTTTAATAATTAACACAAACATTTCATATTATGCGATTTACTTTGAAATAAAATTTATGTGTCATAAAGTTTTAAGATTATTATCACGTGCCCGGTCAACGCCGGACGGGCCTCCTAGTAATCTATATACGTATTAATAAAAGGAAGTTTCGCTCTGTCTGCCTGTGTGCGATGGTTAGCAGAATCTACGGGACATACGAGGCTCAAATTTTTTGTGACGATAGTCGAAGGCCTCTCATGGTGCACCAGAGTTTCAGAATTTTAAATTTCTAATAATTAGTTGAGAAATTAAATAAAACCCCCAAATTAAAAGAATGGAAAAGTATTCATAATTCAACAAAAGCATAGATTTTTATCAATCCGCAGAATATTTCTTCGAAATCAGAAGAGAAGAGAGAGCGGTTAATAATTACAGTGCTGCTAGAGCGATAAATGTACTGCACCTTTTTAAAAAGGACTGTATCTTAAATTCTACTGGGCTTAAAAACTCGAAAATTGCACAGCCAGACGCAAAGAAGAAAAAAAAACCCTTTCAGAAGTTGTAAAAATTATTCCGCTGCGGTTTCAGGAAGTCAAAAAATCCACGAAAAATCGATTTATAAAAAAATCTTTTTATTTCCTTCGAAAGAAAGGTTCCAAATCTCTCTCATCGACGCTAGGTGTTCATTGCAGAGAGCCGACGCCATTCAATAGTGGACATTTTCGAACGAAAATAAAAATTTTAAAATATTGAATCTATAGTTTTAATTTTTATGCATCTAGATGTAGAATTTTTTGCTGATTTCAGATATGTAGATTTCTCCACGGTCGCTCAAATACAACCTTGGATATTAATTATTATTTGATTAATTGGATAATTCCTTTCAAACTCTCATGGCTACACCATTAAAGTTATGCATCTAGCTCTATCTTTAAACGCTGTTTAATAATATCTAAATTTTATAAAAATCGATTCGCAAGTCTTTGTTTTATAAAAAATAAAATTGATTTTTAAAAAGGAAAAGGAATGCTTTTTTAAACGCGAATTTGTTAAAATTAAGAAAACTGACAAACCGATCGATTTGGAACTTTAAGATAGTTTATAACACATAATAAAGATTTTAAAAAGTAGAGTCATCAGATTTCGGGGAGGTGGGGGGGGGGGGGGGGAGTGATCAAATATTTAAAACCGTACCATTTTAGATACGGACACGGAGCCCTGGGATAATTATCACTTATTTAACATAAAATTTCAAAAGTGTACTTACCACTATTTTGGAATAGTAATTTCAACAAATATCTTAAATTCTTGCTTAAGCCCGCCGCCCCCTCGACTAATATATCTATGGGTAGGTTGTTTAACGGAGTTTCGTTCAGAAACAGTTTTGTTAAGAATAGCGTTCCCCCCTTGGTGGTGGAATGTGAAACTAAAAGATTCTAGATTTTTTTCTTCTTTTGCAAGATTTTGCAGTGCGTGCGCAGCACGCCTGTTAAACGGTGCTGTAGGCAGCGGGAACCCGGTTCGAGATTTTTTTAAATCTTACAAAATATTGCAGTGCGTGCGCAGCACGTCTGCTATATGGTGCTATAGGCAGCGTGGGCCCGGTTTAAAACCATACCGTTTTCTACCGTTTTAGATGAGGATTTTTGACGAATCCCTGGGATAAATATTCTTATTTACTATAAAATTTCAAAAGTGTACTTAACACTATTTTCGAATAGTAATTTCGACAAATATCTTAAATTCCTGCTTACGTCCGCAACCCCCTTGACTAATATATCCGCGAGTAGGTTGTTTAATGGAGTTCCGTGCAGAAGCAGTTTTGGTAAGAATAGAATTCGCCTCTTGGTGGTGGAATATGGAACTAAAAAATTCGAGATTGGGATTTTTTCTTTCTTTTTTGCCAAATTTTGCAGTTTGTGCGCTGTTAAACGGCGCTGTAGACTTCGGGGACCCAGTTCGAGGTTAGTTCCTTTCGAGATTGCTTTTATTTTAAAATATATTGTAATGCGTGCGCTGTACGCCGGCTATACAGTGCTGGAGGCAGTGGGAACTCTGTTTGAGGTTCATTCGGTTCGAGATTGGCTCTTTTTTATGAAATTTTGCAGTACAAATTTCAGGTTTGTTTATTATGGGCTCTGGTAACGCCGGGCGGCTCAGCTAGTAAGTAAATAAAACTGAAAAATTCCTTTGTTTTAGATCACAAATGAATTTTTTTACTTGAGATTCTAAACTTTCCGAATGCCTAATCGTTCGGATGATCGATTTTAGAAATTTGGTATTCTAGAGTAATAACGTTTGCTTTTTTACATTTTCTAATTACTAGCCGAAAAAGTGCTTCAAATAAATAATAAAAGATGAATAGTTTTTTTTTTCTTTAAACACCCTTTTATAAGCATTCAAGTTTAATCTTGAAAATCACGTTTTTTTTTTTTTTTTTTTTTTTTTTTTTACTACAATTCATGTTTTCCCCCCAAAAATTTTCATTATAATTACATATTCATTTGGCGTGGGGAACCGAACTGAATTATGGAAAAATTCACTGCTATTTTTTTTTCTTTCTTTTTTCTTTCTTTCTTTGGTTTGGTAGAAATCACAAACAAGTGAATTTATTAAAAAATATATCTTTTTTGCTTTGTCTCTTTTTTTAAGGATTGGGAAACACGAAAAAGAAACGAAACGTTCGTTAAAGTATCTTTTTAGGATTTCTGTACTGATTTTTCGACGTATAATTGTTAATTAATTGATATCAAGCTCTTGATGGATAAAAGCGTATCTATATATACAGTAAACTCTCTGTAAGGCGGACTCTGTGTAAGGTGGAAATCTGTCTAACTCGGAAAGATTTTCAAGTCCCTGTGAATGCATAGACATAGAGTAAAATTTTTCTAAGGCGGAATATTGTCTACTACGGAAAAATTTCTTGGTCCCGATCGATTCCGTCTTAGGCAGAGTTTACTGTATTTTTAAATATTACACTCTTCATTTTTTTAATTTAGATATTTTCTACTTTTTAACTATTAGAAATTTTCACTGCTGCAGTTTCACAGCCATTTGGCCTATTTTGACAAGTGTTTGTGGGAGCGTCATTAAATCCATCGTTGTTTCAACTCGTTTATAATTTTACGAGTAACAGAGAATATTGGGCGACTGATCAACTGTAGCGGGCTAACGGTTTAAATGCTAATGCTAAACGCCTACCCTCATAGCATGCATGGTCACAGTGACGTCATTGTGACGTCACTGTAAGTCACTGTGGTCACGTCACATCTGTGACCAAAATGCCACCACTCAGTGATGTCACATTGTGACTGAGATGTGAACTTCTTAGAAAACTTTAAAAAATTACGAAAATTCTTTAAAACATGTTATTTACTGTAAAATTATATTTTTCTGGCAATTAAGAAAAAATGTGACGTCACTGTTATGTCACTGCTATGTAACGTACGTCACGTCACATATGTGACAAAAAAAACCACTATATTGTAAGTCACAGTGTGACAAAAATATGAACTTCAAAAATCTTTCAAAATGAAGAGAAATATTTTAAGCAGTCACGAGTTATAGCGGCATAGGGAATGAAAATATATTAGTGGATAGCAAATGGTAAATTCTGTCACTAAAGGGGAGAGGGGGGGGGGGGCATAATAAATAAAGTGCACGATACAAGCATTAATAAACTAAATTTTCAGGCTATATTTTATCCATTTGATATCTAAGACAGTGAATGTATACTTTTTCATGATTTCAATTTTATCTAGCATTTGGATAATATATTTAGAATTAGGATTATTAAATTTATACACTTTACATATTTAGTTTGCTGGGAGGAAATTTCTTTCTTTCTTTCTTTTTTTACCGACCAGGATTATTCGAAACACTTCTGTGGTTTCAAACTAAAAATTTTCTATTACAGTTAAATCTGCACCTTTTAATGAGCACGTAGAAAGAGTCTTCAGAGTTTAGTCATCTATGCATTTCTTGCTTTAGAATATTTTTATAATTTGTATTCAAGTCATAAATTCTACTTCTTTCAGACTTTTTAAATAAAATTAGCATTTTCCGAAAATAAAAGAAATATACAAAATTTGTGCAAAACAAACTTTACTTTAAAAAAAAGAAGAAGAAAAAGGGGGCGGGGTCGTTAATACCATTAAATTTATTTTTACACCTTTTAAAAATTTAAACAATGTTTTATCTAATAAACTCTAATTAAGAATATTATTATTATGATTATTTAGAAAAAAGGAACTTTACAATACATTTAACTTGAATTATTTGGTACGGATAAAAAGAAAAGGTTAAATATATAGGACATGTACTTAAGGTACTTATATAGGACTTCAAATACAAAATTTTAATTAACGATACTTTCAGAAAATTACTGCGCATTCAAGTTCAATATTTCTTGTATACAAAAACAAATAATCTGTAACAGAACACCTGCTTGAAAATCGTCTGCCCACAGAAAAATAAATATGAGAAGACGCGGGAAATTGTTCACTGTTTTTAGAACATCACCAAGTCTACAACACTTTAAGATAAGGAAATGACCATTTTAGGATACACGGATATTAATGGAACGTATATGTAAGTGTTATTTAATTTAAATATTTTGTTCCTGATTTGTATATTATGAGTTAAATAGTTTTATGTTATATTTGTAAGAGACTGATCTTTATGTCAGAAGCGATATTTTTCAATTCGATAACTGTAAAGAAAAATATCTTAATCTGCCATCGCTTGAAAAAAAAAAAAAAAAATCTGCGCAGAGACTGATTCAGGCTTAAGTTCATATTGGAATTAATATAAACATTAATTTACTCTTACTTGAGATTGAAAATGTATGGAACGACAATGATTTGGAATTATTTTATCGGCTTCTTACTATTTTTTGATTACTAACACTTATAGTTATTATTATTTTGGGGTTAAATATGATGTTCGATTATCATGAGATTACGAAACTGTTTCAGATTAGAAATTAACATTATACTGGGAAAATATATTTTTACATATTACAGTAGTGAAACATTTGAAAGAATTTTCTTTTGGTGCTAATAATATTTTAAATTATCTTTTTAAATCCTAAATCTTCAAACCAATGTTTTCAGATTTAACATTTGCCAAAATTATGAAATAATAGTAATTCCTTATACCATACGGAAATATTTTTGAGATATTGTTAAATCTAATAGTGCATTTAATTTATTTATTGTATTTTGCTGTTGTTTAATAGTACAATTATAAATACTAATTATTATTTTTAGTGTTTTTCAAATTGGTATATTTATTTTTTTAAATTGTATGTAAGAATTTTTGTGCTTGTGATTTTAATCAAACATTTAATTATAGACATTCTGAATCGGTTATTAAATTTTCTTCTATTGTAAATTCATTTTCTACGTTTATGATACACGTAATTATTGGCACTAAAAAGTAAAATATGATATTTAAGCATTGAAATAAAGTGTTTTTCATGCCTGATAGGAAGTTATAGATTAAACTGCTTTAGTATATATTTTTTAAAAGTTCATATAATACAGGATACATAAGAACATAAGTTGAAAAGTGCTTATGACTTAGGTTTGTCTCTGCGTCTAGCAGTCTGTCCGCACTCTAACTCCCGAAAATATACTCGGATTGCCCTGAAATTTTTGGATGTTATTGACGTTTACTATAGCACGGTACCTATTTGTAATGAAGTTTGTAGCATGCTTTGTTCATTTACAGGGCCAGCCAAAAGTTTTCCGTTACATTACGGCCTATGCAAAAAAATCGTTTCAAATGATTTTTAATGATTTTACGCACGCTTTCAAACATAATAAAATTTATATGCATTTATGAAGGGCACTAAAATATGCATTCTGTTGACTATGCGATGCACAGAATAGCTATTGTTCATTTACAGGGCTAAAAAAGGAATTCAAATACATAATGATATAGGGGTGGAGGGAATTGTTTGCAGCATACTTTAATTATGTTAATCTATTTCATATATAATGAAATTGATGTATGTCGCTTAGGTTTACATACTATAAATTATTTCATTTATAATACGAATAATACGTATATAGCATTTACAGGGACACCCAAAATATTTCAGATACTATATTGTATCCGAAGTACTGTTCATTAGCGATGTTTGCTGGAAATGTATTTTTAATTATGATATGCGCTTTTATGATTCACTATATTTATGCATAGTATCGTGTATATAAATGCTATAATTCCTATACAAGGCTACACAAAAGTATTCGTAAGGATTACTGGGTATGGGCGCAAATTGCTTAAAGGTGGTTTTTAAATGAGTTATTTTTTTTTTCGCTGAACTGCATTTAATTTACCAATAAATGTTTGTAGAATATGGATAAAATGATACACAGGGTCACGCAAGGAAATGGATACAAGGCCGTCTATAAATGATAATTTCTGGAAATGTGATTTCAGCAGTTTTAAGAGTGTCTTAGTTTGAATTAAATTTTAACTAAATAGTAGCGTGTAATAAAGATTCTAGGTAAACTACAGGGTTGTACAAAAGTATTCAAGTATCTTTCCTTACATCAGTATAAATTGCTGAAAAAGAATTTCAACCTGTTAGGCGTTTTCTTGCTAAACTAAATTTTCCCATTATATAGTATATATACACTTAAAAAATGGGTACTCAAAATTGAGTAAGAAGTACCCAATTTTAAATGCGTCACATACTCAAAATAGCTCCGATCCAAATGTACTCAAAGTTGAGAAACACATGTAATCATTTTTTATTCCATGGTTGTGATGAAATATGAATCGTTATGCACTCCCCCCCCCCCCAAAAAAAAAAACAACCTAAAATTTAAAGTAAAAATGTACTGACATTTATTTCCCGTTCAAAGTTCTTAACAAGAAATGTTTAATTGATTATTTATTAAGAAAAATAGCAAAATTCTTAGCAAGATACTCAAATCGAATATTTTTATGACAAGAGCATTATTGCCAAGTACTTTTAAATTATTTTTAAAATGCTCTGCATAATTTAATATTTACATTAATAAACATCATTTATGCCGCTATGCCGCTATAAATGAAATGAACTATTACAGGGTGCAAAACTATTCGTTTGTTTGGGTTTTATAACATGTGATGTTTCAAAATAGAGAAAGCATAGGTTCATTTTTGATCCAAAAATATTCAATTCGATATGAGTACGTCGGATTACTCATTTTTGAGTACTTCATTTTTTTTTCAGTGTATCAACCTACAGATCAAATACAGGGCTGTTCAAAAGAATTGGAAAACATATTTGGCTATGGACGGTAACTGTTGAAATCAGTTTTTCAAATGTTTTATGCGTTTTCTGAAATGTTTACTTAGTTATCTTATTTACGTCATTTCCCTAAATTACGATGTCTTGTTAAAGCATTCAGAAAGTGTTGGAAAGTATTTTATAATCTATGCTTAACGCATGATTTTTCTTAATCGTTTTTTTTTTCTATTTCCTAGATCAGTCTTTTCCTATAAAACATACCAAATCTATTTAGCTCATATTCACAAAATACAATATACACGGGAATAAAAAATTTAAATAAATATCGCTTATCATGCCGCTCTATAAATAATAGTTGTATTAATATCCGTTAGTCTCCATGTTCATATTTAATAAAGCAATGACAAATAACAACAAATTAAAAAAACTTACACATTCTAAATATCAAGCTTGAACTCAATATCAAGCATAGAACTTAATAAAAAAATATGGCAGTTGATAAGCATTGTTTTTTAAGTGGAAAAATTTTAAATGTTTTAGAAGAATAGGACTCCAAAATAGCGATATTTTGCTAAAAAGTACGGTAAAAAGATAAGATTTTATATTTACAGCAAAAGTTTATTTTAAAATTCATCGCTGTATTAATACTTAGAAATTTTTCCAGAGAGAATCATTCGCCTTATATACAATATTTCAAATGAAAATCAAATATCAAATTAATTGCTTAAAAGGCGCAAAGGAGTGAAAAAGATTCCATGCCGGGACTCGAACCCGGGCCATCAGTATAGCACACTGACATTCTACCGACTAAACCACATGGAACGACGCCCAGCCTGTAAAATTTCTCACTATTACATGTTGGCAAGGCTACAAACGCAGCACAAGATGGAATATTTATCGTGAGCCACCGACATGGGGTAAACACGAAACTTAATTAAATCCAGCATCGATTGAAACTATATTAATAATTGGAAATTTTTCCAGGGAGAAACATTCGCCTTGCATACAACATTTCAAATTAAAATTGACTTTTAAGCAATTAATTTGAAATTTGATTTTCATTTGAAATATTGCATGCAAAGCGAATGGTTCTCGCTGGAAAAATTTCCAAGTATTAATATAATTTCAATCGATGCTGGATTTAATTAAGTTTCGTGTTTGCATCATGTTGGTGGCTCACGCTAAATATTCCATCTTGTGCTGGGTTTGTAGCCTTGCCAACATGTAATAGTGAGAAATTTTTCAGCCTGGGTATCGTTCCATGTGATTTAGTCGGTAGAATGTCAGTGCACTGTACTGATGGCCCGGATTCGAGTCCCAGCATGGAATCATTTTCACTATTTGCGTCTTTTAAGCAATTAATTTGAAATTTGATTTTCATTTGAAATCACAGTGTTTATGACAAGTTCTTCACAAATGACACATATTTCACAAATTGGTCACAGTGTGACTTCAAAGCATTGTCGCTTTCGTCACAGGTTCGTCACAAAGTTAATGCCAAAATAGTCACAAATGACACACTTTTCACAAATTTGTCACACCGTGACTTCACAGAGTGGTCACAATGTGACGTCACAAACGACCTCTAAAACGGCCATAACGACCTCGCATTCTAGTCACTATGACGTCACATCGACGTCACGTGACGTCACATCGACGGTCACAAAGTCACAGTGTGACTTCACAACGACGTCGCCGTGACGTCACCATGCCTTGCGGGTAATACTTTAAAATTAATGCATTAATTTATAATTAAGTTGTAAAACATTAAAATGTTTGGAAACACACCTGTAAATGTAATTTTTTATGATTCTATCATATCAGGATTTGGGTTAAAAAGGTCGATTATATGAAACTCCATCTTTACACAGAAAAAAACAAGGTTGAGTGTATAAGCGTGTGCAACACCTACTAAAATATATTTTTTAAATCTCCAAATTCTTTATTTTTATTTGTGCAAACAATAAAATGTAAACTAATTCGGCACAATTAATAGGCCATAAATATTACAAGAAACTAAAAGAGGTTTCGTAAACATATTCTTCTTAATGGTTTCAATTCGCAGGGAGGTGTCGCTATTTCTCAGTAGAAACAGAGAAATGTGAAGTTAATGTAAGCGAGTCAAATTTCAGCATTGCACAGTATGTTTTAATTGCTAGTATTTTAATTGAACTTTTCAGCCGCAGAAAAGTAAAAAAAATCATTAAATGCATCAAATATATTTAAATGCTTTATATAAAAAACAAACGTTTAAAGCAGAGGTTTAAATTTTTTTGGTCGAAATTTTCGATTTTTCTTTCTCTCTCTTCTTTTTTCTTTTCTTCACTCAAGTGTGTAGTGTATTTCAGTTATTTACAATGGCGGATCTAAGGGGGGGGCGAGGGGGCGATCGCCCCCCCCTTGGGCAAATAAAGGGTTTGAAAAACGGCATTATGCATCCTCACGAGAAATGACTTGGGGCGAAGCTCGAGCGCGGCGCGACCCGTCCCGGGTCGCGCCAGTTTTAATCCACAAGACTCGTGCTGGGTCAGGTCTTCCCTCTTTTAGAGCCGGGCCATGTCCTGATCTTAAATTTTTCTGCAGATTCGGGTCTGGCCAGACTTCTTTTTCTTCCAGGTCGAGCCTGACCTGGACTTCATTCTTCCTAGAGGTCTGCACTGGCCGAAATTTCCAAGTCGGGGCTCGGCCCGGAATAAAAGCTAAACGTTCAGTCCGTGTCAGTCCTTATGATAAGCGTTACTGGCCCGATCGCGACCTGTGCACTCCTCTAAATTCCGACTGTCTGTCCGTCTGTCTGTCTGTATGTGACACAAATTTTTTGGGCGCTCTATCTCAAGAACTAATGCGCAGAATTTAATAAAAATTTATATTCAGGTAGTCCCTGATATAGATTGGTGCTGATTAGTTTTTGGTGTAAATCGCCCAGCAGGTGGCGTTGCTATGTAGCATTTTGCAGGATTTCCGCAAAAGCTCTATCTCAAGAACTAATGCACGGAATTTTATAAAACTTCACATTCCGTTAGTCCTTGACATGAATGGATGTTGTTTACGTTTTGGTGTAAATCGCCCAACAGGTGGCGCTGCTATGCTGCATTTTGCAGGATTTACACTATTTTTGCAGTAGCTCTATCTCAAGAACCAATGCACACATTTTCATCAAACTTCGGATTTAGTTAGTCCTTTATATGGAATGATGCTGACTACGTGTTTGTGTAAATCGCCCAATAGGTGGCGCTGTTGTGCTGCATTTTGAGCTATTTCTTCAATAGCTCTATCTCAAGAACTAATGCACGAATTTTCATCAAACTTCAGATTTAAGTATAACTTGATTAATATGGCCGCTGATTATGTGTTGTTGCAAATCGCTCAACAGGTGGCGCTTCTATGCTGCATTTGTCATGATTTGCGCAATACCTCTATCTCAAGAACTAATGCACGAATTTTCCTCACACTTCATATTCAGTTAGACGTTGACATAAGTTGGTGATAATTAGGTTCTGGTGTAAATAACCCAATAGGTGGCGCTGCTATGCTGCATTTTGCTGGATTTACACGATTTCAGTGACAGTCATACCTCGAGAACTAATGCACGGAATTTCATATTTTTAGAATTCTCATGATGAACACAGATTGGCACTGAGATAGTGAATTTTGAAGTACTGACATGTATGAGATAGAAGAAAGTTTTGTGATGGCCACAACATACTAGTTCCTTGTAGAGCTTTAAAATTGTGATGTTCTTTTATCATCCGTTTCTTTCATTCTAAACTGATTTTTTAACTGGATTTTCATTTGAATGTAATTGTCTCTAGTGATGGGCGATAACGAGATGTTTTTCTCGATTTTCTCGATTGTATGGACATCTCGATATTTTTCGATTGTGTAAATTTTTTCTCGATGACTACAGTTTGCAAATTTCTTTTATAAATCATATATTATGTATTATATACGTCATACATTTATCAAGAATCGTCTGCGGGCGAACTGGAATGAGTCGATGTTAATAAAGACTAGGTGACTTCGACCGCTAGCGGGCCCCTCCTTTAATCGGGGCCCCTAATTTATACGTAATCTAGTAATATGAAATCACGAGCAGGTTACCCGCTATATACGGCACTGATATATGATAGCAGGCGGGTGTGGTGTGCACGCACTACAAATTCTTGTTAAAAATATAATATCGAAACGAAAGAACCTCGGACCAGATCTCTTGGGGGAGGCGTCAAAGCGAGCGGAGGAGCACAGCAGCTGCATAATATGATTAAGTCGTCACAGGTCTTTAGGCCTTTCCAACCATATGTCACATGAGAAATCTGGATCTGAATTTATAAAAATGCCCTCCCCGTGGGGGCAAAGGGGGAGAGGGGTGCGGGAGGTGGATAACATGAGTAAGTGGTCATAGCCTTTCCAACAATATGTCACATGAGGGGTCTCGGCTAAATTTAGAAAAACACCCCCGTGGGGGAAAAGTGGGGGGGGGGGGCGGTCACCGGAGGTGCATTACATCAATAAGTAGTCACAGACCTTCCCAACGATATCTCACATGTGGGGTCTTGGCTAAATTTGGAAAAGTGTCCACCGGGGGGGGGGGCAAAATGGGGGGATGGACACCGGAAGAGCATAACATCAATAAGTAGTCACAGACCTTTCCAACGATATCTCACATGAGGGGTCTTGGCTAAATTTGGAAAAGTGCCCCCCGGGGGGGGGGCAAGGTGGTGGTGGGGACACCGTAGGTACATAACATCAATAAGTAGTCACAGACCTTTCCAACGATATCTCACAAGAGGGGTATTGACTAAATTTGAAAAAGTGTCCCCGGGGGGGGGCAAAGGGGGGGGTGCGGCCACCGGAAGTGCATAGCATCAATAAGTAGTCACAAACCTTTCCAACGATATGTCACATGAGGGATCTTGGCTAAATTTGGAAAAGTGTCCTGAAATTTCCTATATTATAAATAATATTTAGCGGAGGGCTCCATAAAAAAATCCGGATCTAAAATGATAAAAACCCTCGCAGTGGGGGCCAAATTGGGGAGGGGAGGAAGAAAGTCTCATAATATGAAAGAGTCATCCGAGAGCTTACCGATGACGTATCACATGACTGGTCCAAAAAAAGTTTGAAAATTGCTCCCCCTCCCTCCCCCCGTGGGCCCACTCTTTCGCCCCGGAATTCACACAGCCGCCACTTTAAAATTTTTATGTTCAATAAATAATATTTACCGGAAGACTGCATAAAAAACCCACATCTAAAGTGATATTTAAATTTATTATAGAAATCGGCTACGGTTTTAAAAATTTGATCGCCCCTTCCCCATCCCCCTTTGGGCGAAGAAAGGTTCATAGTATGAAAGAGTGGTCAAAGGGCTTTTCGATTATATGCCACAGGAAGGGTTCGGTAAAATTTTTAAAATTGCGTCCCGCATGACTCCACTCTCACGTCCTCCTCCCTCGAAATCACCCGACCCACCTTCCTCTTTGAAAGTTTTATATTTAATAAATAATTTTTATCGGAGGGCTCCAGATATGTGACATCTTGGTAGGGTTAAATAAGAGAAACTTTCAAAATTAGGGCTTCATTTCACAGCTCATTGTCATGCCTCTTTCTCTATCTCGTCCCTTGGTAATCTCGATAAATTTTCTTACTTTTCTTCTCTGCCGAGGACGAGAGAAATCCTCGAAAAGCTTCTCATAGCGAAATGTTGAAAAGCGCGAGAGAAATTCTCGAAAGGCTTTTCATTGGGAGATTTCGAAAGGACGAGAGAAACCAGCGAGAGGCTTCCCATCGGGAAAGGTTGAAAACGGCGAGGTAAACTCTCGAGAGACTTCCCATCCCGAAAGGTTTAAAACCGCGAGAGAACAAACCATCGAGCAGCTTCCCATCTGGAAGCGTCGAAATGCTGGAAAAATCATCGAGATGAGATTTGCCGAAATGCGAGATGGAAATGAAGCTTTCAGAGTCAAACTTACCGCATTTCTGGTTTAAGTCATAATTTCTCAAAGGAGTCCATCTGCTTATCCAATCTCTTTTTAGCTCACAGGCTATCTAAGCCTGAGAGCTGTACCCGTCGGTTCTGTGTGTATGCATGTACTGTACGTACGTACGTATGTATGTACGTAACGCGATAACTCTTGATTAATAAAATGTACGATTTGCTTCATTTTTTTTTTATGTTCATTCTGATAAGGCGTTCCGCTGATTAGTTTTGACGGTTCATTGGTTAAGGACAAAGGGAGAGAAGGGGGGCTGCCCCCCCCTCCTTAATTTCGATAAATAGGTTTGTCATGCAGAATTATTCGATTTGCTCCAAATTTCGTATACCGGTTTATTATGTTAAGGAGCTTCCCTGATTAAACTTGGAGGTTCATTAGTTAAGTATGAAGGGGGGAAAGGGGGGTAGACCCCCTCCTTAATTTAGATAAATGGGTTTTTCATGCAGAATTATTCGATTTGCTCCAAATTTGGTATACCGGTTCATTATGTTAAGAAGTTGCCTTGATTAGATTTGGAGGTTTACGGGTTAAGTATAAAGGGGGAGAAGGGGGCTGGACCCCCCCCCCCCTTAATTTAGATAAATGGGCTTTTCATGCAGAATTATTCGATTTGTTCCAAATTTGGTATACCGGTTTATTATGTTAAGGAACTTCCCTGATTAAACTTGGAAGTTCATTGGTTAAGGATAAAGGGGGAGAAGGGGGGCTGGTCCGGCCCTCTTAATTTAGATAAATGGGTTTTTCATGCAGAATTATTCGATTTGCTCCAAATTTGGGATACCGGTTTATTACGTTAAGAAGCTGCCTTGATTAGATTTGGAGGTTTATGGGTTAAGTATAAAGGGGAGGGGCTAGTCTCCCCCTTAATTTAGATAAAAGGGTTTTTCATGCAGATTTATTCGATTTGCTTCAAATTTAATATACCGATTTATTCCGATATGGCGCTTCCTTCATTAGATTTGGAGGTTCATTGGTTAAGTATACAAGGGCGAAAAGGGGGCAAGTCCCCTCCCCTTAATTTAGATAAATGGATTTTCATGGAGAATTATTCAATTTACTTTAATTTTTTTTTCTATGTTCGTTCTGATAAGGAGCTTTCCTGATTAGATTTGGAGGTTCATTAGTTAAGTATAAAAGGGTTAAATTGGTTAGACCACCCTTAATTTAGCGATATGTTTCTTTTTTTCATGCAGAATTATCTGATTTGCTTCAAATTTGATATACTGAAGGTTGATTTGATATAGTTAAGGAGTTTCCCTGATTAGATTTGGAGGTTCATTGGTTAAGTATAAAAGGGGCAAACGGGGGATATTTCCCTTCATTTATTTTTTGAGGGACATTATTCTTTGAAATAAGAGTATAATATGCAATTAGTATGAATAACCTGTGAGCTCAATGCCATCAGTTTAACTGGCACTTATCATTTTATTGCTATTAACCGATGTTAGTTATGAAGCATAGTGGTTTATGTATTCAGTTCTGTATAGTCCTAGTTTCAAACTTTACTGTTAAATTTAGTGCCATTTTGCCCCGAATTTTCAATGTTTCTCTTACTTTAGCTCTGCCAAGCTGCCCCATATCTGGAGACTCAGATAAATACTATTTATTGAATACAAAAAGTTCAAAGAGGAAGGTGAGAGAATTCTGGTGGGCGCGAGAGTGGACAAAGGGGGGGCGGGTAATTTTCAAACTTTTACCAAACCTCTCCTTGACATATCATCGGAAAGTCCTTTCACCATTCTTTTATATTATGAACCTTTCTCCTTCCAGAGTTGAATTACGAAAGGGGGCGGGGGGAATTTTTTTTTTTTTAATTATAGAGATTTCTACAATAAATATCATTAAATGAGGTTTTTTAATGGAGCTCTCCGATAAATATTATTTACTAAATATAAAATTCTAAAAGTGGGGCTGCGTGATTTCCGGGTATATTCTGGGATAAAAGAGGGAACCCACGTGGGAGGGGTAGATTTCAAACTTTTTTTGGACCAGTCATTTGGTATATCATCGGAAAGTTTTCGGTTATCATCGGAAAGTTACTCTTTCATATTATGAACCTTTCTTCTTCCCTCCCTAGTTTGGCGCCCCGAGAGAGGTACTTTTCGAACTTTTTTGAAATCGTAGCGTTTTTAAACATTTTAGATCGGATTTTTTTACGGAGCCCTCCGATAAATAATTTTTAATATATGAAAATTTCAAAGAGAAGGATGGGCAGGGTATATTTCGGGGGGCACGATAATTGGAATCCGGGCAGTTGGGACTCTTTTCTATCATTTGCTGACACCCTTCATGTGATATATCATTGGAAAGCTCTGTGACTACTATTTCATTTTATCTATCGCCCGCGCCCCTCCCCTTACTTTGCCCCCGCGCGGGGGCATTTTTCTAAATTTAGCCGACACCCCTCATGTGACATATCGTTGGAAAGTCCTGTGACCAATTATTCATATTATGCACTTTCCTTGCCCCTCCCCCCCCTACTTTGCTCCCCGCGGCGGTTCGTTTAATGTATTCCAGTCGAAGACTTTCTAAAAATGGAGAAATTAAAGATCCAATCTCAAATGACGTAGAAAAATCAATAAAAATTTTTGATCCCTTTTATCATCCTTTAGTTCATGTTTTTGCCACTAGGGGGTGCTTTTTATTCTTATTTTTTGGCCATTTTGGTGCTAATTGCCGAAAAATTCTAATTTTTGATACTTAAACTCCCCTTACCGCTTCATGGCTACTCGCATTTTTTCAGCTTTTTTCAACCAGGGGGCAACCTTACAAGACTTTTCCAGTCTTATGGCTCCTTTATAGCCTCCCTTTGGTTTGTTGGTTTTTTTATTCCATCTGTTTTCAGTTACCCTATATTTAATAAAATCTGCCTTATATAAATGTAAAAACAATGATTTCAATAATCGATTCCAGAACATCTCCTTTGTAGATTCTCGAAAATAATCGATGACTGTATCGATTGTGTATTTTACGATAACGATTTTTTTCAATTGGTAAATTTTCGAGAATCGCCCATCACTAAGCCCTATCACTACTATGAAATTGTCGGCCAGAATAATAGCTAAGTTTTCCAATAGCTGTTTTTAGCTTTTCTCGTTATAATCGATTGTAAAACATCTCGATTGTAGATTCTAGGAATTAATCGATGGCTGTATCGATTGTGATTTTTTACGATGACGATTTTTCTCGATTGTCGAATTCTCGAGAATCGCCCATCACTAATTGTCTCATATTTTTAAGTAGTGTTTATGTACATAATTGCCTAAATAGTCCTTAATAATATCGTTTTTATGTATTCATGAAGTTGGAACGTAATCTGAAAATAAAATATGAGAATAAGTAAGTGTGGTGTGCTTTATTAATAGTTTTAAAGGCAAAATGCAGGCTGTTCTGGAGTCGATTTTTTAGCTTTTATACCGGGCCGGGCGATAATTTTTTTGTGCGGGTTGGACCTGGACCTGGGCCAGAAAATTTCAGCCCGGGGAAACCTCTAACTGACATATCGAAGGCCGCTTTATTTTTTTTTTAAATGCTTCTTTCATCCATCATCCCATAGCTAATGAACATACAGGGTGCCCCAAAATGCACTGGCTGATTTTAAAATTCAATAACTTGCAAATGGTGGCAGCTATTAAAACAAATGCTTGCAGGAGAGTTATGTAAGAAGTCAAGGAGCAGGGGTGATTATGTTCCGAATTTTCCAAAAATTTTACCCTCTCGCTGCGCATTCCGCGATTTCCACGGCCAACGTAAAAGTAGCAAAATTTGCACAACCCGCGATTTCCGCAGCAAATCTTTTTTTTTATGATCTAATTCTATTTAAAAAAAAAAAAAAAAAAAAAAAAAAAAAAACTCTTTCACAAAGTTTTTGGGCATATTTTAACTGTAAAATATATGAAGATTTGAAATATGTAATAAAATAAATGCGCAATTTTCGAAGCTATTTTGCTTAAAAATACGCGGCGAGAGGGTTAAGACGTTCGGTTCAGAAAATTAAAAAAAAATCATCAATGCTTAAATTCGGACATAAAAATAGTCACGAATTTTGATAAATGGTCGTCATAAAAAATCTATTTCGTCAATCTAAAAATAACTTCAATTCCTCCAAAGGATCACGGGAAAAGCGCAAATTTTGTCAAAAGGACGACGAAAAAGAGTGAATTTGTTCAAAGAGACGTCGAAAAAGCGCTAATTTAGTCAAAGGGCCGCTGAAAAAACGCGAAATTCTTCAAATGATCGAGAAAAAAGTGAGTTTCGTCAAAGGGCAGCAGAAAAAACTTAAATTTCGTCAAAGGATCGCGGCAGAAAACGGGAATTTTGGCAAATGGCCACGAAAAACCACGAATTTCGTCAAAGGTTTGCGAAAAAATGCAATTTTTATCAAAGAATCGCGAAAGAAACGCGAATTTCATCAAATGGTCGCGAAAGAAACGGGAATTTCATCAAAGGGTCGCGAAAGAAACGCGAATTTCATCAAAGGGTCGCGAAAGAAACGCGAATTTGGTCAAAGAGTCTCGAAAAAACTCAAATTTTGTCAAAGGATCGCGGATAAAACTCGAATTTCGTCAAAGGATTGCTGAAAAACGCGAGTTTTGTCAAAGAGTAGTGGAAAACGCGCATTTTGTCAAAGAGTCGTGGAAGAAATGCAAATTTCACCAAAGAGTCGTCGAAAAAATACAGCGGTCTCTTTAGAAAACAGCACATATATATATATATCTATATGTTTATTACTTTCTTCTATCTTTACAAGAAGAAAGTATTGGATTCGTGAAAATTTTCGACTTCCGGTTTTCGACGGATTTACACGTTTTAGAATGCCCAGAACACGATTTGATGGTTTTTAGAAAATGTCTGTCTGTGAGTCTGTCTGTCACTCTGTCTGTGAGTCTGTATGTGACAAAAATTTTGTGGGCGCTTTATCTCAAGAACTAATGCACAGAATTTCACAAAACTTATTATTTAGTTAGACCTTGATATAAACTGGACCTGATTAGTTTTTGGTGAAAATCGCCCAACAGGTGGCGCTGCTATGCGGCATTTTCACGATTTCTGCAATAGCTATATCTCAAGAACTACTGCACGGATTTTCATAAAACTTCAGATTCAGTTAGTCCAGGATATAGTTTGGTGCTGATTACTTTTTTGTGAAAACGCCCAACAGGTGGCGCTGCTATGCTGCATTATTCATGATTATCGCAATATCTCTAACTCAAGAAAAAATGCACGAATTTTCATCAAACTTCAGATTTCGTTAGTCCTTGATATAAATTAGTGCTGTTTAATTTTTGGTGTAAATCGTCCAACAGGTGGCGCTGCTGTGCTGCATTTTCACGATTTTCGTAAGAGCTGAATCTCAAGAACTATTGCACGGATTTTCATCAAACTTCAGATTTAGTTAGTCCTTGAGATGAATTGACGTGTAAATTAGTGCTGTTTAATTTTTGGTGTAAATCGCTCAACAGGTGGGGCTGCTATGCTGTATTTTTTGCGATTTCCACAATAGCTTTATCTCAAGAACTAACACTTAGATTTTCAACAAACTTCAGATTCAGGTATACAATGATATCATTTAGTGCTGTTTATTTTTAGTGTAAATCGCTCAACAGGTGGCGCTGCTATACTACATTTTTCAGAATTCCCGCTGTAGCTCTATCTCAAGAACTAATGCACGAATTTTCATAAAACTTCAAATTCAGATGTACTTTGATATGAATTGGTGCTAAATTCATGTAATTTCTTGTACAATTTAAATGATTTAATTGACGCGATTTATATAGAAGAAAGTTTTGTGATGGCCACAATATACTAGTTATTATAGATATCGTTTTTAATCTGAAATAATATACTGAACTAACTTTTGAAGAAACGGGTTAACACAAACACAGCTTGCGCAAGAATCTGCACTCAGCGACTCAGCCTGAAATCGACCTGAATCTAAAACAGTTAACCCGACCTGCAATAAAAATAATTAGTGCCAGGATTGAATCCCCCCCCCCTCCCTCTACTGTAACCTTTCAGAAAATTTGCTTTGAATTTCAGATTTTTTTTTAAATTTATTTATTGGGAATCACCCCTAATCAGGAGTTTTTTTACTGCGATACTATATTTTAGTTTAAAATAGCAACGATAGAGGGCGCTGCAAGCAATAGACGCTAAATCTGTGCCTGGAGGAGGAAGGCCAGAAACTGGGCCCGATTTAACGACTATTGATTGCAGCGCCATCTATCGCTGCTATTGTAAAGTAAAATCAAGAATTGCAGCAAAAAATCTCCTGACATCTTACATAACCTGCAAGATTTTTTTTAAATGGCTGTTATCATTTGCAAGTTATTGAATTTTAAAATCAGTCAGTCCATTTTGGGACACCCGGTATGTTTTTTTATAAGTTTCAAAGCATTCTTTACTGAATTACAACTGATCTTAGATATAAAGAGACAAGCAGTTTTATACCAAATTAGTACTTTTTACATAATCCTAAAGATTAAAAAGTATCCCTAAATAATTATTTGGACGTGTCCGTTATGGAGCTTTTACTGTATATTGTTTTTATCTTCAAAAATATTTAGACTTACTTTTCAAAAATCGGGTCAACCCGAACCCTTCTCGCAATAGTGAAAACCCAATCCGAAACTGACTCAAGCCCGAAATAATGTATGTCAATCTAACCCAAACCCAGCGCGATAGGCGCAGCTAAAAAGTAGAAGTCAACCCGACCCGCAGCAGAAAAATAGAAGTCAACTGGGCCCAAACCCAACCCGCAGCAAAAAAGTAGAAGTTAACCCGAACCGCAGCAAAAAGTAGAAGTCAACCGGGCCCATACGCGACCCACAGAAAAAAGGAGAAGTCAACCCGACCTGCAGCAGAAAACTAGAAGTCAACCGGGCCCAAACCCGACCCGCAGCAAAAAAGTAGAATTTTACCCGACCCGCAGCAAAAAATAGAAGTCAACCGGACCCAAACGCGACCCACAGAAAAAAAGTAGAAGTCAACCGGATCTGCAGCAGAAAACTAGAAGTCAACCGGGCCCAAACCCGACCCGCAGCAAAAAAGTAGAAGTTTACCCGACCCGCAGCAAAAAGTAGAAGTCAACCGGACCCAAACCCGACCCTCAGTGAAAAAAATTAGTCCCGACCCGCGCATCAGATTGGAGTCTCCAAATTTCTAAAATCGCCCCCCCCTTGAGGACCCTCCAGATCCGCCCTTGGTTATTTACAATCTTTTTTGCCTTTTGAGCGTAACGCCGCTCGTTGCACAAAATTGCTATTGTAAAACTTTAAACTTGTTTTTCTCGAAACCATATTTTTCAAACTGGGCGATCCCTTTTCTTGTGAATTATTTGGCCGATGTCCTTTATTTTTTATTTAAAAAACAGTAATCGTTTTTGCTGAAGCTTATACCAGCGAAAAGTATAGCAATTTTTATTGATTGATTATATTTTCAAGCTCGGAAAAGTTTTTTTTTAAAAGGCAGAAAATGACCTTTATTGTTCAAATGACCGCCCTTTTTTTTTTTTTTAAAAAAAGGAATTTTTAAAACTAAATTATTTTTTTTAGAAAATTCAGTAAAATCTGTATAAGGCGGACTCTACGTACGCCGAAAATCTGTCTACCGCGGAAAGATTTTGAAGTCCCGGCGAATCCATAGAAAATAATATTACAGGAAGGTTGGCTACTAAATAGGGGTGGGTAGTACACAGTGAGACGAAAAATATTATTTCTTAACGTATGGCGACAATTTTTATTCCTTTGAAAAAAAATTTGCTGCATCTTTAAGCTACACAAATACGCTACACATTAATGTACAAATGGTTTTAAAAAAGTTATTTATAAAAGCACAGAAACATGATAACGGATTATCGGAAATTGTCTCACTGTGTACTAGAAGTGGTACACAGTATATATTTTCATAAATCATACATTTTTGCACTCTATCAATAATTTTCTTCAGTATAATAATGCCTTAACTACTGCCTGAAATCGTTACCTGTAACTATTGAAAATTTCTTTACATTTTTACTATTGCTCATTCAAAACTACTCGACCCCAAAAGCGTCAGATTAAACTCCAACTGTGTACTAGGTACACAGTGAGACAATGTATCTATTTTGTGTATCCAATACGTCCTGTTTGTAATATTCCGCATTGATTTTTATCCCTTAATCCATGCATTTCAAAGGCAATTTTCCATTGCTTGACACTGCAGCCCAAACCATAACATAATTCTTGTTCTGAAAGGGTTTAACAGTTCGAAGGTTTTCAGGTATATCTTCGAAGGTAGCTGAATATACGACATCATTTTTAGCATTATAACACTGTTCAGTGCAAAATAGCTTCTCATCAGAAAATATTATTTTGTCAAAACATTTCCTACCATGCCGCTTCTTGCATCTTTGTAATCTTTTTATTCTTTGTGCAGCAGTCAAACCTTGAACTTTTCATTTGCAATAAGAGCGAAAATTCAGGTCTTCATATATTATAATAACTTGCATAGATCTGCGACTCACGTTCTCTTCTGCAGTCATTTTAAATTATTAGAACGTTGTGGATTTCTTCGTATCTTTTCACGAATTCTTTTCATGCGATTTTTTTGTGCGAACTAAGCGTGGAACATAGATTAACATACAAGATTGGACACTTCCATAGAACTCAATGGTAATGCAATTGCGATCGTAGCGCCTTTAGTGACAATGGGGAAGAAACTCCCCATCCTTGTAATATTTTTATTATTGAGTATCTACCTTATCCTACCTATCTTTCATTTTTTAATGTTGCACGTTTATGTTTTCAATAGAATCTTACACCGATACATGAACATAGAATAGATATTCTATTTTATATATCTAATATCTATTCTATGTTCATGCACGGATATATGCTTTTTTTTTTTTTTACATGATGGGAGAACGATTTAAGTGCAACGAAAAACAAAGTAAAAGTTTCGGCTTGAATGCTATATATCAAAAGTAATGGTGTAATACTAGAAAACAGGAATTCTGCTGTTTCAGAATTTAGTGTCGTCCCCGATGAAAAAAAAAATGTATATGTAAATAGTACAAAACACATTTTAATTTTAAGACTTACATCACACTCTTTTATTTTATGTAAAATGACGTCATTCGCACCCACTTAAGAATTCCACACTTACGATCCACTCTTAAACATCTACAGTAGAGTAGGTATAGGACGTCACTATCGCGAAGTAATACACAAATGCAGCAAAAAGATGCAGTCATTAAATAAACTCGACAAAAAAAAAAAAAAAAACGGCTGTCTAATGATTCATAGGTCTTCATTTGTTTGTAACTATAGATACTTAAAATTAAATATAGTTTATAATAGCTCCATGTTCCAACAGAAATCATTCGTTTATATTTTTTCAAAATAGCACGTATTTTAATTACATTTTCTTTCGGTTGTTATGACAATATGGCAACAAAAACATATAATTAATATTTTACGACCATTTTTCCTTTACTTTCTACAGAAATGGAGTACTTCCGCTGCCAATATTAAGCAAATGGCTCCAAAAACTACAAAAAAATTTATATTTCATAAATAAATGGAGATGCAGTTTTCAAACAAATTGCATTTAAAAGTACTTTTTTTTTTCAATACGACGGTATAAAAATTGAAAATGTGCGATGCTTCGAAATTAAAATAATTGCTATAGAGTATTTAATCATACTGCTTTGTTTTACGGCTGGCTTCTGTAAGGAAACGTTATTTTTTGAAGACGACACAAAATAAGCTGGGAGAAAGAAATAGCATACCGTACCAGGGACTAATAAAAAAAATACGAAATATTGCACTCTACAAGTCCCAGAAAATTTCATAAATATTCCCATTTGGTAAGAAAATTTTTATAGCCTATGTTTTATTAATTTATTAAGTTTAATGTATTAAACAGTCGTTACAATAATCTTTTAAAATTTACACAATTTCACTTTCTTACAGATAAAACTAGCAAAAGCCATGCTTTGTTTGGATTCGCGAAACATTATTTAACTTTCCTACCCTGTTGAAATGTTACTCAATAAAAACATTTCACACCAGAACTTTATTTAAAACTATTTAATGTATTTATTTATATTCGTTTTTGTTGTCTTTTATTTATCTTACTTTACGAAAAAAAATCTGGTTCGAATCGAATGAAATGAATTATAGAAATGGGTCGATTAGACCCAATCAGGGTAGGAAGGTTAATAAGAAAAATATTTGAAGTAACAATATTTTTTATATTATTTTTGCATCTTTATTAAGCAAACACGTTATTTTCTATTTTGGCGCATTTTAATTTTAGAAATGTAAATGCAGCCAAATAACTAAGAATTTCCTCGGAATTTTTTATTTATGATATAATGAATTTAACAATTAATTTTATTTGTTTACAATTCTTTTGTTGCCACTTTACAAAAAAAAAAAACAAAAAAAAAAAACATAATATAATTCTTTTAAAATGCGTAAGTATCGTCTGCTTAAATGATTTCACACAATAAAAATAAATTGTGTATTGGAATTCTTAACACTGAAAAATACTTTTATAATTGAATGTAAATAATTGAATTTTCACGAATTTTAATTCATTAAAAATATAGTATAATTTTCATGAAAAAAAGGTATTTTAAAAATTTCATAAAAGAAATCGTGAAACTATTTTATTAATCATGATTCTATCTATAATTAATAACTCCATGATTTATTAACCATTTGGAAAAATGGTTATTGTTCTCTGTCAGGGTAGGAAATCAAAAACATATCTGAAGCGTTTCATTGGTTGAATCCACATTTTATTCGTTTTCTGATTGGTCTATACAGTAATCTGTATTTTCCCTTTACTTTCAACAGAGATGGATACTTCTGTTGCCACTATGACAAAAGAGTAAAAAAAACTACAAAAGAAAATTAATAACTCAGAAACAAATTCAGATACAGCTTTCAAACAAATTGCATTTAAAAGTACATTTTTTTCTCTATACGACGGTGTAAAAAGTAATATTGTGGGATGTTTAGAAGTTTAAGAACGAAATTTCATTTAAAATTGGTCCATGAATATTGATGTTTAATCCATGGCGTACGTAATGTATGACCAGCTCCGTAGAAGTTTAAAAATTTACAGTACCGAAAAATGTAATCCATGGTGTACGTAATGTATGAAATTTCATTTAAAATTGGTCCAGGAATATTAATGTTTAATCCATGGCGTACGTAATGTATGGAATTTCATTTAAAATTGGTCCAGGAATATTAATGTTTAATCCATGGCGTACGTAATGTATGACCAGCTCCGTAGAAGTTTAAAAATTTACAGTACCGAAAATTGTAAAACTGAAATTTCTTTTAAAATTTGTTCATGATGGGTCCAGGAATGTTAATGTTTAATTCATGGCGTACGTAATGTATGATCAACTCCGTGCGATTTTTTATGTCTTAAATTTTAGTCTTCGAAAAAATCATTTTCCAAATGGTCGTTGTAATTTGTTAAATTGCTTTTTTTTCTTCTGAAAATATATGTGTTTCATTTTTTATTTGCAAAAATACGTCCGTAATGGAAAAAACATGTAAAATAAATTAATTAAAATAATACATTTTTCAAGGTTATTCTGTAAAAAAAAAATAATATTGCGCAAATCTACAGATCATAATTTATTTTTATGTTTAATTTCAAGTCAAAATACTGAATAGTTTGTTTTTATTTTGTAAAGTGTACAACAAAATGTAATTTGTGTAGCCTAAGAGGATTCGCTTCGCTCATCCTAATAAAAATGTTATTTTAAATGTAAATAACACACCATCAATTTAATAATATTTCTAATATTAACATAAAAGAAATAATAATAAAATTACAGATGGGGAAAAATTCCTTTCGACAAATTTTTAGAATTGTATAAATCTAAAAGTAAAAAATAAAAAGAGGTATTGATATTACGCTCAATAAAATTTCATTAGATATGAATAAAATAACACAATACTTGAATTTGATTTTTCACAATTTAATCTCATAAACTTACATATTTACGTTCTTAACAGAATTTTCTAGGGTTTTTCTTTTATATTATTACTCTAATTATCATTTTCTTAGTTAAAGGTGAACAATACAAGTACGATTAAAAAAAAAAAAAAAAAAAAAAAAAAAAAAAAAAACAGCTAAATAAATAAAGCATAAATCGTCTGCCACTACTTCGTTTTGGGAAAGAATAGATATTCAAAACATAGAGCGTACACATATTTCTTAAACATAGGTAAATTGCGGAGACTTGCTAATTCTTCCCCCTTGTCGGTAGTGACGCTAGTACTGTTGCCATTGCAGCTTTTGCCGTAAATGTCCCATCTTGTATGTTAATCACCAGACCTAGGTCAATCTTTACAGTTATTCGTATCCAATGATTTATAGTTCTATATATAAATGTTCTATTAAATTCAAGGCATTTTAATTGCTTAAAGATTTTACCCGCGAAGCTCCCGCCGAAAACAAATTTTTGCATAAAACGGAAAAAAAGGATATTTTAAAGAAGAAACGCATTCGTTATATAAAACTGATAGATTAATCAAATACGTACATATAAATAAACATCTATAATATACAGGGTGTTTCAAAAATGACCGGTATATTTGAAAAATCAATAAAAACTAAACGGGCAGCGATAGAAATACACCGTTTGTTGCAATATGCTTGGGACAACAGTAAATTTTCAGGCAGACAAATTTTTGTTTTCGAAATTAGTTACAATTATCAACAACATATGGCGCTGCAGTTTGGAAAAATCTAAACCACTATATTTTCCACATATCCACCATGCGCAGCAATAATATGGCTTAGTCTCTGAACGAAATTACCAGAAACCTTTGTAAACGTGTCAGGCGGGATGGCTTTACATGCAGAAGAGATGTACTGCTTCAGTTGTTCAATTGTTTCTGGATTGTGGCAGTACACGTGGTCTTTCAAGTGTCCCCACAGAAAGAAGTCACAGGGGTTCATGTCTGGCGAATAGGGAGGTCAATCCACGCCGCTTCCTTCAAATCGCCTGCAGCGCCATCTATTGTTGAAAATTTTTAACTAATTTCAATTTTTTTTTTGTCTGTCTGAAATCTTACTGTTGTCCCAAGTATATTGCAACACACGGTGTATTTCTATCGCTGCCCGTTTAGTTTTTATTGATTTTTCAAATATACCGGTTATTTTTGAAACACCCTGTATTAATAAATAAAAAATACTAATATTTTAACAAATTCATTTGTTTACAGATAGAAAATTTTAATTATGAATTTTTCTATTTTATAGGTATATAATGAAAAGAAAAGAAATAGGCAATCTGCATTTGTTCATTCGAAAACATTTTCTTTTTATTTAAATCTTTTTACACGAATAATTTTCTGTTTTTCTACGGTACATACATTTAAAGTTCGTTGTTTTATTTTTAGGTAGATTTTGTTTGAAATAGTACCTATTACATTCTTCCCTATGTTGGAATTTCTGAAAAATTGTTGCTGATCTACACCGATCATGACCCCTAGAATCGAAAACCACCCCAGTTCAAAACTTTATATCCCTATCTATCTATCTATCTATCTATCTATCTAACTTTTTTATGGACACGATAACTTCTATAGTTCTGCACAAATCTCTTCCAAACTGATACATAAACTCAAGGGGCAGAAAATCTCGGCTAAGTTCGTTAATGGGCAAAATGGGACCAAGGGGGTGGAATAAATGGGGTTTTGTGAAAACCGAAAAAACCGCATAACTTCTTAATTAAAATATAAATCAAATCAGTTTAAAGTTATTATTACTTCTAGGAAAAGTGCCAAAAATTTATGTATCACATATTTTTGATAAAATTAAAAATGGGCTCAAGGGGCGCAAAAATAGGGTTTTAGGGAGAAAAAAATTCATAATTTCGTCAATTCTTAAGATATAAAATTCCCTTAAGCTTGTTATAAATCTTCTTAATATTATCTACAACTTTTATATTGACAAGTTTTTGATAGGACTAACTCTAAAAAATTAAAAACGAAAAAAAAAGAATGTGAGTGATGGAGAAGAAAACAAATTATAACTTCGTCAATTCACAAGATATCCAATCCGCTTAAATTTATTATGCATTTTCTTAATATTATCTACAACTTTTATATTGACAAGTTTTTGATAGGACGAACTGTTACAGCAAAAACAAATTAATAAAAAATAGGGCTTGATTTAAAAATTATCGTATTAACACGATTTTGACAAAACCAGCTCTTACAGAAAAATGAAATTAAAAACTCGTCAAAAGCGGCCAGATAAAATTGTTAAACTGGGTTTATCTGTAGTCCTGATTTAGTTATTGTTGGTAAAATTAGTACTTAACTTCAAAATCTACCTCCGCCCGTAGGCCGAGTCGGCGGGGATTTTTTTCTATTACCCTAATAATATAAGATACTACAATATAAATGAGGACGTGAGTTTCAAAACTCGTCTTATCAGAAAATTAAATTTTGGGAAATCGCGAAAAACATCTGACTGCGTTCATTTGTTTTTATTGTAAACCATACTTTTACAGTGACAGAAGTACACGATAAAACTAGTTTTTTCTGCAGATTGTAGTGTTTTTTCGATGCAGGCTCGCCAATAGAATAGATTGATAGAGAAAACTCGATTTTATAAATTTTGGATAAGGCGAGTTTTGAAACTCACGTCCTCAGTTGTAAATGTAAGATTTAAAATAAATAAATAAATAAATAAAATAAAATTTTAAAAGCAAATAAAAAAAATTATCTTTTAAGAATAATAAAAATTAATTAGGATAATTAAAAAATAAAATAGTATAGTTTAATTTTATGTACTGTATTGTATTTTTTTTTTTTTTTTTTTTTAAGAAAAAAATGAGTTTATTTGTGTAAAAAAAAAAAAAAAAAAAAAAAAAACTAATTGTAAATAAAAGGAACCTATGTCTAATGAATAAAAGAAAAATGTGCACATTTTGATCTTTTATACTTTTTATTACATTCATAAATGCAAAATTTCATAATTAAAACTCTCTTTGTAAACAATGTCACACCAGTGGCTGAGAGGTTCTGCTCTCGAAGCTGGTAGACGGGAGATGCTGGGTTCGAACCCAATCTGGCCCGTCGGTCTAACCGTTCGGAGTTTCCGTGGTTTTCTTTGAACCTTGGGAAGCCTTGCGTAAATACGGGTTAGGTTTCCCTTAGAAAGACCCCCCCCCCGGAGGGTACTCCCCCTTTGGCCTATATCCGTCGAGTAGATAATCGGCCTTCAAAAAATCAACCCAACTCTGTAAACATAAATACGCAAAAAGATGTCCTCTTTTATCAAGCTTAAAAAATTATGTATGTACTTTTTTTAATCGCGGTGTGAAAATGATGGATCTTTTGTTTGTTTGGAAGCAACAGTTTTGCCTGGATTGGAACTCACTCCAAAATTAATTATAATAATATTAACTATATTAAATAATATTTCACGTTAAAGAACGATACTGCAGATTACAAACATGAAATATATGCGACAATCTCTCTTCTTTTTTTTTTCACTGACTTGCATAAGACGGAAAATTGTTTACAGCGGAAAACTTTCCCGGTTCCAATCGATTACAATTAGAGTTCACTGTAATAAGCTTTTAGTAGCGCCAACTTTTAAAAAATATTGGGTTGTCTCAAACATGTTTTAGTAAAATAATACATACAATTTTCTTTCCCTTAGTGCAGGGGTTCCCAAACTTTTAGACCGGCGTACCACTAAATCGAAGTTCATACTTCCGCGTACCACCTGGCAACAAACGTAATGCTAATAGAGGAAAAACAGTGAAAATGGAGCTTTCCATATTTTCTTTGATTTCAAATCACGATTTTAAATAACTTTACTCAATTGAAAACGGGTTTCTATGAAATAACAAGTAAAAGTTAAATTTAAAAAATCAAAAAACCCGACTGCGTAAAAAAGCGAACTAATTAATTATTTCTCGTCAATGTCAAACTATTTTTTATTTTACTTACCCATTTTTTTTTTTAATTTACTTGTATCGATGGCTTTTAAGTTGTGTTTAATTGTTAGTTCCTATCTGTAAACACTGTTTTGATGAGGTCTATAGGTGTTCATGAAAGTTAGAGTTGCAGTAAAGCTAGAGATCCTACCTACACAACTTCCAGGTTGTGTAATATTTAAACGGAGCTTCTGACTGTAAAATAGCCAATGAAACATCGTCTTCATTTTGAAAGACCTATCCAATGATAGGCCACTCAATAAGGTGCGTAAAATTTTTTTTCGTGTCTACCGCCATTTTGTATTTTACGGCCGCCATTTTGAATTTATAAAAACAACACCTAACCTATAACCATCGAACGGTTAAGACGAATCGATAGAGACCTCATTCATTAAAATCCATTCAGCCGTTGGGATGTTTCGAGGGTATAAAGAAATCTACATACCCAGATACGAGTGAAACACATAACCCTTCTTGGCAGTCGGGTAAAAAGAAACTCACACTTTTGACAGAATAATACTTTTGATAAAATTTCAACATCTCCTACCAGATCTACCAGTAAAAAAAAAAAAAAAAAAAAAAAAAAAAAAAAAGTGGGGGTGGGGAGGGTGGGGCGTGAGGTAGAAAAAAAATCGCGCTATAACCTAACACTTTGGAAAAAAAAAGTTTGAATTGCTCCTATTTGAACAGGCTCCTCCTATTTCCAGGCATTCAGACTTTACCCTCAAAAAATTCAATTTAAAAAGCATGTTTTTTCTGCTATTTAAATTTGTTTTATCGATTAATTTTAAAATTAGATCTTTATTTACAAATTTTAACTTTTCCTATATTGGTGTAATAGTTTACATGTGTTTAATTCTGAAAAACTGACTGTATCACAAATAATGTGTGCAGATATCAGAGAGTGTGCCAATAATAAAAATGTCTAGTAATACACGAAAAAACAAAACAAAACAAAAAAGAAAAAAAGCTTACAAACCCTTATTTGCATTCGAAAATTTCTAAAAAAAAAGAAAAAGCTTTATATCTGCATTCGAAAATTTCCAGGACGATAAATTCACGCATTTTTTGTTTTTATAGTAATATGCTGTATTTCATTTTACATACCACTGTTGGACTTTGGCGTACCAGTAGCCAGAGCTTGATGTACCAGTACTGGTACGCATACCATAGAGGAAGAGAGGCACGTGAGAGGAGTGAATGACTAAAAAGGATAATGCAAAGTTAAATTATGGGTTTTCTAAGTAAAATATGAAATTGTTATAATTAAAATATAATTTAATAAATAATTTTATTAAATTATATTTTATAAGGTCTTCCTTATTAATATATTAATATTTATAACAGATAGCATAAAATTTTCTAACTATTGAAAATGCAAAAATCTAAATGTCAAGAAAAACATACATTTTAGACACCTAAGTGCTTTAGGCTAATGTCAGACGAACGTCTTTTTGCACGCTTTTTTGCTTACGTGTTATCCCTACACAATGCTAGCGGCATTGTGTGGCACTTTACGAATATGCGGTACGAGGCCTGTGTATAATTAAGCTGTAAGTTACTTAGTATTTTTCACTTTGTAGTCGACTTTCAGTTTTACTGTGTTAAGGGGTCTCAAAACTCTTATAAAGCTTTAAAATTTTTTAGATGTTAAACTTCTATCTTTACTGAACATTTTGATATAATTGTTATCTTAAAATTCCCATTAGAATAGAAGTTATGGCTTTTAGAATTATACTCGCTCAATAGCTGAAGCGGCGTTTCCGAAACTTCGAATTCAGTTTTCTCCAAATGATGCTCTTGGGCATAACGCGCACGATATCTCAAAAACTTTCTGAATATTTTTTCATGTAACTTTCTAAACATACGTTTCATGTTAGCCTGTATAAGCTGAACCTAAATTTTCCTTGTTATTGTAAAAGAAAAATATTTTTTTAGGTGATTATATTGTTCAAATTTTCTAAATTTTGCATTAGCTAAATACAACTTTCTATTAAAAATATAAAAATGCTTTAAATACAAATTTATTTAGGTTCAGTGTAATTACTACAATTTGAAGTATAGGCACCAAAATTTTTATTCTAGTTCCAATATTTATTTTGTAATCTTGCGCGTAAGCTGTTATGCCGATTTTCTGCTCGTCAATTGTCTGATAGTTTAGAGCCCCCTGTAAACGCTAATTCTGCATCTTGCAATTTTTTAAATATTTGAAGTAAAAGAACATACTTATATCTTTCATTTCCAATTAAAATTGCGTCTTAAAATCAAATACATTTTAAGATAATAAATATTGAAAATGGTCTTTTTTTTCTTTTTTCCGAATTGTAAGAGTCCTGAGACCCCTTAATCCCTTGAGGGGTGGTGGGATAGATTATATCCCACCTAATTTAAACAAGATTCCTACCAGAAACTTTTAATTAAATTTTATATTTTTAACTTCGGCGGAAAAATGATGAAAAATTGCTTTTCCTTACTTAAAAATAAAAATTTTCGATTATTCCGGAGAGAATTCAATATTACAGAGACGTTATCGCTTGCCCCTCAAAGAGTTTTAGAAAAAACTCTAGAGAGATAGCAGAGAAGTGGAAATTCATCATTTCAAGGACAGGTGAAGCGCAAGCAGTAGGGGAAAATTTTGCATTATCCCCTATCGGATAAACATAGGGAAATTTTCCCCGCGCGGTGGCGTCTGGTTTGGAGAGTCCCTCTCCGGCAGCAGTTCAGCTTTATCGCTCGCTTTACGTGGATGCGTTTTCTTTAGCATTATAATCACAAGGAGATTAATTAGTTTAATTCGACATGCATTCTACCCTTCAGCATTTATCCATTTTTACTTGGATGGATATTTTAGAGTCAAATAGAAAATGTGTTTCTTTCTTAGAAGACTTAGAATTAATACCGAAAAAAACCGATTACGCCCCAGAATGCCCGAACTGTTCTGGTTCTATGCGAATCATTCATAAGGCGGGCGACAATCTTGGATGGCGATGGGTGTGTAAACAGCGGAGTGAAAAAGAAAATCCATGCGGCGCTTCTGTGAATCCGTTAGACGGTACCTTTTTTGAAAATATCAGCATACCCATGAGAGATGTTGTTGCCTTAATGTTTGGTTATATTCTAAAAATAAATCACAGAGAAATAAAAGATCACCTGAACAGCTGGAGAAGTTATCGTAAAGAAAAACAAGTAAGCCAAAAAACAATCGGGGATTTTTATAGCCGCTTCGATGAGATAATATTTATTTCTTTAAGTCAACGAGGTGAAATCTTAGAAAACAACGATAAAACCAACAGAGAAAAATTATTGAGAAAATATAAAAGAACGTTGAAAGTTAAGTCATTATTTCGGAATATGGCATTTCAACTTTTAATGGATATTAAGTCCAGGTATCCTTGTTTCAAAAGAAAAATGACATGCAAAAATGTTAATTTACCTGTTTCGTCTAGACCAGCTAGATCCGCAGCAAATTTGCCTGCTGATACTTGTTACTTAAATGAGGAATCTTCGAGCGAATCCGATTCAAGTTCAGCTACTTCTAGTTCATCTAGTACTCATTCGTCAATTTCTAGTTCACCTACTTCTGATTCATTTACTTCAACTATTTCTTTCAATTTAAATTCCTCTACTGCTAATGCTGAAAACACGAACCTAGAAAGTTCTAAATCCCCAAACAACGTACTTGTTTCAACTAAAGCTCATACTGCAAATACCGACACTTGTGAAAATTCAAAACCTAGTAGCGAACCTCGTTCAATGGTAGTTCATACTTCAAGAACTACTGTTTGTAAAAGTTCGAAAACTCAAAACAGCGCAACTGTTTCAATTAAAACGCGTACTGCAAATGCTGCCTCTTTTAAACAATCTAAAAGTCCAAAGAGTTCATCTATTTCAACTAGAGCACGTAATGCACATATTGCCGGTTCTGAAAGATCAAAATCTACAAATAGCGTACCTTTTAAAACTAGAGCTCGTATTGCAAATATAACTTTACTTGAGGCTTCGAAAAAATTGAAACTGTCAAACAGCGTACCTGTTGCAAATAAAGTCTGTACTGAAAATAATGCCACTTGTAAAAGTTCAAAACCTCCAGCAAGCAAACTTGTTTCAGCTGAAAGCTCAAAGACCCGTAATCGCACAGCAATTTCAACTAAAACCAGTACAGCAGATACTGCCATTTCTAAGAGTTCAGAATTTCCAAATATAGCATCTTTTCCAACTATTACTCGAACTGCATACACTGACGCTGATAAAACTTTGAATTCAGTAAATTGCCCGAGTACTTCAACTGCTGGGGAAGCCACTTTATTTAGAAATGAAAGTATACAAATAAATAGTGTAATGACTTTGGATAACGCGCAACCTTCAACATTTGAATCTGTTACTGCTTCTACAAACGAAAATTCTATTCCCGACTCGCCTAATTCTACTTGTGTGATTATTGACAGCATTACATTTCATGATGATTTAAGCATGGACATAGACCACATTGAAACTGTAAACACCACATATAATGACTAGTATTTATGGAATTTCCAATAACTTTACATATATTTATATATATATATATACTGTAAAATGTTTCTATTACAGATATTTTTGATTTAACAGTGAAAGTTTGTGTGCTTCTCAATTAAAAAAAGAAAAAAAAATTGTCATTTGCCCAAATAAATAACATTTAAAATTTATTTGCTTAGTGTGTTCTTTATATTCCACAAATTAAGAAGTGATTTACAGTAGAACCTCGATTATCCGAAGTAATTGGACCGACCATCTTTCGGATAATCGAAAATTCTTCAATTTTAAGATTAAGTACAAATATGTGCGCTTTTTCTTTATTAACAAGTTCTTAATGAAAATAAAGCAATAGCAAAATAGAAACAAGAATAAATTACCTGAATTTTAATTTTGAAATGAAGTACCTTTTACATAATGAACAGAAGAAACACCTGCTGGACCACATTCACACATTCAGGTTGTCCCTCCACTTACTGTGTTCTAGTCCACTCCGCAGCTTACGGGAGCTGAAGTTAAATTCAAAGGAATTCTAAGAAAGGGGATCAAAATATTTATCCGTACTCGTGGTTCGGAAAGGACCGCTTGCACACAAGGAACTTGATAGTAAAAAAGCTTTAAAAAGGAATTTTGCACAGAAGGAATGTGATAGTAAAAAGAATTAAGGGCTTTAAAAATGGATTTCGGTTAACCGAGAGTTTCGGATAAAAGAGGTTCTACTGTACTTAATTCAACAAAGAGAGAGAGTCGAATAAATTCTTTGGCACTTGTCAAAGTTATGATATTAACTCTAAAAATATATATAAATTTAGGGTGAAATATAAGGCAAAGTTAATAAAATTCTTATTTTCTTGCAAGAGGAAATTTTATACAGTTTGATTTCCAGAAGTGAGTCTGTGAACTTCATCTCTAAATTCCCCTTGCTTCTGTTAGCAAGAGTGCTTATTTGGCTGACAGTTCGACAAGTTTCTATATACATAGTGTCTCCATTATTGCTGACCAATAACTAATCCCTAAAAAAATTACAGTAAACTCTTTGTAAGACGGAAATCTGTCTAACTCTGAAAGATTTTCAAGTCCCTGAGAATCCATAAACATAGAGTAAAATTTGTCTAAGGCGGAATATTGTCTACTACGGAAAAAATTCTCGGTCCCGATCGGATCCGCCTTAGACAGAGTTTACTGCAATTTTAGAGGTATACAGTAGAACCTCGATTATCCGAAGTAATTGGGACCGACCATCTTTCGGAATATTCGAATAATCGAGAATGCTTTAATTTTAAGATTAAGGAGAAATATATGCACTATTTCTTATTATGGTAACAAGTGCTTAATAAAAATAAAGCAATAACAAAATAGAAACAATAAATTACCTGAATTTTTAATTTTGAAATTAAGTATCTTTTACGTATTTCACATGAGTTTGAAACAATGTTGTGTTTGTCGCAGTTTCGATTGCCTTTGCTTTGAAACTCTATCACGAAGTTTTTTAATATTATTAGTTCATAAAGTATCACAGTCTTTCTGCTGCTCCAACCATGCCAAACCTTTTGCAAAACATCCAAAAAGATTCAGAATTGCTAATTTGTTCGTTTTCTTCGTCCCACTCCGCAGCTTACGGGAGCTGAAGTTAAATTCAAAGTAAGAAAGGGGATCGAAAATATATGTGCTCTTAGTTCGGAATGGATCGCTTGCACACAAGGAATATGATAGTTTAAAAAAAAGAGAGTTTCGGTTAAAAGAGTTTCGGATAAAAGAGGTTCTACTGTACTTCCAATTACTAAAATGTTTACAATTTTATTCTCCATCGTACTAAAAACCATACAAATCAAAATGGTTATTTGTCTAAAAGTTATAAAATTTTAATTTTTATACAATCCGTGGAAGTCATATTTAAAACTGTTAATTTAAAAAAAAATATTGTCCATTCTCCAAGAGTTAAAAAAAAAAAACCTTACTTATTTACGACAGGAATTTACCGAGTTATGCTACTTTGAATTTTTAAAATTTTCTGCGTTTTCCAGAATTAAAAACCGCAAAATATCGAAAATTCATAATATATAAAATAAGATAACTCGTTTTTTTTTTTTTTTTTTTAAGCAACTTAGACCATGGACATTGCTTTTCTAAAATAACTTACAGGACTCAGTGATCATATAAAAATAAAAATTTGTAACTTTTAGAAAAATAACTATTTTGACATAAATGGACATTTGAAATGTTTCTGCAATTAACTGCAAGCATACCTGAACTAGCGGTTTTCGGATTAGTTATTTGTCAGTGAGGAATTAGCCTGATGTTTTTCAGGCTCGCTGCAAAGAGCATGTGAAGAGTTAGGTTAATTGGAAATGATTAATTTATTTCTCAATGAGATTGATTTTTTCCAGACTTATTGCAATGAGCATATGAAGATTTAGGCTAATTAGAAATTGACCCAAAATGACCACTTGTTTGTCCAGACAGCCTAGTTTCATCCAGGCGTATTTCAATATCTCCAAGGTAACGAATGTTTAAGCATATTGTTGGTAAAAAATAATAAAATAGGAGCGTGAACTTAAAATTATCATAAAAATGTATAAGAAAACTGTCTTAAGGCAGATTTCATTAACGCAAGTGGGTGTCTAAGGCTAGTGAATACTTCGTTTTAATTTTAAGGGTTTATTTTTCGCTAATGCAGAAATATTAATACAGTCAGCAGATGAGGCAGATTTTTAATGTTTTCCATCAAATAAGTTAGGGCAGATGGGTTGCTGAATGAAAATAATTTTAAAATACGTGTAAGAAAAATCGCTGAATTTTTAAAATGTGCAGATGAGGTAGATTTTTAATATTTTTCCAGCATTACGTAGCTAATGAAAATAATTATAAAAAATGTATACAAAAATTTCTGCAATAATGAAATCTGCAGGTGAGGCAGAGCTTTAATTTTTCATTCTCCGTTACTAACGGAAGATGCGTTGTTATTGAAAATAATTATAATAAATGTATGGAAATTTCTGCAATAACTAAATTTGCTGATGAGGCAGGTTTTTCTCGTTTTCTCTGCTATAAGTAGTGAAAAGGCGTTGCTGAATAAATATAAGATATATATATATATAAGTAAAAATATAAATAAGAAAATTGCTGCATCAATAAAATCTGCAGATGAGGCAAATTTCTAGTGCTTTTTTAGCATTACGTAGAGATGATGGACTGCTGAATGAAATTAGCCACATCAAGTGTATACGAAACCTGCCGTATTGGTAGATATGATTTATTCGCTTTATTCCTGAGATAAGTGCTTGCTTTAATTTTTAGTCTGTAGCGCACTTAAAAATAAATTTGTCTTATTTAATTTTCAGGAAGTTTAAGGATACAAATTTTTAATTCATTATTTTTAATTATTTTTAATGATTTCAATTTTTATCAATGTAAACAGAATGTTTCTTTTACAAATATAAACAAAATCAATCCCATAAACCGATAATAAAAAATATGTAAATATGTAAACGATAATAAAAAAAGAGAACAAAATTAAAATAAAGCAAAAATACAATGCAGCTCACTAGAAAATCAATACAGAGTATGCCTGGATAGAAGGTATGCCAGCTAACATAAATTGAGCAATGTTAATTTTTAAAGAACATTCAAATCCTCTCCAATTCATAGCCGCCATTGTTGTAAAGTTAATGCATTTTAGTAAATTATGAAATCTTAGAGCGCAAAATCATAAGTTTTGTGATTCATAATGAAAAGTCTATTGTAAACGTTTCAGAACAGTGCCTGAAATTTTTTAAAAATAAAAATTTTAATTTGACAAATAGACGGTTTTGTTTACCTTAAAAATTTCTGCAAAATTTCCAATATTTCCCAAAATTCCCAGCTTTATTCCCGTCCCCCCAAATCTGAGGGTTTTTTGCAACTCTACCTCTGTGTGATCTGCGATCACACATACCCACTTCTTTTTTTATATACACACTGTTATAAGGAAAATTGTAATAAAATAGTAAAATTAAATTGTGCATCACATCGCATAAGTATCTTTTTTTAATCCTTTGATCATTAACCTAAAAAAAAAAAAAACACTAATGGTATCAATACAAAATCTCTTAACGGGTTAAAAGTTTGTGACGCAGCGCTTTGTCTTATGGCTCTAAAAATTTTAAATATGGATTTTAAAAATAATGATATCAAATTTTGAGTGATGCTATGCTATTTCTTAAATTATATAAATTTGTATTATTTATTTCATCATTTTTATTTTTGTTCTATTTATAATAATCGCATATGCAAAAGTTATGTCCAACATGAAAAGATGTATAAAACTTTATTCGCTGTTGCTTTTGCATCTACATCTCTTATAAATTCAAAATATGAAGTCTAAAAGATATGATATAAAATTTAAGTGACGCCTTGATGTGGCTTTAAAAGGCCTGTTCTAAAATTCAATTTAAATTAGTTTTGATTTGGTTAAAATATAGTTACACATCTAAACAATACTTTTAATTTTCCAATTCCCTGTTAAATATATCACTTTCATTGAATCTATACCATGCATTGGAATGTATTTATTTCAATAAATTGATGTCATGCTATACAAAATTGTGAGTAAGATTTATGTAAATTGTGTTTTTGCGTCATTGTATCCAAACTAAGTGAAATATATGCAAATGGATAGTTTGACGCAAAGAAACCATTTACATAAATTCGATCTTATTATTATGCTTCATTTTGAAACCTTGACCAGATTAAAGGTATATTTGACGTTGCCAAATGTTTCATGTCCTCGGTTATCCCCTTCCAGACCATCAAGGGCACTTTCTCATTTTTTTCAGAGTTCATCATGTCATACATAGTTGGAAAGCTTATTGTCCCCACATTCATATTTTGACCCCCCCCCCCCTTCTAACCTCAATTACTCTTTTACGTTGGTATCTTACATTCTATCGCTCTGTTTTAGTCTTGGCTTGGAATCAAGTAGCTATGCTTTGTTGTTCTATCCCCCCTGCCCCGATTGTCCTTAGGGAGGGATTCTCTAATTTTTCGCTACAATTGTCAGAAAGCTGTTTCTTTTCCCAAAGGATAACCTGACATTTATTTGATTTGGTAGAGGTCAATTGTGTTCCAACTTTTGTATCGATATTTTTGACAGTAATTTCAAAGCAATATATATTTATTCTTTGGGCTTTACTATTTTAATGGCAGAACTGCTGTTAAATTTCGTATAACAGCCTTTTTCCCCCAGATTAAATTGTTATATTTTTAGTTTAGAAGCCACGTTATTTGCATTACTAGTTTATAAGGTTGTACTTTTCCAGTTCGTCACTAGTCCTCCCCCACCCCCCTCCAAATCCTAATTTTCTTAATTATAGCCTGATTTCAATGGGACCTTTTTGACGTTATTCCCGAGTCATTTTGTTACCAACTAAACATTGATGTTATATCTTCAGTTCTTGGTAAGAAGTATTTAGGAACATTAATAAAATATTTCGCTTTTTTCGAGTTCAAACTTTTCATCCTTGGCTTAAAGCCGCGTTACATGGGGTTATCGCTAGTTAAGTTATATCTCTCAAATTTGCAAGTGTTTGCGTAAGTTGTATTTTAAAAATTGCACTCATTTCTAATCAAATTTACTGAGTTATGATACTTTGAATTTTATGAAAGTTCGGAGCTTTTCGACACTAAAGGATCCCCTGAGTGTTATTAATGTTTTTCAAGGGTATACCCATGAAAATGCGAGCTAAAAGGCTTTAAAACTTATTTCTTCAAGCAACATGTTAAACAATTTAAACAAAGTGACCCCCGAGAAAAATATACTGTTATTTTATTCCTATATATGTATACAAGGGAAAGAATATACTGAGGTTATTGCAATTAAGTATCAAGCTTATATTTAGAAATATCATAAAAGTAAATAAAAATAAAAGTATTTACAGAATCAGTAATTTGAAATGGTTTAGAAGAGAATAGCATACGAAAAACATCCGGCGAATTTTGGATAAATATATATTCTGGAAAAGTAGATGAATCTGAGCCAATGCTGTTTATGTATTCTTAAAATACAGATAAATTTTTATTATAAAATTTCTACCAATGTTACTAGCTCTAATGTTACAGATTCTGAAGCAATATAAAATGTGTAAAACAAATCTTAGATATAGATTCGAAAAATAATAAATTTTTAAGCAATAAAATACATTCACAGACACAAATATACAGTTATAAATCACAAATATATGTGAAGTTTGTTGGTAACAGCTAATATCAGGTCGAACATTTTAGTTGTGAAATCGTGGCTTAGGATGCTAATTTATTCGATCCATGTGACGAATTCTTCGATATCTTAAAGTATAGCTCCAAATGAGAAAAGATGGTGGTTGTTTGCAGTCGTATTATTAATTCATACGGTCATGGCGTTAGTATAAACAAGGCAACAGGTTTATGAATCCAGAGATTTCTCCATGAAAGAAAAACGAAGTCAGCTTGTCGTTCGAAGACTTTTAGCCATCAGGCATAAAAATTTAAACAAGTCCAACATTGTAATAAAATTCCGTGAAGCCTTCAGGCTTTGGCATGCTGTAAGATCTTCAGAGGTAAATTTAGATTAATAAGAGATTAATAGACACCAGATAATATTTTCTTGAGCACTGGAAATGAAGCAGAATCTCTGCTCCGAGTTCAGTGCATCGGCTTTTTGTTAAATTCGCGGAGGAAAGAAAATACCGACGTAGCACGGAAACGAACGAATCAATGAAAAGCGCAAGCCTGGAGATGAGTAGCTAAGCTAATGACGCGAGAGGAGAGTGGCCTAAGGCGAAAGAACCTTTACTCAGTAGCTTAATGTTTTGAATAAAAAAGCCTAGCGTCGAAATTCGCGGTAAACCAGATTCGTGGACTTAAGATTGGACATAAAAATAACAAAATGGCTTTTTAAAACATTCAAAAATAAAAAACTAGCTTCTTTCAGGATATTATAGATTGGATAGCTGATAAAATTTATGAAGGGTCTAAATCTAAAAGCTTTAGATTAATGTTTTCAATAAGATAATTATTAATATACGCGTTTTAAAATTAAAGGGAAATTAAATAGGAATAAATAATAGATATTATTAAGAAATAGGGGAATAGTGAATATGCCGGAAAATTAGAATAATTTAAAGGAATATCGCGAAGTAAAAATTTTTATATAACACACACACACACATATATATATATATATTACGAAAATTAAATTTCCGCGCCTTGTTAAAATTATTCCATAAAAATTTCTTTTCTAAATTGTTCTACAATCCTAGTTTTTTAAATTATTCCCTATCTTAAATAATATTCCATTCATTCCATTCATTTAAATTCATTCTATTTAAAACGCGTATTTAATTTCCTTCAAAATCTTCTAAAAAGCATTTCCCTGTAATAATTTTTCTTCAAGACCTTTTTATTTCTCAATCTTAAATTGCTGAGATTTATTCTATTAAAGTTATTTACTTTATACCTTTTGCTTCTTCTTATTTTATTCCAAAAGTCAATTTCGCGCCAATTATCGTAAAAAATCGCAGGTGTCTTAAATTCTTACGCGGCTAGGATATAGTTCTTCCCTGTTTCAAAGCTGTAATTGGTTCTTCTTCATATCTGCATTGACGTAGAAGATAGTACGCTTCTGACTATTCTACCTGAAACATGAGCGCGGAGCTCAGATTTTTCGGGGCATTTGTTTTTCTGTAAAACTACGCAGTTGTCTAGAAGAGCATCACCGAAATAATCGAATGAAGTTCCAACATTTTTATAAAACGGAGTATGTGAAACGATGACGGGAATCAGTGTCTCGTGTTTTTTTTACAATTGTGGTGGATGCTTTGCCAATGTATTATGATAGAGGAAAGTAACAAAATTGCTTCTTTTGTGAAGAAGTATTTTTCCTTTTTCTGTAAACTGCCAGTGTACCAAGACCATGGGTAAAATATCGACGACTGCAGATGAACTTTGAATATATGATCTTAATCGGTATCGTAATGACGGCTGCCTTAAGTTATTAGAGTGTTACGGAGCGGCCTTCGCTTCATTTTACACCGTTCCATGACCTCCTGTTACCCAATATCATCACACACACATATATAAATATATTTGAAAATTAATTAAAAAAATGTGTATATCGAAATAATAGGATTTTTAGCTACTTCTCTGTTTGTGAAATTGGTAGCAATCAAGCTCGAATTATCCAAAAACTTCTGGATTATAAATTGTAGTTTCTCCTAAACTACAGGTAAAAATACTTATATATTTTTCACATAAATTATAAATACTATGAAAAGACTTTAAATTTCGCCTTAAAGGAACTGTTGTTTTTGAATCTTTACTTTGAGAAAATAATAATTTTTCAAAATCATTTACCTTTACCTAAATAGAGGAGTATATCTTTAACTAATCTTCGTTTCTTTTGTAAACCAGCTGGAGAATTTTTATACTTCTTCGAATGCAAGACGTTCTTCTCAAAGCAATGTACCGCTTTTTCACAACATATCCTCACGAAATGTATTCAAAAGAAGAACTCACCTGCGGATATCGCGTTGCTACGTGGATAAAAGTGAAGGTTACAGAAAAGAAATTTTCAAGCCACTTTTTGAATTTAAGGGGAAAAACATTTACTTAACAAAATATGAACCGTTTTCTTATTTATTTTCACGGAAAAAGAAGGTGTATTTACAAAATATTTTTTGCCTAAGGTATTACATGGAAATTTTTAGCTGAAATTTTGAAAACAAAAGTTAATTTTATTATGGAATTCCTTTAAACTTTTTAATTACTTGGTATTTGTTAAAATTGTATAAGCGCATTCTGGTGTGCTGCTAAATCCTTATACTGTTATATCAGCAAGCTGCGAATTATCAGTATATAGTTATTGAATTTGATACATTTTTTAGGTAGATTTCATAAGAAATACTACCTTACTGCAGTCGACTTTTGAAAAATTCCTTCATAACTTTTCATTATATGACCCAAGGAACCCCCCCCCCCCCCCACACACACACACCTAAAAAGTTTATACACATATACATTCATGTTTGTAAAAATTGTAACGCCATGAAGGAATGACGCGGTTCAGATGAAAATTTCAGAGAATGCAAAATATAGTGTGTTATGCAAGATTCCAATTTCAGAATAACCACGTATGCGTAGGCTGAGCAGAGCAGCGACCTCTGGACTTTTGCTGAAGCCGTTTAAATAGAGGGCTCTATCGGGACGTTGAAAATTGTCTATGGTTACCTGCTAATAGTAAACGTTAGGCGAGACGTAATTATGCCTCTTCGACGAAAGAGGGCGACATTTCAACAACTGACGGAGTTTGAACGGGGCAGGATCATAGGCCTTCGCGAAGAAAGATTGTCCTGTCGTGCAATAGCAGTTCTTGTACAGCGTAACAGAAGCAGAGTGATCCGAATTTGGAAGCAGTGGATCGACGAGGATCGGACAACTCGGAAATATGGGAATGGAACCCGAACGGTGATGTCAACGCGCGATGATAGACACATGGTTCGCATGGCGTTGACGAATTGTACAGCTTCATCTAGACAGTTGGCAGCGCATTGGTCAACTGCTACGATGTACCAGTGTCTGCTTCGTCAATTCGTCGACGTCTGCTTCACCGTGGATTGCGTGCAGGATTCCCCTTTATACAGGATTCCCTTCACTCAAAACCAACAACGCCTGCGGCTGGAATGGGCTCATGAATATAGAGACTGGCGTGCAAATTGGCAAAAAGTAGTCTTTTCTAACGATTTCCGCTTTAATTTGGGATACCGTGATGGCCAATTTAGTGTTAGATGCTAAGCCGGTGATCGCCACCTTCCGGAGTGCATTATCGAACGTCATAGAGAACGAACACCCGGAGTTGTGGTCTGGGCGGGGATTGCAAATGGACAAAATCGGTCCAAGAGGGTGGAAATAGGGAGGTATTTTGTGAAAATCGAAAAAAAAAATCCATAACTTCTTAATTATAATACATATCAAATCAGTTTAAAGTTATTATTACTTCTAGAAAAAGGGTAAAAAATTTACGTATGACAGATTTTTGATAAAATTAAAAATTGGCTTAAGGGGCGAAAAAATAGGGTTTTAGGGAGAAAAAAATTCATAGCTTCGTCAATTCTCAAGATATCAAATACAATTAAATTTATTATGGATCTTCTTAATATTATCTATAACTTTTTTATTGACAAGTTTTTGATAGGCTAAACTCTTACCGCAAAAAAAACAAACAAAAGCAAAAACAACAAGTAAGAAAAATCATGCGTTAAACATAGATTATGAAACACTTTCCAACACTTCCTGAATACTTTAACAAAATTTCGTTATTTAGGGAAATAAAGTATATAAGAGAACTAAGCAAACATTTTAGAAAACGCAAATGGAACAAAAATATCAAAAAACATTTAAAAAACTGATTTCAGCAGTTACCTTCCATAGCAAATATGTATTCCAATTCTTTTGAACAGCCCTGTATTTGATCTGTAGGTTGATATAGATACTATATAATGGAGAAATTTAGTTTAGCAAGAAAACATATAACAGGTTGAAATTTCTCTTTCAGCAATTTATACTAATAGATGGAAACATACTTGTATACTTTTGTACAACCCTGTAGTTAACCTAGTACCTTTATTACACGCCACTATTTATCTAAAGTTTAATTCAACGTAAAACACTCTTAAAACTACTGGAATCGCATTTCCAGAAATTATAATTTATAGGCGGCCATGTATCCAATTCTTTGCGTGACCCTGTATATCATTTTATGCATATTATACAAACACTTCTTAGTAAACTAAATTAAGTTCAGCGTAAAAATGCATAACTCATTTAAAAACCACCTTTAAGCAATTTGCAATCATACCTAGTAACCATTACGAATTCTTTTGTGTAGCCCTGTATATCAATTAGAGCATTTATACACACCATATGCAATGCATACATATAGTGAAACATAAAAGCACATACCAAAATTAAAAATGCATTTCCAGCAATCATTGCTAATGTACAGTACTTCGGATACAATATAGTATCTGAAATCTTTTGTGTGTCCCTGTAAATAATGCTATGCACTTCGTATTATACATGAAATAACTTAAGTAAACCTCAGCGACGTATATCAATTTCATTATACATGAAATAATTTAACATAATTGAAATACGCCGGAAAAAATTCCCTCCACCCCTATATCATTATGTAACGGAATCCTTTTGTGTGGCCCTGTAAATGAATAATAACTATTCCTTGCGCCGCATATTCTACAGAATGCATATTTTAGTGCACTTGATAAATGCATATCAATTTTATTATGTTTGAAAGCATGTAACATCATTAAAAATCATTTTAAATGATTTTTTTCCATAGGCCGTAATGTAACGGAAATCTTTTGACTGTCCCTGTAAATGAACTAAACGTTCTACAAACTTCATTTGAAAATAGGGTTCGTGCTATGGTAGAGGTTACTAACATCCAAAAATTTCAGAACGATCAGAGTATATTTACGGGAGTTAGAGCGCGGACAGACGGACAGACAAACCGAAGTCATAAACACTTTTCAACTTTGTTGGAAAGTGTTAAAAAGGGGGGGAAAGAAGAAGGAAAAATTTATAACTTCGTCTATTCACAAGATATCAAATCCGCATAAATTTATTATAAATCTTCTTAATATTATCTACAACTTTTATACTGACAAGTTTTTGATAGCACCAATTTTTACAACAAAAACAAATTAAAAATACATAGCGGTTCAAGGAGGTTGTAGCAGTTGAAAAAATTATCGTATTAACATGATTCTGATAAAACCAGCTCTTACAGAAAAATGAAACTAAAAACTCGTCAAAAGCGGCCAGATAAAATTGTTAAAGTGGGTTTATGTACAATCTTGATTTAGTTTTTGTTGGTGAAATTACTACTTGACTTTGAAATCTACCTGCGCCTGTAGGCCGAACCGGTAGGATCCCCCCCCCCCCCCCCCCGTATTGTAACGACTCCGGAAGTCCGCTACTAATAATGGAGCCATATTCCAATACAAATTCTAAAAAACACCTTTATTTAAAGAAATCGGGCAGGGAAGTGATAGAGTTCCTTCCGCAAATTTGGCATATCACTACTCAGCGAACAAGCGAGAGTATTCCCGAATTTACTGACTAAGAAATATTAAAGATTCAACTCACATAAGCCTCTTTGATAGTTCACATTGATAGCAACACGCTGAAATCACGCCTTGAGCTGCAACTTAAATACAACTTAAATCTTCAATACAATCTAGCTGACAACCCGTAGTTGTCAAACAGAACTTTATTTCTCCAAGCTATGAATCAAAACTTCTTACCAACGGTGACGCTTCTATCACAATCCATGTAGCGTAAAATTCCTTCTGTACCTTCAGAGGCAGGATTCGAATCAAATCCAAAGGCACACATTTTCGCTTCGCCTTGTATACGCTACAGATTGAGCGACGATCCTAATTTGCATAAAATAACAGCGAAAACAAATAACGATAGTCTCCAAGAGATTTACACATAACTTGGAAAATTTGAATAAAATACAGGGTGTCCGAAAATTCCTGGACACATTTTAAACTTCAATATGAAATCAAGTAATTGTCGTACAGGAGTGCGGTTTGGACTAAAATGCTTCTCAGGACGAAAAGTTTTCTTAAAGCGAATGAAAATAATTAGTTCCATATTTCGATCATAGATGGCACCATTTGTCCGTATGTGTTGCTTTCAAACATGTGTGTTTTTTTTAATTTTCATATTAATTTTGACGCTGTGACACATAAATGACGACTGTCATTTCTGTGGCAAAATTAATAATAATAAAAAACGCATGTTTGAAAGCATACATACGGACAAGTGGCGCCATGTATGATCGAAGTATGGAACTAATTATTTTCATTCGCTTAAAGAAAACTTTTCTTTCTGAGAGGCATTTTAGTCCAAACCGCACTCCTGTATGACAATTACTTGATTTTATATTGAATTTTAAAATGTGCCCAGGAATTTTCGGACACCGTGTAGAATGGCGAGATCTCTGTTGCGCAACACTGTTTAAATGTTTGATGTCACGCTCACACTCAAATTACTAGAGACACTTTATAAACGAGTCGCTATTCCATTAAAGTATATCTTTTCAATTTTCAAATATTTACTATGTCCATTATGCTCAATTTTTTAAATTGATTTTGCTGCATGCATATTAAATTAAACAAGCATGTATATGCGTCGCATAGGATGAATATTGAATAACATTATTTTTTTTAATACAATTTAAAACACGAATTAAGATTATAAAACAGCACTTAAAACACATTTAGAAGCAGATTTTAAATCTCCAACTATCTCATTAAAATTTAATTCGCAAAAACTTTCTAACAACCTAAAGGGACATTTAATACTTTACATGTTTTTAACAAGCAAGTTGTTAAGTTACATTTGTTGGTACATGAACCTTTTTTATTTATTTATATTATTATTTTTAAGTTGATTTCTTTCATACTTTGGTAATTTTTCAATTTTTTAAGTCTTCCACTTTTTTCTTTTCAACCCAAGTAATAGACTATACCTTCAACTAATCTTCGTTCCTTTGGAAAATTAACAGGTGAATTTTTATAGTTTTACGGAGTTCTTCTCGAAGGAATGTGCCGCTTTTTCACCACAGATATCCTCTGGAACTGTATTCAAAAGAATTCACCGGCAGATATAATGTTGCTACAATGGTTATAAATGAAAGTTAAAAAGAAAAATAAAGTAACCGTTCAAAGAGTTTCTTTGAGTTGAAGTTAAAAATAAAAACGTGAATTGAAAACTATTTAAGTAATAAAGTATGAAAAGTTTTCTATTTATTTTCATGCGAAAAGAAAGAATATTAACAAAACACTTTTTAGTCTAAGGCATTACAATTTTAAGGTGAAGTTTTGAAATCCAAAAATTGTTTTATCAAATAAATTCTTTTCAAAAGCTTTTTAACCCTTTAGTGCGCAGCTTTGCATATATGCAAACAACAGTGTTTTGAATTTAACAGATTTTTTTTTTAATTTGTATATACCTAATTCACACCATAAAATTAAAATAGCAATATCTGCTTCAATTAATAACAGACATTCCGTATTTCAATAAAGGGAAATTAACCATTGAAACTTTCTGGTGTAAAGTCAGATTCGCTGTACTACATAATTTCCAGAACGTATCCTATTTTGGAATTAAAGGGTTAAAGGTTAAGTTTTATAAAATAAATAATTATATAAAATAAGGTATTTGGAGACTTACTTCTTAAAATATTTACTAATTTGCAATAGTTTAGCGTAAAACAGCCACACGACAGTAGTTTTTACTTGTATTGCAGATGTGCAACAGAAGAAAAGTTTGACGTATTATATGAAAAATGTATCTCTGATTTTTTTCATTATTTTTCTTGTGTAATAAACTTTTCAGAGAATCATATATAATTTTTTCGAAACAAAATAAAAAATCGCGCATTTAAGAGTTAAAAACGCTTGATACTATTTGTTAAACTTATACACGTGCATTCAGATGTAGTGTTAAATCGTTATATTTGATCGCTAAGTTTTATTGAGTTTGATACAATTTTTTTGCACCTGTCTTAACTTTTTAATTTTCTAATATTTACTATGTTCATTCTGGTTATTAGCATTTTCACTTTCTTCTTTCTAAAAAAGAAAGTATTGTCATCGATATTTTTTTTCGACGGATTTACACGTTTTAGAGATCAGAGATCCAGAAAAACATGTTTATACAAAATGTCTGACTGTCCGTGTGTCCGCTTTGTACCATCTAAAAGTGTATGAAGTTATGCATAGAATTGAACAACATTTTTTATGTATGTTTTTGGCTATGGCCAGCAATTCTTCCAAGAATTTGGAAATATTCCGCTTGAAGGGGGCGCTGTAATAGCAATTTTTGTGCCATTTCCAATATTTTATTATCGAAAAGTGTATGAAGTTATGCATATAATTGAACCAAATTTCATGTGTATGTTTTTGTTTTTCGCTATGGCCAGCAGGTCGTGAATTTGGGAACAATCCGCCGGAAGAGGACGCTTTAATAGCTATTTTTCTTAATTTTTCATTGTTCTGTTGCACATCGGCTCTTCATGCAAATACGGGCAATTCGCATTGTACATGGAACCTTTCAAGCACTTGATGTAGAAGAACTAAAAATATTGATTTTATTAAATACTAGCAGCCTTCGCCTGCTATACTGGTCGATTTATCTAATAGAATCTTGAATCAAACGAAATATATCTAGCAAAGATGAAAAAAAAAAAAAAAACATTTTCTTAACATCTAATCAAATATCCATAATTGTTGTCTTTTTCGTATAATCACATTATCCTGTTCAAAGTCGATGTTGGCGAAATAGCTCTAAAATCACTGAAGTACTGTATTTAACTTACTTTTTAGTAGGTTGAAATATGTGTTTAAATATTTTAAAAATAGATTTGTTATCTTGAATTTCTCACTTTTACCTAAACTGCTGCTGAGATATGGCGAAATTACATACAACTTCCGGCCACAGCATTAAATCCCCTTAGGTGGGAATTTTGAAAATCGATAAAATACATGTTTAAGTATGTTTTAGTAGATCAGTTATCCTGAAACTTATGCCTCTATCTAAAACAGCTGTTGAAATATGGCGAAATGACTTAAAAGTTTCGATATTCTCCTCTTTAGTTCTATTACAAGGGAGCAGAATTTCTAAAATCGCTAATATGTGTTTAATTATTTTTTAAAGATGTGTTTTATCCTGAATTTCACGCTCCTAGCTAAAACAACTGCTGAGATATGGCCAAATGTTCTAAAATTTCCCACTTCCTCCCTTTTTAACTCCTTTAGGGGAGGAATTTCTAAAATCGCTGAAATGCATGTTTAATTGTTTATTAGTAGATTTCTTTTCTGGAATTTCACGCTCCTAACTAAAACTGCTGCTGGGATATGGCTAAATGTCCTAATATTTTCGACAGCCCCATTAAACCCCCTTATGAGGGGAGAATTTCCAATTTCGTTGAAATACGTGTTTATTTTTTAATAGGTTTGTCATCTTGAATTTCATGCTCCTACCTAAAACTGCTGAGATATGGCCAAATGTTCTAAAATTTTCGACACCCACCATTAACCTCCTTAGGAGGGAATTTCTAAAATCGCTGAAATAAGTGTTTTATTTTTTTTAATAAGTTTGTTATCCTGAATTTCACGCTCCTATCTAAAACGACTGCTGAGATATGCCAAATGTTATAAAACTTCCGACAACTCCCCCCCGCCCCCCCACACACCTTTAACCTCTTTAGGGGGGAATTTGTAAAATCGCTGAAATATGTGTTTAATTATTATTTTAATAGATTTATTTTCTGGAATTCCACGCTTCTACCTAAAACGGCTGCTGAGATATGGCCAGATGTTCTATAATTTTCTAACCTCCTCACCCCTTTAACCCCTTTAGGAGAGGAATTTTCAAAAATCCTTTCTTAGTGCAACGCTTATGGTATAAGAAGTATTTATTTTCCCACCAATTCTCATGCTTCTAGGTTCAGTAGTTTGGGCTGTGCGTTGATTATGAGTCAGTCAGTACAAACTCTTTTACATATATATACGTATATATATATATATAGATAGATAGATTATGATTGAGATTAACTCGTTTTTACTCTGATTAGTAAAATGAAGCAGAAACTTAAAATGAAAATCAAAGTTGGTGTAGCATTGAAGCAATCACACTGAAGGATTAACATGTGTAACAACTTTTGGAAATATTAACATGTATGAGAGAGAAGAAAGTTTTAGGATTTGCACATCCGACTAATTTATTACATCTTTTTACATGCTTGCGAAATTATATACGAATGTACATTATGTATATGCATTATGTATGAAATGCATTTAATAACATGAACTTTTCATACTTTAAAACATGATTTACGTTTATAAAAGAGCACGTCTAATAAATTTTGTAGCAGATTAAAAGCTCTGAATACCTCATTAAAAACCAGTTTTCATTTGTAAAGTTATTAACTCGCAAACATAACACAATTTCAATGTATACTCCATCGAATAGGGAACTAAATATCCTTTCGAATGCATTACGTTTCAAAACTACATGTTAATTTACAGATTTTTTAATGTTACAAAAAATATATATCAAGCCATGATTTTTTTAAACTAACTATATCTATGGTAACTTTACCAATCAGTTTGATTGTGTTAAAATAATAGTTTATCTACGTACCCGTCGTTTATATGGAGTTCCTTTACCTACGGTTTACTCTGTTGAGCTGTATAGATGACAGCAGATGTTATTACCAATAAGATTATCTGAGCGAAATATGTTCGCAAACTATCAGCCCAGTTAGTTTAAACGTTAGAGTTGTTGTTGTTGTTGTTGCTTTTTATGACGGCCAGGGATATAGGATCAAAGGGGAGTGCCCTGCGTGGGGTCTTCCTAGGGAACCTAACTCATATTTACGCAAGGATATCCAAGGTTCAAAGAAAACCACGGAAAACTCCGAACGATTAGGCCGACGGGCGCGATTGGGTTCTAACTCAGCACCTCCCGTCTATCAGCTTCGAGAGCAGAACCTCTCGGTCACTGGTGGAGCCTTAAACAGTAGAGCATTGGCCCTGTAAGCCAGGGATCTGGGTTCGATTCCCGGCCTGGTCATTTTTTTGCTTAGTTGAAAATATTCAATTCGTATGATAACATTTTCAATCAATTTGATTGTGTTAAAATAATAGTTTATCTATATCGCGTGCAGCTCGATTACAGAAAATTAAATCATTTGCTTTTAAAACAGTGTGTAAACGGTTCAGCATTTGTTTTCGTCTAACATTTCATGATGAAATGAAACCTTCGCCAAAATACATTAATTAATTAGTAAAACACAAGTTTAATAGATAAACACAAACTGTCAAACTACAAGCTTAAACACTGAATAATCAGGATTAAAAAGGCTGTTGGGTCATTCCATTTCACGTGTGGAACAGCTTTTCTACATATTTCTGCTGTTTTAACAATGTTATTATATCCTCAAATTAAAACAACCACGCAGAATTACAGAGTTTGATCAATAGGTGTCAACCAAAGCTACTGGGATGCTCAAATAACAGTCTTTGTTTCATACAGATAATCGAAATAGGTGTGGAAAAAATCAACTGTGAGGCCTTTTCAACCTAAAAGTTGTGTTTTTTAGAAATATTTTGTAAGCTTTTTTCAGATAAAATATATCATAGAAATTTCAGTAAGTAGGTTTTAAGTAATGCAAAAATATCGAGCTTTCATTCCAGCCATACAGATCGTGCAGTGAGTTAGGCTTGACATAACAATGTGCTATTCTTTAGAAAAGGGCTATGTGGGGAGGCTTGACCCAGTCACTGTGAGGGAGCGTTGGCCAGATGCTCAAGGCTTCCTGAATTAAATGGTTTTGGAAATCTTTTCATTATGCACTGTGTATAAGGAAAAGTTAATAATTATATATAAAAAATATGTAAATTTATTCTGTAAAGCTACAGTAAAATGGGATGATGGAAAAGAAAATGTTTAAAACTGATTAAAGAAAGTTGTGAAAATCTGCTATAGTAGCCACTGCAAGAAAACATTTAATGAAATACAAATGGGAAAGTTGACAGGAACTTTTTTCCATTTAAATATTACTTACAACAGGTAAATAGAAACAGTGGAAAAGAATAGAAAAGACTAGAAAGTATGAAAGCAGCAATCGTAACCCTTTCAGGGGCAGTGTTATGTTTATGAAACCACTTAATTTTAATTCCCAGACGTCACAATGGCATCAGAATTTTGCTAAAATCTTTTCCATTTAATATGTATGTGAAATATAGCCTTTTCCTTATTTCCAAATAAATTTATCCGTAAATTCCGGTGCCAGTCATTTATTTCAACATTTTAGTAATAAAAGTACTAATTAACTCCTGAAAGGGTTAAAATATGTTAATGATAAGTTAAGTGCTTATGCTGCAAAAGAACATAGCATTGATCAAAAACTTTAGGAAGGTATGTAGACAATTTCACCAGGATGAATACAGTGAGATGAAGCCAAACTATGTGACAACTAGAGTTGTCAGGTCGAGTGTCACAAAAAGTAGGACAAAGAAAGAAAAAAAAATCGGGACAGTGGCTCCTAAATCCGAACATAATAATACATGAAACCCTATGAAAACGGAACTTGTCTCTAACAGAATACTGTCTTAAATGTTAAAATTTCATTTTCCCCGGTGTGCAATTATATCTGCTCAGACAAAACGATGTTTAAAACAAAAAAAAAAAAAGAATTCTGTCCCGCGATTTCGACTAAACAGGTTTGTTTAAGTTTAAGCATCATATTTTCAAAAATATTTTGTTATAATAATTAAAGCATGTAGCATAAAGTTATTTTGCTTTTTTTAACTGATTTTATTTCTCTTCGAAAATATTTCAATATAAAACAAAGTGGGTCAAGCCTCCCATATAGTGGGTCAACCATCCCATACGCCTTAACCTATTATTTTCTCATGATTAAAATCAATCATTTAAAAAAATTTTATATATTACACTTATGTAGCAATTTTATTTTGATAACAGATTGTATAACGAATAAAATGTTATATAAAACTTTATTCTACGTTCTGTAATGAAAAAAAAAAATCATTTTGTAAAAAGTGGGTCAACCCTCCCTAATCCCCCGTATACAAAATTTGCTTAGGGAACCCTCTACAAATCAAAACCAAATCAAACTTTGTTTTTTCCAATGGCAACACCATATTTTGACACTATATTTTAAATCTTAGGTTCAAACTATGCCTAGAAGCAAAATTTCAAGTCATTTGAATGATAAGTTTTTGAATTATAAATATTAAAAATTTAGAGCTTCTAATGTTAAATTACATTTTTATGTTTTTATTAAATATCTCCTGAAATTATATTCCTAATGTGATGATTTTTGTGTGTGGTTGTAATACTAAAAAACACAAACATAAATACATTGAATTTGTAATTTTAAAATTTTTATAATATGAATTATGAAATTAATATTCCAAAGAAAATATGAACTGAAACCTACAATTTTGTTGATAGATTTATATTTATTATGTCCTGTTTTGTGCGAATTCCCAATTTCAAATTTTTCTTTCAAGTAGTTTTTATATTATCATTAAAAAACGTCAAAATGATGTTTTAAAAGGTCGTCTGTGATGTACAGAAAATCATAATTTGAAAAAAAAAAAAAAAATACATTTTACTGATTTCATTGAAATATATGGACTGGCAATTGTCGAAACATATTAAGAGAATGAAATGGTCATATTTTCAAGAAATAATACATTAATAGAAATGATATAATCATTAAGTAGTATGTCAACAATAAAGTCCCGAACTTCAATTTGGATACAGCCCCTAAAATAGGCTCATTTTAAAATCATTAATTTCTCGGAAACTAATCGTACGAATTTCATCAAAATTTGCATTTAGGCTAATTGAAGGGTGTAGAGTTTATTCTGGTGGCAAACTTTGGTATTGCTGTTGTAAAAAAAAAAAAAAAGTGTTTGGATTCGTTTTTATATGTAGATGCCCCCTTAAGCAAATTTTACATACATGACTTCATTTCCAATCCTTGGGTACCGGTAACTTTCAATTTGTTGCAGAGTTAGCAGGGGTGTTTACTTTTTTCCCCAATGACTGTACATGATGTCTGTGGTCACATTAGTTCTCAGGCTTTTATAACCTGTGAGCTAATAAAAATTAAATTTTTTTAGAAAGAGAACTGATTTTCTCTTTTGCCACAAAAAAGAGACATTTTAAAAAGTTTTATCGTGTAAAATGCATTCTTATAGGGCAGGATCGGCGAATCTTTTTACGTGCGCGGGCCAGAATTTCACAAACAATATCTATCAACAATGTAACGTGCCAAACTTTCAAAGTGGTTGAATGTGGTGGTGACAGTGTGAAGGTGGTCACAAACTTGCAGTGTGCGATGTTTATACAAAACACTAGTTAAAAAATCAGTTGCTTCCATGCATTAATAATTAAAAATTAAAAAGAGATTTCTCTGTATTTTGGAATAAGTTATTAAACTAATTATTTTAATTATAAAAATTATCTAATTATGTTAATTTTCCAAATATGATTTATTTATGTAGTTCGTACTGTAACAAGGAAAAAAATAAATATTTGTTTCTTAGTAATTTTTTTACCTTTATTAATGCAACATCTGGTTATAATTATCCACGTTGCATTAAACAATGTTTTAATAATTTATTAATGAGATTTTTGTTGCTGTTCGATGGAGATTTCTTTATAACGAATTCTTATTTTGATAGTTTTATAAATATGCATAGAAATTGGATGCATTTGCCATCTTATTGCAGCGACTGTCTAACAAAATTGGCCTGAAAAATGCAATTTTATAAATTCATATAGAAAAGTAAAAAAGTTCTTCCGGCCAGTGCCGGGAGGAAGAGGTAGCTTTCATATTCCTTATTTAAAAAAAAAAGCCAACTTATATTATTCAAACACACGAAGCTCAATTTAGTGGAAACCGAATATAGGAGATTCAATACTAATTTTTATCAATACTAAATCATTATGAATGAGAATTTCGCGAAATTAGTCAGCTTTATCCAAGCTGCTTTTATTTAAAGTAACTTATACTTGGCTGCCAAATTCGGCGATTTCTTAAAGTGCCTGCCATTTTAAGACAACATGGTGGATGAGGCTAACCAGTGAACTTAGTCGAGACCTTAGTAATTGCTGTGCACATGCTCACTCACAACGGAATCGATTGATATACAGGGTGTCCGGTTTCAACGGTGTCCAATGGCTAATTCCTAAACCGTTAGTCATAGACATATAGTTCCAATTACAAAAATGTTTTAAATCAGGTAAAGAAACATTTTAAAAGCGATTTAGGTCAATAAAAACATTTCTTAAAAAATTACGAAATTTAAATTTTTATACGGTCCCCCGGTCCTATAAGTTATATTTAGTAATTTTTTCCTATTACACTGACAAGTAAGACAAAAAAAGTCCCATTCATATAATGCTAAAATTGAGAGTGTTATGAAACTTTAAAAATGCATGACTTATGCCACTTTTCTACTCTGAAAACAAATGAGTTCGGTTTGTCTTTGAGGGATCATATACCAAGTATTTAAAGTATTCGAAGACCTTACTTCATGTGTATCTGCGCTTTGAAAAAAAAATCCTACAAGTATTATGATTAAGTCTCAAATTGGCTAAAATAACATATATTTTATTTTGTCAGGATTTGAGACTGTTTCTCTTGTGATTTCTTTTAACAAAAACTATGTTTTTTTTTATAAGTTTTTATGTTACTTCAACAATCGTATGTATGTTTTTCCAGTTCAAAATTTGTACTCGAACTTTAACCCACTTTTAAATATCCGATCGAGATTGCATTTTACATACTGGCGCAAATCCGATAACATTCTAATAGTATTAAGATTTTCGGTGGTTACCATTTATACTTATTTTACAGGATAACACAAAATATTTCGGATAGATTTCTGCCAAGGAGTTTAAGAAAAAGTTTTAGATTAGATAATACAAGCCTGCGATTGTTGGTTTTTTTTTAACTTTTATGTATTTTTTAGTATTGAATCCGAAAATTACCTTAATTTTTAACCATCATGTCAGCATGTTTCGCAAATCATAAATCTTCAAATTTAAAGAATAACAAAAATCGAATACTATAAAGTAGAGGAGATGGTTGTGTTTTTTAACTTTTGATAATTATTTTTACGCACTTTTTAGCACTGAATCTGAAAATGACCTTCATTTTTAACCATCACGTTAGAATTTTTTTGCAAATCGCAAATGTGTAAGTTAAAATATAGCGAAAATCTCATACTATAAAGCATATGTAAAACATTTTTTATTTTACTTTATTTTATTAAAAAATTTATTCGATATTTTTGCTTACCCTGGGATTCTTACAGCTAAACATCTGAGTGGTCCGATGAGATGGGGAGGAAATTCAATTTTAACATTGAACTTCTTAACTTTGAAATTTGCAATTTGCGAAAAATCCTGATATGATAGTTAAAAATGAAGGTCAATTTCGGATTCAGCGGTACAGAATATATAAGAATCAATTATCAAAAGCTAAAAAACACGACATAACCCAACTTTTGCAGGCTTGTGCAATCTAATAATATTTTAAAATACGTATCATTTTGTAAAGAATAGAGGCTGTTAATTTAGAATCATTTAATTTAACAAAAATTCTGTTTTTTCTTTCCTCTTAAATGTTTATTACAAATTGTATATTTTCCATTAATATGCCAGAATGATTAAAGATTTCAAATTTATATTGCAATGTTAATTTTACTCCCAAACATTTTTTATATCTGACGAAATTATATTTGGACTAAATTTGTGAATGACCCCCAATTTGCAGCAAAAAATAGGCTCCAACTTTAAATAGCTATTACTCGGTCAATTTTAATCGTAGAATAACGAGACTTTTTTTGTATTACTTGTCAGTGTAAAAGGAAAATTTCACTAAATATAACTTATAGGACCGGGGAACCGTATAAAAATTTAAATTTTGTAATTTTTTAAGAAATGTTTTTATTGACCCAAATCGCTTTAAAAATATTTCTTTACCTGATTTAAAACATTTTTGTAATTGGAACTATATGTCTATGACTAACGGTTTAGGAATTAGCCATTGGACACCGTTGAGACCGGACACCCTGTATAATATATCCATAGTTACAGTAATACATACAAGTACTAGTATTATCTCACACAAGAATAAAAAACGTCGAACGTATGAAATGTCAAATTTGAGTAGCTCCGCTCCTAATCACGCCTCTAAAAATGAATTTTATGTATTTTACACTTATTTGTAAAAATATTTATATGTCATATCTAATGCACGCTTTCGGCATTTATATAAAATATACGTGCAAATATGGGAAATTTTCGACAGTAGCACCTATAATCAGTAAATTATAAGCATCAGTGTAACTTTGAGCCGGCTCAAAGTTACCCTGAAAATGCGATAAAATGCTAGTGCCTTCTTATTTTACATTTTATTAAGTATTAATAAATAAATAATCACAAAATATTAACACATTTACAACATTTAGATAATAATATGTCTGATAAATGAGTATATTGATACTTACTGTGAAAATTTAATTGGATTACAACAACTTCAAAACAGCATTCAAAATTAACTTGAAAACAGTACTTGACAAAAATAGTTAAATAATGCAATTAATTGCGCATAATGTTGCTAATTTATTTTCTAAAATAAAGAGTAGAAATCCTAGTTTAGAATCTTGCCAACAGAGCACAGTTCTGAAATTAATTTAGTCTTTTAGAGTCAAAACTATTGAAAAGTATGAGGTGGTGCAAAGTTACACCCCGTGGTTCAGAGTTACCCTGATTGAAAGTATTTGTGATAATCTGACCGTGTGCAACAAAATTTTATTGATTATAATAGAAAAAAAAATTGCGTTAATCTGTGTAATGATTAAATTTTTTTTCTTCGCGTGCCAGAGAAATTGTCTTAAGTGCCAACTCTGGTACGCATGCCATAGGTTCGCCAACCCTGTATATAGGGCATTAACATTGCGCATAATGTTGCTAATTTATTTTCTAAAATAAAGAGTAGAAATCCTAGTTTAGAACCTTGCCAACAGAGCACAGTTCTGGAATTAATTTAGTCTTTTAGAGTCAAAACTATTGAAAAATATGAGGTGGTGCAAAGTTACACCCCGTGGTTCAAAGTTACCCTGATTGACTGTATTTGTGATAATCTGACCGTGTGCAACAAAATTTTATTGATTATAATAGAAAAAAAAATTGCGTTAATCTGTGTAATGATTATAATTTTTTTTCTTCGCGTGCCAGAGAAATTGTCTTAAGTGCCAATTCTGGTACGCGTGCCATAGGTTCGCCAACCCTGTATATAGGGCATTAACATTGCGCATAATATTGCTAATTTATTTTCTAAAATAAGGAGTAGAAATCCTAGTTCAGAACCTTGCCAACAGAGCACAGTTCTGAAATTAATTTAGTCTTTTAAAGTCAAAACTATTGAAAAATATGAGGTGGTGCAAAGTTACACCCCGTGGTTCAAAGTTACCCTGATTGACTGTATTTGTGATAATCTGACCGTGTGCAACAAAATTTTATTGATTATAATAGAAAAAAAAAATTGCGTTTATCTGTGTAATGATTATAATTTTTTTTCTTCGCGTGCCAGAGAAATTGTCTTAAGTGCTAACTCTGGTACGCGTGCCATAGGTTCGCCAACCCTGTATATAGGGCATTAACATTTTTTTTTAAATAATATGAAGAATTGTTTTTTTTTTTTTTTTTTTTTTTTTTTTTTTCAGTTCCGTCTTTAAATTCCGTTTCTACGGTTACAGAGGAATTCAAAACGGAAATGTGCGAACAACAGCTACAATTATCTCCTCATACGTAACTTGTGATATTTTTCATTCCTGAAAAATTAATTACTCACAGGATGGTTTGTTATTTCTTTTAATATTTGACAAACATAGTCGTACGATCACTCAAAACTCTGAGAGTAAATTACGCAAGGACATTTGTAGTTGTAATCTAATCCTGTTAGTCCGATTGTCAGATCGGGAATCAAACATTTATAAGGAATCAATCGAAGAGGAAAAAGGGGAAAATAAAGAAATAAATAAATTGTCGATAAAGAGGGTAGGCCGATTAAGTTAAGATCAATTTTGTATTTTTTTTTTTTTTGGGAGGGGGGGGGGAGAAAATGACAGTTTATTTTCAAACGGAAATCCCCATTATATTAGACAAACTTTAAGCAACAAATTCCGTAAAAAATTAATTAATCTTATCCTCAGAAAGCTTAAAACAAGAAAATAATTCGCATTTTGTCTTTTGACTGGTGGACGCTGCTGTTTGGTAACAGGGATCTTTAGGTGCGTTCGGAATTATATAATTACGTGTAGCACCTATAGCCGACGTCTGGTCCGTCCGTCTGTCTGTCCGTCTGTCCGCATATAACAGCACAAAATCTACTCAACCGAATGGTTTGAAATTTAATATATTGAATCATTGCAGAATTTTGTCGAGTCCTTTCAAATTTTATGAAAATCGAATCAAAACTTAAAAATATATTAATAAAAGTTTTTCTTCCTTCTATTAAATCCTAACATACGTCATTAATTCAATGCTATCCCATGATAGGTCATGATTCTAGGTTGCCATGGTGATTAAGTCCTATTTAAGATGGTGTCCTATTATTTCCGTATTACTGAATTTAACATATAGAATCGCAATAAATTTTGTATTCCCGCATTTTTGCATAAGAATGCAACAACTATTGTACCAAGATTTGAATATTTATAAAACTAGTATAGTAATAATACGAACGCACCCCATTTGCCACGTTTGACGTACAATTTCCGACTTGTTAAACAATCAAACAAGTGTTTTAATTGAATGTAGAAATCTCGCAAGCTTCTCGTGTATGCCAGTGGTTCCCAACCTTATTTTAGTCATGCCCCACCTAAGCACATCTAAAATCATGATGTCTTTCCCCCTACCCCCACCCCTACACACACTGGAGTATGTTGTTTAGTGAAAATAATAATTATCTTTCATAAAAGTGCAGCATTTTGATACAATTGTGTTGAAATGATTTTGAACAATCCTTCATTCATACGAATTGAATATTTCCAACTGAGCGAAAAAATGCCCAGGCTGGGAATCGAACCCAGATCATTCATTGCCTTACAAATCCTTCATTCATCTGGTACTGAGCTTGCGGCCGTATAAGGGCCTTAAGGGGACAAGGAACCTTCAAACTCATTTTTTTTTAAATTGCACTTTAAATACTATTCAGAGGCACACTATATGTATTATGACACATATTTATCACACAAGAAATTAAAAAATTTTTTTTTTTTTTTTTTTTTTTTTTGAGAAAAATAAGGAATTTTCTTGAATATTCCGGCACAGGCAATTTTTGTTGTAAAATGATGAAATGATTGACTGACACCGGAATTTAAAAACGACTTTTTTAGAAATTAAAAACATGTTACTTTAAACGTTCATTGTAAAAGCAAAATTTCACTAAAATATTCTTGGTGCCATTCGTAAGTTTGGAATTAAAATTAGGAATCCCGACCGGGGCACACTGCGTCGGAAAGGGTTGCGTTACGAAGAACTTTTCTAAATGCCCCATGTGCATTCCATATCCATTAAAATACCCAATATAATTTATGACAGTTTGATTTTCATGTACAAATAGAACTGTGAATAGATTTTTGAAACTAAATATAATTAAAAAAAAATTAGAGGTAGTTAAGAGAAATGCTGAAAATTTCATAAAAGTTAGAAAATATCCTTTCTCACACCTTTATATTCAAATATGTAAAATTATATGCACAGTTTTATTTGCATATGAATAATATGTAACCAAACTGGCATTAAAATATTGGGGACTTCAATGTATATGCAATGTGCATGGGGCATTTTGAAAAGTTCCTCATAACGCTTAAAATATTCAGGAAAACTCTTTATTTTTCGCCATTTTTTTTTTTTTTTCTTGTGTGATAAATATATGCCGTAATTTATGTAGTGTGCCCTTGAATAGTATTTAAAGTTCAATTAAAAATGAATAGATAAATAAATGATCTTGAAGTTTCCTTGTCCCCTTAAGGGGATCCGGGGTCAAAAATTTATTTTCATTATTTATAGGCATTTTTAATGATTTTTTTCCTGAAATATATCTTTGTAGAAAAATTATTTTTCCGATAAAAAGTTTTGAAATCTTTGATTTTTTTAAAAAATGATAATGAATTTTTGATATAACCCATGAACCGCTTGCCCGATTACATTATTTTTCACTGTTGTGTGGCAGAAAAGTTTTTTTGTTAATTTGTCTTCAGCATTTATAAAAATATTATTTAAAAATTTTATAATAAGTTTATAGGTAACAAAAAAAAGAGGATTTTTGAGAGTGATTTTTAATTTGAGGATTATATTTTCAAAATTTTCACATGAAATTATAAGTCCGAAAGACAAATTATTAAAAACATAACAGAAAAACTCCGTATAAAATTTCATACACATATCTTGCAAGAAAGTTTAGATATATTCCTTTAAACATGACAAATTATGAAAAATCCATTCTAATATAAATGGACTTTAAGTTTTAGTTAAGAAATTGATAGGGCTGGTCGTTGCCACCATCGACATGACGTTAGAGTTACTCGCGGACATGTTGTTGCGTTGTAATATAGATGTGTTATACACCGGCAGAAACATAGGTTTATAAAGTAAATTTTGATGCATTTCAATTACCGCGAAACCTCCCTGTGAGACCACCTCCCTGAACGACCATTTTTTCATGGAACGAAATTTATTCCCATAGGCTCAATACTAATTTTACCTCCATTCAGAGACCATTGAACTCCCTCTATGAGCGACCCATTTCTTTGAAGAGAATTCCGTTTTTTCCTGGTCTCTTGAAGAAGGTTTTATTAGAAAAATAATTCCGGAGAGCGCATTATTCATCAAACTTCTAAACTAAGTTTAGATTTTTTTTTTAATTCCGGAAACTTTTGTTTAAACCCCTTTGTGCCTTTTTAGGCAATGAATTTAACTCTGGTGACAAATTAAGAATGACGGTCAATAAACTCCCCTACCCTGTTCTGCCAGGAAACTCTCAAAGAAATAGATAAATTAATGAAATTGGCATTATTTGTTCCCTTCCAAAAATAATTTGCATTTATTTACTGAACTTCGAAAGGACTGGGAAATAAAAGTTTTAAAAAATAAAACCGTAAAATCAAAGCAAACGTCAATGTGTTCATTTTTTTTTTAACTCTGCAGTAATTAACTTAGGTAATTAACTTTTGTTTTGATACTTAAATTTTTATATTTTTCCTAATGTTAAAAATAAAGTTTAGTAGCATTAATTGTTACCTTTTTTCAACCATTAAAATCGTAGATTTAAACATGACTTCCATTAAGAGACCACTTCTCGGAGCGACCCATTTTTATTGGAACGGAACGTGGTCGCTTTAGGGAGATTTTACTGTATATCAATTTGATTTTTTTTAATTCGCACCACTATTTAAAGAATAAACAAATTTTATATCACTATTATTTTTATAATGTTTGAACTTTTAAGATTCCTAAAAATTACGGTAATATCAATATGAACGTTGAGCCGGGCCGACAGGCAGCACAGAGTGTGTTACTCGCGAAGGCAAACTCAAATCAAAATCCAGTTACCTCGGAATACTGTTTTCCAGTGCTTTTGCTACGTTAACTTTTGAGCAAGTAAGCAGATTTACATATTTTTTTTTAAAATAAAGGAAATTATATTTCCTACAAACTATACCTAAAAAACAAGCAAGCAAACAAATAAATAAACAAAAAACTTTTTAAGTATAAAATATATTGAACTTTAAAAAACGTTCATCATATAATATATTTTATGTTTGAATAAAGGTGAAACATTGCGTTTCGTCTTATAATACCATCTTTTTAAGTTATAACAAAAAAATAATAGGATTCATTTTTATGGATTTTGATTTTTAAAATTATATTTTTAAATTTATTTTAGAAATATTTTTGTTTTCAGGTACAGTCACAAGACAACTTAATAAGCAGTATAAAAAAGAAATGACGACTCAAAAAAAAAAAAAAAAAAAAAAAAAAAAAAAAATAATAATAATCCGTTAAAATACGGAAATTGTACTGGCAATTGAGACGCCAGTACTATTTCCGTAAATTTTGTGAAAAAACGGAATTTTTTCTGGAATTCACGAAAAAAAAAATTCATTAAAATACGGAAACAGTACTGGCGTCTCGATTGCCTGTACAATTTCCGTATTTTAAGGGATTTTTTTTTTACAGTGTAAGAGAACCTGGACTTCGAAATCGTGACAAAACTTGCTCTGCAAAATTAATTGTGTCGTGCAATGTTAAAATGTCTGCAATTATTTTTTTTCTTTTACGATTTAACAATTACTATATTGTATTTCAATAAAGCACAAATAATTAAATAAATGCAAAAAGAAGTAAGAGTCCAATTTAATTACAAGCTACGATCAGACTTCAGTCAATTTTCAACCATTCGAGTCTTTCTGATTCCATTAAAACTTCAAAAAAAAATCAACCAGAGAAGCAGTAATTTAATTAAATCGTAAATTATATTAAAATAATCACAACTAAAGATCGAGCGAAACCGAATTTCGGTAATCTTTCTATTTTCGGCCGAAAACGAAAACAAAAATGTCCAAAATTTTTAAAAGTAATTAATACATACATAAATATACATAATTAATAATTAATTATACGTGTGGCCGAAGTTGGCTCTCTGTGTCTCTGTCAAAACTTTTTATTTCCATATAAAATGAAATGTGATTATTTTATAAACGACACACAGTGATTTCCTAATTATACGAATTTCATCTAATTAAACAATGTTTTAGGCATACATACTTCGATTTATCTTTTATAAAGATTTTTGTAAATGATCATGTGTTAGTTATAGAACTTTCTCAAGAGTATTCGAAACACTTCAGTGGTTTCAAACTAAAAAAAAAAATCAATTACTGTTAAGCCTACAGCTTTTAATGAGCACGTAAAAAACGCCTTCAAAGTTAAGTCATATAGTCGAATTTTAGGGAGCATTTTCGCCGAAATTGGGCCAAAAACGAAAAGGAAAAGGAATGTTTGGTCAATCTCTAATAAAATATTACAAAAAAGATTTTTTTTTTTTTTTTTTTTTTTTTTTAACAGTATGGGAGGGGGCGAGGAAGCGAAAACCAATAATTATCTGTCCACTTCCTTTAAATAAAATTTGCCTCTGATTTATTTTCTGAATGAATACATAATACATAAGCATTTACAGCACAAATTCGAAGTTGGTGAAATGAACGCCATTAGATTACCATTAAGCAGTAACACAGAATAAATGAATATAAATTTCTTCGGAACTTGTCAGTGACTTCTAAGTTACGATTCAATAATTCGATGTGATTTTAACATTGAAGACTAACGAACATCCTACATGTGTGTATGTGTCTTTAAAAAATCATTAATATTACGGGAAATTTCTATAGCGGTTAATGAACTAAGACAAGTACAGTTCGGAACCTGTTTTACAAATAGTTCTCTCTCAAATACGTAGTCGTATTGAAAATAAAGTAGTTAGGTGTTAATTATAGACGGTGAATGGAAGGTATTTCTTTTCTCGTACCACCTAAAGCTGCAGAAAATATGAGTAGGCTAACATTAACCCTCTTTTTCCTATCCTAGCGGATATGATGCCAGACTTTTCAAATTAAAAAAAAAAAAAAATATTTTCATCCAACGACAGAGTTACTTATTAAAAGTTCTTTTAAAGGCCACCCCTATTCAAGGGCCACTTCTATTAAGGGCCAATATTTTCAGGAACGAAAAATTTCAACATAGACATAATGTTAAATTTACTCCTATTAGGGGCCACACCTACCCCTCATAAAGGCGATTTTTTCACATGTGTCTTAAATCCTAAACAGGTGTATTGAATTCCTGAACCAATGACAAGAGTTCAGCAAACAACTGCACTTGCAACAAAGAAGGCAGGAAGAGATGGAGAGGATTTAGTAACACAACGAAGAACCACAAACTTTTCCACAAGTGAGACAAACAGGTGTTCCTCACACTTTGTTTGACCTTTCAACCTGTAGGGGTCGGGTTGGAGGGGAACTTGACCCTTTGTTGTGGGCACATAAAGGATAGCAGGATATCTAGAAAAACTGATTCCACATTTACTAAAACTGTGAATGCCTATTAAAGCACAATTTTTACACTATAAATTTATGCTCAGGCTTATGTAAAATTTAAAATTATGGCACCTAAATCAAGCCAAAGTGTATATTTGGATTTGAATGACAAAATCTAAGTTCTTAATTGTCATGATCAAGGAACATCTGCAAGAAAATTGGCTTCACAGTTTAATTGCAGCAAGATTCAAATAAACAATATTGTTAAAAACAAAGAGAATCTACTGAAAGAATATGCAGATTTTAAAAATCGAGGGATAAAAAGAAAGAGAAATGAAAAATTGGGTCACCCCTATTCAAGGGCCACCCCTCATAAGGGCCAATTTTCAATGGAACGGCAGGTGGCCCTTACAGAGAGGTTTCACTGTACTTTAAAAATGTCAGCCAATTTTTTTTAAAAGGTACACCGATTACGGGAAGAAACTATTTTTGCTGCGATTGTTGTGTTTTGGATTTAGGATCATGGGAGAATCCTCATTATTCACCAATTATTTCCTTTTAAGGAAGAAAAGGATTGTCAATAAAGATAGACAGAAAGTTCGTTTTCGGTGAAAATGCTCCCCAAAATTCTCCCCGAAACTCGACCGAAACTATCCGTATTCCAAAAATCTCGTTTCTTCCTTCGGAAATTTTCAACATTACTCATGGATTTGAGCTGTATCGGCTCAAATGAGACACTCTTTATTGATTGCTATGAACTTCATTGTTTATATTTATCCAGTCATGACTGACTCAAGACGTGAGTGCAAATAATAAAGCAAGCAATGCATATAGGACTAAACTTTGAACACGCTTTTCACGTACTCATTAAGAGTTGCAGACTTAACAGTAATAGAAAATGTTTAGTTTCAAATCGCAGAAGTGTTTCGAATACTCTTTGAGAAAGTTCTAGTATAACAGAGGAGGATCATTTATAAAAATCATTATAAAAGATAAATCGAAGTATGTGTACAGAAAGACTTTTTTAATTAGATGAAATTCGTATAATTAGAAAATCATTACGTTGATGAATTAATTACATTGTATTTTCTATGAAAATAAAAAGGTTTTGTCAGAGGCACAGAGGACCAACTTGAGCTACACTTTTAATTAATTAATAATTAAGTATAGTTAATAAACACGTATAATTAATTAATAATTATGTATATTTATGTATGTAGTAATTATTTTTTTTTTTTACATTTTCGACTTTCGTTTTCGTTTACGGCCGAAAATAGGAACATTGCCAAAATTCGGTTTTAGTTTCGGTCGATCCTCGATTGTTATATGTATTGTGCGTATGGAAGTTTGTCGCATGTAGGTGGGGGAAATCCTCGTAAGGGTCAATTTTTGTCGACATTAAAATTGATTGCAAAAATTTGACGCTGCATACAATGCTATAAATGGACTTTAAAACCGCTGGTTGCCAGGTCATTCATCCCTATTTCAGATAAGCAAGAACAAGTCGAAAATTGTACGTCAAACGTGGCAAATGAGGCGCGTTCGTGCTATCACTAGTTTTATAAATATTCAGATCTTGTTGCAATAGTTGTTGCACTCTTACGCAAAAATGTATCATTACAAAATTTATTAAGATTCTATATATTAAATTCAGTAATAATAGGACTCCATCTTAAACAGGGCGAAATCACCATGGTAACCTAGAATCATTACCTATCATGAGATACCATTGGATTAATTACGTATGATCTGATTTAATAGAACAATCACCATGTCAGCCTAGAATCATTATTTATTATGGGTATTACTGAATTAATTACGTATGATAAGATTTAATAGAATAATCACCATGACAACCTAGAATCATCACATATCACGGGATATCATATTGCGTATGATAGGATTTAATAGAATGAAGAAAACTTTTATTAATATATTTTTAAAGTTTTGATTCGATTTTCATAAAATTTGAAATGACTCGACTAAATTTTCCAACGATTAAATATATTAAATGTCAGACCATTCGGTTGGGTAGTTTTTGAGCTGTTATATGCGGACAGACAGACGGACGGACAAGACGACGAATATAGGTGCTATACGTACATAATTAAGAACGCAACAAAATTTTTTTATTAAATGTTTTAATCGTTAGCAAATACTTAAGAAAAAAAAATCACCAGCTTTCTCGGTCTATTCTACATTTTGCCAATACTTTTCCCCTCCCCTACCAGATGAAGAAGTGGCAATTTTTTTTCCACCTGAAACGAACTTAGTTATTACCCGACTGCCAAGAAGGGTTATGTGTTTCACCGGTATCTGGGTATGTGGATTTCTTTATACCCTCGAAACATACCAACGGTGGGATGGATTTTAATGAATGAGGTCTCTATCGATTCGTCTTAACCGTCCGATGGTTATAGGCTAGATTTTGTTTTTATAAATTAAAAATGCCGTCCGTAAAATACGAAATGGTGGTAGAGACGAACATTTTTTTTTTACTCACCCTATTGAGTGGCATATCATTGGACAGATCTTTGAAAATGAAGACGATCTTTCATTGACCATTTTACAGTCAGAAGCTCCGTTTAAATATTACACAACCTGGAAGTTGTGTAAATAGGATCTCTAGCTTTACTGCAAATCTAACCTTCATAGACATCTATAGGCCTCATCAAAACAGTGTTTATAGATAGGAACTAACACTTAAACACAACTTAAAAGTCATCCATACAAGTAAATAAAAAAAAAATAGGTAAGTAATATAAAAAATAGTTTTACATTGATAATTAATTAGTTCGCTTTTTACGCAGTCGGGTTTTTGGATTTTTTAAATTTAATTTTTACTTGTGTACTGTGTGTTTTGTATGATGTTCCTTTAAACCTGTTGATTCGTTTTCGGAACATAATGTTGTACAGATAAATATGAGTGAGATGCTAGATTATAGCGAGTTGCTACGGAGAAACGAGATTCTAAAATGTCTTGATAAATGACACCCTTGACACCGAAATAATAAATTTAAGTGAGCTATAAAATTTTATGCATTCAAAAACTGGGCCACATATTTTGTTGTCAGAAATAACATGTGGATTCCGAAAATCTACCTCAAAAATATACGAGAATCAGCAGCAACATCACAGATAAAACATGAAGCTGTATAAATTTTCTTTCATTTTGATGGACTTGTTCATATCATAATCGCGTTTTTTTATCTCTGACTTAAACGTTTCGAATTAAATGCGTTCAAAAATTTCCTCTACATTTTATACCATATTTCGAATTAGTGAATGTGTTCAACAAGCTAAAGTTTCACAGGATTAAAAAGAATTGAGTTTGATTTCATTCACTTGTAAGTAGAAACAAATTTATGAATTTAGATTTGATTACCGAATCTTTGGCATTTTTTATTTATGAAAAAACTTTTTACTTTATTAAAAAAAAAAAAAATCTTGGGCATAAAACTCTTAAAAATCTTTAATATTTTAGCTTAACACTCTAGTCCAGGGTTGGCGAACCTTTTTGTTGCTACGTGCCAAATTCGATCAAAAAATATTTTACATGACTATGACGTGCCAATTAAAAAACAAATTTAGTAGGTGGAAAAATAATGGTTTAAAATTACTTAAAAATTTCCATTAAGGTTTTCAAAATATGAGGAACATACATGTAGGTATTACACTATAATAATTATAAAAACAAATATATTTTAGAAAATAATTAAAAAATTAATGCGATGTAATTTGATTTATGTTGTTTCATCTTAATATCAGGTTAATTTTAATGCAAACTGAACCGGATTTATCTGACAAGTGCTTTCAGTTTGAGCTTTGATAATTTGTGAAACCAGTGACTCGAAAGAACAGATAGGCAGAAAATCTGTTAAAATAACAAACGCCAGTTTCTTTCAATACCTGTGAAATAAATTTTCGGAATTTAGTAATGTCTAATAAACAATTCTTGTCGATAGTTTTCCAATATCGTATTTATATGAATAATTTTTGAGACCATAATTAATTAGATTGGAATATAATATGCTGCAATTAAAATTTTTCAATTTCCATTTAATCGAATTTAAAAAAGATCAGTCACGATTTCATGTAATCTCACTTTATTTTCATTTAGAGCCACAGCAATGCCGTGCCAAAATTATTCTTTCGCGTGCCATCGCGTGCCCTGCTCTAGTCTTTAAAAAATAAAATGACGCTAACCGCATAAAAAAAAAGATCAACAGATATAGCATTTTTAGGTACGGTCGTAATTATATAAATACGTAGCACCTATAGTCATCGTCTGGCTCGTCCGTCTGTCCGCAAAAAATAGCCAACCGAATGGTTTGAAATTACGTATATATACAATCATTGCAGAATTTTGTCGAGTCATTTCCAATTTTAGGAAAATCGAATCAAAACTGAAAAGGATATTAATAAAAGTTTTCTTCATTCTATTAAATCCTGTCATACGTAATTTATTTATTGATATCCAATGATAGGTAATGATTCTTTGCCATGGTGATGAATTCCTATTTAAGATGGAGTCCTATTATTTCCGCATGACTGAATTTAATGTATAAAATCGTAATAAATTTTGTATTCATGCATTTTTAAATAAGAGTGCAACAGCTATTGCCCCAAGATCTTTCTTAAGGTTTCCACGTATGGAAGTAAAAGTACATATTATATAAACACATATAAAGAAAAAATACAGATGATAATTAAATAAACATAAGAAGAGATCGTGACTGTTTTCAGACTCATTTGTTTATAAATGCGACTTTTCATTTTTAAGGCTCCGCTGCACTGAAACTCCCCGATCGTGAAATCCCATGTTAGCCTATGGGAAAACTTTGAAGTGCGATGACTCATTACTTAATATAATTATTAAAATACCGTTTTCAGCATCAAAGTAGACGTCAGATGCCGATGATGTGCGTTTTTAAAAATTATCTCCGTATATTTTAAGTACATAAAAAATCCCTATAAACTTTGAAATTTCCATTTGATTAAATTTTATCATCTTCTTAAAAATACTTAAAATTTATGTAGACAATTATTAAAAATGCACATAATCGGCATCTGACGTCTATTTTCTGATGATGAAAACGGTATTTTAATAAATATATTAGTTAATGAGTCATCGCACTTCAAAGTTTTCCCATAGGCTAACATGGGATTTCGCGATCGGGGAGTTTCAATGTAGCGACCTTAAGCGATTTAAAATTATATTCGTGCGTATTTTTAAAATCAATCTGAATTGTCGACAATTTTCTCTAACTAACCATAATTGTACATTCTAAATAACGGATGTTTTAACACATTTAATCGGATAAATGAACGTTTGAATGAAAACCTATAAATCCAGTTAAAAAAAAACAATATGAATGTAATTTTTAAGCTCAAAGCTAAACTAATCGGATGTTCCCAACTCAAAACTTTTTTCTATCTCATACTTCAAAATTCGCTATTACAGAGCTATCACAAAATTTAATAACAATCTATGCCCATCATGAGGATTTTAAAGGTACAATATAGTTTCGTTGAATTAGATGGATTTAACAAGAAGATGTAACTATCGTATTGTTTCAAACAAATCACTGAATTCCGGAACCCACCCTCTTAGATGTTCGCAACCAAAATTTCCAACTCAAAGAGTATAAAATCAACAGCTGTTGTTCAATATACACCCAAGTCTAATAAGGATCTATTTACGTGAAAATGTAATAGAATATTAAGTTTGATTAAATTGCGTGCATTAGTTTTTGAGATATAGCTTTTGCGAAAATCGTGAAAAATTCAGCATAGCAGCGCCACCTGTTGTGCGATTTAAACCACAACTTAATCAATAACTGCTTGCGTCACCGTCTAAGTGAATCTGAAGTTTGATGAAAATTCGTGCATTAGTTCTCGAGAAAGAGCTATTGCGGAAATCGTACAAAATGCAGCACAGCAGCGCCACCGATTAGGCAATATACACCAAAAACTAATCAGCACCAGTTTGTATCAAGGTCTAGCTGAATCTAAAGTTTGATTAAATTCCGTACATTAGTTCCTGAGATAGAGTTATTGCTGAAATCGTGGAAAATGGAGCATAGCAACGGTACCTGTTGGGCGATGTATACCAAAACCGAATAAGCAACAACTTAAGTGAACTTGTAATTGAATCTGAAGTTTGATGAAAATCTGTGCGTTAGTTCTTGAGATAGAGCTATTGCGAAAATGGAAAAAATGCAGCCTAGCAGCGCCACCTGTTGGTCGATATACACCAAAAACGAATCAGCCCCAGTTTATATCAAGGTCTAACTGAATCAAAAGTTTTATGAAATTCTGTGCATTAGTTCTTGAGATAGAGCGCCCACAAAATTTTTGTCACATACAGACAGACGTTTTTAAAAACCACCAATTCGTGTTAAGGACCATCTAAACGTATAAAGCCATCGAAAACCGAAAGTCGAAGTTTTTCATGAATCCAATACTTTCTTGTAAAGATAGAAGAAAGTAAAAAAGGGAAAAATATAAATTCCATAAATTACATGCAGGCTCTAGATTTAATGTATAAGTAAACAGATAAATGTTCGTAATCCATTTAGTTAAGAACTAAAATATTTTCTAATTTTTAGTCTTTCCGCTATTACTTCCCAGAAATTTCTTTTCGAAATGAGATTTTTGCATGAGTAACCTGATCCGTTATTTACTATTTAATTACTGATATGAGAGATTAGTAGTATTAAAATAATACGTGATAAAATACTTTTCTTGAAATCTGAAATGCTTCTCTACTATAATTTATTTACTTTAATTCACATTTTTTTCTATAACTTTTTGTATAAATAGTTGTATTTTTAATTTAAAATAGAGATAATATACAGAGTTAAATTATTACTTAAAATTAAATACATGAAATAAAATTGATGTTTTACAAAACTTTCCAAAAAAAAAAAAAAAAAAAGTAAAAACTTCCAACATCGAAATTAAAGAATTTTTCGAGTTCAAAATTTAAGAGGCTGTTTATTAATTCAATAAATTGATTGTCAGTTTAATCTGATAGAATAAAATGCGTTAAAAGGCTACTTCACTCACGCGAAAACACCCGTTAATTAATGTTAATCCTATGGGAGAATTTTTTTAAAACATCGCGTTTGCATTTAAAAATCTTTAAATGAATTCTTTGAATTGGAAAGCTGAGGTCGATCTCTACAAAGACCGTCTCCTGCAAACACAATCGAAAAAGTAAAAAAAAAAAAAAAAAAACGGGCTTTGTAGAGATCGACTTCGGCCATCAAATGTAAAAAAAAATATCACTTAAAAATACGGAAATGCAAACAAGATATTTAAAAATATTTCTCTCATAAAATTAATATCAGCGAGCAGGTATTTTTGCGTGAGTCAAATAGCACTTAAGACGAAATTGAAATAGACAATAAAAAAATTCCGTTTTAGGCAGGTTTTTGTTTTAGCAGGTACACGTATTTTGTCTGTGAATTATCTTCCACAAAAGAACTACGAAAAGTTTCCATTTAAAACCGGATTCAGTTTAGAGTCGTGTACTCTCAGGTTATACCTGACCCGAACCCGAAACTTCTGCTTAAAGTTAATCCGAAACTGTAGGTGCAGATTCCCAAAATCTGGAAGGAACAAGTGGCTCCTAAACTTTGAAAGAAAGACCCCCACCCCCTCCCCCGCGGAGGGCCCATATCCCTCGTGTTGATAATTGGCCGTCATAAATAACACCAACACCTAAACTTTGAAAATCCAGTGGGCACATAATACATTTATATGAGTATTTCATGAGAAAAACCCAGGAATTCAAAGTGAAAAATATATATTTTTATTTTTTATACTCATGTTTAACAAAACATAGACTAATTACATCAAGTGTAAATATTTTAGTTAATCATAAATTTTTTGAAACTTTTATATTAATTAAGCAGTTTTATTAACGTATACTATTTAAGTCAGAAGTTAAAGTTGGGCAAGACACAATTAAAAATGTATGTAGAATCTAAGCAATTATGATAGCGGGAAATATTTAGAGACTATATTTCTTATTTTGATTTTATCATACAAAGTACATGTAAAAAGAAATGTGAATATGCGAGATTATTTTGTGTTAGAAAAATTAAAATATTCTTCAAACATTTGTTTTTCTATAAGAAAAAATATCTTTAAAAAACCTGGCGACTGAGGCACCGAAAGTTAGTAGCCACAGCAAAAAATTTAGTCGCTACGTGGCGACTGGTGACCATGAATCTTCATCTATATCCGAACCCGACATACTTTAACCCGAAACCGACATGAAAGAAAATTAATCCCTATTTTAATGAAATTATTGAAAAGTAGTTTACAATTATATCTCTAATATCAATTTTATCTTTTTTGTATAAAGATGAACACTATATACTCATTAATATTCAAATATATAGTTTTTTTTTAATTAAAAATATTTTGGGTTTTCTTTTAAAATGTCGGGCTAACACGGACCCGACCCGAAATAATCAAAACTCAAACCGAAACATACCTGAACCTGAAACGTTTAACGTCAACCCGACCTGAACCCGAATCTCACGTACAGAAAAAATTGGCATCAACCGAACCCGAACCGAACACACACAAAAATTAGCGTCAACCGAACTCGAACCAAAACAGGTTCGGGTCGGATAACCCAACCCGATGCAGGACTTTAATGCCGCTATATGCATGTTCCATTTTGACTGCTTTTACTGCATTAGTAGAATACTTAGTATTTCAAAGAACTCAAAGAAAGCTTTATTTAAAATACTGTTAGATTAAATCATATGCAGCTAAATTTAACCAAAAAAGATACAGCTGAATAATACGTTTCATGTTTCAGCTATCCCAAACACGATTATTTCTTTTCTTGGTCATAATGAACTTGATACAAATAGAGTAAATATTATGTCCCTTAATTTACTCATAATAAAAAAATGTTATAAACCAACTCATTTTTTTTAAATCAGAAACTATCACAATATTACCTGTATGATGTTATTATGTATATATATTTTTTTATCTTCTTGTTTGTTCGAAAAAAAAAAAAAAAAAAAAAAAAAAAAACAACGAAGGAAAGTCTACTCTGTTGTTATAAATATCACTCAACAAATACAGTAAAAGCTTCCAATAATTGATACCAAAGAAGCGCCCAATTTATCCGTTATTTGGAGATATCCGTTATTCAGTGGCAAAAATGTGTGAATGATATTTGTGTGGATTAGAAAATTTATTCATTATAGAGTCGTTTAATAGAAACGTTCCTATAAAGACGTTACTATTCGGGAATGCCCGTTACGTAGGTTTTATGGTGTTATTAAAAAATTAACACTGTTAAAAATTTGAATATTTTTCAAAATGATAAAATTTCAATAACAAATGTAATAATTTTACATGTTAATCAAATCGTGTCAACTTCACTGCTTATGATGATCAGTTATGGCTGACTCAAGATGTGATTTATTATTATTGATTAGTGCAAATTATAAAGAAAGTAATGCCTATAGAACTAAACTTTAAAGACGATTTTCACATGCTCATTGAAAGCTGCAGACTTAGCAGTAATAGAAAATTTTTAGTTTGAAAACTCAGAAGTGTTTCGAATACTCTTTGAGAAAGTTCTAGTATAACAGACGACCATTTAGAAAAATCATTATAAAAGATAAATCGAGGTATGTATACCTAAAACATTTTTTAATTAGATGAAATTCACATAATTAGGAAATCCTTCTGTGTCGTTGTGAATTAATTACATTTTATTTTATATGAAAATAAAAAGTTTTGGTCAGAGGCACAGAGGGTTAAGCCACACGTATAATTACACGTATAACTAATTAATACATGTTTTATAATAGCTGACTAACTGGTGCATCGTTCTATGTCTAATTCAGGAGCATGCGACATGTCCGGCATCTTCTAGACTCAGTTGAAGAGGAGGTGCTTTATTGATACGCTTCAACTTTGTTATAAGGTTGTGGGTTCATGAATTGTTGAACTCAATAGCTTTCTTGTTAATACAAAAAATAAAAAATAAAAAATGATTTTTTTAAAAGACTTTTTAACTTCAATTTAAATATACAGCCTTTTAAAGGTGCGCCGGGGTTTGCCGGACCATTTTTGAAATATAGTCGTATTGCTTATAGCTTTGAAAGTCAATTAAAAAATATATATCTTCCGCATATAGTTGCCATTTTTAAATATAAATTGTTTTGGTAATCTATTAATAACACTCAAAAAACAGAATGTCTATACTAGAACTCAACTTTAGACACTCAACTTTGCTAAATACTGAATGCAAATAATATATATATTAATGCATTCGTTTATAAAAATAATTTAAAATTCACATATAGTATAATTAACCATGCACATTTAATTTAACATTACTTGTAAGTAAAACAACTCTATCAAATATTATTCTCATCTTATAAACAGTAAAAACTTACGTAAACTTTGTACTTTATGTTTATTTTTCAAGTAAATGCATACTTTTATGTGTATATAACATTAATTAAGTGTATTTGCTATTAGTAAATCAACAGAAATGATTTTAGCTGTAAAATAATAATAATAATAATAAATTTGACCAGGATTTTGCTTCAAATGCTCCACTATGCGCCGGGCATTATAGCGGACTTCTTTAACTCTCTCGCTGCGCAATCCGAAATTTCCTCGGGCAACGTAAAAGTAGCAAAATTTGCGCAACTCGAGATTTCCTCGGGGATTCATTTTTTCCACTGGCGAGTACTTTTTAATTCAATTGGTACCACTTTTTAAATAAAAAAAAAATCCATATAGACTTTAACAACATCTACAAGAGAAATATACTGTAAAATTGTTTTTCTTAAAATAGTGGTGCGAGAATATAAAAATAGTCTTCAGTGACAAACCTGATTTAGCCTGATGTAAATGTAATGTGCGCAATTTTTGAACCTATTTTGAAACAATAATTGCGCTGCGAGAGGGTTAACCCGGGTGCGGGTGCAGATAAACTGACTGGTGTAGATAATGAAATAAGTATGCAGTATTCAACCTGAAGGTAATTAAAAAATAAGTGTAACAGTAAAAACAGTTTTCTTAGAAAACTCTCTTTTAAAAAGCATTTAATGTTTATTGTGAAAATCACGCCTAATTTCATGGCAGGAATTCATGTTTTCTCCCAAAAAAATTTCGTTATTATACATTATTAGGCCGTAGATGAAAAGCTCGATTATGAGAAAGTATCTGCTTTGTTTACGTTAAATAAAGAGTGCGAGCTACCGAATTTATTAAAACACATATAATTTTTGCTCTGTTCTTTTTTTCAGATATGGTAAAAGGATAGAAAAATGAAACATTAATTAAACTATCTTTTTACGATTTCTAAACGATAATCATGATTTAATTAATATGAAACTATTAACTGATTAAAGTGTATCTTTTAAAAATAAATTAACCTCTTTATTTTTTATATTTTCTGCTTTTATTGTTTAAAATATTTCGTTGTCGCAGCTTCACAGCCGCCGGCTCGCCTGTTCTGTTGAGCGTGTTTTGGCACATCATTAAAACCATTATTTTTGTAATTCGTAAGCAGTTGTAAATATAAAGAATTGTAGGCGATTTTATAACTGCGACAGGCTAACGGGAAAATGCCTTAAAATTAATTAATTAATATATAATTGAGTTTTAAAAATATTAAAAGGTTGTATTTTCCCTGGAAACACATCTATGAACATAATTTTTGTAATTCTAACATATTAAGAAGTGAGTGAAAAACAGACAACAAAATTCCACCTTACATAAAACAGGAATGAAAAATCATGCATCCAGGCCAGATTATGAAACACCTTTCAACACATTTAAAACATTGTAACAAAACTTCACGGTTTATTAATTTGAAGCATAATAGCTAAATAACGCATTCGGAAACACAATTTCTGCTATTGCCATCAATAGTCGGAAAAAATCGGACTTTTTTTGTTGTGTGTGCAGCCCTGTATATGATCTATAGGTTTACATGTATACTACATAGTATGCTAAAACTTAGTTCAGTTAAACGAATAGTACGGTTGAAATTTTCCATTAAACGATTTCCATGAAAAAAAGGAAATGTACTTGAAAACTTTTGTGAAGCCCTGTAAATGATCTATAAAAGTTATATGAACCAAGTAATATTTAAGAAAAAACAGTTGAATTTAAAAAATCCCTGCCGGCCCGGCCTACAGGCGAAGGTAGATTTCGAAGTTAAGTGTACTAATTTCACAAACAAAAACCAAATCATGATTAGAGATAAACCCACTTTAACAATTTTATCTGGCCACTTTTGACGAGTTTTTATTTCATTTTTATATAATAACTGGTTTTATCAGAATCATGTTAGGGCGGTATTAAAAAAAAAAAAATACTTTTCCATGCTCAACAACTCGAAATTTTCTGGCATGACTCCAGATTCATTTTTAATAGGGAAAGCATGAAACATGTTGACATGATTTTTGAAGAGATTTATAAGCGACCTGTGTTTTTATTTTTTGTTCAATTAATTAAAACTTGATATGTAAACAATTATTTTCTCAGAAGAACAATATTTTTCGTTTCTAAACAATCGCTTCGGTAAATTCCGTTCAAAATGCCCACTTTGACATCATTTTTTGAAATATATTCTGCCTCTGTCAAAAAATCGATCATTACGGTACATTATATAGTTTCTGAATAAGCGAATCTACCAATTGGATACGTTTGAGAGTAAAAATAAATTGTAAAATGAGTCAGAAAATAAGCAGTTTGGATTTGAATACACCCTTATTAAGATGATTTTTTTCTTCAACCGCTATGTATTTTTAATTTGTTTTTGCTGTAATAATCGGTCCTATCCAAAACTTGTCTATATAGATGTTGTAGACAATATTAAGAAGATACAGGATAAATTCATGGGGATTTTATATCTTTTGAATTGACGGAGTTATGGATTTTTTTCTTCTTCAAACGCCCTTTTTGTTTTCGTTTTTTTTTTTTTTTTTGCGGTACGAATTGGTCCTATCAAAAACTTGTGAGTATAAAAGTTGTAGATAATGTTAAGGAGATTCATGATAAAATTAATTGGATTTGATATCTTGAGAATTGACGAAGTTATGAATTTTTTTTCTCCCAAGAACCCTATTTTTTGCGCCCCTTGAGCCCATTTTTAACTTTATCAAAAATCTGTGATACATAAATTTTTGGCCCTATTTTTAGAAGTAATAAAAACTTTAAACTGATTCGATATGTACAAAATTTAAGAAATTATGGGGTTTTTTCGGTTTTCACAAAACCCCTCCCTATTTCCATCCCCTTGGTCCGATTTTGCCCATTAACGAACTTGACCGAGATTTTATGCCCCTTGATTTTATGTATCAGTTTGGAAGAGATTGGTGCAGAATTGTGGAAGTTATTGTGTCCAGAAGAAAGTGATATATATAGATAGATACATAGATAGATAGATAGATAGATAGATAGATAGATAGATAGATAGATAGATAAAGTTTTTTACTGAGGGTTGTTTTGGGCTCTAGGGGTCATGATCGGTATAGATCTGCAAAAATTTTTCAGAAATTCCAACATAGGAACGACGCCAATAGGTATTATTTCATACGAAATCTACCTAAAACACGTACCACAACCGAAAATGCCCTTCCAGGAATTATTGTTCACAGGCTTCAGTATATCAATTACTGTTCAATTTCTTCTGTAGCGAAATTCTTTTGTGTGTCTTTATAAATGAACGATAAATTTTATGCACATCATATTCTACAGTAAGCGCCGTGTAGTAAACCTCAGTGATATATATATAAATTTCAGTATGTTTCGAATAGTGTAAAAACGATTCTTCCCCGTAGACTTAATGTAGCGAAATTCTTTTGAGTGTCGCTGTAAATGAACCGTAAAGGCTACACACTTCATTTTCAATACCGAACATGCCATAGTGATACACAATAACATATATTCATTTCAAGGCAATAGGACTATATTTAGGCAAATTCGAGCATGGATAATCGGCAGACAGACAAACCATAAACACTTTTCAACTATGTTGGAAAGTGTTAAAAACTAAGTTGAGTTAAATAAAAGAGTGTAATTAACTAAATCTATTAATATTCCTCACTTTGGCGCGTAAATATAATCCGCCAATAAGGCAGCAATAATTTATTTTATTTTAATTTTTGCATTTAAAAGATAATTTTACTACGAATGTGAGAATTTTTCTTTGCATAAAAAAACTATTCAACCTTTTAAAATTTTAATTACAATTCAATATTCGTTTTAGATCGAAATACAACCAACAGTGGCAAAAAATTTACTTGACTGATTAATAAATTCTCGAAATGAAGCGAAACCTCGGTTGAACAGAAATATTTTATCTCTTCTACGGATCTTGATAACTCTCGACAAATAGCTTTTAACTTATTTTTTTTCTTTTTCTGTGGTTGCAGATCATCTACTTTAAAAACGGCTAAAGAAAGGTTAAATTCATCTAAAATATTTTTAAATTTTCGAATGAAGGTTCGTTTAACACTAAAGCTACCACGAAGGGTCAAATGACCCTTTCTGAATTTGTTTTTTGAATTTCTACACTATGAAACCTACACTATGTTTCTACACTAATTGAATTTCTACACTATGAAAACACTATGAAATTTCTTTAAATTTCACGACTTTTATTAAAATATGTGATCATATTATTCCTTAAAATGCCTCATCTCCGAACTACTTTTTTTTTGCCTAGAAAAAAATATTTTAGGCTTAACTACCGCATGGGATCATTTGACCCCTGAATAAATTTATGTGAAATCATAAAGATATAAATGTTTTATTTTGTAAGAGCATTAGTAAATTGTGTATTGTTGCTATTACATCATTTATTCTGCTGTATTGCATCATCTTTGTTAACCCTTTCCGATGAGGAGTAATTCTGTTTACAAACTGATGAAATTATGGACTGACACCAGATTTTATGAACGAATTTATTAGAAAATACGAACTTGCTTATTTTTACGTACATTATAAAAGGAAAATTTTAATTAAATATTCTTGGTGTCGATTGTCAATTTTGGAATTAAAATTAGATGTCCTTTTTTTAAGAACACAGCCCTCGAAAGGGTTAATGTGTGATGGTATAATTAGAAAGTGACTTTACTCCGAGTGCGATTCTAGTTTGAACATTTCAGGTTATATAGAGAACGAAACAATCCTAATAATATGTGGTGAACATAAAATAAATTTGCACAATATTTGTTTATTAAATTTTAGACTTTCTTGAAATAATTAATATATTTTTTAATTTTTGCTTAATTATATTTTTTTTTACTTTAATAAATAAACAATGTATACTAATTATTTGAGAAAAAATATGTTTTATTCATACACGAAAGTGTATCAACTGATATATTTTTCGCAAAATATCGTAAAATAGATAACTTTTTATACAGGGATCATTTGACCCCTTCCAGTATGAATAGGTATAAAAAAAATATCGGTACGTTTAATGTTAAAAATATTTAGTAAAATGAAATACAATCAACTGAATCAGTCGCAAACGAATAGTTACAAAAGATATTAATATACTTAAATATCCAAATCTAATATATTTAATATATATATCGAATATACTTAATATATATATCGAATATACTTAATATATATATCTAATATACTTAATATATATATATCTAATATAGTTAAATATCCAAATTAAAATATCCAACATTTTGAAAACAATAAAATTTCAATAACAATAGCAGCGAGTTTACATGTAAATCAATTCTTGACAAAGTGTTGAACCGATTATCATGCAGAAGATCTTTATTAAAAGCTCGGTACTGATATACAGCACCCTACGCAGATAGTGACTTTTCATTGCCCATCCTTTTTCACTGTAAGCGCTTTTTTTGTTTTGTTTTGTTTTCCCCACCGACTGTCTGAGATCATTCCCAAGATTTTCATCCCGAAAGCAACAAGTAGTGATCGGAGTTGGTGGTTGTCATTCCACTCATTTCATTTCCGTTCGAAATTATCTACGCGAATTTTAGTTCCGCGGCCAAGCTGATAGTGAAATCCAAGAATATCGTTTGGATATGAAAGGTAATTTTTTAATTCTTTTAAAAAATAATGATAGGTGTTAAATTAATTTGATGAAATTAAAAAGTGAAACATTTTAAATATAAATAATTTTCGCTATAAAAACATTCGTAGCGAAACAAAGACTATCACATGGACACAAAAGATATTTTTTACTTCCTTTAAATAATACTCCAAGGATATCGTTTTAAGGGGACCATGGACCTTTACTTGAGCAAAAATCGTTTCCAAAATAGAAAATTAGTTTTGTTCTGAACCATATACCAAAAACAGTATGTAGATGCGATTTTTTTTTCGCAAAGTTACAAGCTTTTGAATTTTGTAAAATAGCTATCTTTCGGCCTTTTAACATACTTTAAATCTGCTTTTCTCGAAACAGATTTTTCAACGTTTTTAGATTTTTGAAACCCTCCAGGCGCCGTAATTTTTGATCAAAATTCATGAAATTAATAAGGAAGAACACTGATATTGTTTACAAGGGAACTAAGCATGCATTTTGAAATTCGACTTCATTAAGATAATTAAATTTGATTTTTAACGTATTAAAAGGCAAAATTTGGTGAAAATCGTTATGAAATTAAGAAAAAAAATTCTAAAAAAAAAAAAAATAACTATACAAGAGATTAAAAAATCGATGCTTAGATTTGTTTGTGATAGAGTTTTAAGTGATTAAAATGCAAAAGCAAGGACATATCTAAAAAATTATGAAACCCGGAGCATTTTAAAATTTCATTTAAAAATTTTAATAAAAAAAAATCTTAAAATTATGATAAGACTGGAATTTTTTAAGGTGTTTTATATACTTATAATGAAATGTATATATGCACAAAATTTTATATTTCTATGATGAAAAAAAAATAACGTCCACGTCCCCTTAACTTGAAAGGTATTTTTAAGTTTAAAAAAAAAATAATAATAACAAGAAGAAGAAGAAATTGAAATGTGTAACACTTCAAATTAAGATAAAGCTCACTATAAAAATATTCGTAGTAAAATATGAATATCATATATATCTTAAATGTATTTACTTTTTAATTCTTTTGAATAATAATCCAATAATATCATTTCAATCTAACATATATTTTTTTATTTATTTTAAATTATAATGATAGGTGTTACATTTCATAAATGAAATTGAAAGACATAATATTTTAAATATGAATAATGTTTACAATAAAAAAAAATCATTGTGAAAATCAAGACTACCGCTTTAATACAAAGGCATTTTTATGTCTTTTAAATAATAATCTAAGTAAATTATTTGAACTTAAAAAGGCTATTATAGATCTTTTAAATAATAATATAAGAATATGATTTGAAACTGAAAAGTATTTTTTAGTTCTTTTGAATATTAATCCAATAATATCATTTCAATCTGACATATATTTTTTAGTTATTTTAAATAACAACGATAAGTGTTACCTTTCATAAATGAAATTGAAAAGTGTATTATGGTGTAAATGAAATTGAAAAGTATTTTAACATTAAATAATGTTTACAATTAAAATAATTATTTGAAAATGAAGATTACCGCTTGAACATAGAAGGTATTTTTAGGTACCAACTAATAATCTAAGTATGTCATTTGAACTTGAAAAGGCTTTTGCATATTTTTTTTAAATAATACAATAATATAATTTGGATATGAAAGGTATTTTTAGTTTTTTTGAATAATAATCCAATAATATCGCTTCAATCTGACATACAATTTTTTATTTCTGTAAAATAACAGTGATATGTTGTTACAATTCTTATAATGAAATTTAAGAAGTTAATGTTTCAAATATAAACAATATTAAAGTACTTAATATTTTCTAAAAGTGATAAAAATAAATTTAAAAGGCATAACATAGCTTTATTTATTCACATTCGAGATGTTTAATTGGATCCGATGGCAACATTCTCAAGAAATAAAATGATACAATATTTTCGCAAAAATTTTTAAATTGAAAAACTAGTAAACAAAATTTACGCCATATATAGTTTTATAAAAAATGTTTGCAGATAAAGCATTCATTGTGAAAACCAAGACCGCTGTTTGAACCTAGGAGGTATTTTTTAGGTCTTATAAATAACAATCCAAGAATATCTTCTGAACTTGAAAATCCTATTATAGCTCTTTTAAGAAATAATAGAAGAATATAATTTGGATGTGAAATTGTGATGGTTTGGATGTTAAATTTCTTTAAATGAAATTGAAAAGTGCAATATTTTAAATATAAATAAATGGTTTTCACTATGAAAACTTTCTTAGTGAAAACCAAGACTACCGCTTGAACCTGAAAGTATCTTTAATTCTTTTAAATAAGAATCCAAGAATATTGTTTGAACTTGAAAGGTATTTTTTATTTCTTTTAAATAATAATGATACGGATAATAGTTTTCGAAAAATAAATTGCAAATGGAACATTTAAAAATTTTAAAAAGTTCCCAATAAAAATATTCATAGTAAAATTCAAGAAATGTATTGTTTAATTATTTCATGTAAGAGAATATCGCTTTAATATGACATATATTTTTTAGTTCTTTTATATAATAATGATAGATGTTACATTTCTTTAATGAAATTGGAGAGTAAATATATTTTATGTTATATGTACTTTAATATATACTTTAATAATATATACTTATATAATACGTAATATATACTTTAAATATAAATAATGTTTGCAATGGAAGCATTCGTAGTGATTAAAAACTACGGTTTGACCCAAAAGGTTTTTAGTTCTTTTAGATAATAAATCAGGAATATAGTTTGAATGTGCAAAGCATATTTAAGTCATTTTAAATAATAATACAACAATATAGCTTGAATATGAAAGGTATTTTTAGTTCTTTTAAATAATAATGATAAGGATAATATTTTTAAAAGGAAAAAATACATAAAAGTGTAACATTTTAAATTAAAATAAATGTCATTATAAAAATAGTCACAGTAAAATCCAAATATATCGCTGGGACTTTATTCGTATTTTTCAGTTCTTTTAAATAATAATGATAGGTATATTATTATTATTATTATTATTTTAAGAAATTTAAAAATGCAATGAATTACGAAAAAACAATATAAACTAAAAGAACCTTCATCCAAAAATATCGCTTTGACCTAATAGACACATTTTAATTCTTTTAAAGGGTCTCAGGACTCTTAAAGCTTCCAAATTTTCGAAATTTTAATTTTTTAAGATGTTGAACTCCTATCTTATCTGAATATTTTCATATAACCGTTTCCTTGAACTTCTCATTAGAACAGAAGTTATGGGTTTTAGAATTATACCTGAAACTTTGAAAATATTTTTCTCCAAATGACGTTTTTGGGCGTAAAGCGCACGATATCTTAAAAACTTCTGAATACTTTTTCAAGAAATTTTCAAAACATATATTTCATATTAGCCTGTATAAACAGAACCTAAAATTTCCTTTTCTTTTTTTTTTTTTTTTTTTTTTGTTCAAAAAATATTTTATTAGGAGATTATGCTGTTGAAATTTTTAAAATTTTGTATTAGTTAAATACAACTTTGTATTAAAGATATAAAAAAGCTTTAAATACAAATTTATTTAGGTTCAGGGTAATTATTGTAATCTTAAGTTTAAGTAGGCACCAAAATTTTCATTCTAGTTGCAAAATTTATTTTGTAATCCTGCGTGTAATCTGTTATACCAATTTTTGGCTCGTCAGATATCTGACAGTTTGGAGTTCCCTGTAAATGCTAATTCTGCGTCTTGTAATTTTTTAAATTACATGAAATGAAAGAACATACTTATATCTTATCTTTCACCCCAATAAAAACTGTGTTTTAAAATCATATACATTTTTAAGATATTAAATGTCTTTTTTTTTTTCCAGTCTTAAGACTCATGAGACCCCTTAAAAAATAATGATAGGGATATTTAAAAAAAATTTAAAGAAATTAAAGGTGCAATAAGTAAAAATAAAATGTTCACTACAAAATATTCGTAGTCAAATCAAAGACTATAATTTGAGCATAAACTGTGTTCTTGTTCGAATTAAGGTCTGCTTACATTAAAATGGCCATTTTGGTGAAATTTTTCGAAATTATTTTTATTGTTTTATTTGAAAAAGCAATCTTTTACTAGTTCAAATCTATTTTAATTTTATTCCTACGATTACTAGAAGAGGAGTTATGGCTAATTTAATAATCAGGAAGTAATGAGTCAAATACCGAAAGTAGGCGTAGGAAGGCCAGGAGAAATGTAAACAATGTTTCTAGGCATGATTTTCTTACGTTTTTTACATAGAAACACTAATAAACCTTAATAGATCAGTTTCAACTGACGTCACACCCTATCAACCAACTTGACAAGGACGTTAATGTTTTTTGTTTGCCCACCAGTTTTCCCGGGTTTCTCCACTTTCATCGGTTGAGCGCTAAATGACGGGTGATTTTGGTTGGTTGGTGGAAAATTGGCGGCATGTGGTCACGTGGTTGAAACTGATCTATTGACACTTCTAGATTAATTTTATAGGTAAGAAATCTTTAAGTGTGATTTCTGCAAAATGAGTTTTTCTGTAATTTCCATATTCGATAAACTCCATTACATAAAATTTTTTAACCATATTTAAGTGAAATTTTGTCAGAATGTTTTCCATATGACCCACTATCTTCTGAATTAGAATATAAGCTCTATGTGAAAATGCAATTATTTTCGAGGAACTCGAATATAAAAAAAAATGGTAATTTAAAAAAAATAAATAAAAATATGTATTTTTTGGCATATTTTGAAATATTTCAATTAATTTTGAAGATATTGTAAAACTTCTCGTTCAGTGCACAGATAAGTGTAATAATAGCATACAGTACAAAGGAAATGGAATTATATTTAGTGGAATTGAGTGTACGCTGTCTAGCGTAAGCATGAAGTTTTGCTTAAAAAATGGCAACCTTCGGGTGAAGCTTCTGAAAAAAGAATAAAACGATTAAATAGAAAATGTTAGCAATATAGGGAAATAAGTTGAAAAAGTTCTGCAGTACTCAATAGCTAACGCCCTCATAGTATAAATCATCAAGCATCTGAAGCACAAATTTTTATTTTAAAAATTAAATTCAGTTTTAAATTTAATGGATTATGCGACATTTTAAAACTTATTTTATATCGACTTTATTTATTTTTTTTTTTTTTAAGAAACAACAATTTTTGAAAAACTACAAAAAGATTAATAAAAAAAAAACACGCCTTTTCAAATAAGTAAAAAAAATAAAATAAAAATAAATAAATCTGATTTCACAACAAAATTCATTGGTTAGTGTAAAAAGTTGAATGCTTTTAAAATTTTACCGCCCAATTTTTGTAAAATTCTTAGATTTATTAATGAAAATTTAATAATAAATGGACTGTTCTATAATTTTTTAAAAATGAAGTATTCATATGTATACATTCTTCATATGAAGTATACATTCTTTTATTACGTATTGCAGAACTTTTGCATAAAGAAAATATATGGCGTAACGACTGGGGAAATGGGGGTGGGGGGTGAGCCAAACTGGCATAAAACTCAAGGCTCAAAAGGACTCTCGATAATCTTCACCAGTAAAATGTTAAAAAGAAAAAAATCCAAATTTTAAGAATTTCGTATTTTAAGAAACAATAGACACGCGCGAGACTTTCGCACTGCCATCTTTGCGATTATTTACTGTACATTTTTTCATTACTTTTTAATTAACTGCAATTTTTTTTTATTATCAAACATCGTGTTTTAACGTAATACGTGGGGCTATCAATACGTTTTTGCCCTCACATAGAAATAATTGAGTAAAATTTATGAAATTTCTACGTTGTATTAGTCCTTTTTTATATAGTCACCGTGCACAGTAACACATTTCTGCAAACGGCATTTCGAAAAGACGGGGGAGAATGTATTTTAGGAGGCGCGATAGTAGACCCAAAGAGGGGCATTTTTCTAACTTTTGCCGATCCTCACATGTGACATATTGTTGGAAAGGCCTGTGACCACTTATTCATGTTATACATCCCCGAGTCCCTCCCTTCCAAATCCCCCCCCCCCCCCCGGGAGGCATGAATGGTATCCGCAAAATTTAGAAAAGTGTCTCCCAGAGGGCAAATTGGGGGGGGGGGGGAGGGAGGGAGCTCAGGATGTGCATAACATGAATAAGTGGTCACAGGCCTTTCCAACAATATCTCGCATGTGTGGGTCAGTAAAAGTTAGAAAAATGCCCCCCCTTTGGGTCTACTATCGCGCCTCCTGGAATACATCCTCCCCCCTCTTTTTGAAATACCGTTTGCAGAAATGTATTACTGCGCACGGTGACTATATAAAAAAGGACTCATACAATGTAGCAATTTCATAAATTTTACTCAATTATTTCTATGTCAGGACAAAAACTTATTGATACCACCTCGTATGTCAAAAGCATGTTCGAAAACTCTTTGAGTGGTACGTCATTCAACGTTGTGCGCTTCGCATGAGCATAGAAAAATGGATGTTGACAATACAAATAATGTAAAACTGTTGCCAAATTCGACGACAAATTCAGAGGGGTGATAGTGGGCATCAAGATGATGAAAAACTACCATAGCACACGAAATCGCAAAACACTTATGTAATCAAAAGTACAAGGTGTTCTACCCCAACCCAACTTTGGTTGGCGGTAATAACTTTCAGAAAACTGAAGTAAATTATAATGAAACTTTTAATAAACATGCTCACGTTTGTTGTAAATATGATAACATAAGAAAAAAAAAAATGCGGTAGAAGTTTCCATTATACGCGCCAGCAGCATGCACTTAACTCTTCAGATTTTGGACTACGATTATAATCACAGAGCTGATAATTGTAATCGGCACCAAAATACTCCCTGTAAAAATAATAGTTGATTCATATAGATTTCACTCTGCTAAATAAAAATATGGTAACGAAATTACTGCATCACGTGCAATTCTTTTGGTAGGAGGTTTTTCTTTTAGCCCGGGAGGACGCGTGCCTGATAGACCCATAGTGCGTGTGGTTTTTACAATTGTCACCACTATTTTTTTTTAAGTAATCTTCAACTTATTTTATCGCAGAATTCGTAACAATTGTCTCCGACTAAATATGGGGATGATTGTTATTTGAATTTACTGGAGACAGAGTAAAAACCACTCATACCCTATGTATGCGCGCGTTCTCCCGGGTTAAAATTAAAGTACTTATATCTTGCTAAAACATAAGTGGAAATTTCATAAACTAGTTAACAATATGTAAATTACCTGTAAATAAAAGCATAATTATGATTACTTGAGTTACAGCGGCATAAGGAATGAAAATATATTAGTGGGTAGCAAACAGTAAATTCGGATACGAAAGGGGTGGGGGGTGGGGGGCATAAAAAGAAAAATGCACGATACACGCATCAACAAACTAGATTTTCATGCTATATTTTATCAATTTGATATCTAAGACAGTGAAAGCACTTTTTTCATGATTTCAATTTTACCTAGCATTACAAATGAATATAATAATCTTTCACTATTTCTTATTATTTCTCACTCAATTACATCTCACTATTTTTTCTTATTATTCTCTTATTAACTGTTTCCAGGAAAAATAGTACGTGCTGGTGTAATTTGGATAACATATTTAGAAATGGACTATTCGATTTGTACATATTTATTCTATATATATATCACTGTCTTAGTCTGTTTACATCTAATAAACTCAGCCTGTTTATATCTGTATACAGTGAAACCTCCCTGTGCGACCACCACCCTGAACGACCATTTTTTCATGGAACGAAATTTATTCCCATAGGCTCAATACTAATTTTACCTCCATTCAGAGACCATCCCAGATGGACTCCCTCCATGAGCGACCCATTTCTTTGAAGAAAATTCCGTTTTTTCCTGGTCGCTTGAAGAAGGTTTTATTAAAAAAATAATTCCGGAGAGTGCATTATTCATCAAACTTCTAAACTAAGTTTAGATTTTTTTTTTATCCCGGTAACTTTTAAGTCTTTAAACCCCTTTGTGCCTGTTTAGGCGATGAATTTAACTCTGATGACAAATTAAGAATGACGGTGAATAAATTCGCCTGCCCTATTCTGCCGGGAAGCTCTCAAAGAAATAGATAAATTAATGAAATCGTCATTATTTGTTCCCGTCCAAAAAAAATTGCATTTATTTACTGAATTTCGAAAGGACTGGGGAAAAAAGTTTTAAAAACAAAACCGTAAAATTAAAGCAAATGTCAATGTATTCATTTTTTAAATTCTGCAGTAATTAACTTATGTAATTAACTTGCATTTTGATACTTAAATTTTTATATTTTTTCCTAATGTGAAAAATAAAATTTAGTATCATTAATTGTTACCTTTTTTCAACAATTAAAATCTATATTTAAACATGACCTCCATTAAGAGACCACCTCTTGGAGCGACCCATTTTCATTGGAACGGAACGTGGTCGCTTTAGGGAGGTTTTACTGTATATCACTTTACATATTTAGTTTGCAGGAAGGAAAAATTTTAATTATTTTGTCGACCAGTATAATTATCAGTTCATGCGGTATCATCGATTGCGTGAGCACCCTGTTTTTCCAGTACTTTTTCAGATGTTATCACATTTCCAGACCTGCCAACCTTTGAAAATGAGAAATCGTAGCACACAAAATTAAAATTAATCTGGAGGCTGGTTGGTTGGTTTTTCGTGTTTCGCAGCTATCTCTTGACATTTGTAAAAGGAATACGGTTTCAGTCTTTCAACTCAATATAGTAAATTTTTTCCTCTGAAAATTTTTATACAATTTTTAGCTTCTTCTCGTTTCGAAGCGTTTTTTTGACATTTGTCTAAATAGCCTGGTTCCGATTTTTTAGCCCAGTGCAGTAAATTTTGACGAAATTCGCGATTTCTTTCCCGCGATCATTTCAGGATATTCACATTTTTTTTCCCACAATCGTAATTCACATTTTTCTATCTCGATTCTTTGTTGAAATCAGCACTTTTTACCACGAACTTTTGACGAAATTCGCTTTTTTTTTTAATCGCGATCCTTTGACGAATTTTGCGTTTTTTACCACGATCCTTTGACGAAATTAGTGTTTTATTTCCACGATCTTCCGGCGAAATTTGCTTTTTCTTACTGATTTTTCGATGAAATTTGCATTTTCTTACTAATCTTTTGACGAAATTCGCGTTTTCTTTCTGCGATATTTTAACAAAATTCGCGTTTTTACCACGATCCTTTGACGAAATTTATTTTCTTCTGCGACCAATTGACGAAATAGATTTTTTTACACGGTCATTTTCCGAAATTCGTGATAGTTTATCGCAACCGATCGGCAAAATTTTCGATATCTCTTCGCGACCGATTAACAAAATTCGCTACTCGTTTCCGCGACCTTTTGACGAAATTTGCAATATTTCCCCCTCAATAGTGTATCGAAAATCGTGATTTTTTGCGCAATCTTTTGACGAAATTCGCAATTTCTTTCTGAACTCTTGACGAAATTAGCGATTTTATTCAGCGACCAATTGAAGATAATCACTATTTGTTTCTGAGATCTTTGACGAAATACCCGATATTTTTACACGATCATTTGAAGAAATTCTGAATTTTTTCCGTGATCGATTCACGAATTAATTTGTGGAAATTCTTTAAAAGAAAAAAAAATTGCGGACTTCCAAGAAATTTCAAAATATACTCGCAAAATAATCATAGGTCTGTGGATGAATTTGAAGGGGGAAATACTGCACAGCATTTTTCATTATGCAGGACTTTCCTTTTCCGTGTGCAAATCTTGCGATTTTGCACACTATTTCAAACCTTGCCTCTCAAAGAAACACCTCCCCCAGCCCAGACATTCTTAAAATGGCACCCCTGTTTCTAAGGAAGGGAATTCCTGTATAAATATTTACAGAAACACGATTCACTCGTGGTTAATATACATAAAGAGGATTTTATGTATAGAAGTTTGTTTTGCAGCCCAGTTTTTTTTTTACCCCATGAGCATTTTTTAATGTCCGAATTTTCGGATTAATGACCAATTTTTTAAAACTTTCGGAAATGAATACTTTGAATTTTTTTAAATTTTGGAACAGAATCACTCCTGAAAAATATGCTGCGCGGGATAAAAATCGCAACTTAGAAACAAAATATGCGTTTGCGTCTTTTGCAAAAAATCGTAGTTTAAGACTGATTTTCGTAGCATCGTAGTTTATAGATCCAAATCGTAGCAACTACGATTTTTTCGTAGCAGTTGGCAGGTCTGCATTTCCCCCACAACAAGATACACATCGTTACATTTTTATTCAATATTTTTATTTTTCGCAAAATTATCACTGTCAACCCAAGTTCAGTTAGGGTTGAAACAATCTGTATTTTTGACTCAATAAGTGATTTGCGACTCCATGTTCTATGACAATTTTCCATCCTGTTGATGCTACTATCCCTCTTCTGAATTTGTCGGTCGAACTCGGCAACACTCTGTATATCATTACGAGTGGAAGCTACAATAAATTTTATTACATAAAAAACTTCAAATGAAGTTTCTTTAGAGAACATAGGACTACGAAATTAGATTTTTTATGCCTGTAGTGGAAAGCCTCAATGTTCTGTGCAGTATTTGAATAAATCTTTACACATGGGGAAAATTATTAAAATAAATATCTTATGTACAGAGGTGTGAAAATTATTAGAATAATTGTGAAATTTACAACAAAATCTTGTTGTATTAAAAAATAATACATTATTTAAAAAATATTGATACATTTAATATTTAATGTGCATCCTATTGCTTTTTTTTAATTAAAGATTCGATGCGTCTTGGCATGCTTTGTATGAGTTTTTGGCAATTAATTTGTATTTCGTTGTCATGGTTCCTAATTTGGACTAGTCTTTCTATCAGACCATTCTTATTTGTGATGTTGCATTTCTTTAATTTTTTCTTTACAATGGCCCAAAGATTCTCTGTGGGGGTTCATATCTGGTCTGTTTCCAGGCCATGGAAGTGTTTTCTTTAATTAAACATTAAAGAAATGAAACATCACAAACAAGAATGGTCTGATAGAAAGACCCATCTAAATTTGGCACCATGTCAACGAAATACAAATTAATTGTTAAAAACATAAACTCATGCAAAGTATGCCAAGACGTATCGAATCATTAATAAAAGAACAAGGGGATGTACACTAAATATTAAATGTATCAATATTTTTTAAATAATGATTATTTGTTTAATGTAATAAGATTTTGATGTAAATTTCACAACTATTCTAATAATTTTCACACCTCTATATTAATGTTCTATCTTAAACAAAGTATTTATAGGGAGGGAATATATTTTCAGACTAATTGGCAATTTTCCATATTTTGTGATCCAGAAAGAGCCAAAAGAAACCAAGAGCCTGGAGCTCTATGAAAGACAAAATCTGCTTTTCTAAAAATGTCATTCTAAAAACGGACAAATTGATTTGGAAATAAATAAATATTTTTCTTTACGAATATTATAAACGGAAAAAAAATGTAAAAAAAAATCCCTGTGCGATTTGGCAGTTTGGAATTAAAATCAAGTGGTATAAATAACACATCGCCGTGTTTAAAAGGGTTAAATGAAAAAGAGTGGCGAAACAAAAATCCGTAAAATAGCAAATAATCGAAAAAGAGTTAAAAAAAAATTCTTTTAACACTGTAGTCCAGGCAGTAGGGAATTTTACCTAGCAAAATTAATGGTAGTACTGAAAATCAGATTTCTAGATGTTTGTTGGGTCGCTGAATCCGAATTTGTAACTTCCCACCAAAATTTCCCCCGGCAACCTCCCCAAATTTTGGTAAAAAGCCCCCCAATAAAGGTCTTTATTAAAAAATTCCATTTTTTTATTGTTTTAGAGAAAAAGTATCTAGAAATTCAGAAAGTAGACAAAATTTCCAACAAATTAGATATATGACATTATGACTTAGGATGAAGGGGAAGGGGGGGATCTGCCTCGGAACATGCGCGCGGTGCTGCGTAAACTAAGTTGCGCAATTCCACTTACCCACTCACACGTTTACATTCGCCCTCCCATCTCCCCTCCGAACTTTCTCTATAAGGTTTACTTTAAGATTTTTGGGTCGCTGAATCCGAATTTTTAACTTTCCCCCAAAAATTTCCCCCCGAAACCCCCCCCCCCCAAATAGTTGTTTTTAACTTAAATTTCTTATTGTTTTAGGGGAAAAGCATTACGAAATTCAGAAACTAGACAAAATTCGCAACAAATAGGATATATGACATTATGAATTAGGATGAACGGGGAGGGTGAGGGCTGCCTCGGAACATGCACTGCGGCGCTACGTGCACTAAATGATGAAGTCCAGGCAATAGGGGATTTTATCTGGAAAAATTAATGGCAGTACTGGAAATCGGCTTTCTAGATGTTTTTTGGGTCGCTGAATCCGAATTTGTAACTTCCCACCAAAATTTCACGCGGCAACCCCTCAAAAAATTGATTTTTTGAAAAAATTTGGTTTTTGAGAAAAGCGCGCGGGGAATGTTCCAAGGCAGCCCCCTCTCTCCCCGTTTATTCTACGTCATAACGTCATATATCCTATTTGTTGCAAATTTTGTCTAGTTTCTGAATTTCGTAATGCTTTTCCTCTAAAAAAATAAGAAATTTAAGTTAAAAACAACTATTTGGGGGGGGGGGGTTCGGGGGGGAAAATTTGGGGGGTAAGTTAAAAATTCAGATTCAGCGACCCAAAAAACTTAAAGTAAACCTTATAGAAAAAGTTCGGAGGGAAGATGGGAGGGCTAATGTAAACGTGTGAGTGGTTAAGTGGAATTGCGCAACTTAGTCCACGCAGCACTGCAGCGCATGTTCCGAGGCAGATCCCCCCTTCCCCTTCATCCTAAGTCATAATGTCATATATCTAATTTGTTGCAAATTTTGCCTACTTTCTGAATTTCTAGCTACTTTTCCCCTAAAACAATAAAAAAATGGAATTTTTTAATAAAAACCATTTTTGGGGAGCTTTTTACCAAAATTTGGGGGTGTTGCCGGGGAAAATTTTGGTGGGAAGTTACAAATTCGGATTCAGCGACCCAAAAAACATCTAGAAAGCCGATTTCCAGTACTACCATTAATTTTGCTAGGTAGAGTCCCTATACGGTCTCTATTGCCTGGACTACTGGTATATATTATTAGGATGAGCGAAGCGAATCCTCTACTTGGCTACACAAATTACATTTTGTCGTACGCTTTACAAAAAAACTATTCAGTGTTTTGACTTGAAACTAAACACAAAAATAAATTATGAACTGTAGATTTGTAGAATATTATTATTATTATTTTTTACAGAATAACCTTAAAAAAAATATTATTTTAATTAATTTATTTTACATGTTTTTCCATTACGGACGCATTTTTGCAAATAAAAAATGAAAGACGTCTATTTTCAGAAGAAAAAAATAAATTATGCAGTTAGTCATTATAGATAGAATCATGATTAATCAAATAGTTTCACGATTTCTTTTATGAAAATTTTAAAATAACTTTTTTTATGAAAATAATAGCATATTTTTAATGAATTAAAATTAGTGAAAATTCCGTTATTTACATTCAATTATAAAAGTATTTTTCAGTGTTAAGAATTCAAATACATTTACTCAGACGATACTTACGCATTTTAAAAGAATTATATTATGATTTTTTTTTTTTTTTTTTTTTTTTTTTTTTGTAAAGTGGCAACAAACGAATTCTAAACAAATAAAATTAATTATTAAATTCGTTATATCACAAATGAAAAATTCCGAAGAAATTCTTAGTTATTTGGCTGAATTCCATTTCTAAAATTATTATGCGCCAAAACATAAAATAACATTTTTGCTTAATAAAGATGCAAAAATAATATAAAAAATATTGTTACTTTCAAATATTTATCTTATTAAATAATGCTTCCCTAATCCAAACAAAGCATGGCTTTTGCTAGTAATAAAATAAAATTCTAGGTGGAGGATGATAATTATAAATATCTTGATAAAAATTCTTGATTCTATTTAAAACTGAAATTATGGATAAAATGACACGAAAATTAGAATATCTAAAGCGACATTTTTCGGTGGCTTAAAAACCTGAGCGGTGTATTGTAAATTTAGAGACTAAGCTTTGAGCCTCAGTTTTGTGTTCTGCTTATTATATTACACTGTTTTCTGCATTTAGTGATGCTAATTTTGATTATTGCATCATGATTTCAAATAATCGCCGAATAAAGCGCATTGTTTGGTTTTAAAAAGTCGAAAATTTAGAAACATGTGAAACATATTGAAATATTTTCAGCTGCGTTACAGATTGACCTTGTGAATGATTATTTAATAAAAGTTTTAAATACTTTCTAATTGCTTTTAATAATGTTATACATGCATTTAGAAAAAGAAAAGAGGAATATAATTACAAAATCTTCATCTTTAGGTGCGACAAAAGTTTTGCAAATAGTATTAGTTCGCTCTAAAAAAAAAAAAAAAAAAAAAAAGAAGACTTTATTTGGCGATCACTTGAAATCATCGCTGATCACAATTAGCATCAGTAAATGCAGGAAACGGTGTAATAAAATAAGCCGCGAACATAAAGAATCTCCCAGGATCAAAGCTCAATCTTTAAATTTGTAAGCATTTAACTCGCCATAATTATGGCCGTACACTGAAAGAAAAAATATACCGTATATATAGGTTTAAGTAGATATAAATTTATTGATCAATAGCAGTACAGGAAATTACAGGCAACAGCCTATAGGAAATTGTATAGGGAAAGGAACTAGTAATGTGGAAAAATATCTTAATTTGTCAGTAATTTGTCACATTAACATTTAAAGAGATATCTGACTTTGACTTTTTAAAAAATTAGAAGACTTTCTATGTAAGATAAAAATTTCGGATAGGCATGCTCTTAAATCATTTTTCAATGATCTTTTATACTGCATTTTAAATTGTAATCTTTTTGCTTCACGAGACATGATTTTTTTTTCTGAAAGAATTTAATTCAAGAGACGTAAGATCATTTTTAGGGTTTCCTCGTATACCCTTATAATGAGTAACAGCAGAAAAAATCTCCCAAATAAAGCAAATTTGTAACACTGAACCTCTCTTTCAAAGTAAATCGTATAATATGAATTGTCTAACATTACAGATTCGAATTTTTAAGAATTTTATGCAACTTGCTTAAAAGTTTTGCGGTACACATGAGATCTTTTCGGTCCGCACTACAGTGCGGCACAGAGGTTGAGAACCATTGATCTGGATGATGAAACGAAACATTATATTACAAATCGTTTGAATTGCTAGAAATTATCACTTGACATCTAGAATTAATTCATAAACTAGACATCGTTACTAAAACTCGCTGCTTGTGTTGGCATTTCTTTGCAGAGATTTTTAGATAAGTTTGACCTTGATAACATAGGAAAAAGCCCATGAATTTTAATAGGGATAACTAGAACTCTCTAGCAAAGGGAATTTATAAGGATGACATGGGACTATTTTTTCTAAAACCACAATTTATTTTCTAGATGCCAGTGGCAGAATTCTTTTTTCAGTGTACGAAAGCTGCAAAGTATTTCAGAAATCTTTAATGTGGAAGAAATGGTTTACCGCTTCAATTACTCATTTATTGTCATACCTATTTATATCTTTAACCTCTTCAGTTCCGAAGCTAAAATAATAATACAAATGCTTATTCATTAGTTTTTTACAAACAAAATGACATCGTAAATGACAGAAAAAATATCTTTTCTGAAATGGATCCTTGAGGCGCTTAGTAATTTAGGTTCAAAAATATGGATCAAAAACTACAAAACCCCTTAAAAATATCAATTTAATAACCATTAACCTAAATAAACGCAATCACAAATTTAAGAGCTTTAAACAAGTAAATAATCTACAAATCCTCAAAAATTTTTATTGAAAAAGATTTAAGTTAAATACTTATGAAAATTTCTCACTTTCTTGGTCATACTGTCTTTTGGGCATTTTTAGACATTTTGCAAACTCAGATGAAAATAACATTTATTTTATGTAGGAATCAGCTTAGATGCTGCCATTTATTCGTTTGCTTTGAACGCAAAAAATTTTCAGCTATTAAGTAGTGATGTGAAAATGTAAAAAAAATCGGACATTTTAGTTTTTATAAAGAAAAGAACAGAGGTCCCCATATGGGGACCCAGGGACTGATGAGGTTAATTCGGCAAGAAAAATCTTGTAACTTTATCACCGGAAATCAAGACCAATATTGATAACTTGACTCTTATAGATTGCAAACTCTTTGATTTGAGGAATTTAGAGTAAATATTTTGGGATAACTTTTGATGCTGAAATTGTCGAATTCCTTGCTAAAGTGGATGTTAACACTAAATAATACATTAATCGCAAATGCTTCTAAAATTATTTTTGCAACAAAAAGTAGTGCGTGTACAAACAGGCCAATTTTAGCATTTTGTATTCACAACCCCCTTTAAAAAATATACATGACATCATTGGAAAGTATTACAACCAATAAGCTATCGCAGATGGTAATGTATTCGATCTGTTTTCTGCAGCCTTATATGGGAACTTTAGACTATACATATCACTTTAGACATCACATAACGTACTAAATTTAGTTCAGTTAATCTTTGACAAATGTACCGAAGCCATAAACACTTTTTAACATTGTTTTTAAATTATTGATAAATGCATAAAGGAACACCCACCTTTTTTCGTCTCGATACAAATTTTTCAGATCTTGCTTTAGGGCGATGGCTTAGAAAACTGAAGGATAAAAAAAGAAAACAAAGAATAAAAGACAAGCTTACCAGTTGCTAGTAAAGACATGTTACAGCTATATATATCGATTGTGCCATGCTTGGTAAATTTCTTTCGTTGGAAATGTGGTTTTGTTAAGGGTCAGGATCTCACGTACATTAACCTGTCGGTGTCCGCCCACAGTAGTATTAGTATTAGTTTTTTTCAGGTGCAAATACATATTAACGAGGGAGAAAATATTAAAAAATAGCTGAAGTATCCAGCTTTACATTGGATTTTAAGAATTGTTTGTTAAAAAAACTAATTTCAAAATTAAACTCAGTACGAACAGGGCCACACAAAAGAATTCCGTTACATAATGGTCTACGGAGTTAAACTGTTTGTAGTGTTTTTAAGTATGTTACACTATTACAAACATAATAAAATTGATACACATTGATACACAGGGGCTTGCTCCAAGATATTTTCTGTAGAATATGTAGTGCATATTGTTTATTGTTCATTTTCAGGGACATACAAATTGTTTCGGATACAGTACTGCTATCCGAACTACTGTCTGCTAACGATAATTGCTGGAAATGCGTTTTTAGTTATGATATGCATTTTTAAGTTTAACTAAATTTGCATAATACGGGGTATGTATAAATAAATGTCTTAGATCATATACAGGGCTACACAAAATAATTTGTAAGCATTACTGAATATGAGAGTGAATTGCTTAGTGGAAGTTTTTAATTGAATTACGTATTTTCAAGCTGAATTATATTTAGCACATTAAGAGATGTTTGTAGAATATAAATAAAATCATATACAGAGAGACTCAAAGAACTAGTTAAATGACTGCTTATGGATGATAATTTATAAAAGTGTCATTTCAGTAGTTTTAAGTGTTTTTATTTTTCCTGAATTAAATTTTTGCTTAATATGTGGCGTGTATAAAAATCTGTAGGTAATATACAGGTATATATAGGTATATATAGGTATATACAGGTATATATATATATATGCTGTACAAAAGAATTCAAGTATTTTACCATAAAAGAACTGAAGTACCGTAATTTCTGGTCTGTAATCCGCGGATCAAACAAACATGTTTCGACCCAGAAATTTTATTTAATAATTGAAGTTAAATATTTCCCGCGATTTAATAAGTTACATTTTCTGGAGTAAGATTTCTGGGCCCAAACATAATTGTTTCATCCGCGGATTATAGGCCGGAAATTATGGCACTTTTCTGGCTATGGACGATAATTGCTGAATCCTGTTTTTTCCATGCGTTATGCGTTTTCTAAAACGATTAGTTAGGTATTACCTTATTAAACAGCGAAGTATTGTTAAAGTATTCTGGACGTGTTGGAGAGTGTTTAATAATATATTCTTGACGCATGATTTATCTTTATTTTTTTATCGCGCATTTACTCGTATATAGTGAGCATCCTGATTTTGATAGTGAAAAACGAAAAAAATATATTTTGTGTATAACGCGCATCCCAATTTTTTCCCAGAAAATCCGAAAATTTGAAATTTTTCCAGCAATTCTCAATCACAATATTTTTTCCCCCTTGAGCCAAATTACAATGTTTCCACACGCATATTTCCCCTTTTGTTACAATAACGCACAATTGAGTTTTCTTCAATGTGTACTTTTTTCTCATTAGAAACTGTTGTGTTAAAATATTTAATTACTTGTTTTAAAATATTTATCTCAATGGTAATCTATAGCAAATAATTGCCCACAATATACAAACTACACCACGAATAAGTCCAATTATTTCACTTATTTTACTAATCTATATCACAGTATCTATAAGCAGCAACTTAGCCTGAAAAATTCTTGAGTGCCGTCTAAAATTCTACCACTACCCATGTTTCCAAAGGACTCGCAGTGTGATACAGTATGTGAAAACTGCTTGGCAATCTGCAGGCGTATATAATATATGCAGTATATCAATTTTGAAAATTTGTGAAAATCGTAAAAATAAATTTTAAATTCCCGTAATATCACTTTTATAGATAATTGTAAGAAAAAGATCTGTAATAAACATAAATACGTTGTAAGACAATCAGGAAATGGTATGTAAGTGTGGTAATCATCTATTATTGCAATTATACTTTTCAATATTTTTTAACAAAATCTTTAATTACATAAATACGTTTAATGCACTTTTTTAAAAATTAAAGGGAAAACTGATAAAATGAATCCTGTTTATGACGGAATTATTTCTTAAACAGAAAATGTCACGTTTCCAACGTAAGGAATATTATACAATACTATTACAACAGAAGTCTAACTAAAGCAGATTTTTCCACAGTCCTGTGCCATTCCGTTTACGCTCAAGCTTTACTGCAATATATCTCAGTTTAGTTAAATTCTATTTTCAGGCGCATTGTTATTAATATGCATATGATAGTTATTTTTTTTAAATTTTTTATTTTACAAGCTGCAATTCTTTGCATGTTTATTTAAAAAATCCTCCTCGTAAAAGTTGTATTTCTCGTTCAAATAATGGTAGAGAAAATCAATAAATCGATCCTACATTTTAATAAATAATAATGGACAGGCAAAGACAGAAGCTTCGACTTTTTACACGTTCATGGAAGCAGTAGTACAAGAAGAAAATTGTTAAACATATAGTCATATGTAAGTGCAAGAAACACAGGCATTATAAAAGACTGCAGGTCGCCAAGCAGTTTTTACATACGGTACCTCATTCCGAACCTTTTGTAAACATTATGAGTAGAGTAGTGATAGATTTTTACACGGCTCTCGGAGTATACACATCTACATCGCTTCTTTTTATGTGATATCACTTCTTTTTCTAACTCACATTTTAGATTTGTGGCTTGGCGGAATCATTTAAAAGGATTTGTTTTTCATGAAATAGCCTTTTTAACCCTTTATCTACTGACGGTACTTATAAGTACCATTAAAATAACTTGTTATAAAATTCATATAATACATCGATTAGTAGTAATACAGCTTTTAACGAGTTATAGATGCAATACTTTATCTTGTTCCAAAAGCATTATGGGTTACACAGACCAAAAATATTTTTAAAAGGATGATTTATTTACCTTTGCGTCTTTTCAGCTTTCTTGGCGTTGGGATTTTTCAATTCGGAAATATTTCTATATTTCTATTGTAAGAATCTTATATTTTTACATTTCCTAATTCTACAAAATACTAAGAAAGATATTTAAAATAACAGATTTGAGTGGTGTTATAAATATTGCACAAAATCCCTATAAATTCAAATTTAATGAATCCTCCTAAATCCTTCAATCCTTCTAAAATCCTTCTAAAATTTATTAAATGATTATGTAAATCTTCTATTGCGGTTTCAAAAATTCACGAAAAATACACAAGAAGCTAAAATTTTCATGAATTCATAATTCAGTACATAAAGGGTTAATGTAGGCCCACGTTCTGTTTCTGTAAAGTATATCGTTTTCCTGGAAACTTGATAACAAAATCAGAACATCATAATTATTTTAAATGTTTTTTAAAAAGCATGATATGTGTGGGATGCATCAGGAATACAAATAGTGATACCCCGATTATCCTAAAAAACAAACAAACAGCCTACATGATGTTTTCAGGCGGGAAGTCAGATAAGGAACTGATATAAAAAATGTACACCATTATTCATTTTTAGGTGCGTTCGTAATTATATAAATACGTAGCACCTATAGTCGTCGTTCAGTCCGTCTGTCCGCATATAACAGAGCAAAAACTACCCAACCGAATGGTCTGAAATTATAAATATATAATTGTTGTAAAAGTTTGTCGAGTCATTTCAAATTTTATGAAAATCGGATGTATAGTTTAATGACAGGGACAGTCAAAAGTTTTCCGTTACATTACGGCCAATGGGAAAAAATTATTTGTTACAGCCTTCCGAATGGTCTGAAATTTTAAATATACAATTGTTGCAAAATTTTGTCGCGTCATTTCAAATTTCATGAAAATCGGATTTATAGTTAAATTACAGGGACAGTCAAAAGTTTTCCGTTACATTACAGTCAATGGGAAAAAAATTACTGCAAGTGCATTTTAATGATGTTACAGAATTCCGAATGGTCCGAAATTTTAAATATATAATTTTTGTAAAATTTTGTTGAGTCATTTCAAATTTCATGAAAATCGGATTTATAGTTTAACTACAGGGACAGTCAAAAGTTTTCCATTACATTACGGCCAATGGGAAGAAATTATTGCAAGTGCATTTTAATGATATTACAGCCTTTCGAACAGAAGGAAATTGATATGCATTTATGAAGTGCACTGAAATATACATTCAGAACAATATGCGGTTCAAAAAATATTTATAAAACTAGTTATAGTACGAACACACCTCATTTGCCACGTTTGACGAGCAAATTCCAATTTGTTAAGTTTTTGGCGTAAAATTTGGCGAGAGTAAATAAAATGTATTTTAATCAATGAATAGGGATAGAAATGTACACAAACGAGATACACTGGCCTCCAAAAGTTAAGGTACACGGACTAAATGCGTTCGATTGCACACGTTTTGTCGAATATCTACAAAACTTATTGGCGAATTGTTCTTGAACTTCTGGGATGAAAAGAACATGTTTCATTTCATATTTCTCGGTGAAGATTTAGTCGGGGTACAATTAGGGGACTAATAATAAATTTAATAATAAAATAATATTTGCGATCACCTATGTAACAGGAAAGGCTGGAAATGGTTTGTCACTGTGGTAAATGACTATTTGGGTCCTGTTCAACATTTGTATGCAATTGTGTAAGCATAGCACTCATATTCGTGAAGATGTTAACGTTTTTGTGAAAAACTCAAACTTTTTTTTTATAGCATACAGTTTTCAACCAAATTTAACACAACTTTCCAAAAACCTGACAAAGAACAGTAGAAACAGTATACTGCAATTAAAACATGAATATATTGAATATTTGATAAGATATGGGCATTTTTATGAGATAATTTTTAACTGCGCATGCGCGGAAGATTTCAGAATTTTTATTTCATAATTTGGTACTGAGTATTTTGGGGCAACTTTTATAAAAAGTCCAGTCAAATATTGTGAAAACTTAGGAAGATGTAGTGAGCTGATTGAAAAGTTGTGTAAAATCCCTTACAATAAAGCTATTTTTAGGAAGCAACTCACTATATCGACCCCATCTTTGTGAATTTTCGCGATATTTGACTAGACTTTTTATATAAGTTGCCCTAAATAGCTGACTACCAAATTCTGAAATAAAAATTTTGAAATGTGCTGCGCATGCGCAGTAAAAAATTATCTCATAAAAATGCCCATATCTCATCAAATATTCAATATATTCATGTTTTAATTGCAGTATACTGTTTCTACTGTTCTTTGTCAGGTTTTTGTAAAGTTGTGTTAAATTTGGTTGAAAACTCTGTATGCTATAAAAAAAAAAGTTTGAGTTTTTCACAAAAACGTTAACATCTTCACGAATATGAGTGCTATGCTTACACAAATGCATACAAATGTTGAATAGGACTCAAATAATCATTTACCACAGTGACAAACCATTTCCAGTCTTTCCTGTTACATAGGTGATCGCAAATATTATTTTATTATTGAATTTATTATTAGCCCCCTAATTGTACCCCCGACTAAATCTTCACCGAGAAATATGAAATGAAACATGTTCTTTTCATCCCAGAAGTTCAAGAACAATTCGCCAATAAGTTTTGTAGATATTCGACAAAACGTGTGCAATCGAACGCATTTAGTCCGTGTACCTTAACTTTTGGAGGCCAGTGTAATTTAAAATTATATGTGATTTCACATTACGTGTAAAAGTTTCATTGTGTATAATTTTATGTCGTAAAAATATCCATTTCATCCTTATTATATATCATTTATATGTGTTTAAAAAATAAGACAAAAGAATCTCTTCTCTATGAATTGATTTCAGTTATGCGCAATTTTAAATATGTATATTCAATCGCACAAAAGATAAGTGTCACTGAAATAAATTTTGTAAAAATCCTCGAAGGCAAACTAAATTTTTTCAGCATATATAACGTAAAAATGCATTTAAAAATTTTTAATTGCACTTTTTAATTTTTTTCATGCATTTTCAAAATTTTTATTAATAACAATAATTATTATTAACTTAATAAAAGTTAAAAAAATATATATGTATAAGATTTCAAGTATGTATATATCGCTCACCCGCAAGAAACATCTCGACAAAAGTAAATTTTATAGGAGAGGCAAAAGAAAATTTGCATGATTTTAATGTAACATGAAATTATAGCACTTGGCCCTGCATGCAGGAATAAAAACGTGCATAAAAACGTAAAACTCTTAAGAATGAAGACGCAGGATGAGGCTTTGGTGGTTGAATAATTTTACCTCTCACACAATCCACCCCTCCTCTGTGGTCACAAATGGACATATAGTGTAATAAAGTGATTTTCCGTATAACTGCACTTATAAAACTTCTTTTGTTGCAAGACCAATGACAGAAATATTAGTGGAATAAAATGCAAAATGAATTTTTGTAAGATGTGTCACTTTTTTGCCGGTGAGCGATATGTAAAAATGCATGCATAAGATACATGCAAGTTAAGAGTTAAATATCAAACATTTTAAAATTGTTTGTGTAAACTTTTATACAGCATGAATAACTATAAATTTAAAAATCTGGAGTTATTCCACTCGACCTTCCCAATACTTTACAGAATAATAGAATAGTTACATAAAAACTTATTAATTAAAATTTTTATTTAGACGTATATACAGTAAAACCTCTGAATAGCGGATAGCTCGGGAATGCAAAATTTGCCCACTGTTCGGAAGTGTCTGCTTTTCAGAGGTTAAAAACATACAAATGTATACATGTTAAAGATTTTGAAAATGGCTGATAAATTGGAGATGTCCGCTATTTGGGAGTGTTTGTTATGGCGGTTTCATTGTACAGTAGAACCTCTTTTATCCGAAATTCTTTTAACCGAAACTCTCGGTTAAACGAAATCCATTTTTAAAGCTTTTTTTTTTTTTTACTATCACATTCCTTGTGGTCAAAATTCATTTTAAAAGTTTTTTTTTTCTTTTGTAAAACTATTATATTGCTCATGTGCAAGCAGTCCTTTCCGAACAACGACTATATATAACTATTTTCGATCCCCCTTTCTTAGAATGCCTTTGAATTTAACTTGAACTCCCGTAATCTGCGGAGTGGAACGAAGAAAACGAACAAATTAGCGATTCTGAAACTTTTGAATGATTTGCAAAAGGTTTGGTTTGGCTGAAGCAGCAGAAAGACTGTGATACTGGCGAGCTAATAATATTTAAAAAATTCGTTATAGAGCTTCAAAGCAAAGGCAATCGAAACTGCGACAAACAAAACATTGTTTCGAACCCTTGTGAAATATGTAAAAAGCACTTATTTTCAAAATTAAAGGTTAGGTAAATTATTCTTGTTTCGATTTTGCTATTGCTTTATTTTTATTAAGCACTTGTTACCATAATAAGAAATAGCGCATATATTTATCCTTAATCTTAAAATTGAAGCCTTCTCGATTATCCGAAAATTTCGATTTTCCAAAAGAGGGTCAGTCCCAATTACTTCGGATAATCGAGGTTCTACTGTATTAATAAACAAAAATTTAATTTGAGACAGTTTCGTTTACGTTTTCGACCGCATATTCGCCTGAAAAGCGTGTTTCTGTCCAACACTAATTATAACAACAACAATAATTGCCGAAACGTCAGTGAAGGCTTACTGTGGAGACACGAAATGTTTTGATTTCCGTTTGTCTGTCTGTCTGTCTGTCTGTCTGTCTGTCTGTTCCGCGATAACTGCCGCAAAAAGCATCCGATCGGCTTGAAATTAATTGGGCATGTTGATGAGGTACTCGGACTTAGCTGTATAGTTTTTGGTTAAATTTGGTTCATTCGTTCGGGAAATATAGAACATTTTATTTTGCTCTGTAATGCTTTTCAATGGCAAGTCAGACGATTTTCATATTTTCATTTGTTGAAAGAAATGGCTCGTATAAAAAATGGATTTAAATGGTAAATTTTGGACGCTGAAATTTTTAAATAAGATTATTAAATTATTCCAATTAGTTTAAAATTATGTCAATATATTTGCGAGATTTTTTAAATTAGGTTTAGAATTTTTGGGGGAACTTTATGCATGTTTTCCAATAATATAAAGCATTTTGTTTTATCAATTTGACATAATACATATTTAATTTTTTACCTTTTCTTTGGTCAGTTGCTTAGCAACTGGAGATGCAGTATGCCGTAAAAACAGTTTGCAATATGATGTGCGTTATCGCTCAGATTTAAATGCCCTCATTCGGCCCAAACAAAACAAGCATCTGGAACAGGGACCGAATTCTTTGACTTCATCCGTGCATTTTTTCTGTAAAATGAAAATGATCTGCTTATAATTAAGCATTCTAAAGTAGCATTTCATCGTATTATGAATTAAAAACTGTATTACTAAAAATATTTTTCTTTTCTTTCTTTCTTTTTTTAAAGTACGCCGTTGTGTTTGGGTCGAATGTAGCGGATTTTAAGGTTACATTTTTGGCGTCACTTCAAGATTTATTGTTTGCATACGGTTAACATGAGGATTTTATTTTAAATTTTAAATTTATTAATTTATAAAAAAAAAACTTATGCTTATCCTTATAAATCACAGCGTAAAAAAAAAAAAAAATCTATGATATACTATAACCATCCGCACAATCAATAAAAAATTACGAATGTAAATTTAAATAGACTACGGGGGGTTCAGGGGGGCAGAGCTCCCCTGACGAAATGCAATTTTTGATTTAAAAAGTTACCAGAATAAGCAGCTCATCAGAATTTCAGAACATCAGTGTATAACCAATTGTTTAACACATTTAATTTCTGAAACTTTACGAAGTATTTTGTATTCTTATAAATATTTATGTAATTTGAAAACTTTAAAAAGCGATTTGTAGGAAGATGAATATTACGCAATGAGTGTTAAAAAACAATGACTTGGAAAGATGACGTTGAGGCTCCTGATCTGCAGATTTACTAGTTATAATAATGATAATAATAATAATAATAACAATATTAATAAATTTGATATTTTGCTTTCTTTAAGAGTAATACAATATTCCTTTAAATAGCTCGTATGTGGATAGATAATTCCAAAATGATCATTAAAAATTAAGTAATATGAAAACCTATGAAACTTCGAGGGATGGGATATTTTGCGACTTTCAAAGAGTTCGGAAATAGAAATTGCAGTGAATAAATGAAAAATGAATAATTTAAATTCAAATATTAAGAATATGGATGTCAAGATTCTATTGAAGCGGATTGCACAATTGAAATGCATGTTGGAATCAGTTCCAAATGAAAAGAGATACAGGATATAGATTAGGACCTAGTCTTTGATCCGTCCTCAATTTATCCATCTAACATCTAAAGGATTCTATTTTAAGAATGTATGAATAGAATATTGGCTATTTCATAGGCTTAAATTACTGCCAAAAGGTCACTTTTAAGGTAATTTTGGACACGAAATTATCGAAAATATAACATTTTTACTTATTTGACTTAAAAAATGATCTAGAGTTTTTAAAATAGATACATAAATACGATAATTAGATCAAAAGATATAACCATTTTATTAACATTTTTAAACATTTGAAAAATATTTATGAATTCGGTTTGTCTGGCCGTCTGTCTCTTTGCGCTTTAACACACGGAAATATTCTCAGATTGCCATGTAATTGATATATGTTTAGTGTTAATTTTATTAGAAATATTAAAGAGGAAAATTTGGTTGAAAATTTGTTTTATTAACCCCTTCGAGACAAGCGTCTTTTACAGAATTTTTAACCTTTAATCACCGTTTTTTTTTAAACAGAAATTTTTGCCTATTTGAATCGGGAAAATGCTCGGATTAAATAAGGCAAAATGTACAATAAAAATTTACTGGTGAGAATAATCCCAGATTCTGAGCACCTTACGCGGCACGAATACCGGTCGCTCGTCCCCAAGGGTTAACATGCCATATAAATTTAAAAGCAACGTTAAAAACGCCAGAATATGCAAACTTCGAGCAGACTAGTTTCGGTAGCCTTTAGCGTCCTTAGTGCAAAGAATAACACAAAATTGTTCAATTATATAGAAGAGAAGCGGAATCTCTCCTCTATATAATTGAGCAATTTTCCGTTATTTTCTATATTGTTTTAAGTGCAAATCGGTTAGCCTTTTGTATCGGTTATTCTTCAAGTTGCACGTGATGGTGCGTTGATGATTTTGTAAAAAATATCATGCTTTAAAATTATTTTGAAACTCATAAAAAAACCCGTAAATTCAAACAGAGTTCTTCAAACAAAATGCATTTGAAAGCATATTTCTACTTCTATTCGACGGTGTAAAAATTGAAATTGTGCTATGTTGAGATAGAAACAAAATTGGTTACTGAGGTCGTTGCCACCGTCGATATTATGTCGTCGTTATTCATGGACAGTTTTTGCTAAGGCAGTATAATATAGATTTCTATGAAAGATAAAATAATGAGACTTTGTACAATTCTTTTCAGTTATCCTTTTCCGACGCAGTGGTTCAACGTCGGGATACCTAATTTTAATTCCAAACTTACAAACGGCACCAAGAATATTTTAATAAAATTTTGCTTTTACAATGAAAGTTTAAACTAACGAGTTTTTAATTTCTAAAAAAGTCGTTTGTAAATTCCGGTGTCAGTCAATCATTTCATCATTTTACGAACAGAATGTTCTGTGCCGGAAAGGGTTAAACAATGATTTAATTGTATTCGGGAATTTTTTGTTTCGAAAATATGATTCTTGAAGCAAAGATTTCACATAAAAAAATAAAAATAATTACATTTTTGTTAAATATTTTGATATTTGACGACAAATTAATAGTTGTTTCTTTTTCTGCGCATAAAAATAAAAAAGTATGCAAAAAGCCTTATCCCCCCCCCCCCCTCCCTCAAAAAATATGACGTATAACCAATTTTCAAATATGGGTAAAAGTAATAATCTTTTATTTTTTTTAAATTAAAAATTACATTTTTGTGAATTTTACATTTGAAAAGGAATGAATTACATTTGAATTTTATATTCTAATACACACTTTAACCCATTTGTGCCTGGCGTCTCATTTTTTGGGACGCTTCGAATTTTAATAAATTTGTATAATTTTCTTCTTCTTTTAAACATGAAAATTGTATGAAATAATTATCTATAAAATGTCTTATCTGTTACCGAAAGATGATAACATCAGATGTATATTTATTTGCTTAAATGAAGGCTTTTTCAATTTTTCATTTTCCAAGATGGCGAAACGTAAAAAGTAAGTTTATTTGTGTTTTTTTCTATTAAGGATCCAAATAAATAAGTCATAATCTTAGATTGTAAACTTCTTTGAAATGCGTATTTTTCTAAATTATGAAATTATAAGTTCAAGCCTATTTTTTATGCATTTTTGTAAAGTACGAAATGCAGGGCGTTAGGCACGAATGGGTTTATATTTTTATTAGCCATTTAGAGGACAGTTATTTATGAAAAATCCTTTACAAGATGATTATAAAGCAACTTGTTTTCAAGCCTCAAATACGATTATTTTATTATTACTATGATGTTATTAGTCTCTGTCAAGAAATATATACACATTATTTATTT